>OX458322.1:11306359-12612718 GCA_949768715.1 Dascillus cervinus | reverse complement strand
CTATAACTTCTTGGCTTGGTTGTGCCCTATTTAATTTGGGAATTTAAACGTTCCTTGTAACGTTTCCTTTTAAGATTTATTTATGAACACAAACACAAAAACAATGAGTGATATCCAGAATATTGATTTAACCCCTCCAGAAATCAGAAAAGACAGTGCCATGGCTAGTTTGGATATGATACCGAAAAAGTTTAAAGAAAAATATGAGAGGCAACATCACATCACCAAATATCGTGAAAATGCCAAGATGGAACATGTTGCCGATATGGCTGAAAAGTATTCGGCTCCAACATGTCTTATTCAATGTCATAAATAATGTTGACATTGGTAATTACAAGAAACTGGTATCATTTGTGTAAACAACAATCGAAAGTCTATACTCCTAAAAGATCAAAAACATTATCACCAGAAGAAATTATTAAATTTCTATTAAATGCATCAGATATTATACAGGCTGTCCCAGAACTCGCGCCCCAGAGAAAAAAGGAGAAATCCTCATCAAAAGACAAATAAAAATTCCCAAAGAAAAAAATGTGTAGCTTGAACGGTATTCAAAATAAGAACATTTTTAGTCGACAAATCAGAGCATTGTAAGCCATCCAGGTGTAGTTCCTAACATTGTTGCTATGGTTTTATTACGTTTTCAATAAACTGGTCGGCTATGAAACTTTTGAAAAACATCAAGATTTCGTTCGAATTCCTTCAATTATGTATTCTGCCGCGGATTATGTGGAAATGTTGTTAATTTACGGCGAATGTGGACGAAATGCTAGAAGCGGCAAGGATTTATGCCCAATGCTTTCCTAACAGCAATCATCCTAATCAAAATGTAATTCTCAGCGCTATCGCACGAACCATTGAGACAGGCCACATTTTACCGAATAGGAAGGAAAATGGTGGGGCTCCCAGGACTGTACGCACTGTTGAAAATGAAGAGGCTATTTTAGGTGCCTTTGAAGAAGGTACCGAAAGCATTAGAGAAGTTGCGCAGGAATTGAATATTTTGAAAACTTCTGTACATCGAGTCCCCCGATTTAAATCCTCTGGATTTCTTTCTTTGGGGCCACGTTAAAAATGTTGTGTACAGGCATCCTATTGATACAGAAGAGCAACTCAGGAGTCGCATTCAGGAAGCTTTTGCTACAATTACTCCTGAAATGGCTACAAATTCTAAACGGAGTCTGTTGTGGCGGGCACGGTTATGCTTGCAAATGAATGGGGGCCACTTTGACCACTTGCTCTGATTGTATTTATTTTTCGTTTTCTGATTCCTCGTAGCTATGTAGTTTCTGTTGTTATTATTATGTTATACCATTTCTCCTGTTTTTTAACATAAGTTCACTCGTTATAATAAAGGTTCTTTTCGGAACCGCCATTTGTTGTTTTATTTAACAAACCTAAACTTAATTAAGATGATGGCGAGTGTGACATCTTGAATGACATCTGCCTTAACCTAACATGTTGATGTTGACACTTTAGCGGGCATGTCATTCTGACATTAATTAATTGTGCCAATTTATAACCTTGGCAACCGATTTTATTCACATTGACACCTCAGAGTTCCCTTTCTGGAATTGGTGGAACTTAGATGTCTCACAACTCTCTTTTGCAAGCCATTAATTGTTTTTCGTTTGCATTTTTAGAATCGTAATTGTCGTCGGCATTTGCCTGTTTTCTCTGGGGCGCGAGTTCTGGGACATCCTGTATATTTGATGATAACTAAGTCTTGAAATTGCCGAGGCCTGTCATTCGGACGAATTGATTAAATTAAGTATTGATGAAATAGAGGATAAGGAATCTATTATTATTGTGCACATTCCAAAATCAAAAACAAATAAGTCCCGAACATTTTCCACCATCAGTACACACATCAAAAAAATCAATTTTGAGTTATGGTGCCGATTTCATAGCTAAAGGAAAAATCTGAAAAATAGACCTATATTTATATGTATGTATAATTATGTTCGTTTTTCATTTTTGTCAAAAGTGAAATATACCAGTGCAATACGAATACATTTAAGTCAAGTTGATATTGCGCCCAAAATCCGCCACCCTATTTACTTATGCCGGTGGTGGAATTAAATACTTTCTTAGTCAATGAAAATACAGACATTTTACAAAATTGTGCAAAAGAAAAAATCCAAAAACTTGACTAATTAGCGAAATCGTGGAAAAGGAAAACAGTAGTTTTACTACTAACCTTCTAAAAAATACTTCCAAATCTTTTTCAGTATCTGGTTCATCAGAATCTGATATTAATTTTCATAATGCATCTGGCTGTATATACATAATAAATAATAATGTTCTAGTATTGAAAATTACATTTACTTTCTAAAATGTAAATCCACAACTTCTAAACACTTAAAATTCAAGTAGTAGTAGTAGCCGAAAAAACATTGCATGTACTACGCCAGTAAAATGTTTTTATCAAACTAGTTCGATTACTAGCCCTGGCTTCGCATCGGCTCTTAATTTTGAAACTTAATCAACAAAGGGCCGGTTGTTCAAAGACAGCTTAAGCCGGGATTTAGTTAAACTCGGTTTCCTGAAGAAACTAGTGTTGTAGTAAACCGAGTTTAATTAAAACCTGGCTTAAGCTGTCTTTGAACAACCGGCCCAAAGTGCCATTTTACTACCTTAGTACATACATAGCTATTTTAGGTTGTGCTGCTTTATCGGCGCTATAAGTATAAATGAATAAACACTTACAACTCTTAAGGGATGCGTACAGATTTGCAAAAGACGCAGTAAATAATTCGAAACAAACGACAAAACTTCGCAAAGAATTAGCAAAAATTTATAGAACATTTTGCTTTTTCCAAAATTAACATGTTGATACGGGAGCATCAAGTACCAGTGTAATTGTTCAGTATAGATAGAATGCGTGGGTTCATTTATTTGTTCGACTGTCGAAATTCAAATTATCATATAAACTTTGGATAAATAAACAACATAGAAAAATTTGACACAATTCACGAAACACAGAAAATTTTGGTCCTTTGAATTAGTCAAGGCAAGATTCTCGATTGTGAAACATTTTGGTTCTGTCAATTTTATAACGTCTACAAGACTCCCGCAAACAACGTGCACTACATCTTCATTGTAAAACAGTAATGTTTTAAACGTTTATAACTTTTTAAGGGATGCGGCCAAGAATTTTAAACTAACAGCAAAAATTGGAAAAGAATTAGCAAAAAATTATAGACTATTTGTTTTTTTGCAAAATTGAAATGTTGATACTGGAGCGTCAAGTTGCAGTATCATTTTTTAAATGCTTATAACTTTTTAAGAGATGCGGCAAAGAATTTGAAACAAACGGCAAAAATTAGCAAAGAATCAGCAAAAAATTATTAACTATTTTTTTTTTCAAAATTGAAATGTTTACACTGGGGCGTCAAGTTGCACTATCATTTTTTAAACGTTTATAACTTTTTAAGGGTTGCGGCAAAGAACTTAAAACAAACGGCAAAAATTAGCAAGGGGTAACGAAAAATAATAAACCATTTTGTTTTAACAAATTTGATATTTTGATACTGAAAAGTGACGGAAGTCGCGTAGTAAAATTCTTTAAACCCTTATAACTTTTTAAGGGAAGCAGCAAGGAATTTGACACAAACAGTAAAAATTAGAAAACAATTTACAAAAAATTGTAGATCATTTTGTTTTTTTTAAAAATTACATGTTGATACGGGGGCATCAAATACCAATATAATCTCTTAACGCTTATAACTTTTTAAGGGATGCACCAAAAAAATTGAAATAAGCGACAAAAATTGGCAAAGAATTAGTGACAAATTATAGACTTTTTTTTTTCAACTTGCAAATGTTGATACTGCAACTTGACGGAAGTTGCCAAGTATTATTCTATAAACGCTTATAACTTTTTAAGGGATGCGGCAAAGAATTTGAAACAAACGGCAAAAATTGGCAAAGAATTAGCAAAAAATTATAGACTAATTTTTTTTTCGAAATTGAAATGTTGATACTGGGCGTCAAGTTGCAGTATCATTATTTAAATGCTTATAACTTTTTAAGGGATGCGGCAAAGAATTTGAAATATACGGCAAAAATTGGCAAAGAATTAGCAAAAAATTATAGACTATTTGTTTTTTCGAAATTGAAATGTTGATACTGGGGCGTCAAGTTGCAGTATCATTTTTAAAATGCTTATAACTTTTTAAGGGATGCGGCAAAGAATTTGAAACAAACGGCAAAAATTGGCAAAGAATTAGCAAAAAATTATAGACTATTTTTTTTTTCGAAATTGAGATGTTGATACTGGGGCGTCAAGTTGCAGTATCATTTTTAAAATGCTTATAACTTTTTAAGGGATGCGGCAAAGAATTTGAAATAAACGGCAAAAATTGGCAAAGAATTAGCAAAAAATTATAAACTACTTTTTTTTTCAAAATTGAAATGTTGATACTGCAACTTGACGGACGTTTCGTCCCCGGGCAATTCGTACCCGGGATAATTCGTCCCCGGACAATTTGTCCCCAGCAAGCTGTATTTTTAAGAATCCATTCGCAAATATTTAACAAGCATTTCGATTTCTTGTATTGAAAACCTTTACATATATGCACCTTGTAAAAAAATATAGATAAGTGGAAATAATCGCACGTGTGTAAGTAAACAGTACAATTATGATGTTAGTGATAAAATGCACATATATTGATGCGGGAAAACCATCGCGTGTTACTATATGCATATTATTTTGAGTTAACCCGTTATTTTTCATTTTTAGACTGATTCTGAGTGGAACAAAAATAATGTAAATAATAATGTTTATAATCTCAATGTAATCAAATTTGTTACATAGATGTTTTTGCATATTTTTGATAATATTCATTAATGATGTTTATATTTATTTTTCCATCGTTTTAAAGCGTTCAACGAATATACGTATGCACAATGTATATGTACAAGTTAAATTAAATGGAAATTTCAACCTCGCGCGGTATTTTGTAAGTATTTTGAAAATGAACTTGTTATACATCATTTTAAGCAGAATTTAAAGCTGTCAGAAATAAAACGTTTCTTTTTTTAGTTTAAAAAATCTTAACAACGTAAATAGAGTTATTGTTTCAAGTAACCAGTGACTTCTAATATTTAATACCGACCTACATTATTTTACGAAAAAATGGTAAAATGTCAATTGCGGAATCATACATCAAAAATTGCACTTCATCCCCGTTAATTGAGATGGTTTTACAGACATCTGAAAAATTTAATTCTTGCAAATTTTGTGGTAAAAGAAGAACATCGTTTTTGTTTCCGATTCGCCGGATATTCCGTTTCAAATTTTAAAACGAATAATTCGCCCTTAACACATGTGTGTGTCCGGGACAGTTATTCTGTGAAGGGTAATTATTGACATGTATTGTAAAAAGTAAGTAATGGCATCCTTTAAGAGACACACTCGAATTATTAGTCTCGCATATCGTTCAAGAGGCGTCCTGGCTATTGTACGTTTTAATTCAGTGATAAGTTATGATGCAGTCATTGAAATATTGTTATGTGTATCTGTGGTATGTCGTATTGAAATAAATCAGTGGAATAATTACCAGAGGGCTCTAAAAAATCAAGCTAGGACCAACAATTCAGTAGAAGGCTGGCATCGTGGTTTTATTTCTATTTGCAGATCGTTTTACCCAAACATATATAAAGTCGTTAATTGCTTAAAAAACAACATTTTCACCATTACGAAGTCAGACAGTTTCTAGCGGGAAATTCTTTAAACCTCAAAAATAAAAAATACGTTGATGTTGGGAGAATAATAAAATTAATCGTTGAAGACTATCAGAAGAGGCAATTATTAGATTACCTGCGTGGTATTTCATATAATTTTGAATTTTAGTTTTATTTTTTTAAATTTTTTATTGTTACCTAAAATAAATTTGTATTTAAGTTTTATTTTTTAAATTTTTTTATTGTTACCAAAAATTAATTTGTATAAATTATAGAATAAATTTGCCGTAATTTTCAAGGTGTTGCATTATTTGATTGGACATGAAACTTATAGCAATGAACTGTTTTCGTAAAATAATGTAGGTTGGTATTAAATATTACAAGTCACTTGTTACTTGAAATAATAACTCCACTTACGTTGTTAAAAATTTTTAAACTAAAAAAAGAAACGTTTTATTTCTGACAGCTTTAAATTCTGCTTAAAATGATGTATAACAAGTTCATTTTCAAAATACTTTCAAAATACCGCGCGAGGTTAAAATTTCCATTTAATTTAACTTCTACATACATTGTGCATACGTATATTCGTTGAACGCTTTACAACGATGGAAAAATAAATATTAACATCATTAATGAATATTATCAAAAATATGCAAAAACATCTATGTAACAAATTTGTTTACATTGAGATTATAAACATAATTATTTACATTATTTTTGTTCCACTCAGAATCAGTCTAAAAATGAAAAATAACGGGTTAACTCAAAATAATATGCATATAGTAACACGCGATGGTTTTCCCGCATCAATATATGTGCATTTTATCACTAACATCATAATTGTACTGTTTACTTACACACGTGCGATTATTTCCACTTATCTATATTTTTTTACAAGGTGCATATATGTAAAGGTTTTCAATACAAGAAATCGAAATGCTTGTTAAATATTTGCGAATGGATTCTTAAAAATACAGCTTGCTGGGAACAAATTGTCCGGGGACGAATTATCCCGGGTACGAATTGCCCGGGGACGAATCGCCGGGGACGAATCGCCGGGTACGAATCGCCGGGTACGAATTGACCGTAAACCATGGTCCACCTCGTCCTATCCACCTTTCAGGAAATTGTTCATTTAACCAGTTTCTCAATGGTGCTGCATGATGAGCGGGAGTACCATCCATTTGCAACCACATATTATTGATTACCGCTAGTGGAAATTCATCGACTAAATTTTGGAAATCATTTGTCAAGAATTTTAAAGAATTGGCCCCAGCCAGTCTATTAGGTATAATCACTGGCCCGATTAACCGATTTCCGATAATGCCTCCCCAAACATTTACACTGAATCTATGCTGGTAGTTAGCTGGTCTGAATACGTGAGAATTTTCAAAAGCATAAAAATGTGAATTTCTTTGATTGCAAAATCCATCCCGTGAAAAATTAGCTTCGTCAGTTCACAAGATTTTGCTATGAAACAGAGGATCTCTTTGTATTTGTGCTAAAAACAGTTACAAAAATTTTCACGACATGGAAAGTTTTCAGGTACTAAATCTTGAACTTTTCTGTAATGATAGGGGTGAAACCGCTCATCGTTAATTATTCGGCCAACTGAACTGTGTGATATGTCCAGCATATTAGCGATTTCACGTGTTGATGTTGTTGGATTGTCTTCTAATAAATTTAAAACAGCATCCTCTATTTGAGGGGTTCTTGTAGTTCTTGGACGACCTCTATCCCGAAAAAAAGCATCCGTTGGTGCTACGCTTCCTGTTTCTCTTATCCTTCGGTCTAATCGTCTAAAGACATTACTACTAAGATGTCTTCTCAGAGGATACCTGTCGTGATAGACCTAGGCATTATTTTCGCATGCTCCCAGCACCAAATGCATGTCTGCATATTCATTGTTTGAAAACATTTTAACATGACAAATTGACAAAGGTGTTTTCTAGTCACGATGACATTGATAAGCCATGTTGATTTGATTTTTTTTATGATAAAGTGGTTTAAAATTAAATTCAGAGCAATGTTGCCGTGTGTTTTTTCAGGTAAAACTGGCGTAAAATGCTTTTCTGGAAATGGTATATTTTGAAGAGTGATCGACTATAAACTTGGTTATAGTTATTCAAAATTATTATGCAAGTGATTGTAAACACCAATCTTTAAAAAATATTTTCCAGTAATCTAGTTAAACAACATCAACTTTGAATATTTATATCTTCAAAATTAATAGCGATGGAATTTTTTCTACATTTTTCTCATAATAGTTAGATTTTATATAATCATGATCCATCGAGGTGTTCCGCGAATTTTGGGATAAGTTGTATATTCCGGCAAGGTTTGAAAATTTACTTGTTATTTCGATGGACTGCAGCGTTCTCTCATAAAATCCATGAGCATATTTCGATAGTTTATAAATTTTTCTACCAAATAGTATTAAAAGCTAAATTTTAAGAAAAATGGACTCTGCTCGTTCTTCCCGTGTACCCGTCGTATTACTTATAACTCGTTGCACAAAAAACTGCCAAGAAATTATGGACGCTACTCAAGGGAAAAAAGGTAAGGGAAAAACAACGATCCATTCATGTACTTAGAAGTCACATGAGACCTATTCACATGTGTCATATAAAAGGAAGTGCATTGTTGGCATATTTAGGTTTTTATTTGCAATGGCCCATCTCTCTTCCTGGTCCAACTCTCCTTCCTTTCACCTAATATAAAAATTCATCAGAAATACCATATTTTCAAGTATAAAATTAAGGCAAAATATTTTGCGAGTAAATGCACGTTTTATCGGATGGCGGCCGCTCGCACATATTTATCAGTCACCAATATACTAGATCGCGACCCTGTTGCTGACATGTAGTTATTGGACGACGAATTTTTGTTTTAGTAGATCATTTCTCATAAACAGTCTAATGATGGAAACAAAAATAACCAGAAATAATCGTTTGATAATTAATAAATAATATTTACATTTCTGACATCGAACGGGGATTTCGTGATGGCGTTTCAGAAAATTTTACCATCTGATATTCTTTAATCGGAAAAGTTCATTTTGCCATATTTATTGCCCAATCATCAATCCGCCGCTGTTCGCTTTCGATGGTCTTCATGAGCTGAAGGCTCGATTTTTTCAGATTATTACCTCCTCTGCCATGCAACCTGTCTTGAATAGTATTTCTTGGTACCTACGCCGAAATGCCTACTGACCTTTCTAATCAAAAACTGATCAGTGCCTCTTTCAAAGACCCTTCAGAATAAGTGAATTAGTTTTTGTTTGATACAGTCTTATTTTTTGTTGTAATTCACTTTGAGCTGCCATCTGAAATTATTGAAAACAATGAATACTTTAAGTTATTTTGTTTAATGAAATGTTTAAATTTTAATCTCAAGATAAGGTTCTAGATAGCTATCCGATTGTTAGATAATACAGTGGAAGCCGGATATTATAATCGCGCATAATGTTATCAATAGTATCAATCATATAAAAACAATCCACTTATTACAATCAAACTCCGGTTAGTGTTATCAGTTCTGAGCTTGCAAAAAACCAAAAATATAGTGTCAATGGTTGAGTCAACGTATAATATTGTTACTCGTTGACGAAAAACGTGTCAGTGTGTGTATACTGCTACAAATTTTCTAATTTAGATTTGTGGTTTGTTGAGCTGAATGATTGATTTATCAGACTCATATAAAGTGCATTATAAATTATCCTTCATAATCGTGTCAGAAGAATAGAAAAAACGTACAGATATGTCACTTCAAGAAAAGCGAAAAATTTTAGAGCGTTACGATAAGTTGCCTAAAATGAATCAACCAAATGCGGCTGTGTACTTAAAAATGTCACAACCACTCCTATGTAAGATTTTAAAAAATAAATCAAACATAGAAACTGCTAAAATTTCCAACCAAACCCATGGATGAAAAAAGAGATAAACAAGTTGAGTCAGCATTAAAAATTTGGTTTAGCAAAATTCGAGAAAGAATGCTCCGATTAATGAACCAGTTATGTATGAAAAGGCAGAGGAACTAAGAAAAACTATGGGCAAACAAGATTTCGTTACAACTGATGGATGGTTCAACAGATGGAAAAGGCGGGAGAATATCGTGTTTAAACGTCTTTATGGTGAAGAAACAAGTGCTGATTTCTTAGCAGCTAATGAATGGATAAAGACAGAATGGCTAAAAATTCTTGCTGAATAAGTCTAGAATTTCCTAGAAAGAATAAATGCATAAAAAACTCCATCACTATTTTTAATTAACTCCTTATTTTAACTAGTTTTAGCCTTCTGAAACTGATGATAAACTACTTCGAGTTGATCCTATACCTAATAGCGAATTATCTTGATTCAGTTCTGGTAAATCGGCTGGCAAAGGCAGTGGTGTTATTGGACCGTATACTCGTTCCTGTTCCCCCAATTGTTGAGCAAACATTTCTTCGAGTTTCTTCAAAAATGTATTGGTTGAAAATTGGAAGTAAAGGAAATTAAAATTACAATAAGGTACAATGCAGGATATTTATACTGCAGATGAAACTGGGCTCTACTTTCTTGCTATGCCCAAACATACTTATTTGTTTAAAAATGAAACATCTAAAGGATTTAAAGTATCAAAAGAGCGAGTGACTATTCTTTGTTGTGTTAATTTGATAGGAGAAAAGCGACGCCCTCTAGTCATTGGAAAAAGTGTTTTAAAGGTGTCAACAATTTACCTGTTGAGTACTTTTCTAATTCAAATGCTTGGATGACAAGTGTAATTTTCAATAATTGGTCAATTAAGTGGCATCTTGAATTAAGGCGAAGATTGTCCTTTTAGTAGATAACTGCACAGCACACACTAACAATTTGTCTTTAAAACACATTAGCATATTTTATTTACTTTCCAACACTACATCGTTAATTCAACCATGCGACCAAGGCATCATACGAACATTAAAAGGGTATTACCGCAGGGAAATTCGTGAAAAAATCATATCTGAGCTTGATAATAGAGATCAATCTGATGCAAATATCATTGCAAAAAGGATATCTCTTCTTGATGAATTGCATTTGCTAACAATGTCATAGAGGCATGTCTCAAAGAAAAAAATTGAAAAAGGTAGACTTTCTAAAATAAATGACGAAACTACTACTTTTGAAGAACTGAACCGGACAACTTTCACAGGCCGTATGCTTAAAAATGAGTTTGAAAATTAGGTAGATATTGATGACGATATTGAAGTAGTAGCTACAATGATTATCGCAGAAGCATGTCAACAAGTTGCTGATGATGGCTCCAGATTATTAAGGAAAAAAAATGTTAGAAGTTCCTCCAACAGATACAAGATGCGCTACGAATTCATCGTCGTGGTGTTCAATAGAGAGCAACGAACTTTGAAAAGGACTACGAATATGAAGATTATATTCAGCAGTTAATAGATTCAGATAAACGACGGACAATTCATGAATTTTTCAAATAAATTTTGTTTTACAAAAGTTATTAATAAAATATTTAGTTTTGGAAAGACATAAATAGGTTGTATTATTTTATAATAAATTGTATTCAATAATATAGTACTTTAGTGTCATTTTTATCTTCTGCTTAATATTATCAACCGGTTATTATTATCAAAAGTTACAAACGTATTGTTATAACAATACTTTGAAGTGTATTGGATTGAGAAGAGTTTATTTATTGCTATTTGCTGCTGCTGTTAATTTTTGTATTAAATAGCTTCCCGAATGATGTTAATGTCTATGGTAATGCTAGTAGTAATGGCAATAATGGTAATGTGTTTACAATAGTGTTAATGATTTATTTTAAATTGTCATTGGCAGATGTTAGAAGTGATGTTAATGTTAGGATAAAATCAAAAAAAACAAAATTGAGACTAAAAATCGCTTTTAGGTCAAAGTCTAACATTACCAGTACCATTACAACGTTGCAAACATCGTAGTGTTTTTGTACTGTTTTGAATATGACACTAACATTACGTTAACATTGCCACCGTAACATTAACATCATTGTGAAAGGGCAGTAATACCGAATGAACTTTTTTGTTTTGCTGATATTAATCTTTGATTGGTACGTAATAAATTTCTTATTGATTACAGAGCGATGTTATTAGCGTTTATTATGATGCGAGCTGGATTATGTATAGATCCAGAGGTATTTAAGGAAAAGAGAAGTTTAATTTCGCGAATGGCCTTTATTCCAGGCATCTGCGAAATGGTGGTGGTTGCCGGTGTTAGTTTCGTACTGATGAATCTTCCGTACGATTGGGCTATGCTTTTAGGGTATATTTTCATTTACTTACAATCAAACTGAACTGGGCTTACACAGGAAGTGGTTTGGAAGATTTAAATGTAAAAAACAATAGATATGGAAAACCGTCGCTCACTGTGTACTGCCCTCTTGGGTGAGCCCCTTAAATTAACAGTATGTAACTAATATTTTAGGAGTATAGTTGCGCCTCTTTCTCCTATGGCTACAATCCATTCGCTAGTAAATTTAAGAGAAAAAGGTTTTGGCGAAGAAAAAGGTGTAGCTTCAGTCCTACTAATGGTTACAGCAATCGATAACATTTTGTTAGTTTCGTTTTTTGGTGCATTCCTCAGTTTGGTATTTGACGAAGGTAATATTGCAACTAAAATAGTGAACGCAAATGGGAACAATTAAAAATACAACCGTATATTTTATTAATAGGTTGTGATGGATATTTGAAATTAGCAGCTGCACCAATTATATCGATAGGTGCGGGAATTGCAAGTGGTTTCTTGGCTGGCATCTTTATCACGTTCTTTCCACATAAAACTGACGTAAGATATGCACAATTATAAAAATATTACATGTACACAAATTGCTTGATGTTTTCTAAATGCAGTGGTACCTCGGATAACGAACGTCCCTATTAGCGAACAATTTGGTTTACAAACACAATTTCCTAACAACATTATATTAAAAAAAATTAAGTTTCAAAATGAACTCAAAATTTCTTTTAATTTTGTTCCACAAATATAATGGGTGCAATTTGAACTATAAATACTATTTCGCCATCGTCCTTGATGAGATGCATTCTTAAAAACTAATATTATTTATTTCATATTTTTGCCACACATAAATCTATAAAAAGTCAAAAACAATATGTTTCTGGGCGAACGAACGAATTAATTGCAAATGAGGCGTCGAGAAGTAATGTCATGGCATTAAAATCCCTCCATAGTGGACACTCAAGGGACTGGACAAGAGTGTCCACTATAGAGGTGTGTCCGTATTCGAGGGGTCCTAATCTTTTTTGTCGAAAATTTGCAATATATAGGGTGGGGAAGAGCAACTTGTTTATTTAGAAATTCAATTTCAAAAAAGTAATGTAGATATACATTTAATTTCTTGAGCAAGATGAAGTACAACATTTAAAGTTTATGTTTACACAGTTTTAAAGATGATATCCGGCAGATGGCGCCCAGATTGGCGTCTATGATTGGCTTGATTGGCTGCCAGCAGTAACGCTTTGTTAGCTGATACGCTGTTAACCTTTGTTTCTGCAACTGGTCCTTAATCAGCATCATGGAGTGGGGGAAAGTGGTGTGCACTATCGCGAGTTAGAATAATTGGTCTATAGTTTTTTGAAGAAAACGAACGGGTAGTTTTGGTGACTTCTGACCGTTATGTCCACATAATTCAGGAGTTTTTCCTGCTGGATGTGGGAGATGTTTTGCGGCAACACTTCCCCGGACGCCTCATCTCCTTGAGTGGCGTTCTGCAGTGGCCAGCACGATCGCCTAATTTAACTCCCTGCGACAATCTTTTATGGCGCTATCTAAAAGCACTTGTTTGCAACGATCGTCCTAAGACCCTGGTTCACCTGAAGAACAACATTCGTCAAGCTGTCGTCAACATACCCATCGATATGCTCGAAAGAGTTGAGCGCAACTTCCGAGTTCGATTGCGGCAGTGTATTGAGAGGAATGGACGCCATCTGCCGGGTGTCGTCTTTAAAACATAAACTTTAAATATTGTACTTAATCTTGTTCAAGAAATTAAATATATATCTACATTACTTTCTTTTTAATTGAATTTCTAAATAAGCAAGTTGCTCTGCCCCACCCTGTACATACTTATTACTACAAATTTTAAGCCGTTTATTAAATATTATAGGTAAATATGTGTTATGTTTATACATATTACATAAATGGATTTTTACAAATTAAAGAAATTTGTGATTAGAGATTGTCGCTTATTTAGTGCAATCTGAATATTTTGTTCGTCAAAATGTATTTCTAAATTTGATAAAAATACAGAGCAGGCTCGTCGCTTTTTTAATGTGTGTACCGTTTTGCAGCTTTTTTAACCATGCTTCCTTTAATTCTACCTGTTTCTTCGAAATTATCAACACAGAATTTTTAGAAATACCGCACTTGCTTTTGTTCGAAAATTCAATGAGGTCGATTTTTCCTTTTTGTTTTAATGAACTTCGAGCTGGAGTCATTGTTGCTTAGGGGAAAGTGGGGGAATTCCGCGCACCCAAGGAAAAGTACTCATAAAAAATTACTTCCAGAACAAGCTGTTAATTTTTTTGCAGTAATTGCGAATATCAAAATAAATTGATTTAAAAATAGTTTCAAAGTTATTTTAAAATGTTGCAGAAATTTTGCGGAGTCTGGCGAACATTTCTTCTGAGTAGTATAGGACTAGGAGGTGTGCTTTTTACGAGGCAAATTCATAAAGATGGTGCCGGCTATTTATGTGCTGTTGTAGCATCGGTTACAGCTGGTATCGGATGGAAATTTGTCGGTAGCTCCCAGGCTTCGATCAAACCTGTACATACGACTTTCACCATTGTATGGCATATTCTACAACCAATTAATGTTGGTCTTATGGGCGCTGAAGTAAACTTTGCAATGATGCATAAAATACTAGTCGTGAAAGCACTGGCACTGATTTTATGTGCGATGGTTGTAAGTAATCAAAAGAATAAAATTAAAAGGTAATTTCTTAAATTGTTGTTACAGTAGACACGATTTGTTTTGACATTTCTTATGGCTTTAAGAGCAGGATTTAATTACAAAGAAATAGTGTTCATGTCGTTAGTTTTATTACCTAAAGGAACGCCACAAGTGATTTCTAATTTAAAAATTAATTAATTAATTAAAATTAATTCACTAATTACAGGCAGGAATGGGACCCATGGCTTTGGATATAGCAAAACTGAAACATAGGAAAGAATACGCAACCAAGATTCTGAACGTTTGCGTTTACTCAATTTTAGTTTCAATTCCTATTGGACCTATTGTAGCTTCAGTTATTGGACAAAAATTACTTCAGAAGTATGTACAGTGAGCGGCAAAAGTAACGCTACAATTGGTTAAATCTTCACCCAAATATGCCTACCGTTGGAATAAACGGAGGGTGCAGGTCTCCACTATAAAATTTTTATCAATATTACTCATGATTTTGAGTAAATGGTGCACTTACCGTGACATAAGCAAACGCCTCTTGTGACGTTTTTTACTGCAGTAGTGCCGGTAACGTTAACTTGACACAAGTTATTAAGCGAAAAATTATTATAGCGCAACCCATTAATTTCAGGCATATCTGGGTTTTAAAAAAAAATTCAAAAACAGGTTAATTTTTAAATTCAATTTAATTCAACACATTACAAAACTAAAACATAATAAAAAAAGTTAAAACTAAAAAATGTTTGAATAAACCCCTTTCGAAAGAAATGGGAGAGAATTCCTCAAAACAAATTGGAAGAATGCAGCGAATGTTGCAATGGCGAGAAGAGAGCTTAATAGTGAAATGGGTGAAAAATCGTACAGGGTGTGCACGTAAAATAGGGGAAGAAATTTTTAAGCACTATTCTACGATCAAAAGTAAATTAAAAAATTCATTCCTTTCAAGATATTATTAACCTTTAAAGTTTTAAATCTGAGTCACATTTACGTACGTGAAATCTGCAACGTGGTTAATGTACCTAATTAAAATTACTTGATTTAATTAATTCATCTGAATCACATTTAAAATAATTTAGTTAACAAACAAAAATCACTTATGAACATTATGTTAACAAATTAAAGTCTTGATTAGATGTTCAAAGTGGCTTCCTTGCAACTTAATGCGTGTATGCTAAACTCAATACATACTAACGGAATACGAATTTACCTAGTTTCATAGTAACCCAATTGATTTACAGTCGCACTCCTCTATAGTGACCTCCTCTATAATGATTTTTTCTCTATAGTGATGTTTTTGTCAAGAACGTGCATTTTTGCATGTTTTGCCTATAAAAATACCTCTAAATTATGATGTTAAGCCTCTATATAGTGATTATTCGTTAAGAAAGGTTTACCAAAATTATCGGGGAACGGACTTTTCGGTAATAGAAAATACAATAAATGTATTGAATAACCGATTTTTTTCTAAATTTCGACTACCTGAAAAATTCTTAGAAGAATTTCTTGCAAATTTCTTACTTACGGGAATTTCCATTTTTAAAAGTATTGCTGTGCAATCTACTTTGGACAGATTTTTTCATTAATAAGTACATGCTATGTAACTACAGTGAAGTCCGGATTAAGTGAACTTGAAAAATGCATCAAAATTGGTTCACTTTATCCGAGGTTCATTATAAACGAAACACAAAATGCTTTATGTTTATTATGGGAAGATTTTTTGGTATTTCAAATATCGTTCACTATAACCGGAAGTTTATTAAAACCGGGTTCATTATATCCGGACTCTACTGTATTCAATTACATACGATAAAAATCTGTATAGTTTATTAATAACTGTGTATTTCTAATTTTTATTTTTTTATTTAACAGTTTATTTGAAATCTGTCATAATATATCAGACAATCAGTAATTCTTGTGGGATATTGCCTACATTAGCAATTGAGGACCTTGGTGCAAAAAGGGGATAAGTCATTATTGTCCCAATATCGAATTATGTATGCCATTTGAATGTATTGTAAATTAGGTGTTGTTTGATGTAAGAATGGGACAAGTTATAATGTCATAATGAAGTTAAAACTACTTTTGACTCATCCCATAACGCGTCTTTGATGCAAGAAGGCGATAAATCTAATTTTCATATTGTGACTTATCCCCTTTTTGCATCAAGGTCCTCAATTGCCCTTATTTCTAAATAAACAAAAATATTGTTTCAAACATAATAAATCTTAATTTTTTGTTTCATTTTGAATTACCGATTGGTTTTTAAGGTGGCTGCCAAAACTGTAAAATTATACTTAAATTCTATGTAGTGAAGTTTCCCTATAGTGATGTTTTTTCATGGCTTTTCGAACATCACTATAGAGGAGTTTGACTGTATATACAAAGAACGGTGCAACTTCGCAAAAGATAGGTATATAAATTGACTGGGCTACTATGAAACCAGGTAAATTCGCATTATGTTAACACATTGTTTTTGGGGGGCAAGTATAAATACGTGTTTCGCAGACTGTGCGTGGAGTGCGGGTCACATATTAACACGTTTTGACTGGGACTGATGGTATAACGCGAGAAACGTAGGGATACAGGTTAATATACTTGTGTATATTTGTTATAAGGCTTCAATAACTATCCCCACCACAATATATGAGGTATGAAGTCATTTCATTCCAGCTTTATTTGTACTGAATTTGACTTATTTGCCGAATTTTCAACAGAATTCGTAAAAATAGTCCGCTCCAGCTTTAATGCGCAGACAATGAATACCCGACACCAATGTATTAATACGTATTGAATTCAGCATAATCGTAGTAATAGGGTCGAATACAGAGAAAGCGGCTTACAATTAGCATAGCAATGGCTATGTGCTCAGGGATAGGGAGGTAGAGACTTTTGTTTGAGGTAAAGAAATATTCGAACTGAAACAAACAATTTTCTACCTGCCTTTCCCCAAGCGCTTTGCCATTGCTGCGCTAAGTCGCTGTCTCTGTACATTACCCATAGACTGTCAAACCTTTTCAAAGATTCTCGGACGGTTTCTAATGGATTCACATGACACGTTGGCGCAGCACGTTTTCACTATCGATTGGAACCGCGTAAACAGAGAATTTTAATTGTCCCACAACTAAAAATCGAAATTATTGAGATCAGGAAATCTTGGAAGTTATGTTATTGGTCCTGGTCGGCCTATTCTTTTGTCGGAATACGTTTTGATTAAGTAAATGATGAACTTAATGAGAATAAACCACATGTTATATTTTAAACTAAATGAACATCGTCCAGCAGCTCGGGAAGGTTATGCAATAGAAAGTTTCCGTAACTATCATCTATTAATTGTCCTGGTGAAACATAAGGACCTATTAAAAATTCTCCTACCAATTCTCATACCAGTAACACCGTCTTTAACCTATTGGCCACTTTAGGATACAATGTGGCCCCTGTGGCTATGATATTACAGAGGACTATTTTATTAACAACAGCCAAAAGGAGTAGATAAGCAAAATTCGGTAATATCGATTATCAGTTGGTGATCTAGTGATCTGGCAGGAACTAGAAGCCTCCATGGATCAAGGAGCCCTGGGCACTTGCCCAGAGTGCCCAATGGAAAAGAGGGCAACATACCAGTCCAAATAATAATCCTAAATCGTAGCTAGTGTCCAGTTAGAAATATCAGATACGGATTCTTTTCTGCCCAGTGATGTTGTGTAAATTTCCTGTGCTGCTTTTCACAAATGTAGCTTCATAGAAGAGCGGAAACGGATTCGCTGTTTCCTGAATATAGTAACTAGTAACTACAAAAATGCCCTCGAGCAGAACAATCAGCAGGAGAAAAATCTTGCACCGGTTGAAAATGATATCGGTAAAAAATCTGTCTGTGAATTATTCTTCGACTAATAACCGAGAGCTGGTACTTGGATTCTTGC
The DNA here is from genome assembly GCA_949768715.1 of Dascillus cervinus. Lineage (NCBI taxonomy): Eukaryota > Metazoa > Arthropoda > Insecta > Coleoptera > Dascillidae > Dascillus > Dascillus cervinus. Next base: position 12,594,168 of record OX458322.1, on the reverse strand, counting down.
CAACTATTTCCAAAATGGCCTCTTTTATAATTAGCCAAATGGCTTTACAAAGAGATCATGGCCTTCCTCTAGTTACAACTGAAGTGTTCCTTGCAACGGTGCCTGTCTCCTTAAGCCGCTGCTACAAAAAGGGAAACGTTGTAGGATGTAGCTACTGTAATCGAATTATTCTTGACAGTTAAAAAACCTGTAAAAATTTAAAAAAAGTATGAGTTGATATTTAAATAAATGGCGACATAGTTTTGACAAGAAACACTCTGTATATACAAATGTTATGTCAAAACAAGTTTAAATCGAATTTAAAAATTAATTTCTTTTTTGATTCTGTTTAAGATATCGAATTGTTGCGTTACTTTGACTTTCAATGTATATTAATTTGTATTCATGGGGCTTCTAAATGATTTCGCTTACAAACTTTAATAACGTGTATGAATACTAAATTTTTAAATAGCACGTCTAGGAATGGCTTAGTTAAAAACTCGCTAAATGTGTTGAGCAACATCGCACTGTCAGTTTAAAAAACTTTTTTTTTCTTTCTGCCTGTCTGTCTACAAAAACATTGTTTCATAGGGACAGCAGCCCATTTGACTTATTGCGCTCATAATGCGTTTTGTGTTCTTGAATTTCAATTTAACAATTCTACGTGTTGATATGTAAATTTAAAATATAAAAAAAAAAACAATACATACTTTGACATATGAAGTTAGGAATTATGAAGTATACAACGGAGTCAACAAAAAATTTTAGTTTCTTATTTTTCCGCCGGGTTTACTAAAGCTTCGAGCTTAAGCCTTCACTGAACAACCGGCCATAAGTATTTTTTCAGACTACACTTCCTTTTGTAATAGAACCAATTTCATTGTGTTAAGGTACACCTACATTTTTCTTGAATTTTACTTGCAACAGTTCTAAGTCTAGTAAATTTCTCTATTACATTGAATGCGAGACTTGGAAGTCTTAAATATTGTTGCGACTGTAATAAAAAGAAAAATAAGATCATGCAACTCTTTTCAGCAGTATATTAGGTGTCAAATAACAGGTAAAAGTTTGTTGGCGAAATTATAAAACAACATGTAAGTATAAATAATTATTGTTACCAAATTTAATTCGTTAGAAATCCTCCACCGTCACAAGAGGACTTAGTACGACCACTTCAGGGGCGACAGAAATACAAAAGTACTGTTGGAAGAATGAAGGAAAATGATCAGATTGTTTATAATGAACGACGTCATTCCGAGTCGCAATTAAACTTGGTAGATAATTAAGTAATATTTATTAAAACCAAAGGGGCGTTGACATCCAATTAAATTAAATTAATTAACAAGTTCGGCAAAAGTGATTGGTGCAATTTTTTCAAAGTAATTTGACCGATCGCTTTTGTCAAACTTGTTAATTTCCGTACGTTAATTTAATTTAATTGGATGTAAACGCCCCTTAACATGTTACTGCTACAAATAAGTTACATACTATTGGGAAAAAGTTTAGGGGCCTTGTGAAAATTTTTGTATTTAGATTGTACTTTGTTGTCAATTTAAAATGACTATTTTTATTTTGCTTATTACGAAATTATTTCACACCCTCCCGAGATTAAAGGGGCACAATACACAAAAAATAAGTTTGTTTAATTTAACAGTACGTTCAATTCTGAGAAAAATGGTAAATGTATTTTGTTTCTACTCAGGTTATTTGATGAGTTATAATTAAAATAGGCGCGTGACGTCACTGGTCGGTGCTCATCGCAGCGGCCTATTTTACACGTGTAAAAAATGCTCCCTTCACACGCTAATTTACCTACCTTTAAACTATATTTTCGAAGACGATAGTGCAACAAAAATTTTAAGTGTCTAGTTTTTTTTTAAAAGTTATTATATTCTGTGAACTACGACCGTTTATACGCACACTTACATAACATAGGGATGGAACGCTCAGTCGGCGCTGTTCTTGTTTAATATTTAAAAAGATAACAAAACACCGTATTGAAATTCTGATTCTTTTATCGTCTTTGGCGCAACCATTCACACAGTCTCATATAAATTAAGCATTAAAAATATAAGTTTTAGGTAGATAAATCATTGTGCGAAGCGAGTAGCTTTTACACGTAAAAGATATGCCGGTACTTACGTCGGGGCCAGTGACGTCACTCGGCAATTCTAAATGTCTTAATATCTTCTAAAACATTTATTTTTTTTACATTTAATTTTTATCAAATAGTTTTTAATAGTTTTGACTACAATAATTTAACATTAAATAATAATTTTAAAAGATTTTTTGTGTATCGTGCTGCTTTAACTATTTATAATTTTGTTCCCGTTTTCCGGGAACTAAAGTGATGTACGCAATAGAAACGAATATATTATTAATACTCTGTAATTTATTTTCAACACAGCATTTTATTATTACAATCACTGATACAAGAGCAACATACTTAACACATATATTCTAGTAATCAGTCTTTAATTTTAAGTTTTTTAATCCATTTTTGATAGGAGTAACAACAAAGCTACAAGTTTTCAAAAATTTAAATGTATTATTTTATCACGTAGGTGTGTCACCTCATTTAATCTCTTTTAATTATGGCAAACTTAAATAAATTTAAATACTTAAATTCGTACTTAATATACACTAATACTGAACATATTTATTTAGATTACAGTTTATTTTAAATAACTCTCTTAAGGCTGGGTTTCCTAAAGTAATGGCGCCATAAAAATAACGTCCGTAATATTTCATCAAGAAGGGGGTTAAATTTAAATAAATGACAGTATAATTAAATTAAATTTAAAGTACGGCGCCAGACAATTGCAGCAATGAGATATTTTGGCAGGATAGGTATTCTATCTGAGTACATAATAACATTGTGATAACAAACAACTGCCACTGCACTACTGTCTAAAAACGTTGTAACAAATGTTTTCCGCCGTGCTGATTGACGTAAAAAAAAATGATGCTACCACTAAAGACACAGTCATATTACGGCCATTACATTGCAGCACCGCACCCTAGCAAACCCAGTCTTTAGTGACTTAGTCGCAAGAAGGGAACTCGGTCGTTAAGTGAGGACTACTTGTAATCTTATAACAGTAAAAATATTTTGAACAACATTCAAAGTTCCAAAATAAAAACTTAATTTTAAAAAATAAATATTGTTAATCCTAACAATCGGTACAAAATTACCTAACCAAATTTATTTTTATACAGTTTTGTAATCTTTAAAAAAGAAATGATTAAATGCTAGTATAACAATTAGGCACATATGGTTTCAAACATTGAAAACAATAATTTACAGATGAACATTTTTTCATCGAATTGCAACGCATTTACATAAATCTAACTGCATAACCGACAAAGCTTGTTTATTAAACCAACAACAGCATGTAGTAATACCTCAATATAACGGACGTCGAATTTAATGATAGTGAATTTTACGATCCTATTTGTTTGTCGTTGTTAACAAACAGTGGATGATTTTTATGTACATATTAGTAATGCTTGATATGGTTTATAATTGAAAATAATAACCGATTGTACGGTTTGGATTTTATGAACATTCGGGATTAAATAACAACTTATTTCTCCAATGAATCCGCTAAATTCAGGTATTACTTATTTACATTGGGATTACTAAATTCTGATTGTTAATATACATAGTACATAATATGTAACAATAAACGTGTGCTAAATAAATATATTCATTTATGTATTTTTTTATCCTTTTTCAAATTCAACTTGTAAAAATTTGATTGCAAGTACATATTTAGTTCTAAATAATTTAACTATATGGTAGGAAAATAAATAAAAAGAAGCGACTAACATTATCGGACTAGAATTAATCGTTAAAAAATTTAATTAGTATAAGATATTTTTTTCTACATTTAGCAAGCGGATATAAGAATATTTATTTTCAAAGTGTCATGATTGTTTTTGGCGCTCGCAACGAGAGAAGAACATTGGACTGTCAATTCCCTACTGTAACTACTGTTTCTAGATATGGGAACTATACCTTTTAATGCTCGATTACCACAAATGATATGCAAAGTGGCTTTAAACTTGGTGTCTTTGTTAGCTGTAGGTTGTTCTTTTACATCTCTTCCTAGCTGATAAAATGATAAAATGAGTTTCTTCTTGAACAACAACACCTTGCAAAAAAAAATATGTCCATAACAAGATAACGATATTGTGTAATGACGAGGTTGTTGGGAAGTCATGTAGATTTTAGCTTGGAAATCCTCAATTTCTATTGTAATGCCATTTGTTGATAGTAAAGTGACATCATGCACATCTTTTAAGTGGCGACATATATCACGAGATTCGCCGAACCAACCACAATATTGAAACAACGGGCAACCCAACGGGGTAAAATTACAACTATCCTCATGGGATTTTCGATTTTCCAACGTCACGTGCTGTTCACAACCCCATCTGAAAACAAATTAAAAATGAATTCAAGAAAATTTCCCTGCATAACATTTTTGTAGTCATTGATTCTGTGATTTATAATTTTTATAACTATTTCTTTAAAATAAGAACAAAACTGTTTATAAAATTACAATAGTAATTAGCTTTGTTGAGTAATAATCATCTAATATCCATTATCTACAAAATGTATTAAAAATTATTAGAAACTGTTGCAACTATTTTATAAATATTTACAATTGCGCAAGAAAAACGGTTTAGCGCAATTTAAATGAGAAATTTTCATTTTCCTGATAAATCACTTAGATAATGAAGTGCACAGTAAAAAGATAATTACTTGATGTAAAATTTTTCCTGTTACGCATGAATGTTCTATGCGGCAATAATCATTTACGTACTCGGAAATCATTCATTGCTAAAAAAATAAATTATTTAAAGAATAGGTACAAATATCAAAGAAGATTAATAAATTGAGACAAACAATCATTCTAAATACAGTAGAATCCGCTTATAGCGAGGACGCACGGGAGTTTGAAATTAGCTCGTTATAAGAGGATTTCGTTAAAAGCGGATTATTAGGTATGTAAAGACATTTTTTATTGAAAATGTTATTTGTTAACATAAATTAATAAAATGCGTGTACGTTACAGTTGTTGCATATATAAATTTAGGTGTACTTATTAACCAAAGTAGTCTTTAATAGTCTGTTTTGTCAATTAAATTTTCCAAATTTGCCAAAATTGAAAAAATTGTTCCGCACCATTTAGAGTAGTTTCGGCTTCAAAAAAACTCTGCAATTTTGCCAGGCACTTTCTAGCTTCCGTACGCGAAATCTTTTCTGGTAAAAGGGCCGGTTAATCATCATCAGAATTTGACAATTCTTATAAATTGCATGAGCAATTTGATATTATACTAAGAAACATATTTTTAAAAAATCGGGTAAAATTTTGGCTTTCTCTCAAAGTACGAACATTAGAGTATTTTCACGAAATTTACTTATGTTTCTTAAACATGAGCATTTTCGTATTGCAAGGTATCTTTTATAGGATTTACCAAAGAATGTGATTATTTTATCAAACAATGGAATCAGTTAAGGGTACTTGACTTATTATCTACCAAGACGTTGCAGAGCACAAGACACATTTTGCACACTGAAAAAAAAAAGTAGTAAATAAAACTACAATTGTACAAATTTTTACCACAAATTGTATTAAAAATACGACTAGTTACAAATTGTATCATTTTTTTCTAAACAATTGTAGTAACTTGGTTGTAGCTACATTTACAATAATTTGTGGCATATAGTACTAACGTGTATAGCGAGATTTTCGACAAATATAATAGTAAAGTGTACTACACAGTCATTGCAAAATTTACTAAAATAAAGACTAATGTGTTCCAAATCTTTACAGTAAAAAGTATAAGATTTTATACTAAAAATTACTATTTTAGAGATTAAATTTTGCGACAAAAAAGAGAAACAGTTACCATATACACATATCTTTTTCTATTATTATTGCCGTTATTTTTACTACAGGTTTTGCAGCATATTTTGCAACAATTAACAGACTTCTGCGCCTAATTAATGTAGTAAAAAGTAATATGTATATTCGTTGCAAAATACTACATTTTTTATGAATCACAATTTACTACTTTTTTTTGGAATGGAATTAGTGGTAAAATGAACCAGGTAAAATGAAACGCAAGAATTAATTATAACAGGATTGTTTCTTATATATTTTAAACAACATCTACAGTAATAATACAAGTAAATACAAAAAGAGCTTTTACTTACAAATTATGTTCCTTGTTCATAACAATTTTTAAAATTTTTTAACACTTATTACAAATCACAAACATTTTAAAAAACACATTCTTTAAAACATTGTCAAATACACAAATTACATTTTAAAAACATATTTTTTAAAAACATATTTTTTAAAATGTAATCAATATACATCAAATTTTCATGATTGGAAAAAGTGGACATACATCATTCTGCTTCTCTGGTACAGATTTTATAAATTAATTCTGAACAAAACTATTTTTACTTGATGCTCAATTTTTAATTTCTCTAATTTTTGGCCAAACAGTTTCCGCGTGCTCAAAATTGGAATTAATTCCTTGAGATCTTCTCGATCAAGATTGAGTAAGGTCTGTTTGTCGACTTCGTTTACTGTAAAACAAATTTCATAATTAATAGTTACTGTCAAATAAAACGCGGTAAAACAATAGAGGTATGTTGCAACGATGGACTTTATGAATACTTTATTAATGAATAGTAAAAACTGTTTCGATAGTACTTACCGTCAAAGCTCACCCTCAACCGGTCTAACAAGCCCCAGCTTTCTAAGGTTGTCTTAACGAAGTCATCCATACCTAACTCACACAAAATCACAACGCAAAACTAATAATTATTAATAAACTTATCGCACTTATAGTCAGTAAGTTAAGACTTTATTAATTTCACTTTACTAACTAATTATAATTAAAAAGATTGATACAAAATTATGCGTATTAAAAAGAAGTTGTTCGTAAGCTCTCGAAAGAATGAATGACCGTTTTTAATCAGTTTGTTTATATTGCGAGGTTGTTTATCACTCCAATTGCTGGAAGGCGCTCTTCACCGGCTCCACCGACCAGCCACAACATCCTCCTTCACGCATATCGACTACACACTGTTTCGGATGTATAATATAAATAAATAAATGCAAAATCAGCAGAAATTCACAACTCTTATCTGTAAACCGCAATATAATCAATATTGATTAAAGCCCAATTTTCCGTGGCATTAACCTATTAACTCCAATGACGGTAGCGTTCTAGCGTTAAAGGCGTATTTTGTGTGACTTAATACTGTTTCGGTCAGAAGTCCAAATATACGTTATACACGGCTTGTAAAACAGACAATGAGAGCAAAATCTCAAAAAATAATTTTGTTACGATATTTTTCCCTTGTATCCTATTTCCTAGCGGGGTGCGATCAGTGTAAATTATTTTATTGTCGGCAATTTTTCGGCAACGGGCCGCGTCCGCAAATCTGTTCCTTCCCTCTCGATCACTTTCAATAAAATACATTCGGCAAGCACGTGCCAACAATTATGAATTTGTATTGGCCAGAAATTTTCGAAAAATATGCAACAATTGTAGTGACGTTAATCCATTTATTTTATAGTAAAACTCACTCAAAATATAATGTAAGTTGCAACAATCTTATAGCAAATATTAAAACAAAAGTAATACCATAATTGTTTTGAAAAAGTAATACACTTTGTAGATAAGATTGCTACAAAGTTTTCACTACAAATGTTTTAAAAATTGTATTACAATTTTAAGTAACAAATGCTCTCTTTGTAGCAAAAATTGTTACAAAATATGTTCTACATTATTGTAGTAATTTGTAACATACGATTTTTTTCAGTGCAGGCACGAAATAACGGTCGCCAATATTTCTACACAAATTTTGCAAGTAGGGTTCACGGCAGTTTCTGAAGACGCATCCATACATGCATAGAACAAGAGGGGTAACATTTTGAGCATTTTTTGTAAAATAATAAATTTAATATTAAAAATTTATTTTTTCTTTCAATTTTAATTCACGAATACGGTTCTGGTAAAAACCAAAATGGCCATAGATTTTGCGTATTTTCATCTTAATATTGATCTAATTCAAAAAGTAAGCATTTTTTTTCGAATCAAGTTGCAAATATTAATGCTGTGAATAATTTGCCACATTCTGAAATTTTCCCCAAAACAAATTTTTTTACTGTATGGTTTCAAATAAAAATATTTTGGGAATTCGTTTCTACACATTTAAAGAAAATGGCCTTCTTGACTTTATTATAACATTTTTGTGCTAAGGAATTTATGGATAATAATTTAATTGTTAATTTTTGAATTAAAAAATTTGAATTGTTACAATATTGAACTTAAAACTTTGCACAAAATTCCGTTTTGCGGTATAATTAATATTCACAACGTCACCATTTTGAAGATTCCACTTGTTACTCTGTTCAATTGAATAAAATACCCTTTTTGCTTTTGAATGGTGTGCTTAACAGAAAATTGATTTTTTTTGACTTGTTACACTGTAGAACTGAGGTATCGATATAGGGAACCCCTTTAATAAATAGCGCACCCTAGACTATACCGTCAGTATTCTAAAATACTGACAGTATTATTGATAATGTAAGGTCAATACCGATGGAATGATGAAAATACTGAAGCATATCCGGATATTTTGATATCGTGGCATCAGTATTACACCACGCCTCCAAAGTGGTAAGGTTGAGGAGATACTGACAGTATTACGGATCATTTAAGGGCCCTGTCTGTCAGTATTTACGTCAGTATTGAGATCTTGTGTTCTTGTATTCTGATTTTTCTGCTTTGATTTTTAATTTAAACTCCTTGGGTTATTTAAAAAAAGGCACACCTCGTTGAAAAAATATGGAAATGAGGGATAAATAGCTAAATTTTCAAGTAAAACTAGAAGTTTGATAGGATGTTTTTATTCATTTTTTATAGGCAACTTTAATTTTTGTAAAGGTGCATTTTTTATTAAACTTTTGGTAACATTTTCAACGGCATGTATAGTTTTTTTCTTCTTTGGACATCCCTGCATTAGATACACTAAAATTAAATATTAAAGCTACAAGTACTGCTGGTGCTATAGTCGCGAAAAATTTCAGGTCCTTCAAATATTTCCCCGGTAGCAAGGTATCTTAACCCTTTCGGTCACTGTGTCTTCAATTAAGGACAACCTATACTGATTTTTTTCCTACGAAGCTCAGCTTGCTTTAGCCTTTCTATCACATTGTGATCGGTTCTCAACATCATATTCTTTCAATTGAGTGTATGTGTTACCATCTACACAGGTTGTATTATATTAAGTGTCCACGATTAGTAACTTTCAATTGTTTTTGACGTTTTAATAATTACCATTTTCAATTGTTTCAGTGCTTACGTAATTTTTATAGTTAATTGAAATCAAAACTTAAATTGCTTGTAACTTCTTGGTAATTAATTTAATAGTACTAGTGCATTAAGACGTCTTTACTCAAAATTAAACATTTCTTCTAAATATGTAAAAAAGTATAGGACATTCCATTTAAAAAAAATGCAATTTTTGTGAATATCTTAAACAGTTGACGTTTGATTGTTTTTTGCTTTCATTATGGTAATCATTAGAAGAAACACCAATTCTTTGCTAATTTAACCAAATTTGTAGCTCCAATAATAACAAAGTTACCAATGGTGGACACTTAATATAATACAACCTGTATATTCATGACAAAATTATAAATTCATTTAAAATATAAATTTCTGAAGTGCGCTATGACTGGGCTATGACAGGCTGCGTATAACTTTTTTTGCCCTATTTTTGCGTATGTAAATATTGTAACTTTGATTAGAAACAATTGTATTTGTCGTTTTTTTTATGTATTTTGTATTTTTTTTTTTACTTCATTAGCACAATTGAGGACAGCCTACTGTGCCCAAACGAAGCATTTTGATACTGTGAAACACACTAAAAATTTTGAAAAAAATCATATTTACATTGTAGTAAATTTTAGATTTTTATTTTTAAAGGTGTTAATTCGTGACCGAGAGGGTTAAAGTAACTGCTAATCTTTCGTCAGCTGATATACAATTTCTCATATTTGTATCTTGCCTTTCAATGAACGGTTTTAGCAATGATAACTTGTCATATGAATTGCCACTCATGCGAAGATAATAATCTTATAATCCTCTTCATACGTTTTGTTAATTTCCTTTAAAAGAACAAGGTGAGAATATTCTTTACGCTTTTTTAGCCAATATTTTGCCCATCGCTTGCATTTCACAGTACGTTTTGCAGCACAAGCCAAAACTATTGCCAAACACGCTTTCCGAATATCCGCAGTATGTACTCATAGTGCACTCGTCAACTGCTACAACGATACTGAAGAAAATACTGACGATTTGGAATGACAGTCGATAAATACTGTTGAAGAATTAAGAAAATACTGACAGTATTTTTACTGACAGTATTTTTACTGACAGTATTACTGATAGTCTAGGGTGTCTTAACAGATAATTTGGTTTATCAACCAGAATAAACAACCGATAGATGCGTAATGGGCCTGATAATATCCTATAACCTATCTATTGTTCAAATTATGAATAACACACACACCAAAAAGTTGTACATATCGAGAAGCCGTTATTGAATAATTACGATCAATATTTTTTGGAACCTTTTTAGCTTTATTTTTACAGAAGTTTTGGTCCCAGAAACAGGTAAAATTTAAGAGTGGCTAATCCGCACTAAAAATGGAAAGTAAATATGGCATTAGTAAATGCATAAGACAAGGTAGCTGTACCTAATGTCACAAAAAACCTCCCATTAAAATTAAATAGGTCAGAGAAATAAAAAATTTAACAGAATCAAATTCATGAAGGTCAAAAACAAAAACAATCTGATCTACAAACAATTGAGTTTATATTATCTGTGCAATTGAGTGGCGAAATTTCTAGTGGCGTTTCCATAACTGATTCATTTCTCCTGTTGAGTCAGTCGTTTTTTCTCTTCCCAATTGAAATTTCTCTCGAAGTTCCTCCGTATTTTCGTGCGGTTAATCTACATCCGTTAAGTTTTACGTCAACGTAAAACCATACGCTTTCAAATGAATCGCGTCAACAAGGCCAAAGACGGTCGTTAACAGGTATTTAATATGAGGAGGCACAACCGAATTCACTTTGCATACACCGATTGATTACAGGAAGCTTCCATAGTTAATTTATTGTTTGTGTACAAATTAGTAATTGCATTTCATTTTGGGCTTTAATGTCAAAAATTCGAATTTAGATTTAAATCTTAAATAATTTAATACGGAGAAACTACGATAATTTTAATTGCTTTTGCAATTTAGTGCTGAAAATCCCGCTAATTGGGGTTATCTGCCGAATTCGTAAATGAACCAAAAGTACGAATCATGACGTAATGCATTTCAATCGACTTTGGAATAATTTTTTCTTGACTCACCTGTTGTTTCTGCATGGTAGGTGTAGTTTGCCGATTAAACGTTCAAGCGGTATGTTTCTTGGACGCAAATTGGGATCGCATCCTAAATCGGTCCTGCAGAAGGCACATAATCGAAGTTTGATATTGCAGTTCCAACATAACACATTAGCACAACTGTAACAACTAAATATTGCGTTTCCCTGAAGAGGTTCCATGCAGATTGCACAATCGGAGAAACTGTCTAAAATTTCAGAGCAATTTTGACAGGAACATTGTTTCATCTCCAACTGTTGGTTTACTTTAAATTCGGATAAGGAAGGCATAAGCAGCGGTTGGATTGAAGATGTGGATTCTACAAATTTTTTTATAAACGACCTTATTGTTCAAATGAGTTACGATTTGCTTACCTACGTACTGGAGTTCGTTGGATAAAGGTCGGGGTATTTCCCGAGGATCTCCCGTTACAACTTCCATCCTTCGATCAAAAATTCTTTTTCTCTGTAACAGTTTGGAAAAGTTTCGTTCATAAATTTCACAAGAAAGTATGTGAGTAATCGGCAAACTAACAGAATTTTCGTTCGAAAACTAATCACTGTTGGATTGCGCAATGTAAAGTATTATTTCTGTATGTTATTTATTATCTAATTTTATTATTAAAAAAAAAACATTCGTACCAAATTGTTAAAGTATTCCCACATTCCTACAAGTTAGGATTGAAAATTGAATAGTAAATCACTGTTAACAATAAAAACACAACAAAAGTATATAACAAAGTTAATCTTTTACACTCCTGTCACTACAACATGTTACCACCACTTCTGGTATAAATATGATTCACGTGTGTCTGAGACTTTGGCATGATTCATACCCTTTACATTTCGCGGTAAACTTTCCAACCAATGAAATCAATGATATGACAAGTGCACATAACCAAACATTGTTTCTATGGGTGGACTTTTAGTCATTAATTTCAGTTACTCATTTTCAAACAATAAAAATGACTTAAACGCAAATATTTTCAAATAACAAATAATTATTCGGCAGATAATCAAAACTAATCGAATTCTAGTGACTTGTACACCATTTCCAGTGACGTTTCCCAAGTAATGCGGTAAATACATAATCGATAAAATCGAAGACGAAAATTTTTAGTGCAAAATACCATGGAATTTAACATGAAAAAAATCGTAAAAGACGCTGGAGCCGCTCTAAGCAGAGTCGTTCAGGTAATATCGTTGATTTTTTTATTTTGTTTTCCTGATTTAACATTTTCTTTGCAATTATTTGTGTGCCTATATTAATTTAACAATTTCCGCAGTTAACTGAAGAAAAGTTGGGTACATCAGAAAAAACCGAATTAGATGCCCATTTTGAGAATTTATGGGATCGTGCAGATACCACAAAAACATGGACGGAAAAAGTTGTTCGCAATACAGAAGCAGTTTTAATTCCGAATCCAGGTTTTCGAATTGAAGATTACATATTTGAGAAGATAGAAAAGAAGAGGCCTGCACGTTTGAGTAATTTAGAATATTTGGGGCTAGACATGATCGAGGCTGGTAATGAATTTGGACCAGGGACAACGTATGGCAGCTCTCTTATAAAAGTCGGACAAACTGAACAAAAATTGGGTCAAGCCGAAAGAGATTTTATCGGATCAGCAGGGCTTTGCTTTACGCAACCTCTACGCAAGTTTTTAGACAATGAAATGAAGACAATACTCAAGGAGAAGAGTTTATTAGAAACAAAAAGGTATTTATGTTGTGCCTTATTACAATTACCAAAATCATATTTTTAAACTTGCAGACTGGACCTGGATGCTTGCAAGAATAGAGTTAGGAAAGCAAGGAGCATGTTGGGGACACCGGCGGTAAGTTCCCATTTATACATTCAAATATTGCTAAACCTTGTAGTTCTTTGAGTTTTCTTACGTTTAAAGCTAATAAATGTTTATTATTCTTTCACTGCTTATAAATGTAGAAGGATGGAATTTCTCCGGAAGAAGTTCTGGAGCAGGTATTTCTAATCATACGCTTTATCTTACATATCTATCCTAACAATGACACACTTTCACACACTTTCGCTTGTTGTCAATACATGTGGTTTTTGTATTTACCTACAAACTCTAACAATTACATCCAATCTGTTTTATTACATTTAATGATGTTTCTGTAATTACAGGCAGAACGAGATCTCAGAATAGCTCAATCGGAATTTGACCGCCAGGCTGAAATTACAAAATTGCTTTTAGAAGGAGTTGGCAGTTCACATGCTGCCCATCTTCGTTGCTTGTATGAATTTGTTGAAACCCAAGCAAGGTTTTATTCACAATGCAGCACAGTCATGACAGAATTGCAACAAGAATTAGCCAGGTAATAGGTAATTGTAGGACATATTATTACCAAATATTGGAAGAAATTATTTAATTTTTTTAAATAAAGTAGTTTTTATAATTTCATAAATACATATGTTTGTTTACCTTAATTTTAAGTTATTCTAGTAAACGCGAGCGACTATTGGATGGTTTGCAATTTTTTTTTTTTTTTGAAAGAATCAGAAAAATTAAACTTTATTATTTGCATTATTCTGTAGACAAACTGTGGAGAAAGTATATAATGCAGCTATAGTACATAATAAATGGTTAAATGGTTTTAATAAATACAACATTGAAAGTTGAATATTGACAACGATAAAATAATTTCTTAACGATTTTGAATAGAGCCTGAACTTTGTTTTCAAACGGTATTAGATTGTGGTGAAATGAACTGTAAATAAACATTTTATAACTTACAGTTCAATATTTGATTAACTTTTCAAATAAAAACCCAAAATAAAATATTTACTTTGATTTTTAGTTTATTGTTCAGAAAAATAGTAAAATTATGTACAATTACTCGTAAATTATTAAATAATAAATAAGTAAAGTAATTTTTGAATCAACTTTTTTCATTAGCTCTCGAGTTGTGATGTGTGGAAGTCAATCGGTATGTGTACGATAAATACGATTTTTTGTTTGATATTCTAAAGTCAAAAGTTGGAAATGAATCTCGAGTGATTTTAAGTTATTTTTTTCTCCCAACCCGTCATTTAAATAAATTGTCATTAACCACGTTTCTTTTTTTTCAGTTTTTTGTTTTTCATAAAATTTAGTTTATCCAAAATTTGTGTATATTTTATAAAACTATGTTTTATATTAATTATATTCATTGTATTAATTATATTAATGTTAATAATGATCACACTTTCATTATACATATCTAAAAAATTAGAGCAATATTTCAGCCTCTTCCAATTGTAATATCACTACTGAAGATATCATGACGTCATTTAAATTAAAGGTACCCATTTTACAATTTTTAGTCACCCCGGGCGTCACAGGTTATTGAACAACCAATATAAATTATTGTTTGATTTTAATTGTCACGAGTTTTACATTTTGGTATTACAGTAGGTTCGCGAAACTGCGAACATAAAAAAGGAAGTTGATCATTCATGTTTTATTATCTGTGGTTGATCATACTACCACATCATTTCATTTTGTATATTTCTTTTTAACTTAAGAGAAGAGTTAGAAGGCTACGAAATTGTTGTTTAATTTAATTCATGTTGGCAGTAATGAGTGCTTAATAATATAAGCAATTTTGACAAAATCACTTAAATGTTACCGAATATTGAAGATAAAGTTTCTTTTGAAATGGTCATATTGCTTCCCTCAATAGAATCGTTTTGTGCTATATTTTCTAATTTTGAAGCGACTCTATTAATATACGCTTAAACTGACAGATGTAAAAAGCCAATGTTAGTGCATTCCTAACAACAAAGTAAAAAAAAAATTTTTTACAGCCTTCTAACTCTCCTAATGTAAAAATCAGATATAATGCATTTGAAAGTTTACATATTTTGGTCACATTTATTTTAACATTAGCACTTTGGTTTTATCTTTACAAATAGATTAAGGCTTCGTTTTAGTAGCAAAAACTGCGTGAATATTTTTCCTTTTGTGAATTCAAATAACTTTTTTATGATGTACTGCACTGAGTTACATTTTCTGTATTACCTAGGTAAAGTATTTGTCTAGAATGGTGATTTTTCAAATTTGCAAAATCGCAATTTTTGTAAGGCCTGTAGTTGCTTAAAGAGGGTACAGTTTATAGAAAATTCCACAGGCACCCTAAAATGGGTGAAAGTCTTGTAATTTAGAACAGTGGTAATTTACGATGCTTCGCAGTTTTATGTCTTCAGTTTAACAAAAAAAGTTCAAAAGAAATATCTAATTCTAGCAAGATATTTGCAATTCTACTGAGAAGCTGTACGTTTAATTTTTACGGATTCCGAGAACAAAACATCGCGTAGGTGGTGTCGGCTGTCGTAATGTTCTCTCTAAGAGCGGAATTAGACTTTTGTGAATGCTCGGCATTACAACTTTAAATTTTCGACAGTAACACTGACAAGTTTTTAACGGATTAATTCAGACGCCGGTTTCTACTATACATATACATATAATGCAGCCTTAAGTAAATTTCTAAAAAAAGGTGGTATCCGAGTTTTCTAAGGCCGTGACTGTACATACATTGTTTTTTTTATAGTATTAATATGAATATTTAAACTTTTACTTCATTCAAGTCCTCCACTGTGGTTAATTTATGTTCACTATCTTATAAATTTCAGTTTTACGAAGCCTGGTCCAATGTTACGACTTAATAGTGAAGATATAGAACTACCAAATACAAAATAATATCCCATAGACATTTTATTACCACATTACCTGCTTTTTTATTTATTGCTTATTTAAATATTAATTTTTCCTTAACTGTTGTTCTAAGTATTTATATAAAATCTCTTATCTTATAGGCTTATTAAGTAGCACTATAATCACTTTTTCATAAGCATGCTTAAGTGATATGTTTGTAATTTATTTATTTTTTAACTTTTATGATGCAAATTTATATTTTTTTCGCACTTGAGTCATTATCACGAAAATTGAAGAAAAAAAAGCTTCAGTCCGAAAATATATTCTAAAATTTGATTTTTAAAGAACTATTACATTATCCTTCCAAGTTCCTTGTCTAGTTTTAATTTTCAATAGGTACTGTTTATTTTGGCGCATACTGTATTTTTTTAACCACTTGAGAAACATTCCAATACATAAGTAAAATTATCTTGACATAATAAAAATGTACAATCTCTCAAATTTTAGCAAATAAAATAATTACTAGTATAGTTGCATTAAGCACTTATAGGACGGGAGTGAAGCGGGTTAGCACTAGTTTAGTTTGACAGGTACACAATTGGTACAGAAACATATTGAAAGAAATATGGTAAATTTTATGTAGTCAGTTAAATTTTTCAATAATCTCTTATGTAGGTATTTCCAGAAATTACAAAAAAAAATCATTTATTCACAATTTTAGACCAGAATTAATTAACTATGTCAAAGTAGCATTACCTTGCGACAGGTGCTTTGTAAACGTAGTAGCACTTACTTACCATCACCTCTCGACATAAAACAAGATCGAAACTATGACCATCAGTATATATTATATTATTGCAAGCAAGCAAAAAGAAAAACAAAAAACTGGAATTAAAATAACAACCTTCTAAATCATTAACGTATTAGACAAAATTACTATCTTTAATGAAGATATTGTTGAAACGAATGATATTAGGTTTTTTTTTAAATTTTTGCTGTCATATTTGTTCCTCCTCCCTCTATATTCGGACTTGCAATTAGCAATTTTTGCTTAATCGCTTTATTTTTTTTATTTATTATACTTATATACTTATATTTATTATGTTACTTTCAAATAACCTTTATATCCTTGGTTAAGAAGTGACACCTCGTAACTAAGAAAAGAGTAATCGATACCTGTTAATTCAGAAAAACACCGGTCATTTCTGGTAACTTCTTGTATTTCCCAAAAATTTGTCGAGTTCTCTACAGTGCCAATGGTGTTAACCCATTCAGTGCTCACGTGGAAAAACCGAGTTTACCACTGGACCCGCCTGCATTTGTCCCTTGGAATATCCATGGTAGCAGGATGCGCTGGTGAGTCGTGGGCCTGTGGGTACAGCTTAGTTGGACACGCCAGCGCATAGTGGGCACTGAATGGGTTAATTCGTAAAAGATTTATGTAGTAAACTAAACCATAGTGACCGCACCTTCTTTTGTCTCCTGTAAAATTAGGTAAATGGTCAGTGCAGAGTTAAAACCTCATATCTGACTTTTCAACGAGGTAAAAGGTTCTTGCAGTAGAAAATGCGATTCTTGATAAGTTAAAAACTAAGTAAATTTAAGTGTGAGGTTTTGATTCCACACTAACGAAATCCGACTTACGAGGTGTCACTTCTTAACCGTCGATATTAGTTAAATAAATAAGTAACTTAATACTTTCCATTTGACCTGTTATAACATTATTTTTATTTAAAATTTGAACTGTAATATTTTACAAAATTTACAAAATTCGTTTTTGGTAGATATTAACAGAATGTTTTTACAAGCATAAATTGTGAAATATATGTACAGTGCGACATCGATAATCCGTACCTCGTTACACCGGATTCTTCAATTTTAATTTTTTACTTAATTGCTTTGTATATTTTATAATTCAGATTTAATATTACTCGGTAATCCGGGCCTGCGTTTTTAGACGTCTCCATCATTTAAGAAACCTCAATTTTTCTGAACGAGCCGTGTTAATCGTCACTACGTACTATTTTCTAGTTGATTTGTATTAAATATTTCTCTTTTTAATAAAAAAACTGTCTCGCTTCAGTAATTCGAATTATTTACTTATCCGGATCACCGCGGTTTTAATTAGCCCGGATTATCCAGGTTGCACTATACTTGGTATTTTTATTTTTAAATTTCATTTCATTAATGTTTTACCACTTAAATCACAATTCAAGGCAATTAAAATATAGTTCAAAGCCCCCTCGATAGCGTTTTCATTTGAACACACCTCTACCGCAAATAAATAAATTTTATTTCACTTATATTCCCAAGAAACAAAAGCTTATGCTGATTATACCATTCATAGTGCTATTTTTCCATATCCTAGCGACCGCTTAATAAATGATAATCAGCATTGGAGATAGATTAATAAGTGATAATCTCTCGTGCTGCTCCGCAAATCTAGTGTGCCATATTGAGTAGAATGTGATTAATAAGTGATAATCCCGTATGCTGCTCCGCAAATCTAGTGTCCGTGCTGTCAACTGAAATGTCACAGTTACAAAAAATGGCGCGTTTCGGTGATTGTTCGTTAAACAATATTGATGAAAAGATACAAATTCGTAAACCGCGTAACATTGTAAAGTCTCACAAATATATTTCGGCCCAATTTACCGAGTTTTGCAACTCTCGGAATTACATTTTGTCCGAAAAAGTATTAAATTGTTCATTCATGATATAATCTGACAAATACAGTTCGTGGATTCCACTTGTTGTATTGTATATGAAAATGTGAATAAGTTGGATTTAACAAAAATAGTTAAAAGTTTGAGAGTAATAATATTTCATATCACTAAATCATAAAAGTACTCTACAGGCTGTTTACAATTAAAATTACAAGTTCAAACTTCGGGAGGTTCTTCATTTTAGAAAAACTAATTTATTGATTTATTCTAATTTTTGTGTTCACCTTTGCTTTCCTGTATCATATGGAGGGTTGTGCAAATATTGTCGTCGATATTTTCTACACCATTACAGGAACTTTTGTTTGTCAGAGTCAATTTTAAACACCCTCCATAGCTACTTGTCAAAGTTACATTGTGATTTTATTTGTTGTTTTTGTTTTTTGTTATGCGTAGTAGCTTTTTAGCTTCGATTTTTTTTTGTTTGTAGTTTCTGTAATGTGCAATTTATTTATTTTGGCAGCAGCCTTTCCTCAATATCCGGTGCAGTACCTTCTCGTCCTTTAATTTTTGGCCACACTACGGAAGAAATCGAACAAGATGGATTGCAAAAAGCTCGTGCTTTATATGATTACGATGCAAAAGATGCTACTGAACTTAGCCTTATGGCAGATGAGGTAAGGTCGATGAATTAATTTACCTAATAGATGTAATCGTATTACAAGGAAAAACATTAAAATCATAATACAGTCGAACTTCCTTATAACGAAGTGCCATGGTGATCTTAAAAAAATTCATGTTGGAATAAACAAAATTAAAAATTTCCATTAGAAGATGTTTTCTCAATTCTCACAGACTGCTTAACTAATGTTACCACTTTTACCATAAATTAGTCCTGCCTCCTTTTAAATGTATCTAACCAGCCCGCACCCACTTGTGGGATATTTTTACTTTTAAAAGTTTTTACGGTTAAATTTAATCCTTAAAAATTATTGCACGAATGTTTGTTATATGTACGGTTATGTTAATAAGTAATTGTAAATCATCGTCCGTGTCATCAAACCTTCAACCCTAAAATTCAATCTTTGGTTTATAATTTTATAATTTTTTATATTTGTATCTACGTTGTTTTTACAAAGAAAATGCAACTACAAAAATTGTAAGCCAAAGACAGAATTTAAGATAAAAGTCCTGATCTTGTCGTTTATAATAAATAGTGTACTCACTAAAATATGTTTGAATGTGTAATTGAGGCACCTAGATGCCAAGAATTACAATTGGCATTTGTTGATAAATTTAGATACGGGCAAATTCTTGAATGGAATTGATTATTCTGGCTTGAAGTCTAAAGAGGGTATTTTTTTATTATGTGTGTATAGTTATTTACATAAGTGCAAAAGTGGGAGATTGCTGTACGCAACGTGAAAATTATCTTACGAGGCCGAAAGTGTTATAACACTTTTGCACTAGTTGTGTACTATATTTTTTCTACAGTAGTGCAACAAAGAAAAATATTTGACTTCCTACATTGATTATGGTAGCCTAGTGTAACATCATTCAAGATACTATAATAACTATATTGCAGTGAGTGCAGAAAAATATCACATTTTGTATCAAAGCGGTACATAAAACTGCACTTCTTTGCACTATTGTGGAAAAAATATTATACCGTGTCTTCAATAAAAATGTCAATTAGGGTAGGCTCCAATTTTAATATTAAGTTGGCAACATGCAAATTGTAACTAGTTGTCACAACAGGTTTCAAATTTTGATTGCATTTAATGGGCATTACCAACCTTAACTGAAAATCACAGCTTACCCTAAGTGACTTTGAATTGAAGACGTGGTAGTACCAATGTACGGGTATGCAGATTATGTAATACCCCGATTTACGCGCTTAATCCGTGAAAAAATAAAAACGTTAAGCGAATCAAACGTAAAACGGGGTTAATTACGTCTTTTTACATTTTCATATAAAGTATTTTAAATAAAAAAAGAATACAAATACAGTAAGGTTGAAAACAGTATTTAACAGTGAAATTCTATTTTAATTTTGTATCATGTCAAAATATATAAAAAAATAAAATAAAATTGTAATAAGAGCGCAAGAGCGATATAGTGCGCCTGCGCGGTAATTGATTTTTAAAAATGCGTTATAGCGAATCAACGTAAACCAGGGTATTAGTGTATAATAGAGAGTTATAGTAAGATGTATTTTTCATTGTCGTGTTTTGAAATGGTTTTACATCTATTTACGAGCGAAAATCTTTGAAATTTATATCCCAGACAACCAACCTAAAAATCAAAAAAAAAATAAAAAATATTGCAATCAAAAATTCAATTTGTCTACCGGGTATAAGTAACATTTTTATTTTTACATATTTTTCTTTTTATATTTAGATCATATTAGTTCGAGACATTCCAAATAAAAAGGATGATGATTACATGTTGGGCGAAAGAGGTCAACAAACTGGAAAAGTACCCAGGGCATTTTTAGAAATACTCTCCTAATCTGAGGAACTTTCAATAAGAAATTTATTGGAAATAATGTTAATAATGTTTTAATATGTAAACTGCATCTGTTATATTTTTTCATGGTAATTTTAGTTCTTTATTACAACAAAGCTCGTTTGTGATAAGCTATTAATCACAAATTATGTAATGAAAAGTTAAAAATGTTATAAATTAGTAATGTATTAAAGTTGGACAATTCCGGTAGGTGTTATGTGCATTATGCAATAATATAGTCAATATCTTGCACCAGAGCAATTATTTAAATGTTCTTCCAATTAACTCCTTTAAAATCGAATGTAACCTTTACAGATTAATCAAGTTATTACTGCATTGTTAATATATCGTGTATCTATTTTTAAGTTAGAATATAAACCAATATAAATTTTAATTCTCTTCTTGTAAATACATACACCCTGTACCTGAATTGCTTGGCAAAACTTTAGCAACGTGATATACATATAGAGCAAACGTGTAATAAAAGTTCCTGTAAACATGATGTCCAAAATTGCGGGTCCGTGAAGTTGACACCTGATGTGGAGGTACAAGCGATAAAATTTATACCAATCGTTTGTACTTCGTTTGTACCCGTTTGTACCCTCAATAATTTTTCAATTGAATCCACAGTTTCGCAGATATCGCTAAAAATGTGATCCGGTGCCAACTTCACGCTAGCACCGAACTGGAAAGATTTCGAAAAACGAATTGCGCCAATCGTTTGTACTTCTTTTGTACCCGTTTGTACCTTCAATAATTTTTCAATTGAATCCACAGTTTCGCAGATATTCGCTAAAAACGTGATCCGGTGTTAACTTCACGCTAGTACCGGACTTGAAAGATTTCGAAAAACTAATTGCGCCAATCGTTTGTACTTCGTTTGTACCCGTTTATACCGTTTATACAATAATTTTTTTCTAACACAAACCCGTGCAGAATAATTCCGAAAAAACTTTTACGTAGCGTGAAGTTAACACCGGACATATGAGTAATCAATTAGATTTTAACACCAATCGATAGATTTTCGTTAGTACCTGTTTGTACCTCAAATTAAATTTCTTCAAGTTCATCCCTCTAAATATAAGAACTGAAAAACGTCGCGTCAATGTCACGGCCACGGGCTTATCGCACTACGCGCTAGCGGGATTGAAACTGAAATGGCAGCATCTGTTCATGTGTTTAAGTTTAGTGAATTAGTTTTGAAAAAAATAATTTACAAGGCATAAGGACATTACGTCGTAACAATTATTCATTCTTCTACGGCCCCATATTTAGTAATAAATAAAATAAATATTTTTCCGTGTCTTAGGTAAAGGAAAAATCTTTCTTGAAAAAACACTCCAAATTGTGCGTATGATTTTTCATTATATTGCAATTATACCCAGATATTATTAAAATAAACGTCTACCTTACGAAATACATTTTTATATTTTGTTTTTAGTGAACAAATTTTCTTCAGATTTTTATTTCAAATTTGTGTATTATTTTACAAACACTTTGAAGGTTAACGTCATCAGTCACTTTATATTTTCAAATGAAACAATGAATCTTTTATTTTAAAATAACTAAATTTAAAAATTGTTTTACCGTGCTTTTTGCAACGTAGGTCAAATTAATATTATAATAATAGGTTATTATTATTCTTATGCGTTGTTCATACGTTTGTAACATGGGGGGATAATTGCATAAAATATGTTCTATAGTTGGTACCCGGAGAACAATTTATGCAAAGTCCTATTTTATGGGGTTGCAACATCTATGGCTTCCTGTAGACATTGAAAACCTAATTATTGTATTATATTAATGTTTATAGGTAGATACACCATATTTCGCAGAATATTTGAATTACTACACTTTTTGGAGCTACAAGAATATACACACATACCTTGTTCAAGCGAAGACGCGTCCTCTTAGGTGTGTTACACCCACTGTACCCCGACGTAGACGACAACGCAACTTATTAGTTGGCGACGTGAGTTGCCTGGGGCAATATATAAATAAAATAATTAGTCGGGCACTTTTTTTACTAAAAAGTCAGTCACGCTAATTTGAATCCGACCATTTTAGTGTTTTAATTCCCAAATATTATCGCTACCGATAACATTTTGGCGCCCAACGTGGGGCCTTAATAATAAGCATTGCGCTTGACGTATCCCCCCCGTGAAAGAAAAAAAAAAAAAAAACATGACCCGACGCACACGAGCTACCGCCGAAGATATAAACCTTCTGGGAGAGGTTCCAGAAGACTCCCAGTGGCGCCCAACCAATAGTGTCAACCCCATTCTCGATGCTGGCGACGCTCAGGTGAGCAATCAGGATCTATTCTTCCGAGAGCTCCTCCAGGAGATACGAGAACTGAAAACTCAACCCTCCGTCCCAGCAGTAACACCTACTACATGTATGCCAGTTTCCGTCAGAGCTACACCAAGACTTCCGCGATTTTCTGGATGTCCTGAAGAGGATCCACAACAGTTCATTGAGCGACTCGAAAGCTACTTCGTCGCCACCGCCACGGAACCACAGGACTGGGCCGAAATTGCCGAAGCTCAATTGGATGGTAATGCTCGCGTCTGGCTTCGTCGATTTCAGCCGATCAAATTTACCTACGATGAGTTGATCCACCGCTTACGAAGGGAATATGGTTCCGATCAAGCAATGGCGAATCTTACCGCGAGATTATATGGAGAAAACCATAACGGACGTCAAGAAGTAGCTGAAGTTTTCATTATTAGGAAGCTCAGATATAAAGATCGTTTAAAATTAACAATAAACGAAAAAACCCTCGTAACAATGCTATGGAAGCAACTCGATATGGATCTACAGCGCGCTTTAGCTCCATGCTTACCGAGTAACGTCGAGGAGCTTATAGAAGCAGTCAACCGTATTGAAGGATGCGGACCATCTCGTCGTCTGCTACCACAACAACATCAGGGAAACGGATCAACTCAGGGACCGGCCCGCAGGTCACTAGAGTAAAGGAACAGCGGGAAGTTATAAACACGATCGACCAACACGGAGAAGTACCACGTCTACGTATTACCGTAGACGAACACGACTATTGGGCTTTAGTGGATACCGGTGCATCTCACAATTTTGTCAGGGCAGGCATCTGGTCGAGCCCGATGAAACAAGTGGACGGCCGCGAATTAACTCTAGCAATAAATACTGTGAAACCGCGAGTATTAGGAACACTTAAAGTGCCTTATTCGTTATCGGACGTAACATTGGTGGCTGAATTCGCGGTAGTGGAAAATCTTCGCGAAGATGTCATTTTCGGGTACAACTGGCTAAAGGAACAGAATGCTGTTGTCGATATCAATCGTCACTGTATCCATCTCGGCATACAGCACCGATACACAGTGTTCTTTGGACATCCTACTCCCATACCCAAAGACGCACCTTTTCCTCCAAACTTAAAAAACGACTTTCCATCCGCGCTCAAAGACGCTTTGTGTGACATTATTAACAATCATCGCGAAGTGTTTGCGGACAGTGCGGCCATAACGACCACCCGTTCTGCTGAACATACCTTAACACTTACCAGTGCTTCTCCCATTAATGTTGCTCCGTATCGGTACAGCGATGCCAAGAAGCAGCTGATCCTTGCACAAACCCAGGAGATGCTGGTAGCAGGGGTCATTGAACCTTCAACATCGAGTTATTGTTCACCGGTTGTAATTGTCAAGAAGAAGGACGGCTCTCCACGATTCTGTGTTGACTATCGCAAACTCAATGCAATCACGGTCAACGAGGCCGCCCCACTTCCTATCATCCAGGAAACATTACGAGATCTTGGCCAGGCACGCATTTTCAGCGTCTTGGATTTAAAAAGCGGTTATTGGCAAATACCTGTCTCGCGAAAATGCCGTCCGTTTACTGCTTTTGCTACTCCGGATGGGGCAAAATACCAGTTCAAAGTCATGCCGTTTGGTTTGAAAAATGCTCCCGCCACCTTCCAACGGTTTATGGCCCAGGAGGTCCTGGCAGGGTATCTACACGATTTCACCATGGTGTATTTAGACGATATTATTGTCTATTCAGCAAATGCTGACGCTCATCTGCGTCACCTAGCACTTGTACTTGAACGACTTCAACTTCACGGGCTCCGGTGTTCGCCGAAGAAGTGCCATTTAGGAGCGAAGCGGATTGAGTATCTAGGTCATGTCATCAACGACGACGGCAACACACCTCAGCAACAACATTTAGAACAGGTCGCCCATGCTGAAACTCCGCAAAACCGAAAACAACTCAAACGTTTCCTCGGAATCTGCGGATGGCTTCGCGAGTACGTTCCACGGTTTGCGGAGAAGGCTGCTCCACTTACTGATCTACTCTCAGTAAAAAATCGTTGGAAATGGGAACAACCCCAAATACAGGCTTTCGCGAAAGTCAAGGAAGCTGTGGCTGCCCCACTTCGCTTATCTAGACCTGATTCGAGCCGACCGTACGTCTTGCAAACAGATGCTAGTGGAATTGGCATGGCGGCCGTACTTTATCAGCTAGACTCCAACGGACGCCGCAGAATCATTTCTTACTCCAGCGCCAGACTGGATGACACGCAGAGGAGGTACCATATAAATGAGCAAGAGTGTCTTGCCATAATATGGGGAGTAAAAAAATATCGTCCATACCTTGAGGATCGGCATTTTACGCTCATCACGGATAATCGAGCGCTCCTGTGGCTCACCAGCACAAGAGACACCAACGCTAAATTAACCAGGTGGGCACTTCTTCTTCAACATTTTAGCTACACGATTGAGCACTGTCCGGGAGAGAGGAACGAACTGGCGGACGTACTGTCCAGAGATCCTCAACTGATTGAAGATTCACGAGATGTTGCAGACGAAGAGCGTCTAGTCCCCCCCGATTTAACAATTTTGAATAAAAAAGCGTCAACGGATATTATGGTTCTTTGCGCTATTGATTTCCGTACACTCCATGATGAGGTACGGGAAGCGCAACGGAGGAATCCAGAGATGCAACGCATTATTCAGCGGTGGTTGCACGTGCAGAATGTAGGACCCCAAATGCCCAGTGATAGAGTGTTCGCGTTAACATATACCGTCACTGATGGTTTACTATACCGCGTACAGTCAACGCACAGGCAACTAGTAGTTTCCATGGATCAAAGAACAACCGTGATGACACAACATCACGATACGTTCTTAATGGGACACCCAGGTGCAGAAGAGACCGAGCGATCCATCGGTGAGCATTTTTATTGGCCAAACATGACAAAGACAGTATCAGCCTACGTTAAAAGCTGTTTATTGTGCGCCCAGTACAAAAGGAAGCCAACTCGAGATCGAGCCCCACAACGACCACGACAACCTCAAGAGCCCTGGGACACCATCGCCTGTGATCTGATGGGACCATACCCCACATCCTCGCAAGGCAACAAATATCTCTTCGTAGTCACTGACTTATTTACGCGATGGATCGAAGCATTTCCGATACCTGTCGCCACTACTTTATCCATTTGCAAGAAGATGGAAGACGAAGTATTTGTGCGATATGGATTTCCACGCTGTATCATCAGTGACAACGGGTCGCAGTTCAAATCCCGTCAATGGGACAAACACTGCTGTTTATGGAAGACCGACCATTTCGCCACTGCCGTTTGTCATCCACGAGCAAACCCGGTTGAGAGAAGAAATCAAGAATTGAAGAAGGGTATACGTTTGCGGTTAGTCAACAAACGCTCGACAGTTTGGGACGTTCAAATACCAGCAGCGCTTTTTAGCCTCCGCCGACGACGCAATGCGGCTACCGGAAAAACACCAGGAGAAGCACTCTTCGGCTACAATCCCCAATTACCAGGCGCCTGGGATACTCCTCCGGTCAACGCACGTCAGCCTGTAGAAGAGATCCGCGAAGCAGCTCGCCAACATCAGCGACAGTACGTGAGACAGAGGGCAGAAGCTCCACGACAAGCAGTTCGCTTTAACCCCGGGGATCTCGTTCTCGTTCGATTAGTTCCAGCATATCGCTTACAAGTCTTTGGACCTAAATGGCACGGCCCCTATACGATCATCGAACAAGCGGGAACTACGACATATTGGGTTCAGGTGGGCAACCGAGCGGTAAAATACCACTTGGATCGAATACGACCAGCCCCGCCTCGTCGTTAAACAGATGTATATATTGTAGTTTTAAGTTAGATTACGTTAGTTTAGGTAGGTTAAGTTAGGTTAATCGTTTATTATTGTAGTTTTAAGTTAGATTACGTTAGTTTAAGTAAGTTAAGTTAGGTTAAGCGTTTATTATTTATTCTGTTCGAGTTGTGGTTGTCGTCTTCAAAGGGGGGGAGAATTGTTACACCCACTGTACCCCGACGTAGACGACAACGCAACTTATTAGTTGGCGACGTGAGTTGCCTGGGGCAATATATAAATAAAATAATTAGTCGGGCACTTTTTTTACTAAAAAGTCAGTCACGCTAATTTGAATCCGACCATTTTAGTGTTTTAATTCCCAAATATTATCGCTACCGTACAAACCGTACCGTACCGTTACAAACGTATGAACAACGCATAAGAATAATGTGCACTTGAAGAGCATGACTGACTGAATAAGGAGATAAAAAGAGAAATATGAAGAGCAGTCAGCATGGTTTGGATACCTAAATAATGACAACAACCATAGCATTACACTGCCGTGCTTAAACTGAAGGTCCTATCTGCAAAATTTTAAATTCTAAGGATTCACATATAATTTCTACAGCTTTCTACAAAGTACAAATCTCCTATGTGCATTATCAACATGCTAAAAAGCATCTAAATGTTTTGTCCTAAGTGCAAAATTGGCAAACATTACTTACTAAAAAAAAGTTGTAATGAATGCTTAGACATAATGCCCTATTTTCGTGTAGATAGAACTTTTTTGATAAGCACGTTAGTTTCAATTTTCAGGTGACAAAGTAAAAGTGTTAGCTTAGAGAGGAAAACTACATTAATTTTTAAACTAAAATCGCATATTTCAGGTAACAGAATGAAAGTCTAGTTATTACGTTCCAGAATATACAAGAAAGTTGAACAGGGGAATAAGCGATTATCAATTCGCTAAGCATGCAAAGAATATGCGCACTTGATATTTTTAGATATAACTTCATAATATAATTTTTTTTAAATTAATATTCTTTGCTTAAATTAGTTTTACATAAAGCTTTTGGTTTTGAACGTTCTAGAGGTTTTTGCGCCCTTTTCCACGTTGATCTTGTGATTACTGCTGCTTCTGGTGCCATTGGTTTTCCTTGATCCACCGATTTTTCATCTAAATTTCTGCATTTTTGCAATGTTGCTTTGGTAATAGTATTTGAACCAGTTTTTGGTGGAGGTTTAACCTTTTTGTGTGACCTTTGAAGCTTTTTTTTTTTTTATTTATTTTTTTTTTTATTATTTTTTTTTTTTTTAAGAGGAGGTAACCTGTGTGACTACTAACTTCCTCACCACGGGAACCACATTAACATTACGTCAAGTATTACTTCGAGATGAGTGACTGTTTAGTTCCATTTACATCTTATCATTAGATCACATTTTTTGGTAAGCTTTCACTCACACTTTTTCACCTTTCGTTTTCTTTCCCTTTTACCTATCATTCTCTCTCTATCACTCTCTCCCTCTATCATCAAAAAATTGCCTCTTATTAGTTTGCTTTCACACACACCTTTACTCATTTCATCTTCTTCCTCCTTTACCTATCATTCACACTCTCTATCACTCTCTCCCTCTTTGATCATCTTAGATTGAATTGTGAAGAAGGCATCCCTAGACTCCCCTTGGTAATGGACCCTCTGGCTGTCAAGGCTTCACATGAACTTGCATCTTTAATTGTGATGTTCGTTACAACCTAAATGACTCAATAAGATAAAATAATTAAAAGAAATAAATAAATAATTAAAAATTTTAAACCTAGGAGGCTTAGAATTTTTACTATCAAAATCAAAGTAGTATATTGAATAATTTTTTTGACGTTTCTAAAATTTTTACATTTTTCGCCGTAACTTTACAAATAAACCGATGGAATCCGTCTCGCGACTTTACGAAAATTAAATTGTTACAAACTCATTGAAACATTAAATAATAACTCACATGTAAACACAAATAAAATACGGAATAAAATGTAAAACACGTCTGGTCATTCCCTTTGTAAAAAAAGGTGACGTTTCTATTTATTTTATTTGCCCGTGGCAACAGTAAAACATGGCCAGCTACAACGTCCGTGCTCAGTCAAGCAGCCGCCGTGGCTGCATAAGACCGTTTAGGTAACACGCCCCTCCCTAAAGGCTGAGCACGGTGTTGGAAGTAGCTGTTGCCTTGGATTATTTATATTATAAAGAAAATAGTTTATGGTTAGCTATTAGCTGCAGGTTCCTCGAAGTGACGCGGGTCTCGTACGCCGGCATCTTTCATGTCATGCCGAAAGCGGGGAAGGCGGCGAAATGCGGCTCTTCGCGGCGCTGTTCGGTCGCTGACGATCCCGTTGTAGTTCGACGCTGTGCGTTGGGACTCCGGGAAGCAGGGTCATCAAAAGAGTAAGATTATCCATAACACTATAATCAGATTCTAATTGGATAGTTCCGAAATCGGGCATCGATGACTCAGTTCAACTGGTTCGGCGTCATCCAAAACATCCAGGTTACAAATTAAATTCGGTTCAGGCACTTCTTGCACTTCCCCATTTTCTATTTCATGCTCTTCATCATTATCTTGAACCACTGGAGTTGTCGATTTGTACTGCAAAGCACTGTTTGACAAATCGACTTCTATCGGAAATAGCGGAGGTACTGACAGTAGTCCAAGAGTGTTTTTGTGCAATTCTGCGAGGCCTTTTATCAATTTGGATAAATGCTCATAAGTAATATCACAAGAGAGTGGGAATAAATTGAAAATAATTCGACAGATTTTCGAAAACTTGTTGCCAGGGAATAGACACGAGAGCCCGTAGGGCTCGAGTGGCTATTCCCAAATGGCAACAAGTTTGAAAAAATAACTGGAGAATTATTTTCTAATTAATTCGCACTCTCGAGTGGTATTCGGAAGATTATTTTTTAACGTTTAAATAAAAAATACAGCATAAAAATACAGTTTAATTCATTATAAACTAAAATCAAACTGGCGACAGATGTCAAAACTAGAAATGTGCTGTCAAGTAACATATGTAAACAAAATACTAGAAATTATGCTCGCGGGAATAATGTACAGTAGAAAATTCTCACTATAATAATGTTGTGATTGGACAGAATTAAACACGTGTGCCCAAATACTGCTAAACGATTGGTGAATGAAATCATTAAAAAATAATCACCGAGAGATTGCACGTGTTTGTTTTCGAGTACTAATTCCAGTTTGACCAAAACGTCAGAACGTAGTTTCTCAAAGCGGGTCTTGGCGACCTGGCGACATCGCAAAATCAACCTATATTCGTAATTTCCGGTTTCTACTCAACATAATGGTTCTTGCAGTGGTGCGTAGTTGCACTCTGTTACCGGGTCGGTACAGCGGTGGTCGGTTGCGTGGTTGCTTGCTACTTGTTCATACTTTGCTGCAGGCATCCATAGTCCCATGGAGTGACGCGGGTCTAGTACGCAGGCATCTTTCGTGTCATGCCGAAAGCGGGGAAGGCGGCGGAATGCAGCTCTTCGCGGCGCTGTTCGGTCGCTGACGATCCCCTTGTAGTTCGACGCTGTGCGTCGGAGCTCCGGGAAGTGGAGTCGCCTGTTGCAGCTGTTAGCGCTGAATCGTGTAGCGATCATCGGTTGCGGGCGCCACTGGAAGTTCCTGATGTTAGGATTTGATCCCCCTCCAGAAGGGCGTCGCGGCATCGCGGCATCGGAGTCGTTGGTGAAAGTTCGGTGAAAAAGCCCTTTTCCTTGTGCCCCACGTTGGGCCGTCAAATGTTACAAACTCATTGAAACATTAAATAATAACTCACATGTAAATACAAATAAAATACGGAATAAAATGTAAAACACGTCTGGTCATTCCCTTTGTAAAAAAAGGTGACGTTTCTATTTATTTTATTTGCCCGTGGCAACAGTAAAACATGGCCAGCTACAACGTCCGTGCTCAGTCAAGCAGCCGCCGTGGCTGCATAAGACCGTTTAGGTAACAAAATGAAACTTATTTGCTCCTAATAATTACTATAAACGCTTCACGAGCAAAAAATTACAAAAATCTTCAATTGGTAAATTTTGACGTTTCTAAAAAATTTCAAACAGATCGAAAAAAGAAAAAATTATTCAAAATACCTCATATACATTCATTCTCTCAATCACACAACCTTTAACCTTCAATCTTCGTCAGAATCTGATATCACATCATCTCTGACGAGGAGTTCCTCCCTACGAAATTCCTCTTGCTGTTTTCCACGCATAATGTCCCGCATCATGTTGGTGACTTTTGAAGCTGCTGCAGCTACATCATTCGCAAGTCGTGATCTTGTTACCGGCCTGTTTATAAACTGTTGTGGCTTAATGTTCTTTGGTGGATTCAAGAGACGGTTTGCCGGTGCAAAAGTGGCCATTTTAGAATTCTTCTTCATCAGTTTGCTTTCAATTATAGGAATAACATCAGGTGCACGACAGACATTAAAAACAGGTTTTTGTTTTCTGCGTTGTTCAGCACTATCATTGTCTCTCTTGCGCTTCCATACTTTTAATTTTTCGATTCTTTCTTCATGTGCAGTAGTTTTCTTCAGTTTTTCAGTAAAATTTCTGTCTTCAACAAATGGAGAGTTGGGCATTTGTCTTTTCCCATCCAAGAGTGAATCTCTTTGCTTTCGTCGATGAACATTTAATTGTTTCACACATAAATCGACAGCTTCTGGCTGCAATATTTTTTCGAAGTTATTTCCTGGGATTTTGTGCTTTCTTTTAAACAGATCAGATAGGTCAGTCATTATAATTATGGAGAACTGCTAAAATTATCGTTAAAATTATATTAATATAAACCTTACTTTTCTGCAAACACACCTTTAAAACTTAAGACGAACGTATTCCGCAAAAACTACTACAAACCAAACCACAGATAATATAACATAAAACCAAACGATAAATGCCGTTGACAGATAGTTTCAAATTTCTCAGAAGTTTGATGCCAACTTAATTTTAAAACGAAACTAATTGACATTGTTAGGCCTTTTGATAAGAATTCGCTTTTTATCTATCGTGAGAAGTTATGGCGTTTGCCCCTAAAGATTGCGTGAATGTCATTCATTTAGGAATAAATTGAAAACTAACTTTATAGAGTAGCAATTAATCTAAAGGACCATACAGAGATGAAATTAGTTTAATATTTTAAATATTTTTCATCTATTGACGGTTCTTCTTTGTTGACAAAGTTTTAGATTTATACTATCAAATTTTTTCATCAAAATGAAATTGTTAAAACATTTGTAAATTGAATTATAAGTGCAAACGCAGGCCATGAAAATGGTTAATCATTTTTCTTACTGTACTGAGCCAGGTAACACAGGACGTCCAATGGACGTACATGTTGGTCCATTTCTTATCCATTTATGGACGATCCACAAGCGGATCTATAATGGACATCCAAGCCCATCCATAAATGTACATTACAGCAATGGATATAAATGGGACGTCCACTGGATGTACATTTATGGACTTAATCTGGACGTCCATCAACGGATCAACATGGATTAATTTTAACAACCAGTTTGCGCAAACCGGCTGAATTCCACCACTGCCTGTTAAAAGTGAGTTATACTGTACGTAGTTAAAAAAAAATCCTTCTTTTAAAATTTTTTTATATTGCCTTAAATACAAAAACAAACAGCTTATTTTTTCTTAGACACACCAACAGTACGTCCTCGGCGACCAGTTGTTTTTGTGTGTTGACCTCTCACACGTAGACCCCAGTAATGACGTAAGCCTCTGTGGGCCCTGATTTTCTTCATTCGTTCTAAATCTTCACGAAGTTTGGAATCCAGGTATGAAGAGGTTAGCTATAAAATGTGGAGTAAAGTAAATACAATATTATTCAATTATAAAGGAATGTTGCAGACAAATTAAGTAATATTTATTTTATTTGCAAATGCTTCCCAGATTTCACTCATTATTAGTGACTGTTCCGCAAATACAAATCTTCATAAATATAAAAATAAACCTGCTATAATATTGCACACGCTACCAGCAAGAACCATATTAAAAAAATGTTGTTGCCGTTTTTCTGTGCTAATAACAAATGTTAAATTGTGTGAAAAATGTACCTGGCTGTATTTGCCATCTACAATATCCTTTTGTCTATTGAGGAACCAATCGGGTATTTTATATTGTCGTGGATTCGACATAATCGTAATAATCTTTTCTACTTCTTCTTCTGAACATTCACCAGCACGTTTGTCGAGATCAACATCTGCCTTTTTTAAAACTATGTTGGCATAACGTCGTCCTACTCCTTTGATTGCTGTTAATGCAAACATAACTTTGCGTTTGCCATCGATATTTGTTCCCATAATACGAAGAATATGCTGGAACTTCTCTGGTATTACCAGCGACTAAAACAAAGTACCAAAATAAATTTTTGAACGAACAAGCCTTTCATTAGCGAAATGTTTTTTTTAAAGAGGTTATGTATGTCAAACATTCATAAAAACACATGTATCCAAAGAAATTACTTTTGTTAACACTTCGAAACATCGTAATACAAATAGATATACATTTAGAACATTAATAAATTTAAAGATGACTTAAAAATTAATAGAAAACAATTTACCATCTTGGACGTGATATTACACCACAACGCTGTCAATAAAGAGGCATATACCAACTTACAATGGTTGCCACAAACCTTACGAACCAAAAATTACCAACAAATTTTTACGACGTCAGCTCTGTCCGCGTAAAGTTGGCGCGGAAATTAGAAATTTATTGAATATTGGCGTACAGTGAATCTTATTTTAATCAATGAACCTTTGAAATTTACACGTTGATTATTTCAAACATTAAAAATTGGGATTGTTATTATTATTTAATATTACGTGAAAATATTTAAAAATAAATAATTTGCTAGTTTTCATGTAATTGAAAGATGTGGATAAAAACAAAACATCAATCTAGAAACTGACAGCTGATAAGGTGTAACCTCACAAATTCAATTGTCAAGTGTGAAACTGTGAAGTTGTGAGTTTGCTATGCTGTTACATTGTATATAAATTAGAAAAGTTTGAGTGCTTTAAAAAATGAATAAAACATCTAGATCAGGTTTGTTGGATGATGCAAATACACAAATACATGAAAATTTAGACGATGAAGTGGTACAAGAAATTTTAAAAACTGGGACAGATTTACGTCAGTATTCCAGACAGATTGAAAAGGAACTAAAGGAAGTAGAAAATAAATCAATTCATGATTATATTAAAGAAAGTCAGAACATTGCAAGTTTACATAATCAAATATCTGCTTGTGACCAGATTTTGGAACGCATGGAAAATATGTTATTGGGATTTCAAACAGATCTTGGTAGTATAAGTAGTGAAATATTATCGTTGCAGCGTAAGTCAGTATCAATGAGTCAAGAATTAGCAAATAGGCAGGCGATTCGTGGACAATTAAGTCAGTTTATTGATGACATGGTGGTTCCAGAAAATTTAATAGCAGGAATTTTGGATACATCCGTAACCGATAAGGATTTTTTGTCACATTTACAAGTATTAAATCATAAAATTAACTTTGTCAAAGAACAAAGTTTTAAAGAATCGAAATCTTGTTGTGACGTAAAGGATATCCTGGAGAAATTGAAAATTAAGTCTATGTCCAAAATTCGAACATATTTACTGGAACAAGTTTACAAATTTCGGAAACCGATGACAAATTATCAGGTTCCTCAAAATACGATGTTAAAATATAAATTTTTCTTTGAATTCATCTTATCAAATGAACGCAATGTAGCCCAGGAAATTTGCAATGAATATGTGGATACAATGAGCAAAATATATTTTTCATATTTTAAATCTTACTCTGGTAGAATTATGAAATTACAATATGAAGAATGTGCCACAAAGGATGATCTGATGGGAATAGAAGATACTGCAACCAGAGGAATTTTCCATAAAAATTCATTAAAGCATAAAGGCACTGTTTTTACTATCGGTAATCGTGGTGATGTTTTAGCACAGCAACTGGAAGCACCGATTATTGTACCTCATGCACATTTAAAGAATAGAGTAAGTAAAACGTTGAAATTGTCACTCAATGTTTTTTATCAACATTCTTTACGGTTGTGTCAATTAGTCTTTCATAGTACGTCCTTGTGTTTTCATTATAAAAAGGCATTACTTTTTAATTTTGCAATTATAGTCTTTTCTGGTTACATAAATACAGTAACATGTTATGTTCTCCATGAAAAAATCTATAAAAGTTGTGTTAATTATTGTATATCCCATTGATATACAGAAATACCTTGCATGAATCGATTTCGATCAGGTGCTGGTTTTACTTTAGTAAAGAACGGCAAAACATTTTGTTCGTTTATGACTTCACGCTTTAAATATTTTACAACTGGACCTAAATAGATTAGGTAAATATAATGGGCGGCACGTGCCGAGGCTAGACAACTCCTTCCAGAGGTGTATTACAATATTTTAAATTTTTCGTACGTAATATAACAAATGGGTATAAACAGCAGAATCTTTAATTCTACGAGGGTCGTCCACAAACTAAATTTCCCTGGGGCGGTATATAGAAACAAAACACAATTTTATGGAAATATTTATTGCAACAGATAGAGCAAGTGTTCACTTATCTTTCAACATATTCACCACCGGAATCGAGACATTTGTCTTACTGTGGAACCAAGTTTTGAATACCTGTGTTATAAAAGTCTGTCGCCAGGGATTGAAACCACTGTGTGACAACCATCTCTACCTCTCTGTCATCCTCAAAACGCTCACGCTCACCGGACAGGAATTTCTTGGGATGTAGGAAAAGATGGGCCATTCAGAACAACTGGTGCGGGATGTATAGTGCCGGTATTGTCTTCCTACACAATAACGCTAGGTCACACATGGCTCGACGGACAACAAGTCTCCTGGAGGAGTTCAACTGGGAGGTGTTTAATCATCCACTCTACTGCCTGGACCATGCATCGAGCGATTTTTATCTTTTCCTACACCTCAAGAAATTCC
The DNA here is from genome assembly GCA_949768715.1 of Dascillus cervinus. Taxonomy (NCBI): domain Eukaryota; kingdom Metazoa; phylum Arthropoda; class Insecta; order Coleoptera; family Dascillidae; genus Dascillus; species Dascillus cervinus. Next base: position 12,557,744 of record OX458322.1, on the reverse strand, counting down.
TGTCTGGTGAGGCGGAGGGTGATTCCAATCCCAGGCGGCAGACTTCTACACAGGTATTCAAAAGTTGGTACCATGGTACGACAAATGTCACAATTCCAGGGGTGAATATCTTGAAAAATAGGTGAACATTTGCTCTATCTGCGTCAATAAATAAATACTTTTACCTACGCAAAAAAACATGAATAGTATTTTGAATATTTATACTCTGATCATTTTCATCAGAATGCATTAACCATATTGCGTAGACTATTCCTGTACATATTTTTATAATAAATAATGTCACTTCTATGCACTTCTGCTGTCTATAGTTTTCTACAACTCTGAAAATTGTAGTTCGGAAACATTCTACAATACCTAAATAAATTATCGATTTTTTAAGTTCTTACCACAGGCACGAAGAGTTGTTATTGTGTTTGGCATAGTTTTTGCAACAAAAATTGTCAACCTAATAAAATTAACAATAGGTACCTTAATTAAAAATTCATTATATATTCTTAAATTTTGTTGCTTTTATGCAATCATTTTCAAATTTGAATCTCTTCTTCCATTATTAATAGTTTTTTTACCAAATTTTTTAAATCTCTCTCTCTCTCTCTCTCTTTAGAGATATGTCCTGTTACTTTCCGCTATTTTCTCTTAATGACAGTTCATTATTTCCTGGGATGTGAAGGCCCAACTTTCCCTCCACCGCTTAGGCAGTCTTTCAGGTGGTCTCCTATTCCCTGGTTTCTCCGTCCTTGTCCATTTCACCAATCATTCAGAATCCATCCGGTCCACATGATCCCTCCATAATTAAATTATCAACTAATAATAAATAATCAACTATATTACTTTTATTGATTTGTACAAACTTTAAACTGTTTCAGTACCCATATGAAGCTTTATTTAGAAGTGAACAGTATGCTTTAGTGGATAATGCTTGCAGAGAGTATTTATTCGTAAGTGAATTTTTTATGGTTCGCAATGCAGCAGCCTTAGATTTATTCTATCAAATAATGGGGAAGACATTATCTTTATTAACTGTAAGTATAAAAACAATTAACTTCAATTAATATTATTACCAAATTACTACATTTAAATTTTAAAGATTTACAACCGATTTTATTCATTTGAACTAAGGCAATGCTCTTATACACTGCCTATAATAAAGTAACGTGGATGATCAAAACAAATGTTTTTATTAAAACTTTAATATAAATACAATTTTGTTATTTTTTAGAAAAATTTGGAAACTTTTGTGTCTGAATGTTATGATATGATAGCACTTTTCCTCTGCTATCATCTTATATTGCGTTACCAAATAATGTGCCATAAACGTTGTGTTCCTGCATTGGATAGATATTGGGAAGGCTTACAAGGTGTTATACTTCCACGTTTTGAGCACGTATTTAAATTGAATATCAGTAGTATAAGAGATTGCGATCCAACAAAATTTAATAAAGAAATGGGACCACATTATGTAAGTAAAGATTTTGTATGAGCTATTAACTAATTTTATGGAACAACTTGAATCAATTCAATTTGCAGATTACACGTCGTTATGCAGAATTTAGTGCTGCATTAGTAGGCATTAGTGAGAACTTTCCTAACGAACTTGTAAACAGACTTTTGGCAGAATTACAAGAAGAAGTAGAACTGTTTATATTAAGAATGGCGGGTATTTTCCCACAAAGAAAGGAACAACTGATTTATCTGATAAACAATTATGATATGATTCTCAATATTATAATGGAAAGAACTAGAGATAATTCAAAAGAAGCTGAAAGTTTTAGAGCAAGGCTTTCTGCCAAAAGTGCAGAATATGTTGAAGAAATTCTAAGTCCACATTTTGGTGAAATGATGCAATATGTGAAAGAGTGTGAATATTTGGTTGAAAGAGGACAACAAGAAGAATTAAAGAAATATGAATCTAAGTCATTAGTTTTAGTACAGAATTTCTCATTTAATTGGAAGAAATCTCTCGAAGAACTAAACCGTGAAGTGTTATTATCTTTTCCAAATCTTGTTACTGGTTCAAGTTTATTACAATTAGCTTTAACACAATTAGTGCAATATTATCATAGATTTCATAAATTGTTAACACCTAACATGAGAACTCAATTAACAAATATTCATCATATTATGGTTGAACTTAAAAAATATAAAACTTCATATTAATTATAAACTGTGCATCTAAAGTCCCCCCTCCTTGTAAAATTCAAAAAATTGAGTTTGAAAATTTGAGCAAAATTGAAGTTAAATCATAGTGAATGAATTATTAATATTGTTGTTATTACTATTAGTATTATTATTATTATTATTGTTATTATTAGTACAAGTAGCCCTCGGTTTATATCGCAGTTCCGTTCCTACAAAAGCCGGCGCAAATGAAATTGGCGTAAAGTGAATCCATATTTACAGTGACGTAAATGTATACATAGCCAACAATATTAAACAGAAACAAAATCTTTGTTTTAACGAATGCACAACGTCGCGGCTCAGTGAATACGTCAACACTGAAACGAAAGTTTAGCATAAGGAGAATCGGGGAATTACAAAATTATATAAACGGCGAATTGCGCAGCGGCGTTATTGTGAATCGGCGTAAACCGAGGGCTACCTGTATAATAATAAATATAAATTATAGACTAATTTTGAAATTTAAAATTTTTATTGTTGATAAAAACGTGTAGGTACTACGTAACGGATCATTGCAAAACACAAAAATTGAATAAGACCTGTTCAAGTCCGGTTTCAAATTTCCTGAAAACCGTTTAACAATGTTAGACAACTTTTGTTACTATACATACTATTAGGCCAGGAATCACTCCAACAATTTTTCTGCCATAATTTCAATTTTTCGAGAAATTGAATCATTGTTGTTGTTAGGATCAAAAACTTCAATCATATCTAGATCGACTGGCGAAAAAAATGCTTCATATGTTTTTTTTATTCCTTCTCTCTTTGTACTTTTGATTTTTGTCTGATTTCTCTCTTGTGCCAATGGTAAATCATTATCCTCTTGGTGAACCACAGCTTCAATAACTTCAATCATATGTAGATTGACTGGCAAAACAATTGCTTCATATGTTTTTTTTATTTCTTTTTTCTTTGTACTTTTGATTTTTTTCTGACTTCTCTCCTGTGCCAATGATATAGTTATTTTCGTTACAAGTTGCGAAAGTGGCACTTATCGTGCGAGGAGTGAATTTGGTGATACGAGGCGGAGCGAAGCAAAGCCGAGTAAGCCAAATTCACAATGAGCTCCGATATAACACTTTCGAACGAGTTGCGAACACTATTTTTCAGACGACCCAACAATTTTGTCATTTAGATAAAAAAGGTTTGTCACTCCGCTATGGGCGCGAAAGAAAAGTGTCTGATCATATAAAAATCAAGTAGTCGAAAATTTCGTTAATGCAGTGTCAGTGTGCTGTTAGTACTGTCAACATGGACGTTTCGAATGTCGACCAAATTTTAGAATGCACGCCACCAGAGCTTCGGGCAAGTGCTCAAGAAACTACCCTTGAATTGTTACCGGCCAAATCGAAACAAAGATATGAAATGTAAACGGTTTCATATTATTTAGAATGCATTCGAAGCGCCATGACAATAACAAACGGCGGCTTAGCGGATTTCGAATGTCGAAGTGGGATTGGCCAAGAGCTACTCGAACGATAAGTACATTTCATGCTAGTAAGCTCGAACGATAGGAAGACTTATAGGGGGGGGTCGTCTGAAAAATCATTATCCTCTTGGTGAACCACAGCTTCAAAAACAATTTTTGGGTCTGCATCCATATCGCTGGTTTCAATCACAAATGGATCATAAGCTTCAGTACTAGGTGTAAATACATTATTATTATTATTATTATTATTATCATCAGAAATATCATTTGTGGGAACAGTTACATCAAGTATTGTATTTTACTGTATAGTACGTTTAGTAGTCGTTTTCTTTTTTTCAATTTTTTGAGAAATTGCATTATTATTGTTGCTGGGATCAAAATGACATGCAACATGACTGCCTTTGCTATTTGAAAATTTTGAGTTGATAATGGCTGTGTAGCGCCATCTTTGAATTTTTAAAAACCAATTTATTATCAAAGAACAGTTCATTCAATATTAATTGGTCTAACTCAATTGGTTCAAGAGTTATCAACAGGCGGAGAGACTTTAGAAGCACACTGTAAATTAAAACTTCATGTGAATAAAAATTATGACAAAAATTTAATTAAAGTCAAATTTTTTATCTTTTATATTGATCATAAAATGCTGATAATATTAATATTCACCTAACTGTTGACGACTATAATAATCAATTAGGATAAATAAGCTTACATGTGATTTGATGTTAATTTTTTATTTATATACATATAGGAGATAAATAAACAAACTATTATAAAAATACTTTGTTGTTCTTGATTCATACTTACAAACTATTAAATTGGAGTTGGTCTAATAATAATTATTAGGAGTTAGTGATAAATTGAAATACATAAATAGGGAATTTGATATGCTTCAAGATTGTTGTGTATTAAAACAAATTTAGTAGCAAAATGGAAACTAAGTTTAAAATTTTATGTAGGTACATTTACGGGCACTCAAACGTGACACAAATTTCCCTATTTTTCCATAGATTAAATCTGGCTTTATTTAGTGACTTTCGTGAAATAATTTTTGTCATAAACAAAAAAAAAAATTGACATTTGGCTGATGTTTTTTTAGAACACCTATGATTTAAAGCAAAAATCAAGTTGCTAAAGAAAATCGGGCACATTTGGGTGGCCGTAAATATACAGTAGAATCCTGATATTTGCCCCTGTTCCAACAATTATTTTGTCTACTGACACAAATTATTAAATACCGAATGTGGTAATTATTCATAATTTAGTCATGGTTTACTTAAGGCCAGTTGCAAAAACGAAGTTAACAGCGGTGTCAGCTAACACTGGCAGCCAATCATAGATCTAGTTAACGCTCTGTTAGCTGACACCGCTGTTAACTTCGTTTCTGCAACTGGCCCTTAATGTATAAAACTTAATCAATTTACATTTTCATTAATTAATTAATTTTAGACAGGCCCAAACATATTTTTGGAGGTCATTTTAATTGCAGTAGTTATTTTTGTGGCAAACAAAATTCATTAATGATTAATTTCTCAACAGTTCATTATAGAGTGAGCGACTACAGTATGGAAGAAATTAATTAAAATTGAAACAATTGCTTTAAATAAAAAAAAATCCTCAAACCCGTATACAGTAGAGTCCGGATATAATGAACCCGGTTTTAGTGAACTTCCGGTTATAGTGAACGCTATTTGAAATAACAAAAAATCTTCCCATAATAAACATAAAGCATTTTGTGTTTCGTTTATAATGAACCCCGGATAAAGTGAACCAATTTTGATACATTTTTCAAGTTCACTTAATCCGGACTTCACTGTATTTTAATTCATAAAAGTACACTTTTTATACAAATTCCAATTTCCAAGCATCATTATTTATTGTTTTCTAGTAATAACTTTACCGGCCTTTTATTTTAATAGCAACCCCAAATTTTTTTTAGTGTTTCATTGCTATTTAAATTATCAAAATGACGGTACGAAAATTTTTCTTTCTTCCATAAGCAAATTTTTGAGGAAAAGACACTTGAAAATTAAAATAAATACATAAATTTTATTAATATCAAAAGCATTTAAAAATTTCTTTACTTATTAAGTAAATTGTGTCGTTCTAAATTTGGTGTTCTTTTTTTCATACTTCAAAATACAAAAATTTTCACATCTGGCAAACAGGTAGACATTTTTGCAAACCTTCAAAAGCTGTTTTCATTGTTAGACACCAACCTACTGTCAATGTACTCTATCTTAATTATGTGTAACATGCCGATCATAAAAAAGTCTGAGGGGTTGACTGTATTAAGGCGTACGCTAAAGTACTTTATAATGGCTTTTGGCTTGAGCAACCAGTGTGAATGAATGAAAGCAATGAAAAGCAAAAGCAAAAAAATTTCAAAAATTCCTTACAATTAAAACAGCATTTTGAATTTTTCCAAACATTCTTTTCCATAGCATCTCTTATATGAAAAAAATATAAAAGCGTGTTTCTATTATTTAATTAATTTTCCTAAACATTCTTTTCCATAGCATTAAAAAATTTTGTTTTTTATCTTTTTCGAAATAAATCCCCCCTTCATCTGTCGTTTCACTTACTTATTTGGATTTTTGACTTCATAACACTGATCCTCAATAACAAATCTTGTATACGGACCTGATAATTTGTATACAACCATCCAAACATCCTTGTAAAGTGGCCTGCAAGCGCCGAACATCGTGTCGCATTTAAAGTGCGGCAGAGTGTACGTGATTGTCTAAAGGGGCCTTCACAGAATTGCGCCGTGTCGCCGGCGACAGCTAAGGATTTTGCTGAAATTTTGTCTGCCGTTTGCAGAACCTCGTTTGCGCGACATCGACACTAGTCAACAAAAGAATGATTTAAAATGCAATGACACGATGTTTAAAGGAAGACAAAGATCGTCGCCACAAAAGTCGAGTATGGCGACAGTAGATTTTGAAACAGAGCTCGTGTTCTGATTGGTCAAACAATTGTCGCCGGTGACACAACGCAGTTTTGTGAAGTAAATTTAATTTCTTGATGAATTTTAATTTTTTTTTAATCTGTGCAATCAACCTTAAAATGCAACTTTTTTAAGTTGGGTTATGTCGCGGAAAATTTAAATTTTTGGGTGAATGATTTTGGCAAAATCGCGAAATTTATTCCATCTGACAGTGACAGTTAAAGCTTTTCGAGTGATTTTTTGGACCATGCTTTTATATTAATTTACTTATATTAGTATCGGTTGTTTTACAATCAATGTTGTGATAAATGAAGAACTTAAAAATTTTAACATTCCAAGAACGTGGTCTCTTCTAAGCTTCTGCGGCCTGAATCAACCACATTATGGCTTTTAAAACTTTGCATATACTCTTATTGACTTTTGTTTTATTAGTGTTCGTGAATTTAAATAACCAGCATGATGACCATCATCATGACCATGACCATCACGATCACCACAATCCTAAACAGGAAGCAGCTTTCAGATATTCACAACAAGCAAATGCTAAATATCAAGAACTCCACAAGCATTCTGAAACCCCTGGGGCCGATCATCACCACCATCACGAAGCACACAAACCAAAGCTTTCAAGTGGAAAAGACATATGGATGCAAGCGCTAGGTTCAACAGTGTTAATCAGTGCGGCCCCATTCTTTATTTTATTTTTTATGCCACTGGATAACACAGAACAAAAGAAACCCCTGTTAAAAATATTGTTGGCCTTTGCTTCAGGAGGATTATTAACAGACGCTTTCCTGCACTTAATTCCACATGCAACCATGAATCTCGATGGTGGACAGGACCACGGCCATTCACACCAAGAGGGTGAAGGCCACGTGCACGACATGTCTGTTGGTTTAGGGGTGCTTTCAGAAATCGTCGTGTTCTTAGTGGTGGAAAAAGTTGTGAGGATCCTGAAAGGTGGCGGATATTCTCACGGCAAAAACGACCAAAATAAAGATGATAAAAGCAAGAAAAAAGAGGGAAAGGATGCAAAAAATAACGAGAAACGAGAAGTCCAGGACATTAAAGTAGCAGGGTATTTAAATTTGGCCGCAGATTTTAGCCACAATTTTACTGATGATTTGGCGATCTGTGCTTCTTATCTAGCTGGGAACAGCATAGGATTCGTAACGATGATTACCATATTGTTGCATGAAGTTCCTCATGAAATTGGAGATGTTGCCATTTTATTACAATCGGGAGTGAGCAGGAAGAATACCATGCTGCTGCAGTTGACCACGTGAAAACATTTGTCTAACTCATCGTCGTCGTCGTCGTCATCGTAATCACAAGTTTTGCGACAGCTAAATTTAACCCTAGGCGGGGGACAACAAGATGAGGAGGAACATCTTTTCATTATAAGGCAGGATGACTTTTTCTTCATTCCCAACTTTCGCAACAATTTCTTCTTAGCTCGTTTAATTCGTTGAAGTATGTCGTTAACAAAGACCCCAACACCGCACCTATCAACAGTTACCTGATTAACAACTACTTAAAAGATGCGGAAGGAAGGAATTTTGTAAATTCCTTGAAAGTATTTTGTAGCCCAATGTATTTATGCGAAAATAAATTATTTTCCTAAAACAATTTTGATTTGTTCTAAACAATAAGTGGCCTGTTCTATAGACTCCACATTTTCATACTTCTTACCTAAAAAATCAAATAAATCAAAATTATTTTCAATAAGAGCGCATACCAAGTTTCCAGCACCGGCACTCCGTAACTTGCAGAAAATAAGGATAAACACGAGATAGGAAGAAACTTCGCTGCGCATTGGGCAATATTTGACATAAATAAAAATATTCAGCTGGTAAAATTGTAGGTTTAAAGTATGTATTTTGAAGTATTCACAGAAGTTATAATTTCAGCATTACCTAGTTATAAAGTATTAAATCAATGTACCTAGTTATAATAATTATGAATAAAACATTACTCTCTATTTGATATTTTAATATTTTGAAATTTTCTCATTTTAGTCACATTCGCAAATAAATATTCTCTCAAAGATTGACACATTAATGTGTAACGTTAAAGAGAAAAAACACAATTTATTCTTAGAAATTATTCGCGATATAACAAACATTCAAAGACATTCCAAGTATTTCCATAATTTGATTTTTCTTTTAAATGCGAGACAATTGTTTTTGGTGATGTTCATAAAAAATATGATTAATTTCGATGTGAATTTAGGTCAGTCAACCCAAAGTGAAGTATGTCGCATTGTAAACCTTTTTCACCATTCAAGCAAAAATTACACTGTAAGGTTCAAAGAATATAAGAAACGAACCGCAATAAACCCATAAAACCCATAAAATCTTTCTGACAAATGTACATTTACACGCTTCTTCAATAATACTCTTGTTCAATATGTTCATACATAAACATATTTAAACCAATTTTGCAAGAAAACGGGAAAGAACTTTCAATACTGGAGAATAATAAAAAAATAAATCTTCGACAATATTGTACAACTACCAGCTGCAGTAATAAAATAAACTATAATCATTATAGGTAGCTATTCCTACTGGTGGTCCCTTTATTGTACGATTCACTGACTTGATGCCTACTTCGTACTGTATTATTATTAGCGAGAAAAATGTTAGATGTAACTTATAAAATATTAGTAATATAAATTTCTTTTTGTTCACAATTCTGCAAAATATATTTTTATAACACATTTCATGCTTCCTTTTCCTTTATTTATAGTCAAAAAGCCAAATTTTAGATTTTCGAATATTTCATCGTTTTGACCCAGATGCCGTCCTTAAAGCAGGTAAATTTTGCTTCCCGCTATTGTATGTGTTCACAAGAGGCTCAACCAGTAAGAAAGAACCACTCCGAAAAGCACTGTAGTTAGACAGAGGTAAAAAATTACAAAGAGATAAGCCAGTGGTTGCAAGGTGTTTTTACCGAGCTTTGGCTCAGACGAGTCGAAAATGTACGATATTATGAGCGACAGACAAGCGTACACACAGGAAAGAGATTCATGGTTGATCGGCTTACAAAGGGCCAGTGCCGAATACAAATACCGTGAAATGTTCCCATATTCCGTCTAGCGAGCTCGGCCCGAACTATTCAAAAATATACGATTGTTCAAGCGACACACGCGCGATAAGTTAAAGGAGGAGATCTCATCCCTATCGGCTTACGGAGTACCAGTGCAGGCTTCTTTATAGTATCGTTCTGCTTCATTCTTAATTCCTTTTTCCAGATAAACCAGCCCTAAGTTCGCGTGCACAACCCCAACGTGAGCCTGATCATCAATGCTTTTATCAATTGTGACGGCTTCTGTCAAAAATTCCTGAGCATTCTCCAAATCGCCTGCTCTCCAACTTGTTATCCTGAGATCGTTGAGGAGCAACATACTCTGCTCGTCATTTTTACCTTTGACCTCCAAACAGACTTGGTAAGCTTCTTTTAAGTGCACCAAAGATTCAGCTGTGTCCCCTCGCTCCAACAAGAATTGTGCATACCAGTCTTTTATAATGCCAAACAGTACTCTAGCATCGAAACTAGAATTTTTTTTGTTTTTCGATTCTCTCCAAGCACCACTGGTAACTGAGCTCTACTTTTTCAGAATCTGCTTTTAGGTGATTTATGCGAGCAAGCTTTAAACTGATGTCAATAACCTAAAAAAAGCTTTATCGTACTGTTCCCTCCAAGTGCACAATACCGCACGCTTTAAAGTCATGATTAATTCCGACTCTTGTTCCTCATCATCTTCTGTAAAATCTAGTCAACTTAATATACTCAGAGACAGTACAATCGCTGGTGAATAATAAGTAAATTTAGCTCGTTCCCTAACCTCCCCATGCAAAGTCAACGGATTGACGTACCTTGCTTTAAACCCCGAACAAGCTGTTTTAACGCGATTTAAACAATTACCATTTAATAAAACTTTACAGATATTGTACATTCGTAACATTTTTAAATGAAATTGATTGAAGTTGTAGGTTAGATTTGAAAATGGTTGCTACGTGAACTTTCACTGTTTTCCCATAGATGTCACCAACAAACGCGCTAATTTTGAAACCGAATTATCGTCTGCGTCTTGAGCCCTTTGTACGGCAGCAGCTACAGTCGTAACGAAAACATTCTTCACAAATATCACGTGGATCACGAAAACATTCGTCTAACTCATCGTCGTCGTCGTCGTCATCGTAATCACAAGTTTTGCGAGGCGGGGGACAACAAGGTGAGGAGGAACGTCTTTTCGTTTTCAAGCAGGATGACTTTTTCTTCATTACCAACTTTCGCAACAATTTCTTGTTAGCTCGTTTGATTCGTTGAAGTACGTCGTTAACAAAGACCCCAACACCGCACCTATCAACAGTTGCCTGATTAACAACTACTAAAAAGATGCGGACGGTTTACTAACCTCAACAGTCTGGCATCTATAATCCGCGTGCCTTGGAGGACGGCGAAGAAGAAAAATAAACTGAGCGTGTAACTTGTAACCATCGTTGAGGCTTCACACTGGAACAACTCCAAAATTTCGTAGATGCCAAAACAGCCCCATCCAGTTTGCTCCAAAACGTCCTCTATCCATTTGGCTATTGTGGGAATCGTTAACACCACTGCATTTTCGAGCGGGAACCAAAAGTCGTTGTGTACGTGCTCAAGCAGGAACATAGCTACTACGAACTTGAGGAAGATTAGTCTGTTTTTGAAAAATCGGTTCTGGTTACCTCTATAATATATTGTCCGTATCTCCACAATTTTCTCAAAGATTTCGGATACAGTCTCATGTCCCAGAGCAGCAAAAACATCGAAGATAAGAAAATCAATCCGGATAGTAATGGAGTACATTCGGAGGTGGTCGGCTCTCTAAAGATATGTATATTAAAGCAATTTAGAATAAAAGCAAAAAAAACAGGGGCAAATTTGGCCATTTTTGAATTTCGTTATAATTTTTGACGGAAAATTTAGTGAGACTGCAAAAACGCGACCATTTGTTTTTGTTTTTCAAAACTCACTCGTTTTAATTTGAAAAGGTATTAAAAATTAATTTCTTCTGTTGACTTATGGTTCAGTGCGGTTAATGAAATTCCGTGTAAACGTGAGCAATATAAGAAAAGTATTATTTTGGTTGGTTGCAAAGGCCGAGTTTTCTTTAATTTTTCCGATTTAATTGATGTAATTAGGCGGTTGTTTTCGTCAATTTTTAGTCGGCTAATTTGTATTTAATTTGAATCATTAAAACGTTTGTGCTTCGGTAAAAAAATACGTTTTTCTACTTTGGTAGCATAAGTGGGTTTTTGAAAAACTAAAAGTAGTGTCACAATAGTATATTATTATACAAGTTTTATAAGACGATCTATTGTCGCACGAATAAGTTTGGGGCACGACGAGCGAAGCGAGGAGTGCTCCAATGTCATGAGTGCGACAATACGTCTTATAAACGCGTGTAATATACTATTTTTTCTACTTTGGCGCTCTCAGTTTCATGAAAATTTGAAAATTGTGCTTTCTAAATATTCTAGAGATTTTTAGGATTAGGTACTGCTTGGGTTGGTAATTTGTCATGTGTCATATGTCAACTAAAACTTCGAATTTAAAATCTCGAGTTTGATATTTTTGTGAAGAAGTCATGGAAGAATTAAGCTGCACACTTGGCTTGACCTTGACAGGAGCTCGGTAGAGATGCCCGACGCCGGCCAGCGTGCTATTACAGCAATACCAACGTAATTATTATCAAAAAAAACACCAAAAAGCCGTTTCACAAAAAGTTCCTTTGTGACACTACTTTTAGTTTCACAAAAACTCATTTATGATACCAAAGTAGAAAATAGTACATTATTATACAAGTTTGATAAGACGATCTATTGTCGCACGAATAAGTTTGGGGCACGACGGGCGAAGCGAGGAGTGCTCCAATGTCATGGAGTGCGACAATATGTCTTATAAAACGAGTGTAATATATTATTTTTTCTACTTTGGTGCTCTTAATATCAAAAAAAAAAGCCGTTTCACAAAAAGTTCTTTTTTCTACTTTTTTTTTTTTTTTCTTGATTTATGATTTCTTTCCATACATGGCCAAAAAGTATGGATATGAATTGGTCCAATACAAATAACCCAGATGGTTGCACCAACAAACTGAGAAGCAAGGAATCATTTGGGGGTACAAGATACTGTTTTTAGATGTACTGTTTCCTCTTGATGTTAAAAAAATAATATTCGTCGATGCTGATCAGGTAACTTCTTACAAACATGTGAAACATTTTAAAATTTATTTTTAGGTTGTCCGTGCGGACTTGAAAGAATTGCAGCAATTAGATCTCGGGGGTTCGCCGTACGGTTACACACCTTTCTGCGAGTCTCGAAAGGAGATGGAAGGATTTAGGTTCTGGAAACACGGGTATTGGAGAAATCACTTGCAATGAAGAAAATACCACATTTCAGCGCTTTATGTGGTGGATCTGAAGCGGTTCAGAAGAGTAGCCGCCGGAGACAGATTGAGAGGGTAATACCAGGCATTGAGTCAGGATCCTAACAGCTTGTCGAATTTAGATCAAGACCCACGTACCACATGTAACGGATCACTGCACGTCCAATGAACGTCCAATTTGAGTCTAAATTGGACGTACATCTGGACGTCAGTTTGTGGACGTTTTTGAGACTACATTTGGGATCTTTTCGAACGTTCAATGTACGTCCATATCGTGCCGGTTCGTGGACGTCCATCGACAAACGCTTATTGGACGTCTTTGGGATTGTAAACGGATTCGTTTTGGACGTTCACTGGACGTCTTATTTATGTCCATTTGGACCAGAATTATGGACATTAATGGACATACTTATAAACGTTGTGGGATTAAAAAATAAATAAATAAAAAATGGAAAAAAGCATATATTCGAAAATAACCTTAAAAAAATTTATAAATTCAAAAATTGTCACAATAACGAACTTTAACAATTAAAACTAACCATTAACACATTAAATAACATGAAACTTATTCTTAAAAAATACGTACAAAGAAATATGTAAATTCAAAAATAATTTGCAGTGTACAACTTTACTTATTTAACTTTAACTATTAACAAACTAAATAACTAGAAACTTAACCTTAAAAAATATGAATAATCAAAAATAATTACCATACAGAATTTAACTAATTATTAACTAATTAAACAACTAGAAACATTGAAAAAAAATCATTTCAAAGCAACACCGGTCCTTATCCACCATTTTCCCATTGCAGCTTTCTAAAAAAAGAAAATATTACACAACTTCTTTAAAATCATTTTAACTTACCAATATAATCAAAGCTGCAATTACACTTTTTTCTCGGTCCTTGAATAATACGATTTAGGTACATTATTATCAAGTATTATAAAGCGGACTTGGGATTTGTTTTGTAAATTCATAATAAACTATTTCTGAGTTACCTAAAACACGTAAAATACAGGGTGAGTTAAGTTTTACCGCCCGTGGCAAAATAGGCCTTTAAAATAATTTGTTAATTCTCATAAATTGCATGAGTAATTTTATATTATTAAGGTACATAGAAATCAAGAAAAAATCTTGTTTTTTTAATCAAGTAAAATTTTGGCTTTTTTTAATTACTAATTGTTCAATTTATTAGTTTTTTTGATGTACAGTAAAATATTTTTACACAATTTAGTGTAATTGAAATAATTTTAGTAATTTGCGTTTATTAAATAACGCTATTTCCGTATTAGAAGGTATTTTTTAAATGATTTACGACATAAGTAGACTAATTTACCAGACAATGGTATTGATATAGGGGTGCTTGAAAGATTATTTATGGCGGTCACTAAACTAAACTTAAGAAAGTAGGTCTATCGGCAACTGAAAAGCTGTCTCGTCCAGTTTAATGGGTCGATCATAAACTATTGTTAGGATGGTAAACCGCATTATCTATTGTTAGAAAGCCATAAATAGAAGCATTTTTTGTGCTATATCTTAAATTTGATTTAACTCAAAAGTAATCATTTTTTTACGAATCAAATTGCAGATATTTGTGCTACGAATAATTTGACAAATTTTGAAATAAAAAACCAAACATAGAAATTTTACCCAAAACTCTTTGTTTTACTTTTTTGGCTTCAAATAAAAATATTTTGGAAAATTCGTAGCACTAATCGAAAGCGTAAACTTCAACTGATGTAACATATAAATTGCATACTTTCCCCTCAATCTTTAATAGGTATTATGGCCTCGGCAGTAAAACTTAACTCACCCTGTATAGTAAAAAAAATAACTTAAATACATTGTCATTTTTACTTACGGCAGTCATGAGATTTCCATGTTGTACATTAAAATTCGTGTCGATTCGTCGAAGGGTTTCACCGACGAGCCTTGCTGCAACGAAAATTAACCCGTTGCAACTATTGCAATGAAATTCAACTACACACATTTGTAACAAACAAAACTAAACAATTCACATGAAAAATTGGTTAATGTCCGGCGGTCAAATTGAATTTCTGGGGTTTGTAAGAAACTGTTGTAAGTAAGAGAAGTGAAAATTAAAAAAAATCCTTGGCGTTACCCAAACAAAGTCAGGTAAAACCAGACGTCCAGCTGTTAAAAGCAAATGTCCAGCATATTCACCCGTATATAAGTTACTGCAAAGACGGTAATTCTTTGACCCAACCCTAATAAAATTTCAAGGTTCACAAAAGTAACTGTAAAAATTAAATCGCTTTTATAGGAGTCCAGTCAATTTGTACACCGACCTTCTGCAAGGTTGGGCCCTTTTTGAAACTGAATTATAATTACAATTAACCAAATATTTAGATCTGAAACCAAGTGCGATCATCAATCCACCTATTTATCTGTAAATTCGAAGTGCTAAATGCAAGGGCGGTAGGATAAGCACTAAATTAAAAAAAGTTTGCAATTGATTTAGTTATCAATTTAATTCCCAAAAATCACTTTCGCCCCATTCTAAGGTATTGTATTTATAAATTTGTATCCAAAGTTGTATTTCGCATTTTACATACAACTTGCTTAAAAATCGTTCAAAAGTTTAATTAATAATTCATTAGAAACTCTTTATCTCGTAGATCTAAGCAGGATATCAAAACACCGTATTCTTCAGAAAGTCATAAAGTTATAAAGTTATAAAGTTATAAAGTCGCATACATTAAACACATTAAAAATTGCCAAAAAATTGTTAAAAGTTGTTAAAAATTACATCACACAGAGACCGTGTTTGTTATTTATTTCACAAATTAAAAATTAAAAATATAATAATAATTAATAATATAATTGAGGTATTTTAAACGCACCTATTTTATCTTAATGTTACGTGTGTTTCGTTTTCATCATCAGTAAAATACCTGAGTTTAATAATGCTTTTAGTTAAAGTTTCAAATGAGGAGCTAACATTCAAAAGCCGATATGTCCATTTTCAACGAAATTGAGTTATACATGAAATTCAAACAAAAACCACCATCTGCGTCGATTGGTTGACTCAGATTCAGTGAAAATCGCAAATGCCCAAAGTTACAGCATTGCAAAAGTAAGAGTTTCATTCAAAATCCTACACATCCAAACGGGTTTTTGTACGCAAATTTTATCAAAAAACAACATGTCCACTAGTATTTAGATATCCACTTGGTGAAATGCAATCAAAGTACGACATGTCCAGTATTTGGTAAACACCGTTGTTGAAAAGTAATAGATAGTGGTAATTAAAGTGTGCATTACCTCATAATTAGCAACATGGATACCCTAGTTTCTGACATAAACATGGGTTCGCGGAAAAAAGTTAAAAGAGCCACAAAACGGGAAAACAACAATATCAAACATCCCCTTCCATGTTTAGGAGAGTGTTTGTTAAAGATTTTAATATTGGATTTAAGTCTCCAGCTTGTGATACTTGCTCAACTTGCCTCAACTTAAAACACTCGATTGAGCAAACAAATGATCAACAAAAGAAAAGTACATTGATGGCCCAACACCGACTTCACAATTTAAGAGCAAGGGCTTTCTACAAATTAGCAAAAAAACAAGAACCTACTGTACACACCGCCTGTTTTGACCTTTGTTACAAACTCATTGAAACATTAAATAATAAAAACTCACATGTAAACATAAATAAAATACGGAATAAAATGTAAAACACGTCTGATCATTCTTTGTAAAAAAGAATGACTTTTCTATTTATTAAGTTCTGCCAAGGCAACCAAAACATGGCCTACTGCCATGTACCGTGCTCAGTTAGGCGGCCGCTTGCATGTAGAGAAGGGCCGTTCCGGTAACACGCCCCCCCTAAAGGCTGAGCACGGTGTTGGAAGTAGCTGTTGCCTTGGGTTATTTATATTATACAGTTTATGGTTCGCTCTTAGCTGCAGTTGACTATCTGTTCCTCGGAGTGACGCGGGTCTAGTACGCCGGCATCTTTCGTGTCATGCCGAAAGCGGGGAAGGCGGCGGAATGCGGCTCTTCGCGGCGCTGTTCGGTCGCTGACGATCCCTTTGTAGTTCGACGCTGTGCGTCAGGACTCAGGGAAGCAGGGTCGTCAAAAGAATAAGATTATCCATAACACTATAATCAGGTTCTAATTGGATAGTTCCGAAATCGGGTATCAATGACTCAGTTTCAACTGGTTCGGCGTCATCCGAAACATCCAGGTTACAAATTAATAGCGGAGGTACTGACAGCAGTCCAAGAGTGTTTCGTGCAATTTTGCGAGGCCTTTTATCAATTTGGGATAAATGCCCACCGAGATATTGCACGTGTTTGCTTTCAAGTACTAATTCCAGTTTGACCAAAACGTCAGAACGTAGCTTCTCAAAGCGGGTCCTGGCGACATAATGGTTCTTGCAGTGCTGCGTAGTTGCACTCTGTTACCGGATCGGTACAGCGGTGGTCGGTTGCGTGGTTGCTTGCTACTGGTTCAGACTTTGCTGCAGGCATCCATAGTTCCTTGGAGTGACGCGGGTCTAGTACGCAGGCATCTTTCGTGTCAAGCCGAAAGCGGGGAAGGCGGCGGAATGCAGCTCTTCGCGGCGCTGTTCGGTCGTTGACGATCCCCTTGTAGTTCGACGCTGGGCGTCAGAGCTCCGGGAAGTGGAGTCGCCTGTTGCAGTGCTGCGTAGTTGCACTCTGTTACCGGGTCGGTACAGCGGTGGTCGGTTGCGTGGTTGCTTGCTAATGGTTCAGACTTTGCTGCAGGCATCCATAGTCCCTTGGAGTGACGCGGGTCTAGTACGCAGGCATCTTTCGTGTCATGCCGAAAGCGGGGAAGGCGGCGGAATGCAGCTCTTCGCGGCGCTGTTCGGTCGCTGACGATCCCCTTGTAGTTCGACGCTGGGCGTCAGAGCTCCGGGAAGTGGAGTCGCCTGTTGCAGCTGTTGTCGTATCGTGTAGCGATCATCGGTTGCGGGCGCCACTGGAGGTTCCTAATGTTAGGATTTGACCCCCCTCCAGAAGGGCATCGCGGCATCGCGGCATCGGGGTCGTTGGTGAAAGTCCGGAGGAAAAATCCTTTCCCTCGTGCCCCACGTTGGGCCGTCAAATGTTACAAACTCATTGAAACATTAAATAATAAAAACTCACATGTAAACATAAATAAAATACGGAATAAAATGTAAAACACGTCTGATCATTCTTTGTAAAAAAGAATGACTTTTCTATTTATTAAGTTCTGCCAAGGCAACCAAAACATGGCCTACTGCCATGTACCGTGCTCAGTTAGGCGGCCGCTTGCATGTAGAGAAGGGCCGTTCCGGTAACACCTTCAGCAGGTACATCCACTGCCAAAAACCCCTATTGGAGAAGCTCTTTATAAAATGCAAACAAGTTACTATTCTTTTTGCTGCGTTGGTATGGATTCAAAGCAACCTATATTTTTCACTTGGACCGAGCACAAAGCAGGTCGGGGTGCTGTTGAAGTCGGCTCAGCTCTTCTGACATACCTTCGTTCTTCTAATTTTGACGAAAATATTCAAACAATCAGATTATTTTGCGATGGATGTGGGGGACAAAATAAAAAATGCCACATCGTACACATTCTGACGTGCTGGCTGTTACGAGAATCTCCCAAAAATATCAAGAATGTAGAAATGGTTTTTCCTGTACGTGGACATAGCTATTTGCCGGCAGATAGAGCTTTTGGCAGAGTGGAAAAGAAGTTTAAAAAAGAAAATTTTATCATTACAGCGGACCAATACGACGAAATTTACAAAACAGTAGGTATTAGGGGAAGATTGGCATGTGTACAACATCAAAGATCTCCAGAACATCTACAGAAAAATCAAAGACATGCAAAGCCAGAAAAGAATTTTCTTAAAGAAAATAGAAAAAACTAGAAAAGGACAACACAATACTATTCATTTTACTGCCAGCGTATTTTACCATTTTGAAGAGAAAAACAAAAATCAGGCACCTTTGGTAAAAAACGGGAAAAAGGAAACCGCGTTGAAATTAAGAAGATTGGAAACCAAAAATAAAATAAAACCTGCAAAATTAAAAGATGTTAGAGAATTGCTAGAAAAACATTATACACGACAAGAAGGTGATACTGTGAAGTGGCAAGATCTACCAGAACTGGAGTTTTATAGAAAACTACTGGAAGAAATTCCAGAAATTAACAATGAAAATGACGAAGAAGAAGCAGAGGATGATGAAGATGATGAAGATGAATGCAACTGCTTAGACGAAGTCTGTGGCCTTCATATTTAAAAAAATTGTGCAAAATTTTCTTCCTTATGTTAAAACAATGATTAAGTTTAATAAAAGTTTTTCTGAGTTCAAAACCTTTCTTCTCATTAGTTTCAACCTTGTTTCGTTCAAAAGCCGATATGTCCATAACAAGTTCAAACAAAAACCCACATGTCTATTTTTTTCTCTCTAGGCTGTACAATTTAAAAACTATATACTTCAAAAGTGACCATAATCATATACAAAACAATCACCTACATTTTTGCTTTTGCAAAATTAAAATGTATCTCTTACTTTTTTGTGTATAGTTTTTGTCGATTTACCAAAATAATTGATTTTGGACATGTCGGTTATTGAATGTTAGCTCCTCAAATTTTTTGATACATGTCGATTCGTTTATGGACCGATCAAATCTAGTACACGAATGTACGTCCAATGGACATTCATGCTGATCCGTTTATGTACTGCCCGTTTATGTCCACGAATGTACGTCCAATGGACATCCATATTGATCCGTTGATGGACGTCCAGATTAAGTCCATAAATGTACATCCAGTGGACGTCCATTTATATCCATTACTGTAATGTACATTTATGGATGAGCTTGGACGTCCATTGGACGTCCATTATAGATCCGCTTGTGGATCGTCCATAAATAATGGATAAGAAATGGACCAGCATGTACGTCCATTGGACGTCCTGTTTTACCTGGGGATTAACCCAACAATATGATACATCAAGTTTCAATTAAATCTCTTTAACAAGAGTGGCTCTGGTGTGAAACTTGGTGTGATGACGAATCAAAAGCTAGGGCCAAAACTATAGACTTGGTATTTATTGGTTTTTAAATTTGACATTTTTTAATAAGTTTGCTTGCAGTCTAATAATCCGATGACAAAAGAAGCCAAATTAACTGCAGCTGTGAGAATATTGCCTGAATGGAAGGGATACGACGATGAAGTGAGACAATTGCAACAAAAAATTGATTCAGGCGTTTTAGACAGTGATCCGGCTGAAGTGGAAACAGGTAATTTTGAAAATTTAACCATAAACATGTAATGAAATCTGTGATTTTTACAGGACTTGATATACATAGTGAATTATGATTAAGTGATGTAAATAGGCTTTATACAAAATTTATTTTTTAAAGTGCGTTCTTTTGTTGAAAAGTTGTTTGCAGATGGGACATAAAATAAATGAATGACTTGATACTTGACAGAATTTGATATTTGATTTTTTTTTCAAACTACTTTGCTGCTCACTGTACATCTCAGTTTTGGGGTCGGAAAAGTTGGCAACTCTAATCAGAGAAACTTTTATTTTTATTTGTCAATGTCATTACAATAAGATCAAAATGAACAAATTCTTGTTTCGCTATTAAGGTTGCTGTTTTACTCGGCTGCGCTGAACGATAAACAAGCTCACGATTTTTGGATAAGAAATGAAAACCATTGATTCAATTCTTTTAAAAAGTACAAATTTACGTTCACGAAACTTGATTCGAGGTCGTAGGGGGGTTTTAAATGTTAAGTTGGACTGTCTCGACACTATACACCGTGTTTAAAATACCCCTTTTATAGGTAACAATATATATTTTTTATCTGCAAGTTTGAAATAAGGTATAGCATTATTGCACCCCCTACGGCCTAAAAAAAATTGGCAGTTATTGGGGACTGCCGACAGAAGTGAAGACTTAAAACTATGAAATAACAGTGGAATAATATTTTGATAAGGAAAATTTTAAGTATTTAGTTCATAATTTGTTATTATTGGCTCATGTAATTGTGGAACATAATTAATTTGAACTTGTGAAGGAATATCATTGTGAATTTTGTCATCATAATCTGAATGTGACTCTGGAATGTATGGTTCATTCCGTGTTGATAGGCCCCCAGTACAAGTATGGGCCTCCAATTTGTAAATTATGAAAATTCTGACATTTAGAAACATGCTTTACAATTGTTTTTGAGGATTGATCTGTCGATAAATTAATCAAATTAGCGGTAACTACGTGACGTAACTAGGTGCGAACTCGTAAGATTTACCCCATCCAAAAATCGTCTAACGCGCCTAAAGAAGTTTTCACTTCAAAAATTGTGTTGCATTACAACAAGAAATACTGCGACAAAAATTAAATCTTCCTCTGTAAATGATATCAAAAAAATTAGAATTCAGTAAGTTTGGAAATAAACCCAGTCATGGACTCACACCAAACACGGAATTCTAACGGAATTAGTGTAGCTTCTAAACTTCAGGTGGCCCAACTCCAGATATTAGTGCATTTACGACTTCACACTTTTAGCTTACAATGCGCGTTTGCCCTTGATATATTATCAAGAGCAATTCCGAGCAGGTGCATGTGAATATCGCGTTAAAATTATTATTTCAACAGACATGAAGTTCTTGTTGACGACCTGGTAATTAACAGAAAATACATTGTAAGTTGCGACCCACAAATCCTTTCACGTTTTTTGGATCTAATTGTTTTATGACCTAGCAGCCATCTAAAAAGATGCTTCGAAACGCTCTATTTTGTAGCGCGATTACATTGGATTTGGAAAAGAACTTCATGTGTGTGGAAACACTCTTGATAACATATCAAGAGCAACGCGAGCAGTGGCCGCCTTTGAGTCAGTCGAGTTTATATTTTATTATTTGTATCGGCTTAAAGCGTGAAGTCATAAGCAAAACGGCCCAACACTGCAAAAGGAATCTACATTTCGTTTGCTAAATCTAACGCGACTTCCTGTCAATACGAACCGCCACTTTACCATACCACATTTTACACCCCACATTCTTTTTTCCTCTCACCTACAAACTGAAAACTTTGCATGAATCATTCAATTCATTTTCAAACAAAGATGGATAATAACGATTTGAATTCATTTCAAATTAAATTCGAACAGGTAGAACTTATAATAAAAGATGAACCACAGGAAGTTACCAAAGAAAACAGCTCACCGGATATCAATTATGCAAGTCTTCCAACACGTGGTATTACGGATCAGTTACTGAATATTCAGGTATAATTTTGTAGTTACAAAGTAAGCAATAATAGAGCTTACAAGGAAATTAAGGTATTTTTATTTTAATTTTTAGGTTGAAGTTGTTCCGTCAATCTACAGAGTTGGTGATTTAGATAACATTCAAGAACCTTTTAACTCTAATTTTGAAATGAAAGTAGAAGAAGAAGATTGCAGAAGCCTAGAAACCCCTGTGTCAAAAAACAAATGCAAATTGAAGGTACGTCAATAATGTGTTAACCCCAAATTTATTTATAAAGCACAAAAACTTCAAACTTCTACAGGAAATTAAAACTAATATCAAAAGTCGCAATGAAAATTACATAAATTTTATCTGTGTAGCACTTTTGAACAGTAAAATTTGGTGTAGATGTAGAGGTAAGTTTATATATAATAAAAACCATTTGAAGCCATTATTTTTTCTATTTTCATTGGAATATTTGAAGGTAATTTTTTTTAATAAAAGGTAGTTTGGGGTTTTTATGTTTGATTTGATATAGCCTTCATTAAAAGTGCTTCCTTATTTTAATCTAAATGTGTTACTTTTGAATTCCATTACTTTGTTAAATCAAATTTCTGTACAATTAATTAATTTTAGATAAAAATAGAACAAGAAGAGCTTATAATAAAGGATGAACCAACGGAAGTTACTGAAGAAACCAGCCCACTTGAAATCATCAAATACGACACAAATCCCCTAACACTTGATATTAGAGATCATATTGCAAATACAGAGGTAAATTTTTGTACTTACAATAGTAATTTTAATGAGAGGAAGAACCCTTTCAAATGCTACCGTTGCAACAAAAGTTTTACCAGAAATAGTACTCTCAAAGAACACATGTTGGTTCATAAGGACAGGAAAAGTTTCAAATGCGAATGTTGCGGCAAATATTTTTCTCGAAACAGCAATCTTAAAACACACATGTTAATTCATAAAGGAAATAAACCTTTTAAATGCCTACAATGCAATAAAAGCTTTATACGCAATGGCGATTTCAAAAGACACATGTTGATTCATGAGGAAGATAAACCTTTTAAATGTCAAAAGTGTAATAAAAGTTTTACCTCGAGTAACAATCTGAAAATACACATGTTGATTCATGAGGGCACGACACCATTCAAATGCAAACATTGCAACAAATGTTTTACTGTAAATTTCAATCTTAAAGCTCACATATTGATTCATAAAGGAAATAAACCTTTTAAATGTCAACAGTGCCTTAAAAGCTTTATACGCAAAAGCGGTCTTAAACGACACATATTGATTCATAAGGAAGATAAACCCTTTAAATGTCAACGGTGCAATAAAAGTTTTGCCAGAAATAGTAATCTCGAAGAACACATGTTGATTCATGAGGATAAAAAATTTTTCAAATGTGAACATTGCGACAAATATTTTTCTCGAAATAGCAATCTTAAAACACATATGTTGATTCATAAGGGAAACAAACCTTTTAAATGCCAACAGTGCCATAAAAGCTTTACACGCAATGGCGATCTCACAAGACACATGTTGATTCATAAGGGAGATAAACCTTTTAAATGTGAACAATGCAATAAAAGATTTACCTTAAATGGCACTCTCAAAACACACATGTTGATTCATAAGGGCAAGAAGTAGGAGTGCATGTTATGGACATGGTAGAAGACAGAATGGTTCGAATGGCAAGAGATAACACCGTAAGGCAGATGAAGGGAAAAGTGGATCGATGGCCTAGACCAGTGGTGTGCAAACTATTTTTATTTCTGACCCCCTCATTTTATGAAAAATTTTGTGTTGCGACCCCTGGATAGACAGAAGAGTCTTAAAAGTCTTATATTTTTCAAATTTGGTGACCCACAAAAATTTTCTCGCAATTTGTCTGGGGGTCGTGGATCCATGGTTTATGCACCACTGGTAATTATTAGGAGACAAATTTATATATGCATGACAAAGACATGGTTAATAAATTGTAGGGAATTATCTAGAAGTTTAGGAGTATCAATTGAAACCCCATATTTTTCTTGTGGATGAAAAGAAAGTTTTTTATTATTTTGACGTTCCACATTTAATGAAATCAAATATGACATTTTGAATGATAAAGAAAGCATCTTGGAAAGACATTGAAGCTTTTTATAGTTCTGACAAACGAAAATCTCTAAATTTAGCTCCGAATAGTTTTCAAAAATTGCGTGTTAAATATGCAACACAAATTTTCAGTGAAACAGTTGCAGTTTGTTTATTAACATATGTGAGTTTTAACGCTTTACCCATGGCAACTACAGGCGCATCAGAATTTCTCGAGAAATTTGATAAATTATTTGATTTACTACATTCGTCAAAACATAAGAATACTAAAAAATATAATTTATCATTTATGGGGGCTGAATACCAAATGAAATTCTTAGATGAAATGACAGATTTGATAAAATCTATTAAAATTTTTAATAGTGCTGGTAAAATAATTACAAACAAAATTAAATGTTTTGAGGGCTGGCTTATAACAATTAACGCTTTAAAATTTCTGTGGGTGGAATTAAAAAATTAAGGCTGTTCTTTCCTGTTTACCAGAAGGCTGAATCAAGATGGTCTTGAAAATTGGTTTGGAACTGTTAGGGGTTCGTGGGGCAAACTCCACAAATATTTCAAAACACTTAAAAAATGATGTGCATTAAATTACTTACATCATAATAATAGTGCAAAATGTGCCGATGATTTTGATCAAATATTAACTGTTGTAAATCAAAATATTTTGAAAAAAATTGTTAATGAACAGCAGCCCGTGTCAATTTCAAATAATTTCACTGATTTCAGAGATTTAGATTTCCTTGCCGAAAATTCTTTGTTTTACGTTTGTGGTTATTTGTACAAAAAAATCTTGTCATTGTGCCGAATGCAAGGAATTAGAAATCAAAAATTTAACTTCTATTTTGTCATCTAAAAGCACACGAAACCAAAGACAAAAGAACTTTCGGAAATTTAGATTTATTTAATTTGAATTTGTCGGGTTTTTTAGACGGCGAGACGATTTTTGGGTCGCAACAATGAATAAAATATGTAAAGATTTTATTTAATTGTTATTTTGATCATCTACAATTTTCTAATTTGTAAATAAACATTCACGGCGTTGTTTGAAAATAACCTGCGCATTCAAAATCAATGACACCGAATAACAAAATATTTTCGCTTCGTTTCGTTTCGTTTCGTTTCTTGTTCATTTTATAATACGTCTAACTCCGCGACAAAGACTGGATTCAGCATATGTGGCACCTCTGGTGGCCTGAGATGATGAACGTGATTTGCAAGTTAACCTGTTCTTCATGTAATATAAAAGAACACGTTCGTAAATATTTTGAAACTAGCAGTTGAACACTTTTTCACCGGGTATTTAACTATGATGTACGACTCTGTACCACACAGTTTAAGTGACGATAGCGTTATACAGAGTCAGCTAATGACGATAACTTTATACACAGAGTCAGCCAATGACGATAATGTTATGCAGTCAGTCAACGACGATAGCGTTATACACAGAGTCTCAGCTTTTCTTATATGTAGATTTGTTTAGAATAGGTACAAATTTTACTTGCAATGTTTTGTTTTTAGTGATATTGTATGTAATAAAATATCTGATTGACTACTCACTCTATCTTTTTTTGCCTTTACTTTCAAGGTTCTCTGATTTAGTGAAGGAATTAATTTAAAATTTTTAACAAGATGTTGCTGATCGTTCTTGAATGTTAAACGATGCCTAAACGATTTGATACTTCCTGGGATCTTGGTAAATTACTCTCCAGATTTGGTCAAAAATCTCGTTAACCGATTGTTGAGTGATCCTTTAACTGCCTCCAATGTCTTCGCCGAGTCAATTTTATTTAGGGAATTGCTTTATTTGTATTTTTGAAATTTCAACGATTTCTTTCTTGTTGTTCTTGTTTTGGTTGGTGTTTTACGATAATTGGATGAATTATCATGATATTAAAAAATAATTAGAACGAAAAATTACCACTCTTGCCTATAAATATAATGACACTCGACGACGCTTAAATAACAAATTAATGAAAGCTTCATTCATAAACAGCCACCCCTAATGAGGTTTGGGTTTTTCAGAAAATTTCGCTACCGGTGGGTCACATTTTTAAAGGTTAAGGTGTGATTGGTTAGTTAGGTAAATTCATATGAATCTATCAACGACTGAATTTATTCCACTGAGAGCTGTTCCCACAACTTTCGGAAATGCGGCTCCCGCTGTTCCGTAGTAAAATATTTCAGTAAAATCACCTTCATAGAATCGACTCCCAGCAGAACGGCGACTTAACGGCTCTCGGTAGAGAGACCTGTTTACTTCAATACTACAATTTTACGAGATCGTTTTTCCACTAAATGATAGGCAACCACGGTACCACCTTGGTCATAAATAATTGTACACAATAGAGCGCCGTCAAGTAAATAATAAATCACTCTCTTGAAACGACTTATATCTCAACATTTCCAGAATTTACAAAGGCCGACATGTGTTTGGGTCGCTTCCTTTATTCTTTGCAAACGCCAGGAATCTTACAAAAATTCGTCTTTAAAATCGTAGCTAGTTTTTGTTACTCTAAAAAATTATTTATATTTTCCGTCAATTTCGGAATGTGCATCCTATATCGTTTAATTGATACAAATTAATAACAAACCATTTTTCACTTCCATTCACTGTACGTACTTGAAGTTTTATGTGAACAGGATATTTTTTTATTACATAATTGACTAACGGTAACAATTTTCCCGCTGATTTGTATATGCAACAAAGCATCTATAAAAAAATCCATCATTCTCAATTGTCTAAAAACTGTTTTAAAACATTTGTATAGGTATCACTAAATTGTACATATTTATATTTGTAAACTTTATAGTACCTATCTGTAGGAATTGCAAATAGGAAAATAACTTTTGTTTTTTATTAATTGATTACTTGAATATTTGTTTCCGGCTCTCTTATCTCTACACTCATACGTTTTCGTCTGTCTATGATTTCAGGTAAAACCGCTTTTTTAAAACAAAATTTCAAATTTGGAAACAATATATTATTCCAAAAGTGGGTGTTCATACAATCAAGTCATTTTAAATGAAGAAAATAAATTGAAACATTATCTAGTTATAAATGTAACAAAAAAAGAAGCTAGGTTCGTTTCTTTCGGTTAGTTTTTATTACAGGCGGTAAGGTACATAAGTTTCTTGGAATTGCAAATTCCACAGTGCATTGTGTTTTGTTTGTGTCAAATAAAAATTGCTTAAATATTGGGAAATATAGCTTAAACGCAACCGTTAACTACTTTTTAATTTTTCTTTGTAATTAAAAAAAAATTAAAGAGAAAAAATACGATAAAGTAAAATGTTGCCAAAGATTTGATTATTGTTTTCAATACAATACATTGAAATAATCAAAATGTTGAAGATTTGGACATTTTAATTAATAACAAGTTTAATTGACATAATATCAAACTGTAAGTAAGCGAAAGCCGCCCGGATAGCGACCTTCTTTTAAAATTTGAAAATGCGACCGTACTTCAGTCAAGGGCGCCGAGGGAGGGTCTTACGACGTTTACTGTTAAAACAACCGTAGTAGTTCATTTTATTTAGTTTTTTTCGCCTATTTCGTTTTGTTGACTTAAATTGTTTTTGAAAGGAACGGATTCAATTGCATGTTATTAGTAAAAGAAAAGAAAAAACAGAAAATTTGTTGTGATGTAATTAGCGTTATTTAAATATTGTCATTAGATTGAATAAAACTTAAGTTATATCCTCACATGTATTTATTATTATCCTTGAAATTTGATCGAAATAAAAAACGAGAATATTGACGTTTAAAATAAAATTTGCTTCTTCGGCAAGATCTTTATTTTTCACTTAAAAGAGGGTTTGAACCAGGTAGTTAGAATATACACAAAATGTGCAGCTTTACCACTCAATGTTTCATATACCAAAATTAGACTTCTCTTGCTGCATCACACCCGACCACAAAACGTTAGTATCTCAAGTACCCCCAATAAATTAAACTGACGGATGACTTCAGGCGATCTTTTTCTTGGCCAATTCTCGGCACTTTTTTTTATATGAATTTACAAACATTGAAATAATTAAAAAACGGTAGTATATGAAGTAAAACGATATAGTGAGGGCCGCCGATAAATGAGTAAGCTACAAGACCATTACAATTTTAAAGCAAAATGTTGAAAATTGGAGCCGTACAGAAAGTTGTAAGACTAAGTGAAATTTGGATATTTTAATTAATAACAAGCTTAATTGACATAATATCAAACTGTAATTAAGTGGAAGTCGTCCGGCTACTGTGTACTTGTCGTATAAGATAGCGACCTTCTTTTCAAATTTGAAAATGCGACCGTACGGACAACGTACAAAACCTTGGAATTTAGTCTCGGGGCGCCGAGCCGTCTTAAATGTTGCCAAAACTTTATAAGACGTGCGATGGCTTTTAGACTTTCCCAGATTAGCGAAAAGCACAAACAAATAGGGAACAGAGGTTCCTAATGTCCTAATGAAACTTAACAAAGTGATGTTTCATGAACAGCATCTCCCAGAGAAATGAGGCACGTTGAAAAATTGACAGACTCTGTACTGTGGTGCCGTACAAGATCCACCGGATGTTCTAATCAGCTTAGAGGTCACATACACAACAGAACTTAATTTCTCCAAAAAAATGCTGCAAAATATCAAGTTGCCTTCATACAGAACAAATAAATAAATCCTCCTCAGTCTTTTACCCTAAGTAGGCTTTGGCGTCATAATTTGGCATTGGCTGTAATATTCCGCCAGCCTTCCGTATTTGTGACTGCTATCCTCTTGGGCGGCGACCTTCGACTTCCTTGTCCCTCCGTTGTGCCCGATTTTCTGTCAACGTGCACCAAATTGGTCAAAACTTTTCGGTTAATTGTGTGGATTATTCTGGTTTTTTAGTTATTCTAGTACAGACCGGATTGTTCTATATTCTGTTCAGGATATTCGGAGCATTCTCCGGGAACACCACATCGCAAACGCTTCTATCCTTCCACATTTCCGGTACATATATTACTATTGAGAACACTAAGCCATGGAGTAGCCTTATTTTCGTTTTCCTAGATATATTTTTGTCTCTTCATATCCTTACTATAGCTAGTTTTC
Organism: Dascillus cervinus; assembly: GCA_949768715.1. Lineage (NCBI taxonomy): Eukaryota > Metazoa > Arthropoda > Insecta > Coleoptera > Dascillidae > Dascillus > Dascillus cervinus. Next base: position 12,528,341 of record OX458322.1, on the reverse strand, counting down.
TCCGTATTTCTCCTTTGCATCCTCCGGTGTTTTCGATCATAGATTTTAGATACTTATTCGAACCTATTTACTACTTTAAAACCAGCTATACTGTATGTTTGCTGGATTTTGTTGTTGGCCGTGTGTATTATCATAATATTTGTCTTGCTGGCATTGCCCCCAGTCCATAATGGTTCTCTTCGGCTAATCGTGTTATTATGAACTCCATATCTGTTTCTTCGGAAGTAGTATTACGGTGTCGTCGACGTATCTCAGGTTGGTTATCTTTTTTCCTCCTACTTTGATCCCCTCCATCCGTCTAGTACTTTTCGCATAATGTGCTCCGTGTATAATTATATTGAATGAAAGTGGCGACAGTATACAGCCTCTAGCTAGGAATTTCAAAGGTTTCCAGTGAGTATTGCTTATCAGCACTGTTGCATAACTCATTTCATGCAGTGGTCGTATCAAACTTGTGAGATGCTTGAGTGTTCCCATTTCCTCTAAAGCCCGCCAAAGGTTCTTCCATTTCACTTTATTAAATGCTTTGCGATAGTCGACAAAGTAGATGTACTCTCCCACATTGCACTCTCTCGTCTTTTCTATAATTTACCTTACGTTCAGGATTTGCTCACGACTTAATTTTCTTGGCACAAAGCCCGATTGTTCTTCAACAATCTGTGGCAGTAAAAAGGCTTTCAGTCTCGTGTGTAAGATAAAAAATATCATGTTCTTGCTGGCATGGGAAATAAGTGCAACGGTTTTGTAGTTGTTATAGCCCGTTGGAGATCCTTTTTAGAAGTACATTTTAGAGTAGATTTCGCCAAATCTTCAGGTCATTAACCCGATTTCCATATACTTTCCTCAATAGCCTTCACTATTTCAGGCGTTATCTCATCTGGTACCGCTCTTTTTCTGTTGGATAGCTTTCTCAACTTCTGAGAATTTGTAGTTCCATTGCATACCGTTATTCTTCTTCTTCTGATGTCGATTGATCGTCGTCATGGTAAAGTTTCTCGCAGTATTTTTTCCGTACATTGGCAATAAGTGAATAAATACATTAATACGATTTTTTTTGTTTTTGTTTATTTTTCTAAAAATCTGGTTCGCAACAAAAATAATGTTACGCTGTTATAAAAAAGTATACTCACAGCCTGCTCTGAATCATGTAAAAAGTAAATAGAACCAAGTCCTTAAACTCACTGTTACTTAAATAATTAGTACAGGATAAGTTTTAAACAATCATGGTTTATTTATTTTCCAAAAATATCCATTAAAAATTTTTGAAACGGGTTATAAATCAACTATGATTATTAACTGTCAAAATCAAAACTATTTCAATAAAATGTCATGACAAAATTCAAGTTTCAATTTACATCTCATCTAAAACCAAGAAAATGTCTCGATTTCATCAAAAAACATCTAATGGCGTCATCATATAACGGAGAAACTTCTACAAAACGAAAAATCAAGGTTCATCGAAAAAAATCAAATACATCTTCAAACAGTAACGGAACAGATAGTGCTTCTGTATGACTTTAATTTTAATTTAATTATCATTAAAAATACATAATCAAATAGGCAGGCAGCTCTTCAAGTTCTGAATGCTTTATACCGTTGGCAGCTCGGGATTCTAACTGGGTTGGTGTAGAATTTTATAATCCAAATTTTAATTTACGTTCAGACGGTGATGACAGTGACGAAGAGGAAATTCAAATACTAGACTCAGAAGATGAAGGAAAACCGCCTATATTTATATTATTCCCGAAGTTAAGTGAACAGTATCCACAAACGTCAATAGGCACTGTTAAAGATTCAACAACGACTATAACAAAGAAGTTGGTGGGTCAAAAAGCAGATTTTACTTATTTGAAAAATTCAAAGAAAATTCCACCAAAAGAGGTAAGAAATGTAACGACATTCTATTGCAAAAAATATATTTGAACTGTAGATAGGTACCATATGAATTAAATTTTTGTTACTCTATAGTATGGATTCCCAACCTTTTTGTACTCTACAGCACAAATTTTAAAATACCAGTGGATGGCAGAACGGTTTGAACATTGTTAATAATACTTTTGTTGTGGCGAGTACCCAAGAAATGGTCAGCGGGCACACGGTGTTCGCGGGCATAGGTTTGGGAAGCCCTGCTCTAGAGTCTAAAAAAGTGTAAAATTATATCTATATCTCTCCCTATTCCGTTTTCATGTACCGTGCTTTCCATGAAAGTCAATTAGGGTAGGGTTTTAGTATTAAGTTAGTAACACGTATAATGTAATGGCAATCATAGCATTTTACACGCAATTAACGTTGCCAATTCAACATTTTGATCTGATGAAAAGTTTTAATATCTTCCAAACGAGCCATTTGCGTATATGTTTATTAAGACTTTTTCACATCCTTTATGTTGTACTATCAGTTCCTCAAACTTGTTACGCTTCTTTAACACCCTGTAGAAGCTCTAGACTTGAAGAGCTATTATATACAGAGTGTTTCATAAGTCGCGTCCCAAACTAGAAAATGCGTTTTTCTTTATTAATATGTCAGATTTCCACTGGTTAATTAGTTTGGGAGCTTTGAAGGTTACTATTTATAAAATTTGTTTTTCATGTTTTTTTTTTCCTGAAATTGGAGCAGCTGGTAGAAAGCACATTTCTAAGTACATTTTCTTATACGAACATGTGTCCGACGGGCCATGGACAACCCTGAGGACGCTAAAGAATTGTCATTTCTAGAAACATCACAATTATTTGATACAGTAACATACCTACTACCACCAAGTACTTTATTTACTTTTTTCGTCAAAGGCAATCTGAGCCATCCTACAATTAAATAATATTACAATATAGTCATTGTCCAATAAGTAACTCTTTCTAATCCTAACATACTGAACACTAAATACTTGTGCGCTAAACATCCACCAACAACACATGAGATGTTGTGCTCTTCAATTTTCTTCTCTCGTTTGCGTTATTCTCGTGTTGATTTAAATCGTTTTTCATAGATTGCAAACTTTTTATTTCTATATATACGTACTCTATTCCGAGGTCTCTATGAAGGTCATCGTTTACAATGCCCCTTAGCACTTTGTTTTGAAAGATTTGTATTATTTTTGTTGGTCTTTTTAGTATACACCCATAGTTATATACCGTACGTCCAGATCAGTTTTAAAATTTGCTTATAAACGAGAAGCTTATTATGTGTTGACAGATCTGAGTGTCTTCCCATGAGCCGGTACAATTTCTTATATCTGATACCTAGTTCTTTTCTTTTTTCTTCACGCATGCTTTCAAGGGAAGCTTATCGTCAAAATTGAAATCAAGATATTTCGTTGTGTTGACGTACGGGGCAACCTGACCTGTTATATTTATTGGTATGTGTTTGATTTCCTTATTAATAAAGTCTACATATGGACTGATTTGCTCTCATTCAATTTGACCCTCTATTTTTTAGCTCAATTTTAGTTAGTTTGGTGGCAAAAGTATCTATAGTGTTATCGTCTAACTCTGGTAAATTACATTGTAGAGAAGGAGGTCCTACCCAAAATACTACCCTGTGGAACTCTATCTATGACTTTTTGCATTCTTTTTAGGAACACATTTTAGAATAATTTAGACATAATAGGTAATAATCAAATTGGTTTATAGGAGGAAGCAATATGCTGGGCATCCCTGGTTTCGTTAGCATTATCACATAAACTAAAAACTTAATTAATGTCATCCACGTCTTGCACTACTGTATTCTATTTTAAACAATAGATCTCCTCTTAAAGAATGCCATAAAAGAATGCCAGCTCCACAACAGGTTAAAACGACACATACCACAAGACTTATGTTTTTCATCAGAAGATAGTGACTGATACTTTAATAAATAGTATTTTTCCAAGCATAATTTAGCCACAGAGTAGCTTATGCAGATCCCATTATGTTATTTATTTCATAACTATGTTTGTCAACTAAATCATGTACAGCAACTAGGTCGCTGATCTGGTGACAAAGTATTTAAAATAAAAAACGAAAATGTGATTAGAAATGTATTTCCTAATACCTACCAGTTTCAGTTTCCAAAAAAAAATCATGGAGAACCAATTTTATGTGTACTAACTTCCAAAGTTCGTAGCTAATTAACGATAAAAACGATTAATAAAAAAGTACTCAGGAACGCATTTTCTACTACTCGTTTCAGTTTGGGATGCGATAGGAAATACTCTGTATACTAGGAGTTGATTTTCAAAAAATTAAAAGTACACCTATCTCTCGTTATACGTAGTCTCGCTTTACGTAATTTTGCTTTACGTAGCTTCTCAAATATATTCAACAGTCTCGTTTTACGTATCAAAATTTTGACCTTGCTATTATTTTATCGTTCCTATCGGACAATTTATTGAGACGTTGAAACTTAATATGTTTGAACGTGAATATACAAACATAAATAAAGCAGTTAGCCACGAAGGATTTATCAGAAGTTCTTGTTTATTTCGAGAAAGGGTTAAAAATTTGTATCCGAGAAAGATCCGCTGAAGGAACGAAGTTTAGTTTCGCGTGGTGTCAATCATAAAATAGATTGCTACAAACAAAAAAAAAATCGAGTAAACTAGCTGACGTTAAAATCGTTTATCCGACCAGTTTCTAGTTTAGCTAATGACACTATTCCTGATAATGCAAACAATTTAACTGAAAAATATAATATTAACATACGTAGACACCATTGCTTGTTTCGTTGTGTCATTTAAAAATGATTATTTCCTTCATGCACATAAAAAGTCCCAGTCACCATGGTTTTCCTCAGTTTTATAGCGATTAAATTTTGACGTTTCAAACGTGTCAAAATTTACCCGATTAAATTTTGACGTCTCAAACGTGTCAAAATTTACCCGATTAAATTTTGACGTTTAATAGCTTCCGAATTTTTTTTGCAATCATTATCAAAGATTCCTCGACAAGTAAATAAATAATTCGTTGTAAAATCTATTTATTCAAATTAATAATCAGGAAATAATCATGCCGAATACCCCGCGTGCATGAAAATAGCCTGATTAAATTTTTACGTTTTTGTCGCAACGTTTTGCCATAAAGAAATATTTCTCGTAAATTTTCCACCCAAAATCCCTCGTGCTGCGCACTCGAGATTTTGTTACGTGGCAAATTTGCTCGACATATTTTTAGGCAAAATATTTTGACAGAAACGTCAAAATTTAATCGGCTATTTTGATGCACTTGTGATATTACTGTTGATTATTTCCTTCATGCACGTAAAACGTCACAGTCGCCATGGTTTTCCTCAGTTTTATATCGATTATATTAACGTGTCAAAATTTACCCGATTAAATTTTGACGTCTCAGACGTGTCAAAATTTACCCGATTAAATTTTGACGTTTAATAGCTTCTGAATTTTTTTTGCAATCATTATCGAAGATTCCTCCGCAAGTAAATAAATAATTCATTGTAAAATCTATTTATTCAAATTAATAATCAGGAAATAATCATGCCGAATACCCCGCGTGCATGAAAATAGCCTGATTAAATTTTTACGTTTTTGTCGCAACGTTTTGCCATAAGGAAATATTTCTCGTAAATTTTCCACACAAAATCCTTCGTGCTGCGCACTCGAGATTTTCTTACGTGGCAAATTTGCTCGACATATTTCTAGGCAAAACATTTTGACAGAAACGTCAAAATTTATTCGGCTATTTTGATGCACTTGTGATATTACTGTTGATTATTTCCTTCATGCACGTAAAACGTCACAGTCGCCATGGTTTTCCTCAGTTTTATATCGATTATATTAACGTGTCAAAATTTACCCGATTCAAATTTGACGTCTCAGACGTGTCAAAATTTACCCGATTAAATTTTGACGTTTAATAGTTTCTGAATTTTATTTTGCAATCATTATCAAAGATTTCTCGACAAGTAAATAAGTAATTCGTTGTAAAATCTATTTATGCAAATTAATAATCAGGAAATAATCATGCCGAATACCCCGCGTGCATGAAAATAGCCTGATTAAATTTTTACGTTTTTGCCGCAACGTTTTGCCATAAAGAAATATTTCTCGTAAATTTTCCACCCAAAATCCCTCGTGCTGTGCACTCGAGATTTTGTTACGTGGCAAATTTGCTCGACAAATTTCTAGGCAAAACATTTTGACAGAAACATCAAAATTTAATCGGCTATTTTGATGCACTTGTGATATTACTGTTGATTATTTCCTTCATGCACATAAAAAGTCCCAGTCGCCATGGTTTTCCTCAGTTTTATAGCGATTAAATTTTGACGTTTCAAACGTGTCAAAATTTACCCGATTAAATTTTGATGTCTCAAATGTGTCAAAATTTACCCGATTAAATTTTGACGTTTAATCGCTTCTGAATTTTTTTTGCAATCATTATCGAAGATTCTTCGACAAGCAAATAAATAATTTGTTGTAAAATCTATTTATTCAGATTAATAATCAGGAAATAATCATGCCGAATACCCCGCGTGCATGAAAGCAGCCTGATTAAATTTTTACGTTTTTGTCGCAACGTCTTGCCATAAAGAAATATTTCTCGTAAATTTTCCACCCAAAATCCCTCGTGCTGCGCACTCGAGATTTTGTTACGTGGTAAATTTGCACGACATATTTTTAGGCAAAACATTTTGACAGAAACGTCAAAATTTAATCGGCTATTTTGATGCACTTGTGATATTACTGTTGATTAATTTTGCAAAAACAAATAAATACATAAATTTAATTAAACTAACTTTTTTTTTTATTGTCATACATACGTATATCGAGGGATTGGTGAATAATTCTCCTAAGAAGTCTAATTTTTGTGGATTAATAGTGTTGATCGTACATATTTACATTCATCTAGCAATCCTTTTCCCCAATTTTTATATTCATTATTTAACAATTATGTTAGTAGTGCATGTTTAAATTTTCATGAATACAAAATAAACCCAAGGGTTACTTTTTTAAGGTTTACTCAATTTAAACATTAAGCAAACTGTGATTACAAATATGTCAAAAGTTTTGTCATTTGATTATGTTGGTGAAATTTTAAGTGCACTTAGAAAAATGCATTGTAAATGTACAAGTTATGGCTAAAAAGCAGGAACAATCAACATCTTCTGATACTTCCTTGACGACTTTTCCTTTAAAACGCCAGGTTGGCCAAACGTCAATCAATTCATTTCCATCTGACGTAAAGTATTATAAGAAAATATGCCATTATAAATGCTTCAATTAGGTTAATTTTTAGGTGAGTTTAGATGTAGTCAACGAGCAACCTCAAGAGGAAGACGACAACAGCGAAAGTGTTCCAAATACTAACGACAAATCAGCTACAGAGAAAAAGAAAACAGCAAAATCAAAACCAACAGATACTAAATAAATTTCGTTTAATAGAAGCAAATGTCTGATCAAAAAAATGTCAAAAAAATGAAGAGTTTGAAAAAAACTGTTCAAAATTCGGATACCTCCGACAAAGACATTGATCAAAACGATGACGAGAATAAACAAAGACGTAAGCGGTTTACCAAAAAAAGGGAAACTTTATTAGTAGATATTGACAGCAGTCATAGTGAAATAAACATTGCCCGTAAAAGTTTCCCAATGACTAAGGAAAATGTGACTTTCCGGCAACCACAAGTTATAAGAAACCCTATTCAAAATCCATCTAGTGTCAGTAATTTTGCAGATGACGAATATGAACCGTCTTCAGTTGGTGACTAACTATTTACGATGTGTAACTAATTTGTAACGAATAGACCAAAAACAAGGAAATCTAAATTATTTATATTTATAATAAATCATAAACTATAAATTATTCAAAAATTGATAGTTATTTTTAATATACACTGGACTGTAAAATTAATGGAATTGTATTTGAGATGGCCACTTAGGATGAGATGGCGCAGTAGTCCATTATAAGCCCCGGAAAGTTATACAAACATTTTTAATACTTCACTTTGTTGACTGAGACGTTTCCTTTGCAGATCATCTCTTCATCGCTTTGGGGGTCTTTCTACGTTTTTTTTTAATGTTCTTGGGTGCCATTATATAATTTTATTAGTTCATTTGTGTTTTTGTTGTCTGACGATATGTCCTGCTACCGTTATTCTTCTAATTACATCTAACACTTTTGTTTTTAATATTACGTTATTTTTTTGCGGTTCCTCAGGTTCATTTCAAGCATAGTCATTCCATTACTCTTTCCGTTACTCTGAGTCGGTTTGTGCTCTGCTCTATCATAGTTGCTGTTTCCATCCCGCAGACAGTTTACTGGCAGGATACCGTGTCCGACAAATTAATCGCTTCAAAATCAATGCAGAAAATTTATCGCAGAAAATCCATCATGGATACCTAGTGCACGTGTAGTAGATAGTGCCGGACTCCTACCAGCTAAAACCTCCACCCTGTACTCTCCAACATGCCACGCATCCCGGAACCGCGACGAAGAATTACTTCAGGGGTACGCTATTTTGACGCCGTAAGCGTCCCATATAGTCACATGCCACTGTTTGCTTGCAGGACAATGCTGCCCACCTTACAACCAGACATGTAAATAGTTTCGAGTTTCAATATGCAGTTTCAAAAATTTAAAACTAATAAGAATATTTGAACCCGCAACCACATAACATACTAATAATAATAACAATAATAGCGATTCAATCTCTTTTCCCTTCATTAGTAAAATGATGAACTAAACGGCAGTTCAATTGTCCTTTCTGACAATCATTCAAAGGACCATCGTTGTTACTTCTAGGATGCTTCTCCGGTTCACCGCAGTATTGACATTCCGCCATTGGTCGTATTTTGAATCGATGGAGATATTGACTGAAACAACCATGAACCGGTCAGAACCAGAGGTGGTAGCAGAGCTTGCCGTGTTTTCGCTCTACCCAGGGTTTTAGTATGAGGTTAAAGGCCAAGTCCATTGTCCTTTATAAGAGGCTTCTCAGCCCTATTGCCACGTTTTCAAGGTTCTTTTTCCTTTGCGGCGGTCTTATGCCCTTTCCTTTGCATCCTCACTGAAGTACCTGGAGATAAGGTTATCGGCGACATTTGTGGTGGCGTTCCTCTTGATGCAACTGAACATATTCACATCGGTCGCATTGATAATACGATCACCATGATAATAATGAATTTGGGCGGTTTGATGTATTGGTGGCACATCACATTGAACGCAGTCTCTTTTGTGAATTTGGTTGTAGCTGTTGCAATAGCAGTCAAGTCTTACTCGCATCTGGTGCACAATTTTTCGGTCTCGGTGCAACCCAGCAGGATCGTGCGCGCTTCAATTTCGTTGGTCAAGATGCTCTCCGCCATCACCTTCACCAAGTTCGGAGAGATCATAGTGTTGGGTTCCACCAAATTTCAGATATTTCAGATGTTCTATTTTTGGATGTACTTAGGTATCGTACTTTATGGGGTGGCCCACGGACTGTTGTTCTTACCAGTGTTGCTGAGTTATATAGGTGAGTTGTACATTTTCGTATTCGAGCCCAAGGATCGGCGCATCCACAACTTACCGAGTACATGTATGAAACAATAAAAGCATTATTAATAGTCTAAATAGAAATAGTATGTAATCGAGACAGCACTTCTCGGTTCAAACATGGTACTTCGAGCCGGATAAATAAGAGAAATCCGAAGAAAAATCAGATCAATCAAAAAGGGACCGTCAACCAAGTCGGCTTGCCAGGTTAGTGGTTTTCTAAATATTATCACACTCCTAATCCATTCAGCAAAGTTCGATTCATTACACATATTCAAAATGTCTAAATTAGAGAAGTTTATGACCCAGCGAAACGCGGTCCAACACAAGCTAACGCGCGTGCAAGAGTACGTCAGTACCTTTGACCCATCGGTGGCATCTGTCAATCATCTGAAAGTTACAGAATAAGTGGTCAATTTCAAGTTGGGAGTCTCAGCGCAACTTTTATAACGTGAATTGTTACCTCGGTGATACTCGAATTGAAAGGTACTTTCGCGACCATTCATGTAGATGCGTCAATTCCTGCATCAGCTACTAGAGGCGCCCCAGCGCATCGATATAAAATTAGCGGGAAAATTCAACTTGAAATAAACATTGTCCACCTAATCACGATCGCAAAACTTTGTAAAGTGCAGACATGTCTAAAAACTGCTAACATAAGGGAGGGAGAGGGTATATGATAACTCTGACGAATCCTTACATGGAAGGGGGGGATTAAAATGACAATTACGTAAGACGATTTTTTCCGATATTTTCAACATTTTTTTTTAAATTGGGTCTTGACATTTTTTAAAACTTATTAAAATTATTAAATTATATTATTTTTTTATTAAATCATCATTTGCATGAATAATTATTAATTGGATAGCTAATAAAAACAAATATTTTTTATAAACACGTTGTTACCCCCTTGAATTTGGAAAATCATACCTAAAAAGAGGGTTGGAGTCCTGCAAAACTTACGATCTCTTACGTGGGGGTACGGGGGGGGTAAATATTGGAGTAAATGCCCTTACGTAATTTGTACACGGCCCCTAAGATATATGGAATTTTTAATTTTAGTAAATTTAATAACTGCATTTTGAATATTTCCAACGTAAATTGCGGGAAAAATAAACGTAAAACCGGGTATTATCTGCATTCAAATGAAAGGGGGCTGCAACAACTAGACGGAAATAACGGGAAAACGTAAAATGCTGCGACGTAAAAACGGGGTTCCACTGTAATAGCAAATTGTCAATTTAATTAATGAAGAGAAAAGAACATTAAACTCAATTTGAGTGGTTCAGAGACCTACAAATTAACACAAATTTTTGAAAAAAGCAAATAAATATTGAATATAAATATTGAATCGCACTAAAATCCGGACAGCGTGCCATAGACAGATGTAAAATGTCATACTATCAACATAAAGTTAAAAAAAAATTCAGTTGTTTTATAAAACGCCCAGTCGTTTTTTAAATGACTAGGCAGATTGTAAAACGGAGAATTTAATTGTGAGGAAAACTCACTATAAAAGTTTTTTTTATAAAATGTCTAACAATTCTTCAGTCCCTTTTTACAATAAGACTGAGAGTTATTCAGCGATTCATAAAACACCTAAAATTGTCAGTCAAATTATAAAAATTCTCTGTTCATTCTATATTTTACAATCTGCCCAGTCATTTAGAAAACGAGTAGACGTTTTATAAAACGATTGATTTTACAATTTATCCTCGACACTTACGTTGACGTACATTGACCTATGGTATCAAAGATTTACAATCCTTGTATGTTGGGTTGCATATTTTGAAGTTTCAAAGTAGCTTTTGTAACTAAGGCTGTATATTAGTTATGTCCATGCATTAAAAAAATGAGAATATGTATTGCATTTAAAATCAGTAAAACTGCATGCAGGGGAAATGGGGGATCCTTCAACCACGTGGTAGATTCAACCAGTCTATTTATTTTTTTGATGATTTGAATTAGTCGCTTTCTTGGTGCTGCATAAACTTCCTTATACCAACCACATGTTCTGTAAAAATTGTTTGCGTTGTCCAGCTTTACAGTGAAAAAATAAATATATTTCTAATTTTCATGGTTTCGAGTAGGATTATTTCATTATTCGTAAATGTTTATATTTTAGATAATATGTATCTAATTTTTAAACAAAAATATGCATGTAATAGAACAATTTATGAATTAACAAGTACCATATGAATTGAATCCTCAAACTTTCCTGGTTGTCTTTAAAAAAAAATAGTTTGTATGACGCGGAAGGGGTACATTCAACCACTAAATGCGGGGTACATTCAACCACCAAACAATCATACACTGAAAAAAATAGCCAGTGAATCCGTTCATAATATTAATGAATGCCGTTCATTGACCGCAAATACATTGGCACAATGAACTGTTCATTGATATTATGAATATATTCATTGATATTATGAATACATTCATAATATCAATGAACAGTTCATTGTGCCAATGTATTTGCGGTCAATGAACGGCATTCATTAATATTATGAACGATTCACTGGCTATTTTTTTCAGTGTATGGTGTACATTCAACCAGTGGTTAATTGTACTCCTTATAATTATTTTATTTTTGAAGATGCTTCGTAAATGCATCCGCAAGACCAACCTTTACGGGCTTTGAAAAGTTGTACACCTATCCCCCGATTTACACGGAAGATCTGTTCTTCAGAAAACCGTGTAAAACGAAATTTTTGATTTTTCTAGGCAAAACCGTGTAAATCGAAAACAACTTAAAATGTACTTATTTTTTTTTTAATAATAAATTTTGAAAAATAAAAATAACAGTTCATTCATAAGATAACAAATATATAATGCGAACCAGCCAAATGGAATAAATTCAGTATCTCAATTATTGTGCATATTTATCAAAAATCCCAAAACACGACATTCGTTATTTTGAAAACCGTGTAAAAGCGAAATCGTGTAAAACAAGTATCGTGTAAATCGGGGGATAGGTGTATTTTAAAAACCGTGTAAAAACAAAATCGTGTAAAAAAAGTACCGTGTAAATCGGGAGATAGGTGTATGTTACTAACTGATTGTGAATAAAAAAATTTACGACGGCGAAATAATTCCCGTTCATTTGTTTTTCTCAATGTCGATGACATCTCAAATATTTACCAATGCCAACGACTGCAAAGTCAACAGCAAGAACATCATCAATGTACAGTTTTAAATACAATTTTAGAAGTTGGGATGTTCGATAAAAATGTAATAAGTAACATGTACCTTATTGACTTATTCACGTTTATTATGAGCCAATTTCTCTAATAATTTTTATTTGAATAAATAATATTTGAGTTTTTCCACAAATATCTTTACATTTGCCCCTGGTTTAATCTACCCCACAAAATGGTTGGATCTACCCCACATACGGGGTACTTTCAACCATTTGTAAGGGATTTTTCAATCACATAAAATTATAAAATTTTACCTTTGTTGAAACCGTTGATGCTTATAAATCTAGTGGCAAAGTGTTATTGTAACAGTCTGAGCGAGAGAATTAGCATATTTTTCTTTAACAACAGTGGTATTAGCAAAAACCTGAAAAGTGGTTGTAGGATCCCCCTTTCCCCTAGAGAGAAAATTTGAAACAATGAAAACAAGGTTGCCTAAAATTGCATTCACAGGCGGATATTCAGTTTTTGGAATTCACATTTAAATTTTCCAAGTTGCACAGTTATCAAAATTTATGTGCATATAAACCAACTGATTATATTATTGTTTATCGTTTAGAATGTCATTTAAGTCTAGCACGTGCTGAAACACTACTTCCCATCCACGTCGTGACATGAAGCAAGAAGTTTAAATATCAACATGGATTTTGACTCTGACGAAGAGAATATTGTTGATGAAGACTATTATACATTTTTAAATGTATCAAAAGAGGTAAACAAGATGTACAAACATTATATACTTTGCCTCTAAAATATTAAAGTGATTAAATTGCAATAATCAATTTCATAACCTTAAATTTTTTTAAGTAGCACTACTTCAAATATAAATTGAATTTACCATTTAAATTCAGCTGCTTGAAAGTATTCATTTTTCCAAAGTCACGCTTTAATATATTTTCTCATTAAAATTTATGTTCAATTTTTCATGTGATTGCATAATGTACATACATACATTAATACATTTAATTATAGGCTACCAAAGAAGAAATCAGCAATGCCTACCGACGGCTTAGTAGAGTTTATCATCCTGATAAACATGTCGATCCAGAACAGAAAAAAAAAGCAGAATTGTTATTTAATAAAACCAAACGTGCCTATGAGGGTATGATTTCTGTTGTTTATTCTGAACAGTAATTATTTATATATTTGTAGTTCTTTCGGATCCTCATCAAAGAGCAATTTATGATAGTCTCGGTGTAAAAGGACTAGAAACGGAAGGATGGGAAGTCGTCCAGCGTACAAAAACTCCTGCCGAAATTAGAGCTGAATATGAACAGCTAGCTGAAGAACGAGCTGCGAGGCAAAAGCAACAGAGAACAAATCCACATGGTTCAATTACCATAAATGTTAATGCAACAGATTTATTTAATCCTTATGGTGATGAGTTACTCTACGATGAAGAATTAGATATGTAGGATTGATTGTTAGGTGATAAAAATTGTTTGCTACTAATTTTAAATCATTTTAGCGAACCAACTGCAGTAGTACCAAATGTAGAAATTTCAGGAATGAATTTTAATCAGTCTGTAGAATTTCCATTAACTCAAACTGATACTTGTACTCTATCTGGTCAACTTCAAACGCATAATGGAACTGGTAATGGTGGTGTAAATTTAAGTTGGAGGCACATTTTTTCACATAAAAGTTGGGCTGAAGTAGAAATGGGCGCGGGTATAATTAAGAAAATGATATTTACATTTGCAATGAATATAAATTTCATTTTTATAGGAAATGGACCGGCCCTGCAATTAAAAGCATTTAGGACTTTATCAAACCGATTTTTTTGGAATGGAGGAACAGTTTTACAGTTTACTCCACAAGGAATTAGACCAGGCATAATGTCTAGTAAGTCAATTTTAAAGTTAATTCCAATTAAATAATTTGCTTACAGTAAAGTCTTGCAAAAACTTTACTCTTTAGTTATGACCCTCTACTATTGTACGTAAGCTAGTCGTTGTAGCAATAGGTAAAACATCTGACTTCATTCTAACCAAGATTTCAGCGACCCTGCAAAATTTCACGTTAAAAATGATCTTAAAGCTGATCAAGTAGGTATATAACTGCGTTATGCATAAAATTGGTAACTTATGTACTCTTGAAAATTATATTTGCATAAACTGCAAAAATACAGTGTCTCAAAAATTTTTAGTGATTTTGATTAGGCTAAAATTACGCTGCATGAGATAAATATGTACATAAATTCACCTAAAATATATACAGTAGACTCACGTTAGTGCGAATATCACTCATACGATCTATTCAATGATACGAACATCAAAATGTATGTGTTGAATTTGACTTTTAAAACTTGCTTAGAAATACCAATAATATTTATGAGGTAAAACCTTATGTAT
Organism: Dascillus cervinus; assembly: GCA_949768715.1. Lineage (NCBI taxonomy): Eukaryota > Metazoa > Arthropoda > Insecta > Coleoptera > Dascillidae > Dascillus > Dascillus cervinus. The sequence continues at coordinate 12,513,326 of OX458322.1, read as the reverse complement.
AATATAATAGAGGAAGGTCAATTTATTTTACTTCTTTCTTGCAGTTCATTGCAATTATATACAAACATCAGTACACTCTCAATATAATAAAAGCTTACATTGTACACTAAATACAGTGAAGTCCGGATATTGTGAATTTGGAAAATGCATAAAAATTGGCTCGCTATATCCGAGGTTCAATATAAAAGAAACTGCATGTTTGCACCTACCAAAACAGTAATTCTCATTTTACACATCTTCCCACTAACACAGCCTTCTCGTATGAATTTCAATGTTTTATCTGGGGCCAGTTTGTAAAAAAGCGTGGTCTTGTTAGCATTAAAAATGTCTTCATTGTCTTAGTTCTTAAGAAGGTCAACCCAAACAGTAGTAAACTCCCGTCTTTCTTTGAGTAAACCACTGTAAAAGCCCCTATCAACCCCTTCATGACCTGATTTTCTCAACTTTTTGCACTGTACAGAAACTTTATCATACGATGATAAAATCTCTTCTCTTTTTTTCCGAGTTATGGAAACGGTTGATTTCAGCAAACTCATTTCATGACAAATATCACTCTGTTTAACACCCATTTCTATCTTGAATAATCTCATACTTGTCTTTTAGTGTTAAAGCTTTATGTTTTTGCTTTTCCATTTTGAACATCTCAGACAGTATAATAAACTAAATTCATAAGATTTACTCCATTCATAGTAAATTCTGAAATGCTTCTGAACTGAAAATAAAATGAATGTGCTCTCATCCTAAATTACAATCCGTGGAATGACCGGGGAACTATAAAAGAAAAATTTACCTTTTATTAATAAAATTTGGTTCACTTTACCAGGAAGTTCATTATAGCCCGTTCCACTATAAGTGGTAAAAAAATATATTAGTCTTATGGAAAAAAATTGCGGTACTTAAAATAGCGTTCACTATATTCGGAAGTTCACTATAAACAGGTTCACTATATTCGTATTTGATTGCAATATACCAAATAATGTTTTGCTGTAGTTTCTATTTTTTAAACTATCTTTAACTCAAACTTTTTTGGTGGTCCCTTGGAGATTCGACTTGGAGAAGTTCCGCTGTACTTGCTTTCCATAAGTGAAGATTTAAAAAATTGCTACTACTTTTTTACTTTACTTAAAAAAACAATTATTTTCAGCATTAGCCATGCAAATTGATAAACATTCTGTGGGATACTTCACATATCATGGTGGGATACGTTCACTGGTGTCGACTTCTGTGGTGCGAGATACAGGTAAATACGATTAAGGTGTTTCTAAAGGTTTTCAATTGAATACAAACAACAGAAAACTGATCATAAAATGAAAATACAGTCAAACCTCCATATAATGTGTCATGCTGACCTTATAAATAATGCATTATAAAAAACATGTTGAGGGTTCTACAAAAATATTTATTTTCCTTGTTACTTAAAAGAAATAATTTAACAATAATAAATGATAAAATAAATGGTAAAGAGGACAGTTGATTTTTTTAATTTAATTTAATTACATTTTGTCAATAAGATGAATTACTAGCTAGTTTTTAGTCAAATTTAGTTTTGGAAACTTCGTAATGTTGTTTAATTTATATAAATACAATTTGTTAGTATAATGAAATTAAAAAAATAAATAAAGTTGATTACAGGAGCCCATGAAGTGACTGTCGTCAGTTGAACAACTATACCACGTTTTTTAATTCCAAAAGTTAGAATTTTTTTTTTTAGTTTTATATTGATAGTAATGGCATTCTACATCTGTCATTTTAAGGTTATATTAGTAATGTAGCTTTAAAATTAGAAAATTGGCACAAAACGCTGCTGAAGGAAGCAATATGATTATTTTCAAAGAAACTTCTGATGAGGAAAACTTTAAGTGATTCTGTCAAATTTGAATAGGTTATTATTATTATGGTATTAAGCACTTATTACTACCAACATAAAATTAAAAAACTATTTTTTCACAGCCGTCTAACTTTGTCTGGAATCAAAAAACGAAGTATCCACAGCAACTGTAAAAAATCCTTATGTATAGAAAATTCGTACATGCACAAAAAATAATTTAATTTAACTTTAATTTTACATTAAACTTACGTGAAATTACAAAAGTCGTTCTTCCACATTGTGAAATTTTGTTACATCTGAACATAAGTTTTTGTGCTGCCCGTAGTATTGGATGAAATACTAATCTTAGTGTTTTGAACCTACGAAGTAAGGTTAATGCGTGATTGATAAGGATTTGAATTTTTAACACCCTGTATAGATAGAACATAGAGAAGTCCGTTATATGGAAGTTGTTGTAAGGAAGTTTGACTGTATCTCATAAATGTTAAAGCTTAAATCAAAAAGAAATTATTTGTAGGTAAACAATTTTAGTACAATCCATTTATACAATTTATTTTCAGAATTTGCACAGTATAACATGTCAGTGCAATTTGGTCTTCCTCATTCATTTCTTGCAGTTAGTTATACAAAAAAAATGTTAAATCAGGAATTAAAACTACGTCTCATAATTAAGTAAGTGCGTCATTGCAAAATTAAAATAGTATATGCTATAGTAAATCGTTTTTAGAATAGGTACGTTTGGAGGAGCAATGGAGTACGGAATAGAAAAAAAGGTGTCGAAACATACTAACTTAGGAGCATCTGTAGCTGTGGGCATGCCAGCTGGAATAAAACTTAAAATTAGGTAGATGTAACCGATAATGATCAAAATGGCAAAAATTTCACAGAGTGGTAATTAAATTAAACGTTGACTGATAATAGCAGAATACATTTATGTCGCCACAATTGACTAGTCGGCGTTTATTAGAAACGCGAAGTAACGTCGCTGCGTGATCAACCGAATGTCTATAAAGATTTGAATTTCTATTAGTTATTTTAAATTTGGGGCGTTAGTCACCGTCAATAACCTCTTTCGCGTGAACTCCCGTTTACACTGTTATAAACACAAACTACCGGCACAGTTTTGTTTTTGTTTGTGTCATTATAAAACTTAGCCTTGTTGAACGTTTTCAATAGGCAAGTTATAATATTATTAAAATTTTCCTACAATAACACGTGTTTGTTGGCTTTGTAATTAAAATAAACCTATGTAAATTTAAATTTCCCGCATAAAATGTATTTCTACCTTGAGCAGTGTAAATCAGGTTTTCGAGCGCAACCGATAAATCGTCACGTGAAAACAGCTTATTTTTAGTTGTGCAGCCCGTGTTACCATCGCGTTTTTAATAAACAGATTATAAGCAAATTTCATTTTTAATTTCACTAAAATATTTTTGTTAAAGATGATTCAATTATTGTATATTATTGTACATTTATTGTCTGAGGACGGAGTTTAGCTACTGAGGCACGAAGCGTCGAAGATTGTTCCTCCACAGGCAATACGCTTCTCTAGCGTGATGTATAATCGTATACAATATGAATTTAAAACAGTAGTTAGTTCAAATTATAAGACTTAGTTTTTTGTTTCCATCGCACAACAATTATTTGCAAATTGTCATTTTTCGACCAAAGTTCGGTCTAATTTTTTGGGCCTTTGCATAATATTTTGCGGCATTAGAGATGACTATGGCAATGAAAACATGGATGTATGTAATAGCCGGCGCCAACTTCAACTTCATTGAAGGCACGGTATTAACATACTTCTTCATGAAACAAAAAGTTATAAGTTTACAACTGACTCAAATGTTTTTATGTGCATTTTCTACAACTTTCCTAATAAGTCTTCTTTATATCTCCATCAAGAGAGAGTCTCAGTGCCACTTTACTCTTGTTGTTTTTTGATAGTTTGAGAAAGTCGAGCGCAGATCGTTTCACTGTAATGCTGACCTAAGCAAAAATCAGCGAAAGTATCAGAAGAAACTGCAAAAACTATTTTCTATAAGCTAGATGATTCGTAACTATATATAGTCAATGTGGTGCCAGTTTTGCTTTCTATACAGCTTTCTATACCAATCAATTTGCGGAATGCTTCAATCATATCTGTGGTCAATTTCCAAGTTGCCTGCTATTTTGATCATTCTGTGCATTGACTTATCAATCTGCACAATATAAAATTCTTTGTGCTGCTAGTGACATAAATCCAACAGTAAATGTTGAATTAAATGCTTAGGCTACAATTGAAATCTACAGAGACTATTGAGGCTACTTAGTACTACCCATATAAAAAATTAAAATGCAGTATAATGTAAAATAAAACCCAGCTATTATTGCACACATGGCCATAATTCAAGCAAAAATCGGCCCCACCGCTTAATTCAACATTTGCAGTAATTACCACAATATTAAATATTTTAATTTTCAGATTATCTAGAGCAAATCAAGTATATTCATTCCCCATTCACTTATGTGAAGAAATTATGCCAGCACCAATTTTTTATGCAACTGTAATTCCTTTAGTTACTTATGTATTAGTCAAAAAAGGAATTGTTGAACCATTCCTTCGAGAACAACAAGCTAAAAAACTTGAGAAACAGAAACAAACTAATAAAACTAAATTAGCAGAAAAACATAAGGAAGCCCAAGCCGCTGTCGACCTTATGTCTGCCACATATGCACGCATTTGTAGTGAGGAAGAAGCAAAGAAAGGACTTATTATTGTTAAAGCTTTCTACGGAAAATTGTTTAATGGTAAATATAAGCAATTGTAAAAATTACATAAATATTAAATTTATTTTAGAAATGGGAGATCGAATTACAGGTGATCAAGCTGATGAAGTAATAGATGTTACAATTCCTCTTCAGTGTTTAGTGAAAGACAGCAAATTGATTTTGCATGAGCAATCGAAGGTACATCTCTTAAAATAATAATAATCCCATAACTTTTTCATTACCGCGAAAAATTAAGTTTATGATTTTAATTTTGGTAGTTCCAAACAGGATAACTACAACACCTTGCTATACATTTTTAAAATTGGGTATAGTTATGTACAGTGAATTTCCGCTATTCGGTTACAATTGATTACAGAAGACTGTTTGAATAGCGAGTTCTATGAATAACAAATCAATTTTTTTTTGGTTTAGTTTATTTTAAATATGAAAATATTTGGCGAGATAATCATGGCAGCTGATTTGACTAGTTAAAATTTAAAACCATTCAAGTAGCGGGGTATGAATATTGAATTAGAAAAAGTTGGAAGAATATCAAAGCGTGTGAATAACAAGGCGGACTCATAAAAGGGGATTCCACCGTACTTTCATTTTAAAATTAATTTGTTCAATCCTGCTCTTGAAACACGTTGTTTTTTACTAGGATACAGTATTTGAAACTTTTTGTTTTTTTCACTCAAATTGTTTTCTCTATGCAACGGCTGAGCAAAAACAGTTAGCGAGACGTTTTGCCATACAAATTGCAGAATATAGAAATAAACAGCAATTACCACAGTAACATAACCCAAGTTGTCGCAGGTATCACAAATTTCAGTATTTTTTTTAACATTTCAAGAGCAGCGTCTTGTGTGTCAAATTGCTTCTTCACGGGTACTATTTTGGCGTGTTGTGGATCTTCTGAAATTACACACCGGTTTGACTAGTTTTTATTTAAACAAACTAATGAAATATGTACAAAATAATTCGGTACATATTACTGGTTGTACGAGATCGACCGATACGGATTTATGAAAATTTGTTTCTATACCATCCTAAGGGTGGTTGCTCTTTCGCCTGATGGGCAGTTTCCGCTAGGCTCGGCGCCGGCAAACACTTACATACATACATCATCGTATATACAGTGAGTGCCAGCCAAATGGAATAAATTCATCATCTCAATTATTGTGCATATTGAAAAAGAATCCCGAAACACATCATTTTTAGTCTATGACGTGATATCCTGAAAACTGAAAATTTCATCTTTAAGCTCAATCCCCTTCGAGTGACAGTTGCAACCCCCAAATTTTTAAATGGGAAGGGGGGCCTTGTGATACCTCATTTGAAAGGCCTCTTCATGCTCTATTCAAAAATGATATGGTTTATAAATTTATTCTGAAAATGAAGGGTAAAAAAATTAATCTTTTTAACGAAATTCGCTACAACACACTAAAAAAAACAAAAACTAATAGGGTTTCGTTCTCATTCACTCATTTTTCACAAAAATGAACTTGCTGGTTTAAAAGTTTTGCCAAATTAAAATTTCAAATTCTATTACAGTAAAACCTCGATTATGCGATTTAATGACCGAGAAAATCGAAAATGTAAAAAAACAAACGCACAACTAACCAAAACATTATATTTATGTAGGTATTTTATGCTTCAAATAAGTCTGTTATTTGCATAGAAATTTCTTGAATATCTGAGACATCATCAATATTAGCAGTTTGGGAAATAATACAATTTCAGTATTTGGTAGCTTGGTTCATTTAAATCAGAATTTAACTATTGTTCAACATCCTCTTAGTGTAACATTTTCAAATTCTACCACATTTTGTACAACATCGGGGTTTTACTATACTTAACTGCCTATTTTTAACAGTTGAAACAAATGTAATAATAATAATTTAAATAGCTCATAACAATTTTTAACTTCCTATTAGTCATCTTCTTGAAGTGATTTCCCATATTCCACAAAATATTGAATTATTTAATTAAATGTTTATTTCTCTGTTTAGAGCCAATTACCAGGATTTTTTGATCCAGTAGTCGGTGAAGATAAACTATTAATAGTTATCTACAATTATCATAGCCAAGCTCATGAAATTACTATAAAAGATAATGAAGCACTTCGAATACCTAAGACTTGTAAGTGTAATTTGTGATGAAAACATTTATGTTGAATTAAGTGAATTATGTTACAGCACATCGGACCAGTGTGACGTAATGTAAATTAATCTCCTGTCATTAGTGAATTAATAGTGTTCAAGATCCTGCAAGATAATTGTAGAAAGTTACGTCAGCAAGCCAAAAATTATGGTCGACAATATTTGGTGCAATAAATTTTATTTTTTCTTTGCACCAATAAGAAAAGTTTGTGCTTAAATGTTTTGAGAAATTTTCTCAAATTAAGATAGTGCAAATTTGCTGAACACGTATCTACTATTTTAAACAAAACTGCTTTTAATTTCTACTTTTGTTGTGAACTAAAATTTGATTTGTTTTTAGTATTGTTAAAAATAGAAATTTGCTTTTAAATTTTGTTTTATTTTCAAAACATCACAAATTTATTGGTACTAATACCACAGAAGAGGGAACAATCAGAATACTAACTCACACGCATTTTAGAAGCTCGCGTAGTGTTATCACTAGTAATATCAAAGAGCATACAGTCGATTCCGTTTAAAGGGGACGCTGGTTAAGAGGAGCAGCCACTTATTTGGAACAAATCCTTAACAGCGAAAACCAAACTATTAAACTACAGTAGAACCTCTCTAGTCCGCCCTCGGCTAGTCCGCCATTCCGGTTAATCCGGGCGTGGTCGGAGTCGCGAAACTTGTTCCGACTTGTCGGTGACTCACCGCTAGTCGCGCGCCATTGTTTAAAGTACTCCATCATATCTTGTATGTGCAATTTTTAATGCTTACTGTTTGTTGGTTTTACGAAAGGTTTCACAAAGGGTATTTTCGAAAAAGTAAAATTTTAGCAACTATTGGTAAATGACGAATATAAATTCGTCAACTGTTATAGCAAACCTTTCATAGATTATTGTATTTTCTTTTGTAAATGAATATTATTTAACTTCTGTGACGTGACGCACGTGAGGGAGGAGGGTGTATGATACAGTGTGACACCTTGTGACATGGGTCAAATTTGATGAAAAACCTGTGACATCATTTATGGAAGCCGCCTTGGTCAAAATGCGTTTCACGGAACTCTGGGTTTAGTTTAGGAAGAAATAACAAAAAATCAAATTTCATATTGGATTAGTAATGTTTATTAAACAGTGGATCGATTCACTATTCAACACAAAATTATTAACAAGATACAAATATAGCAATGTAAATTGCAAAAATACAAACCAATTTTTTATTATTGATTAAAATAATGCTTAAAAAAACTAATTCAAACAAAAAGTACAACATTCATATACGAAATATTTTCAGCGAATATTTAACTGCAAACTGTTTCATCAAATACTCGGACAAGCTGTTGTAGTTAGATGGTGATTTTTGGTATTTTTGACAACAACCTTCAAATGTTACATTGCCAGTGTTTTTCAGACCACTAATAGTGAATGTCACTTTATAGCAATAGGTTATTTGTTCCCGCATAGTAAGATGTTGCATTAAAAATTTACCAGTAGAACCAGTGTCGCTTTTTTCAGTAATTATCAGAAACATAAAAATTTCATTATGTTCAATTATTAAATGCCGATCTTGAGATGGTTCTCCTTTTAATGTAAATATCGTACTTGTTTCGTTTGGCACATGCATTGTTTTGATATGTTCGACAATATTACAAAACAACCCTTTCCATTTACAATTACCTAATTCAATATTTGCGCATGATGCTGAGGCATAACCACATTTTTTTTGATGAAGAAGAACGTTTTCATACTTTTCTGAAAAGGTGCAACCCAAATTTTTATTCTCGCATCTTAATTTAACATAACTGGTTATTATTTTTTCAAGTGCAAAGTTTCGACAAGTATCATTATTCGAATAACTTCTACACAATGGACAGTTATTTATTTTTGAACTACAGTTTCCACAAACAGAATGACCTTCTTTACACATTTTAATTGGTGGAATCATACATTCGAAACACACTAAACATTGCAACTCTGAGTAGATACAACTAGCACTGGTAATCAGTTGTTTATTTTGCTTTAGTATATATTCTTGGCCGATTGTAATCTTGAATTTAATTAAAGTTGTATTATTAAATACATATTTTAAGAATGGTACATCGATTGGTAACATTTTGCCGTGTTCTAAACGTGACATGGATAAATCAAAATATGAGTCGACGCTTTGCATAGGTAAACTAACAATATCATTATTTTCATCTGTATAAAAGTGAAACTCATAACGATACAGTTCTTCGAAGATATATCTGTTTAACATTACGGAAAAATAAATTTTTTGGGAACTTTCAACATTTTCAATCAATAAAGTGAACATTTTATCATCCGTCTGTGTAAAGAACGTATTAATACCATTCTTTATTAGTTCAAAGTCAATTATTGCTGGATTTAGTAAAAGTTCATTATGTTTGTCTGAAATATGAGAATCAAGTTGTACAAAGCTACCTTCCCAGTTTAAGCATTTTGGACAATGAATAGGTTTATATTGACAATACTTTTCGTGATTCTCGACCTCCTCAAATTTTAAGTCTACCTTACAACCAAATGCTTGATTTGAACAAGGATAGGAAAAATGTTCAAGTATCGCTTCCAAATTTTGTGAACGTGTGTAGTCGTCGATGTTGGTTAACGTTTGGCGACACCGTCCGCATATATTTCCCTTAGAAGGATGATAGTATATTGGAAAAGTATGCAGCCATTTCTTGCACGATTCGCACTTCAACTTTTCAGTTAAACCATTTAATTTTGAAAGTCGAATAGCCATGTTTATAAAATTATCAGAAAATCTGAAACAAATAAAATCAAGTTAAGTTATTGACTTACCACGCTGTAATACTTAAGTTAATTTAAATAAGGTATTAAAAAGTTGGTGGACCTTATTTATATCACCAAAACGTTACGTCTTTTATAAATTTCCGCAACTGTTAAATTAACTACAATAAAATTGTAACAAATTCCCTTTTAACGTACCTATTATTACATGCATCTAAGCGAGGCCCTAAGAAGAGGGCCTCGATCTAAGTGAAATGTTTCGTCACGGCGCGGTGGTTGGAGACTAAAAACGTAATGCTACTACTTATATATTTGTTCATTTTTTATTTACGGTATTACAGTACAATAACTTTCAAACCAACTTAAAACAAAATGCAATAATTACAACTATAGTTCTAATTTCTCAAGCAATCAACATTTTGTATGAATTAAAAATGATTGCATAGGTACCTATTGGATAGCTAGGTTAAAAGTTATTAAAAGTATTAACCATCATATGCAATGAAAACTCGATTAATCGTTTCTTGAATCATCCTTTTCATATATCTATCGCAAAACTAAACCCCGATAGTAGTCATAATCAAACGCAGAGCGGCATAATATAAATAAAATTCCTCGTTTTGTACAGCCAATCTAGACCGTGTTATTTTCAAACCGTGTAAGAAAATCAGTGTACAGTAAGACCCCGCTTAACGCTGTTTCAGTATTTCGCGGGAGTGTTGAGACTCCCCGAAATCGCACGCGGTATTGGCATTCTCCGAAATACTCACACGCAGTCTCGCGGCGCGTTTGATATCATTACAGTACGAACGCACGTTTGCTGCATTACAGTTGATTATGATCGGAGGTGACTTCGTTTAACGCTGTTTCGTTTAGCGCTGGAACTTATTGGAAGGTATTTCCTGCGTTAAGCGGGGTCTTACTGTACTTAATCAAAAATCACTGAATGCGTGATGATAATTTTTAATTTGTTACCTTTAAATCGCTCTCCTTTTCACACTACTTATACTTAAATATTACTTTAAGTAGCACTAAATAATATATTTTTATTACACTTAGCTTGTACCACGACTATAACAACATAAACAGTAATAGTGATGTGACAAAAAATTATTTTGTCTTCTCAACTAGCACAACCACATACAGAAACAGTACTATTACTGCAACGAAAATATCTTAACCTTTTATACATTTATTTTGGAGGAAAGTCTAACATTGTTACGATAAAATTATCGTTAAAAACCAATAATCCAAATTCAAAATAAATATGTAACTTAAAAGTAATTTAGTTAAGAACCTAATTGAAAGTTTAATGCAAATATTTTAAATTCTAAAATTCACTCAAATTGTTTATGATAGGAGAGCAAATACAACATACAATTAATAATTGAAAACGGTAGCGGGATGGAGTCCGTAAGTGCTTCCATGAAGTAGTTTGGAATCAAATTCAAATCGATTTGAATCCAGTTACAAATGACAAACGCCAAATGTCCGTTGACATTAATGTCAAACTGTATGCATAACGTAAAAGTCGCTATTTTTCTAACCAAAAGCAAAGTACAAATTTGGTAACCTTGCAAATTACAAACATTACCTACTAATTATTGTATTGTATTTACTCTCCTATCATAAATAATTTGAGTGAACTTTAGAATTTAAAATATTTGCATTGCACTTTCCACTAATTAGCTAAATTGCTTTTAAGTTACATATTTATTTGGAACTCGTACCTATTATTGGTTTTTAATGACAATTTTATCGAAAAAATCTTAGACTCTCCCCCGAAATATACAGGGTGTTCCACCAGTGATAATGAGCCTAAATATTTGCAGGGTGCAACCTATAATACATTGCATAGATAACGTATTTATTTTAGATATCTTTTTTTTTTTTTTTTGAACAACAGTGGTGTTTAGTTTTGTCTAAATCAGTGGTGGCCAACCCGCGGCCCGCGGGCCGCATGTGGCCCGCCTTGACCATTTTTCTGGCCCGCAACATTCATCACACTTTTACAAACACAAATAATACACAATAATAATAACTCATTATGTTTTAATTTTTCACTCCAAAAAAATGTCTCTAGTGGGTCTAAATCTAATATGGGAATATATAATTTTATATGTGGCCCGCGGAGTTATGATGCATTTCCAAAGTGGCCCGCAAGATCATTTGGGTTGGCCACCCCTGGTCTAAATCGACGTTTCCATTTCTGTCATTTTTAACATGTTAAATGAATAGTGTCTGGTAAATAATTAATAATTGCAATTGCTTAGTTTTTCTACATAGCAAATTTTTAACTTTTAAACTCGGCCAGTGTGTCATCTTCTAGTTTTTATAGTTACGGCCGCTTTTTTTGAAAATTACACGTCTCTGGTTTTTCCCTATATCTGCAAAAGCGGACCACACAAGCCGGAGAGCACACTCCGTTAAAAAAACCCAGCGACGAAAATAAGCACAATGCTACCAATCTACGCTTAGCATCATGAAACATTGGTTCTCTAACCGGACGCAGCCAAGAATTGACAGAAGTACTATACAGATGCAACATCAAGATATGCTGCATACAGGAATTAAAATGAAAAGGGTCCAAATCCAGGGACATCAGAAATGGCTACCAGCTTCTGTACCATGGCACAATCAACACTCGGAACGGCGTGGGCATTATCCTAGATGAGTAGCTGAAACAACGCATCATATCTGCTGAGAGATACAGCGACAGAATTATGTCAGTCAAACTAGTGCTTATTAGTAATATTATTTCAACATATGCCCCTCAGATACGCTGCACAACTGAAGAAAAGAGCAGCTATTGGCAGGAACTACAGGATATTTTTCAGAGTATACCTACCTCTGAAAACATGATTGTGGCAGGCAACTTGAATGGTCATGTAGGTAGGCAAGCCCCAATAGGGGGTGAAATTCATAGCAAATGTGGCTATGGAACTGTGAATGCGCAAGGGCAAGATATTCTGGAGATTGCTGGCATCTTTGATATGCCAATAGTTAATAGTACTTAAAGGGTATAAATGCATTTTTGAAAATTATGGGATAAGTGCGTTTAGTTAAAGGTGAGGTGCCTATTTATTGCACCAAACACAAACACAACCTTATAATAATTATAAGGTTGTGTTTTAATTATTAAAATTCTATTCCCTTGTAATTAACTAATATAAAATGAGATTTTATTAGAAAAAGTCTGTAACACGCCGTAACATGCCGACCTACCTCCCGACCTCCCTTTAGCATTACGTAATTTATGGATGGCCCCTAAAATGTAAATTTTACCTTTTTTATTCTAACCCCTTCAATTATTATGGAATAGTCATTTAGTCATTGACGTGCATTATTATTAAATTGGGTACAATTATTTATATAAAATCATATTTTATTTCAATTATTATTTTCGATAAAATAAGATTTTTATGTTATCAATAAATTCGTGACAACACAATAAGTAAATTATCGAAATTAAAATCATTTGCAAAAGATCTCAAAAATAAATACTTTGCTAAGAAATAATTTACGATTTCACTCGTTTGAAGCAAACTTTATGGCAGTCAATAAGTGCCTTTGTTGGGGCAATATATCTTGTTGACGCTTTACCCTTGAGCTATGAAAAAATGCGCTTTCTGCAAAACGAGCTCAAACGATTTTAATTAAATTATAGGCAAACTATAATATTTGTCAGCAATAAGGTCATATAAATTTGAAACCAAAATTTTAAATATTTGGAGGCTTTATGAGGGATGCCAGTTTTGAAATTTTTTTACATTATAATTAATAACTAGCTTAATCGAGACACCATCAAAAAATAGAAGCACGCGTACCGATCACTCTTATAAAATGCAATAGCGACTCGTCTTCAAATCTTGAAAATGTGGCTAAAATCAATGATGCCGTTTTCCATTTAAATCACATTGTGCCAATGGTTAGCCGGCTGAAAAGGTCCAGGAGTCTTAAGATTCCAATATAATGGAATTTTAGAATTGTTTTTACTTTCGATATCTTAGTCTCAATCGTATTGATCCGAAAAGTGAAATTTGACGAAATTCAGTTTTTTTTTTTTTTTTAAACTAACGCCGACAATTAACATTTAAAACTGGAAATTTCTAGCCTTATACCAGAGTCGTATGTGCACCAAATTTCAAATAAATAACTTTCAATTAAAGCGCAATTTTAGGGGTCGCCACAAGTGATGGGACATGTACATTATACGTTATCAAGGTTGATATGGGTCTCTTTAACGTTAAAAAAATATTTTATTACAAACAAATAGTCAAATGGTTGTTTTAGTAAAAATAACTCTTTAATTTGTAAACTTTAACATTCAATAATAATTAAAAAGGAAACACTTCATCTGCAATAACTTCTTCAGGCTCTAAAGGATCAATTTTGTTGATGCCCGCCTTACTTCTTGATTTTGCTGCAATCGGTTCTCTTTCAGGCCACCAAGCCTTTAAACCTTCCAGATCCTTATCACTTAGAAGGTCCCCATTTAAGGGATTTATTTCCGGTTCGTTAACATTCATTTTGTAATCATTATCTAAAATTAATAGTCTGCACAACTAATAAGAAAGTATTTACAATTACCTAAATATTTTTGTGTGGCGCGATGCACAAATGTCTTGTAATAAGGAGTGGACATGAAATTAAACCAGAGTGGTAACTTGGGAGCATCAGTTACTACTTTGTTTGGCCTAGACAAGTTGACTTTGTTGCAAAAATCGTATACTTCTTGCACCATTTTTTCAGGAGCTTCCAAAGGAGGTGCTTCTGATGGATTGTATTCTTTATACAATATTCTAATATCGTCTGCAAATGGTAACTCGGACATAAAAAAACAGTTTCTTTTTATGTCAGGTATTAGAGCCATGAGTTTTGGGCGACAATTTTTCATAGTCACTTTACGAGCAACTGCATACTTGGCTTGATCATCCAAACTGTACAATAAACTGTAAAAAAGTTTTTCGGAATTTTTATTCCTGGAATCTGGAAAGATGTAGGATGCACCATCCCCTCTTAAATAATACTAAAAAATTAAATAATTAATTGCCTTTCAAGAAATAAAGTAATTACCTCTGGTATGTTGGATGCCTCAGTAAAACCTAAGATTTTAAATGAGCGCTCTCCCATGCATTTAAAACTGCTTGTGACTTCCGGCATAAAAGACACAAACTTTTCATGCCGAACCACACCTCTCAAGATATTATTAAAGTCGCATTCTTCTCCAATATCATCTATTTTAACCCTACAGAACCGATTTTAAGCTTATTTACTTTCTGAAAGAAAACATACCATTTCCAATCCTTGTAACTTGTGGTACCACCCTGGAATTTCATAGAACCCGGTTCTTTTATGCATCTGAAAGTTGATGTTGGAATTTCCAGGGTCGTTCCAATACTGAGCGGAACTAACCAGGGCTGTGACGTTTTGTGGTCCTTGTAGAAAAAAAATAATTCCGCCCCTATCTCAGGCGTACACAGTACACCATTGCTATTCACTGCTATCTCCTTAGCTGCACTTAAATTTGGTGATTTGATGTTGTCAATATCTAATGCCGACATGGCTGCTCTTATATCTTCCACTGAAGTTAATGTTAAAGGTATATCTATATTCGGTACTAATATGTACAAATAAGCATCGATAGTTTTAATGCCATTGATAATGTCTTGAATTTTAATATCATTAATTTTTGGTGATACATTAAAATCGGAAAACAACAGTATCTGCTTGCAAATTATATTTTTGATATCTGCAAACTCAATTTTGAAGAGTTCTATCGCAACTAATAAAGCTTCTAACCAGTTCCCATCGCCAGGGTTAACATCATTGAAATATTCGGTGGCGAAATCAAAAGTGTAATTTCGAAGCTCAGTGGCTTGGTAAATATTCTTGTAACAGGTCGATATATTTTTGGTTTCTTCCGTATTGAATAACACTAACATCACAAGATCGTGTGAATTAAAGAAGGCTTTCTTTGCGGTTATTTCCAAGAGACATTGCTTTGCTTTTGCTGTAAAATCATTGCTCATCTTCATATCGAAGAGAACAACACACACATTTTGCTTGCGAGCTGGTGGCATTTTTATAAAAGATTGGTAAACATGTAGACAGGATAAGTTTGTAGTTGACAGTATTTGGTTGAATCTCACCACATCACTCAACCACAGATAATAATGCAATATCACTGAACTTTTACCGGTAATCTCATAGTAAAGGGAGACAGAATGTGAGACAGAAGGAGATAAACATGCGCTTGCGTGAATAGTGATACCTTTGAACTAAAATTGCCACGTTCGGTTTTTACATCTGAGATCAGCACTGGGATCAGGGGTGGGATTCCCAATGCTCAACTCAACTCGTGTCGAGTCGAGTTCGTAAAATTTGGAATTCTGAATGGCTACTCGATGTCGACAGTATCAAGTACAGACGCCATTTTTACTCGATATATATTTTGGTATCGAGTGCGGAATTCTAACCTAACAATCAGTAGTTCTTTATTTTTTTTGTGTTGATGTCACGTATTTGTGTCAGCTGGAAGTGAAGAATTTACATAAAATCGTATTATATGCACAAAATAAGCAAGCTGCGGATAACGATACTGCGGAATTTTCGTGGAAGTGTAGGGTTAAATTGTCTTTTAAAAACAATATTGAAATCCCATTTTTAGATTTCTACACGAGTTTATTGTATTGACTGGTATCATCAAACATAACAAATTACCCCAATTCATTAGTGACGTTAATGATGAAAAATAAGTAATTTTTAAGATAGCAGTATATTGTACACCGTTTTTTTTACAAATTAAACATAGACTGCGTTTATGTCGAGCGCTTCGATCGGATGGAAACTCCATCCGATCGTGTTCATCCACTTGAATTTTGCGACGTAAACGGGCCGGCCCGAACTCTCCATCGGATGCAACGCGTAAACTCAATCCTTCAAAATTGCTAGCTTGAATCGAAGAATCCGGATCGAACGTTGCATTTTAACGATAAAGACGCGATTGGATTGAAAACAAGATGGAGGAAGTCAGCTGATTCAACGCTTCGCATACTTTTACCACTTGCCGCCAGAAAGTACAACAAGACGCATGCGTTCACATTAAATCTTCCAAGGTTAACCGATATAGTTACCTTTATCTAATATATCTTTCGTCTTTGTTCAACTGTAGCGGACTAGTTTCTGCTCATCCAATCCTTTAACATAAAATACGATATATACGCTGCGACTTGAAACAAGGATGGAATTGACACGATCGGATGGAAACTCCATCCGATCGAATCGCTCGACATAAACGTAGTCATATAGAAGTTTGGTTAAAAAGAGATTTCGGGATTTGAAATTGTTAACCATGAATGTGACAAATTTTGTTGGTTTTCAGTAAAACAGTTAAAAAAGGTTTACTTTATTTTGGAATTTAAAAAAAAAGAAGTTACTGTAATTACGGTTTTTCGATAAAAAAGCGGACTTTTATTTTCACTATTCAAAGATTAATTAAACAGTATCATCTGAATTGAAGGTTTACAAATTATATTGGGTACAACTATGAGCAGATGTTTGACTTGGGGCCAAATGTAAATCTTTCCCACTGATATTTGATATTCCCCTACGGCAAAAAAATCGCAAAGGAATCAATACTTTTGTTTTGTTGCAAATGTTGCAAAGATGCCCTAATTGTTTATTCAATCTAAATTTGTAATACTATAAACCGTTATTCCAAAAGTTCAATAGTATATTATTATACAAGTTTTATAAGACGATCTATTGTCGCACGAATAAGTTTGGGGCACGACGAGCGAAGCGAGGAGTGCTTCAATGTCATGAGTGCGACAATACGTCTTATAAACGCGTGTAATATACTATTTTTTCTACTTTGGCGCTCTCAGTTTCATGAAAATTTGAAAATTGTGCTTTCTAAATATTCTAGAGATTTTTAGGATTAGGTACTGCTTGGGTTGGTAATTTGTCATGTGTCATATGTCAACTAAAACTTCGAATTTAAAATCTCGAGTTTGATATTTTTGTGAAGAAGTCATGGAAGAATTAAGCTGCACACTTGGCTTGACCTTGACAGGAGCTCGGTAGAGATGCCCGACGCCGGCCAGCGTGCTATTACAGCAATACCAACGTAATTATTATCAAAAAAAAACACCAAAAAGCCGTTTCACAAAAAGTTCCTTTGTGACACTACTTTTAGTTTCACAAAAACTCATTTATGATACCAAAGTAGAAAAACGCATTTTTTCGTTCCCTTCAAAACCTTTGCACAATAAATTAACGGTTTACTTCATTTGTCTAGTTTCAACGATACCCAATATTAAAAATTGGTAACATTACAAATTAAAAATATCAAATTTTAACTACAGCGTTCGAATAGGTTTGCCGTACGGACCAAACAATTTTGGCGTACTCAAAATTACCGCTGATTTACAAATCACAAGGTACCAGTACAGCTAAACAAAAATCACAAGAATATTAGTTGGTAGTAACGATTCCCCTAGTGGATTCGATGTTCAATGAGAATCACTATTTCTACTCGATTTCGAATTCGGTCAAGTGTCGAGTAGCGAACTCAATACTCGAGTCTACTCGACTCAAGTCGAGGAATCAGAATGTGGTGGCAGATCTGCAAGTTCCGAACGATCTGAAGTAAACGAGCAACAAAGTGAATAACGGAACGCTCCAGTAGAGGGGACCAAAATGTTAGGTTAAATTTACTTAATTTTTATAATACTTGTAAACAACTAACAATGAATTCGGAGGATTTAGATTTAACTGATTTAGAACTAAATAACAGTGATAACGAAGAGACTCCTATAACTGCTTCAGAAGTAGTTGAAATAATGGAAAAAGCGTGGTTAAATGAAAAATTTTCGCCAGAAATTTTACCAAATAAATATGAAATTGTCGAATGTCTACTTGGACAAATACATTATATGGAAGAGAATTTAGAAAGATTAGAAAGTACCGACTTCCAGAAAAGCATACATCAATTAGAAATCGATCGATTGCGGTTTTTAATCACTAGTTATTTAAGAAATCGCTTAGACAAGACTGAGAATTATGTATTTTCAATCTTAAAGCAGGAAGAAGAGAGATTCGAAAGGAGTGAACCATCGTACCTTACTGATGCCGAATTGGATTTTGCCCGAGATTATAAAGACTGTGTGTTCCATATGTCTCTGTTTTGGCATTTAACAAATACTTATATTATTTTTAGGTCTTGTACAACATTTTGAGACTATATTAAATCCTTGGCCCGGGTTAGTTCCTGATGATTGGAAGAACAACCCAATTACACCAAATATGTACAGTTTTGTATTTTTGAAGGCCAAGGAAGAAATAGAAGGAATTCCAGTTGATAGTGGTAATGCAGATGAAGAAGATTTAATAGATATAAAAGCTGATTCACAGATGTTGATGTCATATAAAAATATTGCTAGGCTAGTTAGAGACGAAAAAATACAATTAATTTAAATTATACATATAAAATAAACCCCTTTGGTAAGTAATCATTAAAATTTCAATAGGTACTTAACACATTGTTTCAAAAGTTAAATGCAATATTAGTAGAGTGATAATATCTTGTAAAGAACATGTTACATAGACGATGACATATTGTCCAGAACATTTTAGGAACGTTTTTTGAGTTGGCTTTGTGTTTGGCTTTACTGCCTTTGTTTTTGCTTTGTTTTTCTAACAAGCAAGCAAGCAAGAAGCTATGTAATACCAATAGTCACACGACGTCTTCTTTACAAGATATTCTCACTGTATAAGCAAACATTTGTATTTAAAACATTTTTTAGTGCAATGAAACTTCTTTATTGCAGATGGAAGGGGGAACTATTAGCCATGTCTACATTTAATTACATTTGGTGGCATGCTGATCTCGACTTTACTCACTAAATGCACTTCTACCTTTTCCGATACCCCCCTCGTCTATCCATCCAATCCCTATATTACTAGATTTATCAACCTTGGCATTATGGTAGATATGCAAATAGGTGGATAGTAAAGAGAAATGAAAATTTACATAGGCACAAGCAGGTACATGCCCTTTCAACATTTAAAGAACTTCTTACTCAACAAAGTTCTATGGCGAGTTAAAAATGTTGTAAGAAAATTGTTTTAATAATTATTCAACATTGAAAAGTTTGAACAGAATCAATGTTTCAGTGGTTTCATTCTTGCTTTTAACTTTACTTGTGAACATTAGCAAAGGAAAAAAATATAAATTGAGTGAATGTATAAAGGTATGATTCAATAAATCCATTTTCTCAATATTAATAAATGCATTATTATTTTTGCCATGACTTCTGTATAATAAATATAATAGCCAAACTTCCTTATGTTATAACGAATTTCTCTATACAGTGGTTCCTCTGATGATGAACGCCCCTATTAACGAACACAATTTCCTAACAAATTTTGACTCGGTTTACGAACGCACAAACATTATACTAAACTTTTGATTATTCCTTTAAAAGAATTTCAAAATTAACTCAAAACTTTTTTTAACTTCGTTCCACAAATATAATGGGTGCAGTTGGACTATAAATAGAATTGTAAATTTTGGGTTGAAATTTCTCCATTGTAGTAGCAAGCAATTGTTTTGTAGGGGTCGGGGTCTTAAAAGAAGATAATGCTTTTAAAAATATTTTGCCATCGTCCTTGCTGAGATGCATTTTTAAGAGCTAATATTATTTACTTTTCATTTTATTGAATATCATTATATTTTATCAGTGGCGATGCAGTTTTTGGATTTTTGATAGGATGCGTGCATTAGACTTCCATAAAATCACAAATCGGTGAGATACTGAATTTTTAGAATCTTTATAAACCTATTTTATTTCATATTTTTGCGACACATAAATCCGTAAGAAAGTCAAAAAACAATATGTTTCTGGACAAGCAAACTGATTAATTGGATTTACATTAGTTTCAATGAGAAAAATTGTTTCGGTTAACGAACGAACTAAGTTCGTTATTCTAGGTACCACTCTGCACATTGAATTTTTTTGAGGAACCTTCGCCCTGAAGACGTTTTTAATGCATTTTTACCCCTTATAACAAAGTAAAGTTTCCTTATAACTAATTTTTTAGCTCAATTTTTCTAATTTTTGCAAGTTAAGGTTATAGTCTAAATTATTTTTTTTATTAATTGTTTTAACAAATATAATATATGTTGAGGGTTGAAATTGCATAAAATTGAATATAAATTCAAAATTGTAGAGTTCATCCCGATCTAAAAAATAATAGCCTTTTGACCGCTCCAAATTACGGTCAAATTTTCTGATGAAAAATGTAAATTAAAATTCGTAAAAAAAGGAAAAAATTAATAATAACAAAAATAGAAAATATTTTTATATTTATTTTAAATAAAAGAAATTACAAATCCACCGCTATATCCTTTATGCACAATGACATTTGTTCATTTGTAGATAAAATTTTGTTAATAAGTAAAAATTCACTGTCTCTCTGTTCAATGTTTTGCAAAGGTGTATATGTGAGGTCTTGTTCCAATCGGAAGCTTCCTAAATATTCATGAGGATTGTTGTCCCATTCTTTCGGCGATAACATGCTAAAATATTTTTGTCCTGATGGCCTCACATACAAATGATAAGCATTTCCAGGAACTTTTACAAAATTACAAGCTACATTATGTAAATCTGTATTTATTTTAGCTTCCATCAATACAGTTCTTGCCTGTTGTTGTAGAAAACGCAACTGAAATTAATTGTAACTTATAGAGTAATATACCATTTTAAATGAACTAATTTTTACCTGTTGAGCAATTATCTGTAGCTTTCCACATGTTGTAGCATAAAGAAAAGACTCTGCCTACATATATTAATCATTAGTATTTTGCATTTTCTTACATTTTTATAATTTACCTTTTGTATTTCTTGTGCAAGAGCAACTAAATCATCAGGAGACTTTTTTGCAACAGCGTTAGAATTCACTAGAGGAATACCATTTGGTGCTGGACACCTTTCCACCAATTCTACTGACATTAAACAATTATTAGATAAATGTAAAAAATAAGAAAATTTAATTAATGAAAAATAGTAATGAAAATTTTCTTAAATCATTTCAAATAGCAAAACTGTGTTTGGTAACATTAGATCTGTTCTTTCAGTTTCGTAACTATTTATCTAAGCGGTAACTTTATACAGGGTGAGTCGGGAGGAACGGACCACACTGAAGGAGAGTATTGTAGACGTGAAAACTAAACCTTAGTAAATTCGTACATTTTAGAACTATGCATTTTTGCAATGTTTATCCACCGGGAAGACGTATTTTGCAGTATTTTTAGAATGGAAGACTTATGTTTTCTCATTTCTTTGACTTTAATTAATCATAAAAATCATAGGTTTCGTCTTTGGTTAAATTGCACATTTTTCATTTTTTTCTGCGATATTTCGGGCCCTACCGCTGGGCCCTTTAAGGTGTACGGCTTGGAAGACTGATAGCTAACTCATTTATTGGGTCAGTACTATCAACACAATGTGCTTTTAGCCTTGGACAAATTGTGGGAAAATTTTTGTCACCAGTTTCCTTACTATAAGCCAGACATTGATAAACCGTCCCTGACCTATCTTTGCTCATTAGTACCCCCCTCTCCTGTAATTGAATCGGTGAGTTGAAAAACAGTACAAGTCCAAAAATCTCATTTTGAGATAATCAACAATGAAAGTTTTAAGAATGTAATATGCGAAACTCGTAGACTTGGGAGTCTTCGTAACCCCGGAAAACTTTTCAGTCAGATCTGATAGATGCCCTTCTATGTCTATTGATGCTAAAAATCGTGTCAAAATAACGAAAAAACGAAAATAACGCGCGCTGGACTTGTACTGTTTTTGAATTCATCCACCGAACAGTAAGAAAATATTAATGAGTTCCCTACACAAAATTTAAAAAAATATATTTTCAGTGTTTGAAATAAAATGAAACAGTTTCAAACATCATTATTTAGGTAACAAGTGCTTAAAAGGTGGCGTTCCGATGAGTTCAAAAACAGTATCAGTTTTGAACTCGTACTGTTAGGCCAAGCAATAAAGCATTTTTTCATGCCATAAATACTACCCGGAAACCGACTGTGCGATTACATAAAGGACAGTTAGTAGATCAATTTGGCATAATTTTAGACTCGACCACCATAATTTTTAATTTGTTATGAACAATTTAGAAGAAAAAATCGTTTTTGTTTTAGTTCTTTGCTTGTACAATGGAAACTAATGAAGCAATCTTAATGTTGTCAATAGACGAATTGTAGAGAATTAAATTGCAAAGAGAGTGAGATGTCGAATGTCCCGATCGAATAATTAGAACCGGAGAAAACCCGGAAATTTCAGTGTTTTCTTAAAAACTTCACAATTCCGACGCTTTTTAATTTTAAGAACTAAAACTTTGAAAGTGGTCGAGTAGTGGGGGGTGACAGCCCGTGAGGGGAAGCGCAGCCTGGCTCTATTCCTATGTAAAAAACTTCCCCTCAGCGGCAGGTCTTCCCCCACTACTAGACGACTTTCGCAGGGTCGGCCGTTTTTACTCATATTCGCGACCGTTTTTCACCTATTTTGCTACATTTTATGGATAATCCAAGATGAACGTTTTGTTGCCCTGTACGTCTAGTTTCCAATCCTGTTTTAAAAATTTAAATCGGACAACGACAGGAGCAAGAAGCCCTCCTGGAAAATATCGCAGAAAAAAATTGAAATGGTGATTGTACAATAACCGTTAGTCCGACAGAATCTGGGTTTTGCACACATAAAATACAGATAATTAGCTATCTGTGTGCAAAGTTTCAGTTCTTAAAATTAAAAAATATCGGAATTGTGAATTTTTTTAAAAAACACTGAAATTTCCAGGTTTTCTCCGGTTCTAATTATTCGATCGGGACATTCGACATCTCATTCTCTTCGTAATTTAATTCTCTACAATTCGTCTATTGACAACATTAAGATTCCTTCATTAGTTTCCATTTTACACGCAAAGAACTAAAAAAAACCCGATTTTTTCTTCTAAATTGTTCATAACAAATTAAAAATTATGGTCCTCGAGTCTAAAATTATGCCAAATTGATCTACTAACTGTCCTTTATGTAATCGCACAGTCGGTTTCCGGGTAGTATTTATGGCAAATTATGACATTTTTTTTGCTCTGTTGCTTGGCCTATGTTCTTTGACTCATTCACAGCCTTCTTAAATTATCAAGCCATGGCCATACGCTTGGCAACGCCGCTTTCACTGAAACTAGTAGGTCTATTCGTTGCAGCTTCGGTTAGGGTATTTAATACTTACACAAAAAATTAGTTGGATGTTTTTCAAAATTTAGGAAAATAACAAACGACAGAAGTTTTACTAATAACTTTTTATTATAATCTGCAAGAAACATTAGATAAATTTCCAAATTCAATGTAAATATGTACATGAATAATACATAGTATTAAAAATAAGCAGCTGTTATCATTACTTATTAAATATAACATAATTTAAAATTGTCCACACATCATAAGATAACTATAAAATTACCTTTACAATTGTTGTCGTTCAAGTCCTGAAGGATACACAGATTTGTAATTTAACTTGTATGCTTTTTTAACAAGACAATGTTTTTCTTTGTTATACACATCTCGTATATTTTGAAATTTGGCAAATTTTAAATCGGAATTTTCAAAATCGACATAAACAAATGTTTGGTGTAAATTTTTGAGATTGATTCAATTATTTCGAATATTTTTGAAAATGTGCACGAAATCGTATAGTAAAAATATAGATTTATTAGAATATTTTGGGTTGGGAAAGCTTTTTCCATCATCTGAAATATTTTTGAACATGGTTCGGTTGATTGAATGATTATCTGTGACTATGCAAACAATCTCAAAACCACAATTCTGTACAAAATTTATAACATTATTTGTTACAGGAACCATTTCGTTGCCTTTTATGTTGTGCACCGGTACAAATTTGACAATTTCTTTAAAATTTCCAAAAGCTGAACATATCATGTACGTTAACACAGTTTTTGCTAATTCATACGGATTATTAGATGCTGTTCTAATTACATTTTTAGCTCTATAATCTAAGCGGCTGGTGATATAGATTTCGTCAATTAAAAGGACAACTACTTTTTCCATACTGGATAAAGATTTTGACATATGTGCAAGATAATTTTGATTATTTGTGATATCATTGGGTGAAATGTGCAGTGAAGCGGATAAGTTTTGCAAATGTCTTTTGTGCGGTAAAACAAAAAAAATCCGGATTAAATTGTAACTGCTTGGAGATTGTGAATAAAACATAAAAGACATAATTATTGTTGCTACCGAATATCTATTTTTCTTATTAAGAAATTGCTTTAACTGATCAACTGTAATTTCAAGCTGAGTCCCATATACAAAATCATCATCTTTTTCCGATAAAGTGTGCGCTTCGACAAGGTAATTTAAACTTTTAGTAATCAGGGATTCAATTGACACAGAATAGATGTCTGTTGCAGAAGCTTTGTACCGGGTCAACAAATTTTCAACTTGGGACCATTTGCTTAATTATAAATTATTCGGAAGCAACCACTTCAGATCATGAACAGACAGTTCGTTCCCTTTAATATATACTTTTACAATTAAATTTTCATAAATAATAATGCTATTTTCTATACTAAGATAATTTTCAAAATCTAATGTGTAAAAGTATATATTATTTTCTTGTACTTTAACTTCCCAATTAAAAAGTTGAACGCGATTTGAATAATTTTCTTTGAAATTATTGAAATCGGAAATGACATCCTTATTTAAAAAATCCTCTGTCAACTGAGCTTGGGCCTTTTGAACTTTTTCACGCCGCCTTTCAGGATCTTGACGTTTAGATACTTTCGGTTTTGATAAGTAACTTGGCAAATTTTGAAAAATACTTGGAATTGCCTGTTGAGCTAATTTTGGACGTGCAAAAAGTAGTTCTTGATAAGTTCCATCTGGGCGAAGCCACTTGTCATACCTGATAATTTCTTCTTCATGAAAATGTTTTGCACAAACAACTGCACTAGGAGAAGGTGTCCAGTTGGCCCTTGGAATAGCACGAATCCACTGCCTTCTTCTTTTTTCATCCCTTAGAATTGAGTACGTTGTTTGATAGGTTTCGTTTTTCAAAGTTGTGGCATAATTGGATTTACATCCAGGTACACAACACATGCGAGGCATTTTTGTATTGTTCACTTTGTTTCGTTTTTTTTTTTGATCGGGTTTGTTCAATAAATAGCTATCGTTGTTTATTATGCTGTTTATTAACACACACTTAACACTTAATATTTACAGTATTTACACTTATTCTTATCTATTACAATATTGTAAATGTAGAAATTAGTAATTTTAGTTAATAAATTTCGTTTGATAATTTGTAAAGATTTAGAATTGAATTTGAACTTGGAAGATTTACTAAAGATTTTCTGGAACTAGTTCATTAGACGAACTGATTTTTAGATTGCAGTAAAATTTTGGGTTTTTGAGATACCGGATGAATGTACAAAGGGGTTTATATGTGCGAAGTCTTAAAAAAAAATTTAGGGGTACCTATCTAATTTGGAAACCGTGACGTTCGTTTAACTGTGATTTTTCTGTTGATATTTATTGTGTTTAAAAAGTTCAGTAATAAAATTGTCAAAGTTAACGATAGGCCTATAACACTTATTAAAATTAACGGGCCATTCGGCCATCTGGTCACAGCCTTTCGCATTTGCTATGGACTCTTCTTTCGGATGGCCCTTCAATTAGCGAATTACAAATAAATAACTTAACTAATGAAATAATTACCTTAACTTTGTCGTATTCTCTTAGTTGTAACTGTGCCAATGTGTAAACAGCACTTATTATCACAAATATTGTAACGAAGCAGATTTTTCTAAATGCACAAACAAAGTAATGCACAGACTTCTCAGAATAATAATTAAATCACCTCGAAAATGATTGATTAATAGGGTAATAATTTATAGTATTGACTTTGCAAATATCCGATACGTGCTCAGCTCCGGATTGTTTTTATAAGCGGCCGAATACAAAGTACTGTACTGAGAACACAGGAGCTGAACGTTGTTAATTCTTCTAATTGTTTATTATAAATATACACTACCAAATATGGTCATGAATTCGGATCATCCGATCATGTCCATCGGGTATAAATACCCCGAACAAAGGGCTCTGGGGACAGTAGTTGTAAAGCAGAGTCCAGAGTCATCCAGAATGAGTCCAGAGTCCTTCAGAATCGACTACTACATACCAGCCAAAGATGAATAATTTGTAAGTCAATTATAATTATATTTTACTATGTAGTCTTTGTAACATTTTACTTTATCATGCTATAATTTTATTCAATAAATTAGATTTGTTTATAATGCTCTTTAATCGTAAATGGGTTAAAATAATCGATCCTTATGTCACAAATACCTCTCGCAGCGCACCCCATAAATTTTACCGTGACAATATTAAAAAAAACACAACATCAAACTTGCATCACATTGCACTTGCCTGACTCGCACCGCTAGCTGTGTTGCCAAATTTACAGTGGCATGGCTTGATAATTTAAGAAGGCTGTGACTCATTGGACGGCTAGACTTGCTGAAACACCAATTCAATTTCACCAAATTGCACTGCTCTTAGTCTCAACTTATTCTTCTTCATATTTAAAGCAATTTTATAACATAAAATAAAAATGGCCAAATTTGGACTTGTACTGTTTTTCAACTCACCGATTCAATTATACCTGTCATAATACAGAGAAACCTGTGTGAATGAAAACTTTCGTATGAAAGGAGTAGGGGAGAGGGTGGTACATTCGGCCATGGGGTACATTCGTCTATCCTATCCTGCACCGCCCTCATTTGATTTTACCGTTTACTTTTAGCGTAATTATGCTGGTGATGCATTTTTCTTATCCATGCGAAATGTCGCCAGTTGTTTGTGCGGTTCTTTGTTTTTCAAGAAATAATAATAGATTTCCTTTATAAAAGGTAAGTTTTTTTGCCTACTGTACAAGTTCATAATTTTGAACTTTGTGAAGTATATTAAATATGAAAAAAATGTACAGCATGCAGTACTTCCCCATGAATGACGTCAATAAGAAATCTAACCTAAAGTCATGACGGTTTTTTTAAATGTAATTTTAATTTGTTCAAATGTCATGTGGGGTAGATTCGGCTGAAGTGTATGGGGTACATTCAGCCAGATAGCCGAAAGTGCCCCATCAATGGAATAAAACATATAGGTACCTATTATTGTATTTCTATGTTATTTTATTGTGATATTATATTTATTATATATGTATAATTTAATCGGATGCCACGTACACATGTTTGCAAAACCAATCGGCGAGATATAGACGAGAATAGTATGAAGGAAGCGATTATTAATTGTCTAAGAAAAATTCTGAGTGTTCATGAAGCTGCAAGGCGGTATGAAGTGAAAAGGTCGACGTTGCAGTCCAGAATAAAAACCCTGCTAAAGAAAAGAAAAGTAGAGAAAGTCTTAGCTACCATTGATAGAGATTTTGGAAATAAAGGCAGCGATGAAGAGAATAAATACCGTAGTAAATACATTGTTAAATAAATTTTCACAACATCTCAGGAAAGGGAGCTCGTTATAGTATATTATTATACAAGTTTTATAAGACGATCTATTGTCGCACGAATAAGTTTGGGGCACGACGAGCGAAGCGAGGACTGCTCCAATGTCATGAGTGCGACAATACGTCTTATAAAACGAGTGTAATATACTATTGTAAGCAGACGGCAACACTGCGACCGATTTGACACGGATTTAATTTTACGTTAATTTTAGGATTTTTAAATAAGAGGGTGTAATACGATACTCAAGTGGTGACTGCCCTTGAGAACCGTAGATTAACAGTTTCTAGGGCAGTCGCTTTATACTACCGCTTTGTGTAAGACGTAATTTTGATTGACTTGTTCCATTAGCAATATCTAGAATTATCCATTTTATAAACAGTGTATCATTTACGGTGTTGCCTTTCATTTAAAATCCCTTCCGAGTTTTCGGTTTACAGTTCAGGTGTGGGGTTTTTGTGTACCTGTGTGACCTGTGGCCGTACTAAGCGAAATGGGACGCAATCGGCAACGAAACCAACGATCAGTTTCACGTGGCAGTGGTACTGATAAGGGAAGGTGTCGCGGGCAATCTGTATCGCGGGACGTCGAGTCTGTGGCGGGCGACCGACGCCGCAGACGGTCCCGTAGTCGCACCCCCCATACTGAGAGGGTGGATCTGGAAGGCATGACCCCGGAACGTCGACCCGGAAGCGAGAAGGTGCCTTCGCAGGCCGAGCGAATTCGCGAGCTGGAGGCGACCGTCCAGCAGCTTCTCCAACAGCGTCCGGCGGAGGCCCGATCACGCTGGCCGGTTCGGAGTGATTGTATTCCGGAGTTCGCTCCGGACAATGAGAAATTCACGGCCCGAAATTGGCTCGAGAAAATCGACCAGTTGCGAGCCGTGAACCAGTGGGATGATGCGCTAACGATCTATCAAATGCAGTCCCGTTTGGCGGGTATGGCGAAGAGTTGGTACCACAGCCTTACCAACTACGATTTAACGTGGGGCGAGTGGAAGACGCTCATCATCAAGACGTTCCCGGATAATGCGGATTACGCCACATTGTTGCGGCGTCAAGTAATGCGAGTTAAACTCGCGCCAGAGTCCATGACGACATATTATTTCGAAAAAATGGAGCTGTTGCGAATATGTAAGATTTTCGATAAAGACGCCGTGTCGTGCCTGATCGACGGATTGGGCGATACGGTGTTACAGAACGGGGCAAGGGCGGGGCGGTACGAGACTCCAGAGGCCCTGTACGAATTATACTTGTCGTTACTGCGTGACGATAAGAAGCCGACGGAAAAAAGGGGCGAAAAGCGCCCAGTAAGTAACCAGGACCCGCGGGAGAATCGCCAACGGGGCGATGCACGGTGTTATAACTGTGGAGAAAAGGGACACCTGGCAGCGAGATGTCCAAAAGCACGGCGAGCGTGCAACAAATGCCACTTGCTGGGGCATTTGGCAGCGGAGTGCCGTAAGTCCGGTCCTGGTGGTATGAACGGTGAGTCAAAAGTTGACATTTTTGTAAATTTAACCCGAGATCCCCGGCAAACATCAAATGATTGCTACTTTATTGATTGCGTCATTGATAACAATATTTTACGCGGTTACGTAGATTCTGGGAGTAATGCGGTGACGATAAGGCAAACAGACGCCTCCAAATTAAACGCAACGTATAGGCCGGTACAAGTGCGTTTGAGAGGGTTTGCTGGCGGATCGGTTTTTGTACAATCAGAAATCCGCATAAACCTCACCGTCGATTTAGCGTCAGCTGAAGTAAATGCACTTGTGGTTCCAGATCATGTTCAACAGATCCCGTTAATAGTAGGGCAACCCTTTATCAACAACGAAAATGTCGTTGTGATAGTACGTGACGGTCAGGTACGATTGTTTAATAAAGACGTAGCACTTTTGCCGGAAATTGACGCTTTACCGGCGCGAAGTAAAATTGAATTACGAGCACAAGAATGTGCTGTGATTCCCCCTCTGCACGTAGGCCATATAGCTTTGTACGGCGATGTTACGACAGAAAATATTTTTGTCGACCTACAACACCGATTTTGGCCCAATAATTTTCATGTAATTCCACGGTGCATCGTAAGCATGAAAAATGGTGGAATTTTACCCATAATGAATACGTCACAACAACCCCTTTGTTACCCTAAAAATACAATTGTAGCTAGAGGATATGCTTGCGAAGAGGAAAGTGATACGGTAACTGCGGAATGTTTCACCATTAATCACGAAAACTTACCTAAATTTAAACTTTCCGATATCGCTACGCAAGTTGACCAGAATTTAGGTAAAAATAATACTTCAAAATTATTAAATTTATTAAATGAATACCGTGACTGTTTTGCTACCCAATTAAGCGAATTAGGTAAAACTTCGGCGGCTGAAATATCTGTTACGTTAAGTAAAGATCAACCCGTTACGTATAGACCCTACCGACTATCTTATAGCGAACGCGAAAAAGTCCGCGACATTGTAAAAGATCTTGTAGATAACCAAATAGTGCAAGAGTCAAATTCCCCTTTCGCTAGCCCAATACTGCTTGTCAAAAAGAAGAATGGGGAAGATCGTATGTGCGTTGATTATCGGGCTTTAAACAGTAATACGGTCAAGGACAAGTATCCTTTGCCAAGGATTAGTGACCTACTCGACGGATTGAAAGATTCCCGTTATTTTTCAAGTCTGGATCTAGCATGTGGTTATCATCAGATACCCGTGGCGAAAGACACAATCCCAAAACTTGCATTTGTAACCCCAGACGGCCACTACGAGTACCTGAGAATGCCCTTTGGTTTAGTTAACGCCCCTGCGGTTTTTCAACGAACGATGAATGCTGTATTAGGACCGTTACGATTTAGCACGGCGATGGCATATTTAGATGACATTCTGATCCCGTCGTCTACCATAAATCAGGGTATGGAACGCCTCGAGTCGGTCTTGAAACAGCTGCGGTCAGTAAACATGACATTACGTTTAAATAAATGCTCATTCTTCCGTACCAACAAAGAATATTTAGGGCACGAAATTAGCGAACACGGTATCAAACCAGGTAGCGTTAAAATACGCGCGGTAACAGATTTTCCTACACCTACAAATGTACACGAGGTACGTCAATTTGTTGGGTTGACGAGTTATTTTCGAAAGTACATTAGAAACTTCGCAACGTTGGCCAAGCCCTTAACCACTTTAACCAAACAAAACGTGCCATTTATTTGGGAGAAAGACCAAATAACGTCCTTTCAACAACTCAAAGAGAAATTAACCACCCGACCAATTTTAGCCATATATAACCCTACCTCCCGAACAGAAGTTCACACAGACTCAAGTAAAGTCGGTGTAGGCGGCATTTTATTTCAAGAACAGTCTAATGGTGAAATAAAACCTGTCCAATATTTTAGCCGACAAACTTCTAAACATGAACAAAATTATCATGCTTATGAATTGGAAACCCTGGCGGTTGTTAATTCATTACAGAAATTTAGGACGTATTTAATTGGTTTAACTTTTAAAGTAATCACTGATTGCAATGCCCTTCGCTGCACGTTCACAAAGAGAGATTTAATACCGCGCATTGGACGATGGTGGCTATCCACACAAGAGTTCGATTTCACTGTTGAGTACCGTCCTGGAACAAAAATGGTTCATGTTGACGCTCTTAGTAGAAATCCGGTTGAAGGCAGTAAAGGGTTCGATGATGTCGAAATTTTGGGTGTTACCGTAACAGAAGACGATTGGGTGCTGTCAGCACAATTGACTGACGAACGCTGCAAACTGCTGCATGAAGTACTATCGCGGATACCGATAGATAAAGAGGAAAGGACGATTCACAAAGAGTATGTTTTAAAGAACAACAGAGTTTACCGTACAACACCAAACGGTCGACGGTGGGTCGCACCAAAAAGCGCGAGACGTCGCCTTTTAATGTACTATCACGATGATGCAGGTCATTTTGCGGTAGATAAAGTAGTCGCGTCCATGGCAAAACGATATTGGTTTCCCGCTATGCGAAGTTACGCAAAGAATTATATTTCATCTTGTTTGGGATGTTTGTATAACAAAAAGCGGTCGGGTAAACAAGTTGGTACTTTACATACCATCCCAAAGATTAGTGTGCCGATGGACACGATTCATCTGGATCATTTGGGTCCTTTTGTTAAAAGCACTAAAGGTAATACGTTCCTTCTTGTGGCTGTGGACGCCTTTACGAAATTCGTCTTTATGCAACCGGTCCCTAATACGAGAACCAGGCCCGTAGTTAAATTTTTAGACAAAATTATTGAGATGTTCGGCGTACCGCGCCGCTACATATGCGATCGGGGTACGGCATTTACAAGTAACGCGTTCACAGATTCTTGCTCAAAATTAGGAATAAAGCGCGTACTTTGCGCGACGGCCACCCCACGTGCGAATGGCCAGGCAGAGCGAATGAATCGAACAATTCTGTCTTCGTTACTAGCGTCCTTTGACGATGAAAGGCACTGGGACGAAGCGGTGAGCAGAGTGCAGTGGGGTATAAACTCCACCGTTAGCTCGACGACAGGTAAAACACCATACGAAGTGTTTTTGGGGTATCGCCCTAGGGGCGCGAATGATGCTTTTCTCACGGCAGAGATCAGCGAGGATGTGCCAGAAGCTTTAGCCGAGTTACGTGCCAACGTGGCAAAACGCATTGTTAATGAACAACGTGTTCAAAAACAATATTACGATGCTCGACGCGCCAAACCCCCAGAATTTACTGTTGGCCAACAAGTGCTCGTACGTTGAGCGAGTTCGTTAAACGACGGACAAAGCAAAAAGTTGCTTACGAGATACACGGGTCCTTACGTAATCACTAAAGTACTCAATGCCGACCGATTTGTGATTAGCGACTTGCCGGGCTCAACGAGAGCCCGTAGATGCTATACGGGCATATGTTCGATTGATAGGTTAAAGCCATTCGGCACGAAAGTGAGCGATAGCGAGTAAGAAGGGAGTCTGGCGACTCGGATGACGAGACTGAGAGTCAGTGAGTATGTCCTGACGACTCAGGTAATGAGACCGAGAGTCAGTAAGTATAAGATGAGTCTGGCGACTCGGATAACGAGACTGAGAGTCAGTGAGTATGTCCTGACGACTCAGGTAATGAGACCGAGAGTCAGTAAGTATAAGATGAGTCTGGCGACTCGGATAACGAGACTGAGAGTCAGTGAGTACGTCCTGACGACTCAGGTAATGAGACCGAGAGTCAGTAAGTATAAGATGAGTCTGGCGACTCGGATAACGAGACTGAGAGTCAGTGAGTACGTCCTGACGACTCAGGTAACGAGACCGAGAGTCAGTAAGTATAAGATGAGTCTGGCGACTCGGATAACGAGACTGAGAGTCAGCGAGCACGGGCTGACGACTCAGGTAATGAGACCGAGAGTCAGTAAGTATAAGATGAGTCTGGCGACTCGGATAACGAGACTGAGAGTCAGCGAGCACGGGCTGACGACTCAGGTAATGAGACCGAGAGTCAGTAAGTATGAGATGAGTCTGGCGACTCGGATAACGGGACTGAGAGTCAGTGAGTACGTCCTGACGACTCAGGTAATGAGACCGAGAGTCAGTAAGTATGAGATGAGTCTGGCGAATCGGATGACGAGACTGAGTCAGTGAGCACGTCCTGACGACTCAGGTAATGAGACCGAGAGTCAGTAAGTATAAGATGAGTCTGGCGACTCGGATAACGAGACTGAGAGTCAGCGAGCACGGGCTGACGACTCAGGTAATGAGACCGAGAGTCAGTAAGTATGAGATGAGTCTGGCGACTCGGATAACGGGACTGAGAGTCAGTGAGTACGTCCTGACGACTCAGGTAATGAGACCGAGAGTCAGTAAGTATGAGATGAGTCTGGCGACTCGGATGACGAGACTGAGAGTCAGTGAGCACGTCCTGACGACTCAGGTAATGAGACCGAGAGTCAGTGAGTATAAGATGAGTCTGACGACTCGGATAACGAGGCCGAGAGTCAGTAAGAGAGAAAGAGGGAGAGAGACGACTGAGCGATAGTGAATGTGAAAGGGTTCCTATTGGCTCAGCAAACAAGTGGACTTTGATTGATAAAATTGTAAATTGTGTTAATTTCCTGTTTTAGGTAAGGGACGTTCGTAAACCTTCACGGGACGTGAAGGAATGTCAGGTGGGCCGAGTGTAAGCAGACGGCAACACTGCGACCGATTTGACACGGATTTAATTTTACGTTAATTTTAGGATTTTTAAATAAGAGGGTGTAATACGATACTCAAGTGGTGACTGCCCTTGAGAACCGTAGATTAACAGTTTCTAGGGCAGTCGCTTTAGACTACCGCTTTGTGTAAGACGTAATTTTGATTGACTTGTTCCATTAGCAATATCTAGAATTATCCATTTTATAAACAGTGTATCATTTACGGTGTTGCCTTTCATTTAAAATCCCTTCCGAGTTTTCGGTTTACACTATTTTTTCTACTTTGGTGCTCTTAGTTTCATGAAAATTTGAAAATTGTGCTTTCTAAATATTCTAGAGATTTTTAGGATTAGGTACAGCTTGTGTTGGTATTTGTCATGTGTCATGTCAACTAAAACTTCAAATTTAAAATCTCGAGTTTGATATTTTTGTGAATAAGTCATGGAAGAATTAAGCTGTACACTTGGCTTGACCTTGACAGGAGCTCGGTAGAGATGCCCGACGCCGGTCAGCGTGCTATTAGAGCAATACCAACGTAATAAGTATAAAAAAAAAACAAAAGCCGTGTCACAAAAAGTTCCTTTGTGACACTACTTTCAGTTTCACAAAAACTCGCTTATGATACCAAAGTAGAAAAAATATATTGAGAAATCATCCAATCTGAATTACGGGTTGTCATATAAACAAGTACGAAAATTGGCTTACGAGTTTTCACAAATGTTACCAGTTTGTGTGACACCAATCAATTGGAAAAGAAGTGAGTTGGCAGGTAAGTTATTATTTTGGCTTCTGTCCACACTCATAAGAATTTACCAAATTGATTAAACCGTAGGAATTGAATGGCTTAAAGGCTTCATGTCTAGAAACAAACAGTTGTCTTTAAGAAAACCTGAGAATACCAGCCTGAACAGGGCCATGGCATTCAATAAAGACAGAGTGGAGGAATTTTTTTCCAATTATGTCACAGTCTTAGAAAGACACAAATTCAGAGCAAATATATAATTTGGACGAGACTGGCATACAAACTGTGATGAAACCAGTAAAAGTTGTCTCCACACGTGGAAAAAACAGGTTGGACAGGTAGCTTCGGCCGAACGAGGAGAATTGGTTACCTTTGTTGGTATAATCAGCGCCACTGGGGGAACCATTCCACCTGTTTTTGTTTATCCCCGCATAAGAAATGTGAGTGACTTTTTGAGGAAACCAGCGACAAAGACAATTTTGAATGAAAGCTCAAGTGATTCAAACAGGTTGATAGAACTCGTTGACACCTCTGATAGTGAAACTTTTTCGCTCCGTTCGAATGAGTTACGTTCTCTTACTATATATTTTGTATTGGTCAAATTTGCCACAAAGGTAACCACTTGCTACTATATTGGGCACATTTTGAAGAACATAGACGATTTAGAATATGAAATCAAGTTCTTGCGACGAAAAAATAAATCAAACATTTATATATCCTCAAGTAGAAGATATCAGCAGTGTAAATAAAAGTGATGTCATCGCATTGTTGCTGCAAGGAAATAAACTGTCAACAGCCAGGACATCTTTCTTGTACACTTTTAATTACAATTTTGAAGGACTTGATGTTCGTTAGATCATTCTGCTGTTTTTTTTGTCAGTTTGTTTCGTTATTTGTATTATTGTAATAATTACTATACTTTGTATTTTTCATGAGTTCACTTTTGTTCAATAAAAATATTTGATTTACATCTATATAGCAATGAATTTTAACTGGATGAATGTACCCCACCCGATGGCCGAAACTACCTCACCGGTGGGGTACATTCGCCCATTTGCAGGTGTTTTTTCTAAATTCTATAAAAAATATATACGTTAAGACATAAGAGTTCAAACCTTGCGAGAAACCTAGACAAATGTGGAGATTAACTTTTGAAAATATAAGTTTTTTAATCAGTTACTGATTTTTAGAATTATGTAATTTAATGGGATAAGTAGCCGAATGTACCACCCTCTCCCCTACGAATTAAATTGTAAATAAGTATTATTTATTACATAATTTGTACAACATTGTTTATTTCACTCACTCCGCAATAGTAAGGAACGTAGGGTGAACCCATCTGTTTGCAATCTTTTAACAGAATTTCGAGATTACAACAATCATATTTGTCGATGAGATATCATGCCCTATAGTCCAGTCATTTTATACAAAAAAAACAACTTCTAAACAATTTAAGGTGAAGATTTTCCTTCGGGATTTTCTTTGTATCGCTATAAGAACTCTGTGTAAAAAGTCCGTTGCAAAATCGTATCTGCCAAAAAAATTATTTTTGGAGAAAGGTCGCGAAAATCGGCTTTTCTCAAATATCTCGTGAAGTATTGGTTTTAAGTGAATTTTGGTTATTACAAAATTTGTTTACTATCAAAATCTGCACAAAAAGTTCCACACAAAATTTACATGGAACCAATAGTTTTGAGTATAAAATTTCAAAAATATTTATTTGCCAATAAATACATGGTTTACCGGTTCTCGGCCGAGGGGGTGTATTTTGGTCAAACAATATCACAGCACATATCACAAAATATTATAACAGATTGTTGTCCTTGGTTGAATACAAAAATATTTTTAATAAAATTGTATAGTTTTTGAAAAGATCGCGAACAGGCTGTGGGAAATTTAAAAAAAAACGAAATTATATTTTATTAGTTTAGCAACGCTGTGTAGAGATGACGAATAAAAATTAAACGTTTTATTAGTTTTTCGGTGATCGTTGATTTACGGGTCGATTTAATGAATAGGAAATCATTCATTTATGACCCCTTTTAATGAATGATTTCTTATAAATGCATGATTTCGGTATCTAGGTAACAAAATATAGGATTAAATTGAAATGGCACTTGATTTCAATGTAAGATGACAAAATGAATGCAAAATATACCAATGAGAAATACAAATTTAATTAATTACTTACGTTATGTTTATAGTAATACTATTTGTATAGAAGTTAACAACCGTACAGCCAGTAAAATTGATAAAAAGTGCAGATGAATTGTCAAACTTTTGACACTTTTTGTAAGTCATGGCACCGTTGGTTTGAATATCTATTAATTTAAAATGCATGGTATGCTTGATTCGAATATCTATAGGAATTTTTGTCACGGAAAAAAATTAAATTTTCTTCAATTTCGTAAGATTCGATCAACGGAAAAATATTGTAACCAACTTTTGCGTTAATCGGCGATTAATAATCTCAACAATATTAACGTGCTCGCTTCGCTCACACGTTAAACTGTCTCGATTATTAATCGCTCTCATTAACGCACTTGTTGGTTAAATAACTATTAGCAATGCGATGTAGAAATGATAAATCGAATTACGATAACCTAAAAATCCTTCATTGTTTATTTATAGAAATTATTAATGATAATTATACATAGAAAGTAAATTATTAATCTATTAGAAATTTTATTTACTTTTTGACCGGGGACTCGGAATTAAACCAAACTGTCACTGTCGCTACCAACACAATTTTGATAATAAGTCCCTAACTATGCGATTTTACTCCATAACATACGGCGTGCGTAAGGAACGCTTACTTAGTTTACTGTTCGTGCAGTATTGATCATTTTGAGTAGGGTCATAAAAAAATAATAATTTAAAAATCAGTAACCCTTGGCGCTCGTCAAATAAACGAACTTGCTTGTCAGCCAGCTCGGGCTTAATTTCGCGGATTCGTAATAAAATGTACCATTCCAGTCAAACTAAAATTGCAGAGGGTTTTTAATTTTTTTTTAGAAAACTTTGTGGTATTAACATTAGGTTCTTCAATATTATTTTAATTACATATCAAAGTTGATAATTAGAAATTAAAATTATGCAGAAGATTTTTACGGTATCAAGTATGGGTTGACAAGAAAAGCTGCAGAGCAAAGTATGTTCGTCATGTATATGTTACAGTTGAAGTGTTAACTTCAGTGAGTGCATGCACTAACTAGTAAATGTATACACTTACGGAAGATTTCAGTAGAAGTATGAAATAATAATCGACATTAACACTATAACTAGTAAATGTATACATCATCTAGCAAGTGTGTACAGTCACTAATATAAGATAGTAAGTGTGTTAATTGACTTTGGGATTAAGTTAATGAAGTTAACAAATTAATGTTGTTATACTGAAATGATGGGATTACATTTCCTTAGTTAAATAATATTATTTAGTGTGGTTTCATAATTAAACTCTTCTGAAATTTTTTAATATTGATCGATTTGGATAATTCAAAGCACCTGATCTGTAAATAGACGAGGGTGGGGTGACGTCAGTAAATTATTAAGTTTGAAAACATTATTTATTGCAACACGGTAAACTAGCATGACATTTTGAATTGCACAGTACTTTTTTCTTTAAACACATACATCTCGGCTGTCCCAAGCAAAAACACAGTATGTGCTTTTTTAACTATTTGCAGAAAACGAGACAAACGCGTTTGAGCTCGCCGTTAGAATTGAGATTATAATCGGTATTTTTAATATCCGAATTTTATGCGTATATAGTCTACATTTTCATACTAAATGAGGTTTTAAATAAAATTTTCAAAAATATCCGAGATATTTCAGTTTAAAGTGGGTTACTGTGTTTTACACTGGTTTTCCATAAGTACCTATTTTTTATTGACTTTCATTAGAAAAACAGTATATGACAGACTTTTTTACAAATTAGTTTAAAAAGTCGCCAATAAGATTGAGCGCACCATTTTTATGCTCATATCGTTGTGCAATACAAAAAGTAATAAAAAAAATGTATTTTCAAGATTTTTTTTGTTTTGAAACTTTTATTAGAATAATATTCTGATACAAATAATAACGTAAATAAATCAAAGTGGTGATTCCTGCTAAAAGTACAACTTAAATAAAATTAATAATAGTATAATTATTTTAAAACAATACAGTAATGTTGAAACATGTTATTATTATATTATGACAAAAGCGTAGATAGTAACAATTGAATGCTCTTTTGCGAAAAGTACATATGTACAAAACTTTTATTCTTTCTTGGTAGGTATACCTAATATCTATTTTGGAACACTAAATATTTAGCATTCAATAAGTCTGATGGTTTAGGCATCTTCATTTTCGTGTTCTAAGGCCAAATCGGTTGAATTGGTAGCTTCTGGAAGACTTTTCCAAAAAGCTTGTCTATTTGGAGGCATTAAATGTACAAGATTTGATATAATAGTGTCTTTTTTTTCTTTTCGAATACCGCGTACATTCTCGATTATGTCTGGTTTTTGCGTTGCGTTGAACCTTGTTTGTAAAAAATCTAAAGTGTAATAATCATTTTGATCAAAATCCGTCTTATATTTAAGATTTCGTGAATTTTTGGTAAACACGACTTCTACAACCTCCAATAATGAAAAGTTTTGTAGGGTATCATTTGCTTTTCGTGATGGTTGCCTCCTCTTTTTAACCCATTCCCTAAACTCTGTTACGTCAACTACTTCAAGTTTTTTTCTTGAAGTCTTCATAGCATTTTTTAAATCTTCGAAATCATTAACATTTCCAATTTTTGACAGACGACGTTCAATATTGCCATGAATTGAGTCAGCTGACATGTGGGTGTGACCCTTAGTCAGATAATTTATGGTTATTACTTCGGGTCCATCTGGTTGGTTGACAGAAACCACTAAAGCTGTATACAAAACCCAATTTTTATTTTGGGCACTACAATTGTCCGCCCAAAATATAAAATTGGGAACATCTCGTTCACAATTAATCACGGTTAATATGGAATCTGTGATGCTTTGGGCACTACGATTAGCTATAGCTTCATGCCAAACGGCACAGTAGTTTTTGAATTTTGAATTCCTTTTCAGAGTCGCAAATGACTCGTTGAAAGCTACTAAGCGGCTTGTAAAGAAGCAGTCCCTAACACCCGGCATCATGGGTAACAGCAAAACTTTTTGCAAGTCCATAGAATAAATTCTAACAGATTCTTCTTCTGGGAGCTCTTTTTGAAGTTTGTACTTTGCTGTGGCCTTTTCAGCTTTTCGTTTGTGACAATTCCAATTTGCTGTTACTGTTTCTGAAAGCTCGCGACCCTCATTTTCGGAGTCTTGTCTGGCTTGTTTATATGCCATACACTCCACACATGAATCACTTTTGGGCATGTTCAGAGAGATATTCATCTGTTTTAAAGTTTTTCGATAAGTTTCTCGACCACATCTTTGCGTAGGATATTTCAAGTTAAAATCATCTACCATTGTTTTAACAGATAGTTCTCGCGGTAAATATCTAACATTAGGAGCATTGTATCTCCTGTAATGGCTCACACAAGGCTTGTATGATTGTATATGTTCTTTTACGACATTTAAATCCCTTGTTGTTTTCGCATGACAGCCCCTATTTTCTTTAACCAATTTACAAATTGGTTGCCTTTTTACAGCTGCAATGAGTTCTGTAATTACAGAATCATTTGTAAAGCCAAGACTGTTCAAGAAAAATGAACGACACACCTGAACACTTTTATGATCTTTGGGGAAAAAATATTTTCTGCTTTCACATCTAAGAGGTTTGTCTTTTTTTGGTGCTACCCGTCGATTTACACTCACCACATGAACATTTTTTGCCATCCATTTTCTACGAATTCCGTAGTCCAAACTCCAATAGTGATCCCACAGTACATAACGTTCTTCATCCGTAAATAATTTGCAATTTCGCCTGCATTTCATTGAGCATCCTGGGTTTTTTATAGGATGTTTGTTTCTATCTCTACGCACTTTATCTTTACTGGTTAATCTTTTACGTACTTTTTTCTGCACTTCTTGCGTTTCTTCGGTCTGCTTATTTTCTTGATCAGCTTGTTCAATGGGAAATTCTTCTATTTTCTCATTACTTTTGTTCGCATTTTGATCTAAAAGCAAACTCTCATTCAAATCTCTAACAGGAGGTAAACTTTCATCCATATTCAGATGGTCGATAACATAATGAACTGCTTCTAGATCAGATTCTAATTCAGTTGTGAAATCTGGATCTGCAATACTGTCGTCAACACTTTCCTCCTCAAAATTAGTATTACTTAAGTCTTCTTCTTCAATTTCTAACTCGGTTCTGCAAATAAACATAACATAACCTCAAACAAACATAAACAAAAGTTTTGAGATTTACGTTTCTACATACCTTTGAGCAGTGCATAATGCTACAAGTCGTTGTCCCCTGCTTAGATTCATTATTAACTACTTTAATTTGTAAGTAAACTGATAATTCTCGTTAAATAATTAATTGTAACAAGACAATATCAAGACGCGGGAACTAAGAATCACTAGTGAAAAACACAGTATCTACAACTTACTATGTTTTAGTCGAACATTTTTCACTTACTGTGTTTTAATGTGGTAATTCTATTACAAAATGCAGTTACTGTGTTTTAGCCGATGCTGTATCTTTGAAATTAAACCAGATATGGAGCTCAAATCCACACAGAAAGATGCAGCAAAACACAGTATGTGGAAAAAACACATGAACCAGATTTTGGAAAAAATGTCAGTTACTGTGTTTTTGCTTGGGACAGCCGATCTGTTATTAGAACATTTAGTTTTGCAGTGACATTTAGTAAAGCCTTGTCCTGATCCAATTGCTTGGTGTGTAGCAACAGTTCTAAGCGGAAGTTCTTGATTTAATGGAATATTTTCAATGGAAAGAACTTTCTCTGGACAAGTACTAAATTGAGATCTAGCGTATAAACCTTTTATAACCCCATTTTTGGTGCCTAGTTGAAAATAACCATCTTCTGTTTTTTTGAGAATGGTAGCTAATATCGAACGTGCCTCTCCTCTACCTCTGTCTACATCGGGAACTCTTACTCTTACCGTCATTCCTATTTCACCTTCTGGATGTGAGGCATCCGAAATACGTTTCATACGTTTTGCTTGTGCTTCTAAATTTTCCTTGGCTTCATTTCTAGTAGTTTTAATTTTAATGCTTTTAGAACACAGAGCACATATATTCTTTTCAGCAAATTCCAATTCTTTGTAACATATATCACAATGTTTCATAAGTTGTAATGTTTCTTGATCATTGATAATGTATTCTTCTTTTTCCTCTTCTGGTTGATATACAGTTTCTGCCGACTCCTCAGCTGGCAAGAAAAAATCCTCACCTTCCTCCTCTTCTTGCAAGAAACAATCTTCACTTTCGTTCTCTTCTTCAAATATTTGCACTCCAGCTAATAATTGTTCAAGTTCTTCTTCAGTATTTATATCATCAATAGTATCTTTACGCAACGTAGACGACGTAAGACCAACCTTTGGAGGTTGACCAAACATGGCTTCATAAGGAGATCTCTTTATACCAGCATGCAAAGAACGGTTTTTCATAAATTGTATGAAAGG
Organism: Dascillus cervinus; assembly: GCA_949768715.1. Taxonomy (NCBI): domain Eukaryota; kingdom Metazoa; phylum Arthropoda; class Insecta; order Coleoptera; family Dascillidae; genus Dascillus; species Dascillus cervinus. The sequence continues at coordinate 12,470,688 of OX458322.1, read as the reverse complement.
TAGTCCTTTACTCCAGTTATTACAATGATTATCCTGCATCCAAGTAGTTAACATATTTTCCACATCTTGATTTGCACGTTCTACGCTTCCTTGGGATTGACTATGTCTAGGTTTACCATGAACAATTTTCAACTCAGGCCACATTACTTTTAAATCCTCAATTATATGATTACAAAATTCGCGACCATTGTCAGACTGTAATATAGTTGGTGCACCAAATAATAAAAAAATATCGAGTACATGTTTAGCAACCTCTTCGGCTTTTTTGCTACGGAGAGCTCGTAAAACAACAAACTTTGTCAAGTGGTCTTGATAGACCATGATGAACTTGAATTCCCCATCAGCTTGCGATTGATAATCTATCAAGTCAACCTGGCATCTGCTGTTAAATTGCGAAAAAATTATTGGCTTGATTACTAAACCTTTTTTTTCACTTTTTCTTTTTTGTAAACAAGGTTCACATTGATTAAAAAAAGTTTGTATCTCATAAAGAGTAATGTTTTTGTATCGTTGTTTCAGTTCATTTCTCATTCTGTCTCGACCACCGTGACCAATTGATTCATGGGTTTTTGATAAAATATCAAATAAGTCTTCGTTCGTTATATAATATAAGACTTGGTCGTTTACGATGGGAACAATTAGGTATTCTTTTCCACCCACCGTTACAACATCGTAATGCTTTAACAGCCAGTAACAACGATTTTCTTTTGAATTTCCACTTTTGGCTGCTTTCACTTCTCCAACTAATTTGTTGTATTTCTCATGATTCATTTGAAAACTGTTGCTTTTCTGTTTTTTCTTAGACAGACACTCCTCGAATTTTTTTTTCATTTGAACTAATTCCATTTGTTACCTAAACGGTCTTATGCAGCCACGGCGGCTGCTTGACTGAGCACGGACGTTGTAGCTGGCCATGTTTTACTGTTGCCACGGGCAAATAAAATAAATAGAAACGTCACCTTTTTTTACAAAGGGAATGACCAGACGTGTTTTACATTTTATTCCGTATTTTATTTGTGTTTACATGTGAGTTATTATTTAATGTTTCAATGAGTTTGTAACATTTGACGGCCCAACGTGGGGCACAAGGAAAAGGGCTTTTCCACCGAACTTTCACCAACGACCCCGATGCCGCGATGCCGCGACGCCCTTCTGGAGGGGGATCAAATCCTAACATCAGGAACCTCCAGTGGCGCCCGCAACCGATGATCGCTACACGATTCAGCGGTAACAGCTGCAACAGGCGACTCCACTTCCCGGAGCTCTGACGCACAGCGTCGAACTACAAGGGGATCGTCAGCGACCGAACAGCGCCGCGAAGAGCTGCATTCCGCCGCCTTCCCCGCTTTCGGCATGACACGAAAGATGCCTGCGTACTAGACCCGCGTCACTCCATGGGACTATGGATGCCTGCAGCAAAGTATGAACAAGTAGCAAGCAACCACGCAACCGACCACCGCTGTACCGACCCGGTAACAGAGTGCAACTACGCACCACTGCAAGAACCATTATGTTGAGTAGAAACCGGAAATTACGAATATAGGTTGATTTTGCGATGTCGCCGGGTCGCCAAGACCCGCTTTGAGAAACTACGTTCTGACGTTTTGGTCAAACTGGAATTAGTACTCGAAAACAAACACGTGCAATCTCTCGGTGGGCATTTATCCAAATTGATAAAAGGCCTCGCAGAATTGCACAAAAACACTCTTGGACTACTGTCAGTACCTCCGCTATTTCCGATAGAAGTCGATTTGTCAAACAGTGCTTTGCAGTACAAATCGACAACTCCAGTGGTTCAAGATAATGATGAAGAGCATGAAATAGAAAATGGGGAAGTGCAAGAAGTGCCTGAACCGAATTTAATTTGTAACCTGGATGTTTTGGATGACGCCGAACCAGTTGAACTGAGTCATCGATGCCCGATTTCGGAACTATCCAATTAGAATCTGATTATAGTGTTATGGAAAATCTTACTCTTTTGATGACCCTGCTTCCCGGAGTCCCAACGCACAGCGTCGAACTACAACGGGATCGTCAGCGACCGAACAGCGCCGCGAAGAGCCGCATTTCGCCGCCTTCCCCGCTTTCGGCATGACATGAAAGATGCCGGCGTACGAGACCCGCGTCACTTCGAGGAACCTGCAGCTAATAGCTAACCATAAACTATTTTCTTTATAATATAAATAATCCAAGGCAACAGCTACTTCCAACACCGTGATCAGCCTTTAGGGAGGGGCGTGTTACCTAAACGGTCTTATGCAGCCACGGCGGCTGCTTGACTGAGCACGGACGTTGTAGCTGGCCATGTTTTACTGTTGCCACGGGCAAATAAAATAAATAGAAACGTCACCTTTTTTTACAAAGGGAATGACCAGACGTGTTTTACATTTTATTCCGTATTTTATTTGTGTTTACATGTGAGTTATTATTTAATGTTTCAATGAGTTTGTAACACATTGTAATGCTGTTGAATATTATTAAAATAATACTTACAATCACAAAATTACTTCAAGTATACAAACCTGTATAAATATTTGACGAAAATGACTTGTAAATATTAGTAAGTGCGATAATGAAACCACTAACCACTCCACGTGCTTACTCTTATTAAATTTTTTGAGGTTATGTTGTTGGTATACAACTTTTAATTTACAAAGTGTATACTTTCATTATATTTGAGCAGTAAGTGTATACACATACTAGTTAAAGTATCAATAACGTCATATGTGAACACTTTAACTATGTCCTTCAGTGAATGTATACATTCACGAGTTAGTGTATACAGTAACTAAATTAACACATCAACTGTAACATATACATAGACAGAGGAGAGCAAAGGGTTAAAATTTCTGGACAATTTAACCGCTGTAATTTTGATTAACAAGCCTCAGTTACAATGCTAAAAATATCACTACTTTGATCAATTTGTTTGGAAACAATTCCGTGGCCCTAAATGTACTTGAAACTAAGAGTTTGCACATCAATGATAACATTTTGATACATTGCTTGTGGGTTTTCACGCCATTGGCCACATTTAAATAAATCGGGACAACCCTTGTAATGCATTTTCTCTAGTATAATATTCTCGACAACCGTATTAATAGTTGGTGGTTTCATTCTGTAAATAGTTACAACACAATCGTTGTTTAAAAAACTATACTATTCTAACCGTAGTTGTTGAAAAGTCTCTTTTAAACCAAACAATTTCAGTGTTTCAATTCTTAATTGTTCAGCTGCACCTATATACACGGTATAAATCTTACCTTTTTTATCCATAATGAAATTGATTATTGCACTGTAACTTCCAACTAGAAGTGAATTGTTAAAATTATCTTATTAAAAAAATGTCTTATTTTTAAATGTCGCCAATAATTGTATGTTATCAGCTGTTTACGGAATGTCAAGTTTTATTTAGATACAATTTCCCTAAAATTTTGCAACTTTTTAACCTATTTCTTTTGTACTACCACTACAATTATGTAAAAAGTGTAGAAACAATTTCCAAATGTTTTATTTATTGCGTGAATGGTAATGAAACAAGTTGCAGAAATTAAATTATAAAAATTCGTAAAATGATTTTTAAGGGTTAGGAAGGAACAAAAAATAAGAAATTTGACCTTTTCACTGAGATATATGACCACAACAGAAGTTTCGGCCGCTCTGAGACCATTCTATTTTTCAGTTCATCCTGATCTTTTTGAACAATATCCTAATCAACGAGTAGTTGTTTGTAATTATAAAATAAAGTTAGACATTAACCTTTCTTATTTCAGACAACTAATGAAAATTCACTACAACAACTTAGCTCTTTCATAAAAACATTACAAGCAAGGCAAAGTGCAATACCATGCAATTTACAATTCTATTTAAGAGATAAAGCTAATGAAGGTAACATTATTTATCTGCTAGTGAACATATTGTGAATTTCATTATGTACCTATTCAGGTGATTTCCGTCTTATAAACATTTTTCTTAAAGAAAAAGATGTACGTGCCACTGTTTTGACAGTACTGCAAAGTTGCAAACTTTCGACAGAATATGTAGATAAGATACCAAAATCGCCAAAACCTGAATATAACAGTCAGGTAAAAATTTCATATGATATAGATTTTACAAATGTAGACGAAAATGATCCTGTTCTTGGAGCATTTGCCATAAAAAAGACAATAAAAGAGACCAAAGATTCAATAACATTACAAAATTGGCTCAATAAGAATTATAAAATTGCTAGTGAAAAATATAATGCCAACAGTGCCATTAGAGAAGAAACTTCAAGACTTACAAAAACCGTCATAAACCAGTTGGGCTTGTTAGATATCCGCTGGGATTGTGGGTGGAATGAACAACATTTCATAGGTTGCCTACAAAGTTTGATCTCGCTTACAGAAATGCACCCAGAAGAAATGCATATGTTAAAAGGTAGAATTAAATTTTCTAAATTATTAATTGAATTCAATTATTCTAGGCAAAGTACTGTCTTTTGCACTTTTTACTGGAGTAAGTCTTGATGGATACATTATGTTAAATAGTTCAGAAGTACGCCATAATTGGTTAGATGTCGGTATTTGTTTAACCAAATTTTTATAATCCTCATTTTATACTATTTCAGCTCATAAAAAAGGTAACAAAACACGATGATGTGCTGCGAAGAATTCCAGCCTTTGAAAAATCAGTATCTCAAGTATTAAGAAATATAAAAGTCGGTCGAAGGTAACCCCATTTTTAAAGTTGAGGCAGTTTCTGTTTTATTAAATTTTAGAAAATTTATGCCAAAGATATTAGCAGGTGAATATGAACGCCAACTACAGCAAATAACAACAACAGTATGTGACTACCTAACATCAAGAACTTACCCAAAAAATTGGCCAATATCTTTAAATGATTTTGAAATTGTGGTGGAAAGGTAGGTGAATAAATGAATTCAATGATTTTATGCTGATGGATATTATATGTATATTACAGTGAAGCTGGGCCGCTAATGCTTTCACCGACGGGACAGTTTATAGTTCCATCATCGTGTCCTGGTTTCCTTTTAGTTAATTTTATTTCTGAAAATATGGATGAAGCGATGAAAAAAACAACTAGTTATAAAAAGTAAGTGATAGTTATTTTATAGAATGAGATGTATCAATGTATTCTTTTAGAAACAAACATATAGAACGCCTGTTGCGCAAAGACTGCATTAATGAGTTGAAATTAAGTACTTTAAATAAAGGTGACAATGTAACTCCTGATTTGATGATAATATCATGCAAATTATTATTAGACCATAAAGGAAAATTGGAAAATTTTAAAAACTTGCATCTTACAATAACAAATTATTATTCTGTTCTGTCAGATGGTGTTGTGTGCATACCATGGAATTGGAAAATTTAAAAAGATCATGTGATATAGTAAAATACGTAATTATATTTTATTAATGGTTTTGTATGTATTTTATTTATAGTTTATTACTTACTTTATTACTAGTAATATTTGAATTTAAAACATTTTTTATTGCAACTTATCAAAAAAAAAATCGATCAAGAGCGAGTCAGGCTCGCACAATTAGGGTTCCGTACTAAAACAACAATTTTCCAGCAACTATTACATTGTCGAAAAAATATGCGGTTTTCCTGTAATCTATGGCTTAATATCTACTAACCCCATTAAAATCAAAATTTTAGCTTCAGAAACCCAGGAGAACAGCGGGGAATGGTAATTTTTTGCACATTTTTAGCTATATCATTAAGACCACTGAACTTAAAATTGTAAAAGAAATTTTTTAGAATCCTTACAGTTAGCTCTTTCAAATGATACCTCACACCATATGTTAATTTAAATTTTTTATTGGTACCAAACTGACCCTCCATATTAAGCTAACAAAATTTTTATTCAGTTATTGACGAGCGATATATGGGCGCGTCATCAAGATCTATCATTATGCCAAATTTCAAGTTTCTACGTTACTTAGTTTTCCAGAAAAACCTCTGTGACAGACGGACGGACACGGGAGTGATCTTATAAGGGTTTCGGTTTTTCCTTTTAAGGTACGGAACCGTCAAAATGGTATTACTAAACACAACGCAAGAAATTAATTAAATTTGTAGTTTTTGTTGGTATATTTTATATTCAATTTATCATATTATATTTTTTAAATAAAGTGGCATTTCAATTTAGTGGTATATGTCGTTGCATAAATACTGAAATCGTTCATTAATAGAATTATTTTCTATTCATTAAACAAACCCGTAAATAAACAATCACTGGAAAATATATTTGTATTATTGTACTACTTTCCATACTGATGTCATGACAAAATCCATAAATAAAAATTATTGTTACTTATTTATAATTAACCGACTCACTTTCGTTTATAACATATTCAAATGTTGTTGTTAACTGAACACAAATTATAAAAGAAAGAAACCGATCACGCCGCGCGTGTACCGTGTTTGGACCGCGAATCTGATGATACTGTCGTTTAAGGGTGACAAATGACTCTTAAAGGACTTTTATATTCTTTAGTTACTCTATTCTACGCTATATAGCAAGAAATATAGAAAAAATATAAGGTATATCAATAAATAGTTATTTAACCAACAAGTGCGTTAATGAGAGCGATTAATAATTGAGACAGTTTAACGTGTGAACGGAGCGAGCACGTTAATTTTGTTGAGATTATTAATCGCCGATTAATGCAAAAGTGGGTTACAATATTTTTCCGTTGATCGAATCTTACGAAATTGAAGAAAATGTAATTTCTTTCCGTGACAAAAATTCCAATAGATATTCGAATCGACCATGCCAAACATTTTAAATCAATATACAAGGTGTAAACGAAATAAGTACATTAATTTTAACTGGTAATAGAACTCTTCAAGACCAACAACTTTTCCTAATAACCTTTTTTGAAAACGTTTTTGTTTTTAAGTTAAAATTATTTTAAAATCTTACACAATTTTCTTACACGCCACTGGAAGCAAAGTTATCTAATCAACAAGATTGCCTTATGAAACGGTTACCATTAGTTGCGACTATTATTGTCGATTTTAAACAATAAATCAATAAACACAAAAAAAAGGTTTATTTCAAATTTATTTTTAAACATTGACGCGAGAATATTGCGCTAACGAAAATGAAGAAAAACGATCACAAAAATTGTTCAAAGTGTCCACCGTTGTTTTGTAAGTACAGGCTGGTTTTCAACATCATTAAGCGATTTTAAGCGAGCGTTTCTTGGCCTATTCTGAGACAAAAAGTTTCAATAAGCATAAATTATGTCTTAGACAATCTAGTTTTTAAAATGGAGGATGTTGATTCTTTTGATAATTGGCAATACTGATAATATTGTAGAACAACTCTAATCAAATTGAATTTTTTTTTATTTAAGTAAATACCGTTCTTTGCGAATATGATAATTTTTGTTGCAAATTTGTAAAAAATAAAGGTAATTTCAATTAAATTATATTTAGTCGAACATTTCTGAAAATACAATTATTGATGTCTAATTAATCATTTCTTTTGTCGGCAAAGGCTGAGGATCAGTGGATCAGCTGAACTGAATGTTGCTGAAATGGAAAGAATAATGATTTTGTTTATTACAAATTTTTTTATCTAAACTAGCCAGGATTACAGCAATGATAACAATTGATTTGAACATTTTGAAAGATTTGCATTTTTCAAAATTCGGAGCTGCTTTTATATTGTGAAAACCTGAATCGAAATTTTTAATTTAATTTTTAAATTTATTTAATTTGAAATGAGCCATTTATATTTTCCACAAAAAATTTGAAATTTGTTATTGCTTTGTTATTCGGTTTTTATGCTAGTTAGTAACGACTGCCCTTATAGTCTTTTATAATTCTAAATTTTTCATATAAAGTTAGACTCCTTTTTTGGTTTTGACTATTCACAAACAGAAAAATCCTGGTCTGTCCACAACTTGATTCGAACTCCAAAAATGAAGTTATATCTATTAAACTTCCCTTACAAATATATTGCACGTAAGAAGATTCTTTCCCCATAAGAAAGTTTCATGTACAGCCATCAAAATTTGGAACACCTGATCGTGATGAAATGTTTTCCTGTCCCAGATGCCCCTCATAAAAAATGACTCCACATCAGAAACTAGATTTGCAACCTAAATTTAAGCAAATTCTGTAATCCTATTTGCTGCAATTTCACAGATTCACTTGAAAGGACTGATGAAGATACTTTATTATCATTGTTGACCTTGACAAATTTGATTTTTTTTTTTAAATTTCCATATTACATTCTAGTAAATAATTATCAATGTATTTTTGCAGAGTAATCTACTAAATTTCACGTTTACACAGCTACGACTTTTTGTTAGAAAGGAACGTATAACGAATATGAAAAGATTATAATAACTGCAGTACTAAACAACTTCAGTGTGTACCTGTCTTTCACACCATATCAAATTTTTCGGAAAAATTGTCAACGCATAACATTAAAGATTGTTCGGATTTATTCTACTGTAAATCTATTTGTCGCGTCATCTATTCTACAGTAAATTTCAACCAATTTAAGAAAAGAGTGAAAAGACATGAATAAACAATAGTATAATTTGTATGAAATGATTATAAAAATAATACTCTCTTAGTAAAAAAAAGTAGACAGGGACGCATTATACCCAAAAAAAGCATTATAGGGTTATTACTAAATTTCATCAGATTCCGTCGACGATGATTCATCAACTGTCGTCGATCATGATTCATCTGATGTTGTCAACATTGATTCTCAACGCATAACATTAAAGGTTGTTCGGATTTATTCTACTATAAATCTATTTGTTGGGTCATCTATTCAACAGTAAATTTAAAGCAATTTAAGAAAAGAGTGAAAAGACATCAATAAATAATAGTATAATTTGTATAAAATGATTATAAAAATAATACTCCCGTTGTAATACATTTAAAAGTAAACAGTGACGCATTATAAACAAAAAGGTCACTATATCTCTGGGCTATTACTAAATTTCATCAGATTCCGTCGACGATGATTCGTCTGATGTCGTCGACCAAGATTGATCCGATGTCGTCGACCATGATTCATCCGATGTTGTGAACGTTGATTCTGCCTCTACCTTTTTTTGTCGAGTGAAGCAGCTCCCTAGCTGCTTCTGAGCCACACCTAATAAATTATAAAAACCACCATTAGTGACACAACTAACGTATTGATTCTTGTTCAAACAAACTGTTGCTCGTTCTCCACGCCATGACGCTACCATTTAGCTTGTCTTTGTTGGTGGTCGTGTCCATGATTGGGGTCGCTTTTGCCCTTCTCTGATTGTTCTTAGGGGACATGCTGTGCTGCTGTGTTATAGTAGGGTTGATGGGCATCTTGGCTTGCGGAGGCAGCCTCCTCATCTGTAACCTACTCTGCCCGTCTTTAATCAGTTTGTTGGTTACAGTAACTTCAACCGCGTCTGTTAGAGCTGACACGACGGGCGTATCTGGAACAAAACGCTTTACTGGCAGCTGCAAAGCATTTTATTACTAATGGATCGAGCAAACTCGTGCAGCCTCCTCACCTGTAACCTTTGTGATTGCACTAAGTGTTGCATGTTACTACTACTAAACATAGCCGGTGGCGTAAGTTGGTGGTACATATTATGTCCTGTATGATCTAATTGTTCTAGTTCATTCATCTGTTGATCGTTGGTGATGGCCTGTGCCACCTGTTTGGCAAATATAGCCTCCATTTCCTTGCTCGGGTTCGGAGGTGGAGGTTGTGGGGTCTGCCTAGCTGAAGACTCACCACTAGCTGGATGTAATTCATCCTGCTCGTACATCTCATTCCGTTTGTCCTTGCCGGTGGTTGGGTCTCTGATCGGGATCACTTTTGCTCTCCTCCGATTGTTCTTAGGGGGCATGCTCTGCTGCTGTGTTATAGTAGGGTTGATGGGCATCTTGGCTTGCGGAGGCAGCCTCCTCATATATAATCTACTCTGCCCGTCTTTAGACAGTTTGTAGGTTAGAGTAACTTCAACCGCGTCTGTTAGAGCAGACACGACGGGCGTCGCTGGAACAAAACCCTTTGCTGGCACCTGTAAAGCATATAATTAACAATGAATCGAGCAAACTCGTGCAGCCTCCTCACCTGTAACCTTTGTGATTGCACTAAGTGTTGCATGTTACTACTACTAAACATAGCCGGTGGCGTAAGTTGGTGGTACATATTATGTCCTGTATGATCTAATTGTTCTAGTTCATTCATCTGTTGATCGTTGGTGAGGGCCTGTGCCACCTGTTTGGCAAATATAGCCTCCATTTCCTTGCTCAGGTTCGGAGGTGGAGGTTGTGGGGTCTGCCTAGCTGAAGACTCACCACTAGCTGGATGAGATTCATCCTGCTCGTACATCTTATTCGGTTTGTCCTTCCCGGCAGTTGGGTCTTTGATCGGGATCGCTTTTGTTCTCCTCCGATCGTTCTTAGGAGGCATGCTCTGCTGCTGTGTTACAGTAGGGTTGATGGGAAACGTGGCTTGCGGAGACTGTGTGTTGTTGGGCGATTGCGACTGTACCTGTGACGGCGGCGGCCCCGGATGTTGCAACGCAATGTGATTGTTGTAAAAATCTGCGAAAACAACAGAACAAATTCTCAACGGGTACGAACGACAACACTGGACTTACAGGTCGTCTGGGGCTGCGTTTCCGCGCACACAAAAGGGAAATACGCGATCTGCTGATTAGGCATCATCTGGAAGGTTTGCTGGTATCCGGCCTGTGGCCGCGGGGCCGTGCTGTACGTGCTGTACGGCACCGTGTTTACATACATCTGCACGGGCCCCGTCGCCATCGGAACGAACTGGGGAGCTTGCTGTGGATAGATCGGTTGAGCCTAAAACACCAAAGTCGAATTGAAAAATTGGGAGGGCGGACGAGAAGTTTCAGAGAAAACGCGATTTTGTACTTACTTGTCTGTGGCTTCCGGAAATTCTCGGCGTTTGACTGGGCTGCGGCAGAGGTCTAGGATAATTAGTCGGTGTTGCTCCTCTTACCTGAGATTGGTTTACATAAGCCTACGAAAACAGATCGAGCATGCAGAAATCATAAATCAGTTAGTAAAAAAACGCTTTGCGCCACTATCCCGAACAAGGTATGGGATTCCCAGTATTGTTCACCGAAGATTAATTAATCTGTAAACTAATCATAACGACGTGATTTAGGTAATAAAGCATGCTTCTACAGTCATTTCATTCTGAATACTCTGAACTAACTGAAAAAACGTTAAATATCAATTTGTACCAAAGTACCAACTAACAAAGGATGACAAAACAGAAGCGAAAGTTAACAGCAGTGTCAGCTAATTGAGCATTATTACCATGGCGATTGTTGTAAGCGGCCAATAATATGTTCGTGACGGAAGTCACATACATTCGCAATTCGCAGCATAAATTGAAAATATTAAAAAAAAACAACGTTGGCAACACCGCAAAGGGACGCTATAAATGGCACAAGGCGCTTTTCGGACAAAAACATATGGAAACCAAAGCGTTAAGGCGTTACTTACAAGGTTTATGGAAGCCTGGGGTAACTGTTGCACATTGAGGTCAGTGTTCGGCGGCATCGAAGCTTGCGTCGACGGCCTCATCGGACCCATACCCCTCAGACTGGAACCTTGGTTGTTCCCCTGACTCTGTTGCTGTTGCGGCACGAACGGCTGCGGCCCTACATGAAACCCATCTGCCAGTCCTACAATCTCATTGAAAACATCGTTAATGGTGTGACTCACGAGGACAAAGTCCTCAATCATTACCGTAAAAACTCGATGGGAGTCGACAAAAAACGTCGCGGTTTATAAGATCAATGTTCGGCGGGGATGAAGGTTGCGGCGGCGACCCCGTCGGTCCCATGCCTCTCAGACTAGGATCCTGGTGGTTCCTCTGGCTCTGTTGCTGTTGCGGCACAAACGGCTTCGGCGCTACATGAAACTCATCTGAAAGTCCTAAAATCTCATTGAAAACATCGTTAATGGTGCGACTCACGCAGACAAGGTCCTCAATCATTACCGTAAAAACTCAATGGGAGTCGACAAGAATTGCAACGGTTTATGAGCTCAATGTTCGGCGGGGATGAAGGTTGCGGCGGCGACCACATCAGTCCCATGCCTCTCAGACTAGGATCCTGGTGGTTCCTCTGGCTCTGTTGCTGTTGCGGCACGAACGACTGCGACGCTACATACAACGCATCTGCCGATCCTGGAATCGGAACAAAATGGTTAACCGTGACTCATTCAGACAAGGTCCTTAATCATTCTAGGAAATCCACAAAAAACGCCGCGGTTATCTAGAACTTACCCGAAGTCTGTTGGTGTGTCTGTTGTAGGACCATCAAGAAACCTTTATTCTAAATATTTTCTTGGAAGATGTAAATTTAAGTGATTCGGAAATGAAGAACTTTTATAAACACTCCAAAACTTGAAGTAAACACTTCACCAAAACTTGTTAAACTGTGTAAAGGCCCAATAACTTAAAATGTAATTCACTGACAACAACAAATGTTTACTGGGCAGTTGCAGGGAACTTAATGAAATATCAAAAATAAATAGACAAACCGAACAGTTGGTGCGTCACTTTCCAAATAGCCTGTTGGTATAATTAGGTAATTAGTTTTTAAGTAGAACTTTAGTAGTTTTAAGATAATGAAACAATATTTGGAATATTTGTAAAAACTTTTTCGTACCTTCTACATATAATTTTTACATCTTAGTTTTTGATTAAAAAATTAAAATCTTTTAATGCGGAGCAAGCAATTTAAATTTCATTGAAATTTCTTGGTGGATTCTTTAAATAGCAGATTTTAAAAACTTACTCTAGTTCAATTATTTAATGTCGGTAATTTTAATTACGGAGTTATTTTATTTATTCAAATTATTATTTATGTTATGTTATTTTATGTTATCGTTAAGGAATTGTAATTAAATTGTATAAATAACTCTAAAACTTATCAAATTGTAAATTAAAACATCGAATTTAAATATTTTACTATTGATTTCTAATCTCAGCTTAATCGCGTAAGTTGAGAATTAATTTCGAGTACTTACGAACAATCAAACTTAACAATTTTAAAATATTCCTACTTCAAGTAAGATTTATGACCTACTTAACACAAGTCCTAGTGTAAAGCATTGCGAGAGCCTTTAAAGGGCAATTGTTTTTTTTTTATAACGAGTTTCAAATACATCTGGTATCGACATTAGTTCGCGGCTTCACACCGCCCTTGCTATTGCTGCGTTTATACATTTCAAATATATATTGGGTAGTTCGGATTAACGATTCGTTTATAGTAGTCCAGTCAATTTATATACAAGAAATGGCTCAACCGGGGCCGTCCATAAATTACGTAACGCCAAATGGGGGCCGGGGGGGTACGTCGGCACGTTACGGAGTGTTACAGAGGGGGGCGTAGGGGTTTAACGTGTTGTTATATAACGATTGATAATTATAACAAAAATCATATTTTAAATTTATGTAAGTAAATGACATAATTGTTTTATCTAAAAAATCTTATTATTCATAACAGTATCAACGTATCAAAATTAAATCCGCATTTATTATGAGTTCTATGCACGTGCTATTCTTCGAAAATTTGGAGTATTGGCCGTCAAAGAGGTTTCGCCGATGCCGCGTGACTTTTCTTCCAACACTTCAGATAAAAAGCCTACTAAAATAATTATTTATTGAACTATGCTTCAGTTCATAGGCCAAGCAATAAAGCATTTTTTCATGCCATAAATGCTACCCGGAAACCAACTGTGCGATTACATAAAGGACAGTTAGTAGATCAATTTCGCATAATTTTAGACTCGAGGACCATAATTTTTAATTTGTTATGAACAATTTAGAAGAAAAAATCGTTTTTTTTTTAGTTTTTTGCTTGTAAAATGGAAACTAATGAAGCAATCTTAATGTTGTCAATAGACGAATTGTAGAGAATTAAATTACGAAGAGAATGGGAGGTCGAATGTCCCGATCCAATAATTAGAACCGGAGAAAACCCGGAAAATCCGAAAATTTCAGTGTTTTTTAAAAAAATTTACAATTCCGACATTTTTTAATTTTAATAACTGAAATTTTGCAAGCAAATAGCTATTCATATGTATTTTATGTGTGCAAAATCCAGATTCTGTCGGACTAACGGTTATTGCACTATCACCATTTCAATTTTTTTCTGCGATATTTTCCAGGAGGGCTTCTTGCTCCTGTGGTTGTCCGATTTAAATTTTAAAAACAGAATTTGAAACTAGACGTACAGCGCAACAAAACGTTCATCTTCAATGTTCCATAAAATGTAGCGAAATAGCTGAAAAACAGTTGTGAATATGAGTAAAAACGGCCGATCCCGCAAAAGCGGTCGAGTAGTGGGGGGTGACAGCCCGTGAGGAGAAGCGCAGCCCGGTTCTATTCCCATATAAAAAACTGCCCCTGCCCCTCTGTAATTCCACAATTAGCGAATCGCGTTTGCCAATTTTGTGGACTTTATTTTGCCTCCAAGAAATCTGTCCTTCATCACGAAAGAATAATTCATTCAAAAGAAAAGCCTGAAATGACTTGCAGTAGAATTTGTCCAGTTCACACTGCTGCATATCGTGAAAATGAGGTGATGTGCATTTTACGCGATGATTTTGGCTGCGAAGATGTAGAATGGATCGTTGTAGAAGAAATAGAAGCAATTGCAATATCTAGCGATGACCTAATTCCTTCACTGACACCGTTAATTTATGATTATGAGAATCATTTTAATTCTTTCTGGCCAACTGAATAATAAATAATATATTAGATATAAATTAATTTTTTTATTACGCCAAAGGGGGGTTGTAGAGTCTTCGCGTTACGTAACTTTTAGGGGGGTGGGACTTGCATGGTGTTATAAACTGTTACAGATGGGGGGAAGGGGGTAAAAATTGTTCAAATTCTGCGTTACGTAATTTATGGATGGCCCCAACCATGCAGAACGTCGGTGTATAAATTGACTGAGCACTTATAAAAGCAGATTTGTTAAAGAGCTTTAACTTTTTTATAATCGCAACATTCGCAACGTTCTTTTAGATCTTTTCCTATCCACCTCTGGACCGTTTTAAGTGACTATTCTTTCTTAGTTTATTGGCTTTTACTACATCCACTAAATCAATATTTCCTACTTGAATCCAATTAACAAGTGATTTGCCTTTTCTTACTACCTTTGGGGAGTATTTTTATGAGTAACATTCAAACAGATGTATCTTCGTAGCCACTTAAAATTGGACACGATGTTCATCCTAATGTTTTTATTCAAAATAGGTTAAACCACCTCCTAAAATAATTATCTTTCCTTCTTAAATAATCTGTCTACATACAAACAAAAATTATACTAACTGCATCACCTTGCATGGACCACAGTACAAGAAAAAAAAAAACGAAAATAGTTAAAGATAGTGATGAGCTATGGAATTCTTTTCGCAGTCACCGTTTCAAAGTTGAAGTTAATCTATTACTTCAGAGGCATTCCGGAATTTATTTTCAAGCTCTATTGTCCCTTCCAATATTTTGCTCATTAACTGAGATCAAGAATTGATGATATGTAGGTCTGTGTTAATTTTCGTTAATGGTTGTTTTATTGTTTTAAAAATTATCATCTGGTTGCATAAAAATAAGTGAAAGTTGAAATTCTCGCGCCACTAAAAGCGTAAAGAAACAGAAATAATAAATATATTTATTTTTATACTTACAAATGTGTTCTGCAAATTCTCAAATTTTATTTTTATCAGTGGTTGGTCCTATGAATGTAACCTTTTTATAACTCGAATTTTGTTGCTCTGTGTGATTGAATCGACCAATTTCAAGAATTAATAAATACAGAAATAAAATAATCTTTTCGGCTCGGTTTGTAACATCCTACTTTGTCAATTATTACCTCTTATTTGTACCTGTTATAACAACCCTCTAAGAAATAATTTAAAGTTTTGTTTTAATTTGTAAATGCGGACCTAATTTCGTACTTACAAACGTTTAAATATCTGGTTTATGTGAACTGACAGTAAATGCTTTGATTAAATATTAATTGAGAGATAATTACAGACCGAGAGTATCTTTTTTAAAGCAACTTCACTAACTAAGTTAATAGTAACATTTGCAAACAAAGGAACCTGCGCATTATTACTAGATACTCTTCGACGACAGTTCACTTATCACGAAACAGTGCGACGATGAAGAGCACAGGTTGTTTTGTTATTTGCTAGAATTGAAGTATTACCGATACTATTTTAAAGATACAATGCGACATCTCAGTGCCGACACTGCAAAATCCATGTTGATAATAATAAAAGTTTTTATGAAGATTGTAGGTGTTTGGCCGGAAGATCAAACAAGAATTAAAAAAACAACCCTTTGCGTTTTTGGGTGTTCTTATATAACCGTAATTGGAGGTACGTTAATTAATTTTTTTGATGAAATGGATAATCCGATTTCAATGGTAACAACGTTTTCACTAGTTATATCGTCAATTGAAGTATTAAAGTATAAAGTAAGTAATAATTATTTGTCATTGACTTTATGTTTTTAGGTATTTCCAAAAATTTTAATATTGCTTTCATTTAATGCCGAATTAAAAGATGTTTTATCAAGCATGCAGTTTAAGTTTTGGTTATCAGAATTAGCCGATGAAAGTACCCAACTAATAATCATCAAAAATCGTTGGCAAATAATAATCATTTTTAATGTGATTGTATTTGCTGCTTTTACTATTGGAATGCCATATTTCACCGTTAATTTAATAACAGGAAATGGAGGTTTACCTTACATTGCGCCAGATTATTTCTTTAACTGGCATGAGAGTCCCACATATGAATTTATTTATATGTTGCAGTTATTTATTGGAATTTACATATTCATTGTCGTAACCAGTTTTGATCTTCTTTTTATTATTATTATAAAAATATACATTTCTCAAATTCAAATAATTTCCTCAGTTTTGAGGAATGTAAATATCGAAACAGAAAAATTCAAAAGTTACTTTTTTCCCGAAAAGGCATTTTCTTCCAATGATTCACTTTCATCTGCAATATTGGTGGAATGTGTAAAACAACATAACATGTTGATAATGTATATTTCGATAAGTTTTCATTTTTCATTTCAACTAAATTAATTTAATATTTCAGAATATATTATAAAATAAAGCACACATATTCCATTTTGATATTTGCTCAGTTCTTGAGTTCCGTAATGGGCATTGTTCTTGCTTTCGTCGCAATGGTAATTACAACTGAGCAGTATACATAAAAATACTTATATTTTTTTAGACCGTCATGACAGATGAAACTATAAAAATGTTTGCAGTTCCAGCGGTAATGATTTCCCCACTTTTTCTGTATTGTTGGTTTGGAAATCAGCTATTTTCTGAAGTATGCCCATTTTGTAGCATTGAAGCACAATTTATTGAATAATTTAAATTGCAGAGTTCGGTATTATCAAGTGCAGCTTACGAATCCAACTGGGAAATTATTCCAAATAAATTGTTTAAAGCTGGGGTGTTAATGATAATTTACAAATCACAGAACGAATTAGTTTTATCAGGACTGGGATTAGTAACATTAAATTTAGAAAACTTTGTGAAGGTATATTTTATCATGTTGATTTAGTGAAACTTAACCAACCGAATTTACAGGTGATTACATTTTCATTTTCAGTTTATACATTGATGCGTACTGTTATAGTTAACAAATTACATTAACGCTAGAGTGGACGCGTGGATTACATATGTAATCCAGTGTTCTTGTTTTTAATGCTATTTTTGTTTTTGACACATCAACAATCTTGTCAGTACCTTTAGTACAGGATTATTTCATCAAGCAATTTTTTTCTTATCACCTATAGGTGGCGAAAAAAATATTCTTTCACAATCAGTTAGTAACATATAACTTTGCTAACCCCTATGCCCGGCGTCTCCGCCCCTGCGCATCATCCATCTCGCTCTTACACACATGGTTGAACACACCATCTCTCTCGCACACATTGCATAAACCTAACAGACAAGAATTTTCATGTTTGGCGGCGCACAGCCGAGGCGTCTTCACACCTGCGCATCATCTATCTCCCTCTTACACGTGGTTGAACACTCCATCTCCCTCGCGCACATTGTATAATCGTACGGACAGGAATTTCCCCGCCAGGCATGTCTGACGTCACAGCTGTTGAACTCCCCGCCAGCACCCTTCCCGCTCTAACTCACAGCTGTCAAACTTCCCGCTCTAACCGAGAAATTTTTAAGTGAAAAAAATGCTTCGCTCCGGACGGGCTTCGAACCTGGGTCCTAAGAGGCGAAATCCAAAACCCCCGCATCTAGGCCGGCAAGCATCCCTACTTAAGCGTGTATTCAGATGTTATATAAGTGACATGGGCATTTTGTAAAAAAAAAAAACAACATAATTTCTTTTAATTTGTATATTTATATAACTATTTGTAAAATATAAAAAATAATTGAACTTATTTAAAATACATGCTTTTCCATACAAGTGTTTTATAATACATCGGTGGGAGATGTGCGAAAAATAAAATGATTTTAATTGTTTAATTTTAAATAGAATATGCAAACTACGTTCTTTATGCGTAATTTTACAAGCTCGGAGATGTCTAGAAATACGCGTCTTTGCAAGCTCTGGCGAATGCATGAATTGGGAGATGTTTGAAAAAATAAACCAGGATAATTTTACAATGCTTTTATTCGTACATACATAAAAATAATTGAACCTATTTAAAATACATGCTTTTCCATACAAGTGTTTATAATACATCAGCCCTATTAAGCCATGAATTAAATGATTTATCGAAACCTAGCCACTTAACAAATACTTTATCGCCGCGTCTACGTAGAATCTTTTCAACCAGGTATACATCGGGGTATTGCACCTTCATCAGTTCCTCTTCATAGAATCCGCTCTTAATAGGTCTGTCTTCATAATCACTTAGATTGTATGTCGGCGGGTTGGTATTTTTAATTGTAGTAACAGTGAATATTTCAGTTGTCCAATTCGGAGTATAACCCTTTTCAAAGATGTGTTTAAATTTGCTAACACGAACTTTATCGCCGGCTTTAAATTTCAACTTTTTCGCAGGCGGCGTGCGAAAAGACCTGTACACACGCAGTAAAATTTCTTCGGCATTTTCACTGTTGACATCTCTAGGCTTCATACCGATTGTTCGATGTTTGTTGTCATTGTAAGTTGATACCAATTCTTGCAGAATATCCAACCATTTATAATTACCACGCAGGCTGAATTGCAGCCACATTTTACTTTTTAGCGTTCGATTGAATCGCTCACAAATTGATGCTTTCAAATTGCTGAATGTTGAGTACATATGGATATCGTGTTGCTGCATGAGCGACTTAAATTTCGAATTATAAAATTCTTTGCCGCCATCAACATGTAAATTTTTCGGTATGCGCCCCCTTGCGAGTATCGACCCCATTGCTGCAGCAATATCTTCCCCATTCTTACTTCTAGAGGGCACCGCCCAAGCAAATTTTGAAAATATGTCAATAACTGTAAGCATGAACTTGTAACCATTATTGACATCGGCATAAGCTGTCATGTCAACAAGATCAGCCTGCCATGTTTCATCCAAGCCGCGAATGTCAAATTTACGACGTTTATAATTTCTTCGAGCCTGTTTATGAAGTTCCTCAACAACTGCTAATTTCTGCATTGTCACTCTAATGCTTTCAGCCTTCGATCAAAACACATAGTAAGCTCAGAAACTTCTGTCATATGCTTTTGAAGGTTGATTGTGCTTCTTATCGTGTATGAACAATCCATTAATACCGCTCGAAAACTTCAGTCATGCGCTTTTGGAGGTCTGCATTGGTTGCGGCCAGTTTTTTGAAACTATCTTGTAATTCATGAACGGCGTTTGAAATGCTTGTTATGAGCCCATGATTTATATCGTTGGCTGTAACTTGTTGCGTCAAGCTATTTTGTATGTCAGACTGAAGAGTTTCAATCTTTTCTCTATTTGCACTGATATCACTATACACAGGAACCATGTTCTGAGTTATAGTTGCAATTGTATTATGCATTAAACTCAACACAGTGTTGAGGGTTGCGGCATCGTTGCTCTCCAGGGGTTCAGTCAAGTTTCGCAATCTTCTATTTTGCGTGTTAAAATCTCCATCGGCAGTCAATTGGAATCCAATCCCAGGAGGACCGCGTATGCTGCTGTTTTTATTTAACTGACGTCCAAACACATCAACACTCATCTTAGGAATGACTAATGTAGCCAGCTTCACGTAACTCCTCGATAATCGATATGATTTCATTTGAATGACTCGGATTCCCAGCAGCCTGTGATGCTAGGAGCATGCGCAGACGATCAATTAATTCATTAGGATCATCCCAGTATGTGTAATGCGCTCGTTCTCCCTTTCGAGCAATCATGAATTCTGGTAGTATACCGCTCCCTTCATGCTTTGTGGGGGCAATCGTCGCAATAAAGTTTTCAAATTTCAAACTTTTATCTTTGCGAATGTTTTGATTTATACTGTAGTGTTTTCGGTGTGCATTTGTTGTGGTAACGATTTGGGTGTAAATTCGCGCATCATCGTGACTCACAAAGTCTGTATCTGGTGACTTTTTAAACAATAATTCAATCAGCCCTCTGGTTTTCTGATACTTCCTGTCACCCACATAAATGAAACTATTTTCAAAACGAATCTGCGAATCACCAATCATCATACGGTCATTGGCGAGTTTGCGCACACCATACGTAGTATCCAATTCCTTTTTATTTTTTTTCGCTAACATTCTTAGATATTGTGCGAGTGAATCATCATCAGCATAGGGGTCCACATCTTTTTTCACAGGAGCATCTTCCATCTCAGTCTTGATTTCAGTTTTAATATGGTTATTCACGAGCTGCTGTAGAGGAACCACCACAGGTTTAAGCGCTTCACTCATAGCCCTTTCAGCAGTCTCTCTACCCAATTTGATTATTTTATACTTTTTCCGAATCGCATCGCTAGCTTTAGCGATTTGATGGAGAACATCAGCATGCTCTTGAAATTTCTGCATGTTGATGCCATCACATTCAAAACGCTACTGTGCACATCATCAATTTAGATCGTCTTCATATAGCAGTCGAAACCCTTTCTATACCGCCCCTCATTGAGTTCACTATCTTTATCGATTACCAGAAATCCATGCTTGCCACTCCAACATGCTGAACACAATTCTCGAAAATTCGCATAAGTCATATCAGTATTAACGTGATCCTCATAAACATGTTTGAGATTCA
Organism: Dascillus cervinus; assembly: GCA_949768715.1. Taxonomy (NCBI): domain Eukaryota; kingdom Metazoa; phylum Arthropoda; class Insecta; order Coleoptera; family Dascillidae; genus Dascillus; species Dascillus cervinus. The sequence goes on along the minus strand of OX458322.1, from coordinate 12,449,418 downwards.
TATCGTCCTGTTTAAACAGTACTAATAGGTTGGCATTATCACGAACTAGATGCTTAGGAATGCGTGCATATGTCTGGCATAAGTAGAAGCAATCGACTGTTTTATGGCGACCCATACAGAAGAATGCTCGGATATTTTCTTGCTTCTCGCATGCGACATCATCAAAAATCATTATGGAATTGGGGTGCGCATCATCTGGTCCAACCACTTGTTCATGTTCGCTGAATGGGAAATACTTGAGTCCATCCACAGGTGCGAGTAATTGCGTTAAAATTTGATATTTTGGCTGATTGAGTGATTTTGAGTAGACATACACATTTTCAAATCTTAACCCGTTCGGGTGTGTTAGCAAGGCCAGTAGAGCGTTGGTCTTGCCACAATTGGATGGGCCGCAAAATATTGCACGCACACTATTCGGTAATAATTCGCCGTGGCGTTTGTCTTTATTTGAACTAGTCTGTTGCACAAGGCCATCGAAATTCAGCATGGGTAGTCTGCAGGACTGCTCCTCGTAGCTAATTTGAGCCATGACTGATTGAGAAACCATAAATACCGGCTTTATAAGTGTTTGTTCCTCAGTCATACATCAGCGATGCTTACGCACACATCGATGGGGTGTAAACCAGTTGGTGTGAAAAAACATCGTCCTCGCGGCAAGGGGGTTGTAAACAGTATTATAAACAAACTACCGGTGGAGCTTCATATACCCGGTTATCAGCACTGCGGACCTGGCACAAAATTGTCAAAAAGACTTGCACGAGGAGATCCGGGTATTAACCCACTGGACGCAGCGTGTAAAGAACACGACATTGCCTATTCTAAAGATCGTGAAAACTCGGATGCTAGGAGGGTTGCCGACAAAATACTGATTGAGAAAGCTTGGAAGCGTGTTTTAGCCAAAGACGCAAGTGTCGACGAGAAAGCAGCTGCTTGGGCCGTAACAAATATCATGAAGGCTAAAACAAAATTCGGTATGGGTTTAAAGAAAAAGAAGAAGAAGTCCTCGCCCGCATTGCGGAAGATTGTTAACGCGGCCAGGCTGGCAATGCTGCCAAGCAGGGATGCCAAAATTGCAGTCAAATCGGCACTGCTGGGCGCTCGAAAAGCTGTTAAACAGGCCGGTGGAAAATGCAATGTGAGATCACCGCGTATTCTTCCAATCCCAACAAAAACCGGAGGTTTTCTACCATTTCTCGTACCAATCTTTGCGGGTCTTAGTGCCGCCGGCGCGTTGACAGGTGGCGTTGCAGGAGTTGTTAAAGCTGTGAATGATGCTGGCGCCGCCAAGCGGGAACTAGCGGAAACTCATCGCCACAACAAAACGATGGAATCTATAGCTCTGGGAAAAGGTCTTTATTTGAAGCCATACAGACAGGGGTTGGGACTTTATCTGACTCCAAAAAACTAATTGAGAAGCTGCCACGCCGAGCGTTGACCGATATCGATATACTTAAATATGCTAAAAAGTTGAAAATTCCACATTTTCGCGGAGTATACATACGGCATGACTTACCCAAGAGTGGCCCTCGAAAATTCGAGTCGGCAATAATTAACCTAGATGATGCTGCTGGATCTGGAACACATTGGGTTGCATATAAAAAGATTGGTGATAATGTCATCTACTTTGACAGTTTCGGAAATCTGCAACCACCTAGGGATCTAATCACATATCTCGGTGTTGGCAGCGTCAAATATAATTATATTCAATATCAAGACTATGACACATATAATTGTGGACACTTGTGCCTCAAGTTCCTATGCGGACTCCTATAAAAGGTTGGCATGTCAGTATTGGAAATCACAATAGTAATGGATTCGTTTACGTTAACAGTGTCGGGTGCATCATCAGTGCTCGAGGTTCAATATTTTCCACCAATCGAACTCTCGCCACTTAATACATACACCTTGGGGTTGGTAGAACTGCTAACATTTAACTCGATTCCCAATATAGACGTTGGGAACAACATGTTTTACATCGGCGATCAAGAAATCACTTTACCCACTGGTAGTTATGAGCTAGAAGATATCGAGAAATTTATACGAGAGGCTTTGATTGATCAAACTGTCAACATCAATATCAGACCCAACAACAATACACTTCATAGTGAAATTATGTGTAATCGTGAGATAAACTTTGAACATGCTAATTCCATAGCTAACCTTTTGGGTTTTACACCGCAAATTCTTAAACCAAACGTAGTTCACATATCGAACATTCCTGTAACCATTCTGAAGGTAAACGCCCTCAGGGTTGAATGCAACATCACCGCAGGTGCCTATATCAATGAACGCAAAGTGCACACAATCCATGAGTTTTTCCCAGTCGTCCCACCGGGTTATAAGATTGTGGAAGTTCCGACAAACGTCATTTATCTACCGATCACAGTGCGAGTAATACATCATCTGCAGCTCCGATTGGTCGACCAGGACGGGAACTTGGTAAATTTTCGCGGCGAAATTATAACTATACGACTTCACGTCAAGTCATCATCATCATCATAAAAATGGTTATTGTATATAATGCAAAAATTGGGCTGGGTTATAAAATTGAATCACCATGCCCGAATCAAGTCAGTCAGCGTGTATCACCCAAAGTGATAACACGTCAAAACATCGAGCTTCTGAAGAGTCTGGGCTTCAAAGTGAATCCTTTTGGAGGAAAATTAAAGACCGATTCTGCTGCTGCACATTAATTATTTGTTTTCAACCATGGAGGGGGAGATCTTAATGATTCACGCGCCGGTTGTTTATGATGAATCCATCGTTCATTGGGAGAGTCATACACATCAGCCCTACGCATCGTCAACTTTCAACAACAGCGATGAGATTCGCATAGCCATCCAACATCAAGATTTGTGTTTGTTGCCGGGCAGAAGTTCGTTACACATATCTGGTAAATTAACCAGGGCCGATGGTGAAACAGCAGTTCAAAGTACAACTTTAGTCAACAACGCCATCTGCCACCTCTTTGATGAAATACGCTATGAATTGAATGCGGTTGAGATTGACCGCTGCAAGAATGTCGGGCTCACGAGTTTCATGAAAGGTTGTGTGTCTCTAGGTCCAGGTCAGAAACCCCTGCTCGAGAATGCCGGCTGGTTTGATATTGATAAAGATGCTAAAAAATTAATTAATGATGCCGGTTACTTTGACGTATCAATACCTCTGAAATTGATATTGGGTTTCGCCGAAGACCACCGTCGAATCATCATTAATTCTAAACATGAATTGATTTTGACGCGTGCGAACAGTGATGCGAATGCCGTTGTGCAATCTATAGCTGAAGATTTTAAAATCAAAATAATGAAATTGGAGTGGCTGGTACCATACATCAAGCCATCAGATCATCAAAAAGTTCAATTACTCAACTTTATCGCCAAAGACGAGCCCATCTCCATGAGCTTCCGAACTTGGGAGTTGTATGAGTATCCTCTACTTCCATGTGCAGACAAACAAGTTTGGCCCGTAAAGACATCTTCACAATTGGAGAAACCGCGCTACGTCATTCTCGGTTTTCAAACCGCACGCAAAAATAAGAATGATATGAATGTCAGCCGTTTCGATCACTGCAACGTTAAAGATGTTAAACTTTTCTTAAACTCACAGTGTTATCCCTATAACCAGTTAAATCTCAACATTGATCATAATCAATACGCCCTATTATATGAGATGTATGCAAATTTTCAAAGTACATATTATGGCAAGGACTCTGAGCCGTTAGTGAATAAAGGCGATTTTCTCAAATATACACCCTTAATTGTAATCGATTGTTCGAAACAGAATGAGGCACTCAAGTCAGGACCTGTCGATGTGCGCATTGAGTTTGAATCTTCAAACAATTTCCCAGCTGCAACGGCCGCTTATTGTCTAATTCTTCACGATCGCATAATTGAATACAACGCAGTTAGTGGTGGGGTTAAGAAGCTAATGTAATCGGAGTTTGTGCTTCAGTCGCTTCAAAGTTGTTATACATGGCGGAGGTTATTGTCGATATTCAATGTTTCAAAACATCTCACAACGAATTTATATTGAAAGAATTTGCTGTGATCTCGGCTGATGATAAAACGGCTGAACCTGTGAATTTTCTCTTCGAGCCGCCGTTTCCATGGGATGAACTGCCTGCCAAATATAAATCTACTAATTTGTGGTTGGAACGTAATCATCATGGACTTTCATGGAGTTCTGGTGATATTCCATACGACCTGGTGAAGGAGACAGTAATCAAGCAGCTCGAAGATGCCAAGAGAATTTTCGTCAAGGGTGTGGAGAAACTTTTATGGTTGGAAAAAATCACCGAGTTCCAGCACACAATCATTGATATGGAAAATCTCGGTTGCCCAGCGTTGAACAAGTTGTGCGATAATATGACGCCTTGTACACATCATGTTGGTGCTTCGAAGCTTAATTGTGCTACTAAAACAGTGAAATCGTTAAAAGCGTGGTATACAAACGATGACAGTGCACCGTCCATGGAACGATCGATTCAAATCTACTTTGAAACTGAGAATTTGGCTAGTATGGAAGCCGAAGATATCGCCTGTTTACCGAAGGATTTCCTCATCAAGCTCGCATCACATAGCATCCATTTCATCTGGGATAAATTACCTCTAAAGTTCCAATTGGATAAGGATGTCGCCGATTGCCGAAGATGTTTAACCCATTACAACACTTGTGGCAGAACCGAAATCGATGGACCTCCGCCGATGATTAAAAATTGCGATTATTGTAAATTTATATGATTTTTATGTATGTACGAATAAAAACATTGTAAAATTATCCTGGTTTATTTTTTCAAACATCTCCCAATTCATGCATTCGCCCGAGCTTGCAAAGACGCGTATTTCTAGACATCTCCGAGCTTGTAAAATTACGCATAAAGAACGTAGTTTGCATATTCTATTTAAAATTAAACAATTAAAATCATTTTATTTTTCGCACATCTCCCACCGATGTATTATAAAACACTTGTATGGAAAAGCATGTATTTTAAATAAGTTCAATTATTTTTTATATTTTACAAATAGTTATATAAATATACAAATTAAAAGAAATTATATTGTTTTTTTTTACAAAGTGCCCATGTCACTTATATAACATCTGAATACACGCTTAAGTAGGGATGCTTGCCGGCTCAGAGGTAATGGACTGCCTGCTGTAGCCCCGAGATTTGGGTTCGAAACTCGCGGTGAAAACATTTTTTCAACTTTTAAATTTCTCGGCTAGAGCGAGAAGTTCAATGGTGTGACGTCAGACATATGCCAGACAAGAAAATTCCTGTCCATACGATTATGCAATGTGTGCGAGTGAGATGGTGTGTTCAACCATGTGTAGGAGGGAGATGGAGTGTTCAACCATGTGTAAGAGGGAGATAGATGGTGCGCAGGAGTGCAGACGCCTCGGGTGTGTGACGTCATACAAGCCAGACAAGAAAATTCCCGCTCGTAACGCCTATGCAATGTGTATGAGAGAGATGGTGTGTTCAACCATGTGTGTAAGAGCGAGATGGATGATGCGCAGGGGGGGGGGGGGGCGGAGACGCCTGGCATCTCAATTAGGATAATCCTTTGATTAAGGGGTTATAATCAGATCAATTGCGCGGTAATTAGGACAATTACATTTGTGATTAAAGGGTTATAATTAGTGCAATCCGATCAATTGTAATCAGATCAATTACGCGGTAATTAGGGTAATTACATCTGTGATTAAAGGGGTGTAATTACATCTTCGATTAAAGGATTAAAGATGGCGTCGATCAATTAATCCGAGAATCAAATCCGCGAATTAATTTAATTCGCGGTGAACCCGTACCCGTGTAGTCTAACTACTTTTATCTTCAAGAACATCATGTAGGGCTCGTTCAGGCAAATTAAGACTTTTTAAATGACGGAGATGTCTGAAAACAAGGTCCGAATTACCGAGTTCTATCAAATCCGGATTGAAACTTGGCCGGATTACCGAGGCCGCACTGTATTATACTATTCAGCAACAATTTTAATTATTCATCTCGATGTAATGTCTCTGGTCTTATGGCTATACACTCTTCACGAATTCTTGGTCTGAATTCTTCCACCGTATGGAAATGAGTTTGGCAGACTCTTTGTTTTAGTACACCCCACAGGAAAAAATCTAAAGGCGTTAAGTCCGAACTTCTGGGTGGCCAAGGGTTATTGGAACCTCTTCCTATCCAAACGTTTGTAAAATTGTCATTTAAATATTGTCTGACATTTCTATGAAAATGGGGTGGGACCCCATCTTGCTGGAACCACATACGTTGTCATGTATTCAGATCTAACTCTTCCAACAATGGGAGTACTTAACTCATTTTGTAAAAAGAAGTGAGGATCAATTATCTGCTCATTTATTATTCCGCACCAAACGTTCAACGAAAACACATTTTGATGGTGCGTTTCTTGTATCCAACGTGGATTTTCTTGACTGACAATTATGCCTGTTTACAGCCTCGTTATTGCTAAATCTAGCCTCATCGCTTAAAAAACACATTTTTAACAAAATTAACGTCTTCATTTAATTTTAATTGAATAAACTGACAAAACTGCATTCTTTGTGGGAAATCGGTTGGTTTCAATTTCTGCACGAAGGTGACGTGGTATGGGTGAAATTTATTTCCCTGAAGAATGCGCCCTACTGATGATGCTTGACTGATTCCAGTTTGACCATAATGAGGGTTTTCCTCTACTGTCTCTAGTATACGCATTTCGTTTTCTGAAGCAGTAGCTGTTTTTCGCCGGTTTTTTGTCATTTTGGGCCAATCTTCACGTAACTTCTGTTCCAGTCTACTGAATGTTTCGGGAATAGGATGCTTGCGATTTGGGTATCTTTGTAAGTACAAATCTACAGCAGCCACGGAATTTTTACCACACTCCTCATCATGTCATAGAATCATGTCTACTTTCTCATCGTTTGAGTAATAATAGTTCATCATGATTCATGAAATTTTAACTAAATTGTCAAAGTCCAACTCGCTAATACTCAGAACAATGGAATGGTGGATGTATTTTTTAATTTTTGAAAAATTAGAGATCTAGTGCCTTTTCCAATTAGTATTTTTAGTTGCGTCTAAGAAAAATTCAGAAGAAAAAAATAATAATCAACATACGGTATTGTTTTCTAATTTTTGTAAATAAAAATTCTTTAGACCACGATTTTTTTTCCTCAATAATACTCTGAAATTCCTTAAAGAAAATGAGAAAAATCGAGATATTTTGAAAGTTCTTGAAGTTCGGTCTAAACAGCTGTGCGCGCACTAACGTTAACAACTTCACGCGTGGTTAAGGGTTAAAGGCTCCATTTAGCTTCTCAACAAGTTGGTTTAAAGCTTAATGTTTTCAGAGAACAAAAATAATAAATTTAGTGCTCAGCGAAGGGATGAATGTAGATGGAAAACAGACAGAAGTTGTTGTAGTACGAATACTCGGCAACAGTTTGTGGTGCTTTTGGTGAATAATTAAACACACAATATAGTGAGAAAAACATCCAAAGTGACTTTGAAGAGGATAGTGATGATTGCGTTCAAGATCGTGACTATTTTCCTGAACAATATAAACAACATTATGAAAGGTGTGCAAAACTGTGATTACGTTTCTCAGGCGGTAGCAGCAACATTGACAAAACACAAAATACAGTAGAGCGTCGATTATCCGAACGTCAATTATCCGAAACGTCAATCATCCGAATGACGATTTGATTTATCCGAACGTCAATCATCCGAATCGTCGTTAACTTTGCCATTACATTACATTATAATGTGATTGAAATATTATTTGTTGTTCAATATATGTTTATATTCTATCATTTTGAGCGTTTTAGTGCTCATAAACTATGACTGTTCGGTCATCCGAATTTTCGACTATACGAACGGTAGTCGGTCCCAATTAGTTCGGATAATAATAATAATTCCGTGTCCGGTTCAGACCCTCATTTTCCAATAATTAGCGGCCGCGATGGCCTTGTCATTTCCAAGAAACAAGTCCTCCATCTTGCAGGGCTGCTCAAGCATAGGGCAGATCAAAAGATGATTCGGATCCTGAATTGCACCACAATCGCATCTCACGTCCTCGTTGTCCGGGAGTATTCCCCATCTAGCCATATTCGTTTTGCATTTCGGAACTCCAACTCTCATTCGATTTAAGGTCCTCCACACAAGGTAAGGGCATTGGCTTCCGGAAGCAAGTTCCTCTTTTACCAGTTCCGTATTGTTCTGACCGAGTTCCTCCCTCCACCTCTCAACGCGATTCCGCTCCGGTGGACCCTCCAGTGCCTTGGTTCGAAAAAGAAAACTTTTTCTAGACCCGAGACGCTTGTTCGGTGGTTGGTGGTCGTGCAGAGAGTGTCTTGGGTCGTATTGTTGCTTTTTCCTTTCAATATCGGCAGCAACCTCGCGTCGGATAATCGACGCTCTACTGTATTGAGAAAATTGACAAAAGTAATGAAATAGTCAATACTAATGAAACAGGCAATAATGCCCAGAAGTGGTAGGTATTCCATTGATATATTTTTTAATTGTAAAATTGCTTTATAATGAAGGAAAGCACATAACTCGTAATAAAAGACAAAGAGGAAGAAATACTGAAAAGCACATTGTAAAAATACAAGTAACCCAATAAATAGTATATGCCAGCGTTTCCCAAACTTTTTTGACCGCGACCCGGTACGAGGTTTTAAAATGTTTCTGGACCCACCTTATGAAAAAAAACATTTATTTAAAAAACAAATTTTATTTTTTAATAAAAATCAAGTTATTTGTTTGTTTATTTCATACAAGAAAATTGCAAAATATTTTTTTTTTGTTTTTACAGTTTCTGCCGCGATCCAGCAGAATTTTTCTGCGGCCCGGTGTCGGGCCGCGACCCACACTTTGGGAAACGCTGGTATATGCTGCTTTCTGAAGGATTTTTTCGATTTTCTCAGAAACAGTTATAAGTGACTTGGCGGGTTTTGAATCTATGACTCAGATGGACTCAACGCATCATAGAATGGAGACCTACACAAGACGCATACAGAAGCAGAGAACCTCTCGCAACCAGGTAGTCTAATAACATTGAACAGATCCATACAAATTAGATACAAAGAACCGGGAATAGACGACTGTCGAAATTAAAAAGGGAGGCTATGTTCAGTAGTGGACCAATAAATAAGCTGAAGATATAAATAACTATTAGTGTCGATATGTTACGATGGGTATATAAAAAAAAAGTATATTAAGAGAAATTATTTACTTTAATCAAATAAAATGGAGGGAAATCTACCTATTATCACAGGTGCTCATAAAATCAGGTGGTTGAATTCATTTTTTTGCTTCATCAGAGATATTTATAGCCAGCCTGTACATTAATTTGGGCAACAAATTCAATATCAGTTATACAATATAGAAATTAAAACATAACGCGAACATAAAACATTTTTTACAATTCTTGGCGATGCTTCATTAACAAATCAAATCTTCGATTTGACCGGACCCCTTTAATTAAATTTCGTTGTCCACCTTTTCTATCAACAGGTACTCTTGTCTTCTGAGCTAATGTGTGCAGTTCTTCTCTGCTAGGTTTGGATATTTTAAAACCATATTTGGTAAATCCCTGTAAACGATTTTGCTGCCCTGCTTGGTCAAGTAATGGCAATTGTTTCTTTGCATCTACCACATTGTTTGCAGTATTTTTTGGGGTTTCAACTTTTTTGCCAGATAACAATATTCGAGCGCGATCATTCTTACGTTGCACATACTCGTCAAGACCTTCCAATCTTTGTTGGGCTCTTGCATGGATTAAAGCAAAATTCGGGACTTTTTTTTGACTTGACGTTTTAGTTGCTGCATTTGATAAATCTTTACAAACACTATCTTGCTTGTTTTTATTTTTGGCAGAAACTGCATAAGTTTTCCTTATGGCACCAGTGTTTGAAGTACTTCCGATTTCTGTTACTCCAGAAATATTGGGAAAGTTAATTTTATTTTCCTTCTGTTTTTGATTCTTTAACAGAGGGTCAACTAGTGGCGAATCTTCAGTTAAATCGACTGTAGATCGTGGTGTAATAGTAAAATATGATTGATCTTCATCAGATCTACTAGGGGAAAATAAATCTCTGCTTTCATCTGTTTTAGAATCAATTTCAATAATAGAGTATTTCCTCCTGTTATCACTTTTTTGAGAATACCTTGTTGGAAATAGAATATCTTCAGGTGAATCATTGATAGTAATTATAGAAGTATTCCTCAGAGTTGTTTCTAATTTTCGTGATTGTGAACTTTTATTTAATCCAGAATTTCTGGAAGTAAAAGTAATCGTTGCATTTTTTAAATGTTTGCCTAAATTTTGCTGGCTTAATTCAGCAGCTTTTAACATAGTCGCATCATTCACTGTCTGATCTAATACATAAGAATTGCCGCTGTCATCTGATTCATACTCCACTAAACAAGAGGTTGGATTTTCACATTGCTCGACTTCAGCAGACTTCAAAATTGAAACGTCATTTACACTTTTATTTAGGTTGTATGAACGTTTTGCTTCTCTTGTCATCATAGGAGTTCCCAACCTAACAGGTTCTTGAGCTAATCCTATAAAATTGAATTTTTAAAATATAAATACTACTTTAATTAAAATTTACCTTTTGATTCTTGGTCCGGTTTTAATGGCACTACATCACTTGCTCTGCTTTCTTCCAATTCCGATTGAAACAATCTCATGCTAAAGGGTACAGAACGTTTTGATTTATGTTTAGAATTATTTTTAGTAGCCGACTTTAACAATGTAATGTTGTTTACAGTACTTTCCGTAATATACGACTGTCTTCTTGTATCATCGTCAACATTTACAGATAAATAACTTATATTGGCAGATGTCGACAGTTCTTTAAAGCTATCAACAGATTCGTCCTATAAATAATTATATGCAGTTACTTTTGATAATAAAATGTTTGTAACCCTTACCAACACACTTAGATAGTTGCTGTTATTTTTGGTATTGTTCGGAAAAAACTTATTTCCTGCAATGAAAGTTTCATCAGACATCCTCTTGCTGTTGAAAAAATTGGCTATAGTACTATCTTGAACCGATGAACAATTTGAAGTCGTAACTAGTGGTGTTGTAGATTCAACATAATCTTTAAAACAAAAATATTAAGAGTAACTAAAACATTAAATATTTTGCTAAATTATTAGATATATTATTAAATGCAGGTGTATCTGAATTGCTTGGTAAAACTTTAACAATGTGTTGTATGGAACAAAAGTGTAATAAAAGTTCCTATAAACGTGTGTCCAAAATTGCTTTAAGCAATTCAGATACAGGTTGTATGTACGAGCCCAGTTGCATATGAATTGGACCAAAAGAAATAAGCAACACAATTTTAGTTTTTGAATTTGAAATTTATTTAATTTTCATAATTTCAACAGACAAATAATTAAGCTTATTTGATACAACAGTGAAATCTCGTTTTTACGGTTTTGAAGAGGTTGACAAAAAAAAAACGCAAATGGAGGGAAAATGTAAAATAAGGGCAATGAAAATTTTTCTTTAAAAACTATACAAATTAGTTTAGTGTAAATTTATTTCTTGTACATACATACATATAGGTTTCTTTCAATACTGTAAATTTTTTGTAATTTGAAATTCTATTGTACATGCGTTTTTTTTGCCATGGGACGCTATTGTATGGCACTTTTTTAATTTGATTCACGATTTTTTATTACTGTAGCCAAAGTGGTATATCAAAATTACGTATCTACCGCTTTAAAAAAGACTCGAGTGTATTTCATTCACTATGATTCAACCTCAATTTTGGTCAAATTCTCTAACTCAGCCGTTCCAAAGTTTGAAGGTGGGGGGAAACTATAGACGCGCACGGTATAAGCTATGTAATAATATTTGTAATGCAATTTAAGTGTCATGGTAGTACTATAATAGTATATTATTTCACGAGCACATAATGTAGGCTATTATTAACGAAGATGAAAGTTTGTAAATACGAGTCGAAGACGAGTATTTACAAACATCTGAGTTCATAATAGCTATTATGTGCGAGAAAAATACAGCTGTTTATCTACAATCAAAATTTCATTCGATAAAACTATAAAATGCTAATAAGTTCCGAAGCAAAATTGACACCGAAATTAAACCGAAACCAAAACGTGATTTTCATCGAGAAACCTTTGCTTCCAGTTGTCATGGGCGCGAAAAAAAAAATTATATTTTGAAAGTGACGTCTTAACCACCCTCAAGTTGTGACGCTTCTCCGATTCTCATGGTAGCCGAGGTCTCCCTAATTGATAATAGTGTTTTATTCGTTCCTAATTTTCTTTTTTTCGCAAGGGCGTCGTGCATTGGCACCGTCCGATAATTGTTCCGTCCCGTAACAATTAAGTGCAAATATTTCCTCAGTAATAGAAGAAGGAAGAAGAGATTAGGCAGAATACCTCGGTGTTTTACCATTGCCTCGCAAGGAGACACGGTTCTGATTTTAATACGGTGTTACCGTCGCCCAGAATTGAACCCGAGACATTTGCTTAGGTAGCCTCGTAAAAACTAATCGTTCTACCGTGCGCGTAGGCAACCAACATTACGCTCCGTTCATTAATGAAAATAAATAGGCAACCAACAATACGCTCCGTCTAATAATGAAAATGAAACTGAAGGGGCGTGACCTGTGGATAAGGAGCCTTGTTATGTATCCATGGCTAGCATATGAAATGAACGTATTACGTCATGATTGTAGATAAAATAATTTAGTTGAAGTACTTTACAACCGAAACCTTCTAAGAATTGGCATTACATTAAATTAAATTATCAGTTTGAAATTTAGAAATGTTTGACAGTTCGGAAATTCAACTTGGCAAGAAAATTTCACATATAAAAACATGTGAATTTCAAGATCCATGACAAAAATTCCATTTAAAGAATAACTTGAGTTAGGGAAGCTTCATTGTATTTGCAAAATTGACTTTTATTTAAAATTTTGTTGTGTTGTTCTTATTTCTCATGTTCTTATTATTTCTGAATGTAAAAAATATAATACAAGAGTTAAATCAGGCAACAGATGTTTTGCAACATCGCTTAAAACAAATTTTTGTTATAACAAACCATTTTTGTCAGTCCCTTATCATATTAAAGGTCACTACTGCATACATGTAGTAATAGACAAAATAGAACTATTTTCTATATAACAAAGCCTTTCTAATAAAAACTTACCACTTTTTTCACTAACGATTGTTGATTTCTGTAATGATGTACTGTCTAAATCATTGTTGGATCTTTCTGTTAAAGAAATTGGATTAACATTCCACATTGCAGTTCCAAAAGTTGGTGGGTCTAATGCTAATGTTGTTGACAAAAATGGGTTTGCCTTCATGGGTGTTTGTAAATTAATGCCATTAAAAGATCTAAAAAACAGTAAATTATCTGTAGAGTTTTTATTAAAAGGCGTTGAAGTGTATTCAAGTCCATCTATCAGAAGATTTCTCATAGATGCCGATTTTAGCTGAAAAACATCATTAACACTGTTGTCTAAAGTGTATGACTTTCTTCTTTCATCAATTTCCTGCGATGGTGTGGAAAAGTATGTAGAATTTACATCTAATAGTTTCAATGGAGTTGCTGATGAACTTGAAAAGCAAGTTGTAAAACTGGATTCAGCCTGTGATTTTCCACTAGTATTTGGCGGGGAGTTGGGAAAAGAAATATTGAAAGTAACTGATTTTCTTGGTTTAACTGATGTTATTTTTTCATCTGAAGAGATACTAGATGCATTTCCCATTGGTAATGATTTAAAATCACTTCGATTCAAATTAAGATGTTTTGAATTTTTCGTTAAGTTAGTAGCTCTAGATTTTAAAGATTTTCTTAATGTTGAAGTCCGTAGTGAACAACGTTTTGAAGCTGAAGTTGCTGTATTAGTCATAGAATTACAGTTTTCCTTGAAATCCTCAGAACCTCTTTGTTTCTTAAGAGGTGGAGTTGGTAAAGTTTCAGATATACGTTGAGGTATTGGTGAAATTAAAGCTGCACATTCATTTGATTGTGCAACTCTTCCTTCATTTATTGGAACAATATTATTTCCATCGATAGTATCACGTTGCGGTAACAACCTCTTCGCAAGAGTAAATTTCCGTTTGGAAATTGTATCAAGTTCTAAATTTTCCGGAGCTACATGGCTCACTGCAGAGAGGTTGAAGTTGGTTAAATCATCAGTTAAACGAATTCGTTTCCTGCGTTTGCTTTTCACTTGCAAATCATCATCAGTTTCCACTTGTAATATGGGATCGGTCGGTTTCTTATTCCTTTGCCTTTTTCGTGACGACATTAAATATTTTGACGCCATCAATCCTAATTTAGGTGTTTGTGGATTCATTTTATTAAATAGAATAAAATTTTATGGATAATGAAGCAACACACGTTACACTACTTACAGTTTAAAAAGTGAATTACCACAGATAATAAAACGTTTAATTACGACTTGACACTGACGACCGTTAAATTTTAAACAGCATTTGACAGTTGACAGTAAAAAATTATACCACCGCGAGAGGTGCTGTACGCGTCTGGTAATGACTTTTATTGGTTATCGGATACGCAACAGCGCCTCTTACGGAGGCAAAATTCGCATTTTGCACCCAAAATGTCAACTGTGTCGATACTTTTGGCAGTTGAACCAGGTGTGGTTCGCGCTGCGTTCAGCAATAAAATCAAAGATAACGAAAGCCACGTTCAGTTTTGCCATCTGAGATCAGAGCAACGTGATTTTCACAAGCAAACAGAATTTCACGTGAATTTTCTCTTTCACTTGTTATGTCTATTCGCAATTACCAGGATTATTTTTTAATGATTTCTTTCACCAATCGTTTAGCAGTATTTGGGCACACGTGTTTAATTCTGTCCAATCACAACATTATTATAGTGAGAATTTTCTACTGTACATTATTCCCGCGAGCATAATTTCTAGTATTTTGTTTATGTTACTTGACAGCACATTTTCTAATTTTGACATCTGTCGCCAGTTTGATTTTAGTTTATAATGAATTAAACTGTATTTTTATGCTGTATTTTTTATTTAAACGTTAAAAAATAATCTTCCGAATACCACTCGAGAGTGCGAATTAATTAGAAAATAATTCTCCAGTTATTTTTTCAAACTTGTTGCCATTTGGGAATAGCCACTCGAGCCCTACGGGCTCTCGTGTCTACTCCCTGGCAACAAGTTTTCGAAAATCTGTCGAATTATTTTCAATTTATTCTCACTCTCTTGTGATATTACTTATGAAAAAAAATTTCAACGTTAATAAATTAATTACTATAAAGCCGAATTGTAAAACTACAAATAAAAAATGGAAACAGCTAAGAGCACCTCCAATCTCGCGAAGAGGTGTTAAATTCTTGTTGTATTGAAACATTTATTTATTATTGTTTATTAATTTTTCACAAAAATTTGTACAGGATTTGTGTACAATGCCAATTTGTTGTATATGTTAATTTATGATGAGACTAACACCAGATAAAACCGAGCACCAAGAAAAACAAAATGACTGAACGGTTTGTTCAAATGAAGTTCTTAAAATTAGTCCAACGGTGATAAATAATAATTTTTGATAAAATAAAGCATAATCTTACAGATAAGATTTACAAATGCCAATTTGTATGATATGATCTCGGTGAAACAAAGTCAACACTGACAAACCATAATTTCCTTGGAATGCAAATTTAAGCAAACCTAAATTTGGTTTAGGGAATATATATTTTTTTATTGAATGCTTTCCATCCTTATTATGCATGGCTTATTAAGGATGCTACATTTTTAAAATTATATAAGAAACAATATAACATAAATACATAAACTTAATAAATACCAAATTAACATAACTTAAAATTTAAATTGAATTAACATTTAACTTAAAACTATAAACAACATAACAATAAGAACATTTGATAATAAATTATAATTTTAATTTTATTTCATAATATCGTGACAAAAGATTTGGAAGGTTTCAAAATTATCGCTATTCATTAATTTATAATAAACCCCATCAAATTTTAACTTATTTTGAGGTTCTCTATATTTAACACAATTGTTAATCCTATGATGAATGTCATCAGTTGCACTACAAATTTCACAAAGAGGAGTTGGTTTTATTTTAAATCGAAAGAGATATGCATTTAATTTCCCATGACCCGTTATGAATTGTGTTATATAAAAATCTGGTTGAAATGTAATATCTTGTGTTCTGTGATTAACTGTAGGAAAAAATAATTTTGTGATAGATGCTTTGTTTGTATTTATCCAAATTGTGTTCCACTCTTCATTCATTATTTTTTTCAAATTTTGTTTTATTGTATATAGTGTACATTTATCAAATGAAATGATACGATGAGAATTGATTATTAAAAATGATAAATTTAACAAATTAATTTTAATTTCATCATTTATTTTTTGAACATGAAATTTTAAAATGATTGATGAAGAATTTTTTATAATATGAAGGGATTGCTTGATGTTTTGAATTTGTTGGTTTGTTGAGTATATGTGTTTTAGTTTTTTAATCGTCCCAAAGTAATTTAATATAATTGTAAATGATAATTATTGTATTGTTTAATGTGAAGTATTACGTATGTTAAAATTTCATTTAGTATGTACAATTCAATTTGAGTGTTTGTGCATAAGTAATGTATTTTATATTGTTTTTTATATTTTATTGTGTTATTGTAGTACAGTGCGAATAATGCCCCTGATGAATGAACTGTCTTGGTAAACGATATATAAAAAATGTAATCCGTTGTAATTTCTAAAGAAGTTATTATTGTGTTTCTAAAATCTTTTATTTCGTAATAATTTATATCTTTTTCTATTTGATTTAGGTTTAATTTCATTATATCCAATTAAGGTTGTATCAATAATTTGTTCGTATTTTTTTTTATAGACTGTATGATTGCTATTTCCTTTATTCTAATCTGGATTGGCTTAATGCCAGCAATAACGTTCAATGCATCACTTGATACTGTTCTATATGATTTGGTAATCCTTTTACAAAAATTCCTTTGAATTGTTTCAAAAATGTTTAAATTATATTTACTATTTATAGCATGGTTCCATATTATGCATCCGTATGTGAGAATGGGAACTATTGCTCCATTATATATTAATACCAGAGAGCTAGAATTAATACCATATTTATTTTTCGCAAATTGTAATAATTTTTGTGTAAAAGGGTTGATTCTTGATTTTAAGTATAAAAAATGTTCATGGAATCGTAATTTGGAGTCGAATATTATTCCTAAATACTTAAATTTGGGTGAAATTTCCAAAATAATTTCATTAAATTTAATTAACGGTAATTCATATTTTAGTTTTCTAGTAAATAGTGTGGTTTCTGTTTTACTGCTATTGAATGTTAATTTATTATTTGTAGCCCAGCTAGATATGTTGGTTAATGTATCGTTAGCAATTTGCTCAATTTCCTTTATAGTTTCTGCCTTTATAATTAACACAGTATCATCAGCAAAGCCAATGATTTCACATTTATCCGAACATTCAATTTTAAATATGTCATCGTATAATATATGAATGAACGAAAAATATAAAAAAAGTTTTATTAAATCTCAATTAATTAAGGAAGTCATTGACGCAATTTTACCAATAAAAGCCTGGATATTGAAAAGATACATAGCAGAATAATTTGAATGATATAAACAAACCTGTAGATACCGAATTTTCACAATTACTTTTGATATTCCCGAATTTCAATTTTCAACGGCACCTCTCGAACGTAATAATGCTGCTATCTCAATTTCTCCACTTTCTATTACATAACTCAAAGCAGTGCGACCAATGTTATTTCTAGCATTAAGATCTACGCCTCTTGAAAGAAGTAGTTCCACGGTCTTATTATGTACATTCAATGCCGCAATATGTAACACACTGTCGCCATCATTATCTTTAACATCAAGGTCTAATTTTTTCAAGAGGAGTAATTCGACGGTGTCGTTTTCACCTCCGTCAGCCGCATGATGTAAAATAGTTCTACCCAAATTATCCCTAAGATTAAGATCTACACCTCTTGAAAGAAGTAGTTCCACGGTATTATTCTGACCATTGAATGCTGCAATATGTAGCATACTGATACCATCATAATCTTTAACGTCAAGTTCTAATCCTTTCAAGAGGAGTAATTCGATGGTGTGGTTTTTACCTCCGGCAGCGGCAGCATGAAGAATAGTTCCGCCTAATTTATTTCTAACATTAAGATCTAAGCCTCTTGAAAGAAGTAGTTCCACACTCTTATTCTGACCATTGAATGCTGCAATATGTAGCACACTGTCGCCATCATTATCTCTAACGTTAAGGTCTAATCCTTTTAACAGGAGTAATTTGATAGTGTCGTTTTCACCGCCGCCGGCCGCGTGGTGTAATATAGTTCTACCCAAATTATCCCTAACATTAAGATCTACACCTCTTGAAAGAAGTAGTTTTACGGTCTTATTCTGACCATTGAATGCTGCAATATGTAGCACACTAATGCCACCATTATCTTTAACGTCAAGATCTAATCCTTTCAAGAGGAGCAATTCGATGGTGTCGTTTTTACCTGTGGCAGCTGCTAAATGTAGAATAGTTCTACCCAAATTATTTCTAACATTAAAATCTACACCTCTTGAAAGAAGTAGTTCCACGGTCTCATTCTGACCATTAAATGCTGCAGTATGTAGCACACTGTCGCCATCATTATCTCTAACGTCAAGGTCTAATCCTTCCAAGAGGAGGAATTCGATAGTGTCGTTTTCACCTCCGCCAGCCGCATGATGTAGAATAGATCTACCCAAATTATCCCTAACATTAAGATCTACACCTCTTGAAAGAAGTAGTTCCACGGTCTTATTCTGGCCATGGAATGCTGCAATATGTAGCACACTAATGCCACCATTATCTTTAACGTCAAGATCTAATCCTTTCAAGAGAAGTAATTCGATGGTGTCGTTTTTACCTGTCGCAGCTGCTAAATGTAGAACTGTTCTACCCAAATAATTCCTAAGATTAAGATCTACACCTCTTGAAAGAAGTAGTTCCACGGTCTCATTCTGACCATTGAATGCTGCAATATGTAGCACACTGTCGCCATCATTATCTCTAACGTCAAGGTCTAATCCTTTCAAGAGGAGTAACTCGATAGTGTCGTTTTTACCTCCGCCAGCCGCATGATGTAGAATAGATCTACCCAAATTATCTCTAACATTAAGATCTACACCTCTTGAAAGAATTAGTTCTACAGTCTTATTCTGACCATTGAATGCTGCAATATGTAGCACACTGCTGCCGTTATTATCTCTAACGTCAAGGTCTAATCCTTCCAAGAGGAGTAATTTAGGTGGATAATGTAAAATGATCGAATCATTTAATTTGGTAATCGCCCCGTTATTTAGAAGTAGATTAATTAAATGGTATTTATTGTATCGCACTGCGTTACACAGCACAGTGTCTCCTTCATTATTGGTCGTATTTATATTGACTCCACCGAAAAGTAGCTGTTCTACTAATGTTGTTGTGTTTTGTTGCATTATTTTAATTATCGTACTTTTGTTGTATCTAAAAGGGACGAATGGTTCAATGATGGACGTTATCTGAACAATATCTACATATTCTAACAGCACTTCGATTACGGGTAATTTTTGAAACAATACCGCCACCTGTATCAAATTGTATTTATCTTCGTCGATAGTAATAGCTAGATTATAAATTGAATCTCTTGCATTCGGGTATGTTTTGAAAATTACTCTCAATAAATTCATAAACTCATTTTCGACGCAATAATATAATAACGCATCTAATAAATTCTCTCTAATATCAATCGAATTACAAATTGCCACAAATTCATTTAAAATATTTAGGCAATGATGTCTGTTAACATGTTTGTAAACACATAATTCTATATTTTCCACATTTTGTTCGATTAATAATTTTGCAATTTCTGCTTCATATCTAAATGATTCTTCTTGTTCATTAATTTTGGATGAGATGATACGATTGAATGTATTTAATGGAAATTTATGTGCCCAAGTGGCTAACAGATACAAAGGTGTCCGATCTAATCTATCTCTTTCATTCACCGCACTTTTGTTACTGTCAATAATATTTCTAACAACATTTATATTACGATTCATTACCGCAGAATGTAACGGCAAATCTTTCACTATTATTCTGTCAAAAAAATTACGAACTAATTCGTAATTCGGTTCCATCAACTTATCTATAAAATGATTATAATTGGGATTTTGGAGTTTTTCAGTTAACCAAACAGCCGCATAATATTCAGCGAATGTTCTGTGCAAAAACGACAGATTCAGTTGATCGTGTGGTATTATTATTCCGACATTATTTGAGGCATCTTTGACTTCAGCAATAAATCTGTTTAATTTCACATTGATTTTGTCACCAGTTCCAAAGTTATTTTCATTGTTACCAGAAAGTCCTAATTGATTTACGGCTTGATCTAGGAATATAATTTTGAATGCATATAATTTATGATACTCGTCTGATGATTTTACAATTCGTTTACCATCATCGCCATTAAATTTTGAAATAAATTCTTTTTGTTTCAAATCGACAAATTTTTCATACAAATGTAAAATATTGAGGTCGTGTATTGAAATTGATTGATTAAATTCGATGTAATCTTTACAATCTTGCAGATACACTTCAGTCAATATTCTGGTTTGAAGAGGTATTCCTAACAATGTCAGAATATCTGTACCTAAATTTGCTTCTGTTAATTCCAGTAATTTTGCAGTGAAAATGTTTATTTTATTTGCAACGAATTCATCTGTCGGTATAATGTGCTTTAAAAAGTATCCACGAATAAACTCAATTTGGTTTTCTTTTGTGAAAGAATTTAATGTGTAAGATAAAGAACTAAACTTTTTTTCCACGTGTGATTTCATGACCGGGCGTGTGGTAAGCCATATCGAGAATTCACCTTGTTGAACACAACGAATCATTTGCGTTACGCACTTTTTGTAAGCTGGGGCGATCTCATCGAACCCATCAAACAATATCAAGACATTTTTGGAATTTAGAAAATTTACAAACATTTGTGGCGGAATATTCAAACCACAATAGTTAATCGCGCCACCTAGCGGAAAGAGGTAAAGGTAGATAGACGCGGGAGAACGAAACCCCCAGTCTGCAACGAGCTCCGATGTAAAGAGGTTCAATAAAACCAGTATCTTCAATTCGACTCTTTATATTATCTGTGCAATTAAATCCTATAATATTCACATACACCCATAACTGGTGACCCCGACGTGATAAAAAATTATTTACGCGATTTAAACGGTGGATGATGAGTATTACAGCGGATTCAAAAAACAGACGCGGAAGCCACGTGTGCTGAGTGTTCTCGGTTTCGGCGCCATCACGACCACAGAGATTTGAGTAACACTGCAATTACACCATCAACATCGCCACCATGCTCAACGGAACCATCTCGTCCGTGCTGGAGACCCGAACCGAGGATGTGATTGCTACCTTGGTGAGGAAGATCGACGAGCTAATCCAGGTCAGCGAAAACCGTCGGTCTGACCGGGGTGATGACAACGGACACTTCCGCAACCGCAGTAGAAACCGAGGCTACAGAGGAAATAGGAACCGTAGTAGCAGTCGACCCAGCGGCAACAGGAACTACTGCTGGTACCACTATAAATTTGGGGATCAAGCAAAAAAGTGCCAACAGCCGTGCACTTATTCAAAAAACTTGACCGGGGAACAGAGGTAGCGGCCACCTCTGGAACCCCCCCACCCATTTCGAGCAGACTTTTTGTGAGCGACAAAGACTCAAAAGTGCGATTTTTAATAGACACAGGGGCAGATTTAAGCATTTTACCCAAAAAGTTCAAAATACACAATATGGCCCCCCCTGCGCGTTTTTGTCTTCAAACAGCCGACGGTTCGGCAATTACAGTGTTTGGTGAACGAACAATTAATGTAAATATAGGATTAAGACGTACATTCACCTGGACATTTATCGTGGCGGATGTGACCGATGCGATCATAGGCGCAGATTTCCTCTCACATTTCGGGATAGGTGTAAATTTAAAAAACAAACAGTTAACCGACCTCCAAACATCCGTAACAGTGGCCGCTAGTGTTAATATCGCACATGAAATCGGCATCCATGCTGTGTTCGAGGATGTGGCAACGCCATATCAAGATATCCTGCGGAAATTCCCAGACATTTTGCGGCCAACAGCGGTCATCAGAGAGCCGAAACACAGCGTGGTCCACTACATTCTAACAAAGGGTCCGCCTGTCCATACCAGGCCACGAAGACTAAGAACGGACAAATATGGGAAAGCGAAAGAAGAGTTTGAGCTCATGATGAAAATGGGAGTGATCCAACCTTCACGTTCACCCTGGGCCAGTCCTCTACATATGGTACCAAAGAGTGACAGCACGTGGCGACCTTGCGGCGATTACCGTAACCTAAATGCTGTCACCATCCCAGACCGGTATCCCATTCCACACATCCAGGACTTTAGTGCGGGCCTAACAGGTAAAAAAATTTTTACATCAATCGACCTGGTAAAAGCATATTTCCAAATACCTGTAAACGCACCTGACCGACCAAAAACAGCAATTACGACTCCTTTTGGTTTATACGAGTTCGCCAGAATGCCATTTGGATTACGAAATGCCGCTCAGACATTCCAAAGGTTCTTGGACCAGGTACTCCAAGGGTTAGATTTTGTCTACGCTTACATTGACGACATCCTCATAGCGTCAGTCACCCCTGAGGAACACCTTGAGCACGTAGAACAGGTACTGCAAAGGTTAAGCAATCACGGTATCGTCATAAACCCAAAGAAGTGCACGTGGGGAGAAGAGCGACTCAATTTCCTGGGAGTTAAAATTTCCCCTGATGGGATCGAACCACTCCCAACAAAAGTGGAAGCGGTAAGAGACTTTCCACAACCGAAAACTTCCAAGGAACTGCAGAGGTTCTTAGGGATGATAAATTTTTACAGAAGATGGCTACCAAACGCAGCCACCACCCAAGCACCGTTAAATGCACTCCTAAATGGTTGCACACGGAAAAACACTAATATCACCCTGAATGAACAAGCCATAAACGCATTTAACAAATGCAAAGCAGACCTGGCAGATACGGCAACATTGACGTACCCAGACTCTCGCCTAGAGCTAAACTTGACGGTAGATGCGTCCGAAACAGCAATAGGGGGAGTCCTACAACAATTGGAACATGGCGTACCAAAACCAATAGCCTTTTTCTCTCAGAAGTTAAAACCATCCGAACAAAAATACAGTGCCTACGATCGAGAGTTGTTAGCAATATATCGCAACGTCTTGCACTTTCGACACTTCATAGAAGGTCGTGAATTCGTGATATACACTGACCACAAACCGTTAATCTTCGCTTTCCAACAAAAAGCGGATAAATGCAGTCCACGGCAGTGTCGACACTTGGACATCATTTCCCAATTTTCCACTGACATCAGGCACATCGAAGGCACGGATAACATCCCAGCTGACACCTTGTCACGCATCGAGACAGTCACAAAGTGCGATTTCAATGACGACTCTTTCGCACAGGAACAACAAGAAGACCAGGAACTCCACAGGCTACAACAAAACCCCAAGTTCAACTTCATAGCAATCCAGCTACCAACAGCGAACAAACCTCTATGGTATGAAACCAGCCATGGAAACCGCCTGTATGTACCACAAGCATTCCGGAGGAACATTTTCGATGTCACACATAACCTCGCACATCCAGGCATAAGGACTTCCGTCAAACAATTATCCAGCAAGTATTTCTGGCCCAATATGAGGAAGGACACAGCCACCTGGGCAAAATGTTGCACTCCATGCCAGCGAGCCAAAATTCATAAGCACACAAGAGCACCAATCGGAACCTTTTCAAACCCCGATGCACGTTTCTCTCACATCCATCTCGACATTGTGGGACCGCTACCAATATCCGAAGGTAAACAATACATTCTAACGATAATCGATCGTTTTAGCAGATGGCCCGAGGCACTCCCCATTGAGAACATCACTGCAGAAACCTGTGCTCAAGCATTCTTCCTAAACTGGATTCCTAGATTTGGCGTTCCGTCTGTGATAACTACGGACCGAGGCACACAGTTCGAATCAGCACTACTGACATCTCTCAGACAATTAGCTGGAATTAACAGAATCCGAACCACGGCATACCATCCATGCAGTAATGGTTTAGTAGAGAGGTTGCACAGACAGCTGAAGGCAGCGCTTAAATGCCACGACACCAGCTGGACGCAAGCTCTTCCATTGGTACTACTGGGAATCAGAAATACAGTGAAGGAAAACATACAAGCATCACCTACCGAACTAGTTTACGGAACCACATTAAGGCTACCGGCTGATTTAGTCGAACCGCCACCACTGCTGATTCAACAAACAGCCAATGATTTTGCAGCTCAAATCAAAAATAAAATGCAACAGATTCAATTCCAAAAGACAACCTGGAACAACCAGCAATTTACTCACATCCCAAAGGATCTTAAATCAGCAAAGTTTGTTTACGTCAGAGTCGATCTGATCCGAAAGCCACTTCAACCACCATATGATGGCCCCTACAAGGTGTTGCGAACGGGGAGTAAACATTTCGCCTTGCTCATTAAAGGAAAGGAGCAGACGATTTCAATCGATAGATTAAAACCCGCTTACACGGAGATAGCTAGCCAGCAGGACGATACCACACAAAATGACAACATCCGTCATCCTCCAAATGTTGAACCAACGCGTACCAAAAGTGGAAGAACAGTCCGATTCCCGCAACGGTATGCAGACCTGCTACAAGTACATATTTTTTAATGTAAATATAATGTAAATATGATGTAAATATTAATGTAAACATAACCTCAAATTTCGCTCGACCGTCTCACTGGCGAGGGGGTACTTGTGGCGGAATATTCAAACCACAATAGTTAATCGCGCCACCTAGCGGAAAGAGGTAAAGGTAGATAGACGCGGGAGAACGAAACCCCCAGTCTGCAACGAGCTCCGATGTAAAGAGGTTCAATAAAACCAGTATCTTCAATTCGACTCTTTATATTATCTGTGCAATTAAATCCTATAATATTCACATACACCCATACATTTCTTCATTTAATTTAGTGTTACGTTGTTGTTCTTCTAATAATTTTGTTCCGAAAAATTTTAAATGTGACTCAGGTGTATTGTGTAATGGATTCAAATTATCGAAATAATCCAAATATTTATTTAGATCAATTCTCATAACCCATCGATCGACAGGAGCACGTAAAGCAATTAAATTCATCGCGATAGACTTCCCCATGCCCGGTCCCGCGCTTATTATATTTAAGGTATTTGGAAATTTTCTTGCGATATCATTTGAACCTGTATTTGCAAGATATTCTAAAGAGAAATAAAATGTATTTCCGAACATAACTTTGACGTTTGATTGGAGAGGACTAACATCACCACACGATTTCAACCACTGAATTTGTTGTTGTTGCTCCGGAGACTTTAAATAATGCGTATCTCTTTTGAATAATTTGGTTGATGAACTGAAATTAGTATCAAATGATTTCAACCACTGCATTTGTCGTTGTTGCTCCCGAAACTTTAAGTAATGCGTATCTCTATTCAATAATTTTGTTGATGAACTGAAATTAGTATCATACGGCATTACTACAATCAAACATTTTTCGGATTCTAAATCTTCGTTCACAATTTCATTCGGATTGTCAAATATTATACAATTAGAATTGGATTCAATATAATTTTGAAATGACTTCTTATCTTTACAAGCGACCACAAATATATGATTTTTAATTGTAAATACATCAAAATTTAAGATAACTTTCGGCAATGTACGTGAAATATAAACTTCTGGAAGAGCTGGTAAATTATTGCCCACACAAAAAGTACCGTTTAGTACACAAATAATATCTTTGGTGGTAATTAATTCCGCAACATTAGAATAATCTTTAATAATCGATTGAAACTTGAAAGGTCCTCTATTTTGAAATTTAACTTTCTCATCCAAAATCATATTTGACAATTCAGCATTCAAATCGTCCAAATTACATAAAACTTTAAAGTTATCCAAAAGTGGTGCTTTCGGCAAGCTTAGAGAATTGCTTAATATTATACATTTATTGTTAGGTTTTAAATGAGATAGAGTTTGGACTATATATAAATACTCATCTTCACTATCGACAATACAAGAAAGAGCGACACGTCCTGATTGCCATAGCGCCTTGTAAATATCACAAAAAGTGATATTTCTACTTATTACTTTATTTTTAGAAATTAATTTTAAGACATCAAAACGAACATATAATTGGTCAAATTGCTTATCCTTCAATTGACAATATTCGAATTGAAAATATTTGTTAAATGATTGGTTTAAATAACTTCGCAAATATTCAATTACAGAATTATCGAAAGGTGACACTAAAATGACATCAAAATTTTTAATGATTTGGCTAAATTTATCATCTTTATTCTCAATTGTTATATTGTCAGTTAAAGTAGTAAATTTTGAAATGGATGAATCGAGCAGCAATATTAGCAGTTCGTGTATGATTCTGGTTCTAGTTAAGACATGAAACCCACCTAATTCCCCCTTGCCCCAACAAGTTATAAATTGTATAAAATTATCGATACAATTATCACTGATATTGGAATTAATTTTTTTAAATTCCGCTACTATTAATTCACTCACTGAAAAGACATTGATTTGACTAGCAAACATAAATAATCTTTTTAAAAATTGTTTTGGATATTTTTTCATTTCCGGGTTATCACTGTTAAAAGTATAAATGTTAGAATTTTTACTGTTTGTGTTTAAATAGTGCGGTTTGGGATACAAATCTAAAAATTCACACGGATTCGGTGTCTTTCCCTCAATATCTGCAGCCCTATTGGTATATAATACTAATTCTACATTGTTACAATTGATGTTGTTATCATTGAACATTGTTTTAAGAATATTAAAATCATCTTTCAGAACTTTATCGACTCCGTTAGTGTATTTACCTAACGAAAAATTTCCTTTTTCTTTGAGGAAATCTTCTGACTGGATGTATTTAGGCTGCACCTGATGTTTTAGTTGTACCAACGATACGATGATAGTATTGCTGTTCTTCATTTTTTTGTATATCACCATATCGTCAAAGTCCGAGCAGCCATCGACATTGAAAGCTATGCCCGCTTCTTCCACATCAGAAGAGATGCACCTTAATGACATTAATGCTGTCATTTTTACTTCGTAATCCTTTCCATAGTCGATGGTTCCGCTACGGACTTTGTACGACTGCATTTGGATTGAAGTAGATGGTGTTTGTCCAGTTTCCATTTCCTTAATGCAATTCCTGAAAATGTTTGAGAAATGTTTAAATTTGCACAACCAAAAATCTTCTTACTAAAATTTACAATCCACAGAATGTTTTTATCTGAAACCTGTTTTCAAGTTTTCCAAAAACTTATAAATTATAGCAAGTTGCATCTCCCACTGAATGTACCTAACGTTAAAGTTTTGAAGATAAATTTGCTAAATTTCATTTAAATCATTGAAAATAAAATTGTTGCTGTATAAACATTTAAGATAACGAAATAAAACCAACAAGTAAAGCTGATTCAATAATTTAATGGGCTGGGCTAGAACCCCAGATTCGCACCGACCAAGATTAGAACGGTACAGTTAACTCAAGTGTATCATTTTCAGATGTCATGTTTATAATCGACAAATTATAAAATTTGTTTAAAAGTACATATTGTTTATTCCCCATTAAACTCCATTTACGTGAATTGTGGATAGATGGTTTAAATCGACCTTTCACTTAAAAGTACTTTGAAGTTTGTTCATAATAATCGGGAAAAGTAATTATGTAATATGAATTGAACCACTTATTCGTGCTCGTCTTAAGCGAGTTCGAGTGTAGATAATCAATTTTGTAAACTTTTTCCTTGAAATAAATTTAATTTTTATCATTGAAAATAAAACTGCATACTAAACACATAAACCAACAAAGTGATATCAATGATTAAATTTAAGTCAATAATTTTCATAAGTAATATCACAAGAGAGTGGGAATAAATTGAAAATAATTCGACAGATTTTCGAAAACTTGTTGCCAGGGAGTAGACACGAGGGCCCGTAGGGCTCGAGTGGCTATTCCCAAATGGCAACAAGTTTCAAAAAATAACTGGAGAATTATTTTCTAATTAATTCGCACTCTCGAGTGGTATTTGGAAGATTATTTTTTAACGCTTAAATAAAAAATACAGCATAAAATTACAGTTTAATTCATCATAAACTAAAATCAAACTGGCGACAGATGTCAAAACTAGAAAATGTGTTGTCGAGTAACGAAAATAAAATACTAGAAATTATTCTCGCGAGAATAATATACAGTAGATTATTCTCACTATAATAATGTTGTGATTGGACAGAATTAAACACGTGTGCCCAAATACTGCTAAGCGATTGGTGAATGAAATCATTAAAAAATAATCGAAGATAAAATTGAAAATCGTAAATTTGAAAATACCAATTAATTACATCTCAAATTATCAAGAAATCGTAAGAATATCATTACAAAACTTGTACTCACCAAAAGTATAGTAGATGAACGTTTGGGGTAGACAGGTTGTCTCATTAAATTATTTTTCTAAAACTAAAAATATATAATTATAAAGAATGGACTATAACTATTATTAGAAATTTATAAATACACACAAAATCGTTATAATAATTGTAAGATGCAATCCCTAACAACAAATAAATTGATACAGGGTGGTTTATATGCTGTAGCGTTACTGTTTATGAGATTTGTAAAAGGATTTAGTAAGAAATTTTTAATTAATATTCCAATGATACAGATGAAAATAATACATCTTTGAGGACAGGTTTTCGAGCAGATAATTCTAATTTTAAGTAAGTACTCAAGGTAACGAAATTAAATTCGCCGAAAATATATGTTGACGTGGTTTGCTAAGATAAGATTGCGCAGGAAAAAAATGAAGAAAAATGAATTAAATCAATTTTGGACAATTCAACAACGATAAAGAGAAAAAATGCACGGAATTAATTTATTGAGTGTTCAGGTTTTGAAAAAATATGGAGGTGAATGGAAAATATTAAAAACAACTATCATTATAATAGTAATATGAAACATATTTTCTACCTACCAATTCTTGTAGTAAAAAATTTCTTGCAGCTAATTCATGAATGCGATTCACGGTAAAAAAAATCGACTTGTCTCAGTGAAGTTCGCAAACTTTATGCAATGATAAACTATGATAAAATGAAGTATCTAGTACAAATAATTTCGTCGATAAGACTGGCAAATAAAAAATTTTATGACGAAATTGAATTGAAGTGTTTACCTCTCATGCAACTTTCAATGTTTAAAACTCAATAACGACCAAACTACATTTTCGTAATTAAAACTGTGTTCTTATTTTGTCCAACCATTATTTCCTTTAAAAACAAATATTATAAAATTTATCTTAGGAGATTTAATTAATGGATGAAAAAAATACAAAACAATGTCTTATTGAACATAAAATAAATTCCGGATATTTTCAGCTCAAACATTTAAATAATTTACCATAACAGTAACAGTAATAAATTTGCAACAAATGAAAATAATTTTTGTAAAAGTGCAAAAAATGTAAATTTGGGAGTGAGTACTTAATTGCATAAAGTTCCTTCCAGCAAGATGAAACAACCGCAACAATAAAGATTTTGAAAATAAAATAATCTTTTCTGAAACACCCGGTATTTAAGTACATTCTTCCATTTATTTTATCATTTTATTAAAATCTTGTTTTTTGAAAGAAGTTTTTGTACTATAAATTATTTCAAATATATTGTTTGAAAACGAAACCTGGCTTAAAAAGTTTCGGATATTATTGCTCTTACAACTAGCCCTGCTGGGAGGTAATAAGTGCCTACTGGAAGTTTGTAAATCTTTTTGACGTAGCTCGTAAATCGGCAAAAACCAGCTGTTTCAATTTCGCTTCTTGATCTAAAGATCATTGAATAAATCAAAAACTATTACGTTGTTTAAAACAGCTATAGGTCAGCCCAATATAAGAAAAAAATCTGCAAGTCCAAAAAATGTTAATACAAAATTTTGATAACTGAAGGCTTAAAAAAGAATTTCAGAATTTGATGTTTTAATTAATAACATGCAGAATTATAATAATTAAGTTTACGTTTTTTTGTAATACATAATATACACACCGAACTTCGCACTTACACTCTGCATTTTCATTATTGTTGCAATTAATGTTTCTCTTCTCTTAGTTGTTTGAACAAGTTATTATAACACATATTTGAGATTAAACTATACTTTAAACCAACTTATTTCAAGTTTATGGTTTTTCATAATAAATACAAATGGGCAACAAGATCATGTATTTTGGTAATTACAATGTTTAAAACATTTACAAACATACCTTAACAAAACCATTGTAAAAGTTAAAATTGGCTAAAATCACACAGTATGTCTAAAGGTACCGGGAAATCGTTAATGTCTGTCCAGAAAAACCTACTTTCTACAGAGAGCAAACCAATCTTTACATCCATCAGCTGTCATGTATGAAATGAAGTTAGCAATTTCTAACGATAGATGTTTAATTAGTTTTGAAAATGATTTTTTTGGATAATAACAACAGCGTATAACAATAAAAAAGTAAACTTAAAAATTGTAAACAAGCAATCATAATTTAACGTCAAATTAGCAAATGCATTGGACAGTGTTTCTAATATCACACTACAATGAAATATTGTTAACTTCCTGGAAGGTAGTTTTTTCTGGACATACATACATCTTTTTACAAAAGTTTGAAACTAAAGACTTATAACTAAAGACTTTGAATAAGTACAATTGCGACCACGGAATAGTTAATCCGCCCGCTTGATAAATGTAAGTGTTAACTATTCCTTGGCCACAAATGTAACTGTCCGTCAATTCAAAATGGACTCGAGGTTTCCCAGTAAACCACAACTTATAACATTAACGTAGATTTTATATAACATCCGTACTTTGAATGTATACAGTTATGTAACAAGTAACATACATGTAGGTTACATGTACCAAGTAACATACATGTAGGTTACATGTACCATACAATGTCCCGTCCTTTTATATAAATGTAAAAATATTGATGTAACATTTATGTAACTGTGATATATGCATGTTATGTAGTACGCGCTATAAATGTAACGTCGTCGTGCTACGTTGTGAACAAATCTGGTACGTAGCAAAAATATAACTTTTGTTCCATTTATGTTACATGCATGTAACGATGAAAGTATCTTGGCGACATAAACGTTAAAATATTGCATTTACATAACGTTGCAATATATATTTAACATATTTTTGTTACAATTATGTTATGTAGACAACTGTAGGAAAATAATACAAATTTTATAACACAATTTATTTATTTAGAATTTTATAATATATTTTTTACATAATTTTACAATGATTAGTGACAAATATATGTTACGCTAGTTTAAACAAATTGTAAAAATTTTTAGAAATGAAGTAAGTAATACATAAGTAGACTTAAATAAAATTTTTGAATATTTAGATACCTGATATCGCTGAAATAAGTAGTAATTTGGAAGTCTTTGATTAAACGTTGGCAGTGTTGTTTCTGGAATCAATTTTGAAAATTAGAAATATACAATACTTAAAATTACTATAATTTTGTTATACAGGCCGAATCTTAATTTTCTCGAATTTATTATAAATGCACATATTTCTTTCAAATTGCATATAAATGTCTATTAATATAACAGGGCTACGATCGCAAACCATTACGAAAATTAAATAAAATCATTGTTGCAAGTTTCATATTTTGAATTTTTATTTTAATAATTTTAAATCAGTATAGATAGTGCAGCATGTATCATTACTAACTCTGATGTAAGAAATGTATACAATTTAATATTTTTAATTTTCTCTGTAATTGTGAGGCTTACAATGGAATTATCGCAATTTCAAAGTTCATATTTATCTACAATAATTACAAACAATACTGATTTAATTCTTTTGTGACAAATCAATTACCTGAATAAAAATGCAACCTCACATCAGTAACTGTGGTCTTATTTGTACGTAATTTGTCAAAACTATGTATCCGCATGAAATTTGTTGGCGTTGTTGCACTTCCAATCTTAAAACATTGCACTGTGAACTGGTCTGTAACAACCAGTTTGCAAATTCTAGCGATAGTAGAGTTCCTTTCTCGTATTCTTGGATTAATCTGTAGTCAAAACAATTTTATATTAATTTTAAAATAATTTTAGGCATACTTACTAAACTTACCTAAAGGAAACCATTCAAGCATTTTAACTAAACAAATGCTGTACATACACTGATGCAGGCCAGGCAGCAGTCAGGTAGAATATTTTTACAAAAAGGTCAGATAATGTAGAGTGGCTGGGTACAATATTGTTAAATTGAGTCTAATGCCGATACGACATACGGTTCACTTCAAATTTAATATTTCAAGTAGCATTTCGAAAGAAATTATAATTTTTATTTGCTGACGGGCATTTTTGTACACACCTCATATAAAAAATATGGGGAATTCCTTTATCACAATATTATCTTAATAATATTGCTTTAAATACGTGGTGGGCCTCTAACTATTTTAAAAAATTAAGTTTTCATCAATATTTTAAAGTTTTTTTTTTGGTTCACTATAGTTCAGTTTAGTTTAACAACTCTGTTATGAAAAAGTGAAATAGTAACATAATTATTACTTTCAACTGTAAAAATTGCGCACAGATGTAAAAAATTCTAGTAAAACCAATTTTTTGACCTACTTTAGAATGTTTACAGAAAACAGGAAGAGCGTACTTTTAACTGTATAGTAACTGTATTGTATAGAATTGAAATTTTACGGTGACTTTTGTTCAAAAACTCGTTTGGACCCCTTGACCATCTTTCGAACATCTGGTTTCAATAGAACCGACCGACCTTCTCTTTGAATTCCAAATCTTACAATTTGTTTGGAAATTGTTTATTGTCCTTATTTAATGGATAGTGTGACACAATGAAACAATTCGTCAATAACCAGAAAGAAAGGATAACAATAATTCTATTTTATTTATATTTAATATCCCTTTTGATTTACATAGGGTGTAAGGGCAATTTATACTTAAAATTATTTAAATGTAAATAGAAGTGCAAATAGAATTAATTAACTCCAAGTTATATCCGTGTTTCCAATTATAAATTTTAAATTTTTTTGGCATAAAAATATAATAGCCTCGATTTTGCATTTCTTACATTTCAGTTACACGATTCTTGAAGAAAGCTAAAATATTTTTGATACTAAAAATAAACATTCATCGTCTGAACGATACACACCAATAAAATAAGAGTACATTTCTATTGTAATACGTAATTGTACGACTTAATTCTGGTTGTATGCAGAAGCGGTTTCTATAAAAAACTGTTGTAAATTAATTTTAAATTAATTACATTTCTGAATCCTTTGAAGGCCTAGAAATGGTCGATATTAATATTATATTCTCTATAAATATAAAAAAAAATATTTTTTTATAACAATTGTAACGTAATTACAATATAATGTAACAAAATAACTACTTCCAACATTAAAAATTATGTTCTTGTAATGTTACAATGTAACCTAGCATTTACGTACAAATAGAATGTAACCGGTACATATCCATGAAGTATCAATAGTAATATAACAAGGACGTATAACTTGTAACATACATTTTACATAAATAAGTCATATCGTAATTATATCACTTCTTCAGCAATATTTTATGTACAAGTGATATAGAAAGAACAAACTGATATAAATCTTGCATAACTATAGAAACGTATAATTGCTGTAACCATTTCGGTATCATTAATGTAGCAGTGATGTTAGTAAAGTATTATAACAATGTTCTCTAGAAGATACGTAAATGTTATATGTAAATCTAAAATGGTTTGCTGGGTTGCTTATTTAATATTTCGTGTGTATTTATTCACAGTAATTTTATAGCTTAATTATTCCATTTAATTAATTTCACATTGTAAAATCAAAGACTTAACTATTTCGTTAATAATTTTGTTAAAAACTAGCGCGCCGAGCCCGTTCTAATTGACTGACAGTGTACATCTGATTTACTGTAGAAACAGCGATAATGCTGTTCTTAGGTGATCACATAACAATAAATTAATTCTACATATTTGTACTTAATAAGTAACACAAGACCTTTAAGCAAAAAGATATTTTAACAAACATAAAAAAGTAGTTTTAAGTAAAGTTGTATACCTAAAAATAATATATGTTTATTCAAAGTGATCATATATTTACGTGTGAAAAATTTCATTGAATAGAAATTATTAACAATATTTTAGACTGAAGACTAATTAATTCGATAAAATTGGCACCTTTTAATTACATGCATATCAACAATTAACAATCCAAAATTTATAACTTTAAGCTTTAAGACTCTTCTATACCCGCGTGTGAACGGTGAGCTGAGAGAGCAAGCAAAGTTCAAAGTAGGATACCAATAGATGACGCATTGAAAACATTCTCTATATTATCCATGCAGCTGATGTACGGAGTCAATTAAATGAAAATGGATTGGTGCGGGCGCCGACAAAGAATCTTGATAAGGCACGTGCAAATTTTTACTGTCAACGGAATAGGACCAGTGGTGAATCGCTGAACAATTATTTTAGTTGAGTTTGTGTTTCCACCCGTGTCTCAATTTTACAGAAGATATCGGTTACCTAACTAATTAAAAAAATGGGTAAATCTAGTGGCGATTTACTGTTACCAGACGAAAATAACACTCACTCAATATTACCAGATGGTAATATAATCGCAATGGTTCACGAAATATTGGCAAATGAAGTCAAAATGCTTTTGCCTTTTTCGCGAATGCCAGACTTGTTTTTTATATCGTCGTCTTGACCACCGTATTCCAATCTCACACGGCCACGCGTGACTGGCGTCTTTTAATCAGTTGGTAACATTACGTAAAGTAACCAAATTTGGACGAAAGAAACGAAGCAATGGTCAGCAATTAGAAAATTTAAATCAATTCAGGGGTAAAAAAATACATAAATTATTAGCATTAGCATTAGCGTGATTACCACAAACCTGTGATATTAAAACTGTTTTGCAAATTAATTTATAAACACCCCATACAACATACAATTTTTTAAAAGTTCACGAAAAGAAAAGTATCACTTTCGTCGCTAGTAGGATAGAAAAGTAACTTTTCTTCTAAGGAACTAGCACTTTCTATTATCTTGTTATGACTATAAGGGTTATCGTTTGATAATAGTATATTATGATATGAGTTTAATAAGAAGCATTTTGTCGCACGCACGGGTTTAGGGCACGACGAGCTTGTGAGGAGTGTCCCTAAAAGAGAAAGTGCGACAAAATGCCTTATAAACGAGGTATCATACACTATTTTTTCTACTTTGCCACATTTTTAAGCAAAAACATGAAATTTCAAAATCTAGGGAATTTCGCGGCATGCGGCAAATACATTAAAGGCGGCTATGGAAGGAAATGAATTTAAAATGTCATTGTTTCAATAAATTCTGAAAATCAACTTCGCTGAAGATGTTTTAGAATGTGCGCCCCCAGAAATACGATTTTTTTGCAGAAAATACAATTGGTAATTTGCTACCCACCAAATCACGCCATATTTTGAAAAAAAAATACGGCGAATTTGAAAATTGACACTGTTAATTTAGTGTTGACAGTAATGTTAGGTTGTCACAGACACAAGTTGCCAAAATTAAAAAAATTAATTACACTGTTTTTAGTGTTCTTTTTACCGCACGCCTTTTGTCTAGTACGATACGCAAACGCGTGTCGTAATAATCTCAGTACGAACGCAATAGTATATTATGATGTGAGTTTAATAAGAAGTGACAGTATCTGTCAGCGTTGGTGGCTTAGTTACAAGAAATAGGCCTACCTGAAAGTAATTCTTTAGAAAAATAAATATGTGCAGTATTGCCACGTTTTGCTCTTAGACAAACTGTTTTAATTTTAAACAGAATCTATTTGGACCACTTTTGTTGCGATTTCCACAATGCTTCAACAGAAAGCATTGTCCCAATATCAATCTTGTACACCATTTTTTCATCACCCTGTATACCAGATAAACACATATTGACTCTTTCACAGATCGGCTGTCGGCTCGATGGTGGCTCTTATACACTGAGAGAAATAGATGGTCAAAATTAATATAATTATGATTAACTTAAATATAATTTATATTTCATATATGGACAGCAATCTGAAATGCTAAAGGTGCAATATTTATATATTAGGAAATATATTGTCGTTTTAAATATATTGATATTGTAATAATCATATATTTAATTTAGCAATCTCAAGAATGTTAACTGAATAATGAAATTTTACTGAGCGTAATATATCACATTTTAAGCAGTAGTATGCAGAACTGCTGAACCATATAGCATAGATTGTTAATTTAAATATCTTGCAAGGTCGACTTAACAATAGATTATAGCTGGTTGTAACAGAACATATTTTAATGTTTATTATCTAACATTGCTGAACCAAATACTACAGGTTGTTAAAAATATATTTGAGATGTAATTTTTAAATATCTTTATTTTGTTAAGATTAGTTACAAATTACAGTTGCATAATATAATTTATATCGTATAAATTTCCTTAAATATAAAAACACAAATTTTAAAAATAACAAGATCATTAAACTAAAATAACATTTATAAAATACAAACTAAAACGAAACACGGAAGTCTTAAAAATTTGAACTTTATACTATAATAACATTAAATAAAAAATTATACATACTTTTTTGGGAGGTTTCAAAAATACATCATTTAAAACTTCATCTACTTCACTGTCTTCGTAGGTCACCGTAGAAGCTGTTGATGTGAAACTACTCCCTGATGAAGTATTACACTGCGTTTGTGACAAAAAATCAAAATTAGATAATTATAGGTAATAGATTATAGCAACAATATAATTATTTTAGTACGAAACAAATAGCTACACATACATAGAAAAGTTGTTTTTTAAGTATGAATGAAATTTCGAAATAAATTTAACAACAATTGGGAAACCCGTCAATTGGAGATCAAGGCACCTTAAAACGTGTATCTAATAATTAAGTAATTTAAAATGGAAGCACTGGGCTCTGATATAGTTTTTAATTTTAAATTTTTTAATTGTAGTAATAACAAAAATGTACAACCTACAATCTCCAATTTTAGGAATTAGCTCTTTCAGAGCGTCGTTGTTCAACAGTGTAAAGGCTTCGTCATCTATTCCATTATCTAGAATTTGTAAATGTAACTAAGAAATATACGTGGGTGGTGGAGGGAAATTAATAACGAACCGTTAAAATATGATAACCATCTTACCTTCAAATGTTTGCACGTAATGTGCAAATCCCCATTCTTCTAGCAAGTCCTTTACCACCGCCATTTCACTTTAAGCACCCTTAACAGAATCACTGATTTTTCCCTAATTTCGGCGCTATACACAAAACGAACCGCGTGTTCAAATGGTATCAAGCGTGGGCTAATATGAGTCACGAACTCACTTATGAGTTCATAAAATGCCGATAAAATTTTGTTTAGTTGCAAAAAACACACATCTTGAATATTTCCAAGAACAAACTTGAATTGTTGCGTTTCATTATGAAGTTTTTGTTGACAGACGAAAATGCAAGCGCTAATATAACAGATATTTTGTACAGCCAACCTGTCGGAACAAATATTCGTAATAGCGAATACGTGTTATTTTAAAACTAATCATTTTTAAGACAGCAATCTTCCATGTTTAAATTCACAATAATATCTAAATAAAATAATATATTAATGCTAGCAAAGCACGGTTGATTAAGATAAATGTATTTATATTAGTGATTGCAATAATAATCACTAATATCTATTTGTAGCAATCTATTTCTCTCAGTGTACCTTCAGTGTTTTTTCACGACCGGAAATGCAACAGCACAAAATGCAAATTATAACAATTTGAAAATGGAAGACCAAACTGTGCATTTTTACCATATTTTTACTAAAGTAAAAACGACTTTTACTGTATTTTACTTCCATAAAGGAAAGAACGGCCGTCAAATTTGTGAAAAATTGCGTAAAGTTTACGGTGACAATGCCCTACAATAACGTCAGTGACAACGATGGTTGCACCTATGGCGATCATTTTTTCAAGTATGTTAAAACATTATTAAATATAATATAAATATAATTTAATAATAATATAAATTCACTGGACGGAATCCGCTCAAAAATATTACCCCTATACGAAACCTAAATATCCACATTTGAAAATTCTTGTGAAAATAATCGCCTTTTATACAAAACCGTTTCACATAATTCGTGAAACATTCATATTCGAGAAGACGTTCAAACGACTCGTAAATTATTATTATTAGTCACAGCAAAAGAGAGAAAGCATGCGTTTGCCGATTCTATCAGCAATAGTAGGGTAGAAGAGATGGCCGTAGCATGGCGCCAGGATACGATGCCGATTTGATGTTTTCACGGGTGCCACGATTGGGACCTTATTTATCCAAATTTCGCATCTAATTTTTTTATTAATGCTGAAAATCATCTTTACAACAAACTGATCGGACCACTTTTTGTATAAATGAGCTCTGTCCGTAGCAATAAATTAAAATCGTTTTGGTCGAAATTAGGTATAAAACCATAAAGTTTCAAAGTGTTATTACATTAGTCTCATTTACTTTAAGAAAAAAACATCCGGTTATTTTGTAGATAAAGATTTAAACTTTCATAATCTGGCGTTAAAAGTTTATTTTTTTAATAATTGAAGGGGGTTTTTGTGGCAGCCGTGATATAGGAAAATTACATTGAGAACGAGGTATAGAAGAGTCTTAAATTGTCTCATTGAAAAAATCAAGTCATTCAAAATGATTGTTTTTTTACACGTTTAATCCTTCAAGATTTGTCGGGGAGCTAATAAAATTTAATTGCTTTAACGTAAACCGAAATACAGGCAACACCTTAAACTTTTTTATTATCATTATGTCAAACGTCATACGGTAAGAGCATTGACAACAGAGGTCGTTTTCTAACAATGAAAATGAGTTTGCCGCTTTCAAAAACCTTTCTTTCCCAAACGAGAAGTGAACCTACTAAAAATAGAAATAGGTGTTAGAAACGGTTTGTCAAATTGAACTTTTAAAGTTTCACTGATATGTTGTTGCTGCAAGCCCCTCAATGTTAAATACATTTAGCCCAGTAAAAATGTATTTTTACCCTGCAAAAGGTCGGTCAGGTTTGGTTTTTTGATATGTTTTATCATAAATGCCCCTAATGGAAATGACCAGTTTTTGACCTCGTGACCTTTCCAGAAAGGGTTGAAAATGAGGATTGAACTAAAAAAACAACACGTTTTTAAGTACGCTGTGCAAACGGCTTTTCTAGAATAATTAATTTTGACACATTTAAATACCTGACGATATAGGCATTCAGAATCGAATCGAGACCGCTACTCTAGGACCAATAGTTTATGAGCTACGATTTTTTGAAGTTCACCACTTTGATTGCTTAAACCGCAAATAAGATGTTTTTGCTGTTATCGCACGTTTCATGCGCTCCAGGCTGATGCACTGGTTACATCGAAACAAATGATATGGCAGTGTAATGGGCATTAAATGCTTTTTACTATGGTTTTTTGTTTGATCGAATCGGATGAAAAATGACCACATGGGGAGCAATCAAACTTGGAAAATTATTGAAAAAATTGGCTATGGGTAGTACTGTTTCATTGTGCTCTCAAACCTGCCCATTATAACCAATCTCAAAAATTTTGCATTTCATGAATCCGTGATAGCTTATGGGGCACAGAAGTGCAACAGGTAACGAAAACGTCAAAATCCTCCTAGACTTCTGAAAGTTGGCAGGTGCAATCACGTGTATGGGTAGATAAAAAAACTAAATATGTCGATCTTCTATTTTCATTTGTTTTTCCGCTAATCACAAATAACTGGTTGTTTTTGTTTATCTTGGGAAACAGAAATATTTCTAATTTACAAATTTATGTACATTAATTCGCGCAAAACTTTCATTGGGGATACCACAAAACAGAAAACGCAACAAACAAAACAAAAAAGGGCTAATATGAGATTTTATTAAAAAAAAGTCTAACACGCCGTAACGTGCCAACCTACTCCCCGTGCTCCCTTTGTTTTACGTAATTTATGGATGGCCCCTAAAATGTAAATTTTAACCTTTTTATTCTAACCCCTTCAATTATTATGGAATAGTCATTTAGTCATTGACGTGCATTATTATTAAATTGGGTACAATTATTTATATACGATCATATTTTATTTCAATTATTATTTTCGATAAAATAAGATTTGTATGTTATCAATAAATTCGTGACAACACAATAAGTAAATTATCGAAACTAAAATCATTTGCAAAAGTTCTCAAAAATAAATATTTTCCACTTCACCCGTTTAAGGTAAACTTTATGGCAGTCAATAAGGCCCTAACAAAGGCCACTCAGTGTCTTTGTTGGGGCAATATATTTTGTTGACACTTTACCCTCGAGCTATGAAAAAATGCGCTTTCTGCAAAACGAGCTCAAACGATTTTAATTAAATTATGAGCAAACTATAATAAAAAGTATGCGTTTAAGTATCAGTAATAAGCTCATATAAATTTGAAACCAAAATTTTAAATATTTGGAGGCTTTATAAGGGATTCAAATTTCGAATTTTTTTTACATTTTAATTAATAACTAGCTTAATCGAGACACCATCAAAAAAAGAACCCGATAGAAGTATCCGGACCGATCACTCTTATAAAATGTAATAGCGACCTATTCTTTAAATCTTAAAAATGTGGCTAAAACCAATGATGCCGTTTTCCATTTAAATCACATTGTGCCGATGGTTAGCCGCCCGAAACGATCCAAGAGTCTTAACTTCGTTTCTGCAACTGGCCCTAAATGTTGTTTACCAACATTAAATAAAAAAACAAAATTGCAATTTTCAAAACTCGGATTTATGTTTTGTGTTTTGTATAAATGTAATTAATATTAAAATTGTTCGAGTATAATGGGACTCTTGTTTAGATTAATCAATATTCAACTTTCTAAAAGATCCTTCGATACCGAATATAGCTTCGGCAGTTTTTGGATTACCAAATCTTTTTTTCTCGTTGGAACGATATTCATTATCACTTTCAAACCACTTCTGATAACTTTCCACCTTCTTTTTCCAAGTAGCTAAAATATTTGAACTTGAATATCTATGTATTAGAATTTAAATTTTGTTACCTGTAAGATTTTCTAGATTTTCATTTTTACCGCCATACTCAAATGGTAAAACTTCCTGTGGAATGATGTCATTAAATTCATGATGTTTAGCTGTAGTGTGAGCTGTAAGCTGCAACATCAATTGAATGTTATAAATTTTAGTTATTTATCTAAGTGCCTCGATTCGATTGAAATCTCATCTGATCGTTTCTATTCACTTGAATGTTAGGACGAAATGGACTGGCCTGAAAATCAATTCTTGAATTTTGCGACTTGAATGCAGTGAAACGGATAGTGTTGAATTTTAACTACAAAGACGCGATTGGATTTAGAACAATCGACGTTTTTTTATGGTGTTATTAAAAAAATTACACATCGGTATTACATATGAAGAAACCATAGTTGTTTTCTATTTTAATACATAATTGCATGACAAACAGTTGCAAAAATTGTAAACGAACGTTTAACGTTACGCATGACGAAACAAAACAAACTGAAGTTGATTGTTGATCTTTTTCTAACATATCATTCGATTTTGTTTAATATTATAAATTTACCTTGAAATTGTTCCTGTTTGTACTCATGGACCTCTTTTCGTCTTAATTTAAAATGAATACATTTTAAAAAACACATTTAAACGAGGACCATGAGTATAAACAGAAATAATTTCAAGGTAAATTTATAATAAGTATCTCATGTGTAGACAATTTATTAAAATTAATGTTTAATATTGTAATGGAGTTGATTCTGGATAGTACCGTCCATTACAATACAACACGATATAAACGCTGTAGCTTGAAACAAGGATTGCATTGACACGAGGCATCGAGATAAAATGTTTTTGATATAAAAAATAAATATGAGGTAAGTCTAGAAAGTAAGTTCTGATTGGCCATAAATACTAGAACAATTGTTTTCTCCTAAATTGAAAAGAGCGTCCTACTTTTCAACATCTCTTAAAACACTTGCTGTAAGCTTTTGTATGCTACTGCCACTGCCACTGGGATCTCGTCAATTTTCTATAGTAAACAACTGAGCTTATTGGTCGTTGCTCTATAAAATTCAGAAGCAACATTATTATTAATCACCAACTAGCCTCGTTTTTGTCCATCGTTGAACATATACGTCCCTTAAAATTTGCCATGTTCTCATAACTTTTGCTTGATTCATCCAGTTAGTCGTTAACCTTTTGATGTCATATGTCCAGCTCATGGGTGGTCTTCCTACGCTTAGTTTATCATCTTTTGGTCTTTTCATCATTTATCTTGGCTATAATTATGTCCTGTCTAGTTCCATTTTAGGTTACTTATTATTTCAATAATGTATGTAATTAGTGTTGTTCTTCTTAATTCTTCAATTTTCATTTTACCCCTGATTATTGTTCGTCATTGATCATTGATCTTTCCATTTTGCTTTGGATTATTCAAAGGTTTTTTGCTAGGAGCACACATTGATAGGATACCTTTTTCTTTAGGTGTATAAAATGTTATTTTTGTCTATTAAGGAGCCATACGCTGCCCAGTTTACAATTAGATTTATATGCGTTTGTATATCAGTAGTATATAATGATCTCGTGATCTAAACACATATCTTTCGGTTATTTATATGTCTACATCCTTTAGTTTTGATTCTTCACCAAGTACTAAAATAAAACCAACTCTCCTACAGGCAGTGTCACGTTCAGTTACCTTCGTCGTGATTTTTCTTAGACTTTCGCTATTCAAACTACTTTACCTTCAAAGTGGAGATAATTTAGTTACTTTCCGTCGATTCACATCAACTTTGTTTTTCAGTTAAACGTTTTGAAAGTCTGTTTTAGAACAGCTGTAAATACTTTGGGTAACAACGTGTGGCATTGTCTGACTACTCGTCCTACATTTACAGGTGTATTAGTAATATTCTAAAGAACACCTGAAAATAAACAATTTCACTCGTATTTATTGGGGCCAATTGGACCTTATTTTCCGGAGCTTGTACGTTTCTAATTATTTGAACATCCTAATATTTGAATCGGTTATTTAAGAAACCCCATAAGTCACATTTTTATCAAAATCGACATTTTGTTCGAAATCGATATTTCATCCCAGGCTCATGATTTAGTAGAGAAACAACATTAATTCAACCCTTTCCTTGGCAGCTGGAGAGGTACGAATTGCCAGTGTATTTGAGAAACACATAAGTCACTGACGTTTTAACAATGTTTTTACATTTTAATCCCTTGTTGACTAGTCGTTTCATGGTGAAGTTCATTTCTATTTGCCTGGTGGGGGTTCATCACGAAACCACAACAGTGTGCGTATGCACTACTTAGTAAAATTTTAAAAATCAGTAAACAAAGGGTTAATATTTAATATTTTTAATATTTTAATGCAAAATAAATACATGGTTTTTTTTCTACGCTCATTGATTGATAAACCTTGGTATCAGATACAAATTAAGCAATGTATTTGAGAAACCCCATAAGTCATGGCGCTTTAAAATTACTAAAAGAAAAATTAAAGACCGGGAAGGTTTACTAACAAGCATTTAATACAGTTCAGAGGGACATGTTCTATTTTTAAAAATTAGGAAGTAAACGCTAAAACAGTTTTTCTAATTTTCCAAAAGTTAAGGTCAGTTGATTTATGGGGTTTCTCAAATAACCGGTTCATTTGCAAACACGATTTTCATTTATATCAAGTTGCAATATTAAATAATTAGTTCTAGAGAGAATGCAAATCAAAATCTTTTATGAATTGTAAAAAATATGTTTTTTTGTGTCAATTGGATTCTTTAATGTGCCATTCAGACGCTCAGTTAACCGCATCGACTTGGGTACGCGTGTAAGTCCGCGTTCTAATCCGAAGTACTAAATTGCAATCACCTACAAAAAAACTTGTTAAAAATATTTTGACATTTTAATTAATTTAAAGGGTTTTCCAATAAGAGGTGTTATTTTGATATTCAAAGGAAAAAGCTAATTTTTTGAGATAAATGATCGGATGTTTATTTCATTATAAAGAGGAAGGTATGCCGTTAATAATGGAAAATAACATCAGCCAAATGACAACCACGACCACGCCTACAGGACCATATCCTATTCATGAAATTTTCCATAACCAAATCGCAAAGTGGCTGCCCTATGTCCTCGATAGCCTCACGAATTCCATCTTTCAGGTCTTGAATCGACGCTGGGCTGTTGGCGTAGACCTTCTCTTTCACGTAGCCCCAAAGGAAGAAGTAGCAAGGTGTTAAGTCACAAGATCTCGGTGGCCAATTGTGATCACCTCTTCGAGAGATAACACGGTCCGGAAACTTTTCCCGTAAAAGATCAATGGTTTCGTTGCTTGT
The DNA here is from genome assembly GCA_949768715.1 of Dascillus cervinus. Taxonomy (NCBI): domain Eukaryota; kingdom Metazoa; phylum Arthropoda; class Insecta; order Coleoptera; family Dascillidae; genus Dascillus; species Dascillus cervinus. The sequence goes on along the minus strand of OX458322.1, from coordinate 12,404,740 downwards.
GTGGCACGTAGCGCCGTCTTGTTGAAAATAAACGTTGACCATCCAATTCCGGCCATAAAAAATCATTAATCATCTCTCGATAGCGCAATCCATTAACCGTAACTGGTGCTCCAGCCTCATTTTCGAAAAAGTAAGGTCCAATGACCCCGCCGGACCATAAACCGCACCAAACAGTCACACGTTGAGGATAGAGAGGCTTTTCAACAATAACTCTTGGGTTTTCTGAGCCCCAGATGCGACAATTTTGCTTGTTGACGAAGCCATCCAGGTGGAAATGGGCCTCATCACTCAAGATGATTTTTCGATGCCAAATTTTCACCATTTTTATAGTGAATTTTAATAATTTCAATGCGTTGTTGAAGCGTGTATCGTTTCATTTTTATTAATGGCGTAGTTTCTACTTGTCAAATGTCAAAAAATTATAGCTCCAAAAGTGACATCTACCGAAATAACGGGCTATTCAAAATAACACCTCTTATTGGAAAACCCTATACTTTAATGAGATCAATTTTTTAAAGTTTGATTATACAGGCGAGGTAGATTATTCAATTCTACATAAGTTGATGATGCAAGGTTTTCTTCAAATTTAAAGTGCTCAACAAGATCTTGCATCAAAAATTTGCTCTTTTTCAACTATTCAAAGTCCCACTGAGCAAGAGCCTTAAGCTGCGCACCAAAATGAGGGTCTGAATGGCACATAACTGTTCGTAAATTTACATACCCTTTGTTTCGTTTTTGAGTTTAAAAAGGGCAGGAGCAGCTTCATGAATAAATCAAAAACTGGCGGAACATTGAAATAGTGGAGACCTTTTAGTCTCGCCGGATAACACTGTTGAACACAAACCAGCATTTTCTGAACTATATTCGGATGAGCATGCTTAATTAGTTCCAAACCAACTTCTTCCACATCTCCTATTATTTGCTGTCCGGCAATTATAATATTATCATCTTCATTTAAAAGAATATCTTGTATCATAAAAAAAGTTTTCACTAATGTGACGTATGGAATTTTTTTCGGATCATAACCCCCGAAACGTAGGAATATAATTCGCTCGCCTTTTGGACTCAGAGGTTGTGGTAGAGGCAAAATCACACTGTAACAATTGAACATCAAAAATGGAAATAATTGCTTTAATGTATGTACCCAAGTTTCAGCATTCCTTGGATTTCAGGTTGAAATGGGTCACGATTTGTGAAAAACTCGGGAACCAATGTTCTGATGGTATAAAAAGTGTCGAATTTTTCTTTTACTTTTTCTAAACGAAATTTGCAGCCGCGAAGAAAAGCTAGCAGCCACTGATCATCTTCAAAAATTAATTTTAAACGGCCTAATTATTATTAACATAATTTCTTTACCTGTTCTTGCCTTCAAATGTGGTTGTTGGGATAACCATTTTTTCAAATATTTTAAATCATCGGGTAGTTGTTTGGCAACCTCGTTTAATTCCAACTCACACACTTCTTTAAGTTGTTCTGATAATTCTCTAATAGGCATTTTTATTACAATTTTTTTTGAAACTTTAAATGATCGCTTAGAGATACAACCTAACACTAACTGCTTGTTCGAAATTATGCGACAAAGAACTTGGTACTGCTCACTACAAACCTGTTAGTGAAAAAATAACCAGATAATAAATTATTTAAATTAAAAAGCATGCATTTATTTATTTACTTTTTTGGCTTCACATAAAATAGTCTCATTTCGTTTTTACTACTTTAGATTTCTATTAAGCAAAAAGTCTATAATACAATAACGTAAATAAATTAAATTTTTAATGATGATTGTTAAAATGATGTTGTTAATTGGCGGATGTTAAGTACGGAAGTGGATGTATAGTTATGTAAAATTAAAAAATTAGTAGGTGCCACCAGAGAGGAGGAAGAGGACGAAAAGGAAGCACCAACTGTATGTAGATCATCACCTCGAGGCCGTTAGCTGATTTTCATAAATTATTCACAGAACAAGTATTTCAACGAATGTAAATATTTCAGATATCTGCAAGCCTTTTTTTGCTTTTTACCTTGATAACAAGAAACCAAAATAGATTGTTGAAAATAATTTTGATACGGTGAACTACAAGAGGGCTAAAATGCCTATAGTTCGTCAACCTCGACAGTACCATCATTTGCATTCAAGAAGAGCCAAATTATTGGTCTAAAAAATCAAAAAATCAGTTGTATTGCTGCGCCTGTTACGAGATAGTGGCGACGATGGAACGATGGAACGATGGACTAAATGGGTCTGGTCATCCTAGAACCTCACTGTACGTGTAGATCAACATATTTGAGTAGTGGCTAGCCGAAACCAATTTACCTCACCACGAGCAGTGGGAAACAAGTTAGTTGCAGCAATAGGACGTCCCGTCTCAACAAACACCGTCTATTGAGGAATTCGTTCTTTTGGGCTACGTTTGTCGTATCCACTGTTAACCCTGGCTTTCACTCTTAGGGCCGGTTGCACAAATCAAATTCAACTGACGTTCAAGTGGAACCGTAGTTGAACTCGAGCTTGTCACTCCTAACCCAGTTAGAAATGACAAAACATACAAACAGCGCAAGCGTGACTATTGTGTGGTTCAGCTGAGCTCTAATTCGACCGCACTTGTACAACGAGTGGCACAACTAAATCGCGACTCAGCTAGAACTGGAGTGCGCTTAAACTACAGTTGAACTTGCATTTGTATAATCGACCCTTAATCACTGGGCCCGAAGACTAGAATGATGCAATGAACGAAGAAACTGAGTTCAAGATTGACAACGAGTTCTGTTTTTGTCTTTGGACTCATGACGACCGGAAAATGGTGAGGCGTTTTCGTGGGGAGCGGAAAAATCACAATTCTTTTGTCGAGCAACCCACTGCCCGTACACCTGGAGTAATGGTTTGGGAATTGAGATGCCATGGAAGCAGGTCACGATTGGTATTCATTGAGGGCACATTGCAGCGTAGTCTTACATCGCGAGTGTACTGAAGCCCGTTTGTCTTCCATACCATCAAGGTCTCAACAACCCTATTTTCTAGCAGGCCAATGGACGTCCTCACACGACAAGGGCTTCAACGCAGTTGCTGGAAAATGACAACGTTGACGTGCTTCCATGGCCATCGAACATGTGTAGGATACATGATGCAATTCAGAAGTAACATACAAAAACGCTCATATTGAAGGTATATAAATACTTACTTTGAAAGATCCAGTTGATTCTCTAGACAATAAATAAACCAGAAATATATTTTTTGTAAAAAAAACACTTATTGAACATAAAAAGCCTTTACTACATGTCGATACTGCTGAATAAAATATGCACATAAATATGTGAACTAATACGTTTTACGCCTCGGAAGTGTAATACAATGAAACGCGGTTTTTATGTTTTTTAGATAATTCAGCTGTTCTCAAAACTATCGCTTTAAGAGTTATGAAATTTCAACAGGGTAAACTTCATGGAAAAAATGCAGATCAATAGATAATTATTATTACAAATATTAAAACAAAAGTATTATGATTGTATTATCATCCTGCAAATTTTAATTAGAAGCCGAAAGATTTTGGTCTTTCAAAATTGATGTAAATAAATTAAAAAAAACGTCGCCCGTTTGCATAACTGTAATTTTTTAAGTAGTAAAAAAAAAGAATTAATGGATCATAATAACATTGCTAAAAAAATTATAGTTGAATGTTGGCTGATTATGGTAAAACCAGGATAGCAGGAACAGTAATTTATAAAGTAATTGCATATGTATGAACAGATATTTTTATCGCAAAGAAAAAGATTTTGATTGATAATAAAAACGCTATACGTTTTATTAATTTATTGACAAGTTTCAGCTTTTACAGCAGAAATTAAACTACAGAATTTACATTTAAATATTTTATTAATTTACTAAACGGTGCTTACATAAACCAGTAATAAACCACCACTTATTTGCTTCTCATTGCAAAAATAGAATGGTCCACCGTAAAACATTTTCGCAAAAAAAAACATCTTTCAAATTCCCTTAAAAATTGAAAACCCGCGGTCAATAACCTACAATTACCGTACTATAAAATAAGCGTTTTATTATTTTAGAATTTAATTATTCCAACGGCATTAGGACGCTATAAAGTCAAATAACTCAAATTATTTTTTTTGTTTTTCAACTCATTGCGTTGAAAATGTCACAGACAGGACAGGACTTCAGAATACGCGCACACTGCTGATGATGATGAGCCAAGTCAGAACTATTATGTGCAAGATAGAACAGGGTCGCCTGTTGATGTTTCTGTTGTTTCACAGTTAGCAATAAAAAGGAAATTCGGTGCTGACGTCTTGGAGTAAGAAATAGCCAGTCGGGCGACACTTAATGCACAGCAATCAAAATTTGAAACACCTAACAACAACGGGCTTCTCGATGACCGCATTAACATTATCTTTAAAAACATTTTCCTTCACAAGTTCTTTATGCTAACGAGGCAACTGTTTGAAGGACTCTTCCTGTCTTTGGTCAGTTTGTTGGTTATAGTAACTTCAACTGCGTCTATTAGCGCAGACACGACAGGCGTCTCTTTGGCAGTATTCTGAGCAGTATTCTGAGCAGTATTCTGGGCAGAAGCTGGAACAAAATCCTGTGCAAAACATTTTATTAAGAAAGGATCGAGCAAACTCGTGCAGCCTCCTCACCTGTAACCAACTAGATTGCACTAAGTGCAGCACGTTACTACTACTAAACACAGCCGGTGGCGTGCGTTGGTTGTACATATTATGTCATATGTGATCTAATTGTTCTAGTTCATCCGTCTGTTGATCGTTGCTGATGGCCTGTGCCACCTGTTTGGCAAATGCAGCCTGCACTTCCTTGCTCGGGTTCGAAGGTGGAGGTTGTGGGGTCTGCCTAGCTGAAGACTCACCACAAGCTGGATGAGATTCATCCTGCTCGTACATCTCATTCAGTTTGTCCTTGCCGGTGGTTGGGTCTATGATTGGAATTGCTATTGCTCTCCTCCGATTATACTTAGGGGGTATGTTCTGCTGCTGTGTTACAGTAGGGTTAATAGTAATCGTGGCTTGCGGAGACTGCGTGTTATTGGGCGACTGCGACTGTACCTGTGACGGCGGCGACCCCAAACGTTGCAACGCAATCTGATTATTGTAAAAATCTGCGAAAACAGCAGAACAAATTCTAAACGGGTACGAACGACAACACTGTACTTACAGGTCGTCTGGGGCTGCGTTTGCGTCTGTACAAGAGGGGGGTACGCGATCTTCTGGTTGGGGATCATCTGGAAGGTATGCTGGTATCCGGCCTGTGGCCGCGGGGCCGTGCTGTACGGCACCGCGTTTACATACATCTGCACGGGTCCCGTCGCCATAGGAACAAACTTGGAAGGTTGCTGTGGATAGATTGGTCGAGCCTAAAACATCAAAGTCGAATTGAAAAATCGAGAGGGCGGACGAGAAGTTTCAGAGAAAACGCAATTTTGAACTTTGTTCTTACTTGTCTGTGGCTTCCGGACATTCTCGGCGTTTGACCGGGTTGCGGTGGAGGTCTAGGATAATAAGGCGGTGCTGCTCTTCTTACTTGAGATTGATTTACATAAGCCTACGAAAACAGATTGAGCATGCAGAAACTATAAATCGATTAGTAAAAAAACGTGTTGCGCCACTATTCCGAACAAGGTATGGAATTGCCCATATATCGTTCACTGAAGAAACAATCATTCATTAATTAATCTGTAAACTAATCATAACGAGGTGACTGAATATTCTGAACTAACCGAAAAACGTTAAATATCAATTTGTACCAAAGTACCAACTAACAAAGGATGACAAAATAGTGTGTCTAAATCAACTTTATCATATTAAATAACTAATTTTAAGTACACAACAGTTTTGGTCTAGTTAAACTGAATTTATCTTCATTCCAGTACACAGTCTACTTTTCATTCCAGAATTTGCCCGCAACAAGTAAACGTGATTCCAGCTTTAAATTAATTTTTATTGTCAAACTAAGATGCATTTCCTACTTTATATATTGACGTCGTCATGTTGAAACGACTTAAGCGACAATTGTTAAATTTTAAGAAATACACAAAAAACGTAAAGAAAAATTTGTGTCAATTTTAGAGTTTTCATTACTATTTCATTAGCAGGTTTTTGAAAGAATTACAAAACAAAGTCGTTCAAATCTATGTAAAATTAATCCTCATATTAGTTTATTTTTACTCCGCCATTGTTTTTGGATACCTAATTTCACTTATAATCTTAGATGTTGTCCTTTTTGGAAATTTAAAAATGAGTGTCTTGAATTGGATAATATTGTTATTTCTTCTTTGGAAAAAATTTTGAATATTAAATTTACAATAAGATCCTGGACTCAAGCCAAAGTACCAATCCGTTTTGGTGGCTTAGGTATAAGGTCTATAATTGATATTTCCTCGCCTGCCTTTTTGTCTTCTACATTTTCTAATTCTGAACTTACTATGTCCATTCTAATTCTACTTTCTAGTTTTTCTAATTTTGAAATTACATCCCTTAACGAGGCTGTTGATTATTGGAAGGAAATTTCTAATTCGTCTTTACTTCCAAAAGAGCTTTCTATTCAAAGAAATTGGGACTTACCTATCTGTGAGAAAATATTTCAAAATTTATTATCTTCCTCAAATATCACACAAAAAGCTATCTTATTAGCTGGATCTGAACTTGAATCTGGAGCTTGGCTTGAAGCTCCTCCATCTTGTAAATTAGGTACTCTTTTAGAAAAACACTTTTTACAAATTGCAATTTCACTTAGATTGGGCATAAATTTCTGTCATCCTCGTTGGGTCATCATGGTTTATCGTGCATTAAAAGTGCTGGTAGACTTTCTCGTCACAGCTGTATTAATGACATTATTAAACGTGCTTTCTCTTCTGCCAACATTCCTTGTATCCTTGAACCTAATGGTATTATGAGGGATGATGGCAAACGTCCAGATGGTATTACAGTTATTCCATGGAAAGTAGGTAAATCTTTAGTTTGGGATTTTACTTGTATGGACACAATTGCCCCTTCTCATTTGACTGATTCTTCATTTTCTGCAAGATCTGCTGCACACTTGGCAGAAAATGTTAAGAACAAAAAAATATAAGGCAATTTCTGATGATTATTTTTTCGTCGCCTTCGCTGTGGAAACTTTGGGTCCTTGGAGTGCTGATGCCCTTTCTCTCCTTGAAGATTTGGGGAGGCGTATTGTTCAAACAACGGGAATTCCTCAAGCCAAAACATATTTGAAGCAAGGAATAAGTTTGGCTATACAGAGAGGCAACGTTGCTAGTGTTCTTCGTACAGCCCCGCTTTCTTCTTCTCTTAATGAGTTATTTTATTTATTCTAGTTATTAATTATGTTATGTTATTTTATGTTATCGTTAAGCAAATATGATATTACATTTTTTAATTAATTTTTTGTTTTTGCTTTTTCTTGTAAAAGTTACTGTAATATAAAAAAAAATATTTTTTTTAACTGCACTATACATTTTTTAACTTATACTTGTACAAAATGGGTTTTATGTGTAGAAATCAGTACTATTCTAAGTGCGGTACTCAGTACCGCGGCGCGCTCTAACATGTAACTCAGATAGGTGCGCCCACTGCAGGGTTAAACTGTTGTAGAATTGCGTGAATCCCCGGCTAGCATGGCAAGCACCAGTGTGCTTTATGTTATATTATCTGTGCCAGTGTGCTGCGTCGAAACCTACGCGTTATTATATCAGGAAATCCCCTAATATACTATCGCTTCGGCTAGGTCAGTGGTCGGCAAACTTATTAGCCAAAGAGCCAAATATGAGCATTACAACAATTTTTTAAAAAATTGGGAGCCAAATCTGCTTGTTTAGTAAACTTTTATTACACTTTAATAAGTAGTACACTAAATAAAAATAAATAAAAATATTATTGCGCCTTCCGTGCATATTTGTGCCAGAGCCGCACTTAAGGAGCCAAAAAACCACATGCGGCTCTGGAGCCGCACTTTGCCGACCACTGGGCTAGGTGCATGCAGTCTACGAGCAGTACGGCAATATGTCTCAAATTCTAGTGCTAGACGTATGACGTGATTATCATGGCCGCTAAAAATTGTTTACACTTGAATTTAAGCATGTATAATATTAACAGGACGTTTTTAATTTTTTGTCCGTTATATCGAGGTTTTATTGTATAATGTCTAGGTTTTTTTTTTCAAATATTTTAATTCTAAGAAAAAATAGTATAGGTAACATGTTTCTACTCAAATTATTTAGTGAGCTATGATGAATTTCGAAGTAGTTGCGTGACGTCATCGAGCTCAACTCAGCTTAGTCTCTTATAATTTTACAGAACTGTTTAGTGTCGAAAATAGTCATGACCCATTTAAAAAATGAGATTTTGATTGCATTACTGGTTCATTTTCCCATTGATGTTAACGGCTCTCGGCACAGAAACTTGTTTACTGCAATACTACAATTTTACGAGATCGTTCTTCAACTAAATGATAGGCAACCAAGGGTACCACCTTGGTCATAAATAATTGCAACAATAGAGCGCCGTCAAGTAGCTATAAATCACTCTCTTGAAACGACTTATATCTCAACATTTACAGAATTTACAACGCCCGAGACGTGTTTGGGTCGCCTCTTTTATTCTTACAAAAATTCGTCTTTAAAATCGTAGGGTGACCTTGCCAGTGAATGAACACTTTGCATTTAGGCTGTTACATTTGCGTTCAGAGAATTATTTTCTCCGTCCCCAATATCACTTTTGCTGCTAATCACTTGCTGTATCGGCAGATATTTTGTTAGAGCACAAGATTATTGCATCATTTGGAAGACTCAGTACAAATCAATTTATATAATAATAATATAATATAATAATGATAATAACGATAATAATCACTGTACTGATAGGCAAATGTTCGAATTATGTGGGCGTCGTATTTATATTTCCCGTCAATTTCCGAATGTGTATCCTATATCGTTTAATTGATACAAATTAATAACAAACCAATTTTCACTTCCATTCACTGTACGTACTTGAAGTTTTATGTGAGCAGGATATTTTTTTATTACATAATTGACTAACGGTAACAATTTTCCCGCTCCGATAAAAATTAATGTACCGAAAATATGTGATTATTGTTAATCTGGCGCGCGGTTGGAGCGGCGTCGTCAAAACGGGGCAACGTCAAAATCGCATCGAGGGCCCGATGGCGGTGCATGTGACGCACAGGACCGAATGTGACAGTCGACTATTAAGTTTGTAAATGCGTTAGTGTGGAGGTAATTATCGTCATTCGATGCGTCAATATAATCGGAAACTCTATTCGATTTTTGAAATTGAGATTTAGAGGTGCGTTTAATGCGATCATCGATTTTACACGTTGGCTAATAACCGGGCAACTGTCAGAGTGACACTGATTGTTTTCAAAATGCGAAAATGCCGTTGCTTGGTAACTGACAATTTTCAAAAAGAATTTGAAACATTGGTAACCAATCATTTTGAAAAACATTGTCACTTGATTATTTTGAAAAACAATCGAAAAATTTGTTGCCCTGGTTACTAATTATTGCTTACGAAAACAGCCAGAGTAAGGTTTATAATTCTAACATTTCCACAACATTAAAAAAAAAAACACTTTGAAACATTAATAGGGAGCTAATAGTTTTGAAAAAAAAAAATGTTATTTAGTAACATTGACAGTGACAATTTTGACAAACAGTTTGTGACACAGTCGCCTCGGTAACTAATAATTTTGGAAACAAAAACCGTTCGTTTGCTTAAACATTGTTACCCAGTAACAGCCAGAGTGAGACTTGAAATTTCAACACTTTTGAAAATGACTCTTTGAAACATTGGTAAGTAGCTAATAATTTTGAAAAAAAAACAACTGTAACCTTAGCTATGAAAACAGTTTTATTTAGTGACATTGCTAATTTTGACAAACAATTGGTAAGTAATAATTTTAAAAACAAAAACCGTTTTCTATGATTTCAGGTAAATCCGCTTTTTTAAAACAAAATTTCAAATTTGGAAACAATGTATTGTTCCAAAAGTGGGTGTTCATACAATCAAGTCATTTTAAATGAAGAAAATAAATCGTTGAAACATTATCAAGCCATAAATGTAACAAGAAAAGAAGCTAGGTTCATTTCTTTCGGTTAGTTTTTATTACAGGCGGTAAGGTAGTACATAAGTTTCCTGGAATTGCAAATTCCACAGTGCATTGTGTTTTGTTTGTGTCAAATAAAAATTGCTTAAATATTGGGAAATATAGCTTAAACGCAACCGTTAACTACTTTTTAATTTTTCTTTGTAATTAAAAAAAAATGAAAGAGAAAAAATACGATAAAGTAAAATGTTGCCAAAGGTTTGATTATTGTTTTCAATACGATACATTGAAATAATCAAAATGTTGAAGATTTGGACATTTTAATTAATAACAAGTTTAATTGACATAATATCAAACTGTAAGTAAGCGAAAACCGCCCGGATAGCGACCTTCTTTTAAAATTTGAAAATGCAGTCAAAGGCGCCGAGGGAGGGTCTTACGACGTTTACTGTTAAAGCAACCGTAGTGGTTCATTTTATTTAGTTTTTTTCGCCTATTTCGTTTTGTTGACTTAAATTGTTTTTGAAACGAACGGATTCAATTGCATGTTATTAGTAAAAGAAAAGAAAAAAACGAAAATTTGTTGTGATGTAATTAGCGTTATTTAAATATTGTCATTAGATTGAATAAAACTTAAGTTATACCCTCACATGTATTTATTATTATCCTTTAATGTTTATCGAAATAAAAAACGAGAGAATATTGACGTTTAAAATAAACTTTCATTTTTCGCCAAGATATTTCTTTTCCACATAAAAGGTCGAAAACAGGTAGTTAGAAATACCGAAAATGTGTGCAGCTTTGTCATTGAATGTTTCATATACCAAAATTAGAATTCTCTTGCTGTGTTAAGCCACACCGCATGCCATTAATACTCTGAAGTACGGTTGTAAATTAAACTGACGGATGACTTCAGGCGATCTTTTTCTTGAACATTTCTCGGCACTTTTTTTTACATCAATTTACAAACATTGAAATAATTAAAAAACGGTAGTATATGAAGAAAAACGATATAGTGAGGGCCGCCGATAAATGAGTAAGCTACAAGACCATTACAATTTTAAAGCAAAATGTTGAAAATTGGAGCCGTACAGGAAGTTGTAAGATTAGGTGAATTTTGACATTTTAATTAATAACAAGCTTAATTGACATAATATCAAACTGTAATTAAATGGAAGTCGTCTGGCTAGCGTGTACTCGTCGTATAAGATAGCGACCTTCTTTTCAAATTTGAAAATGCGACTGTACGGACAACGTACAAAACCATTGAATTTAGTCTCGTGGCGCCGAGCCACCTTAATACATTTTTTAAACATAATGACTTATTTATCTTAACACCGCAGTGGGCGCGCCTGTCGTTCTTACGTGCATGATCGCGCTTCGGTCTTTTCCCCGCTTTTGTTATTTTTGCAAAATTTTTGAAGAATTGACTTAGGTATTATTAAAATTTATTAGTACGTAAATTTCATTGAAAAAAAACCTTAAACAAACATTATGGATTTATTTTTACAAGAAATATATTGAATAATATAATATTTTTAAAATTTATTGTGTAAAAAAGACTGAAAATTATTTACAATTAAAAAAACATGTAAAAGACAATATTTACTTCCACTCGGTTATATTATTTACGGATAAAGTTTGTTCTATTATGTAGTTACAGTCACTGCAATAATTAGTGGTGTGCTCTTTGCATATAAAAGAGTCGCATTTTTTGCACTGTTGTTTAGTTTTCCTATTTTGTTTGGAAGTGCAATAACAACATCTTCCTTCAACATTTGATCGTATTTTTTTTGGCGCTGATTCGCCCATAACATTTTTAATGCTACTCTTTAGTTTAGTAGGCAATATTTCAATGTTTTTCCGAAATTCCAACTGATCTTTTAGCAATGCTTTTGCCAATTCTTTAAGGAAAATACGTCGCTTAGGGCCCTTATAGTTTTCATTCACTTGATAAATAATGTAGGAATTTAATCCTGCCATATTCATCATTGAAAAAAAAACTGTCAAGGGCCACCGCCTGGATTTGCGCGAAACGGAATATAGCCCTTTCATCTCGTCGACCTTATCTACACCTCCTTCTGTCAAATTATAGAATGTAATAATTTCCGGTTTATTTTTTTCACTGCTTCCGTCGATGTGTCCGTCTTCGTGCATAGAGGATGTTAAAAGAACACTTTTGTTTTTTTTAGGAATGTAGGACAATACAGTAGTGTAATCGTTGAATATAAATTTACTGGATTGCACTTCTCTGTTGTTAGGTTTGATAAACTCAGGAGGTAGTTCTCGTTTATTTTTCCGTACTGTACCAACTAATGTCAAGTTATCGTCATCTTTCAAACTTTGTATTAGAGGAAATGAGGTGAACCAATTATCCACTGTAATGTTCCTCCCTGTGTTGCGAATTGGTTCAATTAGCCGTTTTACAACATCAAAGCTTGAATTATTTAGAACAAATGGACCAGGCGGTTGAACCCCTGTGTAGATTTCTAATTTTTTTTTATAATAGGTACGTGCATCTACTAATGCAAAAATTTTAATTCCGTATCTAGCTGGTTTTGGATTTCATATAAATTCTAAAAGGGCAGTGTCTCTTGAATGCTTCCAGCATCTCGTCAATTGTGCAATATTCGTTGACGTCCATAAATTTTTGACAAGAAGAAACGAAATCTGTAAATACATCTCGTATAGGAGCTAACTTATCAAATTTTCTTCTGTCAACTCTGGTTCTTACATCGTCAAACCTCAAACATCTGAGAATAAAGCGAAACCTTTTTAGAGACATTGCGGCACGAAAGTACTCGATTCCGGTTCCATCCGTTTCCCACAGGTCTTCTAAATTTATGTGTGCAGATCGATTAACCACAGCCAAATAAAGAAGCCCCAGAACTGCATTCAGTTCAGTACGATTGATAGGCTTTACGTCCCGTTCTCTACTATATTTGGGTTTTTGTATGTCGATATAAATGTTGGTGCACTCAACTATTTTGTCCAACATACTGTCGGAAAAATAAAGTTTCCAAACGTCAAGTGGAGTTTTCGCTTGTTTTGCTTCCGTGTGTACAGTACGAAAATGACTTACAATGTTATGACGTCTTGTTCTTGATGCTTGAGATAATGGTGTAGTAGACCACAAGGTTTCCATGTCCTTTCCAAAAGTAAACGACCTGTCACCTTCGTCAAATTCATTCTGTTCTACTTCTTCTTCTTCCTCAAAATCACTTTCTGATTCTGAATTTTGTATTTCTAAATTATCGTCTTCACCCGTCTCCACATCTCCACTTACTTCTTCATCATTTACGTCAGATTCCTGAAGAACTTGTTGGATTCGCATAACGTCAAATTCATCGTCTGGGTCTAATCGATTCATCTAGAAAAAAAGTAAATTTCACAATTATCCAATCGATCTTATGCTAATAAATTAAATTATTTTTGAAAAAAAGAAAGAAAAAAAAAGAAAAAATGTTATTATAAATTTATAGTAAAAAATATTAATAAGAAATTTACTTACTTTACAAGGCGCGCTGTCGGTCTTTTCAACCAACCTAGGAACACTGTTGCAAAAACTAGAACAAAAACGACTAAACGGCCGAAACAAAACTAATGATGGATTGAGATTGACTGACCGCAATGTGAAATAGGATGCCATGTAATCTCAAGGTTACACTGCTGACACTGCAGTTTTATTAATGTAATTTATAGAAGTGGCGGGAAAATGACCGCGGCGCGACTACTGCGGTGTTAAACACACGCAAAACACTGGTTCAAATACAAGGAAAATTAATTAAGTCATGGAACTGTTATGTACCTATATTAATTAATCACCTAATTATTATGTACCTATATTAATTGCCTAACTATTAAGTTGTTTACTTATTATTAATCTGTTTACTTATTATCGTGTTTATTTGCGGTTCATCTTATCTTTGTTCTCATCCTGTTTATTAGTGGTTTATTAGTGCACTTGTTTTTCATCCTGTTTACAGATAAATTTTACTTACATAAGGGATTCAAATTAATTACAGTCAAGAGTTTTGATAGTTTGATAGTTGATAACAGTCTGTCCTTAGTCTCTACCACTCTCCTATTATTAAGTTATAGTTTTAGTCACTTTTATTTAAAATAATTGTTATTTAGGTATAATACGAAGAAGTGTCGCTCTCTAGAGGTCCCATAACAAATTTTTGGTGTCAGGAGCGGGATAATTTGCTGAATAACTTGGACAAATCTTGGAAGATTCACAAACGTGACGATTTATCGAAGTCTCCAGATCTACTCCTTGGTAGATTCCCATCTTTAAAAATCAGCAACGAACTGGGATCCAATTAGACATGCACATCATCGTTCTTGTCATATCGTAAGTAACCACTCACGAATCAAACTCTAAATTCAAACTCAAATCCTAAATCAATTAAAATAATCTCTCTTTTACAATGCCTACTGAACAATTAGAGGTCCCATAACAGAACTTTGACCTCCAAAATCGAATGGATAACAACTCTCCAAAATTTTCGGATATATTCCACATATACTTGAAGAGTTTATAGAAGTTACCACCGTTAAAAACAAAATCATTTTTAAACTTTTTCAAAACAGTTTTTATCGATTATCTCAAAACATTAAAAAGTGATTTATACCCTTTCAACAATAACCGATTCAATTATAAAATCATTTAAATGATTGATATCAGAGTTAATTACATCAATACATCAATTAAAGCGTAATGTTCTATAAATAAATATTAATTGGAACAATGCATCTGAAAAATGTACTAATATTTCACATTTTACTTGTAAATTTTTTGAGACAAAAAATCTGCTTAATAAGTCAGTCAATTAAAAACTTTTCTGTTCTTTCAGTGAAATTATTGAAATAAATACCTGCCACATATTTGCTTATTTACTGGATTCGTTAATCAAAATTTAAATTGGTGAAAAGCAAATTGCCCTATTTACCTACGTCCTTAATAATTTTTGTTTTGTTCAAGAAACGAAGCAGATAATTAAAAGTAATTCTGTTAATTCCCTGAATAACTAACTGAAACCAAATTAAATTAAAAACAAATATGTTAACACCTCCGGACCTCAAACAAAAGAATTCTTATTCGGGTATGGGTTAGTGAAATTCTGTGAAAAATCTGTTGTTCTTTTTCCGATAGGAAATCGATTAATATCACCAAGAGGCTACATAGAAAGTGGCCAGTTAAAGCGACAAAACCAAAACAACAAAAAAAGACCTACCGCTTTATCGTCAGGCGTCAGCTTGGTAGGAATATTGTCTGGCCTCTTTTTACACGTCGAGTAATAACGCAGAGCCAGCAAAAACTCTTTATCGTAAATCTTCTTGCCATCCTGGTTCAACGGAGAACATTGATCTGAAAAGGATTTACAAAATTATTTCTTGGGAAATGAAATTTAATTTAAAAAAGAAATTATTGGAATCGATTCAGAAACGAGGAATTCCAGTTCGTACAATCACAATTAGTCAGCGACTGTTTTTTATCATCATTGCAAAATTTTAAAAATGCACACAGACCCAACAAATTAATTAAAAATTAAATATGATAATTATAGATTAAATTTAATAAAAAATAAATTCAAAATTACCCAAAATTTAAACAAATTCAATCAATATAAAAAACAATGTGGTTATAAATAAATGCCACCTTACCTGATTTGTAAGGCAATTCAGGAGGCTTAATTTCAGCGGTGCTATCGTTATTTTCAATGTTGGCTTTAGTGTTGGCTTCATTTTTGGCTGGAACCAGTTTCTCGTTGGAAATACGATCGGTCTCATCCAACTCCTCGGGAGTCGTTTTCATAGGTTTCGGGACATCTTTAACGAAGGGTGTGAGGTTGCGGAATTTCTCCGTCAACAATTTGCCATTGTGCAGATCAATCACATCCTGCAACATCAACTGGACTCTGCTGCTTATCATTCCATGTTTCTTATCAACGATTTCCTCCATTGTCATAAAGAAACCATTGAGATCACACTTGGCAGTTTTCAACTCTTTATCGACGCTTATAAGCAATTTACAGAGGTACTCAATACTCTCTTCATCTTTGTTTTGTAGCAGGGTTGTTAAGCAACGTTCCATGATGTTTGTGGTCAACATATGTTGTTTGAAGAGTTCACCAATGAATCGAATGTTATTCAGAGATTTCTGGCGGATTTGCCTATCATAGTCTTCAAGTTTCAATTGCAATTCTTGCCGTTTCTCATGAAAAAAAATTACATAATTATTACAAAAAATGACAATAAATATCCATCATCAAATCCTTTTCACAATTTTTCTAAATAGTAAAAGCATATAAAGCACACTTACGGAATCAGCAGATTCTTCAATTTCTCTGATTTATTGGTTTCTTGTGTTCTGATCAAATGAATTTTTTTCAAATTCTTGGCGACATCTATTTGCTAGTAATTTACGGAAATTCACGGAATTAGTCTGGTCCTTCTGTTTGCCTCCAGCATTGGTCGGCACCTGGATAAGAGCCAATTCCCTGCAGATCAGTGCATAGCCACTGGAAAAGTTTGGCTCATCGATAGCTTTTTTGAAAACAAGATCAGCAATGCCCTGTAAGTGACCAATAGTATCAATCGGCAAATTTTTTATCTCTTCAATTAAAGTTTGAAAGTTCTGTGGAGTCAATTTATTGAGAGTATCGTGAACTGTCTCATAAAGCTCTTCAGTTGTTTTGTCATCTTCAGTTAAAACTCCGGTGACAGTTTCTTGTTGCCTCTGCGAAGTAGGAATGGCTTGATCCATGGGCCATAGTTAGAACTGAATTCTTAGCCTTAATACACAACCAATAAATAAAAACCAAAAATAAAATTGTTAAATGCTAACCTGAATATTGAGCTGCTCATTTTCGATCTCCTTTATGAGCTGGTCCACAGATTTTATAACACAACGGTCCATTGTCTTTGGACAGTGTTACATTCAGATTGTTTCTCTGGGGAATAAATTTACGCACTGTACAATGTTTGTGTTGCCTTGAACCAACAATTTCTCCGCATAAATCACGATCTTCACTTTCCAAATGTTATCTCTAAATGATGCGTTAATTTTCAAAGTTTGGTTTATTAAAAAATAGCCGAAACTTCACTACAGCATTCTAAGAAATCCCTGAACATTCTAGGGTCTTCCCCGAATGAAACTATTTAATAATAATACAAGTAGTCAGCACTTGACGATTTGATCGGATATCGCTCGCACTGTCTCACTCCTATGCTAACTTTAAAAAATAACTTACAAAAAACAATCTACAGTAGAACCCCTCTAATCCGCCATCTTTGGGACTGGGGGCAATTATATTAATAATACGTGCAACTCCCACTCTCGACGGGATCCCGTGTAAGCAGCGCCTCTACCGCCTTGGGGTTTAATAATGGCGTTCTCATATAAGATGCTATGGAAAAGAATGTTTAAGAAATTTAAAAATGCCGCATTAATTGCGAGAAAAATCTTTAAATTTATTTTTTTTGCCTTTTAGCATTCATGTTTCATTACATTCATTGACTTTTTGTACATATTCTCTTATAAAAACACTACAAAAATTAAAAGTACAAAACGTGAATGAAAGCAGTGAAAACTTAATCTTAAAAAGCAAAAACAAACACAAAAAAAAATTCTCACAATTAAAACAGCATCTTGAATTTTCCCAAACATTTTTTCCATAGCATCTCTTATATGAAAACATATAAAAGCGCGTTTCTATTATTTTATTAAATTTCCTAAACATTCTTTTCTATAGCATTAAAATTTTTGTTTTCTACCTTTTCCGAAATAAATTCCCCTTCCCCGTAATTTTGTACCCTTAAGGACTTCGATGAACCTAATTAATTTAATTTAAAACATGCAATTCGCTAATGGCAAACTAAATTTATTTTTAATTTTTTTAGTGTTTTTATAAGAGCCTATGTACAAGAAGTGAATGAATGTAATGAAAAATGAATGCTAAAAGACAAAAATAAAAAAATGTAAAGATTTTTCTCGCAATTAATGCGGCATTTTTAAATTTCTTAAACGTTCTTTTCCATAGCATCTTATATGAGAACGCCATTATTAAACCCCAAGGCGGTAAATGGCGCAGATGAATTCGCATCCTTACAAATACGTGATAAACTTGTGGAGTTGCGCGTATTGGTAACTCTAATGTATTTGCTGGGGGTATGGTCGGAACGCAAAAAAGGTCGGATTATCAGAAAACAGTAAAAACATATACTGTAACGAATACAGAAAAACACTGTCGTAAAACCAGCGAACAGTAAGCACTAAAAACTGCATAGTTCACACAGAATAGAAATCCTTACAGAAGGGACACTTCTGTCGGTTCCTTTGATGTCTAGGCTTAACTTTTTGTGACCTCAAAATTCCAGTCCCTTTAATTCCGTGTAGCGGATGGGCAGATGTTCAATTTTATCGCACAATGTGTAATATTAATCACAAGATAGTATTTAAAAGCATGAAACGGGCAAAGAAAACCTTATTATTAAGGTCATGGTTAATTTAGTTAAAAAATAAAATCCTAACAAGATGAATTTTATTATAGTGTTGGAGTTTTTGAATTTTTCGAAAACAATTAAGAAGACGAATACAAAAACTTAAACAACACTAAAATACAAAATGTAACTTGGAAAACGAACTGAACTGAACTGAATGGCTACACAGTGCACGTGTTATAATAGCAGGTGCAGTGAGATAGCAGGTGCACGAGAGCGTGCATCGCATAGGCCAAATTGAAAGGGCCGCAATTTTGAAGTAGCAAATAGAATGAATAGTTTTACGGAAAAAGCACGAAGTAGAACGAGAATGTCCGATGGGCCTTTTAAATCAGATTAGTTTCTATCCCTGTCTAAATTTAGTTTCTCTTTATGAGTAAACTTTCTACTCTTTGTAGTTCACTACAAAAAAACACGCTGTATCCGAAACGATAAGAGATATGACTGGGTACTATAAACAATGGCGCGACGGGTGGTGAGTCACTGACGAGTCGCGAAAAATTTCTCGACTCGGACCACGGTCGGATTAACCGGAGTGACGGACTAACCGAGGGCGGACTAGAGGGGTTCTACTGTATTCATAAATTTTAAAATTGAAACAAATCAGTAAGGAATTCATCCGATTCATTACCACGTGATTTTTGCGCCCCCGCTCCCTGCTCCCAATAATTAATCGCTACAAGCTACAACGCACGCTCCACGGAGCGGGACCACGTTTAGCATTAGAAGCGAAAGAACGACCATGAAAGTTTGCCATTGATCGATCAAGCATCGATCAAGGCATTTTTCGTACAAGTTGATGCTGACAACATTGGCGGGAGGAATTACGTTTACGTTGCTATTATGAACAGGGACGGGATCAGCGGGAAGATTTGAAAAGTTGTCAGCACGGCCCTCGAGGTCGGTAAACCGAACTATTTAGTAAAAGCGCGGCAAATAGAGGACATCGGAATGTCAGACGGAACGGTTACTTGAAAATGTTTAATTCGCAGAATCGATACGTTATCTACTGCGTTCAATTAACGGCACTCCACCCGTAGATTTTCAATACATGTAAAACGACGTTCCCGTTTAAGCCTTCATTTTTAATTTTGAAAAGGAGGTCGATGCTTCATCTTACAGAGAACACCAATCTACTTGGAGCTGATCCCAAGCCATAATTAAATAATCATAATTAACCAAGTTATTAATTAAAACATCAAATTCCGATGTTCCTCTTTTTGCCTTCAGTTATCAAAATTTTGTATTAAAATTTTGTGGACTCGTAGATTAGACTTTATTCTTTTGAGCTGACCCCTAGCTGTTTTAAACAACGCAATAGGTTTTGGTTTATTCAATGTTCTTTAGATCAAGAACCGAAATTGAAGTAGCTAATTTTTGCCGATTTTCGAGCCACGTCAAAAAGATATACAACTGCGCAGCAGGTCATTATCTTTCGCAACAGGGAAGATACTTTAACGGAAATAATATCCGAAATGCTTTTAAAGGGAGGAGGTTTGGTTTTCAAATAGCAAAACGTACATTTTAATAAAAGCTTGTTTTATTGAAAAAGTTATTTTACTATAAATTATTTTTTAGTCGCGGACAATTTTAATATTTATTATCTACATTAACTTAATAGGATATAAATTCAACTCTAAGGTCATATTATTTTTTAAAATCGCTCGTGAAGACCCGTTTAAACAAATGAATGCGTATAAGCTTAAATTATAATTTCTTTCCAAAAAAATTGTTTGGCTTTTTTATCCCACATTAATTTAAAAAAATAAGCTGTAGTGGTAATAACTTATAATAAGCTAAAACTACAATTTTCTGTAAAAAAAACACTGTGAATTAAGGGGTTAATCTTTTACTCGTTGTGTTTTAAATTAGTAACAATTATTAGTGTTCCGGAATCTCAACGGTATTTTTTCGAAGAAATGGATAACTTTATTGTATATACCAGGTATACATAAAATTCTAAGGCATCCGAGGTCCAATTTTCTGTAAACATAAATTGCGTCTTAAGGGGTTAATCTTTTACGCATTGTGTTTCGAATAAGAAATTCAACATCTCTTCTGAGTTCTGAAAAGAATTTTCTAGAATAAGTAATAAAATTTTATGACGTTTGACAATACATACAACCTTTCTTCAGACAGGAAATTTGGTCTAAAATTTTAACTACAGTCAGCTGCATTCCATTATCTGTTTGTTCGAATATCTAACAAATTGTCAAAAAATACTGTAACCGCAAAATTATTAAACGCGTACATTTCAAAATAAAGATTCTGATTATGGTGATGTGGAGATAGATGATACTCCGGATATGTCATTAATAGAATGTGAAACGGCTAAAAATGAATTTTTAAAACCGATTTACGATATAAATATAAATGATGTTGAAAAAAATACCCGCGATCAACATACTAACCCGTTTTGGCGTAAATTAAGACATTGTGAGCGAAAGTTTCAATTAAATTCGTTTTTATAATAAAATTTTTGGACCTGTAAACTGTTTTTTATAAAAATTTACATTTTAATATTTTATTTTGTTACATTTCAAAAAATATTTGCCTAATTGTAAGTGAAAAGAGATGGAGCTATGGAGATAGTAGAGATGCGAGATACGACTGGGGAGTGGGGACGCCTACTCAGCGATAACTCGATTATTGTCGAAAATGCATTTGTCTTACATTTAAACTCATATCTTGTTTAATATTTATGTAAAAAATATAGATAACACATGAACACCTTTTAAAAACACGTACAAACATTTTTTAAAGAACAAAATTTTTCGATTTACGCAACCGTTTGGAAGAAAAATCGGTGTAAAGGTGAAAACTTTCAAATTTGCTCAAGATTTTGGTTAAGCCCTAATCGAGATATTGAATTATTTAGTTTTTTCTCCCATAAGACTCCATACATTTTTGAAACTTTGAAAAATGAAATGAAATATAATTCGTACAAAACTTTCAATGTCCTTAACACAAAATGATCACCGTGTTCTCTTCTACACGATGGTGTGGTTATCTCAATTTTTAATCATAGTGCCGTTTTGCCCGTTCTGATTAGTGATTACTTTTGGATTTAGATTTATTATGATATGAGCTTCAATCAGTGAAAGTTTCAGCTTGTGACTAATTCCTCTACAGAAGTTACTTTTAATACGATATAGCACTCCACGATTACAAAATATCGCTCTAAATTTATTGAAGAAAGAAAAATTTCGCATCTGTTGAACAGGTACATACCTATATTGGAATGCAGCCGGTCGGAAGTCGTTTCTATTATTATACATAGACTCATTATCCACTGAACTTGAGGTGATGTATGGGTTATAAAAAAGTCTGGGTCTTGCCTATATTTAGGCGTACGCCAAAGCAATTAAAGCAAATTGCATTTGGGAACAATTTTTTGGATGGCGCAGCCTTAATTTTGTTTATTCTTCACAAGTCTCATAGTGGCCACGTTGTGAAATTTAGTAAGCTTACTTGTACAGTTACAATAAATTGCATTTTAACTTTTAAGTTTTTAAGTTTTAAGTGAAAACCATGGTAATATCTAATTTATCTTTTTTTCTGAATTATTGCAATGGAACAGATCGGGTTGATTAATTTTCGCTACTGTGTTTCAAATTGTCCCAATGCATATTTCAAAACCGTTGTCGGAATTACTTATAAAAACAAGCATTTTTTAAAACTTCCATGTGCACCACAACGTAGGGAATTATGGTTGAACATTTTAAATTCATATTTTGATATTCAATAATTGCAACAAAAAATACAAACTTTCGATTATGTGAAGAAAAGACCGTTTCCGAATTTTTGAAATTGCATGGGCACATTTTAAACGTTAAACAAACAATTCTGGCTATTTTAAATAAATTTTACTTGGTTTTCATGTGAACTTCATCACAACATAATGCATTCAAAATTGTTAGAA
This sequence comes from Dascillus cervinus, assembly GCA_949768715.1. NCBI lineage: Eukaryota > Metazoa > Arthropoda > Insecta > Coleoptera > Dascillidae > Dascillus > Dascillus cervinus. The sequence continues at coordinate 12,382,217 of OX458322.1, read as the reverse complement.
GTTACTTTAAATTTTGTTGAGAGAAAGTATCATTTTGTATTTTAATAACAATAGTAATGTTTCAAAATTTGGTTGTAGAATAAGATGAATTTGTTCTATATAGATTAAAATTCAGTATTCAAATAACTTTTTCCTAGAATGCAAGCAGCTTTTGATGCCTGTATTTCTAATTATTTGAATATACATTATTTATTGTTGTAATAATTTATTGTTTCGTGTCTTGCACAATGTGTTACGTATGTTGGTGTTTTACATAATATGTTAAATGTGTCGGTTTACGTTGTTTCTTGTATAATATGTTATATTTATGTTGATTTAATATATTGTGTTTTACAAAATATGTAATAATGTTGGTTTACACAATATGTTCTACATGCATGTATGTATATGTGTGTTAATTAAAGAAATATTTAATTCACACAGTTTTTAATTGCGTAGTACCTATCTGTGTAAGTAAAAAAATATGAATAAAATTAATTTCAAATAACCCGCTGTTAAATTTTAGTTCAAAATTTAGCTGTAGTGGCGCTGTACGCATGCTTCTTTTATTGGTGGGAAACTATGGTAAAAGATAAGCAAAGGTTTACTACTGGGCTAAATAGTTCGGATTACTGCCCTCGAGGCCGGTGTTACCAAATATTTGTATTGAAGCGGCAATCTGTTATCTGTGATTATGAATGATTGTGCGACTGGTATCGCAAAATATTTTAATTTCGCTGCAACGTGTTGGTAACAGCTCGTTCTAAAATGAAAAATTTGTATCTCCGTCAATCGAAGAATTTAAAAAATTCAAACTATGCACATGTTTCTTGATAACTTAATTGTATTTAAACATAGTTGAAATGTTTTTTTTAATTTAAATCAAGTTTCCCTTGTTATGTAATAATTGTTTTACTTACAATTGCTTTCCTTCTTCATAACAATATTTTTAAAAATATTGTTTTTTTACTTTTTTAAAACTAGGAGTCATATTTCTTTCTAAATGATGAATTAATTTGAAAGTAGTTGCCTGAATTTTGTGTGGAAAATGTTCAAAACTGATTCATTTAGTTAACTAAGAAATTATTCTTCTTTTTAATTACACATTGATTAATTTCTTGCCGTTGAATTTTATTTAAGACTGCTCTCTACAGCGCCTGATCGTAATTTTAGTAACGATTTGAAAACTATTCAATATTTTGGAATGCGGTTTTTAGCATTACTTTTAGGAATATTCGCAGAATCGTGGATACTAGTCAATATGCAGAAAATGTAACTTACAGAATAAAATAAACACAACGAAAAAAAATTCTAGCATAAACGGGAGTTTTCTCCAACGCATATGTATTTTCAATGATAGAACATAAGTTAATTTCTCAATTACACAGATTGGTAATTATTTATTACAAAAAGTAAAAATCGCCCAGCGAGCTACCGCTCGGACCGAAATTACTTGCGGCGGAAGTGCAAACTCCCATGAATGTGACACATCGGCAACGTCGCGGCGCGTCAGAGATAACGCGTGCTGCACAGCTCAGATACAAACAAGGATTCCCGTCCTTTTTAGACCGATCGTCCCCTTTAGTTTAAAATTTTTTGGATTCAAATTTCATAGGCAATTCCAAGTTCCGACATCGAAATCGGTAAACCCATGATCGACCGTTAGAGACCGGCACGACTTAGCGATGAGATCTCGCTGTCGGCCCTCCCGGTGAAAAGGGCCCATGCGACGTCGAACGTAAACGTCCGCCGCCTAATAGTCACATTATATGGGGCCTTTCGACCCTCGGAACTCCTAGAGATATCGTTGCCACCTTTGACTAGAAAGAATACGGCCTTAGAGGCGTTCAGGCATAATCAGGTTTTTCAGCATGTTCTTGTCAGTATTGCATTAGTGATTAGTGCATTAGTCACATTTCTGTTATTATTGCAATTCGTAAGAACAGGATGTTAGGTATTGATTTCTGTGGATTATTTTGCCATTAAATCTTTTGAAGAAAAGTATAACTTCAAAGTTATACCTTGTGGATTCTTCATTGATCCTGACAACATCATATTTGGAGTCTCTCCAGACGGCTTAATTGAAGACACGGGCATAGTCGAAATCAAATGTCCCTCAACAATTAAGAAAATGGCTCCCACACTAGGCATTCAAAATAAACTAATAACCTTTGCAACTATAGATGACAATGGAAATATGCACTTAAAAGAAAATCATAATTACTACTACCAAGTGCAAGGGCAGTTGCATATAACCAATAGACTATTTTGCTATTTTGTTGTATGGTCTCCTTTTGGAATGCTGGTGGAAAAGGTTTATATGAGTTACTTGCGGATTATTTCAAATCAAATCATTTTTTTTTAGATAACGCGGAACAGATTGTTTTGGGAAAACAAAATGGCGACACCGTTAAAAATTTTTTATTACAACTGTATATTACCGGAACTTATAGATCCTCGACATCCAAGAGGTTTAAAAATCAGAAATCCACCACGATGACTACATCGTTCAGCTTAAAGCCCCCCCTCTCCCCACTCAACGTTAATAATTACCGATTCTTTGGTAGCGTCAATGTCAACTTTTTTTAATTTTTCTTTTAGTAACTGATTTTATACCACTAGTATAAAAACCATAGTGTTAGCGCCGCGGTGGAGCACGTCCTTCGTCCTTAAGTAGAGTCGTCGCCCTTAAGTGTACAGTTCGACTATGGGAGCGAGGGGTAACCCGGACTTCACTATAAACGGTCTAAAAAAATTTGTAGAGCCTCTTTTTATTGTTTTTGAATTTCGATCAATCAGTTATAAAAAAGGAACGTTGTTTAATATTGAATTAACGTAATTTTATTTATCTGTAAATTTGAATTATTTGATTAATATCTTTAGTGGTGTAAAGTGTGAAATTAGTGACTACCGTGTTCGACACCCTTTTTGTATTCGTTCTCTCGTTTACTCTATTCAACCTCATCGTGAATAATGTCCAACTATCCCACTAGTTGAATAATAAAATGTAATTTTGAAATTTGCTTTTTGTATGAATTAATCCCATTTCAACTATGTTTAAATACAATTAAGTTATCAACAAATATGTGCAGTTTGAATTTTTTAATTCTTCATTCGAGTCGCTTCGATTGACGGAGATACAAAATTTTCATTTTAGAACGGGCTGTTACTAAACACGTTGTAGCGGGGAACTTATTACGATTAATTAATTTGTCGTACGTACACGAATTAAAATATTTCGCGATACCAGTCGCATAATCATTCATAGTAGCAACGTAAACGAAATTCCTCCGGTCCTACGAATGCAACGTTGTCAGCGTCAACTTGCGCGAGAAATATCTTGATCGATGCTTGATCGATCAATGACAGCCTCTCATAGCCGCTCTTTCGCTTGTAATGGTAAACGTGATCCCGTTCCGAGCAGCGTGCGTTGTAGCTTGTAGCGATTAATTATTGGGAAGCGGGGAGCGGGGTTGCAATAATCACGTGGTAATGAGCGGCCTTAAGGTGTGCCCCTAGGCGTAACAGTCAACGAGTAAAGTCAGCCAAACTTCGGCCAAAGAAGATGTGAAACTTCATGAATGTGCCAACCCTTGGAAACCGAAACGGATCAACTCGGGCGGTGTTTCGACGGGAGATGACAAAATAACTGACGAACTCTATAAGAAAGTTCGATGTATTCTGAATAAATTGACTTTGCAGAAGTTTGCAATTTTACTCAGCCAGATAAATAAGTTGACAATTGATACCATTAGTCGTTTACAAGGTGTTGTTGATCTAGTTCTCAATAAGGCTGTTGATGAACCAATCTTCACATTTATTTATGTGCTGCTCTGCAAGGAATTGGCTCTTATACAGATGCCGATCGCTGCCGGAGGCAAACAGAAAGAAGGGGCTGAATTAGTGAATTTCCGTGAATTACTAGTAAACCAGGAATTTAAAAAAAAATAATTTGATGATACCAGAAGAAACCAAAAAGTGGAAGAGATCAAAGACTGTTCTGATTCCGTAAGCGCGTTGTAAATGTTTTTATAATTTAGACAAGTTGCAAAAGTAGTTTATGATGAGATTGTTTGATGGGATGTAATTCTTGAAGGAAAAATTTTTCATAACAGAAATAAACAAAACAATACAATAAATGTTATTGTTAACTTTGACAATATCACACAAAATCCAGAAAATTAGAACGTATTGTATCGTTTAAAGTGTATATTATTGTAGTTGTGGTAAGATTTGCTGATAATGGAAAAAATAATTGTTTCGTGTTGATTTGTAGGACTTCAGCATACGCGCACACTGCTGATAATGGGCCAAGTCAGAACTATTATATGCAAGATAGAACAGGGTCGCTTGTTGATGTTTCTGTTCTTCAGTTACCAATAAAAAGGAAATTTGGTGCTGACGTCTTGGAGTAAGAAATAGTCAGTCTGGCCACACTTAATGCACAGCCATCAACATTTGAAACACCTGATCGTGATAAAATGTTTTCCTATCCCAGATTCCCCTCATAAAAAATGACTCCACATCAGAAACTAGATTTCCAACCTAAATTTATGCAACTTTTGTAATCCTATTTGCTGCAATTCCAGAGATTCACTTGAAAGGAATGATGAAGATACTTTATTATCATTGTTGACCTTGACAAATTTGATTTTTGTTTTAAAAATTTCTATATTAAATTCTAGTAAATAATTATCAATGTATTTTTGCAGGTAATCTACTAAATTTCACGTTTACACAGCTACGACTTTTTGTTAGAAAGAAACGTATAACGAATATGAAAAGATTCTAATAACTGCAGTACTAAACAACTCCAAACAACTACCTGTCTTTCACATCTTATCAAATTTTTCGGAAAAATTGTCAACGCATAACATTAAAAGTTGTTCGGATTTATTCTACTGTAAATCTATTTGTTGGGTCATATATTCCACAGTAAATTTAAAGCAATTTAAGAAAAGAGTGAAAAAACATCAATAAATAATAGTATAATTTGTATGAAATGATAATAAATATAATACTCCCGCTGTAATACATTTTAAAAATAAACAGTGACGCATTATAAACAAAAAGGTCACTATATCTCTGGACTATTTCTAAATTTCATCAGATTCTGTCGACGATGATTCGTCCGATGTCGTCGACGAAGATTCATCCGATGTTGTCGACCATGATTCATCCGATGTTGTCAACGTTGATTCTACCTCTACCTGCTTCAGAGCCGCACCTAATAAATTATAAAAACCACCATTAGTGACACAAATTATAGCAAATGAGGCCAACTAACGTATTGATTCTTGTTCAAACAGACTGTTGCTCGTTCTCAACGCCATGAAGCTACCATTTAGCTTGCCTTTGTTGGTGGTCGTGTCCATGATCGGGGTCGCTTTTGCCCTCCTCTGATTGTTCTTAGGAGACATGATCTGCTGCTGTATTATAGTAGGATTGATGGGCATCTTGGCTTGCGGAGGCAGCCTCCTCATCTGTAACCTACTCTTCCCATCTTTAGTCAGTATGTTGGTTACAGTAACTTCAACCGCGTCTGTTAGAGCAGACACGACGGGCGTAGCTGGAACAAAACCCTTTGCTGGCAGCTGTAAAGCATATAATTAACAATGGATCGAGCAAACTCGTGCAGCCTCCTCACCTGTAACCTTTGTGATTGCACTAAGTGTTGCATGCTACTACTATTAAACATAGCCGGTGGCGTAAGTTGGTGGTACATATTATGTCCTGTGTGATCTAATTGTTCTAGTTCATTCATCTGTTGATCGTTGGTGATGACCTGTGCCTCCAGTTTGGCAATTACAGCCTGCATTTCCTTGCTCGGGTTCGGCGGTGGCGGTTGTGGAGTCTGCCAAGCTGAAGACTCACCACTAGCTGGATGAGATTCATCCTGCTCGTACATCTTATTCAGTTTGTCCTTGCCGGTAGTTGGGTCTTTGATCGGGATCGCTTTTGCTCTCCTCTGATTGTTCTTAGGGGGCAAGCTCTGCTGCTGTGTTATAGTAGGGTTGATGGGCATCTTGGCTTGCGGAGGCAGCCTCCTCATATATAACCTACTCTGCCCGTCTTTAGTCAGTTTGTAGGTTACAGTAAATTCATCCGCGTCTGTTAGAGCAGACACGACGGGCGTAACTGGAACGAAATCCTTTGCTGGCACCGGTAACTTTAGTGATTCCTCTAAGTGTTGCATGTTACTATTACTATACACAACCGGGTTTATGATTGGGGTTGCTATTGCTCCCCTCCGATTGTTCTTAGGGGGCACGCTCTGCTGCTGTGTTACAGTAGGGTTGATGGGAATCGTGGCTTGCGGAGACTGCGTGTTGTTGGGCGATTGGGACTGTACCTGTGACGGCGGCGGCCCCGGATGTTGCAACGCAATGTGATTGTTGTAAAAATCTGCGAAAACAATAGAACAAATTCTCAACGGGTACGAACGACAACACTGGACTTACAGGTCGTCTGGGGCTGCGTTTCCGCGTACACAAAAGGAAAATACGCGATTTGCTGGTTGGAGATCATCTGGAAGGTGTGCTGGTATCCGGCCTGTGGCTGCGGGGCCGTGCTGTACGTGCTGTACGGCACCGCGTTTAAATACATCGGCACGAACCTCATAGCCATCGGAACGAACATGGGAGCTTGCTGTGGATAGATCGGTTGAGCCTAAAACACCAAAGTCGAATTGAAAAATTGAGAGGGCGGGGGAGAAGTTTCAGAGAAAACGCAATTTTGTCTGTGGCTTCCGGACATTCTCGGCGTTTGACCGGGCTGCAGTAGAGATTGGTTTACATAAACTTACAAAAACAGATCGAGCATGCAGAAACTATAAATCGGTTAGTGAAAAACGCTTTGCACGACTATCCCGAACAAGGTATGGGATTCCCAATATCGTTCACCGAAGAGACAATCATTAATTAATTAATCTGTAAACTAATCATAACGACGTGATTCAGCTAATAAATCATGCTTGTACAGTCATTTCATTCTGAATACTCTGAACTAACTGAAAATACGTTAAATATCAATTTGTACCAAAGTACCAACTAACAAAGGATTACAAAACAGTATGTCCAAATCAATCTTTATCATATTAAATAACTAATTTTAAGTGCACAACAGTTTTGGTCTAGTTAAACTGAATTTATCTTCATTCCAGTAGAGTCATCATTTCAGTAAAATGACTGGATCGCAAGTCTACTTTTCATTCCAAAGTTTGCCCACAACAAGTAAGCGTGATTCCAGCGTTAAATTAATTTTCATTATTAAACTAAGATGCATTTCTTACTTTATATATGGACGTTGTTATGTTGAAACGACTTAAGCGATAATTGCTAAATTTTAAGAAATACACAAAAACGTAAAGAAAATTTTGTGTCAATTTTAGAGTTTCAATTATTAAATTAGTGCATTAGGCTCTTCAATCTAAACTTACTCCTGATTTTTTATGCTATTTCATTAGCAGGTTTTTGACACCAGTTTTACAAAACAAAGTCGTCGAGTGATCAACTGATCAGTACGAATTATAAAACGAGGGCGCTTAATCCAATTTAATTGGGTGCTATTCGATTCAACTATACGAATAAATTTGTCTCAAACTCCTCTTTCCAGAGGTGTATTTAGTTCAATTTCGAATATTTGTCGCTTAAGTCGTTTCAATATAACAACGTCGATATTATTCTTAGAGTTCTATAAGCATTCCAATTCTGATTGAATGATTTTTTAGATCAGATAAAATCAGTGAAGTTTGTTCAACATTGTGAAAACTATTGATTATACAGGGGAAATTGCAAAAAGGTAAAAATTGAGACAAAAATATCATGTGCTTCGAAGCATGGAAGGCTACTTCGAAATTTATCAACGATTGAACTCGACTTGCATGCTAGCGATTTTTATACTTTTTGGACGCAGATTATCGTATGTTGCATTTTCACAAAAAAAATAATCACAAACTTTTCATTTCTGTTAGCTGCTTGAACTTTGTCACCGCCATGAGGCATGACAAACTAGCTACATTATATTTGTTCAATTCTATCAACTTGGTAGGGTCAATTAATGATTTTAACATTTACTGTCGCTTTGGTTTGGCTAGAACAAAGTCTATCTGAAAGCACACACCGCCTACATGAAATTTACTAAATCATCAAGCATCATGCTTTTTTCACGTTTGACAACGTTTTTTTTTTTGCCGATTAGTACCGAAATTTAACTCCCTTATTGATTATGGCAATCTTTACTTTCGTTTGCTTTTCACAAAATAAAAATGTGATTTAACTATTCCCCCACCCCACTATTTTTACATGACTAATTTTTCGCGTAAACCGTCGATCCCAACAACAAAGAAACTACCTCCTATAATTGTCGGTCAAACGTGGTAAAAAAATAGAGTAGCCGCTTTGTTATATGAACTAATAAAAACTACAGGTGTTCATGAAATCAAATTGTTCACATAATCGAAAGTAATATAAGAGTGCATTTCTTCATGCTTTTCCGAGATTAGAGTGTATTAATATATTGTGTTACTTGTGTTTGCACTCTCTTTGACGACAAACGTTTTGGGAATGCTTCGTTCCTGCATTTTTGCAAAACCAGTAATTCGTCAAAAATTGAAAATACTTTTTTTTTGCTCCAAATCTTCTTCTGGTAATGCGAACATTTTTCTGTTCTGTATGTATGTGTATATTCATGCAAGACAAAATTTCTGTATGAAAACAAGCTGTTCACATAATCGAAATTGATCTTGTTCACTATTTAGAACGAAGTATGCTGTTCACTATAATAAATAGTTTATGTAATGGAGTGTACATACAACCGAGCGCCTGTTGTAATGGCAAAGTAACGAGCACGAAATTTTGTCACAAGCATTTCTTGGAAGGTCATTTTTGATTCAAATGACCTCATAACTTACAATCAAAAGAAAAATTTAACTTTAGTATAAAATGTTGTGCCCCATCAATTTACTGAGCTGTCCCCAAGTTTTTTTTACTGCATCAGTTGTTAGCCCGAATTCTGTATAATTTCTGTATAATGTTCCGATCACAATATTACTACAGCGGATTTTAAGAATCATAGTAATCTTTGTTCATTTTTGTGTAAGTGGCCAATGAATGTGAATGACCTCGATTAACCCTTCCCATGGATTTACCCGCAGTTAGATACATTTCGAGTCCAAAGTGCGTTTTACAATGGATTCAAATATTCGTTATTGATGTTGAATAAATGGCGCGTCTTGAAATTGATAGAGTAGGGTATTCGAAACCTGCGGCATTTACTTTAGATCAAAATTATCCTTTGTGGTTTGTTTGAAAGCTTCTTTTGAGGGCCCTCGATGCTCCGGGAAAATCGCTAATCCTAGCACGGGTTACAACCCCCTTTGGCGTTGGAATACCGACATTCCACTTGCATAAGTAAGTTTTGACGTGAAGCTTCTAAATATAGACGTAGAAAAAAAAAGTATTTAAATCGATACGTTGCTTTTTGTTCATGTAATGTGAAGCAAAATTTAAAAAAAATTCTCTCGGACACATAGGGCCGGTTGCAGAAGCGAAAGCTAACAGCATGGCTACGATTGTTGTAACCGGCCCATAATATGTTCGTGACGGAAGTCACATACATTCGCAATTCGCAGCATAAATTGAAAATATTTTAAATAAAACAACGTTGGAAACACCGCAAAGGAACGCTATAAATGGCACAAGGCGCTTTTCGGACAAAAACATATGGAAACTAAAGCGCTAAGGCGTTACTTACAAGGTTTATGGAAGTCTGGGGTAACTGTTGCACATTGAGGTCAGTGTTCGGCGGCATCGAAGCTTGCGTCGACGGCCTCATCGGACCCATACCCGTCAGACTGGAACCTTGGTTGTTCCCTTGACTCTGTTGCTGTTGCGGCGCGAACGGCTGCGGCCCTACATGAAACCCATCTGCCAGTCCTACAATCTCATTGAAAACATCGTTAATGGTGTAACTCACGAGGACAAAGTCCTAAATCATTACCGTAAAAACTCGATGGGAGTCGACAAAAGACGTCGCGGTTTATAAGATCAATGTTCGGCGGGGATGAAGGTTGCGGCGGCGACCCCGTCGGACCCATGCCTCTTAGACTAGGATTCTGGTGGTTTCTCTGCCTCTGGTGTTGTTGCGGCACAAACGGCTTCGGCGCTACATGAAACTCATCTGAAAGTCCTACAATTGCGATGGAAATATCGTTAATAATGTGACTCACGCGAACAGAGTCCTCAATCATTACCGTAAAAACTCGATGGGAGTCGAGAAAAAACGCCGCGGTTTATGAGATCAATGTTCGGCGGGGATGAAGGTTGCGGCGGCGACCCCGTCGGTGCCATGTCTCTCAGACTAGGATCCTGGTGGTTTTTCTGCCTCTGGTGTTGTTGCGGCACAAACGGCTTCGGCGCTACATGAAACTCATCTGAAAGTCCTAAAATATCATTGAAAACATCGGTAATGGTGTGACTCGCGCGGACAAAGTCCTCAATCATTACCGTAAAAACTCGATGGGAGTCGACAAGAATTGCAACGGTCTATGAGGTCAATCTTCGGCGGGGATGACGGTTGCGGCGGCGACCCTGTCAGTCCCATGCCTCTCAGACTAGGATTCTGGTGGTTTTTCTGCCTCTGGTGTTGTTGCGGCACAAACGGCTTTGGCGCTACATGCAACTCATCTGAAAGTCCTACAATCTCATTGAAAACATCGTTAATGGTGTGACTCACGCGGACAAAGTCCTCAATCATTACCGTAAAAACTCGATGGGAGTCGACAAGAATTGCAACGGTCTATGAGGTCAATCTTCGGCGGGGATGACGGTTGCGGCGGCGACCCTGTCAGTCCCATGCCTCTCAGACTAGGATTCTGGTGGTTTTTCTGCCTCTGGTGTTGTTGCGGCACAAACGGCTTCGGCGCTACATGAAACTCATCTGAAAGTCCTAAAATATCATTGAAAACATCGGTAATGGTGTGACTCGCGCGGACAAAGTCCTCAATCATTACCGTAAAAACTCGATGGGAGTCGACAAGAATTGCAACGGTCTATGAGGTCAATCTTCGGCGGGGATGACGGTTGCGGCGGCGACCCTGTCAGTCCCATGCCTCTCAGACTAGGATTCTGGTGGTTTTTCTGCCTCTGGTGTTGTTGCGGCACAAACGGCTTCGGCGCTACATGAAACTCATCTGAAAGTCCTAAAATATCATTGAAAACATCGGTAATGGTGTGACTCGCGCGGACAAAGTCCTCAATCATTACCGTAAAAACTCGATGGGAGTCGACAAGAATTGCAACGGTCTATGAGGTCAATCTTCGGCGGGGATGACGGTTGCGGCGGCGACCCTGTCAGTCCCATGCCTCTCAGACTAGGATCCTGGTGGTTTTTCTGCCTCTGGTGTTGTTGCGGCACAAACGGCTTCGGCGCTACATAAAACTCATCTGAAAGTCCTAAAATATCATTGAAAACATCGGTAATGGTGTGACTCGCGCGGACAAAGTCCTCAATCATTACCGTAAAAACTCGATGGGAGTCGACAAGAATTGCAACGGTCTATGAGGTCAATCTTCGGCGGGGATGACGGTTGCGGCGGCGACCCTGTCAGTCCCATGCCTCTCAGACTAGGATTCTGGTGGTTTTTCTGCCTCTGGTGTTGTTGCGGCACAAACGGCTTTGGCGCTACATGCAACTCATCTGAAAGTCCTACAATCTCATTGAAAACATCGTTAATGGTGTGACTCACGCGGACAAAGTCCTCAATCATTACCGTAAAAACTCGATGGGAGTCGACAAAAAACGTCGCGGTTTATAAGATCAATGTTCGGCGGGGACGGAGGTTGCGTCGGCGACCCCGTCGGTCCCATGCCTATCAGACTAGGATCCTGGTAGTTCCTCTGGCTCTGTTGCTGTTGCGGCACAAACGGCTTCGGTGCTACATGAAACTCATCTGAGAGTCCTACAATTGCGATGGAAATACCGTTAATAATGTGACTCACGCGAACAGAGTCCTCAATCATTACCGTAAAAACTCGATGGGAGTCGACAAGAATTGCAACGGTTTATGAGCTCAATCTTCGGCGGGAATGAAGGTTGCGGCAGCGACCCCGTCAGTCCCATGCCTCTCAGACTAGGATCCTGGTGGTTCCTCTGGCTCTGTTGCTGTTGCGCCACAACCGGCTTCGGCGCTACATAAAACTCATCTGAAAGTCCTACAATTGCGATGAAAATATCGTTAATAATGTGACTCACGCGAACAGAGTCCTCAATCATTACCGTAAAAACTCGATGGGAGTCGAGAAAAAACGCCGCGGTTTATGAGATCAATCTTCGGCGGGGATGAAGTTGGCGGCGGCGACCCCGTCGGACCCATGCCTCTCAGACTAGGATCCTGGTGGTTTTTCCGCCTCTGGTGTTGTTGCCGCACAAACGGCTTCGGCGCTACATGAAACTCATCTGAAAGTCCTACAATCTCATTGAAAACCTCGTTAATGGTGTGACTCACGCGGACATAGTCCTCAATCATTACCGTAAAAACTCGATGGGAGTCGACAAGAATTGCAACGGTTTATGAGCTCAATCTTCGGCGGGAATGAAGATTGCGGCAGCGACCCCGTCAGTCCCATGCCTCTCAGACTAGGATCCTGGTAGTTCCTCTGGCTCTGTTGCTGTTGCGGCACAAACGGCTTCGGTGCTACATGAAACTCATCTGAGAGTCCTACAATTGCGATGGAAATACCGTTAATAATGTGACTCACGCGAACAGAGTCCTCAATCATTACCGTAAAAACTCGATGGGAGTCGACAAGAATTGCAACGGTTTATGAGCTCAATCTTCGGCGGGAATGAAGGTTGCGGCAGCGACCCCGTCAGTCCCATGCCTCTCAGACTAGGATCCTGGTGGTTCCTCTGGCTCTGTTGCTGTTGCGGCACAAACGGCTTCGGTGCTACATGAAACTCATCTGAAAGTCCTACAATCTCATTGAAAACATCGTTAATGGTGTGACTCACGCGGACAAAGTCCTCAATCAGTACCGTAAAAACTCGATGGGAGTCGACAAAAAACGTCGCGGTTTATAAGATCAATGTTCGGCGGGGACGGAGGTTGCGTCGGCGACCCAGTCGGTCCCATGCCTCTTAGACTAGGATCCTGGTGGTTCCTCTGGCTCTGTTGCTGTTGCGGCACAAACGGCTTCGGTGCTACATGAAACTCATCTGAAAGTCCTACAATCTCATTGAAAACATCGTTAATGGTGTGACTCACGCGGACAAAGTCCTCAATCATTACCGTAAAAACTCGATGGGAGTCGACAAAAAACGTCGCGGTTTATAAGATCAATGTTCGGCGGGGACGGAGGTTGCGTCGGCGACCCAGTCGGTCCCATGCCTCTTAGACTAGGATCCTGGTGGTTCCTCTGGCTCTGTTGCTGTTGCGGCACAAACGGCTTCGGTGCTACATGAAACTCATCTGAAAGTCCTACAATCTCATTGAAAACATCGTTAATGGTGTGACTCACGCAGACATAGTCCTCAATCATTACCGTAAAAAATCGATGGGAGTCGACAAAAAACGTCGCGGTTTGTAAGATCAATGTTGGGCAGGGATGAAGGTTGCGGCGGCGACCCCGTCGGGCCCATGCCTCTCAGACTAGGATCCTGGTGGTTCCTCTGGCTCTGTTGCTGTTGCGGCACAAACGGCTTCGGCGCTACATGAAACTCATCTGCAAGTCCTACAATCGCAATGAAAACATCGTTAATGGTGTGACTCACGCAGACAAAGTCTTCAATCCTTACCGTAAAAACTCAATGGGAGTCGACAAGAAACACAACGGTTCGGCGGGGATGAAGGTTGCGTCGGCGATTCCGTCGGCGACTCCGTCAGTCCCATGCCTCTCAGACTAGGATCCTGGTGGTTTTTCTGGCTCTGTTGCTGTTGCGGCACAAACGGCTTCGGCGCTACATGAAACCCATCTGCCAGTCCTACTATTGCGATAAAAATATCATTAACGGTTTGACTCACAAGAACAAAGTCCTCAATCATTACCGTAAAAACTCAATGGAAGTCGACAAGAAACGCAACGGTTCGGCGGGGATGAAGGTTGCGTCGGCCACTCCGTCGGTCCCATGCCTCTCAGACTAGGATCCGGGTGGTTCTTCTGGCTCTGTTGCTGTTGCGGCACAAATGGCTTCGGTGCTACATGAAACCCATCAGCCAGTCCTACAATTACGATGAAAATATCGTTAATGGTGTGACTCACGCAGAGAAAGTCCTCAATCATTACCGAAAAAACCCGAGGCGAACCCACAAGAGACATAGCCGTTTATGAGCTCAATGTTCGGCGCGGACGAAGGTTGCGCCGGCGGCCCCGTCGGACTCATGCCTCTCAGACTTGGATCCTGGTGGTTTGTCTGGCTCTGTTGCTGTTGCGGTACAAACGGCTTCGGCGCTACATGAAACCTATCTGCCAATCCTACAATTGCGATGAAAATATCATTAATGGTGTGACTCACGCAGACAAAGTCCTCAATCATTACCGTAAAAACTCGATGGGAGTCGACAAGAATTGCAACGGTTTATGAGCTCAATCTTCGGCGGAGATGAAGGTTGCGGCGGTGACCCCGTCGGGCCCATGCCTCTCAGACTAGGATCCTGGTGGTTCCTCTGGCTCTGTTGCTGTTGCGGCACAAACGGCTTCGGCGCTACATGAAACTCAGCTGCCAGTCCTACAATCACAATGAAAACATCGTTAAGAATGTGACTCACCCGAACAGAGTCCTCAATCATTACCGTAAAAACTCGATGGGAGTCGAGAACAAACGCCGCGGTTTATGAGATCAATGTTCGGCGGGGATGAAGGTTGCGGCGGCGATCCCATCAGTCCCATGCCTCTCAGACTAGGATCCTGGTGGTTCCTCTGGCTCTGTTGCTGTTGCGGCACGAACGACTGCGACGCTACATACAACGCATCTGCCGATCCTGGAATCGGAACAAAATGGTTAACCGTGACTCATTCAGACAAAGTCCTTAATCATTCTAGGAAATCCACAAAAAACGCCGCGGTTATCTAGAACTTACCCGAAGTCTGTTGGTGTGTCTGTTGTAGGACCATCGAGAAACCTTTATTCTAAATATTTTCTTGGAAGATGTAAATTTAAGTGATTCGGAAATCAAGAACTTTTATAAACACTCCAAAACTTGAAGTAAACACTTCACCAAAACTTGTTAAACTGTGTAAAGGCCCAATAACTTAAAATGTAATTCACTGACTAACAAATGTTTACTGGGCAGTTGCAGGGAACTTAATGAAATATCAAAAATAAATAGACAAACCGAACAGTTGGTGCGTCACTTTCCAAATAGCCTGTTGGTAATGAGATAATTAGGTAATTAGTTTTTAAGTAGAACTTTAGTAGTTTTTAAGATAATGAAACAATATTTGGAATATTTGTAAAAACTTTCTCGTACCTTCTACATATAATTTTTACATCTTAGTTTTTTATTAAAAAATTTAAATGTTTTAATGCGGAGCAAGCAATTTAAATTTCATTGAAATTTCTTGGTGGATTCTTTAAATAGCAGATTTTAAAAACTTACTCTAGTTCAATTATTTAATATTGGTAATTTTAATTACGGAGTTATTTTATTTATTCAAGTTATTCCTTATGTTATGTTATTTTATGTTATCGTTAAGGAATTGTAATTAAATTGTATAAATAACTCTAAAACTTATCAAATAGTACCTAAATTAAAACACCGAATTTAAATATTTTACTATTGATTTCTAATCTCAGCTTAATCGCGTAAGTTGAGAATTAATTTCGAGTACTTACGAACAATCAAACTTAACAATTTTAAAATATTCCTACTTCAAGTAAGATTTATGACCTACTTAACACAAGTCCTAGTGTAAAGCATTGCGAGGGCCATTAAAGGAAAATTGCTTTTTTATAACGAGTTTCAAATGCATCTGGTATCGACATTAGTTCACGGCATCACACCGCTCTTGCTATTGCTGCGTTTATACATTTCCAATACATATTGGGTAGTTCGGATTAACGATTCGTTTATAGTAGTTCAGTCAATTTTCTTAGTTGCAACCAAACATACTAATTCCACTTACCACTTGATACTGCCTTTGATTTAAATTATAAATGGAATCAAAATTGCTTTATTGGCTACAAACGTCAAAATGACAATGTAAAAAATTTAATCAGCAAAACTACGTAAAAGAACTTAAAAAATAACGTAAAAATTGTTCAGAATGCATTCCATTGTGGAGCAAACAAACTTCGACCCGCTTTAAAAACGACCTTTGAACGCGTTGTAATGTTTCTGGTGTTATGGACATACACTCTTCACGAATTCTTTGTCTGAGTTCTTCGACCGTATGGAAAGGAGTTTGGTAGACTCTTTGTTTTAGTATGCCCCACAGGAAAAAATCTAAAGGCGTTAAGTCTGGACTTCTGGGTGGCCAAGGGTTATCGGAACCTCTTCCTATCCAAACGTTTGTAATATTGTCATCTAAATATTGTCTGACATTTCAAAGTCAAACTTGACAATACTCAGAACAATGGAATGCTAGATGTATTTTTTAATTTTTGAAAAATTAGAGATCTAGTGATTGCTTCAATTAGTATGTTCGGTTGCGTCTAAGAAAAATTCAGAAGTAGACAATAATTGCTTCACGGTGTACAAGAAATGGCTCAACCATGCAGAAGGTCGGTGTATAAATTGACTGAGCACTTATAAAAGCAGATTTGTTAAAGAGCTTTAACTTTTTTATAATCGCAACATCTGCAACGTTTTTTTAGATTTTTTTCTATCCACCTCTGGACCGTTTTAAGTGACTATTCTTTCTTAGTTTATTGGCTTTTACTACATCCACTAAATCAATATTTCCTACTTGAATTCAATTAACAAGTGATTTGTCTTTTCTTACTACCTTTGGGGAGTATTTTTATGAGTAACATTCAAACAGATATATCTTCGTAGCCACTTAAAATTGGACACGATGTTTCGTTGTTTGCTAGAATTGAAGTATTACCGATATTATTTTAAAGATACAATGCGACATCTCAGTGCCGACACTGCAAAATCCATGTTGATAATAATAAAAGTTTTTATGAAGATTGTAGGTGTTTGGCCGGAAGATCAAACAAGAATTAAAAAAACAACCCTTTGCGTTTTTGGGTGTTCTTATATAACCGTAATTGGAGGTACGTTAATTAATTTTTTTGATGAAATGGATAATCCGATTTCAATGGTAACAACGTTTTCACTAGTTATATCGTCAATTGAAGTATTAAAGTATAAAGTAAGTAATAATTATTTGTCATTGACTTTATGTTTTTAGGTATTTCCAAAAATTTTAATATTGCTTTCATTTAATGCCGAATTAAAAGATGTTTTATCAAGCATGCAGTTTAAGTTTTGGTTATCAGAATTAGCCGATGAAAGTACCCAACTAATAATCATCAAAAATCGTTGGCAAATAATAATCATTTTTAATGTGATTGTATTTGCTGCTTTTACTATTGGAATGCCATATTTCACCGTTAATTTAATAACAGGAAATGGAGGTTTACCTTACATTGCGCCAGATTATTTCTTTAACTGGCATGAGAGTCCCACATATGAATTTATTTATATGTTGCAGTTATTTATTGGAATTTACATATTCATTGTCGTGACCATTTTTGATCTTCTAAAATATACATTTCTCAAATTCACATAATTTCCTCAGTTTTGAGGAATGTAAATATCGAAACAGAAAAATTCAAACGTTACTTTTTTCCTGAAAAGACATTTTCTTCTAATGATTCACTTCCATCTGCAATATTGGTGGAATGTGTAAAACAACATAACATGTTGATAATGTATATTTCGATAAGTTTTCATTTTTCATTTAAACTAAATTAATTTAATATTTCAGAATATATTATAAAATAAAGCACACATATTCCATTTTGATATTTGCTCAGTTCTTGAGTTCCGTAATGGGAATTGCTCTTGCTTTCGTCGCAATGGTAATTACAACTGAGCAGTATACATAAAAATACGTATATTTTTTTAGACCGTCATGACAGATGAAATTATAAAAATGTTTGCAGTTCCAGCGGTAATGATTTCCCCACTTTTTCTGTATTGTTGGTTTGGAAATCAGCTATTTTCTGAAGTATGCCCATTTCATAGCATTGAAGCACAATTTATTGAATAATTTAAATTGTAGAGCTCGGTATTATCAAGTGCAGCTACGCATCCAATTGGGAAATTATTCAAAAAAAATTGTTTAAAGCTGGAGTGTTAATAATAATTTCACACGAACGTCATATGACGTTTGTCAACCAATAATATTTGTTGAATTTCGAAAAATAAACCAATCGGTATCGAATTACAGCGATAATTTTCGTTGACTATGGCTACTGGTGAATTATCGATTTTGCGTTGTCGATTTGACAGCTTTTTCTAAAACGCCTCAAACTGTCGCCAAATATATTTTCCCGAGTTCTTGGTCTTCTGAGGAATGGCATCTTCGTTTATCAACCAGTTCAGACATTACAAGTTGTATTTTGCTTGCTAAAACAACCCGGCACTCATTTTATGGATGTGCTTCGTTGGAATGTCAAATTTTTTTCTTGTCACCAGCTTACATTGTAAATGGACAATTCTGTTATTTTTTTGTGCAATTATCTTCAAAATGCATCTCGTGCATTCCATGTCCTCAGATAATTTTGCATAGATTAATCTTTCATGCATGTTAAGAAGAAAACCGCACTCGTGCTACGCACTCGTGCAGTTTTCATACCTAACACGCATTCAAGAGTAACCTAAGCAAAATTATCGATAACATGAAATGCACTCGTGGTATTACTATAGATAATTCACAAATCACAGAACGAATTAGTTTTATCAGGACAGGGATTAGTAACATTAAATTTAGAAAACTTTGTGAAGGTATGTTTTAACATGTTGATTTAGTGAAACTTAACCAACCGAATTTACAGGTGATTATTTCCTTCATGCACGTAAAACGTCACAGTTACCATGGTTTTCCTCAGATTTATATCAATTATATTAACGTGTCAAAATTTACCCGATTAAATTTTGACGTCTCAGACGTGTCAAAATTTACCCGATTAAATTTTGACGTTTAATAGCTTCTGAATTTTTTTTGCAATCATTATCAAAGATTTCTCGACAATTAAATAAATAATTCGTTGTAAAATCTATTTATTCAAATTAATAATCAGGAAATAATCATGCCGAATACCCCGCGTGCATGAAAATAGCCTGATTCAATTTTTACGTTTTTGTCGCAACGTTTTGCCATAAAGAAATATTTCTCGTAAATTTTCCACCCAAAATCTCTCGTGCTGCGCACTCGAGATTTTGTTACGTGGAAAATTTGCTCGACATATTTCTAGGCAAAACACTTTGACAGAAACGTCAAAATTTAATCGGCTATTTTGATGCACTTGTGATATTACTGTTGATTAAATTTTCATTTTCAATTTATACATTGATGCGTACTGTTATAGTTAACAAATTACATTAACGCTAGAGTGGACGCGTGGATTACATATGTAATTCAGTGTTCTTGTTTTTAATGCTATTTTTGTTTTGCTTATGACACATCAACAATCTTTTCAGTACTTTCAGTACAGGATTATTTCATCAAGCAATTTTTTTCTTATCACCTAGGTGGCGAAAAAATATTTTCCACAATCAGTTAGTAACATACAACTTTTATAACCCCTTTAAAGTTGGAAAGTGATTGATTTCATGAATACAATTCAGCCGTTCAGAAATAGTAAAAAAAATGAGTCAGTAATGAGGCGTAATCGGTCAGAAATGAAACCATTTCCAACCCGTGAGGGCGTTACTATCGATTTAAACTATTAATGTCAAATTAAAGTATCTAGAGTATGCAACCAACTTTTCTCAAGTGCATGGACGGTGAACGAAATCAATTATTTATTTATATTTTTTTTATTATAATGTTACTTGTTTTATTAAATGATTGATTGCGAATAAAATAGTATACAAACCTCGGCAAAAGTACCGTTCCTGTGTCTCGAGAACTAGTTCACCTCAACCTCAACCTTTCAGTAAACTATAGTTCTTTCGACAGGAATGGAATACTCTCCGCCTCAATATGTAATATACTATTTATACTATTTATACTATTTATACTATTTATACTATTTATACTATTTATACTATTTATACTATTTATTTATACTATTTATCCAACTGGATTGCAATATGTAATCCAGGCGCCTAACCGCGTGATTATTTTAGTTTGTTTGTGTGAAGTAAATAATTCGGATTACTAAAGCGAGATAGTTTTTTTGTCGAAAAGAGAAATATTTAATACAAAAAAACTAGAAAATAGTACATAAACAAAAATTATTTAAAACAGAAGCACAATTATTAAATTTTATATTATTTTGTGAAGAACTTTGTACTTAATTGTTGTTTGCTTGATCCTTTCCTGGTTCATTTTAAAAGCCGTTTCTTTCAATCTTTATCTTCAGGCAAATTAAAATTTTTTAAATGACGGAGATGTCTGAAAACCAGATCCGAATTACCGAGTTCTATCAAATCCAGATTGAAACTTGGCCGGATTACCGAGGTCGCACTATATTATACTATTCAGCAATAATTTTAATTATTCATTTCGATGTAATGTCTCTGGTATTATGGCTATACACTCTTCACGAATTCTTGGTCTGAGTTCTTCGACCGTATGGAAAGGAGTTTGGTAGACTCTTTGTTTTAGTACACCCCACAGGAAAAAATCTAAAGGCGTTAAATCCGGACTTCTAGGTGGCCAAGGATTATTGGAACCTCTTTCTATCCAAACGTTTGTAAAATTGTCATCTAAATATTGTCTGACATTTCTATAAAAATGGGGTGGGACCCCATCTTGCTGGAACCATATACGTTGTCGTGTATTCAGATCTAACTCTTCCAACAATGGGAGTACTTAACTCATTTTGTAAAAAATTTAGATACATTGCGCCGTTGAGATTTCCATCAAAGAAGTGAGGGCCAATTATCTGCTCATTTATTATTCCGCACCAAACGTTCAACGAAAACACATTTTGATGGTGAGTTTCTCGTATCCAACGTGGATTTTCTTGACTGACAGTTATGTCTGTTTACAGCACCGTTATTGCTAAATCTGGCCTCATCGCTTAAATAACACATTTTTAACAAAATTAAAGTTTTCGTCTAATTTTAATTGAATAAACTGACAAAACTGCATTCTTTGTGGGAAATCGGTTGGTTTCAATTTCTGCACCAAGGTGACGTTGTATGGGTGGAATGTATTCCTCCGAAGAATGCGCCTTACTGATGCCTGACTGATTCCAATTTGAAGAGCTAAGATTCCTTGACCATAATGAGGGTTTTCCTCTACTGTCTCTAGTATACGCATTTCGTTTTCTGGAACAGTAGCTGTTCATCGCCGTTTTTTTGTCATTTTGGGCCAATCTTCATGTAACTTCTATTCCAGTCTCCTGAATGTTTCGGGAATAGGATGCTTGCGATTTGGGTATCTTTGTAGGTACAAATCTGCAGCAGCCACGGAATTTTTACCACACTCCCCATACTTTCTACTTTCTACTTTCTCATCGTTTGAGTAATAATAGTTCATCATGATTCATGAAATTTCAACTAAACTGTCAAAGTCCAACTTGACAATACTCAGAACAATGAAATGGTGGATGTATTTTTAGTTGCGTCTAATAAAAATTCAGAAGTAGACCACAATTGATCCACGTTGTATAGCAAGAAAAAAAGAAATAATCAACATACGGTATTGTTTTCTAATTTTTATAAATAAAAATTCTTTAAAACACGATTTTTTTTCCTCAATAATACTCTGAAATTCCTTAAAGAAAATAATGTAAAAGAAAATGTGAGAAAAATGGAGATATTTTCAAAGTTCTTGAAGTTCGGTCCAAACACAGCTGTGCGAGCACTAACGTTAACAACTTCGCGCGTGGTTAAGGGTTAAAGGCTCCATTTAGCTTCTCAACAAGTTGGTTTAAAGCTTAATGTTTTCAGAGAACAAAAATAATAAATCTAGTGCTCAGTGAAGGGATGAATGTAGATGGAAAGCAGACAGAAGTTGTTGTAGTACGAATACTCGGCAACAGTTTGTGGTGCTTTTGGTGAATAATTAAACACAATATCGTGAGAAAAACATGCAAAGTGACTCTGAAGAGGATAGTGATGATTGCCTTCAAGATCGTGACTATTTTCCTGAACAATATAAACAACATTATGAAAGGTGTGTAAAACCGTGATTACGTGTCTCAGGCGGTAGCAGCAACATTGACAAAACACAAAATATTGAGAAAATTGACAAAAGTAATGAAATAGTCAATACTAATGAAACAGGCAATACTTCCCGGAAGTAGTAGGTATTCCATGGATATATTTTTTTAATTGTAAAATTGCTCTATAATGAAGGAAAGCAGATAACTCTTAATAAATGACAAAGAGGAAGAAATACTGAAAAGCACATTGTGAAAATACAAGTAACCCAATAAATAGTATATGCTGCTTTCTGAAGGATTTTTCCAATTTTCTCAGAAACAGTTATAAGTGACTTGGCAGGTTTTGAATCTATGACTCAGATGGACTCCACGCATCGTAGAATGGAGACCTACACCGGATACGTCTGGTATAGATTCGTATAGTCGCGGTACGGTTTCGATCCGTTTATTTTCGCAATTTATTGTGAAAATTGTAAAAATTTGTGAAACGTTAAATTTCCCGATCGGAGATTTTTCGTAATTTTCACTCGCGAGGCGTATTTGCCGTGATCGTTGGGAGCGGATACGTTTAATTTAATTTTATAAAGTCGCGGCACGGGTTTGATCCGTTCATTTTCAATAATTATCGCATAAATTGCAAAAATTTGAGAAATGTCAAAAATTATTCAATTTATTTACTAACTAGATTTGATTAGGAATAAAATTTTAATTTTTAATTTTAATTTTTAATTAATAATTTTCTGAGTCATGCAGGCTATAGGGAAGGAAAGAAAGAAGGTTCGACGTCAATCAGATGCTCTGGTGTCTTGTGGGTTGACTTGTTCCGTCTTGGAAAAGAAGGATCAACCAAAGGATGTCACGGGAAAGCCAGGAAGCAAGGAGTGCCCTCTTAAGGATAAGTTGAGTAAGGCTATTAATTTATTAATTTCAAAGGTTCGCGTAACAGTAAAGGATATTGAAGACAGTAAGTTTAGAAACTTACATAAGTCAATGAAGAGCGTTCTGAAAGAGCTGCTCATATTGGCAGATAATGTTGACGAGATTGTTAAAGAGAAGAATAGGAACTCAGAGGAATCTAATGCATCAAATGCATCAAAGGTATTAACAAATACATTATACAGTGAGGACGCGTGGGTTGGAATAAATTTATTTAAAATTCATGGGTTTGGTTTTTGGAAAAACGCTCGGACACGTCGATTTTTGTTTTTAGAACTGCATCTTTTTTGATATTTATAATTTTAAGATCGTCTTTTGTTTTCGCACTATGACGTCATCAATAATTTTTTTAAATTGTACTCTATATTTTTGTTCACGAATTTGGATGCAGCGCATTTTTCTGAGTACAGAAATGTCAAATTCGTATGACCTTGAAGAGGAAAGTTTTCGAAATAATCAGTCCTAAAGTTTCAAAAATTTATGATAAAATTATTAGAGTAGACCACTAATAATATCATCAAGGAAGCGCTGGAAATCGAGCAAAACATTCAATTGTGTTTATTTTGTTTTTTTGATTGTTGACACTTGTCAAGTACGGTTTCAAAGCTTGAAGAATGGCGCGTTTAACTGAGAAACAACGAATAGATATGTTGATGATGGTAGGATATGACGATAATACTCGAACACAAGCTGAAGTTTGTGAATTGTTCAATGATAAGTACCCGGAGAAGCATATTACACAATCAGTAGTTAGTAAGATGGAGAAAAAGTTTAGAGACTTTGGCCACGTAAGAGACAATTACAAAACCAACCATGTTACATTTCCAAAAAATACACAAATGAATGTTTTGCTCGATTTACAAGAAAATCCTCACAAATGAAGTCAACAAGTAGCTGCAAAACAGTCACTAAGTAAATCTTCTGTTCTAAAATATTTACACAAGAACAAATGGCACCCATACAAAGTACATTTTGTTGAGGAACTTATTGAAGACGATCTCGACCGCAGATTAGAATTTTGCGAAATAATGATGGATAGATGCAATGCCAACCCGGAATTTTTACGTAAGATAGTTTTTTCCGACGAGGCAACATTTCGTTTGAATGGTTCGGTACACAGGCAAAATTTTCGATATTGGGCACCAGAAAACCCACATTGGAGAATGGAAAGTCATACACAATTCCCTCAGAAATTAACGTTTGGGCCGGAATTGTGGGTACCTGAATTGTGAGTCCCTTTTTATTGAGGGAACACTTAATTCTGAAAAATATTTAGACTTACTACAAAATGACATAATACCCAGTGTAAGTGCAGTGTACCTGAATAATGAAAACCCAAATATACCGGCACATTCAGTATGATTCCAATAGGATGGAGCGCCCCCACACTATTCGAGAACAGTACGAGAATACCTTCATATTTTCCCAAATAGATGGATTGGAAGGAGAGGTTTTATCGAATGGCCAGCTAGGTCTTCCGATTTAACTCCATTAGATTTTTATCTATGGGGTTATCTGAAATCTAAAGTCTACCGGAAAAATAAACACGCAATTGAATGTTTTGCTCGATTTCCAGCGCTTCCTTGATGATATTATTAGTGGTCTACTCTAATAATTTTATCATAAATTTTTGAAACTTTAGGACTGATTATTTCGAAAACTTTCCTCTTCAAGGTCATACGAATTTGACATTTCTGTACTCAGAAAAATGCGCTGCATCCAAATTCGTGAACAAAAATATAGAGTACAATTTAAAAAAATTATTGATGACGTCATAGTGCGAAAACAAAAGACGATCTTAAAATTATAAATATCAAAAAAGATGCAGTTCTAAAAACAAAAATCGACGTGTTCGAGCGTTTTTCCAAAAACCAAACCCATGAATTTTAAATGAATTTATTCCAACCCACGCGTCCTCACTGTATAATAATACGTGCGACTTCCACTCTCGACGGGATCCCGTGTAAGCAGCGCCTCTACCGCCGTGGGGTTTAATAATGGCGTTCTCATATAAGATGCTATGGAAAAGAACGTTTAAGAAATTTAAAAATGCCGCATCAATTGCGAGAAAAATCTTTAATTTTTTTTATTTTTGCCTTTTAGCATTAATTTTTCATTACATTCATTCACTTTTTGTACATAGGCTCTTATAAAAACACTTAAAAAAAATAAAAATAAATTTAGTTTGCCATTAGCGAATTGCATGTTTTAAATTAAATTAATTAGGTTCATCGAAGTCCTTAAGGGTACAAAATTACGTGGAAGGGGCATTTTTATTTGGGAAAAGATAGAAAACAAAAAATTTTAATGCTATGGAAAGGAATATTTAGGAAAATTAATAAAATAATAGAAAAGCGCTTTTATATTTTCTTCATATAAGAGATGCTATGGGAAAGATGTTTGGGAAAATTCAAAATGCCGTTTTAATTGTGAGAAATTTTTAAAAGTTTTTTGTTTTTGTTTTTTAACATTCATTTTTCACTGCTTTCATTCACGTTTTGTACATACACTTTTATAAATACATTGAAATACTTGTTTAAAAATAAGTCAATGCAATTGTCACGAACGTTCTCAAGTTTTTCTTTAACACTAATTTTACAGTTATGAAATAATTTAAATTTGACATTATTCAAACTTTCTTTTAGGTATATATTAATAAAACTTTTGAAATAATTGTTTAAAATTTCTGAAGCTAGTTTTGCCGAAGTATTCGGAAAGAAAAGTCTTGAACTATCCGTGTATTTTTTTAAATCAATTTTCGTATTTTCAAGGGCGTAATTGTTGTAAGGACCACATACACTATTTCTGCAGCTCTCATGTGGTAATTTACTACAAACCCAACCCAAAACATAAACTTCAGAGTTTTTTTCGGCCAAATCAACCTTCAACGTTATTATCAAATCGATTATTTGAAGATTTAGGTGGAATTTCGATTTTAACACAATTTCGTAACATAAGTTGTTTTTGAAGGAGAAATTTTGAAGCATCAATTTCGCTATTTCTATCTGCAGACGGCTACAGCAATTGATTAGCCATAATTGAACGTAGACTGCATCGAAATTTTACACAATCAGGTGTAATATTGTTGCCATTTTTTGCTCTAATCATTGAAAATATGTTTTCGGCACACTCTTGGCTCAATCTTCGAGAAAATAAAAATTAAAAATTAAAATTATGTGTTAAATCTTCAAATAATAAGTTTAATCCATTTATATTTGCTATCCAACCATTAATGCAAGGTGGATTGAATGACCTTTTATTTAAAATTTTTAAATTGCCGAGAAGTTGTTTTAATTTTACCAATTCAACAAAATGATCGGATTTGACAGAAATCGGTCTTCTATATTTTTTATCTTTAAATTTTGCAGAATTAAATATATCAAAAAGAGTGTCTACGTTCTTTAAAAACTTAGCAGTATGTACTGCGTTAGCTGGTAGATTATTTAAGGTAACATGGCATAACATACCAACATAAACAGAATGACTGCAAACACGAGCTGCAAAACATACCCTCATTGGGCTAAAAGGAGGAAGAGTAATACACTTTTTTGTTAATTTAGGTGCCATTCTTGGAATTTGCTGAGAATCTAGATCATAAAATTTTTGAATATGAGTCCAAGAGTAAATTTCATTAATCTTATCAAAGTTGGTCTTAAGCGCAATTTTTTCAGTCATAGGGCAATAAAGTTTCAATGTAATTAATTAAGTAGTTTTAATAGAAAGGGGTTTGTATAAAGGAAATAAGTACATAATTCGGTGAAATGTTACGAATGTTTGTACATCTCAAAATCTACTAAACGGAAAACTGTAATGTTTTTGGTTTACAGTTCTTTGAAAAAAATTTATCCAATTTAATAAAACTATTAGAAATTTTTTCATTTTTATTTTAATTTTGGTAGAAAACACATAACATCTCTTATATGACAAAAATATAAAAGCGCATTTCTATTATTTTATTAATTTTTCTAAACATTCCTTTCTATAGAATTGTTGCGATTCAAGCCATGCAGTAAAAATCGTAACTGCTAAAAAAGCCGTTTCCATAGGGAAGGCAGCTTTTTGTTAATAATAAGTCAGTAGAAAAATTCACACCACGGAATAAACAAGCTAGCGTTTTATTAAAATATCTGAAGAAGCAGAAGTTCAAACTCAGAAGCGTATTCAGCGCAACATGCATTCAAATTTTTTTTTCTACCTTTTTCGAAATAAATTCCCTTCCCCGTAATTTTGTACCCTTAAGGACTTCGATGAACCTAATTAATTTAATTTAAAACATGCAATTCGCTAATGGCAAACTAAATTTATTTTTAATTTTTTTAGTGTTTTTATAAGAGCATATGTACAAAAAGTGAATGAATGTAATGAAAAATGAATGCTAAAAGGCAAAAATAAAAAAATTTAAAGATTTTTCTCGCAATTAATGCGGCATTTTTAAATTTCTTAAACGTTCTTTTCAATACCATATTATATGAGAACGCCATTATTAAACCCCAAGGCGGTAGATGGCGCAGATGAATTTGGATCTTTGGTTTTAATGGTTCTTAATTGTATTTAGCGGCTAACATAAAAATGAATCACTTTGCAGTTTGGTTTTTAATCTTTACAAATGAAAATATTTCTGCTGACTAAATTGTTTTTGTTTATTCGTTGCCTTGACTTTTTCGAACTGCGCGCTGTGCCGCGGCAGTAGCAGGCAACGCCACATTCACTCCCTCCCTAGTGACTTTCTCTGGAAGAGAAGGGAACGAGACTTTTCGTTGGCGCTTGGTTGTATTGGCATACGTCCGCAGTGGTCTATCCATGTCTGTAGCAAGGTTAGGATGCGAAACGCAGCGTTGGATGTCTTCCTCTGTCAGATTGGATTGTTCTGTATCGGTCTTGATTAAAAATGCTGGTTTTAGTGTGTCTACAGAGACGGTTTTGTCTTCACCCTTTACTTTGATGACGAAGACCCTGTCGTTGATGCGCTTGACCACCTCATGCGGTCCAGTGTATGGATGTTCTAAGGGAGTTTTAACGGAATCAACTCTCTTAAAGACGTGCGAACAGTTGTACAGATCTTTCAGTATGAAGAGGCGAGATTTCGTGTGGTGGGCCGTCGGAGTTGGTCTAATCGTGCGCATGTATTCCCTGAATTTCTCGACAAAGATTTGTGGGTCTGCTGGCATGTTTGCTTCGACAAAAAATTCGCCTGGTATACGAAGAGGAGACCCGAAGAGCATCTCAGCAGGAGAGGCCTTTAAATCTTCTTTGTAGGCTGTGCGAAGGCCAAGCAAAACGGTCGGCAGAAGCTCAGGCCAAGGAATTTGAGAATTGCACATAAGGGCGGCCTTGAGAGTGCGGTGCCATCGCTCTACCATGCCATTTGCCTTTGGATGATATGGTGTTGTTCTGATGCGATTAGTTCCAATCAGTCGTGCCAGAGCGGTAAAAAGGGTTGATTCAAATTGTTTACCTTGATCCGTGGTAATGGTGATTGGTGTGCCAAATTGGCATACCCACTGTGCGTAGAATGCTGAGGCGACTGTGTCTGCTAGCATGTTTGTCAGTGGTATTGCAACTGGCCATCTAGTAAAACGGTCAATGATTGTTAGGCAGTATCTCCATTCGCCCACCCGAGGCAGCTCGATTAAATCAAGATGAATGTGGTCGAATCTGTTGCTCGGTACGTCAATATGGTTGGGTATGAGACGGTTATGCCGTTGTACTTTAGATCGTTGGCAGGGTACACATTGCCTAGCCCAGAGAAGAGCGTCCTTCTTGATGCCGGGCCAGATGAACTTCTCCTTCAGTTGACGCGCAGTGGTCCGTCCGCTGGGATGAGATAATCCATGAATAATGTTGAAGGCTTGTTGCCTCAGGCTACGCGGGATGTAGGGTCTCACGACACCGGTCGAGATGTCACATTGAATTTCGTGACCGTCAACTTTGAGTCGTTGCAGTTGCAGCGAGCTGTTTTTCCGAACTTGAATCAACTCATCGTCATCTTGCTGATTCACCTTGATAGTCTCTGAGTCGAGAGAGGTGGGCATGTTGATTGTGTTGATGCGAGAGAGAGCATCAGCCACTACGTTGTCGGGCCCTTGGGTGTAGACAATCTCTGTGGTAAATTGAGATATTAAGTCCAATTGGCGAAGCTGTCGTGGTGAAGCTTTTTCTGCGCGTTGTGAGAAAGCATAAACGAGTGGTTTATGATCTGTTTGGATGACGAAGTGTCGACCTTCTAGGATGTGTTTGAAAAATTTTACTGCAGCAAAAATGGCTAGAAGCTCACGATCATACGTGCTGTAACGCGTTTCTGCTGGGCTCAGCTTGCGGGAGAAAAAACCAAGTGGTTTCCAAGTTTCATCTTCCAGTTGTTCTAGAGCAGCACCTATGGCAGAATCAGAGGCATCAGTTTTCAGAGAAAGAGAGGCAGATTGAGAAAGAAAGGTTGTTTGAATGGCTTGCAGGACACCTTGCTTGCATGCTTCCAAAGCATTTTCAGCAGTTGGTGTCCAGGGAACCTTCCTTTTATCATTTTTTTTTGCATCCTTCAAAAACTCAGTTAATGGAGCTTGAATTTGTGTAGCTTTAGGGATGGACCTTCTATAATAATTAACCATGCCTAAGAAGCGACGTAGATCGGTGATTGTGTCTGGTTTCGGGTACGTTACGATCGCTTGGACTCTATCTTTTGGAGGTTCATAACCACGGCCGTTGATGGTAAAGCCTAGATAAATCACCTCATCCTTGCCAAATTGACACTTTTTAGGATTGATAGTGAGTTTATAATTTCGTAGGATGTTGAAGATTGTTGTGAGGTGCTGAATATGCTCTTTGTGTGATTTGGAGTATACGATCAGATCATCAATGTAACATCCAACGAAGTCCAGTCCCCTCAGTATGTTATCCATATGACGCTGGAAAGTCTGCGTGGCGTTGCGTAGACCAGGTGGCATACCTAAGAACTCGAAGAGTCCGAAAGGTGTTGTTACAGCAGTTTTGTTAATGTCCTCTTCAGTGACAGGTATTTGATGGTAGGCCCGTACTAAGTCGATGGTGGAGAAGACTGTGCATCCGTGGGGACGCTGGAGGATGTCATCACCATGAGGTACGGGATAGCGATCTGGGATAGTTTGGGAATTAAGCTTCCTATAATCTCCAGTAGTGCGCCAACCACCAAGTTTTTTGGGTACCATGTGAATCGGACTGGCCCATTGGCTGCTGGAAGGACGAATAACACCGTGATCAAGAAGCATTTCAAAGTCTTCCTTGGCCACATTGAGTTTTTCTCCCGTTAGTCGACGAGGTCGCTCAACAACGGGTGGTCCTGTGGTCACGATGTGATGAGATACGGGGTTGTTGGTGTCAGTTGCGAGAGGATTGTTTGGTCTTGTGATTTCCACGAAGCGGTTGAGTAGCTCCACATATGATTCTCCATGCTCTTGTTGGACACAGATAGTGGATACTCCGTGGATGATGGCCTCAGACAGCTGGCCCTTGGAAGTTAAAGTTGTAAGTGGATCGATGAGGCATCCACCCTTGAGATCCAGTAGCAATGCATGATGAACCAGGAAATCTGCACCGATAATGGCCGACTTGACGTCCGCGATAATGAAGGACCATCTAAAAGCACGCCGTAGATTCAGGTTTAGTGTGATTTGCTGTTGGCCATACGTGTGGATGACCGTCCCATTGGCAGCATAAAGCAGTAGCTCATCTTGTTTGAGTTCCCTGCGAATGGCAGTTTTCGGCACCAGAGATATCACCGACCCTGAATCGATGAGAAACTTCATGTTTGTAGCATAGTCATGCAGGTGTAGGCGATATTCTTTTGAAAGGTGTGGGCTGGTGCTGTCGCCAACCGTCTGAGTAGACGACAGCAGTTTTAGTTTTTTTTTGGGGCGATGTGCCCGATGATTTGAATGAGCATGGCTCATCGCAACGTTTTGCATAATTACCAAATCTACGGTGGTAGTAGCAAGCTCCTGAAGGTGAAGGAGAAGTTGGGCGCGAGCTTGAACGCTCACTGCTTCGTCCACGTGAATTGCTTTTTTGCTGTTTAGTAACGATGGAAATAAGTTCATTTATTGATCGACTGAGAACTGTTACTTCCTTCGTTAAACCTGCGATGGCAGTTTCTGTCGATCCACGGTTTGGTGAAGCTTGGCGGGTGGTGTGTACTTCTGCAGCCATCACAAATGGAGTTGAATTGTTTTCAAGCAGCTCATCTGCCACTCTGGCTAGTTCCTCTAGAGAGTTAGATTGCAAAAGTTTTAGACAGCGTTGAACGTTTGGTGGAAGAAGTGCCAACCATCTGACACGCAGCACATCGTCGGATGCCCTATTGCACGCTAGGGTTGTCATTTGGCGTAGCAGCTGCGTAGGCTTCTTATCTCCTAGTTGGAGTTCTGTGAGAGCCATGTGTAATTGCCTGTCTGCTGATTCAGTGAACCGATTCAAAATTTGCGTCTTAAGAAACGAGTACCTGTCGCTTTTTGGCGGGTTCATCAAGACATCTGATACCTCCTGCATGGTCTCTGCGTCCAAGGCACTGACTAAATGCTGATACTTGCCGTTTTCGGACTTAATTTGATTACATTGAAACTGTGATTCCAACTGGATGAACCACATGTTTGGACAATGCTTCCAGAATGGTGGTATCTTGCAGTTTCCCACCGCTTCAATTTGGTTCATTTGAGATTTGGTTGGCTCATCAAACGTAATTATGCAGTCATCACCTGAATTCAATGATCCATTTGAAGTCATATTTTAAAAATTGCACGTTTACGTTCTATCACGTCGGGGTCACCAATTTGGTTTTAATGGTTCTTAATTGTATTTAGCGGCTAACATAAAAATGAATCACTTTGCAGTTTGGTTTTTAATCTTTACAAATGAAAATATTTCTGCTGACTAAATTGTTTTTGTTTATTCGTTGCCTTGACTTTTTCGAACTGCGCGCTGTGCCGCGGCAGTAGCAGGCAACGCCACAGATCTGTAGGAACATACATTACCGACGCCTCGGTAATACCTACAATTGGTGACCCCAGACTAACGCAACAAGAAAGAAACGATGTCGACCCCCGAACCATGTGCTAGTGACGCCAACCCGGCAGCATGCGAAAATGACGCCAGCCTAGAAGCGGTCCGAATGATTAAAATTCCGCCCTTCTGGCGTGACGAACCAGAATTGTGGTTCGCTCAAGTCGAGGCGCAATTCTTTTCTTTGCGTATAACTTCTGATGATCGCAAGTATTACACAGTCGTGAGCTCTTTAGAATCGCACGTTCTAAAAGAAGTAGCTGACATCGTCAGGTTACCTCCAGCAACAGGCAAGTTCGAGCTTCTAAAAAGTAAATTAATTAAATGCTTTGCAGAATCGGCCGAAAAAAAATTGCGCAACCTCCTAACAGGTTTAGACCTCGGTGACCGCAAGCCCTCTCAACTTCTACGCGAAATGAAAACACTCGCTAGCAATCAATTTGGCACAGACGTGTTAAAAACGCTATGGTTGCAGAGAATGCCTACAAAAGTCCAGATTGTACTTTCGGTATCAGACGAACCAACCGTTGACAAGCTTGCTGAAATGGCCGACAAGATTCTGGAAGTAGAAGATTCATCTTCGTCTACATGTACAGTGAGCAAACAGTCCTCAGCAGGGGATGAGTCACTCCGTGGCATGATCAACGAGCTCACGCTGCAGGTAGCACAGCTCACTAAAGAAGTACGAGGCCGATCCCCAGAGACATCCGATAGGAAGTACTACCAGAGGTCCAGGTCAGCTTCGAAGAACCGAGGTGTGTGTTTCTACCACCGTCGCTTTGGTGACAAGGCAAGGAACTGCCAATCACCATGTTCCCACAAGAAGTCGGAAAACTAGAACCATCGCCGCCAATTTGCGCGGTCAACGGCGATGGAAGTACACAGAGCCGCCTAATAATTACAGATCGCTCCTGTGGCACTCGTTTTCTAGTAGACACTGGCGCTGACATATCCGTACTACCACATAAGCCTGTAAGGTCAAAACCTCCACAAACTTTCCAACTATTTGCTGCGAATGGCTCAGTAATCGACACATTTGGCACTGTGAAGCGAAAGTTAGATTTCGGCTTACGTCGAACGTTCCAATGGGAATTCTGTCTTGCAAATGTGAAGCGACCCATCCTGGGAGCCGATTTCCTTCGCCATTATGGAATCCTAGTGGACCTCAAAAACCGAAGGTTGGTCGATGGCGTGACATCACTCACAGCTATTGGCAGCATCAGCAGAAGCAACTGCTCCAGTATCACCGCCTTACCAACAAACGACAAGTTCAGTAAAATTTTAAAACAATTCCCTGAGCTTACGTCTCTTGCAGGTTTTGGAAAAGAGAAACTCCACAACGTTCGACACCATATTGTGACACGAGGCCCTCCAGTGTCCGAACGGGTTCGCCGCCTGCCTCCTGAAAAATTAAGGGCAGCCAAGGCCGAATTCGAGTTCCTCCTGGAGCAGGGAATTTGCCGTCCTTCAAATAGCGAGTGGGCAAGCCCACTGCACCTCGTCCAAAAATCCTCAGGTGAGTGGAGACCCTGTGGGGATTATCGCCGGCTCAATGCCATTACAGCACCGGACAAGTATCCTATTGCTAACCTAGAAGACTTTGCAAACCAACTGCACGGGAAAACCATTTTTACAACACTCGATCTGGTCAGGGCATTTCACCAGATCCCGATTGCAGAGGAAGATATACCCAAGACGGCAATAATAACGCCATTTGGACTATTTGAATTTAGTAGGATGACGTTTGGTCTATGCAATGCCGCCCAATCTTTTCAACGATTTATGGATTCTGTGTTGCGAGGCCTGAAATACTGTTATTGCTACATCGATGATGTCCTCATTGCCTCAGCAAATTCTGAAGAACATGAGCAACACCTCCAAGAAGTATTTGAACGTTTAAAAGCATACGGTATTACAGTTAACGCTTCTAAGTGTGTTTTTGGCAGTACAGAGGTCAAATATCTAGGCTACCTGGTATCAAACGAAGGTACGAAACCGCTACCAGAGAAAGTAGAGAACATAAGAAACTTCAAGGAACCGCAGACCATTGCAGAGTTAAGACGTTTTTTAGGAATGCTTAACTTTTACCGCAAATTTGTTAAAAACGCAGCTGCACTACAAGCCCCGTTAAACGCATTTCTAAAAGACGCCAAAAAGAACGATAAAAGGCCCATCAATTGGACTCCTGAGACACAGCAGGCTTTCGAAAGCTGCAAAGGCAGTCTGGCATCCGCTATATTTTTGACACATCCGGTCAGTGATGCACCACTCACCATCGTTACCGACGCTTCAGATACCGCAATGGGTGCAGTCCTTGAACAATTACAAGATTCGGTGTGGAAACCACTTGGTTTTTTTTCAAAAAAGTTCTCTCCAGCACAAACAAACTACAGCACTTTTTACAGGGAACTTACTGCAATCTATTACAGCATTAAGCATTTTCGCGACATCATTGAAGGTCGTCAAGTAAGTGTCCAGACAGATCACAAACCCTTAACTTATGCCTTTTCGCAACGAACCAGTAAAACCTCACCCAGGCAAACAAGACATCTTGAGTTCATATCGCAATTTACAACACAAATAACTCACATAGCAGGAGACCAGAATACCGTAGCCGATGCACTATCCCGCATAAATGCAATTTCCATGCCAGCTGCACTAGACATGCAGGAAATAGCACAAGCACAGGCTGATGACGATGAACTAAAAGCTCTTTTGGAAAACGACACAGCATTGAAACTGCAGCGTTTTTCTTTACAAGGTTCAGATCTTCCAGTTTACTGTGACACTTCCACAGAAGAAATTCGACCATTCATTCCCAGATCTCTCCGGAAACGCGTATTCCACATGATCCATAGGCTGTCCCATCCCAGCAGCAGAGCTACAAGCAAGCAGATAAGAACAAAATTTGTTTGGTACGGCATCAACAAGGATGTTGCAACATGGGTTAGAGCCTGTGAAGATTGCCAGAAATCTAAGACCGGCAGGCACAATAAGGTATTACCATTGCAATTTCCAGTCCCAGATAAACGCTTTGACCAAGTGCACATCGACATTGTAGGACCTCCACCAACCTCACAAGGTTACCGTTATGTTTTGACAATGATTGACAGATTTTCTCGGTGGCCCGAAGCAGTACCTATTGGAGACATACAAGCAGATACAGTAGCAACCGCATTCTACTCAGGCTGGGTAGCTCGCTTCGGTTCCCCCTGCACAGTCACAACTGACCAAGGAACCCAGTTCGAAGCATTGCTCTTCAAGGCCCTGACACACCTGACCGGCTGCAAACGTACGCGTACTACTCCATATCACCCAGCAGCAAACGGAATCATTGAACGGTGGCATCGCTCCTTGAAAGCTGCGCTCATGTGTCACAACACTGCACGGTGGGTGGAAATCCTTCCTACAGTGTTGCTCGGTCTGCGAACTTGTTTCAAAGCAGACATCAACTGTTCCGCCGCTGAAATGCTCTATGGAACTACCCTACGGGTACCGGGAGAACTATTTAGCAATGAAGACCTCCCAGCAAACCCACAAATCTTCGTCGAGCGTTTCCGGGAAGATATGGAGAGACTTCGTCCTACTCCAACTGCACATCACCGACGTAGTACTCCATTTGTGCATCAGGACCTATACACCTGTAAACATGTTTTTATTCGAAACGACGCCGTGAAGAAGCCACTCCAACGCCCGTACACTGGACCTTTTGCTGTAGTGGAACGGTGTAGTGATAGAGTGTTCACAGTGAGAATAAACAGTAGAAACGTAAACATATCGGTAGAAAGACTTAAACCAGCCTTCTTTGAAAATGAAGCCTCAGAAGCTGTTCATCCCTCCGACTGCTCCGAGAGCACAATCGCTCCCACGAGTGACTCAGTGCGTCCACCCAAAACATATGTGCGTAAAAAAGTGCAATTTAAGTTGTAGCAACACGGCAATCGCTTACGTTTTAGTACTTAAGATTGTAACCATAATTTCCTCTGTATATATTTTTGTTTTGATCATAACGCGTTGCAGCCAACTACGTTACTCGGAGGGGAGTACTGTAGGAACATACATTACCGACGCCTCGGTAATACCTACATTGCCGACCAGTCGATAAGGAAGAGAAATATATAACCGAGAGTTCCCGCGACAACAACGATAACAAGCTCGCGTCCTTCGACTTACTTTATGTATCATCACACAACATTAAATCATTAAATTATTAATAAACAAATCAAGTAGTGCTTATTCAACCTCAGTGAACCTAAGTACCTACAGATCCTTACAAATACGTGATAAACTTGTGGAGTTGCACGTATTATTATATAATGTATTTGGTATTAAGGATCTCTAATGACGAGATTGTCAAAGAGAAGCATAGGAACTCAATGGAAGTAAGGATCTCTAATGAAGTAAATGTATCAAAGGTAGTGGGGACAGGGAAAGTCTCTTATAGCGACATCGTGCGTCTGGCACGGACGAAAGTCGAACCCGCGAAGATCGGGGTCGAAATAACAAAAATAAGAAGAACTAGAGCCGGAGAGGCTCGAATTGAGGTTAAAGGAGGCCCCTCAAAAAATGAGCTTTTGAAAGTCGAACTCGAAAAAGCTCTTGTTAAAGAAGGAATGACAATAAGGTCATTAACAACGAGAGTTGTCCTTGAGGTTCTCGACGTTGAGGAGGGAACCCATCGAGAAGAATTAGTCTCAGCCATTGAAAAGGCGGCTAATTTAGAAAAGGATGTCTTAGAGGTTAAGATATTGAAGAATGTACGTCCCGGCATCATGTTGGGAGTAGTGGCTTTGCCTGCCAGAATGGCAGGTCCACTATTGGAATCCGGCAGGATCAGAATTGGTTGGTCCAATTGCCGAATACGGATTAGACAGAATGTCTCTAGATGTTTTAAATGCCAAGGATTTGGCCATTATGCTAGTGCATGCACTGGCCCAAACTGGAGGAACAACTGCTACAATTGTGGTGAAGAAGGACATAAAATAAAGGATTGTCAAAATAAGACTCTTTGCTGGATATGCAAAGAGTCCCATAGATCAGGGAGCTTTAAATGTAAGGCAAATAAGGAGACATCACCGAAACTCAGATAATGAGGGTGATGCAAATAAATGTCAATAGATGCCATGCAGCTCATGACATTCTCTCACAAACGATTTGTGAAGAGAAGGTGATCATAGTGTTGGGCCAAGAGCCAAATGCTAATAGAATTGGCAATGCGTTCTGTGATGATAACATAGATTGTTTCATCACGGTAGGAAGGGATTGTTCCGTTACCGGATATTTTGCTGGACATGGATTTGTGTGGACGGAAATTGATAAATTTAGTTTTTATTCGGTATATTTTTCTCCGAACGGGAATATCGAGGATTTTCGGACATTTTTATTCGATCTTTCTATCCACATACAGAGGACAAATAACGCCCGTTATATTATAGCGGGAGATTTAAACGCCAAGTCAGGTATGTTTGGTTCGACGGTTAACAACGAAAGGGGAAACATTTTGGAAGAATGGACGGATACGTTAGATCTTTCTGTCATAAATGTCGGTGATACACCTACCTTTGTTAACGCGAACGGCTCCTCTTTAATAGATATCACCCTTTCGTCAATAGCTGTCACCAGAATGATATCTGACTGGCGAGTCTGTGATGACATAATCAATATGAGCGATCATGGAACGATTATGTTTGACATACAGACATTGAATAACAATAACCGGTCGAATGAGATTTTATCGCCCTCTGGATGGAGGGTCACTTCGCTAGGTTTAAATAATTTAATATCTGAGGGTCAGATACCTGAATATATTAATACACCTAAAGATTTAATTAATTGCATTACAGGATTATGTAACAGTAATCTTGTTAAACGTAAGCAATCGCGTCATATGCGTCCGCCAGTGTATTGGTGGAATGACGATATCGCAGATAAGCGACGTCAATGCCTCGCATTGAGACGCATAATGACCCGGGCTAATCGGATTCATAACATAAATGAGGGATTAAATCCTCAAAATCATTTTAAAAATTAAAAAAGGGCGAAGAAATCCCTAAAGTGGGCGATAAAATCGGCAAAACGAGCAGCTTGGCAACAACTCTACAACGAAATAGATCAGGATCCATGGGGCCTCGGGTACAAAATCGTAACAAGCAAGCTCAAGCTTCGCCCACGTATTGCAATAGGTATAGAGGACACCCGCGCGCAGGTGGCGAATTTGTTTCCATCTCATCCTATTAATGTGTGGCCGATGCTTGACATGCCTCCGGAAGAGGCTCAAACTTTAACGGCAGAAAACGTATTGCATGCCGCGTCTCGGATCAGAGCGGGTAAGCGTTTGTCCACGACGTCCGAATTCGAGATCCGAAGTTCGGATGGCGGCCATTTTGATAGGATAAAAAACGGACCGAACGCCAGCCGCTTGTCCACTACCGTCCGATATCGGACGGTCGGACTGCGAACAACGCCGTGGCGAGTGAATTTTAAAACTGACCAGCTGACAAATGTAGGTCAACATAACCTATAATGGAGTTTGTTCAATTCTTCAATTTACCGTTTTTTTCCAAAATGCAAGTTCATAACTCGGGTGGAACCTCGACAACATATTGCTGAAACAC
The DNA here is from genome assembly GCA_949768715.1 of Dascillus cervinus. NCBI lineage: Eukaryota > Metazoa > Arthropoda > Insecta > Coleoptera > Dascillidae > Dascillus > Dascillus cervinus. The sequence continues at coordinate 12,343,371 of OX458322.1, read as the reverse complement.
AAGAGATTGTGCGTACTACCAAGCGAAATACTTGTAGTAAAATAAGGTAAGTAAATGAAAAGCAAATCAAAATTATATGCTATATATTTATATTGTGAAGGCATGCGTCGTTTTACACAATATTGTTCGAGAAAAAGATGGGTACAGAGCTGAAGATATGTTCATTGCTACATTCAACAACAGCTTACAAGATGTACCGCCAGCTGCAAGTTCGCAGGGAGGGCGAAGAGCGAATGAAATTTGCAACAATTTTGCAATGTACTTTGAGAGTCCCCTAGGTTCTTTACCATGACAATTGGCTAAAATTTTAAAAAAGTTAATAAAATATGTGTCTGATTTTATTCTTAGTTACCTTGTTTGTCCTATAAACTGAATCCCCCAACGATTTTTGGTTTTAAAATAAGTAAATTCATCAGAACGCTTATTGATGCTATCCGGCTGTCGCGGAAGTTACGCAAAAACGCTTATTGATGTGACCCGTGCTTAAACGATTCAATATTTCGAAAAGTTTCAATGTTTTTGACAAATGCGTTTAAGACAACAACAAAAATGGCTACCCGGGCATGCGTATGTTGCATCCGATCGGTCCGATCAAGCGGGCTATCCGAACAAGCGAAATTCTCGGACTCCGAGAACTCGGAAATCGGATATCGGTTGTCGTGTGGACAGACGACGCATATAAATATGAAGGCTGCTATTTCGGACCGAAATCTCGGACATCGGATTCGGACGTAGGCTCCAGGTCCGGATCGAATTCCTGTAGAGGTGATTAAATCTCTGTCTCTAAAGTACCCTGAGGTCATAGCCAGGGTAATGGATAAATGTTGGAAAGCAGGTGATTTTCCAAACATCTGGAAAACTGCTTTCCTAGTATTGATAGAGAAACCACGGAAAGGAGATTTAATCACATACAGACCGATATGTCTGCTCGATGTCGCGGGTAAATTGTTCGAAGGTATCATTAAGGGTCTGTTAGAGAGGGAATTAGAGAATAAAAGTGTTTTGAATGATAATCAATTCGGATTTAGGGCAGGGCGATCCACGATAGACGCAGTCAGCAAAATTCTCGAAGTGCCAAATCGGATCAACCGATTGGCGTATAAAAATCGCGGTTTCTGCGCGATGATAACTGTTGACATACAGAATGCGTTTAACTCGGCACCGTGGGCAGGAATTATTTCGGCATTAAAGAGAGCTAATATCTCGGTTCACATAATTAGGATAATACAATCATACTTATCAGATCGCTACATCGTTACTTCTCACGGAGAACGGATTAACGTAACCAGCGGGGTTCCACAGGGTTCGGTTCTCGGCCCAACCCTTTGGAACATATTTTATAACGAGATATTAAAGCTCGACATGGGAAAAGATGTGACACTCGTGGCGTACGCAGACGATTTAGCGATAGTTTTAGAGGCTAAATCTGAAGATGCGCTACGAGAGGAAACACAATACGCCTTCGTGAGAGTTAAACGCAAGCTGGATGACATGGGGATCAAGATCGCCCTGCAAAAAACAGAAATGGTACTTTTGGCAGGGAGAAGGAAAATTCAAAGCTTATCGATCGATATCGACGGCTTTAGGTTAGATAGCTCGGGTGCTATTAAATATATGGGCGTATGGTTAGATAAAGACGCGAAATTAACTACGCACGTCAAAGAGGTATGTTTAAGGGGAACTAAGTTAGCCGCGACGCTTTCAAGGCTTATGCCGAACATCGGAGGTCCGAAAGCTGGCAAACGCAAAGTACTGTTCTCGGTGGTCATTTCCGTAATTTTGTACGGCGCCCCTGCCTGGATAAAGGCCCTAAGATTCGAGCGTTATAAAAACATGCTCGATAGGGTCAACAGGAGGTTAGTCATCAGAGTAATATCCGCATACAGAACAATATCCACGAAGGCAGTCCAGGTGTTTGCCAGAATGCCTCCTTTGTGGATGAAAGCGAACGTAAGATCGGAAATTTATTTAAGGGGCAAAGATCATACCTCTTTGGCAAACGAATCCTTAATGATAGCTTGGCAAGAACAATGGGACGATTATTTAGGTTGGGCAAAAGTTTTTGTTAGAGATATTAGAAAATGGTTCAAGTGTAAGTGGGTAGAAATGGGTTATTTTTTACTACTACTTGCTACTTGCTGGTTCTGCCAGCAGGTAGACACGCCAGAACATAAATCATTCATTTGTGAAGAATGGGAAAGCATCCGAAGAGATGCTAGGATTAAAATGGGCCATAATATAGACCAGAATAATATTTCTGAGTTGTTATTGGATTCCGAAGAATCTTGGAAAACAGTAACCAACATGATGCGGGACATTATACGTGGAAAACAGCAAGAGGAATTTCGCAAAGAGGAACTCGTCAGAGATGATGTGATATCAGATTCTGACGAAGATTGAAGATTAAAGGTTGTTAGATTGAGAATGAATGTATATGAAGTATTTTGAATATTTTTTTCTTTTTTCGATCCGTTTTGAAAGTTAGGGCGTAAATGACAATAATTTTTTAGAAACGTCAAAATTTCCCAATCGAAGATTTTCGCTCGTGAAGCGTGTTTATAGTAATTATTAGGAGCAGATAAGTCTCATTTAACTTTGTAAAGTCGCGGTACGGATTCCATCAGTTCATTTTCAAAGTTACCGCGAAAAATGTAAAATTTTTAGAAACGTCAAAAAATTATTCAATATACGACTTTGATCTTAAAAGTTAAAATTCTAAGCCTCCTGGGTTTAAAATTTTTAATTTTTATTTATTTTATTTTAATTATTTTTTGAATCATATTTAATCAATCTTATTGAGTCATTTAGGTTAATGTGAAGCCTTGACAGCCAGAAGGTCCATTACCAAGGGGAGTCAAGGGATGCTTTCTTCGCAATTCAATCTAAGGGGCAAATTCATAGTCGTCACTCAATCTCAACTCAATCTCAACTCATCCTCATCTCACTTTCTACTAATTTGTTACTCACTCAAGCTAGACTCATCCTCACCTCACTTTTGGCATTCATAAACATGAGGACGCGTCTTGCTAAGTTGAGTTGAAAGTGAGGAACTACGTCATTATTTACGTCACGTATCTATGACGTTTTACGTCCTACTGGCGTTGATAGGTTATGTTGTGATTGTTTATTTTAAAACTTCAAAGTTAAGTTACAAGTTCTGCGTATGTCTTTATATTATCATTAATAATTTACAACCTATTGTTGTACATCCCTTTTTGGCCGAAAATGAGCTACTGATTATTTTTACTTAAAAAGGATATAAAACTAATCAATTTAATGATATTTATCACAAATAGGTTATTCAGATTCATTGAGCAAATGTTCATTAAATGGCTAAAGTACACTACTACATTTTGGCTTCTGAAAAATTCACAACAATGATAGAGAACTGCAAAATCCTTAGGAGACGATCTGTTTTTACGTATAGGTAATTTAATGGTGAGAAATGAATAAATTATACAAGAAGAGAGAATTGGAATCGACAACTTTAGTTTCAATTAAATTCCAATGGGAAACGTTTTAGTAGACAATTGTGGAACTTTATGTGAAATTTGTACAATGTTTTATTTCTAAAAAGGTTGATTTGTGAAAGTGTGAACTTGAATTTTTAGTGCATTTATGATGTTAACATGAGAGTGGTCAAAGAACTTGTTGATTTGGCTCAAATTGTTTAAATTTAAATTGTAACTTTTAGAAATATAAATGTAATATTAATTTCGGTCACCTTTATTGACAAAGGAAATAGGTAGGTGTAATAAAACTGGTTGAAAAATTTTTTTCACATCTGGTCAACAACTGTTTTAGTACAGGTATTGTTATAGTTTTGCATTTTGTAACATCTGGTCAAGAATTTTTCCTACTTTAGTGCAAATATCTTTGTATTTAGTTTGCTGCTTCATACTGACAATAAACAGTTTCAAAATATTTCAATTTGGTTCTTTTTGTGTTTTTGTTTCGTTAATATGGGAGATAAAAGGAGATCATTTTTCAGCGGCGATGAAAAAATTTTTTTAAAAGAGTTGATAAACAAGTATCAAAATATAATTGAATGCAAGAAGACAGATTGCATCAGCGTCACCAAAAAAAAAAAGCATGGTGTGCTTTAACAACAGAATTTAATGCAATTAGTGAACATACTCATGTAAGTACCTTTAATTGTATTATGTGTGCAAAGGACCTAGGCATGTTAATAAGAGTTATGTCTTTCTTTTGTTATAGCGCACTGCCGAGCAACTTAGGAAATGCTGGGACAACATGAGGAATCGAAGAAAACAGCAGTTGTCCCAGGAAAAGGCGCATCGCATGGCAACAGGTGGTGGTCCATATGTGGCACCAACCGACGACAACATCGATGCTACGTTTAGCAATGTAGACATTGAGTTGACAGACACCATCGATAGCGATGCTATCGCGTTGCAAAATGGATTGTCATTGTCAAGTCAAGAGGATGAAGGCATGTTGCCGATGGAAGAAGGTAGTAAATATAATAGAAGTAACTAATTTTTGATGTATTATATGACTATCTATTCTTATTTTAGTACTACAGGTGGTCATTGATACAGGTGATAATGAAAAGGACTGTCAAGAAGAACCACCAGTCAGAATATGTCCGACAAGGAAGCGGCCAAGACATTCATACACCTCTAGAGGGACAGCTATAGAGAGGGAGTTGGCGGTAAGGCTAGAACGCACCGAAACATTAAAAAGACAGGAGGAAGAACTCCACCAATTGAGAGTAGAGGAGCAACAACTAAAAATTAAGGAACAGAGACTTAAAGTTGAGGAGCAACAAGTAAAATTAGAGATAGTTAAATTTCAATTTGATTTATTAAAAAAACAATAAAATATTATAAAAATAATGAAATAAATTTTATTAACACAATGTACAATGCATGCTAGTTATAAGAAACCTCAATTTTCCGTTTTCATTACTTCCCGAATGGAAGAGGGGAAGATCTTCAAAAAGGCGCCAGATTGGAGAATGGTATCGGGTCCTTGCTAACTAAAAAGCTCTCTCAATTGACGATGGGGAATCTCGTGCCAAAGTTTATCTGAAAAAAAGATCCGAGTACACTGCTCTTCTACTATCTGGTGTTCAAATAGTCATGACATCCTGAGTGACTATGGATTGCAAAATGTGTGTCTAAGTTACTATAATTATTAAAATATGAAGAAAACTGTTTTACATGATGTCATGACTTTTTGAACACCAATACAAAGTCATGTGGGGATGGCATATGTAGAAGTTTATTCGATTCAATATTAATCGCATTAATGCATTAATTAAAATGCCTCTCAATAAACGCAGCTCGAATAACATTTCCCCTTTGTTGCACAGGTGCAGGCGGAACATCTACTATTCGGTCTACAAAACCATCCTCCTCCACATTAGGCATTTTTTCGGATATTGCAATATTGTGCAAAATAGCAGTTGCAGCAATTATCCGAACAGTGCTCCTTAATTGGTACTGTAAACATGTTGTTAAACATCGAAATCTGGATTTCCAGATTCCAAATGAACGTTCAACAACATTTCTGGTCCTAATGTGAGAACTGTTATATAATTGCTGAGCTCTTGTTGCTGGGTTTAGTATTGGTGTAAAAAGATAACGCGTCTGCTGATAGGCACTATCTCCCAATATCAAACCCGACAACAATCTTTGCTCGCATTTCATCCGAATGGCACTGTTAGTAAAGATTCTGCTATCATGTGCAGAACCTGGCCAACGTATAACGATATCCAGTATCTCACATTTAGGACCAGCAACTACCTGCACGTTCAGGGACATCCAGCCTTTCCGATTGCGGTAGATCTCACCATTATCACCACCGGGATTTTGTATTTCGATGTGGGTCCCGTCGACACATCCAATCACTCCTGGAAATCCTCCTATTTCAAAAAATAAATTTTTACTAGCATTTAATTCATTGCGACAAGGAAATTTAACATATCTTTGTAAATGCTGGCAGAGATTTTCAGAAACTTCCTTGATGATGCGATGTATCGTTGTTTGACTAACACCAACCGTATCACCAGTAACCCTCTATAATCGGTAATAAAATAATGTTAAGCATTTAGGCAAAGAAAATAATTATTTTACCTGAATTGAACCGCTGGCATAAAATCGTAATGCCACACATAATTTTATTATGGGCGGCACTGGCAAACCACGCTGATTAATCGGTGCATTTTGATTAGGATACACCAAATTTATTAAAAGATTTTGAATAGTTCCTCTTGAAAAACGATAACGTTGCAGGAGTTCATTATCGCTATATTTTTCTAGAGGATTCTCCATGTCTCCTATATAATGCCTATAAAAAAATATTTATAACCCTATTTATTCAAAAATCTTAATGTAATATTATTACCGTGGTACCCGCGCATAAGGTTCGTCTTCTACATACTCTATGAAATCAAAAAAATCGTCCACCATCCTGAAAGCTATTTATTTAAAAAAAAACCGATAGTTCAAAGCAGTTGAGCGATAGATGAGAAAGAGATAAGGTAGCTACGATCGCGCCTCAGAAAAATCTCATTTTCGAGTCAGAGATGAGGGCGAGATGAAGAGAGCTTGAGGTGAGAAACGTCTATGAATTCGGAAAAGTGAGGAATAGGTGAGGAGTTGCCCTATGCGCATGCGTTGAGGATGATTTGAGGTTGAGTTGAGATTGAGTGACGACTATGAATTTGCCCCTTAATGTAATATTATTACCGTGGTACCCGCGCATAAGGTTCGTCTTCTACATACTCTATGAAATCAAAAAAATCGTCCACCATCCTGAAAGCTATTTATTTAAAAAAAAACCGATAGTTCAAAGCAGTTGAGCGATAGATGAGAAAGAGATAAGGTAGCTACGATCGCGCCTCAGAAAAATCTCATTTTCGAGTCAGAGATGAGGGCGAGATGAAGAGAGCTTGAGGTGAGAAACGTCTATGAATTCGGAAAAGTGAGGAATAGGTGAGGAGTTGCCCTATGCGCATGCGTTGAGGATGATTTGAGGTTGAGTTGAGATTGAGTGACGACTATGAATTTGCCCCTAAGATGATCAAGTAAGAGGGATAGAGTGATAGAGAGAAATGAGTAAGTGTGAGTGAAAGCAAACTAATAAGAGGCAATTTGATGATAGAGGGAAAGAGTGATAGAGAAGAAGAACCGGGAATAAACGACTGTCGAAGCTAAAAAGGGAGGCTTATGTTCAGTTGTGGACCAATAAATAAGCTGAAGATATAAATAACTATTAGTGTCGATATGTTACGATGGGTATATAAAAAAAAAGTATATTAAGAGAAATTATTTACTTTAATCAAATAAAATGGAGAGAAATCTACTTATTATCATAGGTGGTCATACAAATCAAGTGGTTGAATTCATTTTTTTGCTTGATCAGAGATATTTATAGCCAGCCTGTACATTAATTTGGGCAACAAATTCAATATCAGTTATACAATATAAAAATTAAAACAACACGAACATAAAACATTTTTTACAATTCTTGGCGATGCTTCATTAACAAATCAAATCTTCGATTTGACCGGACCCCTTTAATCAAATTTCGTTGTCCACCTTTTCTATCAACAGGTACTCTTGTCTTCTGAGCTAATGTGCGCAGTTCTTCTCTGCTAGGTTTAGATATTTTAAAACCATATTTGGTAAAGCCCTGTAAACGATTTTGCTGCCCTGCTTGGTCAAGTAATGGCAATTGTTTCTTTGCCTCTACCACATTGCTTGCCGTATTTTTTGGGGTTTCAACTTTTTTGCCAGATAACAATATTCGAGCGCGATCATTCTTACGTTGCACATACTCGTCAAGACCTTCCAATCTTTGTTGGGCTCTTGCATGGATTAAAGCAAAATTTGGGACTTTTTTTTTACTTGACGTTTTAGTTGCTGCATTTGATAAATCTTTACAAACACTATCTTGTTTGTTTTTATTTTTGGCAGAAACTGCATAAGTTTTCCTTATGGCAGCAGTGTTTGAAGTGCTTCCGATTTCTGTTACTCCAGAAATATTGGGAAAGTTTATTTTATTTTCCTTCTGTTTTTGATTCATTAACAGAGGGTCAACTAGTGGCGAATCTTCAGTTAAATCGACTGTAGATCGTGGTGTAATAGTAAAATATGATTGATCTGCATCAGATCTACTAGGGGAAAATAAATCTCTGCTTTCATCTGTTTCAGAATCAATTTGGATAATAGAGTATTTCCTCCTGCTATCACTTTTTTGAGAATACCTTGTTGGAAATAGAATATCTTCAGGTGAATCATTGATAGTAATTATAGATGTATTCTTCAGAGTTGTTTCTAATTTTCGTGATTGTGAACTTTTATTTAATCCAGGATATCTGGAAGTAGAAGTAATCGTTGCATTTTTTAAATGTTTGCCTAAATTTTGCTGGCTTAATTCAGCAGCTTTTAACATAGTCGCATCATTCACTGCCGACTTTAACAATGTAATGTTGTTTACAGTACTTTCCGTAATATACGACTGTCTTCTTGTATCATCGTCAACATTTACAGATAAATAATTTATATTGGCAGATGTCGACGGTTCTTTAAAGCTTTCAACAGATTCGTCCTGTAAATAATTATATGCACTTACTTTTGACAATAAAATGTTTGTAACCCTTACCAATACACTTAGATAGTTGCTGTTGTTTTTGGTATTGTTCGGAAAAAACTTATTTCCTGCAATGAAAGTGTCATCAGACATCCTCTTGCTGTTGAAAAAATTGGCTATAGTATTATCTTGAACCGATGAACAATTTGAAGTCGTAACTAGTGGTGTTGTAGATTCAACATAATCTTTAAAACAAAAATATTAAGAGTAACTAAAACATTAAATATTTTGCTAAATTATTAGATATATTATTAAATGCAGGTGTATCTGAATTGCTTGGTGAAACTTTAACGTGTTGTATGGAAGAAAAGTGTAATAAAAGTTCCTATAAACGTGTGTCCAAAATTGCTTGAAGCAATTCAGATACAGGTTGTATGTACGAGCCCAGTCGCATATGCTTAATCGCAACATCTGTTAAAATAAAATAATTTAGTCGGTTATCGGTTTGAAATTTAGAAATGTTCGGCTGAAGTTCAGAAATTCGACTTGGCAAGAAAATTTCACATATAAAAATATGTGAACTTCAAGATCCGTGACAAAAATTCCATTTAAAGAATAACTCGAGTTAGGGAAGCTTCATTGTATTTTATTTAAAATTTTGTTGTTATAGTATGTTGTTCTTATTTCACATGTAAAAAGTATAATACAAGAGCTAAATCAGGCGACAGATGTTTTGCAACATCGCTTAAAACAAATTTTTGTTATAAGAAACCATTTTTGTCAGTCCCTTATCATATCAATGGTCACTACTGCATACATGTAGTAATAGACAAAATAGAACTATTTTCTATAAAACAAAGCCTTACTAATAAAAACTTACCACTTTCTTCAGTAACAGTTGATTTCTGTAATGATGTACTGTCTAAATCATTGTTGGATCCTTCTGCTAAAGATATTGTATTAACATTCCACATTGCAGTTGCAAAGGTTGGTGGGTCTATTTTATCCAATTCTAATGTTGTTGAAGAGAATAGATCATCTGGACAATTTTCTAAGCGATCACCTTTATTAAAAGGCGTTGAAGTATATTTTGTTAAAGAAAATTGAAATGGTTCCATAATATCAAATTCATCTATTGGAAGTTGATTTTTCATAGATGCACATTTTAGCTGAAAAATATCATTAACACTGTTGTCTAAAGTGTATGACTTTCTTCTTTCATCAATTTCCTGCGATGGTGTGGAAAAGTATGTAGAATTTACATCTAATAGTTTCAATGGAGTTGCTGGTAAATTTGAAAAGCAAGTTGTAAAATTGGATTCAGTTTGTGATCTTGCACTACTATTTGGTGGGGAGTTGGGAAAAGAAATATTGAAGGTAACTGATTTTCTTGGTTTAACTGATATTATTTTTTGATCTGAAGAGATAATAGATGCATTTTCCGTTGGTAATGATTTAAAATCACTTCGATTCAAATTAAAATGTTTTGAATTTTTCGTTAAGTTAGTAGCTCTAGATTTTAAAGATTTCCTTAAAGTCGAAGTCCGTAGTGAACAACGTTTTGAAGCTGAAGTTGCTGTATTCGTCATAGAATTACAGCTTTCCTTAAAATCATCAGAATCTCTTTGTTTCTTCGGAGGTGGAGTTGGTAAAGTTTCAGATATACGGGCAGGTATTGGTGAAATTAAATTTTCCGGAGCTACATGGCTCACTGCAGAGAGGTTAAAATTGGTTAAATCATCAGTTAAACGAATTCGTTTCCTGCGTTTGCTCTTCACTTGCAAATCATCATCAGTTTCCACTTGTAATATGGGATCGGTCGGTTTCTTATTCCTTTGCCTTTTTCGTGACGACATTAAATATTTCGACGCCATCAATCCTAATTTAGGTGTTTGTGGATTCATTTTATTAAATAGAATAAAATTTTATGGATAATGAAGCAACACACGTTACACTACTTACAATTTAAAAAGGGAATTACCACAGATATTAAAACGATGAATTGTGACGTGACACTGGCGACCGTTAAATTTTAAACAGCATTTGACAGTTGACAGTAAAAAATTATACCACCGCGAGAGGTGCTGTACGCGTCTGGGAATGGCTTTGATTGGCTTTCGGATACGCAACAGCGCCTCTCACGGAGGCAAAATTCGCATTTTGCACCCAAAATGTCAACTCTGTCGATACTTTTGGCAGTGGTCCGTGCTGCGTCCAGCAATGAAATCAAAGATAACAAAAGTCACGTTCGGTTTTGCCATCTGAGATCAGAGCAACATGATTTTCACAAGCAAACAGAGTTTCACGTGAATTTTCTCTTTCACTTGTTATGTCTATTCGCAATTACCAGGAAAAAATGTTTCAACGTTAATAATAGTACATTATACATCGAGGGAGAGAAATGCATGATTTTTCCAGAGGTGCATTTATGGCCAGAGGGCGCAGCCCGAGGGCCATAACGCACCGAGGGAAAAATAGCATTTTCTCCTGAGGTGTATATACTATTTTTTTCACGATCGTTAGTTCACAAATCAAATATTTTAAAAATAAAAATGTGACATTAGTGACAAATTGTGGAACAAAATTCATAAATTAAAGTAGGTTTTGAGATTGACACTATGACAATAGAAAGTTGTTTACAAACAGTCAAATTTCTAAAATTTTATTGCAACCTGGTGCAAAATGGAATACCAAGAAAACAGGCAAGAACCACAAGAAATTACTGATGCAGCTTCTTTGGCGGTGCTAAACTTATTACCAACGAAATCTAGAAAATTATACGAGGCAGCGTATGATCGGTTCAGAGAATGGTGTACCGAAAAAAAAGTAAGAACTTATACTGAGAACGTCATGTTGGCGTATTTTACCGAAAAATCTAAAAAGTATAAATCGTCTACCTTGTGGGCGCAATATTCCATGGTAAAATCATGTCTATTAGTCAACGACAACACTGACATAGGTAAGTATCCAAAGTTGATGACATTGCTCAAACGGAATTCGAACGGCTACCAAGCGAAAAAATCTAAAGTTTTGACCAGAGACCAGATAGAAACATTTTTGACGGAAGCAAATGACAATGAATATTTAATGATCAAGGTAAAATAATTAAAAAAAACTGTAATAAATTGTAATTTTATTTATTTATTGTAGGTTGCTCTAATATTTGGCATTGCGGGCGCCTGCCGATCACACGAATTAACAACCATCACAGTCGACGATATTGAAGTCGCTAATTCTTCTTTAATTATAAAAATACCAAACAAAAAATAAAATACCACGAACCTTTGTGGTTACTGAAAATGAGAAAAAGATAGATTTTATTGGCTTATATAGGAAATATGCAGGACTTCGGCCACTTCAAGTTAATCATCGTCGTTTTTTCTTATTTTACAAAACAGGAAAATGTACGAGTCAACCTGTGGGAAAGAACACATTTGGTAAGATACCAAGCATCATCGCAACTTATTTAAATTTACCAAACCCATCGACGTACACTGGACACTGCCTGCGCAGAAGTTCAGCCACTCTGCTCGCTGATTCAGGAGCTGATATTACGACTATAAAAAGGCACGGTGGGTGGAAATCTACCACCGTAGCTGAAAGTTATATAGAAGAATCGGTGCAGAATAAAACAAATATTGCAAACCAAGTACTACAAGGTGGAAGTTGTAATACAAGCCAGAAAACTGTAAACCTAACTTCGAGTCAAACAGCTTTGTGCGAGTTTCCAGCTAATATTCACTTTGATAATTGCGCTTCAGTGTCGTTTACTGTTAATGTCAATAAATGAGATTACTATTTCTATTTTGATGTACTTTCATTGTAAACTGTCAAAATATAATAATAACTCCCTAGGGATTTTTTTTGACATTATTTTCTCCCTAGAGGCAAAATGTTTCACTTCTGCTATGATTTTGATGCCAGATAAATTGATTTCTACTCCCGGTCGTGAAAAAAAATATTTTTTCACTGTTAAAAAAAATATTTTTTCACCGTTAAAAAATAGTGCACTTTGAGCATCGATAGCGATGCGTAAATGTCGTCTTTTTTTGACGTTTGTAGAAAAATATATATGTTAGGCACAAAAACCGCAAACGACTAGTGAGCGACAAAATTACACAAAACTACATAGTTCCGGTAAAACAAAAATGTTCTAATGAGATTATAAATGAAAGTCAATTTATCACTAACCCATTGTTATCAGGAACGTCCAACATTAAACAGTTTTAATTTTAATAAAAAGACAGTTATTGGTGAGCCATCTAGGAATTGCTGGCTTTTGGTCGAATTTCGACTATAAGTTGTGCAATAAAATATATATAGTGGACCCTGTGATGTCGATAATGAAAATAAAAACAAGAACCTTTAATCACAAAAAAAATTTATATAAAATAATATAAAATTACTCACATAGACGCGTTTCGGTGGCTATGCCACCATCTTCAGTACATCTACTAAATCTAATTTTACAAACTAAGCCTTATATACTATTATTTACGCATCCGTGAATTTAACACTTGAGTGAGTTTCACGGATGGTTAGTCAAATCTAGTAATCTATACAATGGGGTATTGGGAATGGGGCCCATATCACTATTTAATAATTTTTTCCTATTCTTATATATAATCAAACTTTCCCTACTATTTAAATTCCTGTAATCTGATTCTGCCCTAACCAATTTTAAATTGTCTATACCTATTCTATGGTTGCATTCTAGTACATGCAGGGCAACACTAGATTTCTCTGGTCTATTGTATTTGATATGAGCCATATGCTCTTTGAATCTGGTAATGATAGAACGTCTAGTTTGCCCAATATATACCAAATCACAATCACTACAACTAATCTGGTAAATACCTGACATATCCCTATCACTATTTTTGTCCTTCGGATTACCCAACAAACTACTTAATGATCTATTGTTATTACTGTGAACTATTTTATAAGTTGTGCCATTGTGCCATTAGGTACTTTCCCGCTTCTTTGAATTTTGAGTACGTATGTGAATGGTTGGCGCAAGTTCAAACCTTTGCAAATACAATAAATGACGCTTAATTGGATCAGGCCGGTACTCGCTGTTTTTAAGTCAATTAAGCGGCACGGAGGTTGTAACTATTATACAAATGGGTTTGGTCATTATATCTTCGGCTTGTGTTAACGTCGGCATTCTGACTATTCCCTCTTTTGTGCTATAAGTGAATGGCTCACTTAACCCATTAAGAACTGAATTATTTTAGCTTTCGACTAAAATGCTTTGCAATAATTTTTGGAAATACTGTTCAATCTAAAATCATGCAGCTTCATCTCAAACTCTCCTAAGGGATAGCTTGCAATTATAAATGAAAGACGCTACGTGGCGTGCTGAACGGGTTAAGGAGCATAGAAACAAAACAAAAAAATCAGGTAAAAGTTTGCTCTACTAATTATTCAATTTATTAGTTTTTTTAAAGTATCAACATTTGGGTATTTTTACATAAGTTAACGTCATTAAATTAATTTTACCAATTTACATTCCTTCAATAAAGGCATTTTCGTAAAAGTGACCAATTTATCCAACAATAGAATTAGTTAAGGATACTTAAATTGTAATTTATGGCAGTTGTCGTAAACTAAAGAAGTTGAAGAGCACAAGATATATTTTACAGGTACTGAGTAATGGACGTCAATATTTCTTCATAAATTTGGCAAGTAAAAATATTTTGGAAATGTTTTTGCACTCATTACATTGCAGCTGATGTAACATGTAAATTGCATATTTTCGCCTCAATTTTAAATAGGTATTATAGATATTATTTTAATAGGTATTCTGCACCATTCTTAGTGTGCTTAAGTTTAAATAGTACAACTAAATTAATGATCAAATGGAGATGGTAATTTTTTACTGGAAATCTTACCGTTGATAAAGTAGGGCAAGTTTTTGATATCCAGCGCCTTCTAACTTTCTAAGCGTTCGAGAACGAAAACAATACAACGTTAGACACGTTATAAAATTAAAAGAACAATTATTTGTTGCATACAGCTAAAACAATTAGGCAAGATTCCGTAGAATCGGGCGCCATCAATCAATTTTCAGTTTTGAACTAAAATTACTATTTAAATACCGTCGATTTCGCTTAAGGGGGACACCGGTTAAGAGAGGCAGCCGCTTAATGGGGACAAAATGCCATTTCCCGATGTGTCTCCATTAAGCAGAATTGACTGTACTTAAAGTCTTGAGTGCATGAGTTAAATAGTACATTAGGCACATTATAAAATTAAAAACTAAATTATCATATAGAGATGGTAATTTGTTACTGGAAATCGTACCATTGATAAAATAAGGCAAGTTTTTGATATCCAGGGCCCTCTGGCTTTCTAAGTGTTCAAGGACTAAAATAGTACATTAGTCACGTTATAAAATTAAAAGAACAATTATTTGTCGCATACAGATTGTCATGTGCCATTTTTGGTGATCTGTAGCTAAAATAATTAGGCACATTGTAAAATTATACTGACACGATACCGTAAAATCGGGCCCCTTCAATCAATTTTCAGTTTTTAATTAAAGTTCCTATTTGAAGACTGAATAAAACTACATTTGAGCTGCAAAAATATGCAGTTTAAACCAAATTGGTAAATGAAATTGATATGCAACATTCTTTTCATGGGCCATCAGTATCAGGTTTACGGTCAATTCGTACCCGGCGATTCGTCCCCGGCGATTCGTACCCGGCGATTCGTCCCCGGGCAATTCGTACCCGGAATAATTCGTCCCCGGACAATTTGTCCCCAGCAAGCTGTATTTTTAAGAATGCATTCGCAAATATTTCGATTTCTTGCATTGAAAACCTTTGCAGATATGCACCTTGTAAAAAAATATAGATAAGTGAAAATAATCGCACGTGTGTAAGTAAACAGTACAATTATGATGTTAGTGATAAAATGCACATATATTGATGCCGGGAAACCATCGCGTGTTACTATATGCATATTATTTTGAGTTAACCCGTTATTTTCCATTTTTAGACTGATTCTGAGTGGAACAAAAATAATGTAAATAATAATGTTTATAATCTCAATGTAATCAAATTTGTTACATAGATGTTTTTGCATATTTTTGATAATATTCATTAATGATGTTTATATTTATTTTTCCATCGTTGTAAAGCGTTCAACGAATATATATGCACAATGTATGTACAAGTTAAATTAAATGAAAATTTCAACCTCACCCGGTATTTTGAAAGTATTTTGAAAATGAACTTGTTATACATCATTTTAAGTAGAATTTAAAGCTGTCAGAAATAAAACGTTTCTTTTTTTAGTTTAAAAATTTTTAACAACGTAAGTGGAGTTATTATTTCAAGTAACAAGTGACTTGTAATATTTAATACCAACCTACATTATTTTACGAAAACAGTTAATTGCTATAAGTTTTATGTCCAATCAAATAATGCAACACCTTGAAAATTACGGCAAATTTATTCTATAATTTGTACACATTAATTTTTGGTAACAATAAAAAATTTTAAAAAATAAAACTTAAATACAAATTAATTTTAGGTAACAATAAAAAAATTTAAAAAATAAAACAAAAATACAAATTTATTTTAGGTAATAATAAAAAATTTTAAAAAATAAAACTAGAATTCAAAATTATACGAAATACCACGCAGGTAATCTAATAATTGCCTATTCTGATAGTCTTCAACGATTAATTTTATTCTTCTCCCAACATCGACGTATTTTTTATTTTTGAGGTTTAAAGAATTTCCCGCTAGAAACTGGCTGACTTCGTAATGGTGAAAATGTTGTTGTTTTTTTAAGCAATTAACGAACTTATATATTTGAGTAAAACGATCTTCAAATAGAAATAAAACCACGATGCCAGCCTTCTACTGAATTGTTGGTCCTAGCTTGATTTTTTAGAGCCCTCTGGTAATTATTCCACTGATTTATTTCAAAACGACATACAACAGATACACATAACAATATTTCAATGACTGCGTCATAACTTATCACTGAATTAAAACGTACAATAGCCAGGACACCTCTTGAACGATATGCGAGACTAATCATTCGAGTGCGTCTCTTAAAGGATGCCATTACTTACTTTTTACAATACATGTCAATAATTACCCGTCACAGAATAACTGTCCCGGACACACACATGTGTTAAGGGCGAATTATTCGTTTTAAAATTTGAAACGGACTATTCGGCGAATCAGAAACAGAAACGATGCTTTTCTTTTACCACAAAATTTGCAAGAATTAAATTTTCCAGATTCTGTAAAACCATCTCAATTAACGGGGATGAAGTGCAGTTTTTGATGTATGATTCCGCAATTGACATTTTACCATTTTTTCGTAAAATAATGTAGGTTGGTATTAAATATTATAAGTCACTTGTTACTTGAAACAATAACTCCACTTACGTTGTTAAAATTTTTTAAACAAAAAAAGAAACGTTTTATTTCTGACAGCTTTTAATTCTGCTTAAAATGATGTATAACAAGTTCATTTTCAAAATACTTTCAAAATACCGTTTGAGGTTGAAATTTCCATTTAATTTAACTTGTACATACATTGTACATACGTATATTCGTTGAACACTTTACATCGATGGAAAAATAGATATAAACATCATTAATGAATATTATCAAAAATATGCAAAAACATCTATGTAACAAATTTGATTACATTGAGATTATAAACATTATTATTTACATTATTTTTATTCCACTCAGAATCAGTCTAAAAATGAAAAATAACGGTGAACTCAAAACAATATGCATATAGTAACACGCGATGGTTCCCTGGCATCAATATATGTGCATCTTATCACTAATATCATAATTATACTATTTACTTACACACATGCGATTATTTCCACTTATCTATATTTTTTTACAAGGTGCATATATGTAAAGGTTTTCTATACAAGAAATCGAAATGCTTGTTAAATATTTGCAAATACATTCTTAAAAATACAGCTTGCTGGGGACAAATTGTCCGGGGTACGAATTGCCCGGGGACGAATCGCCGGGGACGAATTGACCGCATCCCCAGTATCAATATCTGGACCATTTTATGAGAGATGCTACAAACCATTGTACAGGAGAAAATACAGAGAAAAAGAAGCAGAGGTTAAATGACTTGAGAAAATGGCACAAAAACAGTTCTATTGAGTTGCATCAATATATTGCAAGTCGATTTTTACAAATGGAACACCCAATATCAAAAGCCAACATTTTTTGTATAATATTGCCTACATTGTCTACCAATTTTCGGAATATTTTGTTTTTATTCCTTTTAAAATGGCACTCGAGTTATAAAAAAAAAACTTTTTTGTGTTACTAAGTTCAGATGGTTCAAATTGTCAGCCTTCAACTTCCCTAGAAACGACCATATCCACGATAAACTGCGAATCTTGCAAGCAGCACTTTTTGCCACAAAACTGCAATCTTTTACTAAATGTTACACTTCTAGCACTTTAAAATCTCCTTGAAGGATTAGCTTTTTCATACTTTTTGTTAGTAAAATTAAAAATTAATTGACAACACTATTCCTGTACTGACACACTTTCACAATAAATTAGGCACATTATAAAATATAACTTAAAGTTAGTCTTAATGACTTTTCATATGAGTTTTGAGTGTACTACTTTGTGTAAATGAAGCCCCACAAATTGTACATATAAAAGGTCTCTCTCCCGTATGTATACGTTCGTGAACTTTTAAACTTTCGTTAGTTACAAACCCTTTTCCGCAATAAGTACAACAGTATGGTCTTTCCCCTGTGTGATATCTTGTATGTATTTTTAATGCTTGTGATGTAATAAATGATTTAGTGCAAAATTCACAGTTGTACGGTCTCTCACCAGTATGTTCTGAACGAACATGTAGTTTTAAATGTGTTGACGATGACAGCTTCTTTCCACACATAGGGCATTGGTGGGTTGGTTCTTTTTTTTCACCAGTGTGTCTCCTCATGTGCTCATTTAATTCACATTTTGTAACGAATGTTTTGGCACAAACTTGACACATAAAATCCTTTTCTTTCGTATGAATATATTTTACATGCGACTGCAATGATCCCTTCATTGAAAATGTTCTGTTGCACATGGAACATTGAAAAGGACGTTCATTTGAATGTGTAACTAAATGTGCTTTTAAACCATCTTTGAGTGTAAAAGATTTGCTACATATTTCACATACAAACGGTCGGTCTTTTGAACCAAAGTGACTCTAGAACCAATTTTCAAATATTAAACAATATAACTAAAATTATCTCATCTAAAAAATTTTCAATACACATTTCCATACATTGCAAAGAAAACAAAAATAACTTACTTTTCGATGTTTATTTAAATATGATTTGGATGGATAAAATCGTTGACAAATATCACAACCAAAGGGCTTTTCACCAGTGTGGGTTCTCATATGTCTAATAAGTGTAGATCTGAGGTCAAAACCTTGACAGCACTGAATACATTTGTGGGGTTTATCCCTTCCTGAATGTTTTGCTAGAAAATGTTTTTGTAAAGATCCTGATTCCATGTAAGCTTTACCACACACTTCACAGATATGACTTCTTATGCCGATATGAGTTTTTAAATGCCTTGTTAACTGCCCTTTACATGTAAATACTTTTTTGCACACATGACAAGTTTTGTCTTTGCAATCATTTTGCCCTTTTTTCATTGGATGTGGTGCTGAAGCCAATAATTTTGCAAGAGCTTGTTCCATTTCAGGATTTGGTCGGTACTTTTTACGTCTTTTTCCTGTACGTTGAATTTCGGTATTGTCATCTTTACTTTCATTATGTCGAGTATTTTCATTCTCTGTATCACCGCTGTCAAAATCTTCATCAGAAAATGTGAATTTTTCAACATTTAAATAGTTTCGTAAAATTTCCTCTGATTTTTCTATTTTCTTTTTAAAATTATATAGATGTTGCAAATCACCATTACAGATATTGCACAAGGATTGAGGTAAACCATCATTTGGTACAATCTAAAACGTTACTAAATATCAAGAATATTTTACATTTGTTTATCTTTTACCTGCACTGATGCGCACTCGAATAAATAATTTATTGCTTCTGAATTGAATATTGACAGCAAATTTTCTTGTTTCATTAAACATATTCTACAGATTTTGTCAAATTCTGTCGTTTTTAATTCAATATCTGTTTTCATTTTGTAAAATCAAAATACAAGATCAAACGGAACGCACGTCACATTAGCTATACAGTATTTTCACCTTTAATCTTCAAATGTAGGTGGCGCTACAAACAATAGCTATGGCTGGACCATTCGGGATTCGGCTTGCTGTTTACAAGATTTGTTCTGTATCGGTACATAGATTTAGAATAAATATTTTGGTTGGACGAAAAAAAGTAGAGAAGAGGGGGGCACACTTTTATTACCAACGAAATGATTTAAAAAAATGGGTTTAACCAACGCCACCTTTATTTACGAGCCATGAAACCATGTTTGGCAACACCGCATCAGTGCACACAAGTAGGCCGGAGGCCGGGAATCATTGCACATCGATTGCAATCGAGGCTTATTAAAAAATAACTAACACGACTAATTACTAGTTAATGATTCATACTACACAATTATTCTGATAGTATTAAGAAATAAAACAAAAGTTAGTAAGGACAAGAACATTTTATTTTATGTAGTATTAAGTATTAAACATTAAAAAACATTATTTACAAACATCTTTTTAACGTTTGTTTTTCTCAGAATCAGTTTCCTTATTAATTAATCAATCTATCTAATCTGCATTCAAATTCATTGGCACTCGTTTTTCTTTAATCATTTTCAACCCTTTGGGTGTAGGTCTCTACTGCTTTTCCATTTTTCGCGATCCTGAGTCCTTTTAATGTCGTCACGCCACCGCATCTGCGACCGTCCTATTCCTCTTCTTGCCCATTTCTCCTGATGTCGAGCAACATGACCTGTCCAGTCCCACTTCAAAGAGCCTATTGTTTTGGCAATATTCAGGGCACCAATTTTTTCTCTTATCCAAACATTTGTTTTGTGGTCTTTCACTGAGTTTTTTAATATTTTATTTTCTATAGCTAGCTGATTGATTCTGAACTTCTCAATGTGAAGGTCTAAGTTTCGGCTTTGTAGGCGAAATAAGGTTATATAAGTTGATCTTTAACGGCTGGGGTTTATTCCATGTATTTCAATTTGGCATGTCTTCGTTTAATTTCATTTTCTTGATTGAACTTTCCTATAATCGGTTTTTGTTCGAGGTAAATATAGTAACCGACTTTCTCGTAATCTTTGTTTTTTACTTTGATGTGTTCCATGGTCATGTCATGGTTGATCATGCACTTAGTTTTCTCAACGTTTAACTCTAAGCCAACCCTATTGGAAGCACATCGTATGTCCTTCAACATCATGATAAGCTCTTCCGTAGTATTTGCAAAGATCACAACGTCGTCTGCAAAGCTCTCCAGCTATTTTAATTCCCCTGTTCTTCCAATCGATACGTTAGAAAGCGTCTTCTAAAAGTAATGTAAGTAACTTAGGTGACATGTTATCCCCCTGATGTACTCCTCTTTTGATTTTTATTTTGTTGGTGTAATAATTTAAAGAAATTTAAAAATTAGCGTTATTATAAATTTGTTTTATTATATTGCCGTATCTTGAGACTATTCGGACGTTCTTTCAAGCCTTCATTACTGTCCATACTTCCACTGTATCGAAGGCTTTTCTATAACCAAGGAATGAAATCCAAAGGGGGATTTGAAATTCTGTTGTTTTTTCAATAAGTGTTCTCTTGGTTTGAAGTTATGTTCTGTTGTACTACAATTTTCTCAGACACTAAACCGACCTAAATCCCCAACTTGTATTGTTAAAAGGTGTCGCGTACGTAATGGGGAAATATTTATCATAATTAAAATTTTAAAAATCAACAATTTTGGTTTGGATAGTAGACTTTTAGTGATTTTTTAGTCCATAACAAGTAAAAGTTTATTATAAGCGAATCCATAATATCCGATACAATTTGCATAAGTTTAAATGCCTTCTTAGTTTAATAATCGGTTCTTATTAAACGAATTTCATTATAAGCGAGTTCTACTGTAGCAGCCTTTCTCCGTCTCGTTAACACACAGAGAACACGTTCTATTTCTTATCGACAATCTCTAATTTAATCTTTGACTGGATTATGCTGCGTTGTTTAAATTGTACAAGAAATTAAACAAAATAATGAAAATGTTATTATTGTGAAATATTAACATTTTTTTACTTTTAACAAACCGTCTAGACGTTAAATTTAAAAACTCACCCGGTACGAAAACATTTAAGTTTTTACTAATGTATTGTTTGTAAATCCATTACATATTTGTACAATTTGTCAAAGTTGTGTAATAGGAACCTAGTATTTAATTATATTAAAAGGTGCTGCTGCTGTGCTAAAAAATTATAGGACGACTAGAAGTTTATTTGTTTTAATAAATTTGGAGACGTTCACACAATTTTAGTAGAATATGGAATAATATGTATAAAGATGTAAGTAATTTAACACTAACAAATTTTTATTAACATGAACTGCATCTGTTTTGAAGAACACAATGTTTTTAAATTATATTTTAAATTGAACATTAACAATAACTTCGATATCGGCAGAAAATTTGACATGTAGGTATTTCATTAATACAAAATTCAAGTAATTTTTTATGCTTGTTGTTTTATGGGTCGTTTACATCCAATTAACGTACGGAAATTAAGAAGCTTGGCAAAAGTGGTTGGTGCAATTTTTCCAAACAAAAGTAATATGGCCAATCACATTTGTCAAACTTGTTCATTTCCGTACGTTAATTTAATTTAATTGAATATAAACGCCCCATAAGTGTAGCTAAATTTACACACATAAGTACTTACAATTTTTCCATTAGTTCAAATACTAAATTTTAACATAATTCAGTAAAACTAATGAATGTTCAAAATCAGAAAAATTAATAAAAACTACACAAATTTTAAATTTTAGTTTTATAAAATACCACGATCCGACAAAATAATGAAATTTCTAAATTTGCGTAAAATGTGTTAAAAGTTCGTATTTTATTGTTAGTTTTCAACGACTGCAACTGTAAATAATACTGTTTTAAAATTAATACTTACTTTACACTAGAAACGTTTCACTGCATAATCAAATTTAGATATAGTAAACATATTTTTCTTTTTCTTTTAAAACGGTTACGTCAATAAATTGAATGAATTGATTTACATTAAATGAAAATGTAACAAAATTTTCTTGTTATAAAATTGAAATATTAAATAACAAGCAAATTTGATATTGTTGAGAAATAAAACTACCTTGTTAAGTGTTATATAAATTATTGTTCGTATAAATTTTATTTGCAAAGATTGCTGCCTTAAGTACTGATCTTGATTGAAAAGGTTGTATTATATTAAGTGTCCACCATTGGTAACTTTGTTGTTATTGAAGCTACAAAGTCGGTTAAATTAGCAAAGAATTGGTGTTTCTTCCGATGATTACCATAATGAAAGCAAAAAAATAATTGAACGTCAACTATTCGAGATATTCACAAAAAAACATTTTCTTTAAAATGGAAAATGCCTTATACTTTTTTGCATATTTTGAAGGAATGTTTAATTTTGTTACTTACCATTTTTGTTCCTTATTTTCCATAACAATTTTAAAATGTTAGTAAAAAGCTACAAAAATTTTATTATGGAAAATAAGGAACAAAAATTGTAAGTAACAATATTAATTACATAACAAGGAAAACCCGATTTAAATTTATGTTTAATTTTGTACTAAAAATCTTAAGGTGGGTTTGGTAGGTCTAGAAGTGAGGTTAGAATTATTGAATTTTCAATCTAAGTTAATTTAAATATTACAACTTTAAGAAACATTTACTCAGTGTTACATTGTAGCCTACTTAATACCGAATGAGGAGACATACTTGAGAAATTTTGGTAATGAGCAAAATCGCTTGAAAATATTTTAATATAACATAATAAATTATGAAAAGTATACGTCATCATACCTTCATGCCAGTGGTTTGCGATTTCTACCTTTTGAAGCTTATCTGCACTGTACATTTTAAATTAACTTGAATTGAAAATTCAATAATTCTAACCTCACTTCTAGACCTACCAAACCCACCTTAATCCACTGGTACTATTAAATTAACTACCTAGACGTTACAATAACTACCATAAGCCAAGTAGGCAATGAAAACAGTTGAAAATTGTATTTATTGAAACATTTCTTCCACGGCAAACTCAGAATGGAAGTTTAGAGAAACATATTTTATGACCAAGACATAATAATAAATGTTCGAAAATGCCACTCACTTGTTCAACACATTTTTGGACTCTGTTTTTAACACTGTACCCTGATTTCAAAATTTTTCTACCATCCAATACATTATTGTTAAAATTTTATTCTCCAATTCATTAACTGGTGCATATCTCTACTTATAAACAAAATTTTTCACATACCCCCACAGATAAAAATCCATAGTGGTTTAAATCTGGCAAACGTGGTGGCCAACGCACAGGCCCATTAGTTCCTATCCACTCATCACTGAAAAATCTGTTTAACAAATTGGCTGTTCCTTGATAATTATGGGCCGGTGCTCCATCCTGTTGGAAATGGATGCGTTGCCTTAAACTTGAATTCATATCTCATATCTCACTCTAGTCAAATTACCAAGGTAAAAAATGGTTAAATAATTTTTACACCTACAATTCCACACCATACATTTAGACTGAACCGTTTTTGTTGAGCAATGAAGCTCATTATTGAAGTGCTGTTGGCAGTAACTTAAATACCAATAGCAAAAAGTTAGTCGTTGATTTAAATCGCCTGAATGCTGTTCAAACTTAAATTTAACTCCCTTGTCTCTTATTGAATTTCTAGGATGTGCCTCAAAATACGCAATTACATTAATTTCGACTTCTTCACTAATTACAAATTATTTCTTCTCTCTTCCCTTTTGGAAAACTGTTTTGTTACCCCTAAATTTTTTATTGTCTTAACAAATACCATTAAATTGATTGCAAACGAAGGGGGTATTGCTGCTGGTAATAATCTCGAGCTCTCACTGAGTTCTTGCCGCGCACGAGATATGCTTCTAATGTCACATTTTTCTAAATGAGAAAATGCCATGGTGGGAACCAAAATTGAATACAAAAGTAATGAAAAAATATACCACGTTAATTAATATTCAATAATAGTTATTTAACCAACAAGTGCGTTGATGAGAGCGATTAATAATCGAGACAGTTTAACGTGCTCGCTCCGCTCACACGTTAATATTGTTGAAATTATTAATCGCGGATTAACGCAAAAGTTGGTTACAATATTTTTCCGTTAATCGAATCTTACAAAATTGAAGAAAATGTAATTTTTTCCGTGACAAAAATTCCAATAGATATTCGAATCAAGCATGTCAAACATTTTAAATCAAAATATATATTCAAACCAACGGTGCCATGATTTACAAAAAGTGTCAAAAGTTTGACAATCCATCTGCACTTTTTATCAATTTTACTGGCTGTACAGTTGCTAACTTCTATATAAATAGTATTACTATAAACATAACGTAAGTAATTAATTAAATTTGCATTTCTCATTGGTATATTTTGCATTCATTTTGTCATCTTACATTTAAATAAAGTGCCATTTCAATTTAATCGTATATTTTGTTACCTAGATACCGAAATTATGCATTTATAAGAAATCATTCATTAAAATGGGTCTTTAATGAATGATTTCCTATTCATTAAATTGACCCGTAAATTAAGGTCACCAGAAAAAATATTAACTGGCAGATTTATTCAATTGTTTTTAATGTTTTAATAATTACAATTTTCAACTGTTTCATTGTCTACATGATTTTTGTAGTCAATTGAAATAAAAACTTGATTGCTTGTAACTTCTAGGTAGTTATAGTACTAGTGTATTAAGACTTTTTTGCTCAGAATGAAACATCCCTTCGAAATATATAAAAAAATATAGGACATTCCATTTAAACAAAATGTAATTTTTGTAAATATCTCGAACAGCTGACGTTTGATTGTTTTTTTGCTTTCATTATGGTAATCGTTGGAAGAAACACCAATTCTTTGCTAATTTAACCGACTTTGTAACTCCAATAATAACAAAGTTACCAATGGTGGACACTTAATACAATAAAACCTGTATATTCTCTAAAAGACATAGATCAATAAATTTTGAACATATTCAATTACAATAATAATCACAATTGGGAACTGTTTTTAAGTCACTATTTTTTCAACTTTTTATCTCCAATGACTTTTCATATGTGTGCGAAGAGCACTGCTCTGTACATAAGCTTTACCACAAACATTGCACTTGTATGGATGCTCACCAGTGTGGATTCTTTCATGTACTTTTAACGTAGATTTTTCTCCAAATGCTTTCCCGCAGTGGTTGCAAAGAAAAGGTTTTTTACCCGAGTGTCTTTGTTTATGAGAGTTTAGGTTTCCTTTAGCTATAAACCTTTTGTCGCAAATATCACAAATGTATGGACGTTCACCGGTGTGCACTCGAACGTGAACTTTCAGTTCCGCCGCTGAACCACATTGTTTTCCACATTCATTGCATACCGCATTTGTTGGTCGGCCGAGACCTAAATGTTTCTTTTTCATGTGATTATTTAAATGTACTTTAGTGCTGCACACTTTTGAACAAATATTGCACAGAAAATTATTATCAGTGTCATGTATTGCACCGAAATGACGTTGCATTGCTTCCTTTGTGAAAAATGATTTTTCACAACCTCCACATTTAAACGGTTTTAAACCCGAGTGTTTTCGTTTGTGAGTTTCCAAACTGCCCGCTGTTAATAAAAGTTTACTGCAGATTTCACATTGATATTTTTTTTCTCTCGCAGTGTGCACCTAAAAACAGAAACAACATGCATGGCAATCTGAATTTTCAACCAAATGAAACTGTTTACCACCGTATGTTGTCTTAAAATTGCCTTTGTTGCAAAAGATCGTCCACACACTTCACATTTGAAAGGGCGTTCTCCAGTATGAGATCTCATATGATCGTTCAAACTTGCTTTAGCATAAAACTTTTGTCCACAAACACCACATTTATGCCGTCTATCGTCATAGTGGCGTTTCATATGTTCTGCTAATACTTGCGATGTTTTAAAAGGTTTATCGCACTTGCAACAAACAAATGGTCGTGAATCATCGTGAGTTTTTATATGTCGGTTGAATGAGTTGGTAGAAGTGCATTGTTTATGGCATATTTTACATAATAATTCATTTAATGATTTTTTCTTCCTATTTTGGGTTCCTGGTGATGGATTGACAACTTCTGTGTCATTTAACTCTTCACATTTATCTATATTCACAGATGTGATACTACTAATGTTATAATTGTTATTGGTTGGATCAGTTGAAAGAATGTTATTACTTATATCAGGATTTACAAATAAATTTAATTCTTCTTGTGTGCTGTGATCCTCGTTGCATTTTAATTCTGTGTGCTGTGAATTGTGCTTTTTCAGTAAACTTTCTAATTTTTCTACATCTTCAATGATGGAACTTGAATTTGAAGTGTTTGAATTATTGCTAGTTTCATCTTGAATTGTGGTGAAATTGAGTTCATTTTTTACCGATTCAACATTGTTAATACTATTATCTATACTTTTGTTCTTTTTGTCTAAAAGATACCGGCCAATTTCGAATGATCTCACAACTTGTTGTTTAAACACATACCATCTACTAACTTCATTTGCACAGTGACTACATACTAAATTGAATAGACCATTCTCAGGTGTGACCTGTTAAATAAATGAAGTAAATTTGGAAAATAAACCAAAGAAAAATTGTGACGAAAATTTCTTACCTGTACTGAAGCGCATTCCAGTAACATATCAGCTAAACCCGCTTCATATATCAGACTCATTTGTTCTTTCTTTATCAAACAAATCCTGCATACTTCTTCTATTTGCAAATGTTCATACTTTCGAAACAATTCCATGTTTTTTTAAACGTATGATTACAATAATGACAATAGTAATATTTTCTTTAAATCGTTCTGTTTGTAAATAAAAATTTCAGACCCACCTACTCGCTGTTAAATGTACTTCACGTCATATCTTGTGCAAATGGTGCCTAGCATTTAAATAAAAGAGATAGAGATATAGTTGATACTGCGCTATTCAGTAATCGTAATTATTGAGGATGCTTTACACAGCGTAAACTGTTACTCGAGAATGTGATCGATTATCATGAAATCAATTTTTCAATTTTTAACCTTACACGACTGCGGCGCGGACATGATGTCCGCATAAATACTGTTTATTTGATAACAATCGCCGAGACAATAATTTTAAACTTTCCTGTTGTGCACCTTTCTATCAAACATTATGGTGCGTTTTTTAATTCCAGAAACGGTTAGGATGCTGTTAAAAAATATTTTTTTACTTTATGTTGGCAATAAGAAGTGTTTAATAATACCTATTCAATTTTGACAAAATCACTTAAATGTTACAGAATATTGAAGATAAAGGTTTCCTCGTCGGAAGTGTCTTTAAAAATAGTCATATTGCTTCCTTCAACAGAACCGTTTTGTGCAATATTTTCTAATTTTAAAGCTACATTACTAATATAACCTTAAATTGAAAGACGTAAAATACCATTACTATCAACATAAAGTAAAAAAAAAATATTTTTTCAGCCTTCTAACCGTCTCTGTAATTAAAATACACGTTTTAGTAAAGTTTCAACTGTATACAGGGTGTGTGACGGAAAAAGTCGCTCGTGGCTATCTTTCTCTCTTAGTCTACAATCTTGTTTGGTTTGTTGCAAGACGTTCTCCATTCTTTTCTCTCCTGGGCCAACCTTTTTAAATCTTTGTATGTTTGGCAGTAGACATTTTGAATTATTTCAGAGGTACATTGTAACCCCTCCATATTTTTCTTAAAATTCTTAGTCGAAAATCCTAATAGAAAAATGTTGTAACATGCTTCCTAGGTCTGCAGAATATCCTCCAAGTTGGGATATTAATCTGTTTAAAAATGTTATTAGTCGATATCTGTTGATAGAAAAAACTGCAATTTAGAATAAAGGAGCATTGTTAGGAGCATGTGATAAATGAATAAAAAATTAATTTTTTAAAAAATAGTTAATTTCTTTCTAAACAGTTGAGTGCGCTGAACGCGACCATTGTACACTAAACGGTAACTCATTTGGATTGCGAGGAGTTGTCGACCGTCGTCCCTACCACCACCTAACAAGCTCTACACTCCACCTAAAATTATCCCGTTTCATTGCCGGATCCTTTAGTATAATATATTACAAATAAACTTCTTCCACAAACGTTTTTGCATATCTAAGCAAATTTCACAGGTAAAATTGGTAGAAAACTGTGTCTCTAAATTGTTTATCACAAAAACCAAAACTCCTATAATCTAAGAAGTTGGATGCAATTTTGTAAATAATTTTTTGACTAGATCACTTTTTATGAGTATAACAAAAACTTCAATGTTTATATATTTAAAATAATTTTTAAAACTAGTTCTAATTCAAACATTAATTAATCAGACGTTTTTGTAAGTTTTAAAAAATTTCATTTGCTACTCTAAATAATGCATGTCGCCTTCCCACACCACTGCATTAGGTTCTTCAGCTCAGACGTCTAAACAGATTGCACAAGAAATATAAATAACACCAAGATTTATTTTATTTTATTATTTTTATAAAACGATATAATTTACAGATGTTTTCAGTGGCTCTTCATATGTGTTTTAAGAGTACTACCTTGCGTGAAAGTTTTTCCACAAATATGACATTCATATGGCCTTTCACCTGTATGAATTCTTATATGCACTTTTAAACTAGATGTTTCACTAAATGCCTTTCCACAGTGTTTGCATGTGAATGGTTTTTCTCCAGTGTGGGTTCGTCTGTGTGATGTAAGATTACCTTTAGCAATAAAACCTTTACTACAAAATTCACAAATATAAGGTTTTTCTCCAGTATGAATACGTGTATGTATTTTTAATTCTGCTAAAGATCCACATTGTTTGCCGCATTCTGAACAGACTGCATTTGCAGGAAGACCATTTTCTGTATGCTTTTTCTTAATGTGATCAGCTAATCCAGGTTTTGTTGTGCAAACTTTGGGACAGTAGGAACAGAGAAAATTATTTCCAGTGTCATGAATTGCTTGGTAATGTCTTTGCATCGCTTCTTTTACAAAAAATGTTTTGCTACATTTTGCACATGCAAAAGGTTTAATTCCGGAATGCTTCTTTTTATGTATAATCAGTCCTGTGTTTGTTAAAAAATCTCTGTTACACATGTCGCAGTGGAATTTCTTTTCTCTGGCAGTATGCACCTGTATATGTAAATACAAATTACATATGCAAAGCACACAGAAACAAAAATATTTCCATATATTAATAAGCAATTAGACCGATACTCAATACCTTTAAATGACTTTGTAATAAATATCTCCTTGTAAACGTATTGCTACAGATGTCGCATTTATATGGTCGTTCCCCTGTATGTTTTCTCCTATGTTCGGTTAATTTAATTTTTTCATAAAACCGAGCTCCGCATTCTTCACATTTGAATCTTCGATCATCGTAGTGTCTTCTCATGTGATCTGCCAAAACTTGTGACAATTTGAAACCTTTTCCACATTTACTGCAGATGTGCGGGCGCGTGTCATCGTGAATTTTCATGTGCCTATATAATGCATTGTTGTTTAAACACTGTTTTTGACAATGTTTACATATTAAATCTTCCGTTGGTTTTTGCTTTCTTGCATGCTTAATGTCAGTAATTTCTGAAAAATTTACATTTTGTAAATCTGTGAAATCTGGTATATCACATTTCACTTCAATGTTTTCGGCAGTATTATAGTTTACTACATAATTGTCATGAATAATTTCGGAATAATCGGAATCGGCATCGGAATTGGCAACATCCGCAGCTGGAACAGGACATTTTACAAGTATATTGGATTTTTCTGAGCGTTGCTTCAATATCCATCTTCCTATTTCAAATGATCGTATAACTTGTTGTTTAAATACATACCAATGACTTACTTCATTTGCACAATGACTACATACAAGGCTATCTTCAGTAGATATCTACGTTAATGTTATGAAGTATAATTGAAAAATTTAAGATCAGTTTACCTGTACAGACGCACATTCCAATAACATATCTGCTAATCCCGCTTCAGATATCAAATTCATCTGATCGTTTTTAGTCAGACATATCCTGCAAACTTCTTCCAAAGGAAGATGCTCATATTTTCGAAACGACTCCATTTACAACGAATAAATCTTATTATACCTATTGGATTAGTTTACCTACGTGATCACGGTTATTTTTTTTTAAATTACACAACGTCATCAAGTTTGCTATACACCCGTTGCGTTGGTCTCTGGATAGACCACTTTGTTAAAAGTAATGTCGTATACAACGTTGTCAACTTTGTTGTTGGTCCGTGGCAAACATACTCAACCTGGTTGTCAACCAGGTCGCCAACCAAGTTGGTCGTCTGTAGGCCGCTTTAGCCAAAATTATTTTTTTCATGCAAGCACTGAATTTATTTTCGAATATGCTTGGCGTTGAAAATGTTTCTTATGCGGCTCATAGTTCTCTATTAAACGTCAACTATTAGAAGACCAATACTCGGTAAAGTAGAACGACAGTACCTAGAGCCTGTTACAGCCACTTGGAGGCCCAGGTCAAGCAACATACGTGGCCCCCTATATAATGAAAAAAATTCAAAAATTACTCCAATTCATAAGAACCGGTTTTTTTTTATATGATCCAAATAAACTTTTTAATGGTTTTGTGTAGTTTCAAATAGTGTTGTTTGCAGGCTCCCTGAATTAAGTGGCCCTTGTCAAAAGACCCCCCTCTTCCTGGGCCTGACTGTACTGGTTAACAGCCTTTTTAACTTTTTAACAATATTTCACTGTTTAATAGATTTATCATGTATGAAATATAAAAATTGAATAGTTTTTTAAAATTAAAATTCATTACAAATATCGTATTTTAGAGCATAAAATGAAAAAAAATATTTTGGCAGTAAATGGACGTTTTACCGCATGACGGCCGTCAAGCGCATATTTATCAGCGGCCAATGTATTAAATCGCGGCCCCGTTGCTAACATGTGGTTTAAATTTGAAAATGAATGGATTTTTTTACCAGATCATTTCTCTTAACCCTGGAGCGCTCGCATCTAGTCTGACAGGCTCCGCACAACTGCAATTATTGATAATAATCGCACTGATGCGTCTATTGAATTGCATGTATCAGTACCTTTCCATCGTTCGAATTAGTTTAACATTATGTATTGGTACATCCGTTATTGACTATTGGTTCTTAAAAAAATGCGAAAATAGCGCGGAGTTATCAGGATGATATTTTGGTGGTTTAAAATAATTACAGCAGCATTTTTGTGTCACAAAATTCCTTATAAGTAATTTTTTCTAACTAGTTGACGTTGAAAAGTCCCCGAGACAAGTATTGTGAATTGCATTTTTAGTTCTTATAGTAACCTATACTTTATTATTATTGAAAAATGGATAATAAAAGGGATCAGAAAAGAGTATTGTGTTTTCTTGAGGAAGACAGGACAACGAAAATATTATGTCCAGTGTAAAAATAAGAATAAGTCTCGGTACTTTTGTAAAATTTGCAAAAAGTGTAATGCTTAAAACATACAATAATTTGGTGTAATCTTTGTACAGACGTCAATGTTAATGTTGTGGTATGAACAACTATTTATTCATCTAACATTTTAGCCTAAACGATATTTACAATAATTCGACCAACAACGAGAAAAAAATGTTTGTTTTCAACACTGCACGAAATTATACCTTCTTATAATTTTGAAATATTTCCCTTAAATTTTGCAAAATGTGTTATGTTATTGGCTAATATACCGTTCAATAAACGTATCATTAAAATTACCAAACCATTTTTATTTATCTTCATTTCAAATTAAAATTTTGTGCAATCAAAAGTGGGAATCAGTCAGACTCTAGCGAGTGTTCGTGTATCAGAACAGGGCGCGGGCGCTGCCGGGTTAAGCAGTTGAATAGTAACAAAAATAACCAGAAACAATTTTAAATTTTACAGTACTGGCTCAACTAATTAATTATTATTATTAAATTTTTAACTTCTATTATTGACTTTTAACTAAAGGATGAGGCAATGAAACGGGACAATTTGAGGTGGAGTTTAAAGCTCGTTAGGTGGTGGTAGGGACAAAGATCGACAACCCCCCACCATCAGCATGAGTTACCATTTCGTTTACAACGGTTGCGTTCAGTGCACTCAACTGTTTAGAAAGAAATTGAACTATTTTTGAAAAATGTATTTTGTATTTATTTATTACTATTAAGGTTAGTAAAGTATACTAACCTTGAATCACTATTGCAGGGTTGTAAAACCTATTTACACTATACCACATTATACTTTATATTCATATAAAGCAAAACGATGCATTTTAAGCAAATAAAATCTGGCGCTCCTATTGAATCACTCTTTATTAAATACGAAAACAAAAAAATCAAATTAGGTTTTACTGTAATAATTATAGCAAACTAAAATGTTAGTAAAATCTAAAGCGACATCTAGTTAGAATGAGCAACAGACATTGACAATAAACAACACTGCTGTCAGTTTATCAAGTGTTTGTTAGAAGTGTGGTACATTGTTAAAATCGGTAACGCAATGTAAAAGATTTTGATTTACTTAATACCGGATAGAAGTTTAAATATCCAAACAAGATAACATCTAAGGTTATTTCGTAATTATGTTCTTACCCATACTATTAATTAATTTAGTTAATATCTAATTTATGTGAATAATTCACAGTGTAATTTATTAAGGATTGCAATTTCAGTTTCATAAATGTAAGATACAATGTTAACTCCGGGTGTAAGGATTGTACGTGGCCCAGACTGGTCTTGGGACAATCAGGGTAATTTTATTCTCATGAAGTGGATTGAAATTATTATTTTTTATATATTTCAGATGGAGGTGAGGGTTTCACTGGAACAGTTTGTGAAATAGGAAAATCTGGAACAGTAGGATCACCTGATAAAACAGTAGTAGTTCAATGGGATAATGGAACTCGAACTAACTACAGAATCGGTTACACGGCCAAATTTGATTTGAGAATTATTGATAATGCACAAATTGGTACATTTCAGTAAATTTAAAAAAACAATTACACATTCTCTTGTATGTCTTAGGTGTAAAACATCAAAATATAATATGTGATGGTTGTGATAGCCAAGGCATTGCTGGTATGCGATACAAATGTTCAATTTGCTACGACTACGATCTTTGTTATATGTGTTTTCATGGAGATAAACATGATTTGTGTCATCCATTTAAACGATTTGATTCTGCAACTTCGCTAGGGTAATTAGAAAACATTTTTCAGTTAAAAAATTAATTTTTATTTACAGCATAGATTTACCGCTTCGCAAGAATGCCAAGAAATGTGAATTGAGAGG
The DNA here is from genome assembly GCA_949768715.1 of Dascillus cervinus. NCBI lineage: Eukaryota > Metazoa > Arthropoda > Insecta > Coleoptera > Dascillidae > Dascillus > Dascillus cervinus. Next base: position 12,309,287 of record OX458322.1, on the reverse strand, counting down.
AATATTTGTTGGAGCTAATGTTGTTAGAGGTTTCAATTGGGAATGGGGCAATCAAGATGGGGGTGAAGGTAATAAATTTTTAGTTTTTGACTATTTACTTTACTATCTCGCAACAGGTAAAGTTGGAAGAGTGCTGGATATAAGAGGGTGGGATAATGAAAGCTGTCGCTCTGTAGCAAATGTAATGTGGTTCTCGGGCTCAACAAATGTTTACAGATTGGGCCATAAAGGAATATGTGATATTAAATTTACAGAAGCTGCCAAAGGAGGGTGGTATTATCCAGATCATTTACCAGTATTAGGTAAAAATTTGTACATTTTACTGTTTATGTTTTCATTTATCAAACATTAATTTTTAGGCCAAGGTGTAGAACAAAATATAGCACGTCCAGTTAGATCTGGGCCTCCTCCATTTGGTGTGGGTGATAAAGTGCAAGTGAATGTGGAAGTTGATCAATTAAAAGCAATGCAACAGGGACATGGTGGTTGGAATCCACGTATGGCAGAGGTATTCTATACTGAAAACAGTGAAACGCCCACTTGAAATATGAATTTGACAGAACCTAGCGTATCAAAAAAGTTTTAGATATTAAACAGCTGGCCGAAAAGTTGCACCACTTTTAAAATTGCTTTCAGACAATATGAATAATGAAAAAAAATATTTAAGACAGTTAGCATCTTTATTTGAAGGAAATACAGTATCAGTACTTAATTAATTAGGTTTCTTGGGAAATACATACAACCCAAATGATATTTTGGAAGTGTTCACTCAAGCTTCATTGGTTTAAATTTATGACATTGTAAAAATTTGTCACTGTTTGACGGTTCTTTTATTCAAAACAACCAGCAGCAGAGGAACAAGTTTTTACAATGTCATAATTTTAAACCATACTGGACCTTCTGGTTAGCTTGTGATAACTGTTTATCGCCATAAATCTTTCTTTTTAATTTTTGATTCAAATATAAATCAATTTCAGGCAAATTGCAGCTGTTAATTTTTTTGATATCTTTTACATTTCTGTCATTTATGTTGATACTCTAAAATGAAATTTGACGAAATTTGAAGATGTTATTTTTGAAAAAAGGAAAACCATTCAAAAAACATTCGTTTGCGTAGAGAGTGCAAACATAAGGAACAATATTTCAATATACTGTAATCGTGGAACACATGAATAAATCACTGTTAGATTACTTTTGATTATAAAGAGTCCGGCAATAAAACGGGATGATTTAAGGTGGGCTGGGTGGTAGTAGGGACGAAGGTCGACAATTCCTTACAATCAGCATGAATTAATTTTTTATTTATTTATGACGTGTAACAAGAATAACCCTTTGGCGTACAATACAAAAAAAGGTAATGTTCTCCATTAAAATTTATGCATTCTTGAAGTCAATCTTGGAAGTTTTACATGACCTTTCGTAGCATATTGAGAGGTATTGCATCAAGACCGTTGAATGTCGGTTTTTTTATGGGGGTACCTAAGAGCAAAAATGTTTGAGGCCGATCCACCCAGAACTATCCAAGCCCTCGAACAACTTTTGTTTTTAGGTACCTCCATAAAACCATATTGTAACAATACTAAATGGCTATTCTTGATACACATTAAAAATTAGTAAAAAATTCATTCTTTAAAAAATAATTAAATTTCCTTCTAAACAGTTGAGTGCGCTGAACGCAACCATTGTACACTTAATGGTAACTCATGCTGATTGTGAGTTGTTGACCTTCGTCCCTACCACCATCTAACGAGCTCTACGCCCTACCTCAAATCATCCTGTTTCATTGTCGAACCCTTTATGAACAATTCGATTTTATGAACACCAATGGTTTTTATTAGTTCACGTAACTCAGCACCTACTGTATTTCTTTTTACAAACAAACTTAATTGCTGAGGTTAATTTTTTATTGAATAGTATCAACTGGATTCATTTTGCATTATCTAACACATACTATAACATAAAAATATCTATGTATCTTATTCCCGAATTCACGAAAGTTGGTGGCAAACACTGGACTTCTGCAAAAGTGTTTGAAAACGCTTCATTCCAAAGTCATGAAACTCTAAACAACTTGCTCATAGCTTATAGTTTTACTTTTCAAACTGGACGTATTTTTTATAATTTAAAAACCCCTACAAAATAAAATAATTTTATGCAATAATACAAATACAATGCTGCTCATAGAATGATGATTAAAAAGCTCTAGATATTTTAAACCAAAGTGTGAGAAGTCGCCACAAATTCACCCTGGTTTGTATGTAACGGGCAAATCCGTAAAACAAACGATTTATTAAAAAATCCATTAGAACCTTTAATGAGAAACTTTGGAATGCTCTGGTGCTACTTACTATTAAACAGACAAAAAAGCAATCCACATGCGACTAGCATGAAAACTGCCACAAGATTTAGTGTCTTCAGCATCCAAAGAGGAAACTTCCTCGCTAACTAGCGATTGAAGCTACTCACTGGAATAACTTCTCAACTATTCATGTCTAGCTCATGCCAAAGCTGATCTGGAAAATGTACATTTAAAAAAAAGAAATATTTAATACTCTAGAAATCCGTGGAAGAAGATTGCAAGCTGCATGATAGCAAAAATAATTATATAGCCTTCTGGAGTATCAAATGTTTTGTTCATGTGGTTTCCTTGTTTTCAATTTTTCATAAATCACACTTCAAATAATAAAAATTATAAATTGTCGCTTAAAATAGCTGACAATTTTAGGATTATAAGTATACAGATGTGTTGATAACAACTAAAAATTAATATTATATCTGTGTATAAATATTAATGGATTTAAGTTTGACAAACTATCAGGAAATTGAAGTAATATACAATTTCATTTCTAGTATATCAGTAAAATTGGAACTGTACATCGAGTAACAGATAAAGGTGATATAAGAGTTCAATATGAAGGCTGCAATAACAGATGGACATTTAATCCAGCTACATTGTGTAAAGTAAACAGTTTTGCAATTGGTGATATAGTAAGTGTTATTAACGATTTAGAAAAAGTTAAAGATTTACAAAAAGGACACGGTGAATGGATCGACATCATGAAAAATGTATGTTGAGAATAATTGAAATAAAATTGCTCATTTGATTTTTTATTTAGGCTTTAGGCAAATTGGGTAAAGTTTTAAAAGTGTATTCAGATGGAGATTTGAGAGTACAGTTAGATGGTCATGCTTGGACATTAAATCCGCAGTGTGTCAGATTAGTTCCTGGCAGTGCAGCCGAACTTGCTAATACCATGCATGCCACTCAAAATCAAAGACAGGAACCATCTAGTGAGTCTTAAAATTTTTGTTCAATTTTGGATAACATATTTAATTTTAGTGCAATGGTTACCCACAAATCCAACTAATAACCAAAATAATACAGTTGCTGATCAATTAGTTCGTGCCGCAGCTCAAGGGCAATTGGAAACTATACAAAGATTGCTAGAAAGTCTTCCTGATGCATTGGTAGATGTGCGTAGTGGTGGTAAAACTTCATTGCAAGTTGCTGGTCATCAAGGACATACCACAATAGTTCGTTATTTATTACGTGCAGGTGCTTGTGTCAATGCTAGTGATACTGATGGTGATACTTGCTTACATTATGCAGCTTTTGGTAATCAACCTGAGGTAACATATAAAGTTATAATCAAATTTATTTCTAACTGTTTGGTATAAAGGTATTAGATTTATTAATCAAGGCAGAAGCACAATTGAACATAGCCAATCGAAGTGGTTGTACTGCATTACATATTGCAGCTCATAAACATCCAGCAAGATGTGTTCAAATATTACTATCAGCAGGAGCTGATGCTAACTGTCGAGACCTCTATGGAGACACTGCTCTGCATGATGCTATTGGTAAAGATAGTTTTCAAGTGATAGAATTATTGTGCACTGCACCAGGTATTTTTTCCATCTATAATTTTGTAGTATAATTTAGTGTACACATTATAGGTACCGACTTTACACTTCGCAATAAGCGAGGATTTAATGTACTTCACCATGCATCTTTAAAAGGCAAAAATTTTGCTACTAAAAAATTACTGACACATGCAAGGCAGCTAGTCGATGTGAAAAAGGATGATGGTTTTTCAGCTCTTCACCTGGCAGCTTTAAATGGCCACAAAGATGTAGTCGATACTTTAATTAGAATTGGTCAAGCAGATATTGATTTAAGAAATAATAGGAATCAGTCTGCCCTTTTACTTGCAGTGAGTCAAGGTAAATTCTGATAAATTCTTATAAATTCTTTTTTTTTACCAAATATAAATTTTAGGTCATTGTGGAATAATTGAACTTTTAATAAAACTTAAAGCTAATATCAATGCAAGAGATGAAGATGAAGATAGTTCTTTGCATTTAGTTCTTATAAAACGAACACATCTAAATACAGATGTTCATCAAGAAGATAGTCCTGCCATTTTTTCTATTTACCAAAATATATGTCATGTTTCTGAAAATCGAGTTGCAATTGCAATAGCATGTTATTTAATACAAGTAGGAATAAATATAGAAGCTGTCAATGCAAGAGGGCAAACAGCATTGAATTTATTGCCAGAGTTGAGTTTACAAGAATTATTAAAAAGTTATAAACCTAGTCTTGAAAATAATCAACTGCAGCAAAACACCACTGATAATTTAGATGTTGTAAACTTAACATTAAATGAACCAAGAAATTCCATGGATGGGTACAATTTAACAGAAAATACTCCAAAAAGTAGTCCAGCCCGTAATTTAACAAATGATGAAATAAGAAGTAGCACCAGAAAAAGCAGACGAGAACAAAAAGGAGAAAAGGGGTCTGAAATAAGTGCCATATCTCAAGAAAATTCTCCAAATCATAAAAACCATCATTACCAAAATGAAATTCTTGCGATCAGTAAACCTGTAGAATGTCAGGTATGCTCCGAATTATCAGAAGAAAATGTTCGCTTAGAACCCTGCAATCATAAACCTGCTTGTGAGGATTGTGCATCAAGAATGAAAAAATGCTTACAATGTGGTGCAATTGTTCAGAAACGAATAACAAAGGATGATCGAGTAATACCCCCTAAGAGTAGACAGCCAAGTGCAGAAAGAATGAGATATTTGGAATGTAAAATTGCAGAGATCGAAGAAAGTCATGCCTGTAGTATTTGCATGGAAAGGAAACGCAACGTTGTGTTTCTATGTGGACATGGAACTTGTTCTAAATGTGCAGATACACTAAAAACATGTCACATGTGCAGAAAAACTATTACTAAAAAGATTCCTATATACTAGTTTTAAACATTTTTAGCAAGTACATTTTATTTAATTTTGTGTGACTGTGATTTTTATAATAGGTGCAACATTTCTAACATTCCCCATTTTAGAGCAACTAGAATTCTAATAATATGGCAGGTTAATCCCAATTTATTCATTTTTCTCCTTGTAGAATTTTGAAGTAAAATCATATTTAATTTTTAGATATGTTTGTACAATCACCGACTAATGTATGTCTATTAAAAATATATACTCCCAATAAATGTAACATTTGGTTTGTTTCATTTTTATTTGAGATAATTTTTAACCTTAAATGTACAGTGTTTCCTGAAAGAAACGGATAAATTCTTTTCAAATGGTTGAGAGAGGCACCGCCCAATGCATCTCTGGCTCATTGGTTTTATGGTTTTATCTGAATAAAAATCTAACCGCGCAAAAATATTTCAAACTTTAAATCTTATTGGCCTCCGATAATCTAAAGAAACATCCACGTGAACAACCGTGTTCGTAAAAATACATGGGTAAATCGCCCCGTGGCGTATCTTGTTCTTTAATATTTGTTATTAGTACTATCAGCATCAAAAGAATCCGGACTATCCTATTTCTTGAGTAAATATCGGTCAGAAACTAAGCGTGTCTTTTTTTAACTTGCCGAATTTTATAGCTTTTCACTCCAGGTGCAGGTAAGGCTACGAAATAAATAGAACAATATATTTTTTTTATTCAACATATCAAACAGAAAGGAAAAGTAATACTTAAGTGATAATATTAATAATCAATAGTAATTTAATATAAAATGTGTATGTTTACATTTTCATTTCGTAGGTCATTAACTTTAGTCATGTAGGGTGGGGTGTTCCGTAAAAAAGGCCGTTTGGTTTGTTTGTTGATTTTGTTCCGCCGAGATATATCATACAAATTGCCATTTGCAAATCTTATCTGTAAGATTATGCTTTATTTTATCAAAGAATATTATTTATCACCGTTGGACAAACCGTTCAATCATTTTGTTTTTCTTGGTGCTCGGTTTTATTTGGTGTCAATCTCATTATAAATTAGCATTTACAACAAATTGGAATGTTAACATTGCGACTATGTATTGTGCACAAGTTCTGTATAATTTTTTGTGAAAAATTAATAAACAATAATAAATAAATGTTTCAGTACAACAAGAATTTAACACCTCTTCGTGAAATTGGAGGTGATCTTAGCTCTTTCAATTTTTTGTTTGTAGTTTTACAATTCGACTGTATAGTAATTAATTTATTAACGTTGAAACATTTTTTCCTCGTAATTATAAATAGACATAACAAATGAAAGAGAAAATTCACGTGAAACTCTGTTTGCTTGTGAAAATCACGTTGCTCTGATCTCAGATGGCAAAACCGATCGTGGCTTTAGTTATCTTTGATTTCATTGCTGGACGCAGCGCGGACCACTGCCAAAAGTATCGACACAGTTGACATTTTGGGTGCAAAATGCGAATTTTGCCCCCCTGAGAGGCGCTGTTGCATATCCGACAGCCAATCAAAGCCATTACCAGACGCGTACAGCACCTCTCGCGGTGGTATAATTTTTTACCAAACTCGGCCCCTCGAAGTTGACTGGCTTTAATAACTGTCAAATTCTGTTTAAAATTTAACGGTCGTCAGTGTCAAGTCGTAATTCATCGTTTTATTATCTGTAGTAATTCACTTTTTAAATTGTTCATTGTTTTATTATCTGTGGTAATTCACTTTTTAAATTGTAAGTAGTGTAACGTGTGTTACTTCGTTATCCATAAAATTGTATTCTATTTAATAAAATGTATCCACAAACACCTAAATTAGGATTGATGGCGTCGAAATATTTAATGTCGTCACGAAAAAGGCCAAGGAATAAGAAACCGACCGATCCCATATTACAAGTGGAAACTGATGATGATTTGCAAGTGAAGAGCAAACGCAGGAAACAAATTCGTTTAACTGATTTTAACCAATTTTAACCTCTCTGCAGTGAGCCATGTAGCTCCGGAAAATTTAATTTCACCAATACCTGCCCGTATATCTGAAACTTTACCAACTCCACCTCCGAAGAAACAAAGAGATTCTGATGATTTTAAGGAAAGCTGTAATTCTATGACTAATACAGCAACTTCAGCTTCAAAACGTTCACTACGGACTTCGACTTTAAGGAAATCTTTAAAATCTAGAGCTACTAACTTAACGAAAAATTCAAAACATCTTAATTTGAATCGAAGTGATTTTAAATCATTACCAACGGAAAATGCATCTAGTATCTCTTCAGTTACCTTCAATATTTCTTTTCCCAACTCCCCACCAAGATCACAGACTAAATCCAATTTTAGAACTTGCTTTTCAAGTTCATCAGCAACTCCATTGAAACTATTAGATGTAAATTCTACATACTTTTCCACACCATCGCAGGAAATTGATGAAAGAAGAAAGTCATACACTTTAGACAACAGTGTTAAAGAAAATTTTCAGCTAAAATCGGCATCTATGAGAAATCTTCTGATAGATGGACTTGAATACACTTCACCGCCTATTAATAAAAATTCTACAAATGATTTACTGTTTTGTAGATCTATTAATGACATTAATTTACAAACACCCATGAAGGCAAACCCATATTTGTCAACAACATTAGCATTAGACCCACCAACTTTTGCAACTGCAATGTGGAATGTTAATACAATTTCTTTAGCAGAAGATCCAACAATGATTTAGACAGTACATCATTACAGAAATCAACAATCGTTAGTGAAAAAAGTGGTAAGTTTTTATATAGAAAATAGTTCTATTTTGTCTATTACTACATGTATGCAGTAGTGACCATTGATATGATAAGGGACTGACAAAAATGGTTTGTTATAACAAAAATTTATTTAAGCGATGTTGCAAAACATCTGTCGCGTGATTTAACTCTTGTATTATATTTTTTACATTCAGAAATAAGAACATGTGAAATAAGAACAACATATTAAAGACAACAAAATTTTAAATAAAAGTCAATTTTGCAAATACAATGAAGCTTCCCTAACTCGAGTTATTCTTTGAATGAAATTTTTGTCATGGATCTTGAAATTCACATGTTTTTATATGTGAAATTTTCTTGCAAAGTCGAATTTCCGAACTGTCAAACATTTCTAAATTTCAAACCGATAATTTAATTTAATGTAATGCCAATTAGAAGGTTTCGGTTGTAAAGTGCTTCGACTAAATTATTTTATTTTAACAGACGTTGCTATTAATTTAGCACATTTTTTTGCAAACATTAACTCGATGTTTGCTACAAAAATGGTTTGCTCCAATGTACAAAAACGAGTCGTCATAACTAGAACTTTTTTGCTGGTCCCTTACAGATTCGATGTAGAAAAGTTCCGTAGTACTTAAAGTTGTTCATGAATTTTTGTTTTGTTTTGTTTGGGTAAATCTTGTTAATATGCAATTCCACTTCAGTTCATCGTATTAACAATAACCTGATATTGAAGAAAATCACTATTTGTAGTTAGTGAAAAGATAAACGTAGGGTGACCATTTAAACGTACTTATGCTTACTATTTCTTTATGTTTTATAACAGTTTTTAACTGTAGTTTGGTACATTACCAGATAGAATATTTATTTATAGTACTACCATGACACTTAAATTGCATTACAAATATTATTACATTGATTATACAGTGCGCGTCTAAAGGTTCCCCCCACCTTCAAATTTTAGAACGGTTAAGGGGAGAGATACATAACCTCGCTTTACGTCAAATGCAGAGCAATTTTATTTCCAAAATTTCTTGCTTAAAGAGCAATATTTAGCTATACTGTTGACCAATTTAGAAAAAATAAGGTCCCATGAAGGACACCTGTGCATTTTCATAGCAAAAATTGTTAAATAGAAGTTGTAGTACATAATTAAAAACATGATATTTGAACAATGGAAAAATAGATCGTATGACGATTATCGAGGGAATTTCAAAGATTAAAAGTAGGAGATGTCTTACATTATTTTACCTACAATGCATCTTGAATATTAAATTTTATTATTATTGTTAACTAAAAAAGATATTTTGGAAACAAAAGCCGATGCGAAAATTTCGATTCGTATAATTTTTCACGCAGAGGTGCTGAATCTACGCATGCGTCGTCTTGGTAAAACTTCATTGTGCATCACGTAGATGGCTTTGAACCTGTGTTTGAGAATTAGGCGAGGGCGGCATTTTCAAATTTGTTTCCTGATTGGAAATTGATATTTTTTTTATCGTGTCGTGCAGGGAAAACTGAAGCAGACAGACAATATTTTCAAACAAAAAGAATAACTTATTATCTGTTATTAAATAAATAAAAAAAGTATAATACTGGTTTATTATTTACTCTAAAATATCTACAATGGTGACATTTTTTAATTTGTTTTTCTTCTGTGCTTCAAGAATGTAGAGAGGATCGTCACATTTCAGCCCTTTAGGAATCTTCCTCCTAACTAATTCCTGCAGTACACAGTCCTTGTAAAATCTGCTCAAAATCGGCAACATTTCATTTTCCCATAAAAAGGCATCTTTTTCAATTTCTTCTATGAACAGAGGAGTATGGTCGTTCACATACACCACAAAATAGCATGTTTTTCTATTGGTTATGTTTAATTGTCCTTGGATTTGATACCAATAAATATGGTTTCTTTTTAGCTGAAGTTTGCGGGAATTGTTACATTTTTGCAGGCATATATTGTGTTTATCTGCAGCCTCTTCTAAAGAAATGTTCAATTTTGCTACCTTGTACAGGCATTTCACCTCTACTATATGTGTATCTCCTACAAGACCTACACCGCATTATTAAAAGCAATAATATTTAGCAATAACCAACCTACCATCTGGTGAAGCTGCAAGGAATCCATTTATTTTGTCAACGAAAAGACCAGCGTCTTTCACTGAAATGTTCATTTTTTCTTCAAATTTTCGCACAGCTACCTTTTCCATAGTTTTACCATATTCTATAGCTGGGGTATTTATGAAACTTCCATATAAAACTTTTTTCACTAAATTGTGACAAGAAGTTGACATGCGCTTCTTCATTACTTCACCAAAAAGGGAAGCTGTCAGCCTATCTGCTCTTTCTGTTTTATAAAATTCGCTGCCAAATTGTTCTTTGCTGTTTTCTTCAATAAAGTTGCGTTCTTCATCTGTAACCTGGAACAATTATCATTCAATTATAGAAAGCTAGTGTAACAAATAAATAAATGGAACATTACTTGCAACTTTTCTAATATTCTGTTAGATTCTTGTTGAACAAAATGTTCTGATAATTTAGGCTGCAACGCGTTGGGACCATAATCCTCATTTTTAATTTGTGGTAATTTCTCCTTTTTTCCGTTTTTTGACGGAAACAGTTTCCTTTTAGCGAGAGGTAGTTTCCTATTTGTTTGTTTGGTAATATATTTTTTTAAATGTTTCCCAGGACTTCTGTTAGTAACAGTTTTCCAAGGACTACTATGCCACTTCAAACCCTTGTTATACCGCATGCCACTTAGGTAACATCTTGTCTGGAAAGATCCCCTACTGGTCAAATTTAAACGTTTGCCAGCGTTAAATCTTGCCAATATATTCATGTAATTTTCAGACTTATTATTAGTTTGGTTGTCTAATAGTTGGTGAGACTTTTTCAAAAGTATCTCCAAGGCACCTGCAAATATCGATATAAAATAGTATTACATAAAACGATACTAAATTCTTACTGTAAACATGGTTATATAACCCAGTTTTCTTCATTTCTGCAGTTTTACTGTCTTCTTTGTAGCCTACACTAGAACAGTAATAAGTCTGGCAAAAAGAATGATCTTCAAAAATATGAAGCGGTCCATTTCGGAGATCTTTCTTTAAATCCTCAATGTTCTCGCAATTACATATAGCTTTTTGAGCGGCTTTTTGTAAGTCCTTGATCAGTTTATTTGTAAGGAGCTTTCTTGCAGACAAGTCGATTTTTGTGTCTTTTCGGATGTTGTACAACACTTTGCCATAATTCTTGATGGCATGGTTAACACACTCTATTTTTCGAACTGACCTTCCGTACGGCACTCTCTCAACAATTTTCGCATGTAGGCTTGAGTCGCCATCAGCTATGAAGCTTTTAAACCGTAATTTATAAGTATTTTCAGTAAAACAAAATCCTTCAGCAATAATATCTGCTTCCATCGCACTGGAGCTGCCACTCCAATTTCTAAAACATTTGTGTGGTTTTGGAAGCTCCTTCTTATTCACAGCTCTGGCACAGACAATACAATATTTGTTTCGAACTCCTAAGTATAGAACTTTGCCAGTCTCTTTTCCAATAATGACAGCCTAAAAAATAAAAAAGTACATTGTACATTAACACTAAACATTTCAGTAAGATACCACGCCAGATGAAGCATTATAATTGTGGCCATAACTCCTGTGACTCCATCCGCCATCTGCACATACTGTGATAAATGGTATGCCATCTGGATCCACATCTCCCCTTTCCCTTGCCAGAGTCGCTTCCTCTAAAGCGGCAGCTTCCATATCCTGGCATAATTGATCATGCCAAGTCTAAAAATTGCATTGTTGGCGGTAGGTATTCTTTAGATAAAAGGAAAAAGCTTACTTCACCCAATTTGTTTTCTATTTCACAAATTTTTTTTTGATTCATTGGGGGTATGTTCATACAAGACAAAAATTCTTCCAAATGACCAAATGTACTGCCTGTTGCTAGAGTACCCCAAACTGCTCCATAATTTATATCGGAAGTTGTTTTTTTTGGATCCTCCGTACTTTTTACAACATCTTTAATGTCACACTTTGAGCACTTGAATTCAATGTGTCGAACAAGCCCAAGTCCTCGATCCAATTCTTTTATAGGATACACAATGCCAGAACATAACTTGGAATGTTTATATTGTAAAGTGAAGGCCCATTTTAAAACATATCCCAGATCAACAATTCGATGACCGATAATTGTTTTGCCAAACACATCTTCCTTCTCCACACATAACTCATGTTCCATTATCCTAAAAATTATTATTACTATTGAACAATTGTCTAAAATGGTACATACTCTTGGTAGGAGTCGTCACCCATCATACAAAAACTATCCTCCAAAAGAGGTGATTGTGGCCCTTTTGTTTCTGAAACAATTATAGGGAAACTTATGTTGTCAGACCTATTTTCAGTTTCCATGGAAAAAGGTGGCTGAGTGCTTCCTGGTTCTAATAAACCTTCCAGTGAAGTGTTGTGCGACTTATCTTCAACATCACTAATGTGATTATCTTTTGAAATATTTGAATTATTGCATTTTGTTGCTAGATACTTTCTTCTAGACTTGGACGCTTTGTTCTTTTTATGCGTCTTAGAAGGATTAACACGTGTTGCTCTACCCATTTGAAAAATGAGCTAATTGCACAGCAAAAGTGTCTAAAACTGTGTGCCATCCTCAGAAATGCCCAAAGTTTTATATAATAATTTTATGCTTACCTTTGTAAAAACAACGTGTGTATAGATTAGTCGTGAAAACGACTGATTTTATAAAACGAAGGCGAACAAAACACGTGAAACTAAAGCAGACGAAAGAAATTCACGGAGCCAATGCGAAATGCGAATGGACTTTGCACTTGCATTTTGAAGATTGTTGCTTGACGGTTCGTACTGAAATGCTTTTTGATTTTTTGGCAAAGACTGGGTTGTTTTGGGGCGTATCACGTGTTTAACAGTATTTTTTATGAGTGTCCGTTAGGTTAATCTAAAAAGGTTCCTTGTGCTAATTTTTTGAAATCGTGACTGTTTCGTTTCCTATTAAAATTTATTGTATACACAAGGGGTGGTAATAAAATTATTTGAAAACAACCCACTCAAAGGCTGGGTTGTTTTCGGGCGTAGCACGTGTTTATCGGTATTTTTTATGAGTGTCCGTTAGGTTATTCTGAGAAGGTTCCATGAATTTCGTTCGTTGTTTATGACGGTGCTTTTTTAATAAGAGTCATAAACTTGAATTTCAATTTATTGGATTATACTTACAATTACAAAATTATTACTTATTGCTTAAGAAGTTTCTAACTGACTGACAATCTAAACTAACATATAACATTTAAAATAAAAATATTTTTATTTGGCATTTGATACTTGTTATTTATTAATACAAACTTTGAACTTTGAAAATTGTTGCTTGATGATTCGTATTCAAGTGCTTTTTGACTTTTTGGCAAAGACTGGGTTGTTTTGGGGCGTAGCACGTGTTTAACGGTATTTTTATGAGTGTCCGTTAGGTTATTCTAAAAAGGTCCCATGTGCTAATATTTTGAAAGCGTGACTGTTCCTTTCCTATTAAAATTTATTGTATACACAAGGGATGGTAATAAAATTGTTTAAAATAACGGTACAGGTCTATAACATTTAAAATAAAAAATTTTTGTTTGGTATTTGATACTTGTTATTAATTAATATAAAATTTGAATTTTGAAGATTGTTGCTTGATGGTTCGCACTAAACTCCTTGTTTATTTCGAAAAAGGTTTACAAATTTTACGCGAGAAAGATCCTCTGAACGAACGAGTTTCGCATGGTATGAATCATGAAATAAATTGCTACAAACAATTCTATAAACAAAAAAAAAGTCGAGTAAAGTAGCTGACTTGAAAATTGTTCATCCGACCAATTACTACCTTAGCTAATGACAGTATCCCTGATAATGCAGAAAATTTAATTTAAAAATTTAATATTGCTTTATTTAATATTGCTTGTTTTGTTGTGTCGTTTAAAAATGATTAATTTTAACTTTTTTTTTGAAGCGTCCGCTGACTTTTGTTTTAGAAGCAGGAATGAGCAGGAATGAAGCACTAAACATTCCGCCTAGTTTTAATTTTCCTGCTCAAAGTCGTCGGCTGAGTGAGAAGCGAGCGAAATTAAAGATAATCTTTAATAACTTTTGTTTGAAGCGTCCGCTGACTTTTGTTTTAGAAGCAGGAATGAGCAGGAATGAAGCACTAAACATTCTGCCTAATTTTAATTTTCCTGCTCAAGGTCGTCCGCTAACTTCACGGACCCCAGTCCGAACGGATTAAACTCCGTATCGCGACAAAATCGTCCACACCTTTGGCGATTCACCAGTAATAGTTGGAAATCTATAATTTCCAATTGTCAAAATTTAGAAAAAAATTAGACATTAATGTCAACCTCAATTTCTAAATCAAGATTATTTACCATATTCCTGTTTTTTGAAAATATGGCTTAGGTCTCTTGTTGCCCCGAGCCCTTCAAATCATCTAACGGTAGCAAATTATTAAATACGTTCTGGTAGAAAATAAATTAAAATCAGGTAAATTTGTGAATAAAATTTGAAAACTGTGCTCTGCACATCTACAATTTCATTTCCGAACGTATTCTATCTGCGCTTGGTATTTTAAAAGATACTTAGGTAATAGCCGAATATTTGCTTTGACCCTCACCGCCTACCCGCCTTTCCCCTAACCTTCGCACTGAATACATTTTTAGAAATCGTAGAAATCCGCATTGCCACGCCATCTGAGCGGAATTATTAGACTAGGGCAACGTATTTTTCCTCTTAAGGGGGCCACGTGACAAGCAAGATTCACAAGATGGCGCCTCCGTAGTAAAAAGTGTCAATTTTGTAAAATGCTTTTTTCATTAACAAGCTTTTTTATATAAAAAACTAGTGGTGGATATAAAAGATAAAAAAATGATCTACGTAGAGACATAAATTTGCCATGGAAAAACTTGAGAAAAGTATTTATTTAAAAATGTCAAACTTTCAATATTTTTGAATTTTTTGTTAAAAGTAAAGAAAATCTTGCCGATCACACCCTGGAAGCATTAATCATAAGTATACTCGTACATTATCTAATCACATTTCTCAGTATTTAAGTCAAAAAGCATCGGAAAGTGTGGAACACCACATCGCGCATTAGTTTGTTTTGAGCGCCATCATGTAATAGTTCGGTTGAAATGTCGCTACTAGCACCGATGAAAACGAAATTGGCGGTAAAAATGAATATGTGAAAAATATTATGTTTTATGTATCGAGGTAAAATATAACTCTAATGTTGTTTTGTAATTATAATATTCAATTTTTATTCAATCGACACATTTTTTCCCTTTTTTATGTTATTCCTAATTATTTCTGGTGCTATACTAAATCGATAAAACGTTTCCAGGGCTGGAAGCATTTGTGACTTCCACAAAATTTCATTTATGTATCGAGGTAAAATATAGCACTAATGTTGTTTTGTAATTATAATATTCAATTATTTTTTTTAAATTAGATTTACACTTAGTAACTGTACCTATATTACGTTTAATTCAACAAAAAATTCAAAACAGTGTTCAAGAGGGTTGAAATAATTGCTCGAGGTTTAGTTTTTATTATCTTATATTAAACACATTTATCATCACTTAACAATGATTATAGTAATAATTTCTTCGTTGTTTTTCTTCTGGCCTGTGCTTCTAAAATTTGTACTGGATCGACACATTTTTTCCCTTTTTTTATGTTATTCCTAATTATTTCTGGCGCTATACTAAATCGATAAAACGTTTCCAGGGCTGGAAGCATTTGTGACTTCCACAAAATTTCATCTCTTATTATTTCCTCAATGAATATTTTTATATCATCATTGATATAAATGATAAAGTAGCATTTATCTTTTTTTGTAATGTTAAGCTGCCCTTGTATCTGCAAAAGAAAATAATGTAAAGACTGATGGAGTGATAATAATTAATAAATCTACCTGATAATAATAGTGGTGTGTCCTTTTCAAGCTGACAACGCCCCTAATTTGTTGTAAACAAATTTTGCTCTTAGGGGTGTTATCAACCACTTCATTAATGGTTTTGAAGTTTGAAAACGAAACACTATAGAGACATTTTACTTCTATAAGACATTCACCATCTGGGGAAGCACCAAGAAATCCATAGTCAACATCTATCCATAACCCTGTTTTCATAACTTTAATTTTTTTTTCTTTTTCAAATAAGGAAATTGCCACGTCTTCCTTCGCAATACCATACTGCACAGCTTCTGAATTGATATGCTGCGGATATAAGCAAGTTTTCACATTGTTGTGGCAGCTTGTATGTGCTCGTTTTTTCAGTACTCTGCCAAATAACGAGGCTGTAAGTCGCAAACGTCGTTCTTCCTCAAATAGAGGATTTCCAAACTGCCCAACCGATTCCTCACTTATTCTATCTTTTTCTTCAGAAGTTACCTAAAACAAAATCACTTAGAAATGTTACAATTTTGGATTTGTAGATGTAAATGATGCACACCTGCAGTCTTTGCATTAATAAATCTGTTTCCACAGCAATAATGTCACTGTCTTCGGGCTGATCCGCTAGAACGCCATAATCCGTGTTTGGTACTGCTTTTCTTTTTTCTTTTGGGAATAATGTTTTTTTACATTTTGTTGTTCTCTTTACAGATTTATTTATGAAATTTTTAAAATACTTCCCAGGACTTCTGCCGGTTAATTTCTTCCATGGACTTGAATGCCAGTGTAAAGATTTGTTATACCGAAGTCCTGACAGATAAACTCTTCGTTCATATGAGCCCCTCTGAATTAAATTAAGTCTTTTTCCCATATTAAATCTTGCAACAATATTCATAAGTTCCTCAGATCGATTATTGTTCTCATTTTTAATTAAAAGCGATGCTTTTCGAATCAAAAGATTTAAGACACCTAAAAAAAAATTTATCAATGTGTATTATTAGATCAAAAACTGTAACCTACCCATTATGTGATTATAAATTAATGAAGCCTTCAACTCCGAAACTTTTTCATTGATTTTAGCCCCCACAGTATTGCAAATATCTGATCTGCATCTAGAGTGGTCACCAAAAACGTGATGAATACCATTTCTCAAGTCTACTTTTAGAAGATCAATGTTTTGGTTCTTTGAATGTTCATGTATGGAACATTTAGCTCTTTTAGTTAAAAGTTCAATATTTCGATTAGTAAGTAATTTTCTACCATTAATACTTATATGTGTGTCTGCTTTTATTTTTCTCAAATTCTTTCCATAATTTTTCAATGCATGATTGGTACATTCAATTTTACGTACTTCGTGGCCATAAGGAACTTGCTCCTGTACCCTAGCAAACACACTAGAGTCTCCATCTGCAATGAACTCCAAGTATTTTACCCCATGGACGGCTATACTCTCACTAAATCCAGCTACCACCATATCAGACTCCATTCCGGAAGCAGAACCTGTCCAATTTTTGTAGCATTTGTGTTCAGTACATTCCTTTGATGCATTTTCTGCACGGGCACATATTGAACAGTATCTGTTCCGTACAGCAATATACAATAAGTGACCCGTAAACTTTCCTATTATTCCTACCATCCCAGACATTGCATTATAATTATTTCCGTATGACCTTTTGCTCCAAGAACCGTCCACATAAATTGTAATCCATGGAGTACCATCTGATGTTACTTATTTGATTTTTTTCAATTGCATGCTTTTTTTCATTCTGTCCCGCTTCTTTCATTGATTTATTCAAGGATTGTACCTATTCCTAACAAAAATTAAATGTAATGTATTAAATTTAATGATAGGTACATAATAATTTACCTTTTCCATTTCATTTTCCAATTGATAAAATGTATAATCACTCATGCTTGGCACATCTATGCAACTTAAAAATTCTTTCAAGTGACCAAAGGAACTTCCCGTTGCAATTGTACCCCAAACTGCACCTGTATTAATTGTTGAAGTACTCTTGGTGGGATTTTCAGTTGTTATTTTGAAAATTTTATTGCACTGCCTACACTCTAAGAGCAACGCTGACGTCAGACCTTTAATAGGCATTTCTTCTTTTAAAACTAACTCCCCACAAGTGCACTTTTGTAAATGCCTATATTGTAAGTTCAAACATTTTTGAATAACATATCCTAATTCTACAATACGGTTGCCAGTTATTACAGAGGACTCAGAGGTATCAACTTCAAAACATAATTGATGGTTTATAATACTGGAACATAGAGAAAGATTTAATAATAATAATAGTAAATTTAAACTTTTAATTCAAATTTAACGATATTTTTCCCGATATGGAATTAATTATTTTAGGTATGACTTACGTGTCGATTTTTCCTTATTCCATATCTTCTTTTTTCTTTTATTTTTATTTTTTATAGGAATTTTTTATAGGAATAAAATAAAAACAAAATAAAAAAGAAGTGCACATAATGACAGTAACTTTTTAAAATGTTTTGAAGTGTGTTCAAAAGTTTTAAAATGTTTGTATTAAATGTAAATGTGATTTAATTTGTAAAATGTGACGAGGAATAAAACATTCCAAAATAAAAGAAAAAAGAAGATATGGAATAAGGAAAAATCGACACGTAAATCATACCTAAAATAGATTTAATATGTACATGTGGTTTACATACAGTAAGGTCCATTGTTAGCACTAAATCATTAATTATATACCTTTCATATTCTGCAGATGAAAGCACTCCACTTGGCTGGTGCACCTTTGGTGTTGCTACATATTTATTTTCTACGCAAGATGGAATTCTGAATAAAAAACTTATCACTACACATAATATCACCATTAAAATGCAATTTACTTACGTTGTTATGAGTCGCTCAACTTCTGAATCGGGTTCTTTTATAGTTAGAGTTTTTTGAATTGGTATTTCATGGTAAGTGGTGGAACAACTGGGCACTTCCACATTTACACTGTTTCTAAAATAAGACATTTAAATTTTAAGCAATGTAGAAAAATCAACTTCAAAACTACTCACGTGTTACACACTTCAGAAGCTTCTGCTTCTTTGCGTTTCTTCCAAAAAAGTTTAGTAGCCTGGGAAGCTTTATTGCGTTTTCTTCGATAAGAAGTAGTTCTTGTCATGGCTAGCCTGACAACTACTTAATTCAAGACTAAAAAAAAAAACAGAGAAACACAGACGGACTACGTTGGAATGGACTGAAAAAACTAAATGAAAGATTAAAATTAATTAAAATTAAAATACAAAAAAATTCAATATTCAAAAATTATAAATAATAAATCACAAATTAAAATCAATATGTAGTAAATATACAGTGAGGACGCGTAGGTTGGAATAAATTCATTTAAAATTCATGGGTTTGGTTTTTGGAAAAACGCTCGGACACGTCGATTTTTGTTTTTAAAACTGCATCTTTTTTGATATTTATAATTTTACGATCGTCTTTTGTTTTCGCACTATGACGTTATCAATAATTTTTTTAAATTGCACCCTATATTTTTGTTCACGAATTTGGATGCAGCACATTTTTCTGAGTACAGAAATGTCAAATTCGTATGACCTTGAAGAGGAAAGTTTTCGAAATAATCAGTCCTAAAGTTTCAAAAATGTATGATAAAATTATTAGAGTAGACCACTAATAATATCATCAAGGAAGCGCTGGAAATCGAGCAAAACATTCAATTGCGTGTTTATTTTTCCGGTTTATTGAAGTAAACTTTAGATTTCAGATAACCCCATAGATAAAAAATTAATGGGGTTAAATCTGAAGACCTAGATGGCCATTCGATAAAACCTCTCCTTCCGATCCATCTATTTGGGAAAATATTATGAAGGTATTCTCGTACTGTTCTCGAATAGTCTGGGGGCGCTCCATCCTATTGGAACCATATTGAATCTGCCGGTATATTTGGGTTTTCATTATTCAGGTAGAGCGCACTTACACTGGATATTATGTCATTTTGTAGTAAGTCTAAATATTTTTCAAAATTAAGTGTTCCTCAACAAAAAGGGACCCACAATTGAGGTATCCACAATTCCGGCCCAAACGTTTACTTTCTGAGGGAATTGTGTATGACTTTCCATTCTCCAATGTGGGTTTTCTGGTGCCCAATATCGAAAATTTTGCTTGTATACCGAACCATTCAAACAAAATGTTGCCTCGTCAGAAAAAACTATCTTACGTAAAAATTCCGGGTTGGCATTGCATCTATCCATCATTATTTCGCAAAATTCTGCGGTCGAGATCGTCTTCAATAAGTTCCTCAACAAAATGTACTTTGCATGGGTGCCATTTGTTCTTGTGTAAATATTTTAGAACAGAAGATTTACTTAGTGACTGTTCTGCAGCTACTTGTCGACTTGATTTGTGAGGATTTTCTTGTAAATCGAGCAAAACATTCAATTGTGTGCTTTCTGGAAATGTAACATAGTTGGTTTTGTAATTGTCTCTTACGTGGCCAAAGTCTAAACTTTTTATCCACCTTACTAACTACTGATTGTGTAATAGGCTTCTCCGGGTACTTATCATTGAACAATTCGCAAACTTCAGCTTGTGTTCGAGTATTATCGTCATATCCTACCATCATCAACATTTCTATTCGTTGTTTCTCAGTTAAACGCGCCATTCTTCAAGCTTTGAAACTGTACAAATCAAAAAAACAAAATAAACACACAATTGAATGTTTTGCTCGATTTCCAGCGCTTCCTTGATGATATTATTAGTGGTCTACTCTAACAATTTTATCATAAAGTTTTGAAACTTTAGGACTGATTATTTCGAAAACTTTCCTCTTCAAGGTCATACAAATTTGACATTTCTGTACTCAGAAAAATGCGCTGCATCCAAATTCGTGAACAAAAATATAGAGTACAATTTAAAAAAATTATTGATGACGTCATAGTGCGAAAACAAAAGACGATCGTAAAAGTATAAATATCAAGAAAGATGCAGCTTTAAAAACAAAAATCGACCTGTTCGAGCGTTTTTCCAAAAACCAAACTCATGAATTTTAAATGAATTTATTCCAACCCACGCGTCCTCACTGTATAATAAACAATAAAAATAATTAAGAAATCTCTAGAATCACAATTCGACTGCACACTAGCAAAATCAAATAAAGAGTAACGTTTGAACGAGAAAATTTTATTTTCAACTTTTGCGTTTGAATTGCTGCAATAAAATTAAGTACTTTAGGTACAAACCCAAAATTCCGGTCATTTTGAGAATTTGCCGAATTTTTGTCGAGGTCAAACACTTACAATTACCGAGACGTTCCATAAGCAAGGAAACACAGATGTACAAGCGACAATTTAAAATTCCCAGGCTTTAGCCTAACAATAGGGTAATAAAGTTAAGTAGTAAAAGGCCGCCCAATAAATATAAAAAGAAACAGGCAAGATAAGATTGAGATTGGTGTACATATATCTATTTTGGGAGATGTAAAAAATTGCTGAATTTAATAGTTATTTACGTATTATGTGCGGAAACAAATGTTTTGGTAATGATTGCCCGATTTGCAAACACGAGTGCGTGTAGCACACGAGTGAAGTGCAAATGGGCACGAATTCCCTTATATTGTTTACGCACGAGGTGTGTATGCTATTTTTTGAACGAATTTTTACCCCTAAATAAAATAAATAAATAAATTGAACCGGAAACAACTGTCAGCTGTTAAATATCATTCGAAATTTACACCTTTCAATTTATAATTTCTGCACTATTCCCCAATGTATTGAATTGAAAAGTGGCGTAAATTACATTGTACACATTAAATAATATAAACGAAACAATAATTTGCTTTCAAACGGTCTGATCAGCGGGTGATTTTTGGCACGTTTTCACGTACGAGTATTTCAAAGTGGATGTTTTCAGTTCGTGCGCATTTCGCTTGTTTGGATGCCGCGAGTGCAAAAAATTATTAATCGCTCTCATTAACGCACTTGTTGGTTAAATAACTATTTTATTATTTATGGGTATAAGTTTTGTTTCATGTTTATTTTATTTTATTGTACATATTTTAAATATTTTTATTCATTTGAAATATTTAAATATTTATTAATAAGTAATGAAGGGTTTATAGTAAATGTTTCCCCCATATTATTTGTTATTATTAATATGCTAATTTAATTGTTAACTGAAATTGATTAGTAAAAAACAACTTATATTAAAATGATATAAATAATTAATAAATCTTGGTTGTATTATTATTTACTATTATTAAACGTATATTTAATGTTAACAAACATTTATGAGAGAATGTTTATTAATAACAAATATTTATTTGATTTTAATATACATTTATTTTTTATTAATAAAGCAATTAAGACTGAATAATACATTTATTTGGTGTAACTAAACGTGTGTTAACTATTACCAAATTCTTTTTTGTTTCTAATAATTGCTTACTTTATTATAAATAACAATGTGTTAGAAGTAAATTAAGCTAATTGAAATCGTATTAATAAACTGTCAGTTAATCGTAAATAAACAAATAATAGTTAATAAATTTTTCACTTCTTTTCTCTCTGTGCACACGAAGCGGTTTTTGAAGTGTTTTTCGAAGCATTTTTTTTTAGTAGTTGCAATAATCGGAACTGTAATGAACAAGAATCGTAAATAATTGATGCGTTTGGTGCTAGAACCGGCTATGTGAAAACAAAATAGTTTTGAAAAAACAAGGAAAAGCTGATTTTAGATAATTTTCGATCAATTTTTCCACGCTGGACCTCATTAAAAATTTCTCGGAATCAATTTCTTCCTCCACCTTCAACAATAAAGTTAAGTGTGTGAATTTAATTCCTATCGGTATGCCGGAACACGTCGGTTGCACCAATTTGGCGCTTACGTTAAATTATATTTACAAAAGGACGTAAACAAGTATCTAAATATTTGTTTTTTAATATTTCAATAATTAATAATGAATTTTATTTGCTTGTTCTCTGAAGTTGATTGCGGTTTAAAATCGTAAACTCAAAATACTTTGTCAAACAGATATCGAACGAAATATGACGAATGATTCCGACAAATACCGACTAATAGCTTTCACTTTTGAAATTTCAAGCAAACTTGAAAAGTGTTACAAAATAGTAAAACATAAACCACCCCGACATCTGTTGATTTTCTATAACAATGCTTTACCCCCACCCCTCTGGTGGTGCCCTTAAGTTAGAGAATTCGACTAAAATTGAGGTTGAATCATAGTGAATGAAATACACTCGGTTTTTTTTTATGCGGTAGATACGTAATTTTGATATACCACTTCGGCTACAGTAATAAAAAATCGTGAATCAATTTTAAAAAGTGCCATACAATGGCGTCCCATGGCAAAAAAAACGCATGTACAATAGAACTTCAAAGTACGAAAAATTTACAGTATTGAAAGAAACCTATATGTATGTACTACAAGAAATAAATTTACACCAAACTAATTTGTATGATTTTTGTAAAGAAAATTTTTCATTGCCCTTAATTTACATTTTCCCTCCATTTTCGTTTTTTTGTCGGCCCCTTCAAAAACGTAAAAGCGGGGTTTCACTGTAGTATCAAATAAGCTTAATTATTGTCTATTTAAATTATGAAAATTAAATAAATTTCAAATTTAAAAAAGTAAAATTGTATTGCTCATTTCTTTTGGTCCAATTCATATGCAACTGGGCCCGTACATACAACCTGTATCTGAATTGCTTAAAGCAATTTGGGACACACGTTTATAGGAACTTTTATTACACTTTTGTTCCATACAACACATTGTTAAAGTTTCACCAAGCAATTCAGATACACCTGCATTTAATAATATATCTAATAATTTAGCAAAATATTTAATGTTTTAGTTACTCTTAATATTTTTGTTTTAAAGATTATGTTGAATCTACAACACCACTAGTTACGACTTCAAATTGTTCATCGGTTCAAGATAGTACTATAGCCAATTTTTTCAACAGCAAGAGGATGTCTGATGAAACTTTCATTGCAGGAAATAAGTTTTTTCCGAACAATACCAAAAATAACAGCAACTATCTAAGTGTATTGGTAAGGGTTACAAACATTTTATTATCAAAAGTAAGTGGATATAATTATTTACAGAACGAATCTGTTGATAGCTTTAAAGAACCGTCGACATCTGCCAATATAAATTATTTATCTGTAAATGTTGACGATGATACAAGAAGACAGTCGTATATTACGGAAAGTACTGTAAACAACATTACATTGTTAAAGTCGGCTACTAAAAATAATTCTAAACATAAATCAAAATCGATTAATAAATTGTTTTCCTATGTGGGTATATTACTAATTAAAAATCAACTCACAATTATTCGTTGATCTATGTGTTTTCCTTTTTTCCCCCACAACTTCTTTTATATTTTTCACTAGGATTTTTATATATTAAAATCACGTCACATATCAATTACATAATTACACATTAAAAACTATTATATCAAACACAATTATTTTTCGTCAACAAGCGCTTGTTGACGAAAAACAACCCTTTTTCTTTTTTGGGGGATAATGGTGCAGCCACAAAGTGTACCTTTACCATAAAGTATATTCCTCTAAGCTTAAAGTTGAACCTAAAATTTTTTGTTTTTTGGATTACCTTTGTGTTGTGAGGTGACACAAAAAAATATTGAGATCTTGTTTCAAGTCACCCCATTTTACGGTACTCTTTAGAATGAGATTGTTTCAATCGAAATTGGAAGAAAGCAGAGCAAGTGATGTAGTGCCATTAAGACCTGACCAAGAAGCAAAAGGTAAATTTTAATTAAAGTAGTATTTATATTTTAAAAATTTAATTTTATAGGATTAGCTCAAGAACCTGTTAAGTTGGGAACTCCTATGATGACAAGAGAAGCAAAACGTTCATACAACCTAAATAAAAGTGTAAATGATGTTTCAATTTTGAAGTCTGCTGAAGTCGAGCAATGTGAAAATCCAACCTCTTGTTTAGTGGAGTATGAATCAGATGACAGCGGCAATTCTTATGTATTAGATCAGACAGTGAATGATGTGACTATGTTAAAAGCTGCTGAATTAAGCCAGCAAAATTTAGGCAAACATTTAAAAAATGCAACGATTACTTCTACTTCCAGAAATCCTGGATTAAATAAAAGTTCACAATCACGAAAATTAGAAACAACTTTGAAGAATACATCTATAATTACTATCAATGATTCATATATATATATTTTAGCTCTACAGGCCTAGAAGGCCCATGGCTTGATTGACCGTTTGTCTCCATCCTTTCTTGTCCCTTGTCCTTTCCTTCCAGTTACTGATTTTACTGTCTCCTATGTCCTTAATTACTTCGTCCTTCCATCTCGATTTGGGTCTTCCTCTTCTCATTTTTCCACCTACTTCACTTTCCAATATCTTCTTTGGAACTCTACTATTCTGCATCCTCATCACATGTCCCAACCATCTCAACCTTTGTCCTTTTACCACTCCAACCAGCTGTGGCATCTTGTAAAGTTCTTGCAGCTCCTTGTTGCTTCTTCTTTCCCATCTTTCCTGAACTCTTTTACCTCCATATATCTTCCGGAGTACTTTCCTTTCCCATACCGCCAGCCTTGTTTGTTCCGCTTTACTTAGTACCCACGTTTCGCACCCATATGTAACTATCGGTCTTATTACAGTTATGTACATCCTTAGCTTAGCTCTCCGAGAAATGATCTTGCTTCGCAGTACTCTATTAAGAGCTGCTAGGCAGCGATTCCCCACCATTAGCCTGGATTGTATTTCAGCTGTTACGCCTGGTTTTCTGGTAAAGACAGTACCCAAATATGTGAACTTTTCCACTTCTTCAAACTTATATTCCTTGCCTCCAACTGTTTCCAATCTCAAGTTGTTATTCTTCTTAAACTCCTCTTCCGTCCACTCCATGTATTTAGTCTTTTCCTCATTAATACACAGACCCATTTTTCTTGCCTTTTCCTCTAACCTTTTAACTACATTTTTTAGCTCCTCTTTACTTCTCGTTACAATTGCCACATCATCCGCAAATGCCAAGCATTGATGCCTTTTATGGTACACAAGTCCGCTTCTATTGATCTCTGCTTCCCTTATTGCCTGTTCCAATACTATGCTAAAAAGAAGAGATGACAAAGGATCACCCTGCCTAACTCCCTCCTTTACTTCAAATTGATTTGACACTATGTTGTTTATTCTAACTGCACTTTCCGTTCCTTTTAATGTCGTCTCAACCATTCTTATTAACTTTCTATTGATTTTCATTTGTTCTAATGCCTTATAAAGCTCCTTCCTTTTCACTTTATCGTATGCTTGTTTGAAGTCTACGAATAGAACCATCGTTGGCTTTCCATACTCATAACTTTCAGCTTGTATTTCCCGTAATGTGAAGATTCCATCAATTGTACTCCTTCCTTTCCTAAAACCACTTTGGTACTCTCCTATTTCTTTTTCTGTTTCTTCCACTAATTTATTCTTTATGTGTATAGCCATTATCTTGTAGGCTACGTTCAGCAGTGATATACCTCTATAATTCTGACATTCACTTTTGTCTCCTTTTTTATATAATGGACATATTATTGCTTGTACCCATTCCCTTGGCATCTCTTCCTTCTTCCATATTTCTTCCAATTATTTGTGCATTCTTTCTATTAGTTTATGCCCTCCATACTTGAATAGCTCAGCTGTTATTCTGTCACCGCCTGGACTCTTATTATTTTTTAACTTTCTTATAATTTCTAAGATCTGTTCCTCCGTTGGCGGTGGCAGTTCTTCTTCATCCCCTTTTTTGTCAATGCTAATTTTTACTTCTTCACCACTTTCTGCTTTTCCACCATTTAGTAACTCATCAAAGTACTCACTCCATCTTCCCAGTATTTCTTCCTGACTTGCAATAATGCTCCCACTTTTGTCTTTATTGAACACTGCTTTGGGCTGGAACTCCTTTCTTTCATTTTTAATTCCTTGGTATAAATTTCTAACTTGATTGTTCTTAATCGATTAATAAATTGTTTTCCTATGTGGGTATATTACTAATTAAAAATCAACTCACAATTATTCGTTGATCTAGGTGTTTTCCTTTTTTCCCCACAACTTCTTTTATATTTTTCACTAGGATTTTTATATATTAAAATCACGTCACATATCAATTACATAATTACACATTAAAAACTATTATATCAAACACAATTATTTTCGTCAACAAGCGTCTAAAAACTATGAACACGTTGTGTAAACGTTAGTTTTTCGCGGTGTCCCGCATCTTCAGTAGACATTTTAACACTGGAGCTTGCTAAGTATTTCTTTCCACGTTCACAGATATATCGATTCCGTTTTTTATATATTCCGTTTTTATAAATTTACTTTATTCTCTTTAATTTATTTATTTATTTAATTTATTTATCATTTTTATTAAGCCATCATTATTAAAAAATACCTGTTCATTTATGATGTTATTTTCTGCTTTATTCTTATAAATTTGTATGTTCTCGGCTATATTCATTCTGAACCCTTTGTTTATGATCCTTTCTACTTTCATAGTATCTTCTATGGGTCCAAATTGGTGTTTTTCATTATGCAAATGTTTTGCATAATTAGAAGTAGTATTATTTTTATTTATGTGTTCTTTATATCTTACGTAAAAACTTCTACCTGTTTGCCCCACGTATTTTTTGTCACACGTATTACATTTAATTGAATAAATACCATTTAGCTTATATTTGTCCTCATTTTCAATTCTTGGATTAAATACTTTATCCAATTTGTTATTTGCTTTCAGACCTACTTTTAACTTTTGATTTTTAAAAATTTTAGTCAATTTGTTAGTTTCTGGTCCGTAGTAATTGAATTTTACCCAGTTAGCATTATATTTTATGCTGTTATTAATTGAATCTTGGTTACTTTGTTGGTTGTCTATTTTATATCTACTCCTGTTAAATTTAAATTTGTTTATTATCTTATAAATAATTTTGGGATTATAACCATTATTGGCTGCTATTTGTTTGATTGTTCTTAATTCTTGTTCAAAATTTTCTTTACTAAGTGGTATGTTATATAATCTACAAATTAAATGTCTAAAAGCAGCCATTTTATGTTGGTGTGGATGGTTAGATTCTTTATGGATGACATGGTCAGTTACTGTACTTTTCCGGTATATATTATAATTCAGCTTATTATCATTTTTTGTAATATTCAAATCTAAAAAATTAATCGAATCATTTACTCCCAGTTCCATTGTAAATTTTATTTTTTCACTTATTGCATTTAAGTATTGTAGAATTTCCTTAGGATTGTTGTTCTCCGTAATGATAAATGTGTCATCCACATATCTATACCAAATTATAATCTTGAATTTATCTATAAGTGTTTTCATAATTTTTTCCTCTAAATCTTGTAAGAATATTTCTGATAAGGTTGCAGAAATCGGCGATCCCATCGCTAAACCATCCTTCTGTTTATAATATTTGTTATTAAACTGGAAGTAATTTTGGTTGGTTATTACTTCAACATTGTTTATAAGCTGTTGGATGTATTCTTCTTTGTAATTTTTGTTGCGCAAATTATTTTTTATTATATTTAATGTTTCCTTAATTGGAATATTAGTATACATATTATTGATATCAAATGATATAAATATTGACTTTTTGTTTAGTTTTATATTTTTAAGTTTACTTATTAAGTCGCAGCTATTCTTGATTGTATATTTATTTTCCAATTTCATTGCGTTTTTTAAATTCATTTGCTATAGTTTTTGACATATCATATGCTGGTGCCGATGTGTAATTAATTAATGGTCTAATAGGTCTGTCTATTTTATGTAATTTGGGTAATGCTGTCAGTTTTGGTGCCATAGGATTCATATTAATGTTGAGCCATTGACTCTGCTTTGGGAAAATTCTGTCTGAATTTTTTACAATATTTTTTATCTGAGTTTGAAATATAGCCGTTGGATCTTTATTAATTATGTCAAAGTTGTTATCGTTAATAATGATATAAGATATAAAGAACACATAAATAAAAATAATACTACTTCTAATTATGCAAAACATTTGCATAATGAAAAACACCAATTTGGACCCATAGAAGATACTATGAAAGTAGAAAGGATCATAAACAAAGGGTTCAGAATGAATATAGCCGAGAACATACAAATTTATAAGAATAAAGCAGAAAATAACATCATAAATGAACAGGTATTTTTTAATAATGATGGCTTAATAAAAATGATAAATAAATTAAATAAATAAATAAATTAAAGAGAATAAAGTAAATTTATAAAAACGGAATATATAAAAAACGGAATCGATATATCTGTGAACGTGGAAAGAAATACTTAGCAAGCTCCAGTGTTAAAATGTCTACTGAAGATGCGGGACACCGCGAAAAACTAACGTTTACACAACGTGTTCATAGTTTTTAGACGCTTGTTGACGAAAATAATTGTGTTTGATATAATAGTTTTTAATGTGTAATTATGTAATTGATATGTGACGTGATTTTAATATATAAAAATCCTAGTGAAAAATATAAAAGAAGTTGTGGGGAAAAAAGGAAAACACCTAGATCAACGAATAATTGTGAGTTGATTTTTAATTTGATTGTTCTTGTAATTTTCTTCTATTTCCTGTAGCACTTCTTCATTATACTTTCTCTTTTTATATCTTAACATGGTTTTGACTTGTCTTCTTTGTCGCTCATAATTATCTATTGCTTGCGTTGTACCTTCCACCAACATACTTAATCGCAATTTCCCCCTGCTTTCTAGGGCCTCTTTGCACTCCTCATCAAACCATTTCCTTCTTCCTTGTCTCCTCTCTTTATTACAATATTCTGCAGCTTGCTCTATTCCATTTTTTATTTTCATCCAATTCTCTTCTATGCTTTGTCCCCATGCTACGCCCCCCAACTCCTTCCTTACTACTTCCTCATACTCTTTTTGCTCTTCACTACTCTTTAATCTTATTACTTTTTTCTTCCTTCTTTCCCTGCCCATTTGATTTCTGATGGTCGGTATTATTTCATTCATGTTTGCTCCTACTATAAAATGATCTGTATCTGCGTCCGGTCCTCTGAATGATCTCACATTTTTTATCGCTTTTTCCTCTGGTTTTTCAATCAAAATGTGATCAATCTGATTTATAGTTTTTCCATCCGGGGACCTCCAAGTACCTTTATGAATTTCCTTCCGTTGGAAGTATGTACTTACTATTATCATATTTTTTTCTTTAGCAAAATCAATTAGCAACATACCATTCTCATTTGTTATTTCATGTTTACTGTATTTTCCTATGGTCGGTCTATATACCTCTTCTCTCCCTACTTTAGCATTTGCATCTCCCAACACTATTTTCATGTCATATTTCGGTATTTCATCGTATGCCTCATTCAGTTCACTGTAGAAATCCTCCTTTTCCTCTATTCCCTTTTCTTCAGTGTGTGCATGAAAATTAATGAATGTTATCTTTTGGTACTTCCCCCTTAATCTTAAAATACAAAGCCTATCCGATTTCGGCTTGAAATCTATCACAAGCGACTTTATCCTTTTATTTATTATGAATCCCGTGCCTAACCTTCTATTATTTCCCTCACTGTTAAAGAACACACAATCCTCAATTTCCATTGTAGTATTCCCGGTTTGCTTTGTTTCCTGTAGTGCAACTATATCAAACTTATACTTCTTCACTTCACTGACGATCTGCTTTAGCTTTGCTTCCACAAACGTCCCTCTTACATTCCATGACCCTATTCTTAGATTAACATTATGCTTTGCACCACTATTTTTCTCCCTTTCCTTTTTCCTACTTGCTTCTCTCTCTATTTTTTTCCTTATGACATTCGTTTTATTTACCGTCTCGTTTAACCTTAATCTCGCCCATGTCGTCGTATTTTCTTCCCGTTCATCTTCTTCACTTAGTTTTTTGACTGCAGTTGGTCCGTTTTCTTTCTTACACCTTCCGTTCCCTGATCCCAATCCCATTGCACTCTGTCAATAAATATTTTCCCATATCCCACCTTAACCTCCTTTCCGTTTTCCCTCTGTTCTTTTGCAATTTTCCGCAGGGTTGCCTGCATCTTCCTTTCCTCCAGGTTCATATCATCGTCAATAAACAATTTTGTGCCTCTCAACTTAACTTTATTTTTCATTATTTCCATCTTCTCCTCCCATTTTTGCACTTTTGCGATGACCATGGTTACCCCTCTCGTTGTCTTAACCGCTTGCGTATTTATTATTTTCGCCGTCACTCCTATCTTTGTTTTCAAAAATTCATGCACTTCCTCATTTTCTAACAATTGCACTCCTTTAATTACTATATTATTCTTTCTTTCCTTTTTTTCCATCATACTGCATTTACTTTCAAGTCTTTCCATTCGATCTTTAAACTTTTCAATTTCTTCATTTAATTTGGCTCTCTCCTGCTTCCACTCCTTAGATTCCTCCCTCAGTTTTTGAATCTCTCTTATCATTTCCTCCTTACTGGCCTGGATTTCTTCTTTCATTTCCGTAACCAAATTTTTTATCATGCCCCTTAGCTCTTCCATTTCTGCTAACTCTATTTGTTTCTGAGATTCCGGTGACCTGACTACTATTTTGCTCCTTTCACAGAATCTTAATTCCTCTTCTCTTTCTCTCTTTCTAATTAATTCGTTGCTATGGTGTTTTTTAGGTGAACGTCGAAACATTAAAATGACTTTTCAGCGGAATGCACTCGTCGTGCTCTACTTTCACGCACTCCCTATCTCACTCGCGCTTATAAATCCCACTCCGTTTAACCCGTTTACTTGCCGCGATCGAATTGCACGCACTCCCGCTCTCCCTCGCACTGCTGACTTTGCTCACTTTACAGTTCAACGTTCGAGATTACAATAACCCCAAGATCTCCACTATTTCGAGTTTCTAACTTACATCACTACTGGTCCTCAGTCACACACTGCCAAATTCCTTTGTTTACAACACCTCTCTCCAATATTCGGTCACTAAAAATATACTTTTCTTCACTTTCTTTGCCTGCGTAACGCAGACGTGACTACACGTTGCTAACGTTGCCGCACAACTCCAACAATGATTCACCTGAAGATATTCTATTTCCAACAAGGTATTC
This sequence comes from Dascillus cervinus, assembly GCA_949768715.1. Classification (NCBI taxonomy): domain Eukaryota; kingdom Metazoa; phylum Arthropoda; class Insecta; order Coleoptera; family Dascillidae; genus Dascillus; species Dascillus cervinus. The sequence continues at coordinate 12,277,226 of OX458322.1, read as the reverse complement.
TCAAAAAAGTGATAACAGGAGGAAATACTCTATTATCGAAATTGATTCTGAAACAGATGAAAGCAGAGATTTATTTTCCCCTAGTAGATCTGATGAAGATCAATCATATTTTACTATTACATCACGATCTACAGTCGATTTAACTGAAGATTCGCCACTAGTTAACCCTCTGTTAATGAATCAAAAACAGAAGGAAAATAAAATTAACTTTCCCAATATTTCTGAAGTAACAGAAATCGGAAGTAATTCAAACATTGGTGCCATAAGGAAAACTTATGCAGTTTCTGCTAAAAATAAAAAGAAGCAAGAAGCAACTAAAACGTCAAGTCAAAAAAAAGTTCCGAATTTTGCTTTAATCCATGTAAGAGCCCAACAAAGATTGGAAGGTCTTGACGAGTATGTGCAACGTAAGAATGACCGTGTTCGATTATTGTTATCTGGTGAAAAAGTTGAAAGCCCTAAAAATACTGCAAACAATGTGGTAGAGGCAAAGAAACAATTGTCATTATTTGACCAAGCAGGCCAGCAAAATCTTTTAAAGGGATTTAAAATAACTAAACCTAGCAGAGAAGAACTGCGCACATTAGCTCAGAAGACAAGAGTACCTGTTGATAGAAAAGGTGGACAACGAAATTTAATTAAAGGGGTCCGGTCAAATTGAACATTTGATTCGTTAATGAAGCATCGCCAAGGATTGTAAAAAATGTTTTATGTTCGCGTTATGTTTTAATTTTTATATTGTATAATTGATGTTGAATTTGTTGCCCAAATTAATGTACAGGCTGGCTATAAATATCTGTGATGAAGCAAAAACATGAATTCAACCACCTGATTTTATGAGCTCCTGTGATAATAGGTAGATTTCCCTCCATTTTATTTGATTAAAGTAAATAATTTCTCCTTTTTTTATATACCTATCGTAACATATCAACGTTGTAATAGTTATTTATATCTTCAGCTTGTTTATTGTACCATAGATTTAAAAAATATAGCTGCAACTTTATTACCAAACATTTTCGCATATTATTCTAAGGTAAAAGTTATGTAAGTATAACTTCTACAATATTGCTCCTGGTACAATTACAAAAATTTAAAGTTTATGAAATGAATTCTTTCCTATTCTTTTTGATACTAATCCGTCCTAAGAGCTTGTTCCCTTTCAAAAATTAGTCTAGTGCATTTTTACAGCAAGTTATATTGTATTTATTTTTTAATTTATCCTATTTTAAGTCTACACAATTTTTGCAATATTTATGGTCAGTGGTGCTAATTTCTGTGCTGCAGTATTATATTAAATGACTTGTTGCTTGTATTCTTTGCACAATTTGCTGTGATTTCTTAAGGTGGCTCGGCGCCACGAGACTAAATTCAATGGTTTTGTACGTTGTCCGTACAGTCGCATTTTCAAATTTGAAAAGAAGGTCGCTATCTTATACGACGAGTACACGCTAGCCAGACGACTTCCATTTAATTACAGTTTGATATTATGTCAATTAAGCTTGTTATTAATTAAAATGTCAAAATTCACCTAATCTTACAACTTCCTGTACGGCTCCAATTTTCAACATTTTGCTTTAAAATTGTAATGGTCTTGTAGCTTACTCATTTATCGGCGGCCCTCACTATATCGTTTTTCTTCATATACTACCGTTTTTTAATTATTTCAATGTTTGTAAATTGATGTAAAAAAAAGTGCCGAGAAATGTTCAAGAAAAAGATCGCCTGAAGTCATCCGTCAGTTTAATTTACAACCGTACTTCAGAGTATTAATGGCATGCGGTGTGGCTTAACACAGCAAGAGAATTCTAATTTTGGTATATGAAACATTCAATGACAAAGCTGCACACATTTTCGGTATTTCTAACTACCTGTTTTCGACCTTTTATGTGGAAAAGAAATATCTTGGCGAAAAATGAAAGTTTATTTTAAACGTCAATATTCTCTCGTTTTTTATTTCGATAAACATTAAAGGATAATAATAAATACATGTGAGGGTATAACTTAAGTTTTATTCAATCTAATGACAATATTTAAATAACGCTAATTACATCACAACAAATTTTCGTTTTTTTCTTTTCTTTTACTAATAACATGCAATTGAATCCGTTCGTTTCAAAAACAATTTAAGTCAACAAAACGAAATAGGCGAAAAAAACTAAATAAAATGAACCACTACGGTTGCTTTAACAGTAAACGTCGTAAGACCCTCCCTCGGCGCCTTTGACTGCATTTTCAAATTTTAAAAGAAGGTCGCTATCCGGGCGGTTTTCGCTTACTTACAGTTTGATATTATGTCAATTAAACTTGTTATTAATTAAAATGTCCAAATCTTCAACATTTTGATTATTTCAATGTATCGTATTGAAAACAATAATCAAACCTTTGGCAACATTTTACTTTATCGTATTTTTTCTCTTTCATTTTTTTTTAATTACAAAGAAAAATTAAAAAGTAGTTAACGGTTGCGTTTAAGCTATATTTCCCAATATTTAAGCAATTTTTATTTGACACAAACAAAACACAATGCACTGTGGAATTTGCAATTCCAGGAAACTTATGTACTACCTTACCGCCTGTAATAAAAACTAACCGAAAGAAATGAACCTAGCTTCTTTTCTTGTTACATTTATGGCTTGATAATGTTTCAACGATTTATTTTCTTCATTTAAAATGACTTGATTGTATGAACACCCACTTTTGGAACAATACATTGTTTCCAAATTTGAAATTTTGTTTTAAAAAAGCGGATTTACCTGAAATCATAGAAAACGGTTTTTGTTTTTAAAATTATTACTTACCAATTGTTTGTCAAAATTAGCAATGTCACTAAATAAAACTGTTTTCATAGCTAAGGTTACAGTTGTTTTTTTTTCAAAATTATTAGCTACTTACCAATGTTTCAAAGAGTCATTTTCAAAAGTGTTGAAATTTCAAGTCTCACTCTGGCTGTTACTGGGTAACAATGTTTAAGCAAACGAACGGTTTTTGTTTCCAAAATTATTAGTTACCGAGGCGACTGTGTCACAAACTGTTTGTCAAAATTGTCACTGTCAATGTTACTAAATAACATTTTTTTTTTTCAAAACTATTAGCTCCCTATTAATGTTTCAAAGTGTTTTTTTTTTTAATGTTGTGGAAATGTTAGAATTATAAACCTTACTCTGGCTGTTTTCGTAAGCAATAATTAGTAACCAGGGCAACAAATTTTTCGATTGTTTTTCAAAATAATCAAGTGACAATGTTTTTCAAAATGATTGGTTACCAATGTTTCAAATTCTTTTTGAAAATTGTCAGTTACCAAGCAACGGCATTTTCGCATTTTGAAAACAATCAGTGTCACTCTGACAGTTGCCCGGTTATTAGCCAACGTGTAAAATCGATGATCGCATTAAACGCACCTCTAAATCTCAATTTCAAAAATCGAATAGAGTTTCCGATTATATTGACGCATCGAATGACGATAATTACCTCCACACTAACGCATTTACAAACTTAATAGTCGACTGTCACATTCGGTCCTGTGCGTCACATGCACCGCCATCGGGCCCTCGATGCGATTTTGACGTTGCCCCGTTTTGACGACGCCGCTCCAACCGCGCGCCAGATTAACAATAATCACATATTTTCGGTACATTAATTTTTATCGGAGCGGGAAAATTGTTACCGTTAGTCAATTATGTAATAAAAAAATATCCTGCTCACATAAAACTTCAAGTACGTACAGTGAATGGAAGTGAAAATTGGTTTGTTATTAATTTGTATCAATTAAACGATATAGGATACACATTCGGAAATTGACGGGAAATATAAATACGACGCCCACATAATTCGAACATTTGCCTATCAGTACAGTGATTATTATCGTTATTATCATTATTATATTATATTATTATTATATAAATTGATTTGTACTGAGTCTTCCAAATGATGCAATAATCTTGTGCTCTAACAAAATATCTGCCGATACAGCAAGTGATTAGCAGCAAAAGTGATATTGGGGACGGAGAAAATAATTCTCTGAACGCAAATGTAACAGCCTAAATGCAAAGTGTTCATTCACTGGCAAGGTCACCCTACGATTTTAAAGACGAATTTTTGTAAGAATAAAAGAGGCGACCCAAACACGTCTCGGGCGTTGTAAATTCTGTAAATGTTGAGATATAAGTCGTTTCAAGAGAGTGATTTATAGCTACTTGACGGCGCTCTATTGTTGCAATTATTTATGACCAAGGTGGTACCCTTGGTTGCCTATCATTTAGTTGAAGAACGATCTCGTAAAATTGTAGTATTGCAGTAAACAAGTTTCTGTGCCGAGAGCCGTTAACATCAATGGGAAAATGAACCAGTAATGCAATCAAAATCTCATTTTTTAAATGGGTCATGACTATTTTCGACACTAAACAGTTCTGTAAAATTATAAGAGACTAAGCTGAGTTGAGCTCGATGACGTCACGCAACTACTTCGAAATTCATCATAGCTCACTAAATAATTTGAGTAGAAACATGTTACCTATACTATTTTTTCTTAGAATTAAAATATTTGAAAAAAAAAACCTAGACATTATACAATAAAACCTCGATATAACGGACAAAAAATTAAAAACGTCCTGTTAATATTATACATGCTTAAATTCAAGTGTAAACAATTTTTAGCGGCCATGATAATCACGTCATACGTCTAGCACTAGAATTTGAGACATATTGCCGTACTGCTCGTAGACTGCATGCACCTAGCCCAGTGGTCGGCAAAGTGCGGCTCCAGAGCCGCATGTGGTTTTTTGGCTCCTTAAGTGCGGCTCTGGCACAAATATGCACGGAAGGCGCAATAATATTTTTATTTATTTTTATTTAGTGTACTACTTATTAAAGTGTAATAAAAGTTTACTAAACAAGCAGATTTGGCTCCCAATTTTTTAAAAAATTGTTGTAATGCTCATATTTGGCTCTTTGGCTAATAAGTTTGCCGACCACTGACCTAGCCGAAGCGATAGTATATTAGGGGATTTCCTGATATAATAACGCGTAGGTTTCGACGCAGCACACTGGCACAGATAATATAACATAAAGCACACTGGTGCTTGCCATGCTAGCCGGGGATTCACGCAATTCTACAACAGTTTAACCCTGCAGTGGGCGCACCTATCTGAGTTACATGTTAGAGCGCGCCGCGGTACTGAGTACCGCACTTAGAATAGTACTGATTTCTACACATAAAACCCATTTTGTACAAGTATAAGTTAAAAAATGTATAGTGCAGTTAAAAAAAATATTTTTTTTTATATTACAGTAACTTTTACAAGAAAAAGCAAAAACAAAAAATTAATTAAAAAATGTAATATCATATTTGCTTAACGATAACATAAAATAACATAACATAATTAATAACTAGAATAAATAAAATAACTCATTAAGAGAAGAAGAAAGCGGGGCTGTACGAAGAACACTAGCAACGTTGCCTCTCTGTATAGCCAAACTTATTCCTTGCTTCAAATATGTTTTGGCTTGAGGAATTCCCGTTGTTTGAACAATACGCCTCCCCAAATCTTCAAGGAGAGAAAGGGCATCAGCACTCCAAGGACCCAAAGTTTCCACAGCGAAGGCGACGAAAAAATAATCATCAGAAATTGCCTTATATTTTTTTGTTCTTAACATTTTCTGCCAAGTGTGCAGCAGATCTTGCAGAAAATGAAGAATCAGTCAAATGAGAAGGGGCAATTGTGTCCATACAAGTAAAATCCCAAACTAAAGATTTACCTACTTTCCATGGAATAACTGTAATACCATCTGGACGTTTGCCATCATCCCTCATAATACCATTAGGTTCAAGGATACAAGGAATGTTGGCAGAAGAGAAAGCACGTTTAATAATGTCATTAATACAGCTGTGACGAGAAAGTCTACCAGCACTTTTAATGCACGATAAACCATGATGACCCAACGAGGATGACAGAAATTTATGCCCAATCTAAGTGAAATTGCAATTTGTAAAAAGTGTTTTTCTAAAAGAGTACCTAATTTACAAGATGGAGGAGCTTCAAGCCAAGCTCCAGATTCAAGTTCAGATCCAGCTAATAAGATAGCTTTTTGTGTGATATTTGAGGAAGATAATAAATTTTGAAATATTTTCTCACAGATAGGTAAGTCCCAATTTCTTTGAATAGAAAGCTCTTTTGGAAGTAAAGACGAATTAGAAATTTCCTTCCAATAATCAACAGCCTCGTTAAGGGATGTAATTTCAAAATTAGAAAAACTAGAAAGTAGAATTAGAATGGACATAGTAAGTTCAGAATTAGAAAATGTAGAAGACAAAAAGGCAGGCGAGGAAATATCAATTATAGACCTTATACCTAAGCCACCAAAACGGATTGGTACTTTGGCTTGAGTCCAGGATCTTATTGTAAATTTAATATTCAAAATTTTTTCCAAAGAAGAAATAACAATATTATCCAATTCAAGACACTCATTTTTAAATTTCCAAAAAGGACAACATCTAAGATTATAAGTGAAATTAGGTATCCAAAAACAATGGCGGAGTAAAAATAAACTAATATGAGGATTAATTTTACATAGATTTGAACGACTTTGTTTTGTAATTCTTTCAAAAACCTGCTAATGAAATAGTAATGAAAACTCTAAAATTGACACAAATTTTTCTTTACGTTTTTTGTGTATTTCTTAAAATTTAACAATTGTCGCTTAAGTCGTTTCAACATGACGACGTCAATATATAAAGTAGGAAATGCATCTTAGTTTGACAATAAAAATTAATTTAAAGCTGGAATCACGTTTACTTGTTGCGGGCAAATTCTGGAATGAAAAGTAGACTGTGTACTGGAATGAAGATAAATTCAGTTTAACTAGACCAAAACTGTTGTGTACTTAAAATTAGTTATTTAATATGATAAAGTTGATTTAGACACACTATTTTGTCATCCTTTGTTAGTTGGTACTTTGGTACAAATTGATATTTAACGTTTTTCGGTTAGTTCAGAATATTCAGTCACCTCGTTATGATTAGTTTACAGATTAATTAATGAATGATTGTTTCTTCAGTGAACGATATATGGGCAATTCCATACCTTGTTCGGAATAGTGGCGCAACACGTTTTTTTACTAATCGATTTATAGTTTCTGCATGCTCAATCTGTTTTCGTAGGCTTATGTAAATCAATCTCAAGTAAGAAGAGCAGCACCGCCTTATTATCCTAGACCTCCACCGCAACCCGGTCAAACGCCGAGAATGTCCGGAAGCCACAGACAAGTAAGAACAAAGTTCAAAATTGCGTTTTCTCTGAAACTTCTCGTCCGCCCTCTCGATTTTTCAATTCGACTTTGATGTTTTAGGCTCGACCAATCTATCCACAGCAACCTTCCAAGTTTGTTCCTATGGCGACGGGACCCGTGCAGATGTATGTAAACGCGGTGCCGTACAGCACGGCCCCGCGGCATATGATAAAAATACAGTTTAATTCATTATAAACTAAAATCAAACTGGCGACAGATGTCAAAACTAGAAAATGTGCTGTCAAGTTACATATGTAAACAAAATACTAGAAATTATGCTCGCGGGAATTTTCTACAGTAGAAAATTCTCACTATAATAATGTTGTGATTGGACAGAATTAAACACGTGTGCCCAAATACTGCTAAACGATTGGTGAATGAAATCATTAAAAAATAATCATAAGTAATATCACAAGAGAGTGAGAATAAATTGAAAATAATTCGACAGATTTTCGAAAACTTGTTGCCAGGGAATAGACACGAGAGCCCGTAGGGCTCGAGTGGCTATTCCCAAATGGCAACAAGTTTGAAAAAATAACTGGAGAATTATTTTCTAATTAATTCGCACTCTCGAGTGGTATTCGGAAGATTATTTTTTAACGTTTAAATAAAAAATACAGCATAAAAATACAGTTTAATTCATTATAAACTAAAATCAAACTGGCGACAGATGTCAAAACTAGAAAATGTGCTGTCAAGTTACATATGTAAACAAAATACTAGAAATTATGCTCGCGGGAATTTTCTACAGTAGAAAATTCTCACTATAATAATGTTGTGATTGGACAGAATTAAACACGTGTGCCCAAATACTGCTAAACGATTGGTGAATGAAATCATTAAAAAATAATCTTTATAATATAAATAATCCAAGGCAACAGCTACTTCCAACACCGTGCTCAGCCTTTAGGGAGGGGCGTGTTACCTAAACGGTCTTATGCAGCCACGGCGGCTGCTTGACTGAGCACGGACGTTGTAGCTGGCCATGTTTTACTGTTGCCACGGGCAAATAAAATAAATAGAAACGTCACCTTTTTTTACAAAGGGAATGACCAGACGTGTTTTACATTTTATTCCGTATTTTATTTGTGTTTACATGTGAGTTATTATTTAATGTTTCAATGAGTTTGTAACAGTTTGAAAAATTTTGAATTTCATGGTATAACGCAGCTGCAGTATTATAACCGATTATTGTTTATTCAAAATATATAGAATTTATGACGCAGCTGCAATATATTTATGTTAGCCAGCAATTTGAAGATTGATAGCACATTTTAACTTTCAAAAAAAAGAAAACAACCCTTATGAAGAGGGTTGAATGGCGGTTTTCAGTGGTAGCAGTTAGCTTATGATGTTCTAATCTCATTCACCGAATTTTAAGTATTAAACTGAAGTAATAACTCCGGTAGCACATTTTTAATAATAATTTACAAGAGAGAACACCCCTTATGAAGAGGGTTGAATGGCGGTTTTCAGTGGTAGCAGTGAGCTTATGGTGTACTAATCTCATACACCTAATTTGAAGTTATTAACCAAAGTAATAACTCCGGTAGCATTATTTAATTAAAATCTTCAAGAGTGAACACCCTTTATTAAGAGGGTTGAATGGTAGTGTTCAGTGGTAGCAGTTAGCTTATGATGAATTAATCTCTTATGCCCAATTTGAAGTATTACACCAAAGTAATAACTCCGGTAGCACATTTTGAATTAAAATTTACAAGAGAGAACACCCCTTACGAATAGGCTTTAAGGGCGATTTTCAGTGGTAGCAGTTAGCTTATGATATTCTAATCTCATTCACTGAATTTGAAGTATTAAATTGAAGTAATAACTCCGGTAGCACATTTTTAATTAAAATTTACAAGAGAGAACAACCCTTAAAATGAGAATTTAAGATTAAATTTTAATGGTAGCAAGTAGCTAATGAAGCATTGACCTAGGACACTAGATTTGAAGAGTTAAACTTAAGTTGTTTCAGCGGTAGCAACATTTTCTTCTAAATTTACTAGAGAGAACTACCCTTAAATTTAGGGATGTGGGGTTGTTTTCGGTGGTAGCAAAGAGATATTATCATAATACTCTCTTATACATAATTTCAATAATTTATCTTTTTTATTTGCTCCGGTAGCATCTTTTCTTTTCTGGTCAGCAAATTACGTAGTCCCAGAATATATTTTGTTCATTTTAATGTTAACAACATATGTCGAAGTCGACTTTCCAGTGGTTATATCGGCCTTTTTTTACCGAATAGCCCACCCCCACATAGCTAAAGTCAATGTTCGACAAAATGAAATTGTAAACATACACATTTTATATTAAATTACTATTAATTATTAATATTATCACTTATTACTTTTCCTTTCTGTTTGATACATTTTTGGTACTAATTTAATATGCATTCTTATTTTTGATATGTTGAATAAAAAAATATATTGTTCTACCTTTAAGACTATTTATTTTATAGTATTACCTACAACAGGAGTTTATATGGTATTAAATTAAATTAAATGATTTTAAATCAGTGGAAATTCCCTGATAATTCTGGATCATTTTTAAATTTTGTTAAAGTTGATGGTTGTAATTAAAATAATTCTTAATAATAATAATTCTTACCTGACCAGAACGCTACCATACATAGAGTGGGTGTGAAACGCTACAAAATTCAGCAAGTTAAAAAAAGACACGCTTAGTTTCTCACAGATATTCACTCTAGAAATAGGATAGTCCGGATTCTTTTGATGTTGATAGTACATTGTATTTGGTTCGACCGGCACGGATAATCGGCGCTCTACTGTATATTATGTCGATGGTTTCCAAAGATCTGAAACTCCTTCCTGCTCGTGTTTTGTCAATCTCGTTTTCTATTGATTATGGATTTTTACAAACAATACGAAGGAATTGCGATAGAAGAAGTTTGTAGGCTTTGTTTGACTAAGAAAGATAAAATGGGGTTGATTTCTGATGCAGGTTTAGCTGACAAGTTACTGGAATGTGCTTCTGTACAGGTACGAATGTTATTTATGTTGTATCGAAAGTAATCTGTTTTTTAACTTAGTTTACATCCAATGATGGATCGTACAATTTAGTGTGTAATTCCTGTACCAGCGAAGTTGATCGTTGGTATGTATTCAAACAACAAGTTCTTCGTTCGTTTGAAGTTGGACGTTGGTTGATTAAACAACTTTCTCAAAAGCAGTTAACTTCTGAAAACGCGCCTATCTTCATTAAAGAACCCCCTGAAAGTCGTTTAGAAAGTGAAAATGATAATTTAAATGATGTGATTAAAGAAGCTAGTGATGATTACAAGCCTAAACCAACACGTAGGCGTGCTGTGAAATTTGCTGATAAAACAAATAATGAAGTGAAACTACACAATAAAAATTCAAGTATCAAACAAATTCGTAAAATAAAAAAAAAATTGTCAACTTTAACTTGTGAAATATGTGAGCGTACCTGTCCAACTACCAATGCACTTATGAGACATAAAAAGATCCATAAGGAAACTAAGGATTATGTTTGTACTAAATGTGGTAAAGCATTTAAGCAATCACAAACACTTGCTGACCACATGAAAAGACATTACGATCTACGAAAATATGCTTGTGAATTATGTGGAAAAAGATTTTATAAACAATATAATGTAACAATGCACATGCGAATGCACACTGGGGAAAAACCGTACAAATGTAAAGACTGTGATAAAGCTTTCACTCGACCTTTGTTACTCCGAAACCATATAAAGCAGGTAAAGAATAATTCTTTAACCAATTTTTTTTTTAATCTGTCTTGAATATTCAGTAGGTGTTATTTTTAAGTTACCTTGAAACTTTGTCAATCTATTTTAAATTCTCATATTTCTTTATTTTATAAAGAGTACTTAAAATGTTCTAAAAGATTGATTCAATCAGAAGCTTCAGCTTCCCCGATGGCAAATGGGCCCCCTTAAATATCAGGCAATATGTCTTCTTTTATAAATGTGTTAAAGTAATGTTGGATGGATCCCCTTTTCTCCCGATTCTTGTCTTAGGGGCCGTGTACAAATTACGTAAGGGCATTTACTCCAATATTTAACCCCCTCGTACCCCCACGTAAGAGACCGTAAGTTTTGCAGGACCCCTACCCCCCTGTCTTACGTAAGATTTTACAAATTCAATAGGGGGTAACAGCGTATTTATGAAAAATATTTGGTTTTTCTCATACAGTTATTTGCGGCTATTTATTAACTATCCAATTAGGTAATAATTGTTCATTCAAATGATTATTTAATAAAAAGAAACAATTCTATAATAATATAATTTAATAATTTTATTATTTCTCATCTGTGGAAAAAGGGTTAATTAACCATTTAACAATAGAGGTTATTACTGGTATGCTACGTTCAACGGATACAGTCTCAAGTCCCAATTTTTAAAAAAATGTTGAAAATATCGGAAAAAATCGCCTTACGTAATTGTCGTTTTAATCCCCCCCTACCCCATGTAAGGATTCGTCAGGGTTTTCATACCCCCCCCCTTCCGCTCTTACGTAATTTGTACATGGCCCCTTAGCAAGCAGTATTTTTAAACCCAATCCGCCACCAAATTCAATAGGTAGGAGAGACTGGGGTTAGTTGAGACATTTTTTACTTGGGATTTTTTTTCTGTAGCAGTTGGAGATTCAACAATTACCGTTAGTTAAAGGGTGAACCTTCTAGTACTAGAATATGTATTTAAAAATTAACAATTAACATGGCCTTTAATAGAAAACAAATTGTTTTTAAGCTGATACAGAATGTAACAATTTGCTCCTGTATGAATTTAGTTGTTACATTCTGTGGGGTAACTTGTTACATGTATTTTATACACACAATTCTTCGGTAAATAGGTACATGGCGAATTCAACTTGAAAGTAAAACTAAATTTCAGCCAAAAGCTTTATTAAAATGAAATCAAATTTTGGATTTTCTGTAACTTTCCATCACATCTGTGGCGGCAGCTTGAAATATATCTTTAGGTATTTGACCCCTAGTTGTTTTTTTTTTATAAGTCCTCATTATGAGTATCTAGAAACAATATCTAAGTTTATAATAATTATATATATACAGGGTGTTCACGAAAAAACGCCCCAGCTCCTAGCGCTATTATTAGGAGTCCAATTGTAACAAACGATACGTCAAATTAAATGGTTTAAAAAGTACTACAAAGTGCAGCTCAAACATAATTTTTAGCTGTTTCTCCATTCAAAGGCCAAAGGTCAACTTCATTTATTTAAATTACAACCTTATATTTTTCTTTGACAATTTGATAGAGATTTTTTTTCTGAATTCAACGATGTATCACAATCAATATTTCGGATTTATTTTAGGGTAATAAAAAAATTAAAATAATAACTGATATTATTAGCAGTAAGCTTTGAAAAATAACTGAGAGGTAGCGGTGGCTATGGAAACGATGTATCAGTACGGAAACAACGTATTTTAAATGATTAATTTACGAACAACAAAAGTTAACATTTAATAACTAAACAATTAAATAAAGAAATGCCAAATTAACGATAATGTTCAAATTGAGCACCGTTTCTTTCCAGACATTGTCGACATCTAGATCCTACACTTTGTGTAGTATTAATTAAAATTTCTGCTGGTGTTTCCTGACAAGTGCTGTTAACGTATTTCTCCAGTTAAATGTCCCGGTTACCATGGTTACCATTGTTGCAACAATAGTAATAGTAATTTTTATTTGTGACACGTCGTTTCCATAGCCACCTCTACGTCTCAGTTATTTTTCAAAGCCAACTGCTAATAATATCAGTTATTATTTTAATGTTTTTATTACCCTAAAATAAATCAGAAATATTGATTGTGATACATCGTTGAATTCAGAAAAAAAATCTCTATCAAATTGTCAAAGAAAAATATAAGGGTGTAATTTAAAAAAATTAAGTTGACCTTTGGCCTATGAATGGAGAAACAGCTAAAAATTATGTTTGAGCTACACTTTGTAGTACTTTTTAAACCATTTAATTTGACGTATCGTTTGTTACAATTGGACTCCTAATAATAGCGCTAGAAGCTGGAGCGTTTTTTCGTGAACACCCTGTATATAAGGCTTTACACGGGCACATATATGCGTATAAAAAAACACACATATATGACCATTAGGCCATTGAGGCCTATAGCCTTGTAATTAATTTCCACTTTCTCCTGTCCTTAGACACTATTTTCCAATTATCTATTCCTCTCAGATCTTCTTCTACCGCTTCTCTCCAAGCTCTCCTGGGTCTGCCTCTTTTCCTTTTTCCCTCTACTTTTTTCCATGCTATATTTCTAACATCTCTACCTTCTTCCATTCTTATCGTATGACCCAACCATTGTAACCTCCGGTATCGAATGAAATCGCTTATTTTACTTTCCTTATACATTTCGTATATTTCCTTGTTTGTTCTCCTCTCCCATCCCCACTGTGTTTGTTTGCCCCCGAAAATTCTTCGTAAGATCTTCCTTTCCCAAGCATCCACCTTTTCTTTATTTTTCTTTGTTAAAACCCATGTTTCACAGCTGTACGTGAGTGTTGACCTTAAAATTGTCCTGTATATTCTAACTTTTGCGCTATACGAGATTTCTTTGGATTTCAGGGCTTTTGTTAGTCCTCCCGCACATCTGTTGCCCTTGGCCATTCTTAGCTCTATTTCCTTATCTTCCTCACATCTATTATTAATTAAAACCCCCATATACATAAAATCCTCTACCTCCTTGATTTCAATCTGTTTCCCATCACACTGTAGTTTAAGTCCCTCTTTAACTTGCTTTTTATGTTTATTTTTCAGTTCCATATAATTCGTCTTTTCTTCATTGATAACTAAACCCATTGTTTTTGCTGCATCCATTAATTTTTCCACAATATTTATCATTTCTTTTTTACTCCGTGTCAGGAGCACTACATCATCCGCATACGCCAGACATTGGTGACTTTTATTAAACAGTGTGCCGCTCCTGTTTATGTTACAGTCTCTTATTATTTTTTCAAGAGCCAAATTAAATAGTGTGGTAGACAGAGGGTCTCCCTGTCTTACACCTCTTTTAACATGGAAATCGTTACTGTAGTGTCCATTTGCTCTCACCTTACAGTTCGTGTTTACCAAAGTCATGCTTATTAGCTTTATCAGTTTAGCTGGAATGCCTAGCTCTCGTAGTGCCTTTATTAGTGCTTTCCTATTAATATTATCATATGCCTTTTTAAAATCAATGGATATAATAAATGTTGGGATGTCATATTCGTAAGTACCGTTTAAAATTTGTTTAAGCATAAACACATGATCCGTTGTGGACCTTCCCTTTCGGAAACCAGCCTGGTACTCCCCTAATATTCTTTCCGCAAATACTTCAGTTCTTTTCTTTATTAGAGTAGCCAGCATTTTATAAGTTACATCTAACAGCGCTATGCCTCGGTAATTTTCACAGCGCGTTATATCTCCTTTTTTGAAAATGGGAACTATGGTGGCACTACTCCATTGTTGCGGCATCTCTTCTTCCCTCCAAATTTGTTGTAGTAGGTTACACACAACTTCCTTCATACTTGCTCCGCCATATTTTAGGTTTTCTATTGCTATTCCGTTATATCCCGGACTTTTGTTATTTTTCATGCAGTTCAAAATTTCCTCACACTCTTCTTGTGCGGGTTCTGGACACTCACTTTCTTCTACATCTTCCATTTCAAAATCGCCTTCCTGTTCCTCCTCCCCTTCGTTCAATAATTCCTCGAAATATTGGCCCCATCTGTCTAACTGTTCTTCCACATTTCCTATTAGGTTCCCGTTTTTATCTGCAATATATTGCCCATTAGCTTGGTATCCACTTCTGATATCTTTTAAATCTTTGTAGAAATTTTTTATTTCCTTTCTTTGATAGTTTTCTTCTATTTTCTTTAATCCATTCTGTAAAAGCACTCTTTTTTTTGCTCTACACAACTGCTTTACTTTTCGCCTTTGACTTTGGTATCTTTTTTTGTCTTCTTCCTCGTGGGTTTGTATCATTTTTAGTCTGTATTTTTTCTTTAATTTTATTTCTTCTTCACACTCTTCATCTAGCCATTCTTTTTTTTGTGGGTATTTCCATTCTGGTATATTGTTTCTTGTAGCTGTTTTTATATTACTTTCAATTACTCTCCATTTTTCCTCTACTTTTTTTATTTCTCCGAGACGATTTCTTTGGAAAACATCTTCTAAAGCACTCGTGTATTTATTTCTAATTGACATCGTTTGTAATTTACTGATATTACATTGAATTCCTTGCCGTTTCTTTCCCTTTCGTATCTCCTTTTTTGTTTTATCGTATTTTAACGTTGCCACTACCAAGAAATGGTCTGAATCAGTGTCAGCGCCCCTATAGGATCTAACATTGGTTATTTGTTTTGAGAAAATATCTTGAACTAGCACATGGTCTATCTGGTTGGTTTCTCCTGAGGCTGGGATAATCCAAGTTCCCTTGTAAATGTCTTTTCTCTTAAATTGTGTGCTCATTATTTTCATTTCCCTTTCTACCGCTAGTGCAATTAACCTCTGGCCGTTGTCGTTACTTTCCCTATGTTTACTTTCTAATCCTGTTATCTTCTTATATACGCTATCTCTCCCGACCTTGGCGTTGACATCCCCTAATATAATTATCATATCCCGCGATGGTGCTTCATCTAGCATTTGATCAACTTCTTCGTAATAAAAATCTTTTACGTTATCCTCTTTCTCTTCTGTGGGGGCATGTATATTTACTATGAACATATTCCTTACTTCTCCTTTCACTCTTAATGCGCACAGGCGATCCGATTTAGGTAAGAACGATATTACTTTTTCCTTAAATACCTCATTTACAACAAAACCCATACCGTAGTACCTTTTGTTGCTACCGCTCATAAATACAGTATAGTTGTCCACTTTTTGAATTCCGCTGCCCGTCAACTGAGTTTCTTGCAACGCTGTTATATCTAGTTGGTATCTATGTATTTCTTTTACTAAACGCCTGATTGCCCCTTCCTCATATAAACCTCTCACATTCCATGTGCCACAGTTTATTTTACTTTCGATGCCTTTTATTTTTTTTTGCCTCATTATTTTTTTATCTTCTCTTTTATTGTCCTTTTCCCTTTCCATTGTTTTGGTCTTCTTTTCTCTCAGTTCCTTTTTATTATATTTTTTGTCCCTTTCGCTATTTTTACTGTTTTGTCGTCCTAACATTTGCGCACTTCCTATGGTTATGTTTTTTTTGTTTTCTTGTCTTACATTTTTCTTCTTATACATTATTATTTCTTCTCTAATGGTTCTCTTTTCATCTCCTTTTACTTCATATCCTTGTCCATTGCCTCTGGCGTTACTTTCCTTTTCCTCCTCTACTTTCTTCTTTAGTTTTTTTGTATGTTAGTTTTTGTTACTTTCTTCAGTTGTGCTACTTGCAAATCCTCCTTCGGAGATCTTTCACTGACTGTTCTTTTAAAGTTACTGCTTTTCCCTAAGAGCTGTTTTATCTCGTTTATATCTTTGACCCCAAAAGTTTCGTTATTTATTACTAATTTATTGTATTTTATTTGTGCTGTGAGTCCTTTTTGTCTAGCCTCTTTCATTCCCTGAATTAATTGTCTCCGCTCACCACGTATTTCTTTGGGGTAGTCTTCATTAATCCATATCTCCGTGCCTTTCAGTTTCTTCGAATTTTTTAATATTTCCATTTTTTTACTATATTTTCCAAGCTTAATTATTATAGGCCTTGGTCTCTCTGTTTTATATACCCCTATTCTTTCTACTTCCTCAAGATCCTTTTCTTTATCTATCTCCACCCCTGTATTCTTTAACGCATTTAGAATTTTTTCCGTAGTTTCTCCTTCTTCCTCCCCCTCTGCATCCACTACTCCCATAATTACGACGTTCTTTTTTCTAATTTCTCTCTCTAAAAAAACTATTTTTTCTTCCTGCTTCACAGCTTGTTCTTTCAATTGAATGTTTTCTTGTTTTATTGTATTCAGTTCTAAGGATATTTGCTCCAACTTTGTATCCATTCCCAGTAGCCTGTCTTGTATTATTTGTATTTGTAACTTGTTACATGTATTTTATACACACAATTCTTCGGTAAATAGGTACATGGCGAATTCAACTTGAAAGTAAAACTAAATTTCAGCCAAAAGCTTTATTAAAATGAAATCAAATTTTGGATTTTCTGTAACTTTCCATCACATCTGTGGCGGCAGCTTGAAATATATCTTTAGGTATTTGACCCCTAGTTGTTTTTTTCTTATAAGTCCTCATTATGAGTATCTAGAAACAATATCTAAGTTTATAATAATTACCTTCACAAAAAGCATTTATATGGGGCAAATTGTTACAGTAACAACTAGCCCCAGCGGATTTGTAACTAACCCCATCACACATTTTGGAATGTAACAATTAATTTGTGGTTATGTATTCATTTGCAAATGTTTTAAACTGTACTACACTATTGCTAAAACTGTCAGCTTTATATTGTATAGATCAGGGGTGGCCAAACTTTTAAATGTTGGGGACGACTTATCCAATGAAAGTGTACGTGAGGGCCACTATGTGCTTTTAGAATGTACTTACGAATTGGTATTTTTTGGTGTTATCGTATGCAACGGCATGTCACATCAGATTCACGAGCGACTTCCAGGGGCCTTCCGGTCGACGCTTTGGCCACACCTGGTATAGATCGATAATTGATTATCATGCATCATAAATTTGTTAAAAATAAATTACTTCGGTTATTTAAAATTACTAAGACCAACGAAAAACGTTAAATATTTTTTACTTGCCACATACGTGCTCGCAGAGAACTGAAACTACATGGACACATATATAAGTAATTGCCCGTCTTTTAGGGCCAGTCGTCTCCGTGCTATCAAGCATATATTTGATTTTATAGCCTCTGTATCAACTACCCCCTGTGTACTTTTAACCCCAGTCTCCCCTACCTACATTCTAACTTAAGGTGATACGCTCGTCAAATTTATTTTTCACTGTTTTCGGTAAAAAGTTTAAGCTACGACAAACGTACGGTAAATTCGTCAAGGTTAAATGGAGATCGGCGATTTTAGGCTTGTTTCGACGTAACCAAGTAATTTATAAGCTTCTACATCTTCCGATTAGATTAGCTTATCACAAATGTATTCGTTTTTATTTTTGTACTGTTGACATACTATGACGACATAGTGAGGGGCCGACACCGTTTGCGATCGTATCACATATCATAATTCGATTTCAATGAATTTTGTCCGAATATCTAGATTTTATTTTTAATTTCGTGACCTTCTAAAAATTTTTCAAAAAGCAAATCGTTTGTTTTCAACTAAAGGCATGTTTTTTTGAATGCTTTAACTTTATATTTTTCTTGGTGGCTCGTCTGACAATTTTGAAAAAAAAACCGCTTTACCTAGTGAAAGCTATCTTTTTTAGGAATTTTCGTACAAATTTGGTAAACTTTTGATAAAATATAAGCTTACGAAATTAAAACAACGATTTCGAGTCCGGGCGTCTAGCCTTAATTGTAATAAATTCAGGGTTCAAAAATATTACCTACATATTAAATGTTTTAGTACATATTTTTAGGATGGGTACATTTTTATTTTCAGATTTATCGAATTCTTGCGCTACTTTTGCCGATCACTTTTCAACATATGCTTTCTCAATTTTTTTCGTATGTAAGGGCCTACTATTTTTATGCCGTTATGTTGACAGTTAAGAGATCTATCAAGACAAAAAATTTAGTTTGCTGTTTAAAAAATCAGCGATGACGTCATTACTTTGACAAGAAACATTCTGGATATAAAACTATTATGCTAGAAAATGTGAAATTAAATTTAAAAATTGGCCTGTTTTTGGATTGTTTTCAAAGCTCATCATTTTTGGATGTATCGAATTGTTGGGTTACTTTTGCCGCTCACCCAATGGCTTTGGTTGACAGACACTCATTGGTCTGCGAGAGTCTGTCATGTGGGTAGGTGTACGTATTTACTACATATTTTTCAAATTTGAGGTACATATTTAGGTATTTTATTTTGGTATATCCGTTCCGAATCCTGTAAATTGTTACAGATATATTTTTTTAAATTTCTTGTAATTAAATTTTGTTAGCTGAATTTGAAAGTTTTTCATGTAGCATTTGAATTGTAGTTGTACTAGGTACTGTGCACTGGGGGCCCAATTTCTAGTCAGAGTTACGACGGTGCAAATCGGTTACCATGGAAATAGCACATAATAATTTGCAACGGGTCACATCCTATTCGAATTGAATTTGCCGACTAATTCATGTAGTATAAAAATTATGTTAGCATCTTCCGCGGATTATTGTCAAGAAGTAAAATTTCGCGGCTTTGCCGTATGCATATCACAAAACCAAGTGAATAATGTCTCTAATGTGTTTATGAACGTCCTTAATGAATTACGTTTTAGTAGAGTTCAAGGATATCTTCTTACATTATTTTCTTCTGCAGAGGCACACCAACGATAAAAAATACATATGTCAGATGTGTGGTAAAGGTTTCATAGATGGATGGCAACTAAAAATACATGTAAGGACACATACAGGTGAAAAACCACACAAATGTCATTACTGCGAAATGGCATTTGCCGTGTCATCTAGTTTGCATTCTCATATTCGTTATAAACATACCTTTGAAAAAAACTTCATTTGCAATGTATGTGCTAAAGCATTCACAGCTAAACATACTTTAGACGATCATATGCGCATTCACACTGGAGAGAAGAAACCACCCAAACATGAATGTAATGTATGTGGTAAAAAATGTGATAGTACCTCCACTCTAAAGTACCATATGAGAGCTATACATACTGGTGAAAAACCGTTCGCTTGTGATCTCTGTGACAAACGATTTGTTAGAAAACAACATTTAACGGCGCACATGAGGAATCATACAGGTGAAAAACCGTATGTATGTTCATTGTGTGGAAAGGCTTTTAGTGCCAGTTCGAGTTTTAGTATACATAAACGTATTCATACAGGTGAACGCCCTTTTATTTGTAATCTATGTGGACAGTCATTTATACAAAGTGCAGGTTTAAAACAACACATGCGGACTCATGGACAGCAATAATGAATTTTAAATGAGTGTAATGATTATATTATACTTTGTAAGTACAGTAGAACATCGATTATTCGGGGCAGCCGGGACCAAGCCTTTGCTGGATAATTGAAACACTTCGTTTTTCATTTTTTAATAATTTATTTGGACAAATGCATATATGTCAAAGAAACAAAACAAACGTGGTATTTAACAAATAAAAAAGTTTATACATACATAAAGTATAAGTACAATGTACAGGGTGTCCCATCACTTGTGGCCACCCCCAAAATTGAGCTTTAATTGAAAGCTATGTATTTGAAATTTGGTGCAAGTATAACTCTGGTATAAGGCTAGAAATTTCCGGTTTTAAATGTTAATTGTCGGCGTTAGTTTTCGAGAAAAAAAATAAAAGCTGATTTTTTATAAAAATACTGTCTCCCAATTTCGTCAAATTTCACTTTTCAGGATCAGTATTATTGAGAAAGATGTCCAAGGTAAAAAAAAAATCCAAAAGCTGTAATTAGCCTAAAATTCGCTTATATTCGAATCTTAACAGTAAATGTAATGATTTATGGCCATACCGATCCTCAATAGGCTAGGCTATCCGCAAACTCGAGTACGATTTAAATTTATGGCATTGTAAAAATTTGTCACTGTCTCGTAGAAGCCGGGCGAACTGGACATCAGTAGCGTACCTAAATCGAACCTTTTTACATTCTTGTAGATTTCTAAAATTTTTGTAAGTTCTTCAATAAATTACGATTATGAGAACGAACATGATTTAATGTATGGATGTTGAATTATTTTTTTTTAAGTCGAAGAGGACTTATTACATTTTGAATTAATGTTTGAGTTCAAAGATGAATACGAATGATTTTGAATAACGGAAATTTAAAGGGAAAAGAAAAAACGACAGTGAATCCCACGGTCATGCATGAAGTCAATCAAGCTGCAGTTTTAAATCTCGCCGATAATAATCCCCAATTGAGCATTAGTAATAAGTCCTCTTCAACTTAAAAAAAATAATTCAGCATCCAGACTTTAAATGATGTTCGTTCTCATAATCGTAATTTATTGGAGAACTTACAAAAATTTTAGAAATCTACAAGAATGTAAAAAGGTTCGATTTAGGTACGCTACTGATGTCCAGTTCGCCCGGCTTCTACGAGACAGTGACAAATTTTTACAATGCCATAAATTTAAATCGTACTCGAGTTTGCGGACAGCATATTGAGGATCGGTATGGCCATAAATCATTACATTTACTGTTAAGATTCGAATATAAGCGAATTTTAGGCTAATTACAGCTTTTGGATTTTTTTTTTACCTTGGACATCTTTGTCTCAATAGTACTGATCCTGAAAAGTGAAATTTGACGAAATTGGGAGATAGCATTTTTATAAAAAATCAGTTTTTATTTTTTTTTCTCGAAAACTAACGCCGACAATTAACATTTAAAACCGGAAATTTCTAGCCTTATACCAGAGTCATACGTGCACCAAATTTCAAATACATAGCTTTCAATTAAAGCTCAATTTTGGGGGTGGCCACAAGTGATGGGACACTATGTACATAACTACACATTTACCATCGGAACGCTGCATTTTGCACTTTACATTTATATACAGAGTTGACAACCCGGTTAAACAAAAACAATTGAGGATTCCCAAGAGATCAACGGCTGCGCCGTGGTCGATAATCTGCGCATGGAAAATTCGCAGTCCGGATTAAACGCTCACGAATAATCGAGGTTCTACTGTACTTTGTTTGTTCTATTGTAATAACATCAGTACAATTAAATCATTAATTACCATCATAAGAGTACATTGGTCACTCTGCATGTAATAAAGCTGGACAAGTTTTGTAAATGCCCCACTAATTACAGCTTTTGGATTTTTTTTACTTTGGATATCTTTGTGTCGGTCATACTGATCCTGAAAAGTGAAATTTAACAAAATTGGGAGATATTATTTTTATAAAAAAATCAGTTTTTATTTTTTTCTCGAGAACTAACGCCGACAATTAACATTTAAAACTGGAAATTTCTAGCCTTATACCAGAGTCATGCGTTTATCAAATTTCAAATAAATAACTTTCAATTAAAACTCAATTTGGGGGTGGCCACAAGTGATGGGATACCCTATACATACTCGGAATACATATTTTGTTGATGGCTATTTCATTTTTTTATGAACGTTAAGTACCTATATCAATTTTCGCCGACAATTTTGCAACGTTATAAATAACACCACTTTATTATGTAATGAATTTCCGAATAGAAATTGCAAACTAAATAATAAATAAACACTTAAAAACATTTATTTGAAGCAAAATACAATAATTTTTTAAGTATATCTAGTAACAACAAATATCAGCTATAATCAACTGTTTTTACAGTAGACACATAAAACATAGGGATGTTGCCTCAATATTAAGCACTAGGGGAACCGTTTGCACCACAAGATTGTTAGGGCGTAGTTCCCCGTATGTGTAATATTGAGAAGCATCTGCGTGACATACAACGTTTTATTTGACGCCTTTATAATCGCAGATTAATTAAAATCAAAATTTTTGTTTGAAACCAGATTATTTTGTTTTAACGGTTGGCAACTATGCGAGTCGATTATGAATTTCTAAAAATAATAGTTAAGCAGGTAGCTAAGTATTGTCCGTTCGGTAATTTTATTCAGGAATGCAGGTAAATATTCTTCACGTTTTCGGTGTCGACTATGGCAAAAACAACCTGCATTACAATAGGAACAGTTGCTCATTTTTAAATGCATATTCGACTAGTAGAGTTGCGAAAACAAGGTAAGTAAATATTTCTTCACGAATTTATTTACTTAATTAATAATTAACAAAAAAAAATGGGAACAGGAAGCATCGTTCTTGATGGTTGATATTGCTGATATTAATGTCAATGGTAACATAAATCAAAACTCAGTTTTAAACGAAGGCTCCTAAGTTTTGACATGGAACTCCTCAAATACAGTAGTCAATATCGACATTCATTTCCTACGAAAAATAACGTGAAGTTATTTTCAATAGTTTCATTAAAATGTACCAAATTTTATAATGTATGTAACAATTTGTACCCCACTTAAACAATCGTAAAAATGCATGAAAGTTTCTGTAAACTAAAATTCACTAGTAGTGTTGTGGAGAACCAAAAGTCACTACTGTGTAATATTGCCTTTACAACTACTGTTAAAATCAACACTGTTATTGGGACGTTTACCAGTTGGACAAAAGTGGTATTCACAGTTACTGTTTCATCTGCATTGAATAAAAACGTCTTTCTAATCGGCGTTTTTGGGTAATCAAAAAAAAAGTTTCAGGGATTTCTGAGGTATACCAAGAACTGTTCTTTTAAATCTGAAATAGTCAATGTTACAGTCCTCATCAAAGCACGTTAATCATTTTATAAAACATCATTCTCTCAATTTCTCTATTTCGATCAGAAATATTCAGTCATGTCATCAGCGAAAGTAACGGCTAAGTGGAGACCTATTCTATTTTACATAATCTGACATTATTAGGGTTTTTACTGTTGAAAACGGGGAAAAATCACTAAAAATAATTTACTATGTTACACACGGGTCTACTGAAGCCAAATATTTCATTGTCTCCGTTTTACCCCTTTTAGCGGCTAATAAATATGGTGTGAGTCCTTCATTCGTTCTTGCCTTGCAATCAAAACCTAAAGAGATTAAATATTCAGTTGTCTCTTTATTAGCAAAAGCAGCCGCAAAATGAAGTGCGTTCCACTCATCATTGTTCTTATGATTCTGATCTGTTTTTATCGAAATTAAATATTTCAATGTATCTAATTTACCTTTTTCCGCAGCTAATAAGAATGGATTACTTCCGTCATTTATTTTTACATTGCAATCAAAACCTAAAGAGATTAAATATTCAGTCGTCTCTTTATTGGCAAAAGCAGCCGCATAATGAAGTGCGTTCCACCCATCATTGTCCTTTTGGTTCTGATCTGCTTTTATCAAAATTAAATATTTTAATGTATCTATTTTACCCTTGTTTGCAGCCAATACGAATGGATTACATCCGTCATTTATTTTTGCATTGCAATCAAAACCTAAAGAGATTAAATATTCGGTTGTCTCTTTATCTGCGTAAGCAGCCGCAAAATGAAATGCGTTCCACCCATTATTGTCCTTGTGGTTCTGATCTGCTTTTATCGAAACTAAATATTTCAACGTATCTAATTTACTAAAACGTGCAGCTAATAAAAGTGGATTACATCCGTCGTTTATTTTTGCATTGCAATCAAAGCCTAAAGAGATTAAATATTCGGTCGTTTCTTTATTCGCAAAAGCAGCCGCATAATGAAGTGCGTTCCATCCACTATTATCCTTGTTATTCTGATCTGCTTTTATTGAAATTAAATATTTCATTGTATCTAATTTACCCTTGTTTGCAGCTAATAAGAATGGATTACATCCGTCATTTATTTTTGCATTGCAATCAAAACCTAAAGAGATTAAATATTCGGTCGTCTCTTTATCCGCGAAAGCAGTCGCATAATGAAGTGCGTTCCATCCACTATTGTCCTTGTGGTTTTGATCTGCTTTTATCAAAACTAAATATTTCAATGTATCTAATTTACCCATGTTTGCAGCTAATAAGAATGGATTACATCCGTCATTTATCCTTGCATTGCAATCAAAACCTAAAGAGATTAAATATTCAGTTGTCTCTTTATTCGCAAAAGCAACCGTAAAATGAAGTGCGTTCCACCCACTATTGTCCTTGTGGTTCTGATCTGCTTTTATCGAAACTAAATATTTCAATGTATTTAATTTACCCTTGTTTGCAGCTAATAAGAATGGATTACATCCATCATTTGTTTTTTCATTGCAATCGAAACCTAAAGAGATTAAGTATTCAGTCGTCTCTTTATTGGCAAAGGCAGCCGCATAATGAAGTGCGTTCCACCCATTATTGCCCTTGTGGTTTTGATCTGCTTCTATCGAAACTAAATATTTCAATGTATCCAATTTACCCATGTTTGCAGCTAATAAGAATGGGTTACATCCGTCATGTATTTTTGCATTGCAATCAAAACCTAAAGAGATTAAATATTCAGTCGTCTCTTTATTGGCAAAAGCAGCTGCATAATGAAGTGCGTTCCACCCATCATTGTCTATGTGATTCAGATCTGCATTTATCGAACATAAATATTTCAATGTATCTAATTCACCGCTGTTTGCAGCTATTAAGAATAAATTGATTCCTTTATTTGTTTTAAGAGTATAATCTGCTCCAGCGGATATTAATTGTTGGATTATATCACTTGTTCCGTAGCGAGCAGCTCGATGAAGAGCAGTCCATCCGTCACTATGTACCTTTGTAACATCGGCACCTTCATCAATTAAACTTTTTACAACTTCAAAGTTATTAAATTTTTCTGTTGCCAAATATAAAAGATCATATGAATGGTTGACAATGATATCCTTCCAATCATAATTTAAGGAAAACATTTTCTTTACTAAATGTGAATAACCATACTTGGCGCTGTAATACAAACAAGCATTTGCATTTATATCCTCCAAATGGACACCATTATACTTTGTTAAAATTTCATTCAGAACATCTAATGAATTGCTTGATATTGCATAATTGCTTTGATTAAAACCAAGTGCATCTTTGTTAAAAACAATATTTCCGTTGATTAACAATCTTGCGATAGTTACTGCAGAATTTCTGTTTTCTGTTCCATCATGAATGTCTGCTTCTTCTTCATTTTCAGTAACTGGAATCGGATGTAAATTTCCCCAACGAGCTATTATGTGCAGCGCATTCCTCTTCAAAATATCTTCTTCATCAATAATAATTGCACTTTCTTCTAACAAATTTCTTACCTCATTAACCTGATTTGTGATTACTGCATTGAGCAGCTTATGCTTTCTCAAATTATGCCGATCGAAGAAGTTGTGGACGCCCATGTAGTGCTCATTAAAAGATTTCTTCAATAAGTTGTGACATGTGCTTTCATATTTATGATGTTTCAAACTATGATACAGCCACTTGCCTGCAAAATATTCCGATAATGTTCGGTGTATAAATGTAAAATTCCCATTTTCTTCTAATGAAATAAACCCAAGCTTCTCCACCGATTTCTTTATGTTATCCTCCTCCAAATGTTGCAGCTTATTTTTGATATCCGCATCTTTCAGATCACTTTCATCAAAAATACTCTGCACACCAAATAACCTGCAATATTCTTTTACCGACTTGTAATTAATTGCCGGATTATTTTGTGATTTGTCTTTTAGAACGTCGAATTTATCCTCAACGAATCTTTTGTACAACGACAGCAGATCAAACTTCTGACCTGAATTCAATACCCCATTTTCAATGTAATTTTTGTAATCATTTGTTGAAGTTTCAGACAATATTTGGCAGTGCAAAGGAATCCCCAAGAAGTCTAAATTTGTTGATTTTAAGGTTCGTTTGATAGATGCAAACAGTTCCTTCACAAATACATTAACTGACACGTTCTTATTTTGAAAATTAACATCCATTGTATTAAAATAGCTTTGAAAATATTCAGTTCGTTGTTTTTCAGTAAAAGGTTGTAAAAGGATTGAAAATGAATTAAAAAATTCTTCGACGTTACGCTGCATAACAGGTCTGGTGGTTATAATTACTTTATAACCATTGTCATAAATAGACGATATCATTTTGGTTACTTCTTTTTTGAAAGTTGGTGAAATTTCATCAAAACCATCGAAAAGAAGTAACATATTTTTTATTGGAAGGTATTGGTTTTTAAATACCGTGCAGCTGAAACATTCATCTTGAATTGGAAAATTACACTTTTGATGATTAAAATGTAGAAGATGCTCTTCATAAGAAATTTTTCCAAATCCTTTTTTCTGATAATAGAGAATATGCTGATTTAAATTTATTTTCAGCACCCAAGTATCAATTGGTGCTACGGAGGAGATAT
Source organism: Dascillus cervinus (assembly GCA_949768715.1). NCBI lineage: Eukaryota > Metazoa > Arthropoda > Insecta > Coleoptera > Dascillidae > Dascillus > Dascillus cervinus. Next base: position 12,249,914 of record OX458322.1, on the reverse strand, counting down.
AATCGAGGAGAATAGATTTCCCCATACCTGGGGCTGCTGTAATAATATTCATGGAATTATTTAAAACATCTTTTATTCTCGACTTTGTGTCCAAATTTATTCGAAATGTTCTAATGCTTTCTAAATTACCTACGGTTCTAACCCATTCCAACCATGTTTTGTTATATTCTTCACTATTATTGTTCATTTCGTTTTCCTTTAAGGCTGTGATATTTTCTATACCTTTTACAGTTCTTGGTTCATCCGTGTCAGTTTTAAGTTTGTTTATGTCATCTACCTTTAACCGTTTTATTTCACCTAATTGTGCAATCACAAAATGTGTGTTTCTATTTAAAATTTTACATCGCTCAGTTAGACAGTCATTTTTACACAAAACAATTAAGCATTTGTCATTATCATTAGGAACATCATTGAGATCGCTACATACAAAACATTTATCACTCAAATTGAAAAATTCCAAACGCCACCTAAACTCCACATCATCATTACATATAACAAAAAACGCATCTTCTGTGGATTTAAATGCATTAAAGCTCAAGCAGACTTTTGTTAACGCACGATCTGAAATATGTAAATTTGGAAGAGACGAAATTGCCGGACCAATCACAAACTTACCACATAAGATACAAATGACATCCTTAATTGAAATTAATTCAGCGACGCTTTCTAAATTGTCAATAATTTGGTTCAATATAACGTTTTGCCTGTTTTGAAAACTTACAACCTGACTACATACTGATTCCTGCAATTCTATATCAAGTTGACTCAAATTATTTAAAAACTTATCGGTTTTGTTAATATTCGCAGAGTTGGTCAAAATAATTAATTTTCGATTAGATTTGAATTTGGAGAGAATTTTCATTAGATAAGAATATTGTGGTTCATTGTTTACTTGAATAATTAAAGGTACGACATTTTGGTGCCAAAGTCCTAAATAAACATCTGATATTTTAACAATCGATGAAGCTACTATTTCATTCTGTAAATCTGGGAAAGACTTGGAAAAGGACTCTCCGTGATCTATTAAGTCTTCATTCCAGGCGATTGATTTTATAACTAATTTAGAACAAATAAAACATGTTAAATAGTCAATTACATCTTTGTTTGATTCGATAACGATTGTGGAATGGTTTTTTAAAATTTTATCAAACAATTACCAATCACATGAAAGAACGTTATCAATTGATTTCTTGAACGGAATAATAAAAGGTTCGGCTAGTAATTGCAATACTTTATTGATTATACGATTTTTATCGAGAAGATAATTATTCCCTAATTTTCCATTCGCCCAAAGTCGAACAAAATCAACATAATTTTTAACAATATTCGCTCCTTCAGATAACAATTTATTAGAAACTAACGTCTTCATCTCTTGGTGTATATGATTATCTAAATCATTACAATGGCATTGTTTGGTATAAAAAACAAATTTAGACAAAAATGGTTTACCTATGTTTGGAAACTTCTGTTTGCGAAATTTAAAAACAGCACTTTCCGAACTTGTTTGTAAGAATTCCGGTACTTCTGAGTGCCTTTCTAGAATTTCACAATCCTCCACAGATTTATTTGTGTACAAAATAAATTCTATTTGATTATTAATAATTTTGGAATCAAACAAAGTTTTGATTTTGTTAAAATTATTTTTAGACATTTGTTGATAACTCTTCCAATATTTAACAATTGAAAAATTGTTTTTAGGATCGTCAATACCTTTTAGCTCCGCCGATGTTATATTTTTTGGTGCGTCTTGGTGTTTGAGTTGTATTAAATGAAGACTTCTTCGACCGTTTTGATCAACGCGATAAATGCCAACGTCGTCGAAATTGCCGCAATCTTCGGCGTTTGTCACCAAAATCAATTCTTGAACATTTTCGTTGACACAACGTAAACCCATCAAGGCGATGAATTTAATTTCATAATCCTTCCCGGAATCAACAGTTCCTTTGCGAATTTTGTATTTCTGTCGAGAAAATATAATTTTAGACTTTAAACATAAATACAGGTCTAACAGTTATTTTTCAATGAACAGAAATAAGTATGTATATGCAATATTAATAAATATGACTTATTAATCTCCTTCAAAGTGGATGTCATTTCTCTAAATAGTCCTAAAGGTTATCTTTTGTAAGTGACTTTAGAACTTGAACGTTTCAAACATATTGTTTATGTTTATAATGATAAGGTTTGTTCTTTAACACGACGACGTTGTTGGTGGAATGAGTTGGCTCTAAGCTTTCTCCCATCAAAAAAGTTTTTGCGGGCGTCCATGCTCCTTGTGGTAAATAAATTCTGAAAGCTTGTAACTTTGTGTATAATAAAATTTTCCGGCGGGAATGTATGCTGCGCCGTTTAGGACTATATTCTTAGCTTATATAATAAATAAAATTTACGTTTATATATATACAGTGAGGACGCGTGGGTTGGAATAAATTCATTTAAAATTCATGGGTTTGGTTTTTGGAAAAACGCTCGGACACGTCGATTTTTGTTTTTACTACTGCATCTTTTTTGATATTTATACTTTTACGATCGTCTTTTGTTTTCGCACTATGACGTCATCAATATTTTTTTTAAATTGCACTCTATATTTTTGTTCACGAATTTGGATGCAGCGCATTTTTCTGAGTACAAAAATGTCAAATTCGTATGACCTTGAAGAGGAAAGTTTTTGACATAATCAGTCTTAAAGTTTCAAAAATTTATGATAAAATTGTTAGAGTAGACCACTAATAATATCATCAAGGAAGCGCTGGAAATCGAGCAAAACATTCAATTGTGTGTTTATTTTGTTTTTTTGATTGTTGGCACTTGTCAAGTACAGTTTCAAAGCTTGAAGAATGGCGCGTTTAACTGAGAAACAACGAATAGAAATGTTGATGATGGTAGGATATGACGATAATACTCGAACACAAGCTGAAGTTTGCGAATTTTTCAATGATAAGTACCCGGAGAAGCCTATTACACAATCAGTAGTTAGTAAGATGGAGAAAAAGTTTAGAGACTTTGGCCACGTAAGAGACAATTACAAAACCAACCATGGTACATTTCAAGAAAGCACACAATTGAATGTATCGCTCGATTTACAAGAAAATCGTCACAAATCAAGTCGACAAGTAGCTGCAGAACAGTCACTAACAATAAGTAAATCTTCTGTTCTAAAATATTTACACAAGAACAAATGGCACCCATACAAAGTACATTTTGTTGAGGAACTTATTGAAGACGATCTCGACGGCAGATTAGAATTTTGCGAAATAATGATGGATAGATGCAATGCCAACCCGGAATTTTTACGTAAGATAGTTTTTTCCGACGTGTCAACATTTTGTTTGAATGGTTCGGTAAACAGGCAAAATTTTCGTTATTGGGCACAAGAAAACCCACATTGGAGAATGGAAAGTCATACACAATTCCCTCAGAAAGTAAACGTTTGGGCCGGAATTGTGGGTAACTCAATTGTGGGTCCCTTTTTTATTGAGGGAACACTTAATTCTGAAAAATATTTAGACTTACTACAAAATGACATAATACCTAGTGTAAGTGCACTCTATCTGAATAAGGAAAACCCAAATATACCGGCAGATTCAATATGGTTCCAACAGGATGGAGCTCCCCCACACTATTCGAGAACAATACGAGAATACCTTCATAATATTTTCCCAAACAGATGGATCGGAAGGATAGGTTTTATCGAATGGCCAGCTAGGTCTTCAGATTTAACTCCATTAGATTTTTATCTATGGGGTTATCTGAAATCTAAAGTCAACTTCAATAAACCGGAAAAATAAGCACGCAATTGAATGTTTTGCTCGATTTCCAGCGCTTTCTTGATGATATTATTAGTGGTCTACTCTAATGATTTTTTCATAAATTTTTGAAACTTTAGGACTTATTATTTCGAAAACTTTCCTCTTCAAGGTCATACGAATTTGACATTTCTGTACTCAGAAAAATGTGCTGCATCCAAATTCGTGAACAAAAATATGGGGTGCAATTTAAAAAAATTATTGATGACGCCATAGTGCGAAAACAAAAGACGATCGTAAAATTATAAATATAAAAAAAGATGCAGTTTTAAAAACAAAAATCGACGTGTCCGAGCGTTTTTCCAAAAACCAAACCCATGAATTTTAAATGAATTTATTCCAACCCACGCGTCCTCTCTGTATATATATTTTTACGTGTATTATATAGAGTTTTACTTCATAATTTTATAAATATGCAACAATTGTGTCCATAAATAAAAATTTTATATATATGCATTCAAATTTTCCATATATGTACCTCCACTACGAATATATATATTTTTAAGCCACGCCTACAGAAACTAAGAAGAAAACTGAATAAAAATTCTGCAAGTAAAGATAGAAAATTCATGCTGTATTATGGGTTACCTGTATTGAGAACTTCGTGAACCCTTATAATGACACCCCGGAATAATTAATTTTTCCATCAGTTAGTCATCTAACAATAAACTTATAATAATTTTTTGGGTAGTTAGGACGATCGTTAAAATTGCAGTAAGCCGTTTTTGTAGTTCATCTCTTGTTAAGGCAGATATTATAATATTAAGAGTATTACAATGACCCAACATCTTACAATAACATGACATAACATAGTGACATAGGATGGACCAATAGGTTGATTTAAGATGTTGATGAGTAGAAATTATTTTCTCTACGACTGTTTTAAAATACATGCATTCTGCGATCATTTTTGAACATTGAATAGGGCTATTCTTTACACCTGTTACGGAATATTCATACCATTACTTGTTATGGAATGACTACCACCAGCGCCCTCGATTGCAACTATTTTATTTTTAATCGAAGGAGGCAGAAAAAATTATTTTTCCGATGATCGTTGATTTACGGACCGGTTTAGTGAATAGGAAATCGTGCATTAATGACCCTCATTAATGAATGATTTTTCATTAATGCACGATTCCGGTAACTAGGCAACCAAAAATATTTTAAGGTATTTCTAATATTTCAATGTAAACACGAAGCTTGATGTCAAAAAAGGGATCTTCTCCGATTAGCTCCTGATGATTTTTAATCAACTGTTACATACTATTTAGTGTTGAAAGCGGATAAGTCACTGAGATGACGCCTTGCAACAATAAAATTGTGATTGCATTTACTGGTTCTTAACCTCACTTTTTTATATTGATAATCCAAAAAAGTTGTTGCAAAAACAATAGGACCGGTTTGCAGGTAAGTAAACATTTTCCTTCGTAAATTGCATTGTATGACAAAATGAAAATAAAATATACCAATAAGCACTACAAATTGAATTAATTACTTACTTTATGTTTGGTAATACTATTTATATAAAAGTTAGCAACAATAAAATAAGTAAACTTTATAAAAAGTTCAGTTGGAATGTCACAGCTTTGACATTTTTGTAAGTCATGGCACCGTTGATTTGATTAATTTGATTTGTTAATTTAAACTGCGTGGCATGCTTGATTTCAATATCTATTGAAATTTTTTACACGGAAAAAATTACATTCTCTTCAATTTCATAACTTTCGATCACCGGAAAAATAGTGTAACCAACTTTTGCGTTAATCGGCGATTAATAATCTCGACAACAATTAACGTGCTCGCTACGCTCACACGTTAAACTGTCTCGATTATTAATCGCTCTCATTAACGCACTTGTTGGTTAAATAACTAATTATGAGATTTGTTTTTTTTTCAATTTGTCAAAGCTTGAGTTAAAAAATCGCGTCACACGATTTAAGCAACTTGAACTGTTCTGTGCCTTTTTGGTGATTATCTCTATTTAAATATACCTTTTGTGCAAAGTGTAAGTGTAATTTAATTAAATAAATTAATGATTTAAGTTTAAAAACAACATCTTTTAGGTTTCAAGTAACACAGACTAATAAGCAATAACATGTCTAGCGACGAAAGTATCTCTGGCACACCATCTGAATTAAGAGAAATTGCCAATAAATGCACGGGTAATTTACTGCCGGAAAAATCAAAAACCATTTTTAAACATACCTTCAATAAGTTTATGGAGTGGAGAAAAATGAAAAATGCCAATTCCTTTTCGGAGAACGTAATACTTGCCTACTTTACTGAGTTGTCCGAAAAAATGAAACCTTCTACGTTGTGGAAAATTTACTCAATGCTACGAACTACGATTAATATTGAACATAAAATTGATCTGTCACAATATTCAAGACTACGTGCATATTTAAAAAGCCAGTCAAATGGCTACCAAGCTAAGAAATCTCAAACATTATCGGCTGAACAAGTAAAACAATTTATCACTGAAGCGCCCAATTACCTATATTTAGGGACAAAGGTAACTAAATAAATACAGAAAATGAAGAGTTGCTATTAATTGTTCTTTTTTATTTAGATTGTTTTAATTGCCGGCGTCATGGGTGCATGCAGAAAAAATGAATTATATTTAATGAAGACTCAAGATATAAAATACTTACAAAATGCAGTATTAATTAGTGTACCTGATACCAAAACAAAGGTTTCTAGAAAATTCACAATCACTGCAGAATTTTATAACATATTTAAGAAGTACGCAGATTTAAGGCCCCCAAACATTACAACAGACAATTTCTTTGTAAATTATCAAAAAGGTCGCTGCACCAAACAAGTTATGGGTATAAATAAGCTAGGTAATATGGCTAAACAAGTGGCTACCTTCTTGCAATTACAAAATCCAGAGTCTTACACCGGCCACTGCTTTAGACGGACATCTGCCACCATGTTGATAGATGCAGGTGCCAATATAGAAACTTTAAAAAGACATGGTGGATGGAAATCTACTGAAGTGGCCGAAGGCTACATCGACAATTCCATTCAAAATCGCTTAAATGTTGCCAATAAAATATTAGAACATTTAGATATCGAACCTACACCAGAAAGTTCCACACAGAATTCTACAATGTTGTCATCACATTCTTATGTGGCAAGTACCACATCATCAAATATTTGTAATTTACCAAATATCTCATTTAACCATTGCCAAAATATTACTATTAATTTAGTAAGTAAAAACGAAAATATATAAATAGAGAATTATTGCATTGTATTGTATTATTGTATTGTTATTATTTTATTATTATTATTACTTTTTATTGTCACATACAGTCGTAGAGAAAGTATAGTCTGTAACACGTTTGGAATGGCTATTCCACACTCGTGGACCGCCACCCTCGCCTTCGGCTCGGGTGTCAAACTTCCATTCGTGTGGAATATGCATCATTCCAAACTTGTTACAGAATATACTATTTCCGAACTTTGATCTTATTTCTTCTATTCCACTACTACAATCGCAGAATGTGGAATAACAAAACAATTCATTGCATAACTCCAGAAATAAGAGAAATTGGGAAATTTTGAGAAATTTTAATTAACGGAAAGTTAAAACCATAAATGCAGAAGAGAGATAAGCCGAAAGGAGAAGAGACTTATTACCTTAGATGGAATTGCAGTTGAAGCAGCCTCATCTTGATTTTCTGCCATTATGCTGTCACTATTTTGTTGTAAGTTACAATCTTGCACGTGAGCGTTTCATATTTCAAATTTTTAATTTAATTTCTAATAAACTATCTTAAGAATATTTTTCATAAAATAATATTATCTGAACAATTCGTTCGTTAGCTAAGGATCTGCATGTGAATTTTGGCATCAAAGTGATCGATCGAAATTTAGAGCTGCTGTTGATAGTATATGGTGTTGATGCTGTAAAAAAAATGAAGTAAACTTTGCGAATCATCACAACAACAAATTAATATTGGGAGTTTTTTTATAAAAGTATACACAGCCAATATGTGCCGTAAGATCATTTAAAAACAGGTCTTTGATAAATGCACCTGGCTTGATTAATACCGACGATCTGTAATTAATCTAGGACATGACTTCACAAATTGCATGGCGTGATCTGGTTCAATCATTTATGCACACATTGTAACTACAATACTCAATTTTCTTCGGAACGGAATTTTACAGTTGTTAGATGGTCACTGATTTTTTGGCGATAAATAAAGTCGCCGACTGACAAGGTCAGCAACTGTTTGACTTGGAATTTAGTTTCAATAACTTCGTTTTCTATTTATAGCAAAAACATTTTGTAACGATATTTTCCGTTTATTGAATACGATATTCCCACGAAATTTTAGCCATTTTTTTCGAAGGTACATTAAGATATAGGAAATATTTCGAGTATAACTTTTCAATATATGCTTTGAACCGTTAAAAAAAGTGGGCTCTTGCAAGTAATATTTACATACGTAATAAATTTCTTCGTTATCACTAAACCGCTATCTATTTAAAATATATAGTTTTAAATTAAGAATAAATTGGCGCATATAAATTACATTTTCTCGGCAACTACTGTTGAATCTAAAGTCTTGTATTCTTGTCATTCGTTCATTCTTTCGTTCAGAATAAGCGTCATAATTGCGGAACGAATATAAAACAGACGTGTTTGGTAACGTTCAACATACTGACAAGTATAGAATAATGTTAATCATTTCATAAACAAACTTATAATAAATACATTAAACACAGACCTTCATAATGCAATCTCGCAAACTTAGATGAAGCCAAAAAATGTACTGTCACGAACGATGACTGCCACTTTGGGACTCTTTTACAGCGAATAGAAATATTAGGTGATGAACCCCACCCGATTATCAACCAAATAACATTCAACTTACAGAGACTTGAGACCTGTGCTTGAGACTTGAAGACCTTGTAGCAACAAGGCATGCATTTAGTGCGTTTATGACTTCACTTGACTTCAGGAATGCTTATTTCCTCAATCTTTTTCTTCCAAATGCTGACTTTATTTTTTTTAAATTTTAAACATTTTTTTTTTAATTTTTAAACATTTTTTTTTTAATTTTTAAACATTTTTTTTTAATTTTTAAACATTTTTTTTTAAATATTTAAAATTTAAAATATGCAAAAAAATAAAAAGTAAAATTAGAAAAATATCGAAAAATTAACGACGCTATCGTACTTTAAAAAAATTACATTTTTTGATGATCCTATTACAATTTTAGAAAGAAAATACTTCTACAACGATTTACTATACAGTGAGGACGCGTGGGTTGGAATAAATTCATTTAAAATTTACGGGTTTGGTTTTTGGAAAAACGCCCAAACACGTCGATTTTTGTTTTTAAAACTGCATCTTTTTTGATATTCATAATTTTAAGATCGTCTTTTGTTTTCGCACTATGACGTCATTAATAATTTTTTTAAATTGCATCCTATATTTTTGTTCACGAATTTGGATGCAGCGCATTTTTCTGAGTACAGAAATGTCAAATTCGTATGACCTTGAAGAGGAAAGTTTTCGAAATAATCAGTCCTAAAGTTTCAAAAATTTATGATAAAATTATTAGAATAGACCACTAATAATATCATCAAGGAAGCGCTGGAAATCGAGCAAAACATTCAATTGCGTGTTCAATTTTTTCAATTTTTTTTTAATAAGATATTTTGAAAAATTAAAATAACAGTTCATTCATAAAATAACAAATATACAGTGCGAACCAGTCAAATGGAATAAATTCAGTATCTCAATTATTGTGCATATTTATAAAAAATCCCGTTTATGACATGCTATCCTGCAAAATAAAAATTTCATCCTTAACCCCAACTCCCTTCGAGTGACAGTTTCAACCCCCAAATTTTTAAATAGGAAGTAGGGGCTTGTGATACCTCATTTGAAAGATCTCTTCATGCTCTATTAAAAACTGCTATGGTTTAAAATTTTATTGCGAGAAAAATTGTAAAAATGCCACAAAAAATAATTGTTTATCGCTAACCAGTAAATATGAAGTTTAAAAAATTCTGATTAGTAAAAACACAATGATGTACACTTTTCTACTGGCACAAATTTACTGCAGTAATTTACGTGAATACGTAGGAAGTTTTATTGTGCATACAAAACGGGGAATCACCAATATGTATAACCAAGTGAACGGAGTTTAAAAATGATTGTAGAAATATGTACTCATCTGAAATATTCATTTTTACCATTTTATTTTGAATTCGTTATTTTAAAAACCGTGTAAAAGCGAAATCGTGTAAAAAAGTATCGTGTAAATCGGGGGATAGGTGTATTATAAATTTAATTTTTAAAATGTATTTTAAGATAAAATGAAGTGAAATGTTTTTTTTTAAATATTAAGAAAAACAAATAAAATTTCAAAGTTTCGGATCTCTTACATTTTTTGGAAAAAAGAATTCACAACGTCACGGTTCAACACTGAAACGAAAATCAGTCGAACATAGGAAGAATCGGTGAATTACCCAATTATGTACACGGCGAAACAGTGAATTCCATAGCGGCGTTATTGTGAATCGGCGTAAATTGAGCCGGCGTAAATCAATGGCTACCTGTATATCTTTTATATCGTCAATTTACGGAGCTTAAAGGTAAGTAAAGCAAAATACATTATATTGCAATGCAAATGTATATAAATAAAATGGTAGATAATTAATAAATAAAATGGATAAATAAAATGCATAAATACACAATAAATACTGTCAGCCCGTTCTAGGGCTGAGGTTTTCTACTAGTATTATATATTTTGAAAATTACAGAGAAAACAAACTTTTTATACATCTTTTATTCATCTATGTAACTTGTATTTTTATTATAAGTATAATGAATTTAATATTATAAAACATATCTAGTTTTTTTTTTTATTCGGGAGAGGAGGAAATCTTAAAAAAGACACCCCTTCAGGTTTTTATTACTGACTACAACCTCCTCTCAGTCCAGATGATTGAAGAACTGAATTAATAATTCCATACTTCAGGGGTTATGCAGTTGGTGGATGAGTGAGCTGAATTTTCATAAGTAATATCACAAGAGAGTGAGAATAAATTGAAAATAATTCGACACATTTTCGAAAACTTGTTGCCTAACCCTACGGGCTCTCGTGTCTATTCCCAAATGGCAACAAGTTTGAAAAAATAACTGGAGAATTATTTTCTAATTAATTCGCACTCTCGAGTGGTATTCGGAAGATTATTTTTTAATGTTTGAATCAAAAAAGCAGCACAAAAAATACATAAAACTGGTGACAGATGTCATATAATTCTCGCGGGAATTTTCTACAGTAGAAAATTCTCACTATAATAATGATGTGATTGGACAGAATTAAACACGTGTGCCCAAATACTGCTAAACGATTGGTGAATGAAATCACTAAAAAATAATCTAAATAATATAATAATAAATAAATAAATAATATAATAATAAAAGGGATCTGTTGCCTGTTAAATGGTTAAGCAATTGTCCCTGTATTAATTTTGTCTTGTTGCCATGGAACTTCACCTATTGCAGATACAAAGTACTCTGCAAGAGTGTCTCTATATTTATAAATAGTTCTGTTAGAAGATAACCGGCCAACAGATTGTAACGGTGCTGCTTCAGTTCTCCACAACTCATTAACTTCATTGTTGGAGTCGGTGTATTCCGGAGGATAATAAACACTACTAGGTGATCCATCACCAAGACGTGTTTTACAAAAATTGTGCAAAACTACCATAGCTTTCACGATATTGTCAATGTTTTTCACTTTTGCATATATTATTTGTTTTAGTATATGCCACCTAGCCACTAATATACCAAAAGTATTCTCGATGGTATGACGAGCCTGTGAAAGTCGATAATTAAATGTCAGTTGTTGTGGTGAGAGATTTTTTTTTATTGCTTTAACGGAAATGCCTCATCTGCTACTAGCACAAAAGGCATCTTAACGTTTGTGTTGTTGTAGTATTGTTCACCAATCTTGTTCCAAACATGCTGTTTCTGAAAATCCTACTGTCACTAAAAAACCCAAGCTTCTCCACAGATTTCTTTATGTTATTATCCTCCAAATGTTGCAGCTTATTTTTAATGTCAATATCTTTCAGATCACTTTCATCTCAAATACTCCGCACACCAAATTTTGCATTATTACTTTTGTGACTAATATTTCTGATTTATCCTAGACACCTGAATTTTTCGATTTTAACGTGCTTAATTATTTTTTTAATACAATTTAACTTGTGTAATTAACGAAGCATTGGTGTTTAAAAAGAAAATTATAAATCGATATTATCTACACTTTTTCCAGAACTGAGAAAAATTCTATTTTACGTTAGCATAACAAAAGATTCAAATGCACTTAAAGGACTATTTACAACGACTTTCGTGCAGTTTTTCTGCAGCTATAGGATTAGTGCGAAAGTTTGAAATTTACGTCTCAAGCAAAACATCTACAATGACTTACGGAAAGTGCAAATGGCAACTTTCGTGCAGAAAGTTTGCAAAATCCAAACATCTGCAACTAATTAAATGCAAGTCTAATTAAAATATCGTATTACCTGAATGATCAGTGACACATAATGAAGTCAAGAGTTAAATATAATTCATCCAAATACATATCATAAATATTAAAATTCCAAACAATTTTCAAACACATTAAAAACGCAATTAAAAATAATTGAATAATTTGCCTTGCCACTTTCCTCATCAAGTGCCACTTAGACAAGGAAGTTTCAGAGCTGCAATTCTTTAAAATACTTCTGTAAAGTGTCTGCTCTTTGGTCTTCTAAATAATTAACATGAACACTTGTTAATTTCAAGTTTTGTGTTATAACCACAATCATCAATCCTGAACTACATCTTGGAGCTGTGGTTGAAGTATTTTCTTTTATACATTCATAGCTATGCCTTTAAAATTGCATTTCGAACACATGAAGAAGCACCTTTTGCTTTTGCTGTTTTTCGTTTCAGCCTTTTCTTTGCCTGTTGTTCTGGCAACATTTCTCTCCAATTGTTATTTCTTATTGTTGATAAATTATTGAAACGTTTTTGTAAATTGCCAATCTAAAATTAAAATTAAAACAATTTATTGTACAAGATATTAACACAATGTACCTGAATTAACAACATGTCCCACACTCCATGCAGATCTTCACAGGTGATTTTTTTCGTGTTTTCTTTCGTTTGGTATTGATTAATTAAGGTCCGAAATAGTTCAAAGTTGTTGTGGATTAACAGTTGTGATTGACCAATTACCACATCAATCATGTTACAAGCTTCCCGGATTGCTCTTTCCTTTCGATAAAGTCTCCATTGATCACATAGTTTTTCTAGGTCGCTAATTGTATTGTTCAGAATTCTGGTAAAATACCCAGCAACAGCTTCAACATCAGGTGTAGTTGAGGACAGAACATTGTTCAATGTTTCCAGTGAATTGAACGAAGTTGTGTCAGCATCTAAAAATAAATTGGATTTACACTTTGTTTGTTCAGAATTACAAAGATGTATGCACACTTGAAGAAAGCTCTCCAAGAATAGAAATCTACATGAATATAACAGACTGAACACGGAAATAAGAAGAGAAATACAAAGACCAAAGTTAGTGTGGTTTTCTAGGAAGTGTACTGAGAGAATAATTAACAAGATCGAAGCATTCAAGATGTGGTGCTACAGAAAAACAATACAAATCAGTAATATTGCGGTGTTGGAAAGAATGAAGAAAGACAAGGAAGTAGTAAGACTAGGAAACAATCATAATTTGCGCGCATACTAAGAATCTCAAAAAAGTACGAAATAGTGCAGTTAATTATGCAGGGCAAGATACAAAGAAAAAAAAGGCAAAGGAAGAAGATCCTCGTGTCTTATGAAATTAAGACAATGGTTTGGGAAAAAAACTGAATCCCAATGAAGAAAGTGATGATCACTGATACAACAACTAATGTTTGCTAAGCGGGCACAGCACACAAAGAAGATGTGCACTTGATACAGCTTTTATAAGATGATTAGATACAGCTTTTATAAGATGATTAAAAAAATGAATAATACTTTTGACTAACTTTTAATTCCCAAAATTGTGAAACTGAAAAATTTTGGGTTAACAATGTCATTCCAAACAACAACCTCGTGGGAGGAATAAGACAAAACATGGATAACAGAGCAATCCATGAACGCAACTGGAAGAACAGGAAGGAATGGTTATCAAAATGCAGGATGCAGCAAAGGCAAACGACTTATTCAAAATTCTTACCAAGCGTCAACTTCTTTTTGCAATAATATTCTTTCCTTTGATTATCCTTTCCTCGGCTTAGAAGAATACATGAAGTCATATGAGCTGGCTCTAGTATACTACAAGAGTTTTCAGCTGTGGTTACATCTTGGTCGGAATCGCTATCTCGTGAAATTTTATTTTTTGTAATTTCTTCCTGCGATCTTTGTAAATTTCTCTGTTCAGGCTTCTGAGATGTGAACAATTCAATTTCTGAATCTGTTTCTTTGGCACTTGCTATTGCTACTTCTTGCAATTTTTTCAAATTCTTTTGATTGTCCTTTCCTCGGCTTAAAGGAATACATGGAGTCATATCAGCTCGCTCTAGTGTAGCACAAGAGTTTTCAGCTGTGGTCACATCTTGGTCTGAATCGCTATCTCGTGAAATTTTATTTTTTGTAATTTCTTCCTGCGATCTTTGTAAATTTCTCTGTTCAGGCTTCTGAGATGTGATCAATTCAATTTCTGAATCTGTTTCTTCGGCTATTGCTACTTCTTGCGATTCTTTCAAATTCTTTTGCTTTGATCTGGTTGATGATGAAGTGGATGGCTTATTACCTACCAACCTTTCCGTCTCATCGCAAGAGTTGAGTTCTACACGTATCTTTTGAGGGCGTAAATTAGTTTCACATAACAATATTGGTTTTTGTGACCGTTTTCGAGTTGGTCTTGTGATGACTGGCACTTCTGATACAGCTAATGGACTTTTTTGATCCATTGCAGGTAACGTCATTTGAACTCGTGATCTTGTTACTGGCCTGTTTGTAACAATTTGCGGTTCAATGTTCTTGGGTGGCGATACAAAAGTGACCATTTTAGGCGCTGCTGATACAGTTGATGGTTTTTCTTGATCCACCAATTTTTTATTTGAATGACTGGCGGAAGACTTGGATTTTTTCTGTTTTTGCAATGTTTTTTGCTTTAAATGTATAACGGCATTTGAATCGGCTTTTTGTACTGTTACATTGTTTGGAGGTAACTTCATTTGACCTTGTGATCTTGTTACTGGTCTGTTTGTAAAAGCTTGTAGTTCAATATTATGGAGTGAATTAAAGTTACGGTGTGCCAGTGCAAAACGGACCATTTTAGGTGCTTCTGATACAGTTGATGGTTTTTCTTGATCCATTGATTCATCATCTGAATTACTGGCATTTGAATCAGTTTTTCGTAAAGGTTTCCTCTGTGTTATTTTTGAAGTTGATGGTTGTTCTTGATCCACCAATTTATCATCTGAATTACTAGCATTTGAATCAGCTTTTCGTAAAGGTTTCCTGTGTGTGTGTGTGTTCCTATGTTTTAAAGTTGATGGTTGTTCTTGATCCACCAATTCATCATCTGAATTACTAGCATTTGAATCAGCTTTTCGTAAAGGTTTCCTGTGTGTGTGTGTGTTCCTGTGTTTTAAAGTTGATGGTTGTTCTTGATCCACCAATTCATTATTTGATTTACTGGCGGATGATTTGGGTTTTTTCTGTTTCTGCAATGTTTTTTGTTTCGAATGTATTACTTTTGAAGCTCCTGCATCTACATTGCTTGCAGCTAACTTCACTTGAACTTGCGATCTAGTTACCGGCCTGTTCGAAAAGTTATGTGGTACAATGTTTTTGGGTGAATTAAAGTTATAGTTTGCTGGTGCAAAACCGTCCATCTTAGAATCCTTTGCTAGGTTGCTTTCCACCATAGGAATAATATCAGGCTTCTGATGAACAAAAAGCTCGCAAAACTTTAACTTAAATTTTACAACTGATTGTAAATGCACATTGTCAAAGATACTTAACAAAATTCTAAAAATATTATGAATTAATTGCGACTCATTTACCTTGATATAGAAAACGATGGGGATGATTTCAAAAATTGTTTAAAGAATTGGGCTGCCCAGTACAAGCTTTTCCAAAACTGCGTTAATGGTTTATTAAAAATGCTGCTTCCACAAGTACCCTCCATCAACTAAAATCAATTAGAAACACCACGTGCAAATTTTTATAAATTTATAAAAATGGATCCTGGAATTTATTGCCATTCAAGGACTGTTGCTTTACAGATACTTGTATTGAGTTTATTACATTAAAGCAGATTGAAGTTTTGCTTTATTGAGGGGTTTGCAAAAATGTTTGATAAAATAGTAGGTACAATGAAATTAGTTTGTACCTACCTTATTAACTGCAAATATTTAACACACAAAATTTTTTATAAAAACACTTGACAAATAAAAACTATAGATGGCATAAATTCCTGTTTTTATATTTACATTCGTTAACCAGTGATAAATATCTCGAACTATTCCATTTACAAGACATTTGATTCAATCAATTAATCGAGTGGAAACTTCTAAAAAGAAAGAAAAATTACCGAGTACAATTTCTTGCAAGGAATGGAGGAAGTATTACGTAGTGACGAACCTTTTTGTTGAATCGTCTGAAAAATAGTGTTTAAACTCGTTTGAAGGTGTTATATGGTGCAAGCAAGCGGATTCTGTGAAAACAAGTCGGAGATGAGTTTGCTAAATCTTCGCCTCGCACCTTCGGAACGTAACGAAAATTACTAATTTCAGTTGAGTCAAGAAAATTCTGCTTTCCTTACTGGTCTGGCTTGTGCTGTTGTGGGCAAGGAAAATTCTGCTTTTCTGATGTAGAAAGTATCAGTAAAAGATGAAATAGAAACGATTTCAAAATTAGAGCAGTGTTTTAAACAATGAGTTGAAATAACATAAAAATCTCTTAGTAAACGTCCCAAATAGCATTAATTCAAATTTAATGTACACTGAATTTATATTTACAATTTATAAAACAATTACTAATCTAAGGACCATGCACTTTCATATGTGTTTTTAAAGTACTACCTTGCGCAAACGTCTTTCCGCACATATTACACTCGTAAGGTCTTTCGCCTGTATGAATTCGTTCATGTATTTTTAAACTGGATTTTGCACCAAATGCTTTCCCGCATTCACAACAAACAAATGATTTTTCACCGGTATGTGTGCGCGTGTGCGATTCCAATGCAGTTCTTGTAACAAAACCTTTATTACACATTGTGCATGAAAACGGCCTTTCTCCAGTATGTGCCGATCTAACATGGATTTTCAATTGAGTTGTTGTTATACACTTCTTCCCACACATGTTACATGAATGGCGTGGTTCTCGTTTTTCCCCTGTGTGAGTACGTAAATGTTCTTCTAAAGTATGTTTGGCAGTAAAAGCTCTGGCACAAACATTACAAATAAAATCTTTTTCATAAGTGTGCTTATATTTAACATGTGATTTTAACTGTCCTTGCATTGCAAATGATTTATCACATTGATCACAAGTGAATGGTTTCTCTCCTGTATGCGTACGCATATGAATTTTTAATTGATAACCATCCACAAAACCCTTCGAACAGATGTTACAGATATACTGTTTATCTCCTGTATGAGCCTAAAATTTGTTAGATAAAATAATTTCGCACAATTTTGCATGCACTGTACTATGATTAAACAAACTCATGTAATATATAAATAATATAGAATTTGCTGTACCTTCTTAATATGATTGCGTAGTAACAATCCTCTAGTAAAAGTACGTCCACAATGTTCACATTTGAATGGCCGTTCTCCTGTATGCATGCGCATATGTTCGGTGACATTGAATTGTTTATAAAATTTTTTTCCACAAATATCACACGCATAATTTCTTGAATCATAATGCCTTCTCATATGATCAGCCAATGTTTGTGACTGTTTAAAAGATTTTCCACATTTTGTACAGTCATAAGTTTTATTGACAAAGTGAACCTTTTTATGCCTACATAATGCACTTGCGTTTATACACTGTTTTCCGCATCGTTCACACATCAAATCGACTGATAACTTTTTATTTGTGTCTGCAAATTCTTGATTGTCGTCACCAGTCGTATCTATTACTTGATCATTCTTAATGGAATTAAAGTCAGTATCAATATTACATTTACTTTCAAACTTTTCATTATCTTCTTGACTTTCATTAAAATTATCGTTAATACTGTCAAAGTATCCTTCCTTCTTACATGATGCAACATTCACGTTCTGTTCCACACTATCAACGACTACTTTTTGAAATCTTTGTTTTATAAGCCACTTTCCAATTTCAAAAGATTTAACCACTTGTTGCTTAAACACATACCATCTACTCACTTCACTTGCACAAAGGCTGCATACCAAATGCAAACTATCTTCTGCAGATATCTGAATATTTGAAATATACTAATTTTTCGAAAAAATACAGGGCAACGTACCTGTACAGATGCACATTCTAGTAACATATCCTCTAAACCTGTTTCAGAAATTAAAGTCATCTGTTCTTTTTTTGCTAAACATATTCTACACACTTCCTCTATTTGTAGATGTTCGTACTTTCGAAACGATTCCATTTTTTAAAATATAATGGTTTTAGCTGTACATTTATTTTTGTTGATCATTATGACATCTGTCAAATTTATACACAGCATAAGTATGTTTTACTTAAAGTTCCCAGAACGATCTGACGCACAAGTAAGGGCGCGTTCAGATTTACATAAAATGAACGAATTATGTATCAATTCTTTGATACTACAACGCTTCCTTATTGTTAAATATTACTATCAAAATGGTAAAAGTTTAGTTGCAATGATTCTTAAAACTCGTCCAATTTTCGGTAGAAATGATGTTCCAAATTCATCAACAGTGAAGAGAATAATCGAAAAATTCGAAAATACTGCACTCAAGTTTAAATATCAATAAATTAATAATATAACAAAATTAGAGTGTCTAAATGAATCAAAAACGACTGAGCATTTTGCGTTTTTTTTGCAATATTGAGTGTTATACATTGAAAGTCGCTTATAACGACAGCCAAGGGACCGAAAAATTCCGTCGTTATATCGGGACGTCGTTATATCCGAATGTTAAAAGCATTGGTGTATATGGAAATCCTACCAATTGTGTCTAGTTTTTCGGTCGTTATAAGCGACTGGTCGTTATAAGCGATTTTTACTGTACAAAGCTTTACTTACTGTATTTTACTGAGAATATAATTTCGACAAAAATCACCATGGAAATTCATTGTTATTGTTGGTTATTAATAAGTGACAATACAATACTGTTGTATTGTCACTTTTGTATTTTCGCTGTGGTACGCAACTACTCCTCGTTGCTATGACTACTTCCAATACAAACAAATATCCGTGAGACGTCATCTTTTGTAATATTGTGACTAATTTTGAATTATGGAAGATAATTGTCAAAAGAAACGCTGGGGAGAATACCTATCATTTTTTATAAACGTTAACATACAAATTTTAAATTTATCTTTGTTAATTAATGTGTGTGTCCAACGCCATCTTTATTTTACAAGCCGTGAACTAAGAAATTTGGCAGCAGTGTTGCTAGGCGGACATTTTGCGTTCTTCAGTTCAGCATTGCATCATTGAGTTGTTGTTGATATTGTTATAAAGTGCAGTTAACGTTAGATAGTTGTGGTATTTCCAAACCTGTGTGTATTTATCAGAATATTTAACTCAATAATTTGATATTCGACAATATAGAAAGTAAGTACATTTAACCTTTGGTTCATGCTTTTCACATGAAAACTTTTTAGATGACTAGAAAATGTTGTGTCCCAAGCTGCAAATCGAATTACGAAAGTGTATCCGTAAAGGGGCAAGCTGCAGTTACTACGTTTTCATTTCCATAAGATGAAGAAACGAAAAAGAAATGGCTTCGAGCTATCCCGAGGAAAAATTGGCAGCCTACGAAGTATTCATCTGTTTGTATAAAACATTTTAACGAAAATGATGTTATATTAGATCAGATATACAAAAACGGGTCAACTGTTACTACGTTGCTATTAGCACACCCAAAATGAAAGGAAGACGCTGTACCCACAATTTTTCAAAATCTTCCAGTTTATCTGTCTTCAACTTCAACAGTAGTTAGACGAAAAGACCCTGAAGTAAGAAGGAAAGCGTTGCAATCAAAAGAAGCTGGAAAAATTGAAGAATTTGTAAAATCTGATATTATAAATGACTTTACAAATTTTCTTGACACTTTTCAAACAAAACTAAAGGTATAAACAGTGAAACAAAGTGGAACTTTAAAATTAAGAGCAACTTTGGTGTTTGGCTGTATTTATTAAATATTGAGTGTTCTAATAGTTCTTCTGAAAGTGAAACTGAGTTAAGTGCCGCCGAAATTTTATGTAGTGTTCTTGTGAAAAGTGATTTAACATTAAAACTCTTTATTGGAAAAGAAGAAATTTCTGCTCACGATTTGAACTGGATTCTCCCTTGTGATTTAAAATTATCTCGATGGTCGCAACTTGAAAATATATTAGTTAGGTATGCCAACGTAAGTCAACACAATTTAAGGACTCGATCTTTTGAATTTTTCTTGCAAAAGTCGTATGAAAATTTAGTTACGTGTAACGAAAAAGCTGAAGAAATGGAAGACTATCAACATAAAAAACAATTGGAACTTTTAATTGATCAGTTAAACATGATATTGTTAAAAAGACGAAAATATTCCCCAGCAACTATTTTGTTTGCATTTATGGCTTATTCATATTCATCGTCTTGTTACATGCTCTTACAAGATCATTTGCTGCTGCCTAGTAAACGATATTTACAACAAATATCTTCTAGATTTAATGTAAAACCAGACAAAAATCTTTCAAATACAAGTCACTATTTGAAACAAATTTCCAAAAACTTGACTGTTCGAGAAAAATATACAATATTACAAATTGATGAAATTTATGTGAAATCTAAGTTAGATTTTAAAGCCAATGGAATTGTTGGCAGTTCAGAAAATAATGCTAAGGATCTGGCAAAAACTATTGAAACTTTTATGATCTCTTCTGCTTTTGGTAATTTTAGTGAAGTTATTCGACTAGTTCCTGTGAATAACACAACAGGAGATCAGTTAAAGATACTCGTTAATGAGGTAATTGAATTTGTTCAAAAATGTGGTTTTCCTATAGTTGCGATACTAACTGATAACAATAGAATAAATCAGAATATGTTCACTTTAATTTCTTCAAACGAATCTATGCCAAATCCATGCTTCCCTGATATTAATACTTACCTATCGTATGACACTGTTCACATTTTTAAAAATGTTAGGAATAACTGGTTGAACAAAAAAGATACTTTTCACACTTTAATATATCCTGATTTTGAAAATTATACAATAAAACGGTATGCATGTTTCGAACATTTGCGACTATTTTTCAAGGACGAGCAAAATAAGTTAATTAAAAAAGCATATAAGTTGAGTTATAAAACTTTGTATCCCTCGAATTTAGAGAGACAAAACGTTTTGTTAGTGGATAATGTTTTTCATATGTCAACTATTGCTGCTTTACAAACGGAAGAAAAATGTACAGATACTGCAAATTTTTTACAAATTTTCCGCATCTGGTGGGATATTGTAAATTCTAAAAACCCTATCGTAGGAAAAATAAAAAGAAATGAATGGGCAGGACCAGTTTGTAGTATTGAGGATGAAAAGTTATTGTTTTTGAAACGTTTTTTGTCTTGGATAGAAGCATGGCAGTCTTTCAAGGACAAAGCTGGCTTAAGCTCCGACACATTTGAAGCAATAAGAAGAGCATCTCAAGTGTTATGTAAAATTGCTAACGATGCTTTAACAAAATTTAATGTTTCGTATGTACTCTTGGGGAAATTTCAAACAGACAAGTTAGAGAAAAGGTTTGGAATGTACAGACGACTATCTGGATCAAACTATAATGTATCAGTTAGGCAAGTAATTGAATCAGAAAACAAATTACGAATAAGACATATTTTGAAAATGATCAATAAAAGAGAAGCATGCTTTAGCAACTTTGCTAATGAAAGTACTGAATCAAATTTATATAATGTTGACATTGATCAATTTCGCCCCATTATAACTTCAAATTATCTTGAATTATGTGAAATCGAGGAATCAAGCTGCATATATGTTTGTGGCTATGGAGCACGATCTGTTTGCAAAAAACTGGAATGTACTGCCTGTGTTTTTTTATTTGAGGAAGGACGCGGTAGTAATGTTTGCAACGAATATTTTGACTTTTTACAGCGAGGTGGCTTAAGTGTACCAAGTTACCATGTTAAGTGTGTTTTCTTTCATATGTATGCTTTGTTAGAATATATTGTAGCTAATAGCGTGTGGGAAACAAAATTTTTGCAATCTTCCTGTCAAAAAGGCATTTTAATTCAACTGACACAGTTAAGCTTAAATTCCAATAACTTTTTTCAACAATTTGAATTACATTGTCTGTGTGGCAACGATGTTTCTAGATTGTTTAAAACATTGTATTCTGTTTTTGCAAATATTCTGTTGAATAACTACACAAAATATTCAAAAGAAACAAATGGCACTAAAAATTTAGAGAAAAAAGGAAATTAGCTACGCTAACAAAAGAGAAGAATAAACGTTAAAAATATGTTATTTGTAAATAATGTTATTTAATGTTTAATAAATACCACAAAATAAAATTTCCTGCCTTTACTAACTTTTGTTTTATTTCTTAATACTATCAGAATAATGATGTAGTATGGATCATTTCATGTTAGTTATTTTTTAATAAGTTTCGATTGCAACCGACGTGCAATGATACCCGGCCTACTTCTGTGCATTAATGCGGTGTTGCCAAGCATGGCTTCACGGCTTGTAAATAAAGATGGCGTTGGTGTGTCTCATTATATTCTCTACCTAAATATAATTCGTGGTAAGCTTAAGAATCGATAATTTTTTTGAAATGCCAACTCATTCAGCCCCAATCTTTAGAAAATACAACTCGTGCTACGCACTCGTTGTATTTTCGTCGTTGGGATTGATATTCGTGGCATTTCAAAAAAATTTTCGATAATAAGCGTATCACTTATTATATTACCCTTGATTATTTTTTAATGGTTTCATTCACCAATCGTTTAGCAGTATTTGGGCACACGTGTTTAATTCTGTCCAATCACAACATTATTATAGTGAGAATTTTCTACTGTAGAAAATTCCCGCGAGCATAATTTCTAGTATTTTGTTTACATATGTAACTTGACAGCACATTTTCTAGTTTTGACATCTGTCGCCAGTTTGATTTTAGTTTATAATGAATTAAACTGTATTTTTATGCTGTATTTTTTATTTAAACGTTAAAAAATAATCTTCCGAATACCACTCGAGAGTGCGAATTAATTAGAAAATAATTCTCCAGTTATTTTTTCAAACTTGTTGCCATTTGGGAATAGCCACTCGAGCCCTACGGGCTCTCGTGTCTATTCCCTGGCAACAAGTTTTCGAAAATCTGTCGAATTATTTTCAATTTATTCTCACTCTCTTGTGATATTACTTATGAGAATAATTTCTAGTATTTTGTTTTTGTTACTTGACAACACATTTTCTAGTTTTGACATCTGCCACCAGTTTTATTTTAGTTTATAATTAGTTAAACTGTATTTTTAATGCTGTATTTATTATTTAAACATTAAAAAATAATCTTCTGAATACCACTCGAGAGTGCGAATTAATTAGAAAATAATTCTCCAGTTATTTTCAATTTATTTTCACTTGCTTGTGATATTAATTATGAAAATGATATTACACGTTACACAGACTTGCCATAAAAAGTCATTTGATTGTGTTGCCATCGTAAATGTTGAAACAAATGCGTCCCTATCAGTTCTTTGAACATCTAAAGGTTACACACGTTTGATTTTCAAAGAATCTTAAAATTTGTCAGTAATTGTATTATTTAAGCTTAAATTTTGAACAATACAATTTGAATCCAACAATTATGTTATTAAAATTTTCCCCAGTATTTAATTGTAGAGATCCTTCTTTATTATTACCATTTTCAATAATTTGATCCTTGATATTCCAGTGTGGTAATTGTAATCGCACAATAGTTATAATCAAAAATATTTTTATATGCATTTTTCAATACTTATAATGTTTACATTATTTCTATAAGGAATTTTAATTGATTCAACACATTGATTCACAGTGTGCCTATTAGCTGCCTATCCATTCACTTTACAATGACCAAAAATATTTGAAGTTGTGTTTAAAATGATTAGTCGTAAAATTAGTCGCTATTTTAAGAGGAATGATGTGTATAGGTAATCATTTAGCGAAGTGTGGATTTCAAGTGTTATTTATTCTCAAGCAAGCTTAAATCACTCCTAAATTTTTACAAATTTGCGGTTCATCATGGTTTATATTGTACATTGTATTTATTGTGAACTGTTTTTTTAAACTAGTCATAATTTGTATACTTGCCTTTATTGATTTTAAATCATTTTGCTTTTAGAAGCTTATATTAAATTAATAATTAATTAGAGTAACTTTTAGTAAATTGTATGTATTGGTAGAATCTTATTATAATATTGATACCTTTTTTCCAAAGTATCGTGAGTGACATTTTGAGCGAAATTGAGATTTTGCATTATATCATAAATATCGGACTAAATGCTTGTTCTGGCAGAGTAATATACCCATCAGTTTATTCTTTATGGTGATAAGAACACAATAAACCTATCGTAAGTACCAAGATAGTCACATGCAATGACCTAGTGGACAAGAAAGTTGTCTCCTGCAAAATTTGACAGATGTGGCTTACGATACTTTGGTAAAAACGTATCGATATGTGATATCATTTGTTATTTATGTTATAAATTTAGTACCTAATTACCAATTTTGGAGTACCGTCATATTTATTGTTGGAATGACATTGTGGCCTATACAAGAATATGCTAATAAATCTATTTTAATTAGTGCCACAAATGTTTGCCCTTTTTCCATTTCACTGTATTTACTGATTATACTTGAAAATTTATTTTGTCATTTAAAACCGTAATTAATTTATGAATATTATAAATAGGATAATCGGTTTGTACATGCTCTATTTCTTCATAATTATTCGTTTTGTGAAAACTGCTATTATGGGAGATCTCACCCAAGATATGTGGCTTGATGGTATGCCTAACGTTGATCGAATATATGAATTATTACTACACATTTACATAGTAAGAGAAATGCGTCTTTACTCTTTAGAAGAAGATTTATTTGCAAGATTGATTTTCATTCTGCGATCAAGAGAATTAGTTATAAAATTAACGAGACCTTTTGATTCAAATTATGATTCTGACTTTATTTATATAAGAAACAGAAGTGTTAGCCAACCATGTAAGTTATTATTTCATTTGATTTTTTAATGTTTTAACATTTTTCGTTAATCGTTTTTCTTTTATTAATCTACACAGGTGGTGGAAAGTGTAATCTTTTAAAAATGAATTTTATTAAATTTCTGTATTAAATAGTAAAAAGTAACATGTATATAACAAACAAAGTAAAATAACATAACATAAGTAATAACTAGAATAAATAAAATAACTCATTAAGAGAAGAAGAAAGCGGGGCTGTGCCAAGAACACTAGCAACGTTACCTCTTTGTATAGCCAAACTTATTCGTTGCTTCAAATATGTTTTGGCTTGAGGAATTCCCGTTGTTTGCACAATACGCCTCCCCAAATCTTCAAGGAGAGAAAGGGCATCAGCACTCCAAGGACCCAAAGTTTCCACAGCGAAGGCGACAAAAAAATAATCATCAGAAATTGACTTATATTTCTTTTTCTTAAGATTTTCTGCCAAGTGAGCAGCAGATCTTGCAGAAAATGAAGAATCAGTTAAATGAGAAGGGGCAAGTGTATCCGTACAAGTAAAATCCCAAACTAAGGATTTACCTACTTTCCATGGAATAACTGTAATACCATCTGGACGTTTGCCATCATCCCTCAGAATACCATTAGGTTCAAGGATACAAGGAATGTTGGCAGAAGAGAAAGCACGTTTAATAATGTCATTAATACAGCTGTGACGAGAGAGTCTACCAGCACTTTTAATGCACGATAAACCATGATGACCCAACGAGTCTACAGAAGAACCGCACGAGCAGATATGAGGATGACAGAAATTGATCCCCAATCTAAGTGAAATAGCAATTTGTAAGATGTTTTTTTCTAAAAGAGTACCTAATTTACAAGATGGAAGAGCTTCAAGCCAAGCTCCAGATTCAAGTTCAGATCCAGCTAATAAGATAGCCTTTTCTGTAATATTTGAGGAAGATAATAAATTTTGAAATATTTTCTCACAGATAGGTAAGTCCCAATTTCTTTGAATAGAAAGTTCTTTTGGAAGTAAAGACGAATTAGAAATTTCCTTCCAATAATCAACAGCCTCGTTAAGGGATGTAATTTCAAAATTAGAGAAACTAGAAGGTAGAATGGACATAATAAGTTCAGAATTAGAAAATATAGAAGACAAAAAGGCAGGCGAGGAAATATCAATTATAGACCTTATACCTAATCCACCAAAACGGATTGGTAATTTGGCTTGAGTCCAAGATCGAATTGTAAATTTAATATTCAAAATTTTTTCCAAAGAAGAAATAACAATATTATCCAATTCAAGACACTCATCTTTAAATTTCCAAAAAGGACAACATCTGAGATTATAAGTGAAATTAGGTATCCAAAAACAATGGCGGAGTAAAAATAAACTAATATGAGGATTAATTTTACATAGATTTGAAGAAAGTAAAGAGAATGAATCAATTTTTTTAGAAATGAATGGAGGAATTGCTGCATCGAAAATAGGACAACCAAGAATAAAAAGGTCTTCAACATTACAAACGTGAATACAAGGAGCTAATAATTCGAATCTTTCCAAAATTGAAGACTTGTCTAATTCCGAAACATTATTAAGGAAGAAAAGTTCGCATTTATTGAAATTAAGAACTAAACCAATTTTCTTAAATTCAGAAATTATCGTTTCTAAGTCTTGTAAGACATCCAAAGCCTTACCACCTAAAGAACCATCATCCAAGTACCAAACATTCAATTCTGAAATCAAATTCTTAATAATTTGATGAATCGATAAACTAAAAATTGCAGGACCGAGAGGGTCACCTTGTTGACAACCTACTGAGGATTCAATAACATTTCCATTAAAGAATAATTTTGATTGATAAGCATAACATTGCCAGAGATAAGGATATATATCTGGAGTAACAGCCTTGACAACAGAAAGAAGGGAGTCTCTTTCGATAGAATTGAAAGCATTTTTAACATCGATTTTAAGGAAAACCTCAGCATCAGATTGATTATTAATATAAGTTCTAATTGAATGAACAGCTCCCTCACAACCACCCTTAATTCCAAAACCTAATTGAATAGGATGAAAAAAGGAAGATAACGAATCCTTAATGTGGAAACTGCATAATTTAGAAGATAAACGTCTAAAAGTTGAACCTATTGCAATAGGACGGATACCGCCATCTTTTTTAGAAAGGGCACAAAGAGAGGCACCATAAAGAATAGGTCTAATATCAGAAAGAACTTCACCAGCTAACATGAGATTGCAGAGACTACAGATGGCTTTCAATAAGTGACGACCAGAGTCACCTGTACCATTACCTAATAAATCTTTGAGATGTTGTGGTCTTATTCCATCCATTCCAGCAGCAGAACCATTAGGGAATGACATAATCGCTTTATAAACTTGATCTTCAGAGACAGTGAGATGTTCTACCATTTCTTCAGGTGGATCAGGAAACTGGAGTAATCTTGAAGGAATTGGATGTTTAGATTTCAACGATTCAAAAGTATCAGCATTATTGTTGGCAAATGAGTCATCAGAAGATAATAAGCGAACTGCACCCTTAATATCACCATCCGCAATTTTGTTCTCAACCGATTTATAAATTGAAAATTTTGAGAAATCGGTTTTGGAATAAAGTATGGAGTCCACGTTAGAGTCAGCATTCTTCTTAACTTTAGAAGTTAAAGATTCCTTTTCATAACCATTTTTAATAGGAACATGAAGAACACGAAAGGCAAAAAGAAAAAGGTCTTCCCAGGATGGTAAAGAATTAACGGAAACACATTCATTTATAATTTTGGCTAGTTTACTAGCCACGGATATTCTAGCTCCACGCGGAATTCTTCTAAGAATACAGACATTCGATTTTAGGTAACCAATTTTTTCTGTTAAATTGAGAAATTTAACAGGAAGTTCCGGAACAGGCACATTCTGTTTATGACATCTAGAAATGTGAATTTTGAGACCATGTAAACTCTTGAAAAATTTTGAATTTGGACAAATATGACATTTCATAAATAAACTGTCAAAAAAAAAAAACCGGACCAAACCAAAAAGTAGTCACAAGATAAGCTCAAGATAAAGCTCAAAGACCAATCCAGTATCCAATTACTCTCCAAAAAGAATCGGCAAGAATTTTTCAATGGGAAACGTCAGTACCAAAGTTCTCGATTTTCCAAATTTCTAAACGTGCCCTCACTTAGTCCACGACCCAAAGACAAAGAGTCCCAAATCTTCTCTTCACAGGCAAAAAAAAAAAAAAAAATCACAAAAGTTCAAAAAATCAAGAACACTTAAAAAATTAGAAAAATGTCAACGGAAAACGTCAAACCCAAAAATACAAATTTCTCCCCAGATCCACACTGTAGATCGACGAAAACCAACAAATAACCAAACCAAAACAGTAATATAACGCGTCAAAACAACTCTACAAAATATTTCTCGAAAAAATAATCCAATTTGGTCAAACCTTCACGGACCGAAAAATTTTCACATACACACTTTGACGGCACATGGTTTCTGTTAATTTCAGAATGTCGGCGTAACTTTTATATTATTACATCCATGGACTTTTTACGAACTCATGTGTAAGTTGTAATTAGAATTTAAGTACTTATCATATAAATTATATACAATATGTAATTCCGTACAGAAATTGTACTTTTGAAACCGAGCTTATATGACATTTTTAACTAAAATGCTTTGTGATTATATATTATTAATGCTTACCACTAATATTTTTTGTTTAACAGCTTATGCACATGGAAATAATTTAGTCACATTTTAATTTTAATTAGATGTTTATTTTTCTGTGCACAATGTTGTTTCCATTAAATAATTACTATTACTAGTTATTTTGAAGCCGTATTTGATTTCATCTTCACGGACCTATTAAATCATCTGCTGTTGTATAATAATAGGGAGATTCATTCATTGCACTGAAAAAGTGTCTTCGGCCCTGAACATACATCATAGCTTCATGATAAGTACGTGGAAAAACTTCTTGTACAAAAACTGGCACATCATAAGTAAAATGGAAGCTATTGTTCAGATTATTTTTACCAGTAAATGCTTCCCATGATTCAACGTGAACAATTATATGAAAATATTGTTTATAGGTAAAAACCACATGAGCATGCATACGAATTAAGGAATTTAAATGTATAGGTATCTTAAAATTAATATCACAGATTGACTTTAAGTTTGGTCGATGTTTACTGAACAAATATCCTAATATCCAACTGAGTTCCATTGTATGGCGCATAATGAAACCTCCAAATATTGTATTATGTATATTCAGATCTTCAGGATGAGACAAAACTATATCTGTTAGTGTACATTGTTCCATCCACAAACAATTTTCTGGTAAAGAAACCCGTTTTGAAATTACTAATTCATGGATACTGACAGATCTTAAGAACAGTTCATGAATCAAATTTTGTTCTTCATCAGTAGGAACCACTTTAGAGACATGATGCATTTGAAAATTTTTTCTACGTAATGATCTTTCTAAACTACTTTCTGATATAATTTTTTCTTCATTTGTTTCTACTGCAAGTGGATTAACATATGCAGGTCCACGGTAGGTTGGATCACGAGCTGCCATCAGAAATGTGGCCCTTGTTATATTCTGCCAAGCACCATCTGCCATTTGTTCCAACCGTACTACTACTTCCAATGAAGACTTTCCCACCCAGCAGACATGTCCTAGTAATCTTATATCTGCATCTGTCTAAAATTATCGTAAATTATTGACCACATAAAATAAATAAGTTTTTTTTTTAGAACATACATATTTTATAAAATTTGGCAATATTCAACTGCGATATGTAAAAGATAATATTGAATAATAAATTAATTAAACTGAAGTTTTTGCTTAGGTTGTAGTGTGTTTTGCTATAATAGGTGCCGAAAAAACGAATCAGAAGCTTGTATTCATGTAGCTGTTTTTGCATTGTGGTGCATATTGTAGTTACATTGACGAATCAATTCAAAATAAAGTCAACGTGGCCATTCAAATTTTGAATTCGGTTGAATGCAGCCAAATTAACTAAATATTACGTCCACCAATATTATCCATTTGCCTAGTGTTGTTTTATTTGAAAAATTTCTAGTTGATTACTAAACAAATTACAAAATTTGACCAACAATGACTTTATAATTGTGCAATATTTTCCATTTATTTAAATTTTCTGTTAACTTTAGTCGCGTGCTAGATTGTAAAGGTGGCGTTGGCTAGATACATCTTATAAGTTTTTACATTTGATCTGAAGATGGAGTTTCGCTACCTCTCCGATTCATATTCACTTGTTATTCTGTTATATTTCTGCTTTTGCAAAAATTATACGTTTTCGGGCACCTCCCGGGAACCACTCCGTTGCGAGTCATTAACCTAACCTTAAAAACCGTATGAGTTTTTTTTGGAACATCGTTCCTTTTCCTCTCCAAAGGAAAATCAAAATTTTCTGGCTAATCAAAAAATAGTTTGCAACCAATCTGTAGATATTTCATAACGAGAGTTGAAATTGATGAAATCGGCAATTGTGTGAACTTTTGAGAAATGACGAGGAGTAGCCGAGTGATTCAAGTATGCTTAAGACCTCGTTTAGCGCTCAGGACGTCAAAGCGCTAAACGAAACAGCGTTAAACGAGGTCATTTTAGCACATAAGAAATAGAAAAAGGGGAATACGAGAGCGAAAATAACCAAATTTTATTTCTAAAATGGTTCATATTGAAGAAACAGGCATATTTAATCCACCAGAGCTAACGCAAAATAAATTTTAATTGTGGCAGGGCGCCTGTCTCAGAGACCGAGAGTTTTTATAGTTTAATTGTTATTGAAAAATATTATCTTATGTTAAATCTAAATTTGTAGTATCTTGGAAACTGCGTCCTTTCTCTACAATAAATTGTCAACTAGATTTAATATAACATTATTTTTGTTAAACTGAAACAGTGAGTATTCAAATCATTAATATGTCATTTATTTGTAACACCTCTTAAAAAAAAACAAATGATTAGACTTTCATTCCAAAATAAGTTTGGTGCTAAGTTTTAACACAATAAGCAATTAAACAAAATGAAAAAAAAAAATAATAAAACAATTTTAAAGAAAAATTGCATTCAGCTTATTTTACTTACATACCGACTGGCGTCGGGTCCCACAGCCGGTGATTACGCAAAACACAAAAACAATATGTCTGCACACGTCGCTATCATACGAAAAACTGATGATAGCCCTGAGGGAGAGAGTGATAGAGAGTGAGAATGATAGGTAAAAGGGAAAGAAAACGAAAGGTGAAAAAGTGTGAGTGAAAGCTTACCAAAAGATGTGATCTAATGATAAGATGTAAATGGAACTAAACAGTCACTCATCTCGAAGTAATACTTGAGGTAATGTTAATGTGGTTCCCGTGGTGAGGAAGACGTATGGGGGAGGAAGTTAGTAGTCACACAGGTTACCTCCTCTTAAAAAAAAAAAAAAAGCCCTGACTAAATAAGGCAGCTACCCGGAGAATCAGTCAAATTTATTAAAAGCTTAAAAAGTTATTCAGCGTTTACAAAAAAAGTCGGTCTCTGAGACGTATGCCGCCAGCTCTGTCGGGTTAAAATGGTTTCAATGTCGACTTGACATTCATTGTGTTCCAATCGCCTCAGCACCTACATTTTAATATCATTCGAAATGCTTTTTCGCGTCATTTTGGTTTTATTATCACACTTATTCATTCTGAATAATCTAAAAAAGTATATGGATTTATTTGTAATGAGCAAATAGAATTTTTATTGATTTTCTTACACAATAATATCGAGGATTACAGCACCTAAATTAATAACTGCTAACGAACAGGGTACGCAAAAATAAACGTACTACCAAGCAAACATAGATTTAGGGGAAGTGCAGCCCTAAGATAAATTGCCACCTTTTGCTGATTGTTCAGAAATAATCACGAATCAACGAAATGCCGAGATAATTTGAATCAACGTAATGTTTGTTTTTTAGTTTTCGAGCAGGCAGCGTTATATCGAATCAGCGTTAAACGAGGTCTTAGTGTATAGGTAATTAATTAATTTTTTAAATAAAAAACAATACAATTTGCCACAAAGTAACAATGCATTTCTGTTGAAACTTCTAAATTAGTATCATAAAGAAAATGAAACTCAAACATTTTGAATAAAATAGAAAATAGAGAATGCATTAAGATGTTATCCGAAAAACGTTAATATTGTGGAGTGAGAGTCTGTATACTACCTCCGAAAGGTTAAGGGCCACCATGGCACTCAAACTTCAACAGTAACTTGTATAGAAAATATACTTACTCGTGGTGTGTAGTTGCTAAAATCTATTTGGTCAACTAATACAGTCACTACTGCGTGAGGACAAGGAGTTCCAATAGGTTGTTCAGGATTAAAAATATGAGTTAGAGCCACCATTACTATCCATATTCAAGACAGGATAAGTATCGTCACACAATGCATTAAAAAAACGATGTAGTACCTACCTGCAAATACATCCATATCCTCTAACAACCTCCCAATACGGACATGTTGTAAAAACGTTATGTACTTTTCTTGTAAACTAATGTCATCAGAAAGGGGTAATAAAGCAGAAATGTAACTATCGTGCATTTTACGGGGTGGTAAATCAGCTTGGTTTTTTGGAAGGTACTTAAGCAGATGCTTTCTGTTTAATCGTTGCAATTTATATCCCTTTTGTATACCCATTTTATCAGATAACTTTTCTTTCACTAGGGACAATTGACAAGGTTAAAAATGACATATTAGTGAACTCTACGTTACACACATTCATCCATGGTACCCAAATGTGTAACTTTTGAAGGGTCCAACTTGCTCACATGTGAGTAATACTTCATTATTGGAGATTGACCAAAACATACACTAACGAATAACTATTTATTATGCATGAAGTTTTACCTTTGCTATTTACCTTAAAATATTTGCATAGCTTCTTTTAACTTCACAACACCTAACAGTAATATGGCTTAAAGATTTGTGAAGGTGTTGTAATTTATTAAAAGGCATTGTCCAAAAGAAATTTAAACATATAATAAAATTGTTCTTACTGATAATTAAAATTTGGGAATACTCGTAATTTTGACACTGTATCCAACGTCATATAAGAGATTGTCAATTATTTGACGTCCTCGTATTTTATGAATGTAGCGTTTAGGAGGGGGGAATATTCCTAAATTAAATTTAAATTACATATTCGTAAAAAAGATGCAAGCAGATCATAATTTAAGAACAGCTTAATTTTATGGAAGCAAACTAATTACATCTGATTTTAAATAAATGATTGAAAATAAAAATGTCAAACGCTATGGTTATCGATTATGACTGTCGATAAATTAGTTGTTATTTTGGTTTGTGGTTCATAGAAAACAGTAAAATGTGAAAATGGCCACGTATGATACTGACGAAAATTATTTTTCTAAAACTATTAATCATAATGACAGAACTGAGTGGGAACCACTTACATTAACGTTAATAGAATATCCAAAAGGTACGTAAATGCTTAGATAATCATGCATATGCTGTTATAATTGATTGTTTCAAAAAGGTCTGATTTTTAAATTCAAAATCACTAACTAGTTCTTCTTAAAGACGTAAAATATGTTTCAAACCCAATTTTTCTAATTACAGTTTCATTTTGCAGGAGACATCGTAGGGAAAATATTAGCTTTAATTAGTCTAACGCCATTTGGAATTATCACAGGATTTTTAACTCTTATTTTATTTAGAAGAGATCTGCATACAGTAAATCTTAATATAAATATTATTCTTAAATGTATATCGGTTTTTTTCCAGATCACATTCTTCATAGGAACGTTTTGCTCGGAAGCATTAAATTATTTCTTAAAACACACCATATGTGAATCAAGACCTATGCTTCGGCCAAATGTTTATAATGAATATGGAATGCCGTCGTCGCATGCTCAATTTGTATGGTTTTTTGCCACTTATGTTATTTATTTTGTGTTTATTAGGTAAATGTATGTCATGATGTGTTGGAAGTGTTTGTCATCTTATGTTATCTTTAAGGTTGCATCACATGAACAACAATGCAATCATGGAAAACCTTTCCAAATTGTTAATAATATCAGCATCAATAGTAATGGCAGTACTAGTTTGTTTTAGTAGAATATATTTGCAATACCACACTATTGCTCAGGTGCTAGCTGGTTCATTCGTGGGGATACTATTTGCAACATTTTGGTTTGCAATTACTTATATAGTGCTTACGCCACTCTTTCCTCAAATTGTGTCCTGGTAAGTAATATTTTGTAGTTTATATATTAAATACAATTATTAGAAATTGTGGGTTTAACTGTAAGTGCCTAGTGTTAATTTTTACTTTATTGGTATTTATTGTATTGGTATTTAAAATTTATGCTAAAAAGAACAAATGTAATTGTGATAAATTGAAAAGCATTTAAAAAATTAAGTTGCTGTTAGAAAACTATAGCAGTATTTTAAATATTTGCAGGCACATTTTATCAGATAGCATCTTTTACTAGGGAGAATTAGCAAGATTAAAAATTACATATTGGTGAACTCTATTATGTTGAAGATAATAAACAGTTTTTCTATGACTAATATTCTGCCCTCCTAAGAAAGACCCCCGTATCTACAGAATTTTTTTTTTTTTTTTAATTTTAGTACTTATCGATTCTGCTCGATTTATATGACATATTTACTTAATAAAAAGACCGTAAATGCAATGCTTTCTTGCATTTACAGTCTTTTTATTAAGTAAATATGTCATATAAATCGAGCAGAATCGAATAAGTACTAAAATTTCAATGTTTTTTTTTTTTGTAGATACGGGGGTTTTTCTTAGGAGGGCAGTATTCTCATTTAAATTTCAATTATAGAACAATATTACATTCTGCAACACTGAAAATATGTATTCTCGTTCTTGTGTTGGAATGGCCACTAGAATGTAATTGTTCTATAACTGAAATTTAAATATGAATGATACTATTCTGTTATTCAATATGGCAGTTAAGCTGTATGTTTTTATTATTTCTAGGAAAGTTTCAGAATTTCTTCTCTTAAGGGATACCACATTAATACCAAATGTTATGTGGTTTGAGTACACAAATACCAGACAAGAAGTACGAGCAAGAAGTCGAAAATTAGTTAGTATGAAGTCCCAATGACATCTACTTGATAAAGAATTAATATTTAGTCTACCAGCCGGTGTAATGTGGTATTTTAAAAATATTACTTATTATTGGTCACGGAAACGGTAAAATTTTGCCAATAATTTATTTGGTAAAGAATTTGAAGTAATATTTATAAATTACCATTTAACAAGAACGGTAATTATATTTTTATTAAAAATGAAACAGCGCAGCTTTACGACTTCTATACCTATGTTTTAATATAAATTTTGAATGTGACTGTAGTATATGAGAGGTGTTCTATTAATGCTCTTAATTGTGTGAAATCTCGAGCTTCTTGTTGTAAATCGTATGTTTCTTTTTCTTACATGAAAGAATTTGTTATTAGCCGCTAGATATTCACTCATGTATGTATCTGGGTAAAAGTGCCTCAAATAGTCATGAAAGTATTAATTGCAGTCATGAATAATTCAATTTTAAATAATATGAGATAATAAATTTTATTATTTAATTTTTGTACAGGGTGTTTTGGAAATGGCAGATTAACTCTTCAATACCTTTAAGATCTACCTGTCCAAAGTACAGGTTTCAATTCATTCAATATGAAAATTTAAACTTTTGTTGGATTTTGAAACAACCTTGCTAAATCAAAATTTTCAACAAAATTATGTGTCAACTTTAAAAAAAATGTAATTTGAAAGACAATTATGTCATAATTTTTATAAGCTCTTAGTTACAGGCAAATTTAAACCATAAAAATTTCTGACTTGACATAATATAGTTATTATCTTTACCCCAGGTTTTTTTTGTCAACCGACCGTACACTTGTATTCAAAAGAAAAGCGTACAATTTTATCAAAAATTAGTTAATGTAAACCCACCTTTTTATAAATCTTACTTGGCAACATTAGATTTAAAAACTAATACCAAGTTTAACTGTATTCGAATCAACAATATCGTTAATCCATTTAAAACAGGAAATATAGTAGACTCACGTTAATGCGAACATCGCTTATAAGAAATATTCAATGATACGAACATCAAAATGTATGCAATGACTATTCTGTAGTGTGTGGTTGGTTTTGTTTTTCCTTTTAAGGTACGGAACCCTAAAAAACACTTATACACATCATTTTAACTTGCACATAACAATGTTTAATCAATTACACAATAAATTAAACTTTTGGAGAGATTTTATTTATTTATTTATTTTTTTAATAATTCAGAAATTTTTATTTGAAGGTATAGTAAATATAAAACAGAAGATAATAGAATGGATGTCATAAAATTTTAATTTATTGTGTAATTGACTAAACATTGTTATGTGCAAGTTAAAATGATGTGTATAAGTGTGTTTTTTTAAATGTTTTTATTTTAAATTTAGACGAAAAAAGGACCATGAGTATAAACAGGAACAATTTTCAAGGTAAAAAAAGATTACAAGAGTGTGAAACCCCATCCGGAGACACACTGTATGCAATGTAAATATTTTTTTGACAATTTTTAGGATTGCGTTGACTTATTTGAACAATGTACTGAACAGTTAATCCGCCATTTTTGAGACAGCTTGTATAAGCATAAGCAAATAATTTACCCTTAGAAATGATGTCGTCTGGTGTACAGAGTGGTGTGCTGAATATTTAATTAATTTTGATAATGATGAGTAATATATTTTATTATAATATTTAGTATCGGAAAACGGGGTTATTATGCCCCATGATCTATAGAGTGGGCATAAATGAATGTGGCACAAGTGAGCTATAAAATTTACGGCCGCCCGACATTAGGGGTGACCAATTTGTTTACATCTAAGATCGACTTTTTCTTAAAAATGTGTCTTGCTTTATTAACATATTTATATTTGTGACAAATAAATGACGATGAGAGAGGGGAACGATCGACCAAAATAGCTGTGCGATCGACTTGTTACTCAAACCTGTTTTTCCCGCATGCAAAAAAATTAAGAAACGTTATCGTTACACTTTTCAGCTCTTAATTTTAAGTTGGTTTTATAACTTAAAAATTTAACAATTTAAATTCACAAGCCCACTTGACCCATATTCAATTATATCCACTCTGTATTTTATCAGCTACAATTGCGTCTGACATGAGATGTCGCCGTTGTACTTTGCAGATACAACTGCTATACCTTATTTCACGACCGTATTATAGTGTTTATGTGCTGCAGACGTACTCTCCATGTCATTATTTGTAAGGTTGGGGATAAAAACCCGATTTACTCTGCTAAAGGTAGAAATACATTTTATACGGGAAATTTAAATTCAATAGTTTTTAAAAAGACTAGAACTAAGAAACGTTCCAAACGGCTGACTTCCACGAAACGAAACGAGGCACAACTGTACCAGAAGTTTGTGTTGGAAAAGGTTACAATTTACAACTACTTCGATTGTGACAATTATAAATTCGATTGCGAAGTAGCATATCCTGTGTTTTCTTTTACAACGGAATTTTGCCGTCGGCACAATCCGTGCTGCTATTCGAATTCCGATTGTATGTTTGTAGATCTCAAATCTCCAATTTGAAGTGCGTCTGAAATTTTGAATTGCAAATGCGCAAGCGTTTTGAGTTCTCACAAGCTATGAGTTGTGAATATTTTAGATTATATTATTGTTGTGTACAATAATTACGACATCGTTGGCAATGAACTATCTAGTTGTTCTGTTTTTTACTGTAACTACCAACTGTCAATTATACACAACGCATTGAAATAAAGGGTAATATGACGGCGCGGTAGCGTAATCGCAATTCAAATTCATGTTGTAAATGCTATCAAATTTCAATTCAAAAATTTCGGCACACTTTGCAATCGGATTTCGAATTCTGCCGCAATTGAAGTGGTTGTAAATGTAGCTCTAGTAGATTATTATTTGCCGGTATTATTTATGCAGCAGCAAAGTAACAATCCTGTTATAAGGTACAATATTTTATTTTACCATACGGCAACTTTTTAGGGCAGTTAACTTTCAAATAGGAAAACAGCAATAGCCCAAATATGCCAACAACAAGCTATTTCTTTAGTTCATTTGGGGTCTTCTGAAATGTTTTTTTGAAAACGTCCGTGATAGGTGCATTAACGTTTTAAAATTTATTTGCACTGTTCATCTAAATATTTTTACTTTCGTACACGGACCAGAGGCGTATCATATGGGAAGTTGTGCAAATATTTAAAAAAAATATTTTTAATATTTTGTCTTAGATATATTCTGCCCTCCTAAGAAAGACCCCCGTATGTACAGAAAAAAATTATTTTTTTTAATTTTAGTACTTATCGATTCTGCTCGATTTATATGACATATTTATTTAATAAAAAGACCGTAAATGCAATGCTTTCTTGCATTTACGGTCTTTTTATTAAGTAAATATGTCATACAAATCGAGCAGAATCGAATAAGTACTAAAATTTCAATGTTTTTTTTTTTGTAGATACGGGGGTTTTTCTTAGGAGGGCAGTATTGTAACAATACCTTCCCATTAGCTAAATCTGTTTCTAAAGGTATACATAATTCAAAATTAATTTTTCTTGACTCTGTGCATCTTATTTATTAACTGAAAAATAATTAACAGATATTTGTAATTATATTTAGTTACCATAATTGATTAAATGTTTCCATTTATATCAAATATAAAAGATAAACCACTCATTAAGCAGAGTGAAATTGCAATGCTCATCTTGTTTTTTTATTGTACTGAACTGATTGGTTAAAAAATATTATTTTAAGTACAAAATGGGATACCACTGTAAATTCAAGAACACAGGTTATAGTATTAAGCTATAAAGTTTCTTTTTTTCATTGCCAATGATACAATTACTTATATTTCAAAAGAAATAAGCAGGTATATATTGCAAAAAAAAAAAATTAAGGCACTTAGAAGTCAAGAGGTATAAATTACATTTGTTGATAAATAGAAATAACGGCAGATTTTTGAATGAGAATAATTGGACAGTTAAAAGGGACCTATCGTCCGAAAAAATCGATTTTTACTTTTTTGGCGATTCTGATAGAAAAAAGTACACTCTTTTTAATGAAACAAACTGCAAATTATTTTTTTTCCAGATGGTAGGTTCCTTTTAACTGTCCAAGGCACATACTTATGTGTTTGTACAATGTATCAATCGTGAGATACAACTTTAAAGTAAAGAGCCTCGAAACATAATGTCACTTACATTCCTTCCTTGGCTTATAGAGGCCTCAATTTGTGGGTGAATACATCTTTAGTTTACGTTTCAATTGTTATATAAGAATTGTGTAGTTATTAGTGAAGTGATGAAATGTAAATGCAAATAACCCAAGAATGAATGATCCTTACATTTTTATTAAACAATTTTTTTTAAAAAAACATGCACTTTATGAAATCTTGTGGTTATGTTATAAAATTAATCATCGAGGCAGTATTGTATCACTGGTTAAATGAAAAATATTTTAACATAATTTGAGCCTGCTATGATTTATGATTTGGTGACTCACCTTTGGCTAAACTTTAGGCAATATCATGTTAGATCCTTCTACAGAAAACCGATATGATATCAACACAAAGCAGTAGTTAAATATTTAAACACAATGCGGAAAAAATGATGTGAAATGGTTTACTGTAAAGTATTTAATTTTTACTATGATATGTACCTTTTCTAATAGTATGGGTGTTTGTGCAATATACATATTTGGGTTTTATTAAAAGTAAACAGGTTTAATATTCCAATTTTTTCATAACACGAAGTGAAAACATTCTGTTACTGCTGTCTTTAAAAAATATGTTTTTAGTGAGTAAAATGGGCAGCGTAATTTAATTAACATTAGAGCTACATATATGTGATATGCATATTATATCGATATTGTTGAAAACGTTTTTTTATTTAATTGTATTCTGAAATATTGCAACATGTACTTACATAATGACTGATTAAAGTTATAAATAGTAATGCTAAGAATAGTTATATAAGACCTTTAAAATAAAAGTCAGAATGTACCTTTAATGAATTGTTTTCTTTGTTATTTTTAACAAGCACGTAATTTCCATTGTAGAAAATTTATAAGATTTGTAAAATTAGGTGCTTGTCTTTTGTAAAAAAAAAATAAATTTGGATGTTCAAATACATGACAAAAATGTATTGATTCTTTTACGCTCTTTATTTAAGTAATGAATTAAATTAAAATGTTATGTCCTACCTTTATCATTGAAAGGAAGCAAACAGAATTAAACTCTTCGTTTTTAAGCTAACTGTAACAATGGGGCAATTATTACATGTAACGTGGAAAAATCGGGATTTAATGTGCTTATTTACATTATAATTTGAATGTTCGCGATAGTTCGCCGGTAAAAATACTTTCAGTGATAAATTGGTTAAGTATAAGAATTTGCAATTAGGTAATTGATGATAGCCATTAACTTGAGTAAACTACGTTGTGCTATTTTTTATTTTAATAACACATGTTAGTTCTTTAAATTTAACTACTAACATAAACACAATTTATTCAATTATCTATAAGTTAAACGCCCCCATAACAGTCTTTAATGTAAGATTACACCTTAGTGAAATGTTGATTACCATAACACCACTGGTGAGTTATTGTTTAGTACCAAAAATTTCATACACATGCAGGATGCCGCGGGTGAAAGAGTGAGGTATCAGTACAAGTGCAGCTACATAACGATACCTCAGTTCTATAGCGTAACAAGTCAAAAATTCAAGTTTCAAGATAATCGCATTTAAAGAAAATTAATGGTTTTCTTGACTTTATTATAACTTTTTTGTGCTAAGGAATTTACGGATAATAATTGACATACTTAATTATTAATTTATAATTGACTTAATAATACTTGAATTGGTACACTGTTGAACTTTGCGCAAAATTTTGTTTCGTGGGCCCTCTATCTTCGAAAAAAAGCGTTTTTCCGAGAATCATCAAAAGGACAAAAAAAATCTTCAAATAACCTAAGGAATAACCCCTGGAATTTTGACTAGGGTGACCAAACGTACAGAATTTGGCTGTATTGTCGAGCATTCAGTTAGACCAGGGGTGGCCAACCCAAATGATCTTGCGGGCCACTTTGGAAATGTACCATAACTTCGCGAGCCACATATAAAATTATACATTCCCATATTAGATTTAGACCTACTATTTTTTAATACATTGGTTTTCACTACTTTGACCATTATAAAATAAATATATTTTGTAAAAGTGTGAGGAATCTCGCGGGTTGACCACCCCTTTGTTAGACCAACCAGCATCCAGATGTGTACAGCAAATGTACAGCAATCATAAAATGTTGTCATAGATAGATTTCTTACACTTTATTACTTTCATAAACATTTATATCTATCAAAGATATTTAGTGTATGATACAAATAAATTTTTACTAAAAACTAAAAACCTATCCTTTTTATTTCTAATTATATTTAATACTCATATTCAAACTCATA
Organism: Dascillus cervinus; assembly: GCA_949768715.1. Taxonomy (NCBI): domain Eukaryota; kingdom Metazoa; phylum Arthropoda; class Insecta; order Coleoptera; family Dascillidae; genus Dascillus; species Dascillus cervinus. The sequence continues at coordinate 12,208,103 of OX458322.1, read as the reverse complement.
TATTATTAATTATTGTTATATATGTATTAGTTACGCCGATAGCAATAACGTTCAAAATTGAGAATGTGTACAGCATTGGAAGCTGAGAAATCTGGTCACCCTATTTTGGCTCATGTTTAGAAAGCATCCTGTATATTTTGCACTTGAGGATTGTTTGACTTCCAGCACATCTATGTCTTTACATGACAACTTTTCTAGTTCTTCGGAAGGTTTCTTGAGAGGTCCTCAGCTTGCAGAACAGCTGCTTGACGGTACCTACTAAACTAACCTCACTTATTTTTCTGACAAAAGTTATGGTGTATACAACAAAAGTTTTGTGTTTTGCTCAAATAAAAAAGATACCACGAAATTACAGAAGAACTGCATTTTTAGATTCGTTACGAATTTTTGTGCAAGGAGGTTCCGGTGGAAATGGACTGCCGAAGTATTTATTATAATTTAATGTCAATTAAGATCTTGGCAATGTGTATATTTAACATATAGATTCGGAGGTATCGGTGGACAAGGCGGAAATGTATATTTGGTTGGAAAAGAATCAGCTTCACTTAAAAATCTAATAACAGATTTTCCAAACAAACGGATTGTAGGCTACCATGGTAAAAGCAGTACACATAACTTCATAATTGGGCCACCTGGAGAAGATGTAAATGTATATATACCTGTGGGCGTTACTGCTTACACGGATGAGGGAAAGAAATTAGGTAATTTAATATTTAATGTTTTTTTAAATGTTAAGAACACATATTACAGGTGAATTAAATGAAGACGGAGAAAAAATCTTGGTTGCAAAAGGTGGAACTGGAGGTCATCCTAAAAATCAATTTTTTGGTAGAAAAGGCGATGCATATTCTGTTAACTTAGAACTAAAACTTATAGCTGATATTGGACTGGTAGGCTTTCCCAATGCTGGCAAAAGTACTTTATTAAAAGCTATTTCTCATGCAAGGCCAAAGATTGCTAGCTATCCTTGTAAGTCATTAACAATTTTATGATTGAAAAACATTACGGTTCAATAGGTAGGTCTTGTGGAGTTCTTTGAAAGGGGCATTCAAACCCATTTAACACGTTAAGCGCCAGGGCGATCCCTAAGGACTGCTCTTGTTATCACAGCAGTCTCTAGGGACCGCTAGTTGTGAGTTCGATTATTGCTTCATTGTTATGGCCATGGTACACGGCGCACTGTGGCTTCACAGATATTTTCTGTACTAGGAGTTTTTTAATATCGAAATTTTTCTTTGTTTTTCATGCCGCTTAACGTGTTAATTAATCAATTATTATTTATAACTAAAATGAATTTAAGAAAGATATATTTGATGTTGCAAGAGTAACACAATACCTCCTATGTCAGTTTCAGTTTATTTTCAGTAATCTGAAATATTTACGTTATTCATGTTATGGTATTAAGTGTTGATTACTACCAAGATAAAGTTAAAAAAATATTTTTTTCAGTCGTTTCTGGAATTAAAAAACTATAATTTGACAGTTATTCTTCTACACCTAGTATAAATATTATATTCCTACAAATTTTGCGTTTCGTTAGAAGCAATTGCATGTTGAATGTTCAAAAACTTGGCTGAAAAAAATTAGGTATTGGTTTATGCGATTTCATGTATGTACTTATTCTCGAAATTATATTACTGGTTAAAAAGATAAATACATTTTCTTTTCTGCAAAAGTAAGCTAAAAAACTATGGTAATAGTTTCGTTACTGGTTCCGTTTGATTAGATTAGATAATTACAACAATATCTGAATCAAGTTGAATTTCAGTTACAACGATCAAACCAAATGTGGGCATAATAATGTACAAAGATTTTCGACAAATTTCGATGGCCGATTTACCAGGATTAATAGAAGGTGCTCATAAAAATAAAGGGATGGGGCATAGATTTTTAAGACATATTGAAAGAACAAAATTGTTATTACTTGTGGTAGATATTAACGGATTTCAATTAAGTCCGCAATATCCACATCGAACTTGTTTAGACACTATTATTCTCTTAAATAAGGTATGTCTAATTTCAGTGATTTATATTAAAAAATAATTAAAATCTCGATGCTCTTCTCTTTAGGAATTAGAAATGTATAATAAAGAAATGCTGGATAAACCAACTTTATTAATAATAAACAAAATAGATACAGATGGTGCTACAGAAAAATTTAATGAAATCCAACACAAAGTTCAGTTTATATCAGGTATTAAGTTTTTGGTTTTATTAGTAGCTAATCATTTAAATTAAAAAAACATTATAAAACGCCTAAATTATTTATTTACTAATTTTATACATTTTAACGTTCCAGAGTATTTTACAAATTATCCAGAGGATATGAGGCCTGAAAAAGCCCTTGTTTTTGAAGATGTCATAACAATATCAGCCAAGGACGGTGAGAATGTAGAATCGATTAAATCTAAATTACGACGTTTATTAGATGTACAGGCCGAAATTAATGAGCAACAAGAAAACAACAATGCAAAAGTGATGAATAATCTTCGAGAAATTTTACAGGAACGAGGCCCTCAATTAGCATAAATAACATTATATGTTTTGTAATATTTTTTCTTGTTGTATTTCGGTAATTAATTTACCGATTTTAATCCAATTACATTGTATAGAGGCTTCTTTTACATCTGCTGTTTTATTTTCTCCTAAAGGTGAAGTTCCTTCAATAGTTATTGAATCTAAATCATTCGTAATATCAACGTTTCTTCTCCACCTATGTAAATATGTTAAATTAAATAGATATACTCCAAATTTAGTTGTGTTATACTTTTCAACTCCATTCCAAGCTATCATTATTCCATTATCTGTACAAAGTTTTGGTGGAGGTCTTGCCAAGCGATAACCGAATTCCTCACATACTATTTCAAGACCATGTGCAATGAAATCGTTACATGCAACACCACCAGAAACTACCTAAAATATCACTTTAAACAACAAGTAATTGATATTAAGTGCTCTTTTTTTCTTACTAAAGTTGGTGGAGCTTCTTTTGATATTAAATTTTTTAGATGTACATATTCCATTCCTCTTTGTACTTGGTGACATAAATGCCTTGCAACAGTGAGCTGTAGTGCAGCACATACATTATGAACATCTGGTATAATACCATCAGGAGGCAAATCTGTACAATTACGTTACAATATTTTTCGATTATAATTTTTCGAGCAATTTGTGTAGCTTCATTAATAAATATTACGACTTAAGGGACCATGAAATAATGCTTCTACATCATTTAAGAAATCAGGCTTATAAAATGGAAGTTAACAAATCAACATAAAAAAGAAACAATCAACAAAATATACCGAGTGAACATAAATTAATGTGGATGAAGAAAGTTATGAAATTTGCCACCTCCTCTATATCGCAAAAAAGTTTAAAAAACGCCATTTTGCCATTTAGCAGCTGACAATTATTGTGAGCTGCTAATTTTAGTTGGTTTCATAAGTCTACAAATTTAATAATTTGTGAGAAGCGGCAAATCAACAAATCCTCAAATTTCCCAGCTCTCTTGGTTTTTAGATAACTTTAGGTTGCATATTTTTAGCAAAAAGTGGTAGGTGGACTTACTGTAATACAAACTTTGCTAGAATTACCTATTATTCCTTCGCGTTTTGAAAATTTACGACCGAAAGGGTCAAAGCAGGTTTTGTTAATTGTTTGCATATATTTAAGTATTTTAAAAAACTTCCTTACTATATTCAGATTATTAAGGCATCAGTGTAGAAGGTAGGTCGTGAAATTAGTAATGAGAACAGTCAACATAAGAATAGTTGCTGGCTGTCCCCATTCCACGACATTTATAATATTTGTAGTAGTTAATATTTGCTACATGCATAAGTTAAAAATTTGTATGTTTACCAAATTTCTGTTCTTGTAGTATGATTTGTCTAATACATTGATTTTTTAAACCAGAAAAACTAAAATTACAGTCTCGGTGTTGTCCAAGTGGTGTTGTAAATTTGAATGCCAAAGGATTGTCAGCTTTTGAGGCAGACAATTCTATTGCGTTCCCACCTGAGAGTTTTGAAAATTCTTGCAAATTTTTAAGTTTCAACCTACGTGCTACCTAAAAATCATTGTTATTAGTATATCATCTAATTTAAAATTATTACTTTGTCAAATAGTTCTCCAGGTGCATCATCTAATGTTTGTCCTAATATTAGAAATTTATTAATATCTTGTGCCAATGCTAAAAGACAGTGGCCTCCACTTATTAATAAAACCAAAAATGGAAATTGTATGGTTTTATCGTGCATACGAGCTGTAAGTGCATGTGCCTGCATATGATGAATAGGAATAAAAGGCTTCTTATATAATCGGCATAAATGTTTTCCATACTTCATTCCTATTGATAATGATAATGGAAGACCTTTAAACATTTGCATAAAAAAATGTTTTGAATATAAGTTTACAAAATAGATACCTGGTTTTACTGTTACAGCAACTGCGTCTAAATCATAAAATGATAGATTTGCTTGTTTAATAGCTTCATTTACTACATTTTCTATATTCTTTCGATGCAAGTTTTGTGCAAATGGGGGTATTATTCCCCCATTACTGAAATTTATTAGCATTAAAACTTTACCAAAAAAACTCAATGAATTACTTCAAATGGATTAAATGTTGAGAATTTAGCGATTCTCCCAAAATAGTTCCTTCTTCATTTAAAACTGCACATCCAGTATCGTCACAAGACGTCTCGATTCCTAATATAAAGAAATTTTTATGGTTACTAAAACTTTTGTAACTGAAAGAATTCAAGTTTACGATTTGCTTAAAACTAGAAAATAAACGTTTATGAAACTCTCTTATCATTATGTTTGGAAGTATAAAATTCCTATTTCATATTTTTCTGACAGCTACGTCAGTTTAGCGCTTTTCGGTTAAATAAAAAAAGTAACTAACTGTCATTATCAATTTTAATAAAATTCCCTACAATAATAGCAACGAAGTACGTGAAAGATGTCAGATAAGTATGTGTTTTCTATATTTATTGAAATTAATAATGTTCTTTTGTGAGAAATTGGTGTCTAAACCTACATTCTTAAAATAGTGTTTGTTTTATGGGTTAACCATGGTGTTATTTCATTTACAGCGACGAGGCATTATTGGATAGCGTTGATGATATTGAAGACGATAATTATGACATTGGGAACGAAGAAGAAGAAGCCCTTTTGGAGGATAATTATTCCGATTTTAAACCAAGTAGATCCCACACTAACGTACGCCAAGCTGAAGAAACTGAAGATGTATTAGATTTAGATGATGATGTAGAATTAGGAAATGATGATGAAGTTGAAGGTAGGGTTATTAGAATTACTATTGCCTTAAAAAGATTTCAGAGAACTATGTTGTGTCGCACACGACACCCCAGAAACTTGCTGTAATTTTTACTGCAATTCACAGAACCTCGTTTGGGTGACAGTGACATCTGTGTGTAAATTAAATAAACGTGTAATGACTACGTTTAAACAGACACAACGACATTGTCGCTAGAAAACATGAGCATGGTCCAAGTTTGAGCGACAGTAGATTTTAAAATCGAGGTCTTGTGATATGTCATTTCTCTGAAGATCCTTTTATTCTTAAGATGTTTCTTTAACACAAACAGCTCTTAAGTCTTAAACTTGAATACTGTTTGAAATATAATTAACTGTAGATAGATTGCCCACCAATTTTGAAAGGGCCTGCTCTATAGTGTAATTTTCTGGCATACTTAAGATTATATTAACATTATAAGATTAAGATATTACAGTATAATCTGCTTATAATCACTTTGAGACTTTCAATTCTTGATAACAATAACCAGCTGATAACATTAAACAGAGAATATATTTTTTTCATCATCAAACTCAATTTATTACAAGTTTGTACTTAAACAACTGTTAGTAAGACATCAATCAGAAATTTATGTAAAGATAGGATTTGGGGACTTTGAACATTACCCTGCATACGTAACATAAATATAACATAACTAACATGTAATTGTCATGAACATTGTATTAATAAAGTTTAATTTTATTTCATTAGATTTGATACACTCTTAATGCAAAAGCTGCTAGTAACTCTGAAACGCATATAGACTTTTTTAATTGCCTGAATTTGTAAATTAATATTACAGAGTTTGGTGAAATATTTTACAGACACCCTACCCTGCATGTTTTCATAAAATAACAAATTAAAAATATAAAAAATTGTAGTAACTGATGTATTTTTTCAGACAATCTCAAGCGTACGTCTGGCACCAACGATTCATTAATTGAATCAAGTGATAGTAAAGAGAGAGAATGCAAATTTACAAATGAAAGACAACTATCTGTTCCAAACAATGGAGATATTTCAAATGGTACTTTTTTTTTGTTCAAATTATAAGTATAGTATTAACGTTATGTTTTTAGATACAGTCCAAATTAATAAAAATAAGAATAAATTTAATAATCGTGCTACCAAAGGAGGCAACGCATTTAGAGGACGAATAACTAAAGGTTCCTTATATACACGTCAAAAGACTGTACATATAAATCCTCATTTTCAAGGAAATGTACAAGTTAAAAATAACAGTAGGAAGATTTTAAATTATTTTGATATTATACACTACTTTTATATTTATAGCACGTTTGGCATGGGATAGTAGTAGACAAGGGTTAGGAAACAAAAAAAGTCATTCCAGGTATAATGCATCACAACAGCAACCTGTTGCTTGTATACATCCGTGGAGTATCGGAAAAGATCCTATTCAGTCTCAGAATTCATCCAATTTTAATTTTCAACAATCTTATCAACAACCAACAACATCTACATTCTCTTATCAAATTCCAATTATGCAAGTTTCACCTCAGGTACTTTATATTTAGATATTTTTTTTGCATTTGCTCATATTAACTCTTTCTGCTCTGAATTGTTAATAAGCGCAGCAAACATTAATTTTGCTTAAAATTGTCCTAGTAGTATTCCTACAAAATTTTGAAATTGTCGAAAAAAATTTCTTCAAACTGTTACTGAGAAACTGATGAAAAAATTCAATCTGAACATAAATAATTTTTAGTTAAAGCCTGCCACCCACTGTGGTAAAAAACTAGCTTGAAAGGTTGTACGTATATTGGTGACGTCTCCGATGATCATTGAGATGCATGATTTTGCTGATAGCTATTTTTCAATCAAATTATAAAGACAGACAGAGCACCCCTGACCGTCAAACTTACTACACTTGACTTATACCACTGTTAGGCTTAATTTTCTACAGCGCTGAAAGCATTTGGAACGGTAAAAAAATAAAAACCCAGTGTGACAGTAAAATCTCTAGACTAATTTTGATAGCTCATGCCAGTTTTAAACATGCAATATTGTATTGTATTAATCAATAACAGGTGTAAATTTTGTTATCATAAACTAAGGTAGGGGAAAGATTGGAAGGTTCTTAAAGTTTTTGTCTAAATCTCGAGAAAACTGCTACAGAATACATTAAATTTAAAGACGAAATTAACTTACCATAATGTAATTAATGACAAAAATACAAACTGAATTTGTAAATTGATTGCCTTGCATGTTACATGAAAATAAACCATAGTAATTGGTGAAAACAATAAAAATAACAACTAGTTAAGCAAGAACATAATGAATGTTCAAATCCCAAAAACAATTAAAAAGTTTAAATTAAAAAAAGAAGATTTGTTGACTTTTTAGCATTAATTGCTGCCTACATTCGTTTTCCATATGTTAATCAAATTTTGAATGCTGTTTTGTGATATGTTGTCCCATTCAGTAGTGCAGGCTCTGAGGCATGTGACAAGAAATCGATTGGTTGAGTCTCACTTAATAAAAGGAAATTCTTGTCAACAAATGAAGCAAATGGCCTGACATGTTCTTCTACAATATTGTCCCCATAAAAATTGCATTCCATGAATAGGAATCAACTCTGTGTGAGCTTCAAAATAAATTCCCTTGAAGGCATTACTAATCTGCCATTACATAGTTAGTTCTCTTGCTAAAGAATTATAGCTACCATAACTAGCTTTTTACTCTCCTAACAAAGTCCAATTGCTCATCTCAGTCTGTCAACTGAACCCAATTATGCTTCACTCAACCTTCTGACCATTCAAGATGAAATGGTTATATTCCGAACTGTTTCCAGTTCATTTTGCAGAGCCGAACTTGCTGTGGTCCTGTTTCTTCAAATAAGCAGTCTGAGCGTCATCTCTTAATTTAGTTGACCTTTCTTGTTCCTTACCTCATCGTTGGGAATAAAATATCTTTTAATTGAAAGTCTAACCATGTCAAGAAATAGTTCAATCCTAACAAATTTTGTGGTTGATTTACGATAAATGACTGGCTTTGAGTAATTCTCGACAATGTTGAATCACAGATATACATATATACAAATATATTGTATCAACTTGCATGCAGTTACTATTTCCAATGACTCATCTATGCAGTATTGCTAATTACTTGCAAGCATTGCCAATTATTTGACAATAATAATGCAACGGAATCAAAATCCATCTATTAATTAAGGAATTAAGAAGTGGATAATAGATGTATAATATGTAATGTAATAATAAATGTAAATGTGAAAGTTTATGAAGAGATTTGTAATAATGCAAAATGACAAAAACGTTGAAACCATTTGATGACTATTATTTGGAACTAGTTGACATCTGATATTGCTACATCATCATCAATTTTATGGGGTATGAAAGAAACCTCTATGTTGTTATTTATGATTGGGCGGCCCCGTGTGAATTCTTTCACCATCGGATCCACCTGACATGAAATAAATAAATGTACCACTTCAAATAGTGTTCTAGTTGGAATTGGGTTTGCATTTTTTTACAGTCTCTACTCACTATTCTGAAAAATTAAATTGTAATTGAAAAGAAAGAGATGATGAATGAAAAAACGCATAATTAAATTATTTAAGTTGTTAACCCCAATGATGTAAAACACTTATAGTGGGAATTATGTTGATGTAACACAACAATTGAAGTTTCTATCATGTATAGTTTTTGTTTTTTTAAATTTAATCTAGTCGCAAACTTTATTGTCACATTGGGTACTGAATAGAAGAAGTTGCCATTATTTATTATTTAAAAATGTTTTATAGATTATTGCACCCTGACACATGTTATCCAATAAAACTAAAGAATTTTTAAAATAACAACCAATATGTTTCTGATTAAGTCATTTTCTAATAGCTTTCAGTGATAATAGTAGGCACATATTGCTGACATTTGGTTCCAATACGATCACAGTTTACAGTGTGCTATAAATATTGCCAAGACACACGGACAAAAAATAATTATGCATAATAACTTTTAAGCAGCCATTGCATATTCAATGATAATTTTGTACAGCGAACATTATGTAATCCTATAGATGCGTGTGTACTACTCTCCGCACTGTATCTTGAGAACGGTTGATCATACGGAATAATGCATGAAATAAAAATTGTAGATAATGTTATGATCTACAAGTTATATAATCACCTTAAATGACACATCACGCATAGAAAATGAGATAATTGCCAAAAAACAGATTTTCGTGACCTTTGACCTTCAATAGCTTGTGACGCGGACACTAAATGCTATGAGACTTTTCAGCCACTTCAGAACGTCAAAACCAATATAGCTTGCTCCCTTTCATTTTGCAATTGACTTCTTATGGCACCTTATTTGACTGTACTATAAAATGTACTTTATTGTAATTATTTAAACTTTCTGGAAATTTTTGTTAAAATTGAATACACATATTAGTTGTTCTCACAAAAAATACTAAATGTGAACAACCTCTTTAAGGCCTCATAGCTTCTCAGAAAGGCATTTTTGAAGAAAATGTTTAGAAAACTTTTTATCACACTTTGAATTAGTTATAGAACACGCAATGTTTTTTTTAATGAACAACCGTTTCTGAATACTCTGTATTCACATGATTTAATGAATGTCTTGTTTTTATAGGTCCCATTCAATCAATTTCCCCTACAGTACTCATCAGTACATCAAAGATTGGGATATAACAATAGCCAATCCAGTCGTCAGGTTTTTAGTCATCCATTAAATGATCCATTCAATAATCAACCATATCAATTTAATTCTTCAATCCCGCCATATTCAGAACAAAATGGTGTTCCAAACCCCTCTATTCCGTTTCCAAATCCGCAATATCCTCCACCACAAAATATTAATTTTAATTCTTTTAATACACCACCACCTACTGAACCAGTCTACCAGAACCATCAAGTTGTTCCACAAGTGAATCATTTAGTATATAATCAATCATTTAATAATTCGCTTTCGCTATATAATCAACCACCTCCTGCATCTCATATCATTAATACAAACATTTCATTTACACAACCGAAGAATATTTTCCGCAAGAACGATCGATTTTCTCACCAGCCGCATCACCAGAGATTTAAGCAACAAAAAACAGCAAATCTTCTTCCTAATAGAAGTAATTTGCATGAAGTGACCACAGTTGAATCGCCTGATACTACAATGGAGGTAAAGGAATTTTTTTAATAATACAGCAGTATTAACAATAGCACTTAATATCTGCATCGTGTGATTAATTGTTGAAAATTTAACAAAACACTAGTACCAATTTAGTGTTAGCGCTTTGATTATGTAGTTATTAAATTTCCTATAGTGTATTTCAGATCTGTGTAGAGTAATAAAATTGACAACCGTAAAATTGTGCCGAATTTTCACAAATGACCCGACATCAAATTAATGTCCATTATAAATTAAAAAAAATTAAGAAAATTTTTTTAAATATGCCGCTTATAAAGAATACTAGGGTTCTGCCATTCACAATCACAATACCCCCCGTTGAGACCTTTCTCATAGGCGTAGGCGTGCGCTTGAGATTTTCTATATTTTTGTTGCAATATAATTTTGAAATAATCAAATGTTTGTAAATGCATCAAAATAACTTAGTATGGGAATCGGAACCATGCAACTAATTATACTAGAAAAAGTACAGTACACCGAAATTACTTAGCCCAAATCGACGTCTCATTTATAAATCTGAACATAAATCTAAAACGCCGCTGCGCCAATTGGTAATATACAGATTATCTTTTGAAATATTGCTGTATGCTTAAGGAAATAGACTATAATTTGTTTTGACTATGGTTGTAAAATTCTTTTGAAGAGTATAAATAATTCAGTTCGACAGGTAAAATGATTTGATCCAATAAAAACTGTACCATTTTGGTAATTACCTAGTTTACTTATAATTTAATTTTTAATAATGTAATCCTTGATTATTATAATTTTGGAATTCATTACAACATTGCATCATAAGCCGGAGTGATTTTTAAATTTTAATAATAAATGTAAAAATTCAAAGATGCTAGATATCTTTAGAAGTTGTAGGTGATCACGAACTTTGTTTAAAATATACAGTGTTTCTCAAAAGTAACGGATAAATTCTATAAAATGATTGAGAAAAATGTTTTAGAAAAATACTCGGACAACCCCCCAGCCCTCAACGCGCTAGCAACCCCAACTTTTAAAATTCAAATACTAATAAAATAAATTCAAAGGTACTCTTTGTGATATCTCATTTGATAGAATCTCTTATACTAAATACAATAAATAAAAGCTTTTTAAAATCGGTTCATAAATAACTCAGATATTCAACAAAAATATATATGCAAATGAAAGTGTCTGTTAAAATTATAAAAATTAAATAAATTCTAATTCAGAAAAACAAATTGTATTGCATATTTCCTTTGGTCCAATTCATATGCGATTGGGCTCGTGTATCTGTTAAACTAAAAGTTGGAGACTAAAATACAAGATGTTTAAACTCTTAAAATCTCATGGTATTTTGGTGTATCGTTTTTCGAAACCCTTTATATGGCTGTTTACAAATAAAGCCCATCTATTATTTGAGACCTGGCCACTATTGAATTTGGCTGTTGTATTTGGCTGTTGTTTCCTTTCTACAATAGTATCAGTGGTGATTGAAGGCTAGGTGTTTAATTTCATATTTCGTGTATTATTGCAAAAAATACACTTAACAAAATATTATTAATTTTTCAGATAGAAATAGTAGCAACAGATAATGATGATGAAGACACCAAAGCGTACAGGAAAAAAATTGAAGAGCAAAAAAAATTAAGAGAAAAAATTCTCCAGCAAAAAGAGGAAAGACGCAAGCAAGCTGCATCGAAATGTGGTGAAATTCAAAACGTTCCAACGCCTTCTGAATTATTCAATGAAGCCGATAATGTCAGAAACGCTAAAAATATTAGTGATCCTAAGTTACTTCAGACTAAAAAGGGGCCTGTGAATGTAAAGAAATTACATTTTAAAAAATCGCAGCAAATTAAAAATAATAATATTCGAAGCGGTAATGTTTCTCAACAAAATATCCCACAATGTTTGATTTCTGTTAAAAATCAACCATCAAATAATTTAAATGTTAGTAATGATAAAGAAAAAGAACATTTAACATCGTTTCTAGCAAATAGAAGAGTTCTTGCTAAAGATCAATCATTAGTTGATTCTTCTATTGTTGTAATTAGTAATCTTTCATCTGGTACTTCAGATGTGGTTTTACGTAAGATGTGCCAAGGAATTGGTGATATTGAGGTAAGACCTAGATGGAGGTAACTTTTAACTTTAAATTATTACCATGATTAATGTAAGACTTAAAAAAGAAAGATTGATTTCTTTTTTTTTTATGCCAAGATATCTATTAATAACTTGTACAGTTTGGCAATAAAGTTCCTAGACTGATAACATAATACGTTGCTTTAGCAGTGGCTTAACAATTTGAAGTCTTTCAAAATGAATTTTCCAGACAAGTTTTATATGATTAAATCTCTTTCTTATAGGAAATAGCTGAGTAGTGAGAACCTTTTGATACAGAAATATTTCTTTTGGTGAAGCCTTGCAAAACCAATTCAGATTTGTCCCTCCTTCGAATCGCCTGTCACTTGTATCACTCTGAATAAACAATCGTCTCTGTATTTTTTTTTTAACATTTTATAGTATTTCTTTAAAGATTCACCACAATTTAATTCTAGCTGTTTCATTTTAAGAACTTTGACGTAAAAGATTTTCATAAATTTTCACTGTAGTAGTATACTGCCCTCCTAAGAAAAACCCCCGTATCTACAAAAAAAAAAACATTGAAATTTTAGTACTTATTCGATTCTGCTCGATTTATATGACATATTTACTTAATAAAAAGACCGTGAATGCAAGAAAGCATTGCATTTACGGTCTTTTTATTAAGTAAATATGTCATATAAATCGAGCAGAATCGATAAGTACTAAAATTAAAAAAATAATTTTTTTCTGTAGATACGGGGGTCTTTCTTAGGAGGGCAGTATAATAGTATAGTATAATAAAATTTACCCTTTTATGTGAACAAAAATGAAATAGAAAATTTTTTTAGCAACAGAAAGGTTTACTTTGTTTTTGGTTGTTTATTGGTATTTAGAGAATGATTTCCGAATGTCTAAAGTAAGGTGAATGAATATTAGATCACTTCAGACTAACCAATATTTAAGCTTTGTTCACAGAGTGGAAACAATTTCCAACCGTCGGAGACAGGCACAATGCATGTTTTTACATTCGTAGATACGTCATTAGAATGTTAAATACGAATTGGAAAATGGTTTTAATCACTCTATAAACAAGACTAGAATCGTTATTCAACTAATCGCTTCTTTATTATTGGCGTTTATTATTTATGTGCTAAAATCAGTCCTAGAACTGTACTGTCATACTGTGTATATTTTCTAATTGTTTAACTGTAGAAATCAATATTAAACACAAAATTCAAATTCATTTCAATACATTATTATTTTATGTTAAAAGATAACTTAATTTTACCACCATATGAGTTACTCGGAAGTCGATGTGGAAATCCATTTTTCTGATTTTTGTAAATTCTAATGGAACCAACAATATTTTTTTGACAATTAAAGGATTTACTCGGTGCTTCGTTTTTTCTGTCAGAAAACCCTTCTTTTTTTAAATTCCGAAACTTTCAATTTTTGTTTTCTGGTCTTAACTGCATTGGCTTCTGAGCGGTTCATATAAGCGTGCATTGTTAAGTTGTTTGATGATATGATTTGTTACTTTCATCATTTTGAGTTTTAATTTTACCAGTTGTTATTTGTTTTATATTTTGGAACGAATTAATTATTATGTGCATCAGAATAAAGAATTAATTTTATATATAGGAATGAATAGTTTGTTTTTCTTTAATTTTTTGGTAATTTTTCTGTAATTTTGAATACTTCAAATTTAATAAAAGCAATTTTGTTAATTGTAAAATTGGAATTTTTTTTATTATTTATGTTCAATATAAATATGCTATGAAATGCATGCATTACAAGCATTCGTTACTGTCGAACAATAGTTTTGAATGCTCTGTAGATTTATAATTTTCATCAATTTTTATGTTGTGCTAATAATTACAATTCCTTGCTTTTGAGTACATTCATTCCAAGTTAAGTATTTATTGTGCACATTAATAATTTGATTTTTGCTGTTCCGTTTTAACAAAATGGAAGGGTTTACAGTTAAAACTTAAAAGTATCTATTTTCTTAAGAAATACTTATGCATCTTTTTTATTACATAATAAGGCGTTTTCACGTGCACAGATTAATTGCCGCCAGTACTAACTTCAACTTACATGCCATTTCCCACATGATTGTATGTGTAAACTTATACTGGCGCACATTAATATAGAAACTGAAGTGCAAGCCATTACGGGTGCCAATAAGTCAGTGCACATGTAAATGCCCTATGAGCCATGGAAAATCAATATTCCAGTAGCCCTCGCTTAACGATTGTCCAGACTTACAATCAACTCTCCAGCGTGGGGAATTTGCTATTTCTCAGTCTGAATTTTGCTTTGCTAATTTTTTAAAGTTTGGTAAGAGCGAGAGAGTCCAAACGATGTACTCACTTAGTGTCACAATTTGCTTATACCACGTTTTTTAAGTCCAGAAATGGTTAGAAGGTTGTGAAAAAATATTTTTTTAACTTTTTGTTGTTAGTAATGGCATTTTACATCTGTTAGTTTAAGATTATATAGTAATGTAGCTTTAAAATTAAAATATATAGCACAAAACGCTTCCGTCGAAGGAAGCAATATGATTATTTTCAAAGAAACTTCCGATGAGGAAAACTTTATTTTCAATATTTTGTAATGTTTAAGTGATTCTGTCAAAATTGTATATGTTATGGTATTAAGTGCTCATTACTACCAACATAAAGTAAAAGAAAGTATTTTTTCACGGTCTTCTAACCGTTTCTGGAATTAAAAAGCACACTAGTGAGCTAGTCACAGAAACGGAATTCGGTTGTTAAGTGAGGACTACCTGTACTATTATCAATTTAGTAGTTAAAAGGTTTTTGCTTTGATAAACATTATTTATTATGTAAGGAGAATTAGGTTAGAGCTTCATTATTACTTGTTTTCATATTAATGGTTTTTAAAAGAATTGCTAAATTAAAGTAAACAGGTATTTTTTGGTAATAAATACTATCTAGCCAGCAATGTTAAGTTTTTGCTATGAAAAATGTTATGAAGTTTTGTTATGTCTTTTTAATTGTTATTAATTCTTTTTAAGAATAATTGCTTTACACTTCGTTTAAATTAAATGCAACAATATAACTACTTGATACTACCTCTGTTCTACACTTAGGTTTTATTTTTGCCCTAAATTATGATAGAAGTATTTTTTAAATTTTTGTTTTCTAAGTCATTTTTTTGTAGAAAGTAAATGAATTTATAGTTTGCAACTAAAAATCAGTTGAAATAAGCATTTTAGGTAAATTATAATTGAAAATTACAGAAACTAATAATTTTTTAATCAAATTAGAGTTACATATCTTCAAATAATTCAGGTAAAACAATCGAATGCAGGTAATTTGATTAATCCAAAAGGTACTGAAAATTTTTTTCTTTTAATATTTACTGTATATTTTTACAGCATTCTTTACTAATAATTAGTATACTATAACTTTTACGAAGTTATGTTTTTTCCCAAAAAATGTAGCAAAACTCGAAGTTAAATTAGCTCTTTTAATTGTGGGTCCAAAAACAGACCATTGCAGAATAAGAAAAATAAAATTTACTGCAATATTAGTAACACGTTAATAGACACTTAACATTTGGGGGGTTCTTATTTTGACACTGATATTTTTGTAGCCACAAAACTAGTTGGGTATGTCGGCTGTAACCGTCATATCACGGATTTGAAATCTCGAATGATGACTAAAGCCTCTTGGCCTTCAACGTGTTTAATTATTTACATACAATATTCAATTGCTGATAAAATAATGTTTAATGTCTAATGTCAAGTAAATATCTACGATTGTATCTGCAAGTAATGATAAAAACGAACAAATATTCAGGTTAAAAGTATTTTCAAATACAATAATTACATAGTATTTTGTCTAAATAATATTCATCATATTCATTAACAGTAGGGTAACAAAATATAATGTTTTATAAAGGTAATAGCTATTAAATTTAATTTAATGAAACAATAAACCTGATAGTGTACATAACTTAAATTAATTTGAAGTCAAGATAATGGATTTTGAACTCACTACAGAAGATAAAATTAAAGCTATTTTCCAAGCAATATGTACAAAGATTTTGGGACAGAATAAATTTCAGTTTCGATCAAGATTTGACATAACATATTTATTGTATAACATGAATAATGTGAATAACATTTGAAGGGTATAGGGAAAGAACAGGCTAAGCCCAAATAAAAGTTTTCTGGACACTTTTCCGTTTTGCAAGAAAGTAACTGTGCAAACAGATCAATTTTTTTTTTTTGGACTGTCTTTCACAATGACTAATCATCCACGTGGAGTTCTTATAAGTCATTTTACTTCAAAATTCAACTAATTCAACACTTTTAAACTTTAAAAATGCTGCAACTCAAAATTATGTAAATGTGACAGCCTGTTCTTTCGCTCAACCCTTCATTTATAAACAAACAGCAAAATATGTAAAATGAATTAAATAATGGATTAAAAAATTTACAGAACACTTAGGGCTGGTTGTAGAAATTACAGTTAATGTGCATTGTACTGTTATCGTCAATACTTGACTTGCCTAAACTTCGAATTTCAGTAGGTACTTGTAAGAAAAAGGGAAAGTACTTGGAAAGTTTGGAACGTGAATTTAATAATGTTTCGGGGAAGTATTTTGATTCAAAACTGTTCTTAAATGTTTATATTTTTACTGATTTATAGAATCCAAATTTACCCGTCACAAAATCAGTCTGCCAAAACACGATACTTGTTAAACTACCAATATTGGCAGCTTAAATTAAACTAAATTACAATATTTCCAATTATTGTGTAAGGTAGTTAGACAAAAAGTTATAACTGCCGCTTAAGGGCGTATGGTACCCTCAGAACGTTGATATGTTTAAATCTAAAATTTGGCTTTTTAGCAATAAATGAAAGAAAGAGATGCATGGAATATGTTATAAGAATCTATTTCGCTTAATTGTAGATAAAAAAAATAAAATTATTACTAATAGTTTAGAAGTTATATATATTTATTTTCTCGCATAAGTTACCCCTTTTATTCTTAAAAAAAATAATTTAGTTTTCACCATTCTATTAGGAAACATGTTCTCTAGGAATTCCCCCAATATTAATGCGTATTTTTTTATCAATTAAGAGATATGAATTATTTTGTAATCCCGTTCGTAGTCAGTTACGGCACGGGATTACAAAATAATTCATATCTCTTAATTGATAAAAAAAATACGCATAATATTGTGGGAATTCCTAGAGAACATGTTTCCTAATAGAATGGTGAAAACAATTTTTTTTTTAAAGAATAAAAGGGGTAACTTATGCGAGAAAATAAATAAATCTAACTTCTAAACTATTAGTAATAATTTTATTTTTTTTATCTACACTTAAGCGAAATAGATTCTTATAACATATTCCATGCATCTCTTTCTTTCATTTATTGCTAAAAAGCCAAATTTTAGATTTAAACATATCAACGTTCTGAGGGTACCATACCCCCTTAATTGAATTGTTGCTGAATTGAATCAAGTGGCATCTGCTGTGGTAGACAGACATTATTCATTAACATCTTGTATTTCTTATATTTTTTAACAGGATGCATTCATTAAATATTTAGAAATGCAAATTTAACGAAATTTAATAAAATTATGATTGTTTAAATCAATTCATGGAATTATTATACATTTATTCAGTTTGATTTTATCTTCTGAAGGAAATTATGTTTCACTTTAATTTAGTTATTAGGTCAGTAAATAAATAACTGGCTATAAAATGACGTTAAACGTAAACACTTAGTTGTATCAATCACACGGAAAGGTTGAATGTATTATGCACTTTCAATATATAACTTTATCGTAGTTAACAAAACTCATTATAAATAGTAATATTGACCAAAAGAAACACTAATTGTAGATCTAATAAAATCATGTAATTTGTGTCAGGTGTGTAGTTGCCATATTTAAGAAATAATAACATCCCTACAGAAACTGTGAGAATTTTTGTCACATAGTATAAAATTTAAAATTTGAGGTTTAATTTTTTTGGATGACAATATGATACTTTTAATCTTTCCAACAGTTTTAAATTTCACAAATTCTGACTTAATTTTTTGTAACTCATAATATCGTAGTTTTATTTTGCCAGCTAGGCGAAGTGTAATGTTTTAGAGTATTTTGAAAACCACAAAAAGCACATCCAAATGACGAATTTATTTACAGCTAATCGTTTGTTTAATTATTTTTTTAATAGATGTACCTACTTATTTATAACACTAGTTCAATGATTATTGTTATTTCATGGATTTTTGTAAGATATCCAAAATGGATTTGATTTTGCAATTGAAAGCAAAATTGTTTCCACATTAGTCAATTAATAGCGCAATGCGTTCAAAAAGACTAAAGTCAGAACTCTTACAAAATTATATTGTCGTAATTTGAAAATATGTATTGTAAAGCAAAGTTCTGGCTGTTATGACTGTGATTAGAAAAAATTGTTTAAGTAAGAATTGCTCTTATTGTTATTTTTCAGAGACTTCAAATGTCTACTAAGGAGCGTCAGGCAACGATACAATTCAAAAGTGTTGCTTCCGCTCATGCATTTTTTAAGAAATATCAACGAACAATGCTCGACTTGTCGGTGATTCAAGTCGCATTAAAAACTATGACCCAGACAATAATTCCATAAAAAAATTAATGAAAGATAATTTATTAATTTATAATTTTAAGCTAAGGAATCAGGAGATTGTTTATAAATTTGCGAGATAAGTAGAGAATATTTAAGCTGATATATTTTAACATTTGCTTTTAATAATCTTATGCAATCAGAGAAAACACGAGGTCAAATTGTAGTTAATCTTTTTGATTAATGTGATCACATTGCACTGTTTTTAATTCAATTCTTATGTTTTGTTTACTTTTATTGATATAAAATAGTTTTAATTTATTGCAAATAAAATGTTTTCAAAATGCTTTTTATTACATTTTATAGTCATAATCATTTTATATTTTATAGTAAATATTTTGTGCCTAATTTAATGTATGTTTTGGGAATGTTTTAAATCATAATAAAAATGTATATAAGTATATACCTTTTTAAAGCATGTAATTTTTGTACTTCTACTATTTAAACATTTAATTTTTAATAATACATGTGAAGTTTTAAATTTGTACAGAATTTTAATAGCAATAGTAATGTTTCTGTTATAAGTAATATATTAATGAAATAAAAAGAAATTTGTGATCAGTCTCTTCATTAGTGCTTTTTTTCAATATTTACCTTATATGAAATATATTTAATAAGTACATCGCCACCCTAACCACAGTGCCTCAACCATACTCTTAGAGAGTTTTATACTCCTTTTGCAATTTTGCTTGCACTCAAATCAATTTGATGGCTGGAGACCAGCGTGTGTATGTATTTTCTTATGTAGAGGATTGCGTTATTGTTGTAACCCACGGGCGCCAAATATCTTAAAACGGCCCTGAATAAGTAAAATTGTTCATAATTTTGTTTTAATTTAAAAATACTTTGTATGAAATGTGAGTTGGCCATCAACACTCAGTAAAATAGATGAAAAATTAGTTGAAATAAAGCTGATATTTTCAATCTTTAAAAAGGAGAATATCGAGTAAAATATATTCAAAATGTTTGTATTTTTTTATTAAAAAAAGGCTAAATTCAATTCCGTCATTAACATTGAAAGGTATGCGATCGGAGTGCTTGTAGCCTGGTGAAATTTTAATATTTTGTCCAATTTCAATAGCGTTTCTTATTACCGCAAAACAAGTCAAAAACCCTTTCAATTTTAAATTTGTTAAATATACCTTCAAAACAAATCAAAAACCCTTAAAATTATAACTTTTTTAAGTGTACCATCAAAACTTTTGTTTACATCATTGATGCCTATACAGTAATACCCCAATTTACGCGATTAATGCGTGGCAAAAAAAAAAGTTAAGCAAATCGAACGTAAAACGGAGCCAATTAAATTGTCATATGAAGTATTTTAAATAAAAAATGAATACAAATACCATAAGGTTGAAAACAGTAATTAACAGTGAAATTTTGTATTACATAAAAATATTAAAACTAAAATTAAATTAAATTGTAATAAGCAAAGCAACTGAAGAAAATTATCGCGCAGACGCACAATAGATGATTTTAAAAAAATGTTATAGCGAATCAACGTAAACCGATGCAACGTAAACGGGGGTATTAGTGTAAATTAAAAGTGACAAAGTGTTAGTGTAACAGTTTGAGTGAGAAAATTGCAATTGATTGTTGCAGAATCGTGAGATTGTCTATAAATCTGTGAGATGATAAATAATATTTAAGTTGATATATTTTAACATTTGTTTTTAATAATATTATGCAATCAGAAAACACGAGGTCAAGTTGTAATTAATCTCATTGATTAATGTGATCACATTACACTGTTTTTAATTCCAGTCTGATTTTTAACATGATTATATTAATAAATAGATGTTTGTTTACTTTTATGGACATAAAATAGTTTTAATTTATTGCAAATATGCTTTTTATTACATTTTATAACAATCAACTAAACAAATTGCTTTATATAAAATATATTTAGTAAACATTGTTCATAAATTTGTATCAATTTGCCGGCTATGTTTCAAACGCTGTATTGATTATTTTATTAGTGAATTTGTTCACAGTAAAGATTACTTTACTCTTTGCTTTCATAATTTGTTCTTAGTTTCCTGTCTAGTTGAAAAAATGGACTGGGTCATATTTGAGTCAAAAATTCTACAATAAAAATCTATAATTTATAAACGCCTACCTCTATAAAGTTGTCAACAGAACTACAATTATCTATAGCTAATTGTAATTTGCAATAGTGAAATCATTATTTAAAACTAACCACGGTTTGTACCGCATCCGTTTCAAAAGGAAATAATTCGTTCTGTATTTTATAGTCGATGTTACATATTTTTTTTAGCGAATTTAGTGTTGATTTAGTTGCATCTATCTTCAAACGGGCTAACAAGCGGAATAGATTTTTTTTCGGTTCCATAAAAATTCTCTAAAACTGTAAACTATTTGATTTGTAATAGAATCTTTTCTTGGTTATGTTGGAGGTTTTATTACGCCCTACTATTACGGAAATCGATTAAGTCGCATGGCCACAACGAAAGGTAAAAAAAATTATATTAAAAATATGCATTATTCTCCCAGATGAAAAAAATCCACAGAAGCTTAAATAACTAAGAGATAATTAAGCATAGTTCATTTTTTGCACTGTTTATGTAACTACCTGCCTATAAAATATCCAATTCGATGAGAATGTTTTTAAACTCGTATATTTACTGCTACTGGAGGGGATCCTGTTACAAACATTTTTGCTACTGAAATTAATAGTTTTGTATAATTGAGCATACTTTATATTCATTTTTTATGTTGCAGGCATTGTATCATGTTATTTGCTATGGTAAGTTTAAATTTTGTATATTGTTCTGTGAAAACCGATGCTTAACTTGAAAATGTGATACTTTTAATTTCAATATTTCTTAATCAACCGTGAAAGTGAGAAAACCCACTGAGATAAGTCCGTGAAATTTTGCGCAATTATTAATTACTTTTTTAAAGAACTACATTACGCAATTTATGAATATAAATAAATTTTTTAGATCGTTATTTTCAAAGTTAAATTTATAATTTAAATGACCACAACAACGATATTTATTTGATTGTTATTGATCATATTTGAACTAAACGTTTTTAGCGAACATTTTTAATAATCAAATTTTACTGTTTAGCCTATTAACATAATAATATCACCATTCGTGTAGTAGGTAGATACGCGTAGGTATATCATATTAATTTAATAAATCCTTGTTCTATTGGTCGTCATTTTGTGTTCTTCTTTTAGAATTGTATTTAAACGCTGTAGCATGGATGTTAATGCGTACAAGAATGCCTGACAAAATTCCAACTAATATAACTCAAGGCATACGATTAGCGGTTTTGGACCTTTCTAAAGAAAGCTTGCGTTGTAATGGTGTGATGGACAAGAAAGGTAAGGACTATTTTCTTCTTGATGTTTGATTTATATTTGTGTTTAAGTACTATAATTGGTCGGTCAAATGTATCCCGTTCGTTGGCACACATAACTAAATTAAACTGTCAAAGAATGCTCGCTGACCAGTGGTGTATTACTAAAAATAATAATAATACCGGAACTATCGTTGATTAACTATGTTCCTACAAATAGTTAATAACGAATTCTTTCTTCTATTTATAGCATTTTTTTAAAAAGTTTGGTAACGCATTTCATCTCAACAAAAAAGTACGAGTAAATATAAATGCAAAATACACTTACATTGTTCCGATACGTTTTTGTTGTGGTGTTATCCTCGAAAACACATATTATCGAGGGTATCGAAAGTAAAACGGTTTTAGTGCCGTTTAATGTAAGATGCTTCAACTACATTTGAATCGTTTTCCTGCTTACGTAATTGACAGTTGAGATAATTGACCAACAAAGGAATTAATAAATTTTGGATTATAAAATACACCGTGATTCACGTAACTTTCCGAGGCATACGCCCAATGCTCGCAACCCAACATGCTGGATACAAAAAAACATATATTTAAATTTCATATTTTTGAAAACTCCTGACAGAAATAACTGACAATTTAAATTTGCAAAATGTATTCAAACTGTTTTAATTAATTAAAAATAAATAAAAAAAGTTATGAAAACGAAAACTATGTGAAGATAATTCAACGAATTTTTAAGGGCATATTTTCCAAAAGTGTTGGTAAAATGTTTTTCAAGAAATTTAAATAAATATCACCGGTCAAATTATTTTCAAAAAAATAGGGACCAATAATGTAATCGTATACTATGCCGCACCACACATTGATTGAAAAGACGTTCTGAAAATGACTTTGTCGTATTCAGTGGTGGCTTTCCAACGCATATTAATGGCAGTTGTGACGGTTAATTACTCCATTATTCAAAAATTTTGTCTCATCACAATTTTAATAAATCCTGGTGATCTACCTTGGTTGGGTGTCTACGCTCAGGGTAACGATACCTGTCTATTCTGACTGCAACAACTGCATTTATGCTCATATCCACTCGTTCATCGTTTGAATACATTTTGCAAATTTAAATTGTCAGTTTGACAGTTATTTCTGTCCGGAGTTTCCAAATATACAAAACATAAATATATGTTTTTTATATCATAGCATGTTGTGAGTTTTGAATATTGGGTTGCGTGCATCGGGCGTATGCCTCGGAAAGTTACGTGAATCACGGTGTATTTTATAATATAAATATCACATTTTTTAATTCCAGACGATGTTAGAAGGATGTGAAAGATTTTTTTTACTTTATGTTGATAGGCATTTTACAACTATCAGTTTAAGGTTATATTAGTTTTAAAATTAGAAAATATAGCACAAGACGCTTCTGTCTAAGGAAGCAATGTGTGTTATGAATAAAAGAGAGCAAAACCTTTTCCTTGCATAATTCCGAGCATATGCTACCACGTAAAAAACGTAAAACGTAAACACGTAAGTAAAACCTTTTGCTAACGACCGTGCTCTGAGTATGAGTATGAGCAAGAGCTTTTGCTCACTATGAAGTATATCAACCGGTCGATATGAATAAAGCAGAGGTTTTGCTTATGATTTTGAGCAAATGCTCTGTAACTTGTGCATCTGGTCAGCACTAGATTCACCGTGCTCTTGGTTAATTTTATGATGGCTAAAATTGTTAATGTACTATTGCGGCCACCGAAATGTGCACCATACCCGACACAAATTCCCCTATTTTTCCATAGATTAAAGCTGGCTTTATCCAGTGACTTTCGTGAAATAATATTTGTCATAAACAAAATAATATTGACATTTGGCTGATTTTTTTAGGACGCCTATGATATGAAGCAAAAATCAAGTTGCTAAAAAAAATCGTCTACATTTCGGTGGCCGTAATGGTACGTGCACAGAAGCATATAACATACGATGATTATAAAAAAAGCTTTACCGATTTGAGGAAAGAAATTTGAGATGGGTTGTAACTCACTCTTTGAAAATAATGAAAGTAGAGATACTCTCTCGTCCCATCAGAAAATCCGATCCGATCATGTCTATCCATTTGAATTTTACGACATAAACGGGACGGCCTGAAATTTCGATCGAATACAATACGTAAAATCAATCCTTTGAGTTTGTTGGGTTGAATCGAGTTCATCGGATGGATTGTCACACTTTAAGAACGGAAACGCGATTGTACGTATCATATTCTCCACAAGCGTTCATTCCAAGTTATTCAAGGTTAACCAAGCCAGTTATTATTTCATAATGTGTCACTCTTCTTTGTTCGGATTCGCTTCTATAATCCGTTACAACAAACTCGACATAAACGCTGTGGCTTGAAACAAGGATTGAATTGAGACAATCGGTTTACTAATTTACTAATTTACTAATCGTAAAAGTTTATCGAAATCAAGCTGTAATAATTCCTGAACAACAGAAACTTTGTAAACATGTACTGATCGGTGGCATGCAGTGCAGAATAGGTGCAAGCATTTTCGTTTTGCAAACTATTACGAAAGTAACTTTCCAACAAAAACTCATCTTCTTGTGAAAACACTTTTTTGTTATCTAAAATTTCATATTTTTATTTATTAAGAGATAATCATATCTAATACGTCAAACCTTACTTGCTACAATCTGTTTCTACACTGTTTAGTTTTCAAAAAACTCTTTTTAAAGATTTAAAGTAATATGACACGGAATTTTTTCAGCTGTTGAGAGCACTAGCACTATCACTGTAGAGTGGCACCTTCAACCTTTTTGGATGGCACGGTACCTACTTTCTGAAATATAATAACTGGAAAAGATGTAGATTTATAAGAGCTTAGAGCACATTCTAAAATACTGGTAGGCGGCGGCCATTATCTATTTTTTCAAAGTATATGGTTTGGGCATTATTAATAATACATTTTTGTCGTGGTCGAATAATGGCGGGCACTCAAAAATGGTTAGTGGATGCTTTGGTGCCCTCGAGCTAGGACCCCCCGTCTAAATATTTGTCTTTGCCCATTACAAGGGTGTGTCAAATCGGTTGAACAAAAAGTGCACTACAATATTTTATGCTTTAAACTAAAACCACAACTTAAGAGGTTATACACAGTCAGAAGGCCGAAAAAAGCGACTTTTCAAGAATTTTTTCTGGAAAGATATTTTAATTTATTAAAGTAAAAATTTATACAGGGTGATGAAAAAAGGTGCCCATGATTGATATTGGAACAATGCTTTCTGTTGAAGCATTGTGGAAATCGCAACAAAACTGGTCCAAATAGATTCTGTTTAAAATTATACAGTTTGTGTAAGAGCACAACTTGGCAATACTGCATATATTTCTTTTTCTAAAGAATTACTTTCAGGTAGGCCTACTTCTTGTATCTAAGCAACCAACACTGACAGATACTGTCACTGGCGTAAGACAAACAACTGTCACGTTGACATAACTTTTTTTATTTCAAAAGAATTTAATGTAATTAAACAAGAATACACAACAAGCAGGTAATTGAAGGGCTGTATGCAAAAAGTCCCTAAGTGGCGTAGAGATTTTCTACTATTTGCGTTTTTTCCGATAAGAATGGATGAACTTTCGGTCGCACTTACTGATTCCCGTTTAAAAGGCCCCTAACCATGTTATTTAGTAAAAACAGATCAGCCAAAAACGAAATAATGTAATTTCCCGATCAAATTGAAACATAAAATCTCAAATATCTAAGAATAGGATAAAGTGACTTAGTGACCGTCGCGCTAATCCTTGTATGCTTCGTCCTGATCCAGTTTCAATCGCTTCCACAACTGCTTCCTCCAACGGTGGTATACGAACTTCACGAGGACCTCTACCGTTTACAGAAATCGGCACTATTTGGCCATTTTCTCTTAATTTTTGCTCCACTTTTCTAATTACGTTAGCATCTGGATGACGTCGATGTGGATACACTCTAGCATATTCTCTAGCAGCTTCCGATGCGTTATTATCTGTCTCACCCAAGCGGAGCAACATGTCTAGATATTCACTGAAATTGTATTCCATTTTAAGACTTTTTAGGGCATTTGAGTTGTATCGTTCAAATTTGACAAGAGAACTGACATTGAAAAGTGAATTATTGTTGCCAACGTTTCCTAGGAGATTTGCGATGGTGCGACATAGATACATTTTCCTCGAAGCCAAGAAACTGTACTTTTGACATCGGTAATAAAGTTGGTTTCAATAGATTTTTTACACTTTTTTTTTTAAAAAGCACCATCAACTGCATCAAATTTAGACCCTAACAATGAAATTATTACAAAATTGTTAATCGATTAGATTTTTATTATCTGAATAGGAAAGCTTATATCTTGGTGAAGAAACAACAAATTTTATTTTGGCTTTCAAATTCGTGTTTCGTTAGAAATCGTCTATAACATGTAGCTACTCACGGGCACCTTTATTTCATCACCCTGTATACATATTGTGGTAACTTTTAACTTTATTTTGATATTTTTTATTTGTAAAAATAATGATTTTTAAAGCTGCTATAACCGATGTCCGGGAGCTCCTCTAAAAAAGGCGTCTTGTGGTGAGCACGATATCTCTGGATTGGATCATCTAAAATGGAAAAACAAAAAAAAAATCGGTAATATAAAATCTAGTATTTAATCGAAAAAATTTAACAAATTGGCGGCTTCTCACAACAAATTCAATTTTCGATAAAAAATTTGGTGTTAAATTGTTTATACAATGGAAAATATTTATCGGCGAGAAAAAACATTCGATCAATCACTAAGAAATATATTTATAAAGCGAGACTGATCGGTTTAACCGTTTCCGAGAAATCTTGCGCACCGACTTTACCCACCGACTCAAAATATAGTTTTGAGACAAATGCGTTCAAAGTTTCAAAAGCACTTTACACATAGTAAAATTTTTTTTTTCAATTTACACTGAGTCGTCCATTTCAGGACCATATAATAAACCCACCGTTAATTCGGCAGCTTCTATATGTATGGTGCATTACGAAAATGAAATTAAAAAAATAATTTTGTTTTGTAAATCCTGATTGCTATAACCCTTAAGAATATTTTTCTTCTAAGACTGACGCCCCATCACTTTGTAACTACATATGCCTTCTGACTGCTAAAGGAACATATTCTAAAAGATCAACCAAATTATTTTCTAGAAAATGTTGATAGTAACTGTTGTCTCCGTTCAGACGATTATGAGAATAAATGGTCCTATTATCTGGTTATTAATGATACTTGTCCATATGTTGCGTTGCTATTTTTTATCTGTTTAAGAGTTATTTTTATTTAATATTTGGAGGTAGGGATTTAACAAGTCTTCTGTGTAGTGTCTGCTCAATCGTGCGCTTTTATCCTTCGGTGTATTTTATCCTTTTCAAGAGTACAGGTCTACATACCGTGCGTTTTTTAACTGTTGCCATAGGGAATTGCATGTTAAAAATTGTACCCGGTGTTAACTTTTGTTCTGATGAAAATATTTAAACAATTTTTGGAACAAAGTTGGAAGATTCTTTAAACTATCGAATAGATTACAATTCAATATTCTAAACTGCCAAAAAAGTTTTAAAAAAAATATTTTTATAAAAGCGTTTTCTTGCCACAAGCATTTCTAGCAGTCTGAAATGTCACTTGACTTTTGTCACCTTGTTTAGGGAATCACTTAGTAGGGCCATTTTTTATTGACGGAAATTTGAACCAGCATAAATCTTCTTCAAATGGAGGTAGGCCCGTAATTGGATACTTTGAGATGCAACGGAGCAATAATATTTCAACATGGCGAAGCACCAGTCCATAGTGCTGCTATCGTCAGAGAGTTTTTAAACGAAACATTTCCTGATAGTTGAATTGGCCAATATTGGATCATTCCATTGGCCTGCTCGAAGTCCTGACGTAATACCACCCGATTTTTTCTTATGGGTAGATTTAGGGACACAAGTTTACGATCTCATAAGAGATCCACCAGAAACTGTGGAAGAACTAAGGGCAAGAATAACTGAAGCCTGTAATTCCATTACAGTGCGAACTTTACAAAACACTCGAAGAAATTTTCAAGATCGCTTGGGACATTGTCTAGCAGTCGAAGGAAAAGAAAACATTTTGAACAATTCTTTTGGTAATTTCTGATAATTTTTGTTAATTTGTAGTCATTTGTATTTTAATGGTTTTTACGTTTTGTTTTTTTTATAAATAAATGTTTACATGTTCTGTCTTCCAAAAGTTAATTTAATCATAGCCCCGAAGAGCTTTCGCTATTTATTTTTTAAAACAAAGTGACAAAGGTCAACTGACATTTTAGCCAACTAGAAATGATAGTGGCAAGAAAACGCTTTTGCAAAAATATATTTTTCAAAACTTCTTCAACAGTTTAGGATTTTTAATTGTAATCTATTCGATAGTTTAAAGAATCTTCCAACTTTGGTCCAAAAATGGTTTAAATATTTTCATCAGAACAATAGTTAACACGGGGTACAATTTTTACCATGCAATTCCCTATAGCAACTGTTAAAAAAACGCACTGTATACGAGCTCCAATGTTTCGTTGCTTTTCTGGCGATTCTTTCATTTTCACTATGAAATATCTGGTTTCTTTTTTTTATTTTCGATTTAAGACTTTTGGTCTTTCGTTCACTTCTATCGTTTTGATTATAATTGTTTTGTTATATTCTGCGACATTTCTCCTGACTCTTCTTCTTATCTCCTTATTGAGTTCTTTTACTTTTATTTTTATTATCATACCTTTCACTGAATTTCTTATGTTTATCAAGTTTTTAGGTTTCTCCTTTTTTTAGTTTATTTAGTGTTGTGCACTGATTATTTTTTCTATTGTTACAATATCATTTTA
The DNA here is from genome assembly GCA_949768715.1 of Dascillus cervinus. Taxonomy (NCBI): domain Eukaryota; kingdom Metazoa; phylum Arthropoda; class Insecta; order Coleoptera; family Dascillidae; genus Dascillus; species Dascillus cervinus. The sequence continues at coordinate 12,178,668 of OX458322.1, read as the reverse complement.
CAATTTCATTTCTACCAAGTATTACAAGTAACCTCTAAAATTCAATATTTCGGTAGCCGTAATTAGATAACAACATTGTAACTAGCAAAACATGATTATTGAGCAGAGCGTTTTAAACGATCTATATCTTTTATTTTCTTCTTCTTGAGGGCGTAATTCCTTTTTGGGATTGAAACTGATGAAAATCCACTTATTGTAACTTACATAATACTACTCAAGAGAAAGAAAAAGAAAAGGTATAGATCATTTAAAACCCTCTACCCAAAAATCATGTGTTGCTAGTTACAATGTTGTTAGTTGCGGCTACCGATTTAAGGATCACTTTATACTCCCGGAACATTTTTGTAGAATACAATCTTGTTTGCCCCAATTCCTAAAATTGACGCTATCAATACGATTTGGAGGTCTGCGTAGATAAAACAGCAGAATTGTATTTGTTCATTAAAAATGAATAATAATTACTTACCTTTTTTTTAAATTCATATAAAAAAAAACTGAAAATTAAAACAATACTTGTTTATACTTGTTTATGTTTCCTATCTTTATTTACTTCGTGTAAAAATGACCCCGTTTACTGTACAATAAATTGATGCAGTACAAGCACCCACCGTGCGTTCAATAAAAAACTCAATTAGGCTAAGCTATGATTTTAATTTTAAAAGTTGGTAACAGATTGTGGTGTAACGTATTATACGATGGCTTGAATTTTCAGTTCATCAGGCTGTATATGCTCCACTCAAAAATCCGGTGTTTCTTATGGCTTTTTCTTTAATTTGCATCGGAATTTTATTAAACTAAAATCTGATTTATTACTTTAAAAAGAGCCAAAGCCAGTTATGGATTTATAATTATTAAGATATTTTTTACGCCCTGGATTCACTGTTGTAAATAATTCGAATTGGAAACGCTGAAGTAAGTGCACTTAACTGTTACGATTTAATGAATTTTGTAAAGGAATTAGGTAGGTAAGTACATACCTACTTTTGTTTGCATAAGTGAAAGTTTGCTACGCAATTATTCTTATTGATGAGAATGATTTTAGTTAAATATTTAGAAGTAATTAAGCACTTAAAAATACAGAAAGTACTGTTTATTAAAGTGAGAAATTTACCAATTAACAATAGCAATAGTTGAATACTTGCCCTAGTTATTTGAAATTTTCGCAATGTCAATACACTTCTTTATATTGCGTGTGTGCCCATTCACGCATAAACAAATGGAAATATACAACTAATAATGAAAATAAGATCAAGATATTTTTCAACTATTATGAAGGTTCAGAAAAACGGTCAACAAACTCACATTTAAGTTTTTAAATTAAAAGTTTTTATCGGATACACAAAACAACAAAATGTGTATTTTCGAATAAAAGTCGGTACTTATGATGCAAAAAATCATTTATTACTATATTGAAAGATTCTAAATGTTTATTATAAGAAAGTTTCGTAATTCCCAACAATTTTTTGCAATAAATTTGTTAACAATTTTATTATTTACACTGGTGCAATTTTTTTTTTACCTTTTCATTTAATTGCATTAAACAGATTATAAACGTTGATTATTTTGAAGGGAAAGTGATTCCCATGTATCACATAAAGATCAATAAAAATGTTTTTCTACGACAATATCGAAATATGTTTATTTCACGAGCGTAAATTCAATCATAAACAACTACATTTTGTACAGAATTTCATTTCGCATCGGTTGCTAGGCAAGTTGCTAGGCAACAAATGTGATATGAAATATTTCGTATTCGGTTCGCTGTTTTTGGTCACAAATGTTAAGGCGGTCTAGAAAATCGAATGTCATCAGTTTGCTTCTGTCAATATTTTTGTACGTTGCAGATAATAATTTCGTAGTTATTTTCGATAACTTTTACAATTAATATGGAAAGTGATAGTGATAATGACTTGGAATTGACACCTCCAAACATAACTGAAGTTGCAAAGTTAACAACATTAAATTTATTACCGGAAACGTCTAAGAAAATGTATCAACGCGCTTATAACCTCTTCTTTTCTTTTTTTTTGTTTGAATTATGTTAAACGCGTGAGCAGAGGTTATCGCAGAAAAAAATTAGTATGCAACGCGCACAAAATGGCAATTTTACACTCGTATGAATTGCTGCAGTACGGGTCTTCGACCGTACTGCAATTCATACTCGTGCAAAATGAGCATCATTTTGTGCTTGTTGCATAATATACTATTCAAACACCGACTATATTGCACAACATAATCATTTACAGATAAAATATTTTCTTATCATTCACTTTTTTCCAATTAAAACGTCTCTCACATAAAGTCGTAAGTAAATAGTATTAGTATCAAATATTGAATTATTTGAAACATAACCAAATAAAATGTTACGTAAATCAGATAATGTGAAAGGAGTGTTTAATTAGTAGAATTATGATAAAGACCTTAATTTCGCAATATCGCGTTAAAAAAATATTACTAATAATCAATTTGTCAATGGCCAAAATGTGTTTAAAATATTTAAAATACAGAAGTATGTTTGAATTAATTTAGCAAAGTTACCTAAATCTTAAATAAATAATTAACTTTATGAATATTAATTGCTGTATTTTTTTCAGCACAATAAAGAAATGATTAATAAAGTAAATATCTAACAGTATCTACGTTAAGTGCAAACAGTAAAAAGATATCACTAGACAGTATGAAATAAATCACCATTAAGTTTGTTAACAAGTTATCATTATCACGCACAGTGTTCGACTTGAAAAGATCAAAGTAGTGGAGTACTTGATAATCGAAATTGTGATATAGGAAAAAACAGTTCAATAAAATTGTTCAAACCAACAACATTCTTGTGCAATATCCTTATTTGTGTGTAAAACCCATAAACAAATTTAGCGTAAAGTGATTGCAACAATTTCACTTATTCTTTTATAATGGCAATAGGTTTGTGTAAACATTATTTTTTTGGCGGTTAATGATTTTTTTGCAATATTTAATGACTAAAATAATTTTAAGTAGGTAAATGTAATGGCGTAAGTTTGAATGTTTAAATTAAACAATTGTTGAATTCAAACGGTTTTTAATTTGTTTAGATTATACTTTCAGCGGCTGTAATATACAATACATCGACGTACAGCACGGATTTAAAAAATCAAATTCTTCTGTAACATGAATTAAAAACATATTATGCATAATGTCGTAGATTTAAAAGGAACTGAAGATACTGAAACAAAATCTCATATGTATAAGACTATAAGGACAATGATGACTGAATTAATTAATTGTAATATAATTATACATTTACCAAAAATATTTATGTTAAAATAGCAATCGTGCAACAAAATTAAACTCAAAAATTATATTTGAAAATAAACTGACAATATACGAGGGGTAGCTAGAATTCAGTAACCCTTTTGCTTTTAAACAAAAACTATTTAATCAATATACCTATAATATACAGCGTTTCAGAAATAGGTGTATTAATTTGAATACGAAAATAGATTGTAGATTTAAATTATGTATCTATTATTTTTTATACGGAATTATAAAGTGAGTCAAATTTTCAGCATTGCCAACACAATTTTTTAAAATTTTTTTAGCCATGCTTACAAAAGTTAAAATTTAAGCCATCGCTGAAGAAGCGGCTCAAACATATTTCGTAGCATAGGACAAGCTTCTGAACTCTACTGCCAATTCGCGCGACTACTTATTTATAGCGAATGTTATTGGTTAATTATTGTAAAAACACTTGTCATCGAAGAAATGCTTAAGGCACTTAAACAAGCAAAAGTGATGATAAATCTGGACTATACGTTAGATGGCCTGCAATCTCTCATCGGAAACAAAAACGACTTCCCAGTAGCTACACAACTTTCCCCGCGTTGGTTTATGATGCTATTTGGTTACTATTAAAATTATTTTCGTTACTTTTGACTGATATTTCATTTGCCTTGAATTTTATTTTTTTGTACATTATCGCTAATTGAGATTTCTAGAAAGTCTAAAGTGTCACACTCGCGGCTGATCATGAGATGATTTTGTTTAAATTTCTGATACGTAATGATTACTGTAAAAAACCCGTCGAGTGTTTCTCAAACCTCTATTTTTAAAAATTACAGCTATAGTGATTCACAATCTAATCCTTTTAATCTCCACGTGAGGAAATAACTCATAAAAGTTTTTCGAGTAGTTCCGTTAAAACGAAGCTTTACTTAATTTACTCATTAAAGAGATAACACAAATAAAATCACTGAATTCTGTGAATTAAGTGTTTATTACATGTTGGTTATCTGAAGAAGATCTAGTACGATAATAACTTAACCCATATATTAATAAAATGTTTATCGGTAATTTTTTTTTTTGGTACAAGTAACGAACAACTGCGTTATAACTTGCTGTTAATTCATTTAGAGTGAAAAGCAAACATGAACACCAAGTTAATACCCAATTACATACACAATTTTTTCATATAAATTATATAATTAATTACATTAATAATCATAGCTTTACTCTTGTAAAAGAAACCTATATTTTTCCCGCCACGTTTTGATAGGTTCTTAATTGTTACAATCCCCATACATACAACAATATTGAGAAAGAAATTGTTGCAAGTAAGGAACTAAAATTTTTACACTGTCATCTTAGCAGTTAAAAGACCTATCAAAATCATGGCGAATATATATTGGTCGTTGTATAAAAAAATTGACGATGATATCATTACCTTAATAAGAACCACTCTGTATACAAAAGACTCTGTCAAAAGATGTAAAATTAAATTAAAAAATTAACCTGTTTCGCTTTTTTTAAACTCGATAGTTTAAGAATGATCAAATTATTGTTTTATTTTTGTCAATATTGTTTTCTCAACTTTTTGCTTATATAAGAGGGCAACATTTTCGTAGCGTCGTATTGACAGTTAAAAGATGACGAAAAAATAGGGGTTGATATTTAAAATTTATATGGTTGACGATGGCGTCATTTTTTGACAAGAAACAGCCTGTATATAAAAATGTTATGTCAAAAGTTAATATTTTTATAGTAGTTTTGTTATATTTTTGTTTCCATACTTTATTTCTTTTAGTTCAAAAGAAAACAGGCGGACACTAACTTTAGGCACGCACTGTATAGGGTAATTCTGAATGTCGTCGACTGAATTAAAATTACTTTCTGTCAAAAACTGGGAATTTCAAATGAGGCATTTTGTTTTCTAAGATATTTTTAGCGTCACTTTGGGGAGTTCTAACTTAGTAAGAACACATTTTCGGAATAACTAAGCAAATATCACCTTAGTTTTAGGCTGAAACTTTATATATAAATGTATTTTGTTACTTTCAGAATGCAGCAACAAAATAATATTAGTTGGTGCAAGCAATATCTTACGTTTTAAATTGAAATTGGGGATATTTCAGAGTTAGTTGGGCATAAAAGTTACGTCTATTTCATTTTCCTGTTAATTTCCAAAAATTGCTGGTCACGTTATTAAGAATCGCTGAATAAGTAAATAACTTGGAAATAATTATCTAATTTTGTAAGAATATGTTTCTTTGATAATGAGAAATAAATGATATTATTTCTAATTCTTTCTTCAGAAATTAAATAAATAATTTTAAAGAAAGGTTTAATCTCTTACGTAGGTTACAAGACACCCTGTATACAGGTTGTGTATAAGTAGGTACACAGTTAATCAATTTAAAATAGACTCGATGGCCGAGATTTTTTGAAGTATTTTGTTGGTTTAAAATCTCATGTAGGTATATTCATTAAACAATTCCACAAGAACGAATATTAAAAACAGAATAACAGTAAAACTTCAAACTCAATGTTGTGTGTTGTTTTAAAACAACAAATTTTTAAAATAAATTAATAAATTAATTATTTTATTTTATTAAAATTTTAGATGAAGAAAGTGCAGCCAAATCGCAACATGTACAAAGGAAAATTAAGAGGTCGAAATTAATATATCCAACACTTTTGACGTTCTTCGTAGCTGAAACCATTGGAACTGCCTTACTTCTTTTTTTGGGATGTATGGGTTGCGTGTTAGACGTCACCGGAATGCCGCTATCTCATCATCTACCGACATTCACATTTGGACTAACAGTTATGCTTGTAATACAAGTAAGAAAACTTTATACTTTATCAGTAGAGTTCTCCAATACTTATAATGCGTTTATGACTTCACGCTTTAAATAGTTTACAACGGGCTCTTAACATACAATGAATATACAAGGAGCGGCGCGTGCTTTTGCTTTTTGCTTACGTTCAGATCTTTATGTAAAGCTGGACAGGGTGGGTGATATTAGGGAAACTTTCACATTTAAATAATTAAATACTGTAAATGTAAGTTATGCATTAAACGAAATCATCAATATCATATCTGTACCAGAGAAGCAGAACGATGTATGTCCAAAAGTGACAATGTTCAGGAAATGCAAATTAATAACTTGATATCTTTGGTGTTACTTTAAAGTAATGCTTGGAGATACATCATAATACAACACAAACTCTAAGTTTGGACATAATTCCCTTTGTAATGTGTAGATGGGCCATTTTTAATCAATGTACATCAAAATTTCGTGGTTGGAAAAAGTGGACATACATCGTTCTGCTTCTCAGGTACAGATATTATAATATAATTATTATAAATAAAGCCACAAGCTGCTTTCTAAATAAATATAATATATTGTAATACACCCCTGGATGGAGTTGTCTAGCCTCGGCACGTGCCGCTGTAAAATATTTACAGCTTGAAGTCATAAACACACTATAAGTATTGCCGAACTATTACTACATTTTTAGTTAACATAAAACTTAAGAAATAATAATAATTTATTACACAAGTCGATAAAATTGGGAGTGAATTATTTAACCCTTAAGGATGCGCGTCCTTGTATAAAGTACAACACTTTTATTTTTCGGATTCCTGTTGCAACCTGTTGGCAGTTATTTGTTCAAATTACCTTTCTATTCTTCCATTGTCATCCCCATCACCCAATGGAGTTGTAAAATTTTCATTGATTATAAAGTATTTTATTAATTTTTCCCGTTTATGATGTCACAATGGACATCTCAGAATGACGTGGTTTGGTAAACTAATAATAATTATTCACAAGAAAAAAAAACGAAAATCTGAAATTTTGTATATTATAAAGTAAGAAAAATGTACAAAAACTACGTGTTGTATAAAATACAACAACGCGCCTACTTACGTTATAAAAACGTACGCGCCTCCTTAAGGGTTAATGGCGAGACGATGTCGAGACGTTAAAGATTCAGGAGTGCATAATAAAACTTTATCATAGATCTACCTTTTGGCGCAATTTGTTTGAATCTTTTTCTCAAATTAAAAAATACGGTATACCACAGTACAAACGAAATCGGTCACGAAAGTAGAATTTTAACTCACGGTAGTAAAAGTAAGTCTACTAGAGCTTATTATAGTTATTATAAGAACTGTGAATTACTACAAAAAAACAGTATACAATATACCAAAAAAAAAATCTTCACTTATCTGAACGGTTATTAAAGTGCTCGGGCGCTTCGAGTCCTAGTGGTTTAAATCTTGTCTAGCCAGGTAAAATATCACTTTCTTGACTTTTATGTAACTAACTATTTTATGCTTTCGAAGTAAGTGAATAGACAATACAAGTTTACCGCAAGAATTGAATAAATTAATTTATTACCGAATATATTATATTGTTGATTATTTTTTAATGATTTCATTTACCAATCGTTTAGCAGCATTTGGGCACATGTGTTTAATTCTGTCCAATCACAACATTATTATAGTGAGAATAATCTACTGTATATTATTCTCGCGAGAATAATTTCTAGTATTTTGTTTTCGTTACTCGACAACACATTTTCTAGTTTTGACATCTGTCACCAGTTTTATTTTAGTTTATAATGAGTTAAACTGTATTTTTTATGCTGTATTTTTTATTTAAACATTAAAAAATAATCTTCCGAATACTACTCGAGAGTGCGAGTTAATTAGAAAATAATTCTCCAGTTATTTTCTCAAAGTGGCAACAAGTTTTCGAAAATCTGTCGAATTATTTTCAATTTATTCTCACTCGCTTGTGATATTACTTATGATAATTGATAGCAATCAGGATTGTTTTTGATATGTTTAGTTTATTTTCAACGATGCATTGTTTGTGACCCAAAAAAGATTACTTTATTGAAGGATGCGAATAAATAGCCACTTTAACAAATCATTGTAATAATAAGCAATATAATCTACTTTTTGATTGTATTCTATACATGGATTAAGCTATAGATTGTAGTTGGTGATAAGCATTCATAAACAAATTAATCAATCAAAGTTATGAGGATACAAAACAATGCACGAAAACAAAGTAGCCACTTGAACGAAATTTTAATGTATATAGGATGGTCCTAAACAACTGCGAAGGTTTCCAATGGGTGGTTCTTTGACAAGCACTCGCGGGAGTCTGACAGACTCCCACTTTTGATTGCACAAAATTTTAATTTGAAATGAAGATAAATAAAAATGGTTTGGTAGTTTTAATGTATATTAGCAAATAACATAACACATTTTGCAAAATTTAACGGAAATATTTAAAAATTAAAAAAGATGTAATTTCGAGCAGCGTTGGAAGCAAAAAATTTTTCCTCGTTGTTGCCGGATTATTGTAAATATCTTTTAGGTTAAAATGTTAAATGAATAAATAGTTGTTCATGCTACATTAAAGGAGCACAATACACAAAAAAAACTTTTTAAATTATTATTTAATGTTAAATTATTGTAGTCACAACTATTAAAAACTATTTGGTATTTGGTGGCAATGTAAAAAAAATTGTTTTAGAAGATATTAAGACATTTAGAATTGCCGTGTGACGACACAGGGCTAAACCCAAGCGACCGCCTTATCTTTTACATGCAAAAGCTACTTGCTTTCGCACAATGATTTATCTACCTAAAAATAATATTTTTAATGCTTAATTTATATGAGACTGTGTGAATGTTTGCGCTAAAGACGATAAAAGAATCAGAATTTCGATACAGTGTTTAGTTTTTTTAAAAAAATATTAAATAAGACAGCGCCCCGACTGTGCGTTGCGTTACGTGGGGTTATTGAGTAACTTAGGTACTTAATGATTTCTGTATAAGTGCATATTCTATGACTTGTTACGCTCGTCGTACGGTCCTGAAATATCTACGAAAATATTTTTTAAAGCAACGAGGTTTGTGGCACCTGTAGTGAACCCTCATTATCATCAGTAAAAGTTGATGGCGATTTAAAGTCGTAAATGCAGAATAACTCAGAGTTATTTGCAATAGTAGCCACAAGAACATCGCCGACCAGTTTTTGGGTGCAGTGAACCAACAGGACATCGTTTTCCTAATAGAGAAAAATCGCCGAAACGATTTGCATTTTGGTCAGAATTTTGTAAAAGGAAATCATTTCAACTAGGACAAAATGCAAGAATTTGCAATAAACATATTTTAGAAAGTGATTTAGACGAATCGTTTGTTCTAAGAAAAAAATTTCTACCAAATTCAAAAGAACTTTGTTTAAAAAAAAGTGCTGTACCATCAGTACATATTAACCTATTGGCTCAAAAAAAATAATCTCGTACATCAAGGACCTCTAACGTAATCCAGACAAACCATACAACCGAAATATAAAATCTATTTATTAATCAGAATAATGAAAACAAAAAATGTGAAGTTGGTATTCAGTGTGAATTAGGTAAAGAAACTATAAAAAGCAATGACGACCGAAACTTTTGCGCTTCATTTCAAAACGTCCCTTTTTACGTATGTTAATTTACATTCGGTAACTTAATAAACGTGTACATAGTGTCGTTCATTTATGTAACTCAAAAAAATTAGCTAATGCGGTAGAAATAACCTTTAGAAGCGCGTACAAATGATACGAATCACTGCGCCGTGTCATCCATCGCATTCAATATATTTTTAAAAAAAACTAGACACTATATTAAAATTTTGGTTGCACTATCGTCTTCAGTACAAAAAAAAACAGTCTAAATACTCGTAACAAAATTTCGAAAATATTGTTTAAATGTAGGTAAATGATCGTGTGAAGCGAGCAATTTTTGCACGTATAAGATAGGGTGCTGCACTTAGCTCGACCCAGTGACGTCACGCGCCTATTTTAAATTTATTATAACTCATTAAATAACCTGAGTAGAAACAAAATACATATACCATTTTTCTTAGAATTAAGCGTACTTTTAAATTAAACGAACTTATTTTTTGTGTATTGTGCGCCTTTAACCTTGGGGTCTGTACAATGAGTACACCAAATTACTGCATGTTTTTAACATATACACTTTCTGTAGATTTTACAAAAGTATCGAGACTTATTTTTATTTTTACACCGAACGCAATATTTTCGTTGTCCTTCCTTCCTCATTATTATTATCCATTTTTCAACAATAATAAAGTAGGTTACTAATAACTAAAAACGCAATTCACAATACCTATTTCGGGGACTTTTCAACGTCAACTAGTTAAAAAAATACTTATAAGGAATTTTGTGAGGAAAAATTTTGCTGTTATCATTTTAAACATAATATTATGTCATCAAAATATCACGCTGATAACTCCGCGCTAGAACGTGACCGCTCGCGCGGAGTCTCGCAAATTTTTTTCGCATTTTTAAGAACCAATAGACAATAACGGATGTACCAATACATGATATTATACCAATTCGAACGATGGGAAGGTACTGAAACATGCAATGCAATATATGTATACATCAGTGCGATTATTATCAACAATTGCAGTTGTGCGGAGTCTGTCACAGACTTGGGCACGAGTGCTCCAGGGTTAAAGCGTTTGTTAAAGCTTAATTTATCTGTAAATGATGATTAAAAAATCCCAGAATATTATATTATATTATAGAACCTACATGTGAAGTTTAGTAGCATTAGGTATAACTATAAATTCTGTTGAATTCTGTAGGTAGGTATTTAAGAGATTTGATTTTTTTTTTGAGAAATTGAGTTTTTAAAGCATCCAATTTCAATAACCAATGAACACGGCCACTAATTGCATTAATTTTTTTGCATGAACAATAATAACTTTTTCAATTTACAACATTACTACAGTTTTTGTAATTTTATTTTTAGATATTTGGACATATATCAGGGGCCCATTTAAATCCTGCAGTGACTTTGGCTTCGGTTCTGCTAGGATATCTCAAACCAATTACTGCAGCAGTATATGTTGCTGCTCAGTTTTTAGGTGCTATTATAGGATTTGTTATATTAAAGGTAAAGAATATAAAGGTCATTGACTATTTTTTAGTTATTTGAAATTTAACTAAATACTAACTCCTTAAAACAATTTTATGATCATTGCTATACATAATAGCATAGGTAGGTAAATACTTCATTGTAACACATGATTCTGAAAGTAATTAAAAAAATATCAAGGTAAAGTTAAATAAAATTAAACTGTTCATTTAATACTTAACCTTTGGATTTTTGTAGATAAATAGGTATCTTCTATACTTAAATTAATTGCGCACTTACCTAACATAATTATTTATTGAAGTTTTAATATTTTTTTGTTAAATTGCATTCAAAACTTTGCATTACTGAATTTTATTTTTAGATTTTACTACCAGGAGAATACGTAGAAACGGAAATATTTGATATATCAAAAAATGCCACGGTACATAGACTTGGTATTTGCAGCACAGTTCCACATCCAAAAATGTCTTCAATGCAGGTATGAGTAATAAAGAAGAAACGAAAATTAACAAAATTAATTTCAAATAATTGCAGGCATTGGCTTTAGAATCAATAATTACATGTATCCTTATTTTGGTATGTTGTGCTGTTTGGGACAAACGTAATGAGGCAAAATCAGATTCAATACCTTTACGATTTGGCTTAATTATTTCTTGTCTCGCAATGGTATCGGTAAGTTTTTTTTTGATTTTACAGTAGTTGCTTTCACTGAAATAAAACATTTTTATTAGGGTCCTTACACAGGTGCTAGCATGAACACCGTTCGCAGCTTTGCACCAGCCTTAATAAATGGTGACTGGCAAGGGCAGTGGGTAAGTTTGTTGGGAGATACTACTGTGGAACTCATTACATTGTAAATATACTCCACAGATATATTGGGTAGGCCCAACAATCGGGGCATTGACCGGAGCAGGATTCTATAAAACTCTCTTTAGTCATCTTGAGGAGGAATGTTCAACAGATGAATTAGACGCAATTGAACTAGATTCCAAACACTAAAGGATTACTTTTAGATAATAAGAGTTTTCGCGTTACGTTCTGTTAATTTTGCATACACTGTTAAAGTATATTATCAGATATTCAATAATAGTCTGCTATGAATTGGTTAATATACTTTACGTTATTTTGAAATGCGTAATGCGGAAAACTACTAATTCAGTGCCGTTTTTTAAATTTTGTACATTATCATGATTTATACAACTGTCATAAAAATCTCATTTACTAAACTTGTTTGTTGACGACAGTTTGTGCTTGATAGTTTTGTTAATATCTGTAGTTTATTTATTGTTGATATTTTTTAATACACTTTTATTTACCTATATTGTCATGTTTGTAAGATGTAATTGTATTTATGCCATTTGAACGGATCTAATTTAAAGCTATACAGATGTTCAGTTATATTAAAACAATATTTTCCCAAAAATATAAATTACAGAATTCCGAATAATTTAACGAGATACTAACCTTCTTTGGTAGAATACCGTTTTGTGTAACCATTCGATTAATTTATTATTAAATAAATAAGTTTTTATTTAATATACTCCCTTCGCCAAATGCAATGAATTTTTGGCAAAAAGTAAAAAAAAAAACTTACCATCGATCAAAAAATACTTGTGTTTGATAGTGAAATATCTGCTCCATACAACGAATGATAACGATAACGAATTGATTCAAGTGTGGTATTAAGTTTTAAGATGACAACAGCAGCTGAGACAGTGACTTATCAAATGTTCTAAATTGATACGCTGTTAACACTCCTCGGTATAGTCAGGACTTCTTTCCGAAGTCGTTAAGGACGGGGTTTACTTCAATACGATGACATATTTAAATCTAAGGTTTGCCTTTTTGGCAATAAATTAAATGAAGCAAAGCATGGCAGGGATTGTGTTATAATTGAAAACGACAAAATTTGTTTACAGTGAAATCTCCCTTGGAAGGACATCAACGGGACCGACTAAAAGTGTCCCTTCAAGAGGGGTGTCCGCCTAAAAAAAATATGAAAAAAATCGGTTTCTTAATGAAAACTGTAATTAAAGAAATTGCTGCATTTAAAAAGTATATGTAAATATTTTTAAAATAAACAAAAAACTTAAAACTTGAGGAAAAAATAAGGATTTGTTACCTTACAAAATACATACAAAATATAACAGAATATAGTAATACATAAAATGAAATGAAATGTCACTTTAATGACGCAAAAATTCATATATTGTTGTTTGTCTCCTTTTTTTCTTTAAAATGGCGTCCAGAAATCGTATTTCTAATTTGGAAAGAAGCTCCAAAGACTCTATATCTCCGTGATCTTTGGCAAAACGTTTAAGTTTAGATTTATAAATAAGGCGTCGATTTGGACTGAGTGATTTCGGTGTACCTCCACTTTTTCTAGTGTAATTAGTTGCATGGTTCGGGCTCTCATACTAAATTACTTTAATGCTTTTACAAACGTTTGATTATTTCAAAATAACATTTCAACAAAAATATAGAAAACCCCAAGTGTACGCCTATGAGTCCTTTCACAACCGGGGGTATTGACGATTGTTAGTGCAGAATCTATCTTTTTTTTAAAATTTATTCGGGAGACGTAAAAAACTTTAAACAAAGCACCTGTCGGTCCACCGAACAGGTAGAGTCAGATTCGCTGACTAAAAAATCGTCTCTAGCCCGGATGTTGTTTGGACTGGAACAGAAAGTGTTGAGTAGTAATTACCCTTTACTTTTGACTGAAAGAATATTTAATATAGAGCGGAAATAACGGATAGAGAGAGCCGCGGGGACAGTAATTATTGGAGAATGGACCTTGGACGGCGAGCGCGATCGCGTGGATTTGGCTCGTAGTCCACTGACGCCCGAATCAAGGGATTCGGGTGGACAGTGGCTCGCTGGAAGAATTTTTCGGCGAGGGAGACGGTGTGTTCGCGAAGAGATTCGATTTTTAGGTCGCGGAGGATGGTTGTGTTACGAACGAACCAGGGTGCGCTCGCAACCAAACGAAGGGCTTCGTTTTGGACGGCGTAAACCGACGCCATGTAAGAACGCGGCGCGTATCCCCAGACAGACATCGCGTATGTGAGAGTAGGGCGGATAATCGTTTTGTATAGCAACAGTTTGTTGTCAATGGACAACACACTGTTACGACCGAACAGAGGGAAAAGTTGAGCTATACGCCCGTAGGCTTTTTGTCGGACGTGGTTTACGTGGAGCCTCCAGGAGAGTCTGTTGTCAAGGATGACACCCAGATACGTCGCGGAGGCGTGCCAGTTTATTAGTTGTTTAAATAAGGTGACGTTGCCTGACGGGCCTTGCCGCCTTTTTGTGAAGAGGACGGCTTGAGTTTTCGCGGGGTTTAACGCAATACGCCATGTCGAGTACCATTCCTCCAGGTTGTCAGCCACGCGCTGAAGGCGACATGTGACAATTTATGGTTCGGAGCCGCGAGAAAGAAAAGCGGTGTCATCAGCGTACTGCGCTAAAATAGCTTCATGCGGAATCGGAATCGGTATATCCGCCGTGTAGATATTGAAAAGAGTCGGCCCCAAGATCGAGCCCTGGGGAACTCCGGAGGAAATGGGTTTAATTTGTGATACTTTGACTCTGAATTCTCGCCCTGAAAGATAGGAGCGGATGAGACGCACGAGTGGTAATGGGAAATTGAAACTTATTAATTTGTAAACGAGTCCGTCGTGCCAGACCTTGTCGAACGCTTTCGCGACGTTTAGATTTATAAATAAGGCGTCGATTTGGACTGAGTGATTTCGGTGTACCTGCACTTTTTCTAGTGTAATTAGTTGCATGGTTTGGGCTCTCATACTAAATTAGTTTAATGCTTTTACAAACGTTTGATTATTTCAAAATTACATTCCAACAAAAATATAGAAAACCCCAAGTGCACGCCTATGAGTTCTTTCACAACGGGGGGGTATTGGCGATTGTTAGTGCAGAATCGATCGTCTAGAACCTTAGTAATTGTCTGTATTCTCTAAAAAAAATTTCTTAAATTTTTTCGATTTATAGTGGACAAAATGATCTAGAAATTATGAGAATAAATTCATAATTAAAGACCATGTCAAAACTGTATTTACTTGTTTTTATAAATTTACGCATAGACGAAGAGCACAACTGAACAGAGATGCAGCTAACATCTGACACCGTAGAGGTAAAGATTTTTTCCGCTAGCAGAGACCAAAATATGAGTTGTACGAAAATTATTTTCAAAGCTAAATAAATTAATATACAGAAGATACCGCTTAATGGGATCAGTTGGGGCGATGACGTTAAAGTACTTATCACGGCTTATTCAGGTAAAAATTTTAATACTCGAAAATTTGTACAAAATTATTTAAAATTTAAAATTTGTATATTTACACATTAGGATTAGTCACTATGCAAAACTGAAAGTTTAGTTCGTTTCGTTTAAATTCGTAAATTTACCTGTTAACCAATATTTTAAAGTTACTGATAGTAAGTCCGGTACTGTTCTCGGTTTTACCTGAGCAAGCTATATTTCAACCTTTTGTTACGATGACTAGCGTAAAATCATTTATTTCTTATCTCTAACAACATCGTCCCAACTGATATTGAAAATGGTATACATGCGGTTTCTGAGTCAAGTCGGTGGCTATAACCTGCGCGCCTCAGGACCTAAACGCAGCCCTCAGGTAATAAAAATACACTTCCCTACTATTAATTATTCATAAGTTATTTAATGTGGGTTCTTGCGTTTCAGGTTCTGAAATATTCTGAAATAAATAATGGAATAATGGTAAACGTTGTTTTTTGAAATCGGAACAATCAATTCCATTGAAAATAATTAAAACAATAGTTTTCAACAAGCCGCATTTAAAATTGCCGCCTGCTACGTTGCTTAGCAACCAGCATAAGTTTTTTCCCATTTGTTTGTTGACGAGCAGACGAGACACGCGAGAGTGCGGTTAAATTCGACTAATACACATGTTGTTTATGTTTGTGAACTATTTAACCATTCATCAAGCTGGTAAGTAACCAGAGATGCATTTAGCTAGACTATTCCGTAACTGTAATTAGTAAAATCTCTTGTACACATTTTCGTTAATTAGGACGATGAAATAAGTACAAATGCAATCAACATTCCCGATTTGTTTACGCCCCTTTTGACAGGTTCATTTCCATAATAATTTTAAATTAGGTTATTAGATAGTTACCTGTTGTGTGATTGTTGAGTTTATGTAATAACATTTTCATAATTTTTAGTTACCATACAAATCTGGAGAAAACCTAAAAATGTGTTCTAATGATGAATATTTCTCAGCTACTGGATTTGATGGAGTAAGTAAAATTAGCAAACTAAAAGTAGCACTACAGATTACTAAATCTAATAAAAAATTTTTCATATGGGTACCTTGTGGGAATTCGGGGTGGATTTTGTTTGAACTCATGAGTAGGGCCTGTCTTATTTCTTCATTAGTATTCAATCAATGCCATGATAAATTAAGCTTTCATATCGATGGGTTTTTGACAAAAAATCGTAAACGACAAGACCCAAATTTTACAGGAAGTGTTTTTTTCTTATACCAGTTTTATGTCTAGCTTTAAAATGAACAAAATTTGTAGGGATCTATTTCAATTGGCAAAAAGCTTCTAGGTGAAAGAAATGAAAGAAAATTTAATATTATTATTGAATATTGTTGCGTACGATAGTTAATCAAAACAATTTAAGATTTGGATCTGTTGCTTTTGTATTGTTTTTGTCATAAATGGAAGTAAAACTTTATAGAAACAAAATTGTGACTAGATTTTCTGGCACTTACGATTATCTCTGTGTAATATATTGGCATTTCGATTGAATTAGAACTGGCACTTACGATGATGATGTTGACCATTTTCAACAAAGATAGGCGTAGAATAATGTGGAATTACATGCAGATTATCCTAAACAACTGTTTGGTTGCAAAATCCAATTTTTGGCAAATTTGTCGATTATGATGCTTTGTTAAAAATATGTGTAATTAGTATATAAAAAGAAAAAAAATACCTACTTTTGCCTTGAATGACCAGGCACTAATAAAAACTTGGTTGCTATCATGTTTTGCCCTCGTCTATTGTAATTGAGGGTCCGGTGCAATAATGAGGTATTGTCTTTTATTTTTTTATCGGTTTATATTTGTAAAGGAAGGACATTATGCCAAAGCCTGTATTCATGAATGCATGTTACGAGCCCTTGGTTGGTTTAATATTTTAGTTTCCGTAAAATTGATCAAAAACGCTCGGAACTGTAATTTATGAAAAAGGAATAGTAAGTCAACACCTTTCATGATTCTAGCGTTTTCAGAAATTTTTAAAGAACTTTTAAAATTAAAACCAGTCCCAGTGCTCATAACCAGGTTTCTAGAATTCTGGAGCGAGTGTATTTATTTTTTAAATATTTGCTTTGAAGTAATTTTTATTCATATATTTTTATTACTCACTGGAGATACCTGGTTATTGCACTGAACCCCTCAATTGACAAATCTTATCATTTTAACTTGTAACATTCCCTTGTTAAATAACGGAATTATTGCTGGTAACGTTGATGGTAGAATAATTATATGGAAAAGCGCAACTTTAGAAGTTATCGTTATGGGTTAGAATTAAATTTAGGTAACATTAAAATCAAGGCCATTCTTAATAATAAATAGTCAAAAAAAATTGAAAAAATAATAAAAAAAATAGTAAAATGAATAACTGAAAAACTAATGGATGCAATTTTTACAGCTTACTGTATATGAAGTCAGAAGAAAAATTTCGGATCATTATGTGAGGTTTTTGAAAGTTATAGATATTTATTCACAAGAAAACCAACATATCAATGACACTAAAGTACACAAACTGGTGGTACTCACTTTAGAGTATTTAGACCTACTTTGTACATTTATTTTGCAAACCACCATGTCTTGCTCTGTGTACGAAGAACTAAAAGTCTATTTGAGTATCATGGAGGTACTTTTTCTAAAAAATGTTGGTTCTTATTTAATATTCTTCTTTTAAGAAAATTGCAAAGATAAATGGCATTCCTAACAGTTACATTGAAAATATAACTGTACCTATTTGGGAAAAAGTAGTGGATCCCTCCAGCAAAGTTTGGTTTGGAAAAGAACTGCTTCGAAACTTTAATAATTTTGTACACCTGCTGGATAGAGAAAAAAGATGCAAAATAACTGAAAACAATAAGATGTGTTTGTAAGTATGATTATACATTGCTTTTTTAAGGTCTCTTCCCTTTCTAACTTTTGAACAAATTGAGTTAGAGAGTTTAAGCAAAGATATTGAATAACTATGTTTTGGTAATAAATTTATTTTTGAAAATTACAGGCATTATCAATTCGAAATTTTCAAATAGCAAGATCTACCTCATGTAATATCATAAATACGACAGGAGACGGTTTGCGTTGTCCATACCCTACCACGTGTTGCTAATACTATTATTGATAAATATTAGATAATGGATAATTGAATTTTTATTTTTCAAAAACGAGTGTAGAGAATTAAAATAACTTTACAATGACATGCACAATTTTGAGTTGATAATGCCTGAATTTTAAAAACCAATTTTTTACTAAAGAACGGTTCATTCAATATTATTCAACCTTAAGCTGATCCGGACTCTAACTAACTCGTTAGGTTCAAAAGTTATTGTGGTAACGCTTTTCTTTTACTTGTTTTCTATCAGTAAGCACTTTGACATTTGTTTCTTTATTTATTGAACAGAATGAAATTAGTTGATCTTATGTGTGGTTGTGGCGATCTACCATATCAAGTTGTTATAATGGAAACAATTACGCGTATGTGTTCGTTAACTCATATCAGTGAATACGCACATGATTTCTTCCCATCTGCACCACATTTGGAATCGGCTTTTCTGAAAATTGAATTGGGGAATTTTGATACGGACCTTAGGACATTTTTGAATATCTTAAATTTAAACGACAATAAAGTTTACTCCGTGGATTGTTTTGGTGTTAAATTGGGAAGGAAAAGTATTAGTGGACCAAGTGTAAGTTTCACTGCGACATTTCATAAACTGTGATTCATAAGTTTCAAAAATTATAATGTCCTGAAATAAATATAGTAATGGGACCTTGTTGCTTTAAGTACACAGAACTTTTCTATATTTTGTAACCCTTCGTTGCAACACTAATTAACTAGCTTAGAGCAAAAAGATATATACAGTTTAAATGGTATTTATTCATTAAAATGTGATACATGTAAACGGAAATACGTAGGATAAACTGGCAGAAGCTTTCATACAAGGTATAAAGGGCATATAAACAGGAAGAATGAAACATCAAACTATACTAAATATCTGATTACGGAAGGACATATGCATGGTCCTATACAAAATATTATGAAAGTTGAAAGAGTAATACCAAAAGGATCCAAAATGAATATCGTTGAAACACTATATAGTGGGCTTACAAACAAAAGACACTAAGTCAAAAAAATTTTAAATTGAGTTCTTTACTTCAAGTCGTACTCTACTGTTCAGACTTTCAGTTGACAAAGCGGCCAAGTCATTGCAATGACTTAACCGCTTTGCCAACTGAAAGTCTGAACAGTAGATTACGACTTGAAGTATAACTCGAACTTTTGTTTTAGGATGGGACAAATAGTACATCGAATGTTTGGCTAGATTTTAATATGACTACTAATTCAATCAGTATCATGTGTGATCGAAACTCTATTAAAACTTTACCAGACTCTCAGAATAGTTTCGATAATCATTTTGATTTTGATATATTAACGGTGCCAGTTGATGAGATAAATTTAGTAACAACAGGAAAGTAAGTATTAAATTGAAGAAAACGTATTTTTTATTTATTTTTGTTTCTGTTTAGTTTAATAAGAGAAGGAAGTTCAATAGTCTATGGTGCCTTATTTTGTTTTGAACTACAAAATTCATGTTATGTTATGCATTCTAACAGAGATGAGACAATCAACGAAAACAGTATTTACGCATACATAGAAAATTCTGAGCGATTAACACATCTCGATAAAAAAATTTTACCAAAAATTTTTGGATCAAAATATATTAATGTAAGTATTATACAGTGTTATGGGTACCGGAAAACAACAGCATTCTTTATTCTTCTTCAATGCCGGTATGTAAAATATTCAACTGATTTTAGGCTGGAACAGTTTTTTCATTGGTGCATTCAATACTTTTTTCAATATTTTACTTTTTGACTAGGTACTTTACTATCAGAAAATTGAATTTTACAAATGTTACTCATGTATTTCAAAAGGATTGTTAATTTTAAATTTTGTTGATATGTGAAGTGTTCAATATTGTTAACCTTTTTGAAACTTATTTCTTATAACTACCCAGCAAACATTCTGCCCAAAAATAATTTGTTTAACTCTTTGCGTACTAGTTGCCAACCACATTCTTAAATTATGCAGCTACTGTCTTGGTGATTTTTCTCATTGACCACACTGTTTAATGGATTGTCGAATGTAGAAAAAAGATTATTTAGGAACGCTAACCAGTTTAGCATGTATTTTGTTAGTTATCGTTTGTCATTTTATGAGGTTGTTCTGTGTAAATTTCATAGTGCACAGAAAGGCTAATATTTCTCTGTCCTCAAAGGGTTAAAATGTAATTTGTACAGGGTATATTTTTTATAAAAATATTTCTTTTCACGTAATTAATATTATATTCTGAATATGATCCAAATCGGATCATAAATACAATTTATCGAAATATCTTGACTCCAGCGTCACCTACCGGGTCAAAAAAAGATAAACTTATCGGAGCGTCAAACGAACATTATGATGTGAATATGATTTCGATACGTCCAGTGGTGTGATGAGGTTACATCTATTGCGGCCACCTAAATGTGCACGATACCTAACACAAATTTCTCTATTTTTCCATAGATTAAAGCTGGCTCTATCCAGTGACTTTTGTGAAATAATATTTATCATAAACAAAATAATATTGACATTTGGCTGATTTTTTTAGGACGCCTATGATATGAAGTAAAAATCAAGTTGCTAAAAAAAATCGTGTACATTTCGGTGGCCGTAATAGTACATAATATGCACCAACGATTTTATACAGGGTGTTTAATAAACATGCGGCAAAAATTCAAGGGGTTATTCCTTGGGTTACTTGAATTTTTTTTTGTTCTTTGATGAATTTGGGAAAGAGCTTTGTTTTGAAAATACATGGCGACAAAATTTTTTCCGTAAGAAGAAACATTTATGACTTCATATTACATGTAAAGACTTAATCAACAAAAGCTACTGAAAATGACTATCACCAAGTATGATGCATGTATCTAATCTTCTCCTCATTGTCTGCTGAACTCTTTCAAAAACACCAGAGGTTCTATCTTATTGCATTTCAGCATTTCATTTATCTGATTTCTCAAATCTTCTTCATTTTCCACTGGAGTAGTGTACAATGTCTTCAAATGGTCCCATAGAAAAAAATAATTTTAAAATTATCCAAACTTTTATTGCCCTGTAGGTATCTTCGAAATAAATCGTCTTTCCCAAAATCATCAAAGAACAAAAAAAATCCTAAACTAAGCCAAGAAATAACCCCTTGAATTTTTGCCAAATGTTTAGTAAACAGTATATTAAGATAATTTGTTTTCCCTCAAAAAGAAAAGATCAGAACAGTTGGTATACATTCTCAAGCATCAGCATTATACATGTACAGTTACGAATACGAAATAGTTTCAGACAGATTGATCAAGTATCAATTTTTAAAAAATTTCTAGCATTGTAACTGAGGTTTCTTAAATTTAAATTACTTTAATGAACAGTGATGAAATTTTCTGGATTTTACATCATTTAGAGGAATAGTTCCATAATCGACTTTAACTAAAAGTGGCTTTAAAGTATTGTTGTAACAATAAGTTGTCATAGTAATTAGCGGACTATAAGTTAAGAGTCACTTTAAATTTATTATGGAACCGGCTGTAACAAAGTAACATGTACAAAAATAATAGTGACTGAATTATTAAAAATTGTACTTGAAATATTTTGACACTAGTATTGTAACAGTTTATAAATAATGCTACAAAGCAGTTTATGAATTTAGATTAATTTACAATAAACAAAAATGACTGGAAACTGTTCAGTGACTGTTAACTGTACATATTTGTAAAATAATTTAAAGTACTTATATATTTTATTTCATTAGAAACAATCATGTCAAGAAACTTCATCACAGCAGAGTTCAGTGCAGCTGCCAGGTATGGTTAATTTATATTTTTTAGAGTAACGTGGTCAAAATTTCTTATGTTTTTATGTGAGAAATTCAAATGAGATCATAAAACATACATGAGAAATGTGAATTGTTTTTCACAAATATTTTGTAACTTCAAATTAATTATCAATTATTGTTATAATAATATTATACTAAATGACATGGAAATTGCAACACAAAGAAGGGGTGCGAATTTTTTGCCCAAACTTTGCAGGAACGTATAATTATTCAAAGGTAACAATTATGTAAAATTGCAAAGAAAAAGAAAAGATTAACAAAATTTAATTTAATTTTTATTAATAATGTGTTAGTCCCGCCTCTATTAGTTTCAGACTTCACTTTTCCTGTCATTGATTCCAGTAGGTAGTCGATGTCCTCTTGGAGTATGGTGTCCCAAGCAACCTGAAATTTATGTCGGAGAGCTTCTAGTGTTTACTGGGGATTCGCTAAGTTCATAATTTTTTCCCCACAATGTCCTACATATGTTCAATTGGCGAGAGGTCGGGAGATCGGACTGGCCTTGGCAAGAAATTGACATGGGACTCTTTGAACTGGTTTAAAGAAGTTTTCACTATGTGGTGATGGGCATTATTCTGCTGAAAAAGTAAGTTTTTGAGCTGCTGAAGATATGGAAGAATATGGGGTTCCCCCACCTTATTGAAGTAGCGCTGACCGTTCATGGTGCCTTGAATGAACACCAACTGAGACCTACTCTCATATGCTATAGCACCCTATGCCATAACTCCTGCGTCTCAGTGTATATTTCTTTCAACAGAAAATTGAATTTTGTGACGTTATCCACGTCGGTGTGATCCTCATGTGGTCATCATGGATCCCTAAACATGTGGAATGGCATTGGGTGATGTTCAGTGATGAATCTCGATTTTGTTTAGGGATGAATGATGACCGCATGAGGGTCTGATGAACTTATCGAATCCCCCGCAAACACTAGAATCTCATGACCATGAATTGCAGGTTGCTTGGGACATCATACCCCAAGAGGACATTGACCACCTACTGGAGTCAATGCGACGAAGAATGAGGAAGTGTGAAACAACGAAAATGAAATTAAATTTTTCTTTTAAATTTTAATCAATTTACTTTTGAATAGTTATACGTTTCTGCCAAGTTTGGTCAAAAATTTTGCATCCTTCTTGGTATTGCTGTTTCCATGCCATTTAGTTACAAACGATTTTAAGTTGGATTTAAAATAATTCTCTTGTTTTCTTATTATTACCACATTTAGGCAAACTAAAGGTGTCTAGAACGGCTATGAGCAAAGCATCCTTGAATGTTATGAAACTATACAAACCTTTGAAAGTTGCTGTTAAAAGTAGAAAAAGAACTATTACAAGATCTTTTGTTTCTTTAGAGGTAAATAAGAAGTTTATAAGTGCATATTAAACTGAAACTTAAAATTTATTATAGTCAAACACACAAGATAATAAAAGAAGTAGCACATTACTTGATGGAAAAGTAAATGAAATAGATTTCCCGGATTCAACTGTACCTGATGATCTTTCAAAAAGTGCAGAATTACCTGATCGTTTCAGCATTAGACACCGCAGTACCATTGATACAAGAATATTTAATGTAACAGATAATAGTATGCTAATGGTGGATTTAACATGTGAAAGTGATGATGAAAGTACATGTAACAATAATAAAGACTTATCAGCGGCTGCTCATTCAGCAACTACTGAAGTTTTATGGAGAGCAGTTGATCAAATGTCGGAAATAATTGTTCCAACCACTGATGAAGAAAATATTACAGATGCATTCCTTATTGATTCAAATTTATCAGAAAATGCAGATATTGCTTTGGAAACTTCTGAAACACCCAATGAAATAGTTTTAGATGGAATTACAATTGCTTCATGGCCAACAAGTGATGACAAAAATATAAGTGAAAATAGCTTGGATTTGTTGGTACATTCAATAGTAGTAAATAATAATTCGTATGATCAAGTTAGCCCGGATGATGAAATAACTGAAGTTGAATATAATTCTATGAATTGTTTAGAAAATAAGGAAGTTGAAGGAATGCAAATTGGTCAGTCACAGATTTCTGTAATCACTATTTCATCTGAAAGTCAAATGGATCACTCTGATAGTTTTACTGAGATAGTTGAAAATAATGTAGAATTAGTAGCAAAGACAAATGAACCAGCAACAGAACACTGCCATCAAACAGAATTATTAGAATTTGAGAGGACCAATGAATCAGTAACAGAATACTACAATCAAGCAAATTTACTGAGTTCTGTTAAGATAGTTGAAAATAATTTAGAATTAGCAGCAATAAATGGAAGCGTCAATGAACCAGTGACAGAATACTGCGATAAAGCAAACTTACTGAGTTCTGTTACGATATTTGAAAATAATTTAGAATTAGCAGCAATAAATGGAAGCGTCAATGAACCAGTGACAGAATACTGCGATAAAGCAAACTTACTGAGTTCTGTTGAGATAGTTGAAAATAATTTAGAATTGGCAGCAATAAATGGAAGGACCAATAAACCAGTAACAGAATACTGCGATCAAGCAAACTTACTGAGTTCTGATACGATAGTTGAAAATAATTTAGAATTGCCAGCAATAAATGGGAAGGCCCATGAACCCATAACAGAATACTGTGATCAAGCAGACTTACTGAGTTCTGTTGAGATAGTTGAAAATAATTTAGAATTGGCAGCAATAAATGGAAGGACCAATAAACCAGTAACAGAATACTGCGGTCAAGCAAACTTACTGAGTTCTGATACGATAGTTGAAAATAATTTAGAATTGCCAGCAATAAATGAGAAGGCCAATGAACCCATAACAGAATACTGTGATCAAGCAGACTTACTGAGTTCTGTTGAGATAGTTGAAAATAATTTAGAATTGGCAGCAATAAATGGAAGGGCCAATAAACCAGCAACAGAATACTGCGATCAAGCAAACTTACTGGGTTCTGTTACGATAGTTGAAAATAATTTAGAATTGACAGCAACAAATGGGAGGGCCAATGAACTAGTAACAGAATACTGTGATCAAGTAGACTTACTGAATTCTGTTAAGATAGTTGAAAATAATTTAGAATTGGCAGCAATAAATGGGAAGACAAATAGAACAGTAATAGAACACTGCCATCAAACGGACTTACTGAGGTCGACTGATTCAACATCTATAAATGCAGAAGAAATTGATGAGTCTAAATTAGCATCAAAAATAACAGTGAATAGAAAGAGTTATATTTCTGAAATATCAGATTCTTTGAAAAATACTAAAAGAAAGAAATCGACGAATCTTTTAACAAAAAAAAAGGTATTAAATATAGGCCGTAAACGACTGCAGTTAAACCAAATATTGTTAAAAACAACTAATTTGAGGAAAGAAATCAAACAGATGAAGTTAAGAAAGCAGATATTAGCAACGAAATTAAAACGTCGACATGTTATAAATGATACTAACTCTATAGTTGAGCTCCATGTTTGCAACAATTTGGGTAAAAGTATTTGTTTAGAAGACATTACTGAAGAAAATACATTATCGGTGAATGAAGAGTTAGTTCAATACCAACAGGCAACAGAAAAACTTGTATCAAGTTCTTTTCATTATGCAGAATTCCAGGTAGCAGATGTCAAAAATGATAGCAAAATTATTAGGATTGAAGATGCATTGCTTGAAGATTTAGTCTTGAATAAAAATACTGTGAATTTCGAAAATAATGTAACAGTAGTTAAAAAAAGTAACATACAAGAAATTATTGAAGAAAATATATTATCGATGAATGAAGCTATTATTCAAAATCAACAAACAACCACAAAACCTAGCTCGATTACAAATTCTATAGGTTATGCAAAATCGCAGGCAGGAGATGTTAAAAATGATAGCAGTAAAGTTACAACTATTGAAGATACATTAAATAAATTATTTGAAGATAAAGAAAAAGATTTAGAATTGAACACAAATATTGTGAATGTTAAAAATAATGTAACAAATGATAATGGAAACAAAAAATTTAATATTTTTTTAAACTTGAATAAGAAATGCCACAATGTAAAACCAACAGTAAGTTTAACTGTTAAAATAAGAATAATTTGTGTAATTAAATAAATTTATTTTAACAGGCACCAGTATCTAGAAGAAATAACTTAGAATCTATTGAAAATATTGCTTTAGATGAAGAATTATTAAAAGAAAATCTTCCAAAAAAAATCAATTCAAAGAATCCAGTGAAAACACCTGAACCAAATCGAAATTTAAATAAAGCAACAGATTTAGTAAGCCATTGGAGTATTAAACTCATATATCATTAAAACATTTATTTATTTGGTTTGTGATTGAATTTTATTATTATTTTTTTAATTTAATTCAAATTAAATTTCTTATTTGTGTAATAGGGAGTAGTTTTTAAAGTTGTTTAATGTTCCAAAAACTAAAATTTTTTAGGGCCGATTCCGTAATTAATTTAAAGTGTGTTTGAAGTTAAATTTTGCTAATTACTGTGACAACTTATTGTTGTAGCAATACTTTAGAATCACATTAGTTAAAGAGCCATCAGACATTTGATTATGGAACCGGCCATTAGTAAATTAATATATTGAATTGATGATGTATTTAATACATTTAATTTTATAGTTACAAGTGAGTGTAAAGAAAACGCCAGCAACACGACGACTCGTTAGGCGCACTTTATTTACACCAAGTACCGAAGCTTATGATCCAGTTGTGATTGAAACCAGCAATATGGATACAGACCCAAAAATTGTTTTTGAAGCTGTGGTTCACCAAGAGGTTAATGATTTACCATTGGCACAAGAGAGAAATCAGACAAAATTCAAAAGTACAAAGAGAGAAGAAATAAAACAAAAATATGAAGCAATTGTTTCGCCAGTCAATCTACATACGATTGAAGTTACTGAAGCTGTGGTTCACCAAGAGGGTAATGATTTACCATTGGCACAAGAGAGGAATCAGAAAAAAATCAAAAGTACAAAGAGAGGAGAAATAAGAAAAACATATGAAGCAATTGTTTCGCCAGTCAATCTAGATATGATTGAAGTTTTTGATCAAAGCAACAACAATGATTCAATTTCTCGAAAAATTGAAAAAAAGAAAAAACGTACTATACAGCAAAATGCAAAACTTGAAGTAACTGTTCCCATTATGGATGACATTTTTGATAGTTTATTTGATGAACCAATACCAAAGAAAGCTAAACGTACAGAATCTAAAAACTTACGACCTAGTAAAATGAGCAAATCACATTCTGGTAACTCCAATTTTTTTTCATCTTTTTTTACAAACGTTGATGATGCTCTAATGTCGAAAAAAACTGGTAGTAATAAGATATCAATTCTGTCAGATGTTTCCATTCAATCGGCAAGGATTCGAGAAAACTATTCACCTGGTAAGTAATTTAAAATATACGTCGCTTATTGGCTATAGAGTTAATTTAGTTGAATTGTAATAAACAAAACAGAAACTTCTTCAGAAATAAAAGAAGGGGTTTATTTGCTTACGGAATTATGGTAGAAAATTCGTTACTACAGAAAAGTTGTTGGAGTGATTCCTGGCTTCTTAATAGTGTAGTAACAAAAGTTGTCTAACATTGCTAAAAGCTTTTTGGAAAAATTGAAACTGAACTTGAACAGTTCTTATTCAATTTTTGTTTTTTGATTATTTAATTCTTATTATCCATTAAAAATAAAATGCAAAGCTACGCTTTTTGTTTTTTGAAAGAAACACTTGCTTTGACTCCCATTTGTTGCCTTCCATTGAGTATTAGAACAGTACTTGCCTTAAGCTGCTCTTCCACTCACAAGTTGAAATTATACCTATTGCATTTTTTTTAAACATTAAACATACAATGTAAATATTCGTATGTTAAAGAAATACCCTGTATATAGAAGCATCATTGAACTGTATGCTACATTGTAGGGATGCCGCTGTGTTAAGGGTCGTTCCAAATCTCATGAACTTTGACTCAGAAAATCTTGTTTTGCAACACTGGTTTCCTTTCTATTACTTGACCTTTTCTATAGTTTTTTATTTTTTATTTCATATCTCTCGCTTCAAGAGACCCGGAAAGACCTACAGTGTGTCCACGGATGGGATTGTACATTTTTGTAAACTTTCTTATCTGCCATTTGGCAAAAAAGTCATCATTGATAAAAAGGTCTGCTTATATTGGGAAATCATAGACAGTTATCAACTTTACAATGAACTAATGTACAGAGCGCCCTAGAAATTAGAAAATACGAAATCGACCTTAAGCAAAGTACCCTTATTTTTCATTTTTGTGAAAAATGCTATTTTAAGAAGTTGTTTTAAAATGTAACAAAAGTTTAAATACAAAATTTTGGATTAAAAAATAACAAAAATACATTTCCACTTTAAATGACATTGTATTTATGTGAAAAACTATTAAACGTGAATACCTTTCACTTGTAGACATTTTTCGGGTTTTTTCTAAATTCCTTATAAACCGATGAGATCATATTTTCATTTACAATGGTAACAGTTTCCATGATTGTACAGTATAGATGACCCCACTTGCTACTTAAACTTTTTTTAGTAGGTAGTATCTGAATCTTGAAAAACGAATTTATCGTCAAAAGATAGTTCATCTAATCTATTTTGTCCAGACTGCAATTTAATTGGTTGAAAACTTAGGAGAGGGAAGACGAGCACTATAATATGTGTTGACATTAGATGAAACACATTTTTCAGCGTTTCATAATTTAAATTTCATCAAAGAGGATCTTCTAAATAAAGTCGACGTGCAACTTGAAAACAATTTATTTGCACATTGTTAATTAAATTGATTGCCATTAATT
This sequence comes from Dascillus cervinus, assembly GCA_949768715.1. Lineage (NCBI taxonomy): Eukaryota > Metazoa > Arthropoda > Insecta > Coleoptera > Dascillidae > Dascillus > Dascillus cervinus. Next base: position 12,149,382 of record OX458322.1, on the reverse strand, counting down.
AAAAAATTATTAGTGAATTTTAATTTCTAGTGAAAAATGTAAATTAGTATAACAATAAGTAAACAAAAAGGATTTACTAAGTAGCAGATTAGATATTTCAAATTTACAAATTCTTTATCAATTGAAGTATTTTATTTGATCAATTAAAAGAGCAAAGATCAATTTGCACTCTATATTTTTATTAGAACTGGCAAATGTTTGCTTACAATTATTAATAATTTTTATGCGATTAATAATAATGTTTGTTATTACTTGTTTGTAAATAACGTATTCAAATATTAATTTATAAAGTACGCTTTTCAAAATTGTACTTCCGAATTGCTAGAGTAATCGTGAAACTCCTTCAATCAGATAAAAAAATCTTGTTCTTCTATTCTTAAATATATTGTAGTTATGGTTAGTTGTTTTAGAAATTAAGTCTAATTTATTTTCAAACTGTAAATTTTTTATAATACAGGTGTCCTACCCTCATTTCATAATAATTGGAGAGGGTCTAAACAAGCAAATAAGTAATATTTTTTAATATATTTTGTATCATTGTTTTTAAACGTAAGTGTACTGTAAAACTAGGTTAAACCCGCTCCTTTGATCCCGGTATGTAAAATACTTAGGCTATTTACAAACGACTTTGCATAAAATTTCCTCTATAATATCGAATCTCTTTGTTGGGAGCTATTCAAAGTAACTTCTTGATATCAATTTATTTACTTTTCCCACTCACCAACAATTGCATTTTTTTAGTGCTAATCAACATGAGTCAACCCGCCACTGTTTCTGTTTTTAATTTTCTCAAACTCTGAAGAAATCGAAAGAAAATTAGAAACTCCTCATTAATTGTCACTTCACTATCTATACTCACAGTTTACTGATGTACGACTCTGTAAGACACAGTTCAAATTCAATTATGCAAATCCTTAAAAGGATGACTGTACCTTAAACTAAAGAATAAGGGCTTTTAAGGATGCTTTTTCCTTAAATATACCTTAAAAGAGCTTAAATAGACCTTACCTTAAAAGACGAACTTTTCCTTCTGTGTTGGAGGCACCACATAAAAAGCGCTACTTACCGGGCCAAAATATTTCTATAGACGTTACAGGCAGAGTCTGGGCTTTTTATTTACTATAAAATATTTACATGGACACTGATATTGTAATATAAAAAATTAATCCAAAAGTTGATTACATAACTATTGAAATACGTTATATCAAATCATGAAATTTACATTAGTCGGTAAAATTCAGCATTTATCTTGATAACTATGCATTTGTGGATGTATGTTTATTAATACTTTTTTGCTTGCTTTTGAGAGGTAAAGTAAGCTGTAGACGTAAATGTGTTTAAATAAATGACTTATAATTAGCTTAAACTATAATTTTTTGTTAAAAAACTGGGTTTTTGTGGACCCCATATTAATAAAATAATCGTGCATTATGCCCGGTTCCATAATCAATTTAAGGTGACTTTTAAGTTAAACTTCGCTAATTACCATAACAACTTATTGTTGTAACAATACTTTGAAATCACCGTTAGTTAAAGGACCATTTCACGTTCGATTATGGAACCGGTCGTTAGGGGGTTAATTGTGCCCATTATTATGAAAGTGGTCTAATTGTAAGTCAAAAATAAAACAAATTTTTTTTGTTAGTTATTTCACCTCACATTACATGTGTGATGGGAAATAGCTGATAAACTCTTTTTTTTTGACTTAGATCACTTTCATAATAATGGGCACAATTATACTTTTAACGTTTGTTCTAGGTCAAACCCACGACAATCGAGAGTCGATACGAAGGTAATATGATATTTAATTCGTCTTTTAATAGAATATTTCATTATGAGGCAAGAAAAGAGCTTTTCCCGTGCGAGCCTGACCGCGACAATGGGAAAAGCAGTTTTTGCCGTGTAATGGACAATATTTTTCATTATTTCTCTCTGAAAAACGGTAATAGAACGCATAAAAATTAAAATAAATGATTTGCCACCCATTGTTTTCCCTTAGCAACGATTGTTTGAAAATATTTGTTTGACAGATGAATTGTACAAATAAAATTAATTTTGGAAGTTGTACTATAAACATTAGCTTTCTTCGTTCAAAATAAAGATCTGTTTATTTATTTATTCTACTTTTGTTAAAATATTTCAATAGGAATAATTATTGGAGTAGTAGCAAAGATAAAATTAGCGCATGAGAAATAGTTTTCCCAGGCAGTGCATGGGAAAGGTTGTATTTCACGAGACATAAACAAACATGAAAGCAACTATTTTCAGAGAGGAATAATGAAAAAATTTTTACTACAATTTATCGATATTTTTTGGTTTTTAAAGGAAGTATACATTTACCGAAAATGTTTAAACTCTTCATTTATTTCGACTTTTATAATAGTGCTCACCACTTTATGTGATAACGTTATGTATTGCAATTCTGCCTATAATGTTATATTGGAATGGTTCCCAAAAAATTGAACAGCGGAGATTTACATTATAAGAGACTAAATTGTAAATGATACAATGTCTACTTAATTATTTATTTACTTGTTGTATTAATTATTAACACTGTTTTGTTCAATTTAGCAATCATACTCGTAACAAATTACAATGTTTGACCATTAATAACTCCGTAAGCAAATTGTTAGTAGAGTTTTTTTGCTTGATTTTCAACAAGGATTAGCATGTTTTAATACACTTTACGAAAAGTCGTTTCACATTTAAAATTTTATTTCATTTATACCGTGAGTTTAAAGAAAATTTAGATGTGGTTTGACCATGAAAAAATGAAATAATGGATATGGCAAACTTTGGAATTTGCAAAAAATTATAGGACACCGGATGACAAGCAACACGCTACCTAGCGTTCCGTTGTAAAACTAAAGGTGGTGAGTGTTTTAAACGTGTTTTCAAGTTTTTTATAAAATTGAATTTCAATTGAGTAAAATCTTGGTTTAAAATGAGTAATATTTATTGTTGTCCCTAAATGCAAGTCATTGTTTAAAAAATGCCCCTATTTATCGTTCAATAAGCTCCCAATTAAGAGAAAGAAGTAAAGTTCTTATGTGTTTGCATGTACCACTGTTTCCAGCTTTATATGTGCAATGTTTTAATTTATTGTAACACTGCTGTGCTTTTAATTCAAGACAATATGATACTTTATGGGGATCACTCATTAAGGAACACGTTTTGTAATGCATGTGGCGGATTTTTTTAAAGCAACCTCTTTAGTGGGATAGGTCAAAGACACATACACGAGCCAACATTTATGTATGACTAGAACCGCGTGTAGAACAAACAAAAAACTTAATTTTCGGTACTGAGTACCGCTGCGCGCCCACTGCAGGGTTAAGAATCTTACTTATCGACTAAATATCTCCACTGTGCGAACTATAAATAATTAAAGTCACTAGAAAAATAAACGCAATAAAGAAATACTTGATAGTATTTAAAACAAGCAAAAATAAACAATAACTCCTGTGCTGTCAGAAAAGTGACTCTCCACCTTTTATTTTGAATATAATCTTAATTTCCCTTCCCTATTGTGACAGCAACACATTTAATAAAGTTTAAACCTTGAAATAGGTAGACGTTATTCTATTTATTCGTAGTTCACCCTTTTCTAAGTTTTTTTGAACTTGCTGTATAAAGCGAAATTTTAATTTTTTGGGAATAAACTCCATTGCCAATATGATTAGAAATAGGAGACAAAAGAATCTCTCCATTACGGAAAACGCTTGCTTTCATATTATTTAAAAAATATATATACAGTGAGCGCCAGCCAAATGGAATAAATGCATTACTCAATTATTGTGCATATTGAGAAAAAATCCAGAAACACGTCATTTTTAGTCTATCACATGATATCCTGTAAAGTAAAAATTTCATCCCTAACCTCAACCCCCTTCGAGTGACAGTTGCAACCCCCAAAATTTTTATATGGGGGGGGGTTGTGATATCTCAGTTGAAAGGTCTCTTCATACTCTATTCAAAAACGCTATGGTTTAAAAATTTATTTCAAAAATGAAGAGTAAAAAAAATTAATCTGTTTAAGGAAATTTGTTACAACACATTAAAAACTCAAAAATTAATAGCGCTTCGTTCTTAGTAATGTAATACAATAAAAAATATATCAATCAGCACTTTAAACTAAATTAACACTGTCAACTAACAAAAAATGTTGTTAAGTTTTTATGTCACTTTATGAACATTTCAATCGTTTTTGCTTGTCTTCTCTGTTTCAAGAACCAAACGGTATTAATTTTTGATTTTTTTAGTGTGTCATAACGAATTTCGTTAAACAGATTAATTTATTTTTACTCTTTATTTTTATTTAATTAATTAATTATTTATTTAATTTTTAATCCATATCATTTTTGTACAGAGCATGAAGAGACCTTTCAAATGAGGTATCACAAGCCTCCTCTTCCTATTTAAAAATTTTGGAGTGGCAACTGTCACTCGAAGGGGGTTGAGGTTAGGGATGAAATTTTCACTTTACAGGATATCACGTGATAGACTAAAAATGACGTGTTTCGGGATTTTTTTCAATATGCACAATAATTGAGATAATGAATTTATTCCAGTTGACTGGCGCTCCCTGTATATTATATTGCCATTGTTATTAAATTATAATCAATTTCTGAATTTTAGTTTAAAAAAACATTTATCTACGTGTTTGGACATTGTGGTACGTCTAGAAGAAAACAATTAACATAATTCTTGTTTTTCTTTTCTTAAATTGTTTTCTGTTAAAATAAATTGCTAAATAATTAAATTGTTTATATTAAATGTTGTTAAATGTTCATGCAATTGTTATGTTACATTTGTTAAAAATTAAATAAAAGTACAGTTTGTAATTCGTTGTTTTTATTTGCAATATCCAACTGAAGTAAATGAAAGTCGAACAAAAATAGTTTACTTTGCAAATGTGATAAAATATTTATCGATTTATTAATCGTTTTCAAGATTTTTATTTTACAAATTGTCTCAGTAACAGATACGTATCACAGTGAAATGGTCGCTGAATGTATACTTGTACAACCGTTATCGTAAAGTTTATTGTGATAGATTGAAGAAAAGTTTTTAAAAACCGTACTGTTGAACATAATGACAGCTACTGCATTGCCTTTAAAAAGTGATGATTTCGATGTACAAGAACGTAAGTACTTACATAAATTAATTTTGAATTAATTAGTTAAGACTGAACGATTTTGACAGTTGTAACGTCAAAATATGACATTTATTTCTGTAAGTATTGTTAATTTTCAATAAATAATAGGTACAGTGAAAGTCACTTATAGCGTCGTTGCATATAACGAAAAGTCGTAACGGCAAGAATTTGAAGTTTTGGTTGTTCTCCCTTATAAATCCATATAAAAGTAGACTGCCTATAACGTCGTCGAGTCGGTTGTAGCGTCCAAGTCGCATATAGAGGCAGAGTTCACGTGAAGTGACGCGAAGGCAGTTATGCATATCATCCAATTCGCAGTTTCGAGGTGGATTATAAGCAGAATGCCAGCTAAAAAGCCCAAGGTGCTGTTAATGAAGAAACAGGAGCTATTATTGCTCGCTTGAAAAGTAGTGGATCTAACGCCACTTTCTACCGAATTTGATGTGGAAGAATCGCAACAAAATTAAGGACGCGTTCAATGTCAACCAGCTTAAAAGAAAAAATTACACCAGTCATTAAGACATTAATTCAATGGTTTAAAGACAAAAGAAGTAAGGGGATACCACTTGTACGACGAAAAGCAGAAGAGTTTGGACAAGCTTTGGGTAAAGAAGATTACTGATGTTCCGAAAGTTGGATCAAAAGATTCCGAAGTCGTCATAACATTGTGTTTGGAAGAATTTCTGGGGAAAGTGCAAAAGCAAATGCAGAAGACACTAACCAATGGTAAGAGACTGTGGTTAAACTTTAGAAAAACTTATAAGGACCAGGAAATATTCAACACTGATAAAACGGTTTGTTTTTAAATTAACCCCTCAAGCTACATTGAAATTTAAAGGTGAGAAATGCTCTGGAGGAAAAAATTACCGTGCAATAAACATGACGGAATCAATAAAAAAACAATTACTTGTAATAGGTAAAGCTAGAAACTCTCGCTGTTTTAAGAACATAAAACGTTTACCTGTTAGTTATGAATGCAATAAAAAGCTAAAGAAAAATCGAATTAAACTACTGTTGCTTTTAACGTCCGTTCACATTTTGTCGGTCCCTTCAGGGACGCTATATCCGACTTTCACTGTAGTTATTTTCAAAAATATGTTTGTGTCTACTCAAGTTTTGACCTTAATCACAAGATAATATGGTGAAACCTAAACATGATTGTAATTATGTTGTAAACGTAAAGTAACAAACACTGTAAATTCAGGTGGTGGTTAAACCACATAATTATGTACTTGACCGCTTCGTAATTAATACGCATAAAAAAACGTATTGTTCTCTTAATTAAGGCCAAGTTTGAATAAAAACATTCAGCAGATTCAATTAGGATGTACCAAATTAATAAAAGTGCTTTACACTTAATGAACAATTATATTTCAAGATCATAATAGTAATTACATAATTGAAAAGTATAAACGTACTTGTTAAAAAATTACAAATATTCACAAATATAATTTTAATAAATGTTACGTTTGAATCAAATTAATTAATAAATATTTTTTTTCGTTAACTAATAATTTGCCACTCGGTACTAAACAGATGTCCGAAAAGTTTTGAAATGTGAAATATTATTCGTGTTTTCCCGAACTGATGCTTCTGGGGTTAACAAAACTTCAAAATAAAAATGTAAGCACAATAAATAATGGGTTTATAGTTATAAGTTATAGGTCATCCACTTCATTTTAATATAGTTTTGATGGCATTTTTAAGTTATTATTTTATATTATTTCAATGAAATTAAAAATTTTATATTGTTGGTAAACTTTTTTTCATAAAATTAATTGCAGAGTACCATACTAGTTCACTTTTGTCCTTTTGTTTTTTTATTTTTAGGGTTCCGTACTTTAACAGGAAAAAACGGAACCCTTATAAAATCACTTCGGTGTCCGTCCGTCTGTCACAGGGGTTTTTCTCGAAAACTAAATAACGTAGAAACTTGAAATTTGGTGCAATGATAGATCTTGATGACGCGCACATATATCGCTCATCATAACTAGATAAAAATTTATTTTTAAATTAATATGGGGGGTCAGTTTGGTACCAATAAAAAAAAGGTTTAAATTAACATATCGTGTGGGGTATCATTTGAAAGAGCTAACTGTAAGGATTCCAAAAATATATTTTTTACAATTTTAAGTTCAGTGGTCTTAATGATACAGCTAAAAATGTGCAAAAAATAACCGGTGTTCCCCAAATGGTAGATTTATAATAAATTGGCTGCCAGCATAGATCTACCTTTTGGCGCGATCTGTTTGAATCTTCTTCTCAAATTAAATAATACGGTATAGTTATGTTATTGTGTAGTTATTATCAATAAATAAAATTCTTATTATTTTTCTTAAAATGATACATTACGTATGCATGTATGTAGTCAATCGGATATGAGAAACTTCGTTACTACGAACATACAATATTCTCGTGCCTTCGAGTTCGTCTTATCGAGGGCTTACTGTATTGCCAAACTGGAAGAGGCCGGCAATAAAATTGGGCAAAAACCATATATTGTTGAGTGAACTACATTAAGGGCGAATATAACCTTTCACAATGAAAAATAATAACCTTGGGACCTATAATGTTGGTTGCCTATAGCTATACGTTGACGTGTTTTTTTTTAAAGTAAATATAGGGGTTATGTATGCCTGCAAGATAATCTCCCGGTATATTTAATTTTCTTTGCCGTTGTGCCGGGTATTTTCTTTCCTTCCCTCTCAATTATGTTTTTACAGTCTCATTTCATGATTTATCTGAACTACCTCGTTTTTACCCTTTGCATTTTTTTAATAAAAACTTTATTTGGCCATCCCTGCTCAGAGACATTCTCAATTTGGTGTCTACTCTATTCTATCTCTAACCGACTGCGAAATCATGGCCTACCATTTGCTTTGGTTTGAAGAATTTTCAGCAGGAGGTATCAGAAAAGTTATCATAGGGATAACTGACTTGTGACGGCCAAAGCAACGTTCCGTTTTGATCGTTCGAGATTTATTGTGTTTAACATAATCGCAAAATATGGACAACCAAACTTACATGTTGGTATTGATTCTATAAAGAAATTCCTAAATGACATTTGTAAATTAACTTTCATACATTTTCCCACGAGCTTTTTTAAAATTTAAGTAAGTTTTAATACTTAAATTATTGTATAAAAATAAAGTTTAATATTTAATCGGCCAATCAATCAAAATTTGGTAAAATTAATTAAAATGCCACTACATTATAAAACTGAATTACAATCGCGTCTTCTTGCTATTGCGATCCAGATTCCAATTTTGAGGGGATGTAATACATTTTCCACGAATTCATGAGGGCTTTTATAATGCCATGTGTGATAGTTTTGACTATTAACACAGCCTGATGACGACTGGATGGTTCAGTGGTAATTGAACCAGGCTTCGTGCGTTCCGGACGGAGATGCCGAGTTCTAATCCCGGAGAGGTCGAAATTTTTCCGGGTCAGTACTCGGTCCAGTCACCATTCGTCGTAGGGAGTACAATTAATGACGATTCCTCTAATAAAATATTTGTACATTTGGGGGAAGTAACAAGTCCTGCACACAACATTTAGACACAAACGCCACTGGTGTCAGCCAGTTTGTCCCAAATTTGTAACTTGCATGTGAGCCAAATTGTGCGTTGGAGACCAATATTGACTGTTACAAAGAGAAAGAGAGAGAAAGAGAAAGAAAGACAGAAAGAAACGAAAAATCTAATACCTAACGGTAGAAAGACTAAGGGCTAACAATCAAACAGCCTGATAAATGAAAGCACACTTCGTTGACGAAAAAAGTTAAATCTAACAATTGTTATTGCTCAAGTTTTTATTGAACCACTAATAATACGATAGTAACAGTCAATATTGGTCTTTGTAAATGATAATATTGGTATAATTACTAAATAACAGTAACATTATAGACAGACACATTCAGATTCTTCCTAAACGCTTTATAATATGTTTCAACAGAAGGTCTAGTTTGTCGTGATAACTGTGCTACAGATTAATAATTCTTCGGAGTTTGGGTTTCTTGTTCTGGAATATTTGGCACTACATTCTCCCTTAAAATCTTTGGTCTATCGGTTTACTTTACCTTCATGTTGGTCTAGCCTACTCAGGTGTTGTCTGAACAAATCATAATCAATTGTTGAATAAATGGACTAATACACGATTGTACGGAGTATTAGGTACCAATTTCTATTTGATTAAAGAGCATCACTACAAATTTTATTTAAAAATTCACTTTCGGTTAAGAGAAATAGTGCTAACGGGCATTGCTCACGTGAAATAAGTACCAGAAATAAAAAACCACCGTTCACAAAATTTTAAAGGTAGCAAGTAATAGATACAACTTTGCACAGCGCGCTTGGTGTGCTTTTACTTTTAAGTGTTAAGTATAGGTAATAAAAAATTTGCTTCTTTAAATATTCCAGATTTTTCGGACAATCTGCACAATAATAGACAGTATATCTTCCAATTGTTTTTCAAGTTACTTAAAAGATGGTGAAACAACTTCTGGAAGTGTATTTTTGTTTATATTTTAGCGAAAACTCCTAGCAAATTAACACTTGCTATAGCGGAATTTCTAGGAACGACAATACTTGTATTTATAGGATGTATGGGATGCATTACAAAAATTGTCGATCTACCAGTCGTCCCACATTTTCCAGGATTTACTTACGGCTTGGCAGTCTTGATATCTTTGCAAGTAAGTTCAATGCACTTCACAGATTACGTTAAGATAAAATTTTAATTAATGCAATAGGTGTGTAAAGCAGAAAACTTACAATAAACAATGAATCTACAGATTGGTCCTGAACAATTTCGAAAGTGTTTAAGGCTCATTCTAAGACAAAACGTAAAAAGCACCCTGCACTAATTATTTACATTACTTACCGGAACGATAGCTAATTGACAACTAGCACAAAATGCTGAACACAAACAAATAAGAGAATAGATAAAGTAACGAAACAGTGTTGCCAATAGTTAAAAAAATATTTTCAATCAAAGTTACTACAGGGTGTTACAGCATCCTGGGTAGGGTTTTAGGGTTAAAAGGTGTTTAGTAGAACAAAAATGCAAGAATCGATTTCTATCTAGATTTTATTGAAATTATTAAAATCCGACTTGTTTCTGAGAATTCCGAAATCTAAAGTTTTATTAACTCGGCTAAATCCGAAATATGACAAAATATCCTTATTAATAATAGTAAAATAAACATTGCGTAGTTATTAAAATAAGCATTAATATGTATTAATTGTACAATTAAACCAACTATATAGTTCATTTAACCTTCCGTTACTAACGTGCGCTCTCAGAGACCGACTGCAGTGTGTGCAGTTCCGGTCAACGACGTAACGTTTTTGATTTATCAGCAGAATTGGTTTGTGAAACCGAGGTTAGTATTCGTGCAATAAAGACCGCCGCATCGTTAGCCGATGGTTTTATTTAATTGTGCAATGAATGTAGCAGGCATCAATTCATATGTCATTTATAAAGGTAATAAAATAACAGATGAAAAATTTAGTCGACAAGTTTTCTTCTCCAGAACACTCGTCTTAGATTGTTACAAATATGTGGTACTCAGCATGAACATCAACCGCGTGGAGATAATGTTGTTTGATGATGTATCCCTCGCAGACGGATTGTAGAATCCGCCGCAATACAAACCGGCTAGCCGCATTATAAAACAGCTGGTTAACGTTTAGGCGGATTGTAATACGGCTAAACATTGGTTAGCCATATTGTAATGACATTTCGCGTTCTACAATGCGACTAAATGAAGCGTCGCCGTTTTGTAAAACGGCGAAAAAGGACTGAAGAATTGTTAGACATTTTATTAAAAAAAACAACCTTATAGTTATAACAAATATGAAAGTCATAACTATAAGGAAAAGGTTTAACTCAATATAAAATGTTTTTTTAAAATAAAATGTCTAACAATTCTTCAGTCCTTTACCAAACGGACTGAAAGTTATTCAGCGATTCGTGAAACATCTAAAACTTTCAGTGAATTTGTAAAAATTCTCCGTGCATTCTATATTTTGCAATCTGCCCAGCCATTTAGAAAACGACTTTATAAAAAGCTTTATAAAACGACTGAATTTACAATTCACCACCGACATTTACAATATGGCTGATTCTCGCCCTACATTACATATAGTTAACATTCCGACTAAACGTGGACCGCCGTATTATTGAACGCATTGCTATAACAATCTGTCTAAATGTTAATCAGCCGTTTTACAAAACAAAGCTACTTTGTTAAGCGGCTAGTCGCTTTGTATTGCGGCGAATTCTACAATATGGCTGTGACATATCTATTGTTCAAGCAAGAAAAACAGGAAAACTAGATACAGTTGTTACAAATGCTCTAATCATATGCGTTTAGAGCATTTAACGCCCATATGCAAGGACTGTATCGAAATGCCGGCGGACTAGATTATGCAAAGTTTATAGTTCGCTGTAGAGTTGTTGAAAATGTTTTTTCTGATACTATATTTTTTTCATAAACGTTATTATTTTATTAATTACAATTTTTAAGATTTTGACAAAGAATTAACTTTTTCAATTGTTCACAATTATTTAAATATTTTGTTGTTGAAAAATCTAGAATTTTAGTTATTTTGTTGTTGATTTTTAATTTTATGCAAAAGAAAGAATAAAATTTGTTATTTTGTCAGAAAGGGAAGTATTTTATTGAAATCTAGTGAAAAAGTTCAGAAAATAATACTCTGAACCCGAATTTTCTTCTTTTACAATATTGGTCTCTGAGACCGAGGTTAGTAACGAAGTCCTATGTAGAGTATTATATTTTGTTATTAAATTATGGCATTATTGTTACGTATATTGTGATCATGTGAAATTTGTGCTGTTACGCTGTTACATATTTTGACAATCCTAATTTCTCTATAGGTAATTGGTCACATATCAGGATGCCACATAAATCCACAAGTATCTTTGGGAGCAGTTATTTATGGTCAACTTAAACTTATCTTGCTACCAATTTATGTAACTGCGCAAATGTTAGGAGGATTAGCTGGGATAGGTCTCCTAAAGGTATGGATCTAATGCTTTATTCGTTTATTCACATATGTGCAGTATTGGCGATATGTAAATTGACAAACCGATGTAATATTCATACAGGGTCTTAAAATTTTTATCCTTCAAATCTAATACTATCTAATGCCCATTTTACAATAATGACAATGAGTATATTTCGAGCTGCAGTATTCAATGTGAAAATTGCCATAAAGACCGCTAACATCCGGAAAGGATAAGCACTACAAGAACAAAAGAGATGAAAAAGTATCTAGTTGGTTATGTGGCGAGAGATGTGAATAGATGAAATTTCAGTTGACAATTGATAAAGACTATTCCACGCATATGGTATATCGGACTATTACAATCCTGAGTTAATAAAGGATTATCACGACTATTTCATGTACTATATGTTATATCTGCCAATCACTATCGTCGGTTAGCCACGACAAGTTTTATTTGCTGTAATTGAAGGGTTCAAAAGCAATAACTCCATAGTGATACGAAAAGAACTGATAGACTAGTGAAACAAATTGTTACGAAACATCCTCCTCAGAAACATCTTCTCTCCAAGAAGAATTGTTTGGCCGGATTGAAATTAGCACGAGAATGTCGGAATGAAGTGTAGAATAATAGAAAAGAATTTATTGTTTGTAGTGATGAATTAAAGTTTTGCGTCATCAATGGTAATAGGATCTAACATTTTAGCAGGGCGCCAGATGAAGGTATTTGTAAGATATTGAGCAGGATTCGGGTTAATCTGGAATTACATTTCTGGATTTGGCATGTGTCTGCAACATAGAATAATATGGATTATGGATCAATGTGCATTTACATACATTTTAAAGAACAATTTAGTGTTGTATATTGATAACAAAGTGTTATCACTACACACATATTTTCAGGAAGAAATACTGTTGTCCATCACAATCAGGAAGTCTCAGTTCCTCACAGAACTTGTGGAAGCATCTGGAACAACCAAATCACGACGATTTTTTGCCAAACTTCGCGTCAAAAATTTATCCTGAGTTTGGTCAGAAACTGTTGGAGTTGGTTGCAATTCTTAATTTTGTTTATAAATGAGTAACAAATGAAACTGTTTTTACTGGCTCGGAGAGATGTTAGGTTCGCCTAATGACTCGTTAGTTATTTATTCCACCGTTTTACCTGGCTAATATTGTAAAATACTATTAATTGTATCATAAGAATTCATATTTAACAAAGGCAAAGGCAGTTTCTTTCGTCACGGTCAGGGTTCTTAGTGTAGCACATAATATGTTAAAAAATAAAAATATATACAATGACAATTTTCTAGCAGATGGGCACCTTAAAATGCCAAAAAATAGTTTTAATGAAATTATGTGTTAACGTTCTTGAGTAGTGTAAATCATTATAATTACGTTTTATAAATGTTAATTAAATTGTAATAAAATTACAGTTACTAACTCCAAAAAAATATGGCGAAGGAATGTGTGTTACGATGCCCCAAGAACAACTAAATGTAGTACAGGTTATAGATTTAAAAAATTAGTTAAATTAAAATTATTAACACAACGTTCAATTTTTTTCCAGGCATTATTTGTTGAAGTCACTATAACCTTCATATTGGTTTTAGTATGTTGTGGGGTATGGGATAAAAGAAATGCCAAACTCAGTGATTCTACACCTCTTCGATTTGGTTTTATAGTATCTGGTCTTGCAATGGTTGCGGTAAGAATTCGACTATTCTCTCTCTGTTATCTCTTTGAATTATAAAGCACTTACAATTAGACAAATAATGCGTTATGCGCTATAAAACTCAATTTAGAAAAAAATGGCCTTGATCCATGTCAACGATTTCAGCGACCTTGATCACATCATGTTCCGGTCTTAAAAAAATAAGGCATTTTAATAACTCTAATACGGGGTATAAACAGGTACCAACATAAGTAGACGAAAATATTTTGAGGATTTATATCGGAAAAAACTTATTGAGGGTACAATCGGGTTCTAATAAGGTTTATTTATTTAATCGTGTCTGAGCTACAATAATGGACAACAATTAAATACATTAAAAGGTAGACAATAACAGTATACAAATAGTTACATTGTAAAGTTGTAAAAGGAAAAAAAGAAGTATACTCGAACAGACTTAAGTATATGACGTTCACAAATACCGCAAGTCAAGATTAATTTCTAGTCTCTGAAGTAGCTCATGTCTCTTTCCAGTGTCTGGCACACTGCACCGCGGTATCGTTTGCCTTCCACAGGTCCTGGATGGTGCAGGGGGTTTGTAGGGATGGGCACGACAGGAGGTGTTCCATCATTTGGGTCTCTCCGCATAAGCACGAGTCGCCTTCAGCGTATCCCCATCTTAAAACGTTGTCCCCAGATCTGCCCATTTGACATCTAAGCCTATTAAGGCTCTTTCAGGTCTTCCATTCCAGTTGTGATCCGGCAGGAAGGCTTTCTTTCGGATTCCAGGTTGGGATCTTGTTTCCTGTTAACCTCTGCGTCCACATTACTTCTTTGGTTGCGGATTTAGATTCTGTCAGTGGATTTGTTGACTTTATAAAATTCTTCTGGTAGTTGGGGGCTCGTGTCCGTGTAAGGGGTGTCTTTCGGACATACATAGGGCTTCTTGCCTAATTTGTGGGGGGCTATTCCTGCTAACATGTATAAGTGCTCAAGATTAGTTGGTTTTAGGCAGCCAGTTATTATCTTACATGTGTCGTTTAGGGTGGGTCCCAATTTGTGAGCGTGTGCCGATCTGGACCATATGGGACACGCGTATTTAGCCGGGGCACAACACAGAGCAAGAGATGATTGGCCGTAGTACACCAGGATGGGCTCCCAGTGGGAATTGATGAGCTTATAAATAATGCAGTTTCTTGTGTTAACTTTAGCTCTAGTTTTCTCTATATATTTTTTGTAGGGTCTGAGGTAACCCCTAGGTAGACTGGGTTTGGGCAGTACTGTAGCCTAATCGAGTTCCATTCTATTTGCAGTTTCCTGTTCCCTTGCCGACTATTAATATGGAATAAGCATGTCTGTGTTTTCCTTGGGTTTGGATGAAGCTGGTTCAGACAGTCTTGATAGGGATTCTGTTAGCTTACTTTCAATCTCCTCGATGTGTTGAGATTGACACGTGATGGGTATGTCGTCAGTGTAGATGAAGCTCCTTGTAGACTGACCAACTGGTTGGTTATTAGTATACAAATTGAAAAGGAGAGGCGACAGCACGCTGCCTTGAGGGAGCCCGTTCTTCTGGTTACTCCAGCGGCTCCTTTGTCCTTGAAATTCCACGTAGAATTTCCTGTTGCATAATATTGATCTCCAAACTTGTTAGATGATAATTTCCTGGCATCCTAAAGACTTTCCCGATGAGGATTTTATGGTTTATGGTGTCGTATGCTAACGACAGGTCTAGGAACACCACTTCCGTTTTTCTTTTCCTTTCGAACCCGTCTTCTATGCGTTGCGTGAGACTCAATGCCGGGCCAGTGCAAGATCTTCCGGGCCTGAAACCTGCTTGTTGGGGAATTAGTTGATTTTCTATATGTGGTCCTATTTTATTCAAGATAAGTCGTTTCTATTGCTTGCAGGGGGAGCAAAGGAGGGATATTGGTCAATAGATTTTAGCCTCTTCACGAGGTTTTCCCGGTTTGGGGACGGCAACCACCTTGGCTTTCAGCCATAGTTTTGGTATTGACTTTCCAGCCCAGTAGAGATTATATAGCTGGAGGAGCCAAGACTTAGCTAGCGGTCCTAGATTTTGAAGGAATTCATTAGTTATGTCAACTGCGCCAGGAGCTTTCCTGGGTTTCAGAAAGTTAACTGTCAATTCTAATTGTGTTAGTGTTCATGGTTCATGTATACCTTCTGATGCTTGGGCTCTCTTATAAGTGGTGGTGTAAACGATTGCCATAATTAGGGTTTTGAAAGTTTTTCCAATGTGTATAAGTGTGCAGTTACCACCTGCTATTGCATATCCAGGAACCTTTTAGATTCAAATTCAAATAAAAAATTAATGAGAGTGCATTTTCTTTTCATTCAAAACTCATACAAGTCTTAAGAACGATTTAAGCGATATTTTAGCTGTGTAAAATTACTTTATATTTGTTCTCATAGTTGTATTATTTAAATTTTAACTTGACTAGAAAAAAAAAAAATTCAACGATTTTGAGCTAAAAAGTTTTTGCCGTAGAAAGTGTGAACGGTCATTTTTGCACTTCTTTAGCTATATCATTAACCCTTTAAATGTTACACGGATAGGCGCGCGTGAGCAAAATGCTCACACTGTTTCAAATGTAATTGAAAAAAGAAGCATAGATACAAGCAAAAGAACATCTATATACCTACGTAGTATGGAAAAGAAACTTTTATTAAGTCCCTAATACAAATTTGGCTTTTAACACAAATATAAAATGCTTTTAAACTTTGGCTTTAATTTTAGGCAGTCTTGGAAAAAGAACTATATAAAAAAAAACATAACATTAATTAAAAAAATTCTTTTGTTAAGACGGCGTTACAGGTTTTTTGTAAAATTTGACCCCCACCCCCCACCTACATGTCACAAGGTGTCACACTGTACCAACACCCCCTCCCCCACGTGAGTAACGTCACAGAAATAAAGTTATTTTCAATTATAAAGTAAAATGCAATTAATGAACGGTTTGCTATATCAGTTGACAAATTCATGTAGTTACTAAAATTTTCCTTTTTGGAAAATACCCTTTGTGATGTCACGTTTTTAAAAAGATCCCCTAACCCGCTGTCATGAACTGTCACAATTCCGCTAATCCCCTCCCCCGCCTAAACTGTGACATCATTTGTGAGCGAAATCGGTTCTTTACGAGTGCGTTTTGTTCAATTTGTTCTTGCAATGTTAAAAGAAAAATACTGCAATTTGTAATACTTGCGACAACTTGAGTTATGCTACTATGGTGCTATGATACTATGATGAGATGAACGTTTTGCTCACTGCTTTTGCTCACCCGTTATTGTAGAAAAAGCAGTTTGAGTGAAAAAAACAGAAAATTTCAAGTATTGTGTTTATATTGTGTTAATCGGCGATGGTTATTATATATTTCAGATTTGAGCCGTTGATTTTGAAAGAGGGGCAAGTCCATGTTGTGCAAAAAGTAGTTAGCTAATTTTTAGTACCAATTAACATACAATTTATATTTTGAATCAATTCACAGCGCGGCTCTCTTTATTTATCACCAAAATGGGGTAAGCTAAGTAGTTTCGGAAAAATAGTATTACCATCTTTAAATGCAAAAACTAGGCCTATTACTAAAGAAAAATATAAAGATATGATGGATTTATTACCCTATGTACCACCCATTCATCGTGAATACTTTCTATACACGCCTAAATACGGTATTCCATTAAAAAAATCAACGTTTTCAACAAATCATTACTTGTAGAGGTGAAGTAAATAATGTGTTAAGTGCCTTTTACATAGCTAGGAGATAAAGCGCAATTTCTTTTTTTAACAACAGCTGACAAGAGCACAACGACAACTTTTAAAAATTAAATTTTCCATGTTTTGATGCCAGTGGCAGTAAGCGCGTTATAATGTTATTGGCGATAGCACATAGCGCATTTATAATGTAATAACTCAAATTTGAATATTTTGAAAGTGAGACAAGCCCATTGGCGCATACCAAAATTAAGATTTGTTCACCTAACTCAAATAACCATTACTGCTTATTAAATTGGCATGAAATTTACAAAAAGTATAAAATACGTCTGTTGCTGCTTACCAATATTTTTAAACCCATTCCAATGCAAACCATTAGATATTTAGCCATAACATAAATGGACTTGTCCTCACTTCCAAAATCAACGGCTCATTAAAAAAATTATAAGTAAAAGTTTTTGTTTAATTTAGGGGCCGTATACTGGCGCAAGTATGAATTCCGCAAGAAGCTTCGGACCAGCTCTCATAGCTAACTCCTGGGAACATCATTGGGTAGGCAAATCCTTATTCTATTTAGAGCACCTTAATATTTGTAGGTACTATATATTTTTTCGCACAATCATGTTGTTACTAGCTACTTACCATTGCTGTTGACAAAATCTGTAAGTTGAACTTACCACACCGATGAGGTAAGTAATTTGTGACACATATTATGCCTTCAAAATGTTGTAGTAAAAAAAACATTACATCAAAGTCAGTCTAAATTTCTTTGTTTCATTTTGTATAAGCGATTGTGCGAAAAACGTTGTGGACTATACGGTTATTAAGTGCCATAGCAGAATCTTGGAAGTTGAAAAATCTTGACTTTTTCTTGAATTTTTCAAACTCTTCCTCGATTTTGTTATAATGCACTTACTAACCGTAGATCCCAATATACTATATTTCGTCTTAAAGCAAAACAAAACAGTTGTAAAAACTTGTCAACGTCGAAATCATCATTTAAAGTACGTGAAATTGGCAACGAAGTTATTAATTTCGATACAATTTTTCTAAGGTAATAGGGTGAGAAGTATACACCGACAGAAGCTACAAGAAACATTGAGAAGTTGGTTTATATTTCTTAAGTTTATAATTTCTCAATTTCAATAGAAAAAACGTTATGTGCTCCTCGTCACTGAAGTTAGTTTTTGTCATTTGCCTGAACTCGACGGGCCTCGGTAACTTCATTTCGCATTAGTGAAAAAAATTAAATTTTAGTACACAAAAAACTATTTTGTTTTATTTCAAGTTTCTTAAATAAATTCCTAAATTTATGGAATCCTGTTGTAAAACACTCCACATAATTAATTAATATTAAAACCATGTAAGTTACATATCATCCAATTTAATTATTTTATTGCAGATATATTGGGTAGGACCTACGATGGGTTCAGTTATAGGGGCTGTTTTCTACAGATACCTTTTGAATCCACCCAAATAAAGTGAAATTAACAAGATTATTTTTCAAATTATATGTCTCGAAATAGTATACCGTCGTAGCTTTATAAAGTATATTTGGTAGCATTACTCATATTGTATATACCTACAACGATTTTTGTCGAAAAAACATTATTTATTTATAAATAAGGTGCAATGTATCTATTATATGATTTAAATTTTACAAATAAAGTATTTTTTTAAACAACTACTGAACTGCTGTTTAAACTATCGGGTGTTCAAACAGTCGTGACGTCTTAGGTGTATTAAAGTAAAGTAAAGACACACATTCTGAAATCTATGTCCGTTCAGGACATCACGACTTTTTAAACAGCCGGTCAATTTCGACACATCAAGTACATTTTATAATAAGTTTATAAATCCTTGTGTTTTACCAAAGATGGGTTTGCAAACTTTAAACTTCCCTTGACCTAACAGAATCCTAATTTAAACGTTCTTTCTGCAATGCTTTTCCAATAATTTGGTTAAATATTGTAAGTACCAAGGTAGCAATTTTCAAGGATCAGAAGATTAGTAATCGCAATTGCCTGGCATTTTTACTCTTATGTAGTCATTTCTCAACGTTTCATGTGTGAAAATGAAGTTCAATTGTACTTTAATAAAGCGTAAAATAACCGCAAAATAATGTTTACGAGGGTTGGTCATTTTCAAGTCGTGTGTATTATAAAACTACAAAATATTGCATATAAATTAGAACAGTGGCAATTTCACCACTATGCTTCATAGTTTTATTTCTTCAGTTGAACAAAAAGGTTCTAATTTCAGCAAGATATTTGCATACTGCCGAGAAGCTGTAAACCGTTTAATTTTTACGGATTCCGAGAACACAACATCGCAAAAATGGTGTCGGCTGTCATAATATTCTCTCTGAATGGGGAATTAGACTTTTGTGAATACTAGGAATTGCAAACAAGAAATATGGCGAAGGGAAATAGAAATTAACTAAAAAAGTTAACTTTAAATTTTTAACAGTGACACTGACAGTTAAAGTTAAAGTGGAGTTCATTAACAGGAGTTATTTGCGATGCGAAGATGCTTGTAGAAATCAAAGGAAACATATACAAAAGAGCACACGCTACAGAAATGAGGATGCTGCGGTGGTCCTGTGGTGTAACCCTCAAAGACAAAGTCAGAAATACACACATTAGGGGAACATTTAAAGTGGCACATATAACTGACAAGCTCAGAGAAAATCGCCTACGAATGTAATGAGGCGACGCGAAGAACATATGAGAAGAACTATTTTGAAAATTGAACAACCTAGAAGGCGCCCAGGGAACCATTTCCAACGACATGAAGACGATGGATTTAAAACCAGAAATGACACAACAACACCCAGAATGGCGCAAAAGGACTAGGATATAGGCTCAGGAGAAGAAGAAGAAGACACTGTCAGAAGTTTTGGCCACCATATAATTAATATTTCTGAACAAATTAATTCAGACGCCGGTTTTCACTATAACGCAGCCTTAAGGAACTTTTATAAAATTTTTCAGGTTGGTCAAAATTTTATTGCTAGCAAGCGTATCTATAATATTTTAAGGACAAAAGTTATTCGGAGTCAGAATTATTGTAAACAATACAATATCTACTATCAGTGTAAAAGTTATTTTGCGCGTAAAAGTTATCCGATTTTATGAACGTCGACAAAACTCTATTTGAACATTAAACATTATTGGATATACTAAAATTGTCCTTTAATAGACATAGTTAAAGAATTCATCAATCTTGGTATATATTTTAGTGGTGAATTTATATTATTAGTTACCTG
Organism: Dascillus cervinus; assembly: GCA_949768715.1. NCBI lineage: Eukaryota > Metazoa > Arthropoda > Insecta > Coleoptera > Dascillidae > Dascillus > Dascillus cervinus. The sequence goes on along the minus strand of OX458322.1, from coordinate 12,128,520 downwards.
TTGGGTATTCAATTAAGTGGTAAACCTTAATTGAAAAGTTATAAAAACACCAACAACAAAATCGAATTTACTTTTTGCCTACTCCAAACAAAAACGACACATTTACTAAGAAAATGAGTAAATTTTTCTAATCGTACCAATTATGAAGGTTACTTATAAAGTTTTTCAACAAAAATCTATTGAAAGAAAACTTTTACCTATTTAATTTCAATGTCTTACAAGATTAATAATAAACTAATACAATACACCGAAATTTAACTTGACGTGTTAAGTGAATATATTCCCATTATTTAATGTTTAAATGTCGCAATTTTAACAAATTTTCTATAGAACAAGGTTTTTATTCTTCTTATTAACACCAGTTAAAGTTTAAGGTTAATCATTAAGGTGTGGTTATACATTTAGGTACTTCTAATGATCTACGATTCGTATTGACAGCACAGCGATGTATCAGTACACTTGATGGATTGTCGAGAAAATAAAATTTCTCAATCATCAAGGACTTCATCCTTGATGGTTATTTTAATTGTTAATGTTTTACTTTTCGGGTTAGATCTATTATTCGCCAATTGTAACTAATGTGCCGTCGGGGTTACAAGGTTCAATGAAAAATATTTTTCAATAACGCACTGTCATCTATCTCGAGAAAATTTCCATGAGAAAATTATTTATTTATTTTGTTAAATGTTTGTTGAACAACTACGCAGCTGATCGAAAGATTGCGGTGTTTTTTGAGACGATAGAAATATGTCACCTTGTTTGCTTAAGGGTTAGCAGTAATCTGTGACCCAATTGAATCGATGTAATGAGACAACTGGCAGAGAAAATAATTTTATCCTTTATCATTGTTTTGATTGTCTTACGCGTGTCTTAAATACTCCACATGTATTAAAATTAACAATAAGATAAAATAACGGTTAATTTTTTTATGCTGACCTTGATTGTTCATTATCAGCTAGTGGAATTATATGGAATTAAGAATTTGATTTCGATCAATATCATTAAAAAACAATTTAATAAGTTTGAGAGATTTCATGGATAATACAAGTGATATCAGTCAATAAAAATTTTTTTTAACAAAAAATGGTGAATCTTGAAATAGCATTATCACATAATTCTGTGAAATCGATTTGCAATTCATAATATTTAATAACAGTACATTACATTTTTTTTAATTAGCAATTTATAAAAAGTAAATTACGAAGTGCATGAAATGTCATAAAGCGCATCAATCATTAAATTTTTTCTAATAATATTTATTTTATTGCAAATGCAAAATGATAAAATTAAATCAATTTATCAAAAATTTTAGAAGTAAGATTACGATTATGTTACAAATTATAAAGTATTTGTTAAATTTTAAGAAGACGCTGTTTTTTGGAAGTACTTCAATATCGTTTTTCGTAAATAAATTTGTCAAGGTAAATCTGAAAAATAAAGTTTTATCTTAAATGTTTTCAAGGAAATGTTTAACAGTATTTTTGAACGATTAAGATAGATAACGATCACTTGACAGCATGGAAATATATCCGGGCGTGCCACTGCTTTGCTGTACATGCAAGAACAATAAAACAGAGGGGATAAAAGCTCTTCCCAGCTTTGTTTTAACTTACTTCCGTTTCAAACGTTTCAGGATAAATGTTACGCTTAATAAAAACATTGTTATCGTTAATGTTTTAGTTCTGTACCTTGAAGAAATAGTTCCTTTAATTACTTTATTGAACAAAAGTGCTAAAAACTAGTTAATTTTCGCGAATTGCAAGTAAGTAAATTAATTTTGCTATTATAAAAGTTTAATGAAATATTACTTCACAGAAGAATAATATTGTAAAGTTAGAATCAAAAGTAAATTTTCACAAATGCTCACTTTTGATTGTTAGTTTGTAATTACACCTTTACATTTTGTTAGTTTGTAGTTTGTAAAAATTCACTTGTGCAACAGATCGGTGACTTTAATAATCGTTGGGTTTTATTTATAATTTCAATGTGTGAAATGTTTTATATAGGTAGGTACAGTGTCTTCCCGGGTGAATTGAAAAAAGGATACATTGTTTATTTCAAACTTGACAGAAAAATGTAGTTTTTTTTAAAGTTTTTGCGTTTCAAAAACTAATAATTTTTATGTTTCAAAAACTAATAATTTTTATTGGTTTCCGAAAAATAAAAATTAGAGAAATACTATTATTTATTCAATAAATTTTTCAGTCCCGCACAAAAATTTTGGATAAACATTATTAATAATATTTTGCGTAAGAGAATTGACCTCTTCCCTTAGTTTTTGTTTAAAATTTCAACATCTTCTTCCATCAATTATTAACATAAAGAAACTGTTTTAATTACCCACACAAAACAGAGTCTAACGGAATCAAATCCGGTGGACGAGCTGGCCAGTTTACATGTCCTTAACAACCAATCCATTTGTTTGTAAATTTCCATTTAAAATATTCCGGACTATAGATTGTCACAACGATTATAGTGCCACACCCGCATGTTGTTCACGTGCAACTAACTTGGAACTTGAATTTATATTGGTTATTCTAAATTAGGGGCGTTACTCGCACTTGCTTACTCGTATGGTCGTGAAATACAGTAATAATTAAGTAACAAATTAGATCATAAATTGTGTGAATGAATAAAACGTGTTTGATTTTCCACAGTATTTCTGGGCAAACAGTTCAAGCATGTAGGGATGGTGACAGGTTCGAAGCGTTTCCATTACTTTTCTTTCTAGATTTTTGAAAACAATTCTGCTAATTCTTTAATTTGTTTATACAGATTATTATTTACTTGAAACTATTTTTTAGTAATAATATAACGTATCTGTAAAATTTACTAGAGTTACATTTTTGGTAAGTAACAGGTATGTATCAATTAAATTTATGTCAAAAGAAAATAGTTTTGAATTTCTATTGTTTTTACGATTTTCTAAGTTTTTAATATACACTGCTGGCCAGTGTATCTCGGACACTTAATTTTTTTGATTCTAAGATGGTTAATCAATTTTTTGTGCAATTTAACTTATGTAACTTATGCAGTAGAAACGTCGCCTCCGTTATTACAAATATTACAATAAAAATCAGTGGGAACTAAGGATATAAGGATGTGTGATCTACTACTTATTCTAGTTTTGCAGTAGTTTTAATAAAACAATAACTTTTTATTACTTAATTCTGTTTACGTTTATATGTATTTAATAACAACACCTTGATCTCTTATTACTTTTGCTAACAATAAATACAGTTTATTAATAAATATGATTTTTTTATTGAGAATGTTTGAATTTTATGCGAAACTCTTCTAATGAGAAATTTTTACTTTCCAACAGATTTAAGTTAATTATCAGTTATTATTAAACCGTTTTCGCGTGGGATTCAATAAATCAGTTAATTATTATCATTTACAAGTTTGTCAGAATAATTGGGAATTAGGGATTTAGATAATTTAAGTGTATTTTTCCGTTGCGATTTATATTAAGTAGGTATTCAATAGATAAAGTTTTTCTGGAATGTGCCACACAAAACAATATTTACAACAAATTGATATTAATTTAATTGGGGAATTAGTTATCACTACTTATAAATGGTGTTTTCAGACATTCCAGAGATGAGACACATTTAAATTTTCTACTAACCCATAGTGCAATCATTGTACTTTATAATAATTACTTCCAGTCGGGACGTTGTTTAAAGTTTGTGAGAATATCAGATTATCGATTTTTATTAGCGATTTTTAACATTCAAAAGATAAACAAAACTTTTAGAAAAAAATATTTTTATTCAATTACACTTTAAAGCTGAAGACAATTTTTTTCGGTTCCAATATTTGAACGAAAAATGTGATACAGTGGAACCCCGTTTTTACGTCCCCGCATTTTACGTTTTCCCGTTATTTACGTCTATTTTCTGCAGTCCCGTTTCATTTTAATGTAGATAATACCCGGTTTTACATTTATTTTTCCCGCAATTTACGTTGAAAATATTTAAAAAGTAGTTATTAAATTTATTAAAATTAAGAATTCCATTTATTTTAACACTTTCGATTAAATCTATGAAAATCATTGAAATGAATATGTTAGTAGTTTTTAGACACGTCTGCACTTTGCAAAGTTTCGTGATCGTGATTAGGTGGACAATGTTTTATTTCATTCGGTATTGATTCTCGAAAAACACGCGTTTCGCTCGCGCGTAATTTTGATATACCACTTTGGCTACAATAATAAAAAATCGTGAGTCAATTAAAACAAGTGCCATACACTGTCGTCCCATGGCCAAAAAAGCGCATGCACAAAATAATTTCAAAGTACGCAGAAATTATAGTATTGCAAGAAACCTATAAACACAAGAAATAAATTTACACCACACTAATTTGTATGATTTTTTAAACAAAAATTTTTATTGCCCTTAATTCACGTTTTCCCTCTATTTACGTTTTTTTTTGTCGGTTCTGTTAAAAACGTAAGAACGGGGTTTCACTGTATTTTGTTAGAACGCACAAGAAATGAATTGTGGTAGATACCTTTGTTTTTTCAAGCAAGTTTGAGGTCGAACTGTGCGTGTAAATGCACTTCGTACCGCTCTACGAGCCATTTATAGCTCTATCATTGTCACGTGCACCTAGCCAGTACCTAGAGAACTAAATTCACTTGCCACTTACCTTTCTTCTTGCGTTTACTTGAGTATTGACCTCACTGCCGGCCTGAGTGGCGTAAATGCAAGTGAGTACTTTGAAATTGCACCCGGACTTGCATGTTTACTCCGGTTTACATGCCAAACTGAGCAAAAGACAGTCAGTAGCTATAACAGCTGTGCTCCTACACATCAAATAACCTGGTAAACCTCCAAATGAATCATCGTCGGACAGGCCTAATTCGTCATTGCCAATTGTGTCTAAACTATTCGAGAAGCTACTGCTGAAGCGACTAAAACCTACAACTATAATTTTGTGAATTATAGAATAAGCATTCAACAATAGAAGAAAATTCACCGTATAACGGGCATTATTGAAAAGACATCTGAGGCAAAGCAAATATGTTCAGCAATACGATTCAAAGTAGCCCAAGCATTTCACAGGGTCATAAACAAATTGGAAAAAATGTTACCAAAACCAATACAATCTTGCTTTACTGGTCGAGCATTCCAAGTCAAACAAGAGGAAGCATTTTTGTCAATAGATGTTAACGTAGGAGCACCGCAAGGTATGGTGTTCGGGCCAGTGCCTAAACCTGCCTAAACCTGTGATATACCACAAACTGAACATGTAACGATCGTTACTTAAGCTGACGGTATAGCTAGTATGACATGATAACGAAGAAACTCCAACTGGTATGTAACAATGTAATTGAATGGATCAAGATTTAGAGAACAAGAATACACGACAGCAAATCATCGTTCATTAGCTTAGCCTATAAAAAAAGGAAAAAATTACCAATAATAACACATAACAAACAGATACCACACTACGATACAGTACAGTAGGTGAAAGTTACAAGGTGGGACGTCCAAAAAATTTTTCATTTCAGATCAGACGTTTTTGAACTGACGGTTTCAAAAGTCCTTTTTTAAATAATTTAGCTCTTTAGTCCAATCAATTCATACAACCAACTTTGCAAAAGATCCGAAGGGGACGATTTCCCTTAGGTGATAGCCTAAAAAAAACTGCCGTTGCGTATTATTGATATTTGCAAATTTGAATTTGGCATATATTATCACCACAACAAAAGTGGTATCGTGTGAAATTGTTGAACGAAAATATGGGCTATAGATCTACCACATGAATTTTAACTTTTACATAAATGTTAATCAAAGCTGTTGTCTTCTTAAAGCAAGCATTTTTAATACCATTTTTGGAAAATAAAATGGATGTTTTGCAACTCCGAAAAGGAAAGTTCCGTTACTAAGAAAATGAAACACCTGCACTGCGCACTGGTCGTTTACGCAATGACGTCATGGTGCGAGAGAGACTTGCAATTTTAAAAAGGTCCATTGCTTCATTTTTAGAGGTCCAATATGGAAACGGAAACTGAACGACTGGAGAAACTTAAAATTAATAACGTAATATAAACATAGGGAGTTTACACAAACAATCCGCAAACTATTGTTTGCTTGTTATAAGATTTTATCTCAAACAGCCTTTAAGAGTATTCTCATCAAATATCATTGTTGAATGTGTGGAATGTGTGTGAATATAGTTTTTCCAATAATTAATTAAAATATTTCAATAGTAAATACATTTATTTATCCCCCATTATTCAAACGTTGCTTTTGCCTGAAATAATTGCTCATTGTTTTTCTGATATTGATCATAGAGGGAATTTTGTTTGGAATTTAATTAATTCAATGAAGTTTATCAGCCTTCATTATTTTTGTACTTCATTGTTTTATTTTGTATTTTATGATGCATTGTGTTAAATTGTACGCTACTATGTGTGTATTAAATTTGAAAATCAGGTAATATGAAACCTAATCACTTTAGCATTTTATGAAGAACATTGCCATGAGTCTTAAATTTAAAGCTTGGAGAATTTACGTCGAAGTTCCTTTAATGATCTCTTATTGCAATTTCATTCAAAAATAACGGAAAAAAATAAAATAAACTTTACTTAATATATTTTTATTTTTAATATTCCATAATCTAAGTCCGCGGATGGGGTTGATAAGAGAGAAGAAATTTTTATTTCCAACTTTTCGTCAAAAAGTTATTCTTTATAAAAAGTTTTGCTTGTCTTGGATAAAGTTTTATTAAAATGTACACGGTGTTCTAAAAATTAGAAAACATGAACTTGACGTTAAACAAAGTAGCCTTATTTTTTATTTTCCTAAAAATGGTATTCAGAAAGTTTTTTCAAACTTAAGAAAAGCTTAAATACAAAGTTTAGTAGAGGTAACAACAAAAATAGTTAATATCTACTCTTATCCTTTTCCTGCCTTGCTAGATTAACTATTAACTTCATTTTACTATTATTTATAGGCAGAGCTAAGGACCTTCTTAACAGCATAACTAAAATTCAAATATCTTATTTAGTTATGCTGTACAGTGTAACTGAATGGTGTTCCTTTGGAGTGGTACGCTACGCAAGCGGTAACCCTGTAGATTAAAAGGTTTTTTTTTGTTTTTGGCACCTGCTATCTGATGGTGTGTACAATTTTAAAATAATACTTTGAGACACTTGTCAAGAGCAAAACCGTGCAATGTTTTTTCCAATTGATTATTTAATTATTTATTAATTATTTTAATTGTGGGCACCTTGAAATCATACCTTAACTTAACTCGTCGTCCTTGTTTCGGTCATTTGCATTTTGTATTGTGTAGTGCCGTTCTACATTTCACACGTGTTATAATGGCAAGACAACAAAAATCGGTTGCATGTTACAATGAAATCTTGAGTGAAAAAGAAAAGCCTTTCACTCGACAGAAGACTTTGTTGGATTTTATGAAACGACCCACTCCAAGTTAAGCTACTTTTGTATAACATTATTTTTGTACCTAATTATTAATTCACTCGAATGAATGCATTGCAACCATATCCTTTATGTCGGAATCGTAAAAATCATCCTCGTGAATTAATGGCTAGAGTTATAAACACGTTGAATAATATACCAACTGTAGTAATAAAAAATATTGGAAAATAATAGTTTTCACAGAAAAAGGACTGGTTGTAAAAGTAATTTGAAAAAATCACATCTTGGGAAGAAATACCGGGGTGTTTGTAGGAAGTCATGTTATGTCGCAAAATGTGAAATTGAATTTAAAAATTAACCTACTTTTTGTATGTTTTTCTAAACTTAATAGTTTAAGATATCCATCATCGTATAATCCCTGCCCCCGCGGCTCTTTCTGTACGCCCGTTCTTTTTGAACAGCCACCCACAGCGTCAGAAGTATAGAATAAATACTATTCCAAGCTTCCTGTTCCAGGCAAAACAACATCAAAGCCTAGAGGGGTTTTTAGTCAGTAATATGTTCCCGCTGGGTATGGTCTGATGGCTTATTGATATCCCATTGCTGGCAGCACATGCTGCCGGCAGTGGGCCGTTGGTGGGCTGGCATATTGTACTCTTTGTGGAAAACCTGGCTCGTCTGTTGAAGTTGGGCCGACAGACGTTTTCATAAAAATTTTCCTCTCTCCCGAAGATAAAAAAAAAAAAGTTTAAGAATTTAAAATTATTGTTTTATTTTTTCTCCACCTTTTCCTTACTGAAAGGAGCCAATAATTTTATAACGTCATTTCGACAGTTAAAGGAGATATAAAAATTAGGACGAAAAAATATGGATGCTACTTAAAAACCGTGGCGTCATTACTTTAACAAAAGTTAGTATTCTTAAATTGGTTTTGTTATAAAGGTGGGGCAACGAAACGGGACGATTTGAGGTGGGGTTTAGAGCTCGTAAGGTGGTGATAGTTTGCAATGGTCGCGTTCAGCGCACTCAATTGTTTAGACAGAAATTTAATTATTTTTTAAAGAATTAATTTTTTTATTAATTTATTACGTGTAACAAGAATAGCCATTGCCCCACCCTTAATTTTTGTTTCCACGTTTTATTTCTTTTAGTTCAATAGATAACCGAGGGAGAACGAGCACGGTATAATTAAAGAACATTTTTTGTAAATTATAATAAACAAGAAATTCTTCTTGTTTGCTTAATTTGCTTGAAAAATAATATTTTAGCACGACAATATTTCAATGATCTAAAAATAAATTGAAACGCATAATAGTAAGCACGAAACTATAAATTTCGATGTTAAAGGTTCCCACCAAATTGAATGATGAAAAACAGTCACGATATTTACAATTCTCATAAACATCAATATTTTGCCAAAAAAACTAATAACTAATTTTAAATGGGTTAATTAATTAATTATTAATATTTTAAATTTTCAGCCAATATTACCAACTGCCAAACCGTGTGTGTTAAATTAGATTTTGTACCAGTCTTGGAAAAATAATATTGCAATATAGTAAACGAAGGTAGCTTTCAGACCTCGAATTTTCTACAGTTTCATCCCACTTTTTTTGAACACCTGATACATATTTTAAATTCATATTTACTTTTATACAAAACTTTAACATGAGTATTTCTTTTAGGTTTTAACCACACTTCATTACAATGGATAGGCCGACAGCAAACGGATATAAGATTTCAGTAATTTCAGCAGCCACTCCTAGATCTTCTTTTCATGAACAGACACGAAAGCGAGCCCATCACGATAATTATTTTAGTGGTAAGTAATTTTTAACTTTTAATTTGCGTAGCGTGTCGACTGTTATGCCCTATTGTAACAGATAATATTTAATATAATGTATTCATCAAAATAATAGTAATATTTTATAAAATATCACAACATCACACCTATGTTGTTAACGAATTTTAAGAGAATATACGGCACGTTGCCCTGTACAGTCAAACCTGGATACGCAGGAATCCTATCGGCGACGAAACTTTTTTTCGGTCCCCATTTACGTATACCACCGAAGCAGTTCAATTTTATACAGGTTCGACTCTACTATGAATATAGTAATATAGGGACTAATATTGCCGATGGAAGGGGGGAAGGACTAGGGATCATGTCCAAAACAGTTCGGATCTAGATTTTAGTCACTAAGTGGCCCAGAGAAACGGATTTTCTTACTTCCATTTTTTTCGACGCTCCCTTGTCGAAGGTAACACTTTGTTATCCATCCAACCAATTATACATATTGCGAGATCCATCTGTAATAGGTAGATGTGATTATAAAACTGAAAGTATGTTTGGTTGCATACAACTGTTTGTGAGCTAAAATCAACTGATGACATTGCTTTTACTGAAATATCCTTATTTCACAAAAACAATGCATTATTTGCAATTTATGTTTAAAACTGCACTTTAATACACTTGCCAAGTTTCGTAGAAAAGTTGTCATGATTGCAAAGTAAAACTAATAAATTGGTAAAAAGTAATATGTTAAAGAAGTTTAAGTAATACATTTCTGTTGCCAAGTAAAATAAAAGTGGTTAAAAATAATTGAAATTTTGGCAAACGTTTTAATTCTTTATACTGTAATACGTCTTGTTACGCATATACAAGTGGTCAAATGTTTGATAACAGCAATATATACACGCTGAAGGCAATAAAATACTCTCTCTTGAAATTATTGCAAACGCTTACGCAAGTTACCTGTGTGCAATAAATGTGGGTTCATCGTTTTTAAGACAGTTTTAGAATGGCTCTAATTTTGAACACTGTTTTCGTCGATTTCTATTTCAAACGTCAACTAATCAACGGGCCTGACGAAAAACATAATAATAACTTATAGAATCCTAGTCTTGTGATTTGGAAACAGAGCATACCAGTGATTTAAAAGATACGTTCGTATCAACGTTCGAAAATTATTTAAATTTTGACACTGACAAAACTCAGATTTATGTTTGAAAAAAGTGTATCTGTGACCTTACAATTTTTTAATGAATTGAACGTACCGTAAAATTTTAAATATAATTCGTACTTGTATCTATTTTAGTCCGCTAAATGGGAATGTGTATTATATACAGTAAGCAACAAAAGCAACGCAACAGTTGGATAAATACTAAACTATTGAGTTTGGAAAAAAATCCAAAAATAGGTCAATTTTTAATATTAATTAAAATTTTTTTGACAACATTTGTATGTCCCAGAACTCGCGCCCCAGAGAAAACGGACAAATGCCGACGACAATTACGATTATAAAAATGCAAACGAAAAACAATTAATGGCTTGCATAAGAGAGTTGTGAGACATCTAAGTTCTACCAATTCCAGAAAGGGAACTCTCAGGTGTTAATGTGAATAAAATCGGTTCTTAAGGTTATAAATTGGCACAATTATATAATGTCAGAATGACATGCCCGCTAAAGTGTCAACATCAACATGTTAGGTTAAGGCAGATGTCATTCAAGATGTCACACTCGCCATCATCTTAATCAAGTTTAGGTTTGTTAAATAAAACAACAAATGGCCGTTCTGAAAAGAACCTTTATTATAACGCGTGAACTTATGTTAAAGAACAGGAGAAATGGTATAACATAATAATAACAACAGAAACAACATAGCTAAGAGGAATCACAAAACGAAAAATAAATACAATCAGAGCAAGTGCTCAAAGTGGCCACCATTCATTTGCAAGCATAACCGTGCCCGCCGTAACAGACTCCGTTTAGAATTTGTAGCCATTTCAGGAGTAATTGTAGCAAAAGCTTCCTGAATGCAACCCCTGAGTTGCTCTTCTGTATCAATAGGGCGCCTGTACACGACATTTTTAACGTGGCCCCAAATAAAGAAATCCAGAGGATTTAAATCGGGGGACCGTGCAGGCCAGTTTTGTGGACCGCCACGACCTATCCATTGATAAGGATACTGTTGATCCAAAATTTCTCTAACTCGTCGACTGAAGTGTGGTGGTGCGCCATCGTGTTGAAACAAGTCGTTAATACGGAAAACAAGTGGAATGTCTTCAAGCAAATTTGGAAGTTCTGTGTCCAAAAAATTTGCATGAATGGCTCCCGTTAACCGTGCAGGAAATTCAAAAGGTCCTACCTAAAGAGGGAAGTTCGATGACATGGAAACTAATTTCTATTGCAGACATGCCACACGATTCCCTAATAGACCAGCCCACAAATTTAGCGAAAATCTTTCTTGAAATGCTCTTGAAAATAGAGCATGTGGATTTTCTTCCGCCCAGATGTGCCAATTATGCGCATTGAAGCATCCTTGTCTCCCGAAAGTTGATTCATCAGAAAACAAAATACGAGAAACAAAATTTGGGGTGTTTTCTTCTAGATTTAAAAGCCATGTACAGAATTCCCGTCTGGCAAGGTAATCTTGTGCACTGAGAGAAATAGATTGCTACAAATAGATATTAGTGATTATTATTGCAATCACTAATATAAATACATTTATCTTAATCAACCGTGCTTTGCTAGCATTAATATATTATTTTATTTAGATATTATTGTGAATTTAAACATGGAAGATTGCTGTCTTAAAAATGATTAGTTTTAAAATAACACGTATTCGCTATTACGAATATTTGTTCCGACAGGTTGGCTGTACAAAATATCTGTTATATTAGCGCTTGCATTTTCGTCTGTCAACAAAAACTTCATAATGAAACGCAAAAATTCAAGATTGTTCTTGGAAATATTCAAGATGTGTGTTTTTTGCAACTAAACAAAATTTTATCGGCATTTTATGAACTCATAAGTGAGTTCGTGACTCATATTAGCCCACGCTTGATACCATTTGTACACGCGGTTCGTTTTGTGTATAGCGCCGAAATTAGGGAAAAATCAGTGATTCTGTTAAGGGTGCTTAAAGTGAAATGGCGGTGGTAAAGGACTTGCTAGAAGAATGGGGATTTGCACATTACGTGCAAACATTTGAAGGTAAGATGGTTATCATATTTTAACGGTTCGTTATTAATTTCCCTCCACCACCCACGTATATTTCTTAGTTACATTTACAAATTCTAGATAATGGAATAGATGACGAAGCCTTTACACTGTTGAACAACGACGCTCTGAAAGAGCTAATTCCTAAAATTGGAGATTGTAGGTTGTACATTTTTGTTATTACTACAATTAAAAAATTTAAAATTAAAAACTATATCAGAGCCCAGTGCTTCCATTTTAAATTACTTAATTATTAGATACACGTTTTAAGGTGCCTTGATCTCCAATTGACGGGTTTCCCAATTGTTGTTAAATTTATTTCGAAATTTCATTCATACTTAAAAAACAACTTTTCTATGTATGTGTAGCTATTTGTTTCGTACTAAAATAATTATATTGTTGCTATAATCTATTACCTATAATTATCTAATTTTGATTTTTTGTCACAAACGCAGTGTAATACTTCATCAGGGAGTAGTTTCACATCAACAGCTTCTACGGTGACCTACGAAGACAGTGAAGTAGATGAAGTTTTAAATGATGTATTTTTGAAACCTCCCAAAAAAGTATGTATAATTTTTTATTTAATGTTATTATAGTATAAAGTTCAAATTTTTAAGACTTCCGTGTTTCGTTTTAGTTTGTATTTTATAAATGTTATTTTAGTTTAATGATCTTGTTATTTTTAAAATTTGTGTTTTTATATTTAAGGAAATTTATACGATATAAATTATATTATGCAACTGTAATTTGTAACTAATCTTAACAAAATAAAGATATTTAAAAATTACATCTCAAATATATTTTTAACAACCTGTAGTATTTGGTTCAGCAATGTTAGATAATAAACATTAAAATATGTTCTGTTACAACCAGCTATAATCTATTGTTAAGTCGACCTTGCAAGATATTTAAATTAACAATCTATGCTATATGGTTCAGCAGTTCTGCATACTACTGCTTAAAATGTGATATATTACGCTCAGTAAAATTTCATTATTCAGTTAACATTCTTGAGATTGCTAAATTAAATATATGATTATTACAATATCAATATATTTAAAACGACAATATATTTCCTAATATATAAATATTGCACCTTTAGCATTTCAGATTGCTGTCCATATATGAAATATAAATTATATTTAAGTTAATCATAATTATATTAATTTTGACCATCTATTTCTCTCAGTGTGGCTGCAAATGTTGCACACGCGTATAATGATACGGATGTCGTCGTTCAGCCTTCATAACTCGATGTACAGAAGTTTTCAAAATATTCAATTCCTGTGCAACTTCCCTAATGCTTTCAGTACCTTCGTCAAAGGCACCTAAAATAGCCTCTTCGTTTTCAACAGTGCATACAGTCCTGGGAGCCCCATCATTTTCCTTCCTATTCGGTAAAATGTGGCCTGTCTCGATGGTTCGTGTGATAGCACTGAGAATCACTTTGTGATTGGGATGATTGCTGTTAGGAAAGCGTTGGGCATAAATCCTTGCCGATTCTCTAGCATTTCGCCAACATTCTCCGTAAATTAACAACATTTCAACATAATCCGCTGCAGAATACATAATTGAAGGAATTCGAACGAAATCTTGAAGTTTTTCAAAAGTTTCATAGCCGACCAGTTTATTGAAAACGTAATAAAACCAATAACCTAGCAACAATATTGGGAACCTACACCTGGATGGCTTACAACGCTCTGATTTGTCGACTAAAAATGTTCTTATTTTGAATACTGTTCAAGCTACACATTTTTTTCTTTGGGAATTTTTATTTGTATTTTGAAGAGGATTTCTCCTTTTTTCTCTGGGGCGCGAGTTCTGGGACAGCCTGTATACATACATATACATGTTGTTTCTTGCCAAAGTAATGACGTTTTGTCACTTTTTTTAAATAGCAATCCATATTTTTTAGTCATGATTTTGATAGGTCTTTTAACTGTAAAAACAACGCTACAAATATGTTCATCAGGAAAAAGTTAAGAAATAATTTTTTACAGAAAATAATTCAATAATTTTTAAACTATTGAGTTTTGAAAAAATCTAGAAACAGCTTAATTTTTAAATTTAAAATTTTTTGACATAATCTTTTGATGTTCAGGCTGTTTCTTACAGTCAACAGTTCTTTAAATACCAACCTATATTTTTTCGTCATGATTTTGATAGGTTTTTAAACTGTTACCATGACGGAGTAATAATTTTTGCCCGTTACATTTATTCCAAAACTCAACAGTTTCAGATTTATCGAATTCTTATGCCACTATTTTGAGGGGCCACATTTTTATACCGCCATGTCGACAGTTGGGGGATTTATCAGAATCGTGACAAAAAAAATTAGGTTGCAATTGACAAAAATCGGCGATGACGTCATTACTTCGACAAGAAACATAAAATGTTATGTTAAGGCGTGTCCAGACTTAGTAATAAGTTATTGAAACCTTGTTTCCCTGTAACACTGAAAACTTTTTGACGTGTATAGGATTCCTCGTTGACCCAAGAAAGACAGAAAAAAGGTTATTCCGAATATTTTCGAGATTTCGCCGAAAAGCACCAATTTATATACTTTTTCAACCAATTTTTGTTACCGGCCAGTTGTCGGTAAATATCAAACAATATTTGAAACATCTGGAATACAACTGTCGCAGGTAGGTAGGTACGAATGCATTTGTTTATGGTCGGTAATAAAGTACTTAAATCATGAAGCTTCTGGGTGAACTGTATTTTGCATAATCGGTTGATACAAAAAAAAGTTAGTCAAAGTATCAATGGTAAATCAGGAAGACTTTCTTCTCGCGGCTGCAGCAGTGCACAGAAAAAGGAAAAGAAAAAATTTTGGATTTGCCCATTGTTAAGGTCTCGAAAGCGATACAGTGGCAGTGGGTAGTGACATGATCAACGATTTAAAAGCCGACGACATTGTTCCGTTTGCAATTAACCCTTTGAGTGCCAAAATGATTTTTAGAGAATTAGCTAAAATTGCCAATTCCAAAGACAATAAACAATAAACAAACAAAAGCGCGATCGCGCTCCTGGCATTTTCGACCAGTGTATTGAGGAGCGCGACCGCGCGCTCCTTGGCACCCAAAGGGTTAATGATGAATTGCGATGCGACGGAAATTTTAAAAATTTTGCCAGAATGCCAAGCGCCGGTTTTTAATTTTTAATCAACGAAGTGGAACAAAATATATAAAACGATTTCCAAACTAACCTGTCAAATAGGTAGTTCCTACCGACGCAGTTAAAAGCTTTTAAAATAAGAAATATATAACCATCATAAAATTTGTCACAGCACAAAAGAATTAGAAAATTTGCGATATTCAATGCTGGAGCCCTTCGCTCTAGGGACGATTTACATGTTGCTGGGGACACTGACCTGCTTAAATAATGATAATCTTAAAATTTTCTGTTCTGTTGATTTTCAATTATCTTAAATTTCAGCCTTTTATAATGTTGAGCTTGTGTTTGTTTTTTAACCCTTTAAGGACGTATGTCGTCCATACGCGTCACACTAGCAAAGAAGCAATTTTTCCGAATGCCGCACATTCGCGACACAAGCCTAACTAAATCAGAATAAATTCCGTCCCATGGGATCTGTAACCGAAAATAAATTCCGTCCTTAAAGGGTTAAAATGTTTAATTTGTGTGTCTAAATTGGTGTCTTCGGACGTGTTTAATAAAATAATAATAAAGGAAGAATTAACAATCACAATAAAATATTTTTGACCTTCTGCTAGTCTAATTAGGGACGGTTTTTCATATAAAAATAATATTAATATAATATTTAACAAACACTTCGATTCGCTGTCTATAAAAAAAGGTTATCATAAGGAAACCTATCATTTTGATCTTACAAATGTGATTAGAAACGTTTACATTGCGAGATGCACTAAAAGGATGAATAAAATAACTTGTTGCTCTTCGTCGAAATTTTGATAACATATAAAATAACTTTGTTAATAACAATGTTTTCGACAAGTCTGGACGCGCCTTTAGAAGCTGTGAAACTTTTGGATTGTTTTCAAAACTCAATATTTTTAGATTTATCAAATTGTTGCGTTACTTTTGCTGCCCACCGTATACAGAATATAAAATAAAAGGGTAACAAATTTTGGAAGCTGATAGTACATCAAAAACGAAGTGAAAAATGACTTATTTGAAAGATATTAACACTTAACCAGAAAGTTTGCTCTTAATTTGTAGTGGTCAAAAGGGCATTATTTTTAGTCAAACAAGTTTTTCGATAAAATCTACAAGATTGCAATAAACTCTACATTATTTGTTGTAACTAATTTTTTGTATCTTCGGATATTTTAAATTTACATCCAATTTTAGCCAATACCTTAACACATTTTAACAGAAAATTCGGTACTTAAAGTACTTAATAAATTTACAGATTTAAGAAAAAAATTAAGACGAAACTTTTAGCTAACTTATACTTACTTTCTTGTAACTTTTAATGTTAACAATAAGTAATATTCGTTAATATAAATAATAATAATGATAATATTATTAGTCTTTCAAAAGACTAGATATAAGTTTGGAACTAGAAATTATTGTATTATAAACAGGAATATCAGGGCGAATTAAGATACTTATTACCTAGAGAAGAACATTGACATCGAAACTAATATTTCTTCTTCTTGTAGGTGTACCTACTAACATAAAAATAAAACAGCTGAACAGGCCTACTGGCCTAGGGCTTCTACAGGCAGTTTCCACTTTTTTCGGTTGGTTACTGTTTCCTACAATACACCAAGTTCCCGTAGATGTTCATTTACTGCATCCACCCATCTTTTTCTGGATCTACCTCTCTTTCTTTTAGATAATCCTTTCATCTCTAAAGTTGCTTTGGTTGTTCTGTCCCTAGGTAAAAGTCTGTGTTTGTTGTTCTTTAGTACTACCATATATCTTTTGCGGTAGCTTTCGCTCCAAAATTTCCAAGCTACATTCTAAGTTTTTGTAAGGATCAGCGTCTTACACCCATACAAGAATGTAGGCCGGAAGACTGATTCGTATAGCCTTATTTTTACTTGTCTTGTTAGATGTTTTGTTTTAAAGTAGTGCTAGCAACGCGCCAGCGCTCTTACTTCTTTTTGATAGTTTCCTTTTTCTCTTTTTGTTTCAATTTTTATAACACCTAGATAATAATTAATTTACTCAACCCATGTAACTTTTGTTGTTGTTTGTTTGTACTTAGTTTTTTCCTCATTCAATAAATCAAATTTTCTTGCTGTTTTTTTCTTGCTTGGATTTTGAAGTTACTGATATTTATTGTGATATTTTAGTTCGCTTGTTCGTATCTTGCTGTCCCTTATAATTTTTTTTAATGGATGAAAGCGGATCTTCTTGCCGTAGTCCTCGATCAAAACCTTCCCATCTGCTATCATTTACATTTAGTACGTTCCAATATTCTTTTTATGAGACTTGGTAATTCAAATGTCTTCAATACTTCTATTAGTTTTCCCCGTTCTTACTTGATGATGAATCTGTTTGAAATCAATATTAGTTTCGAAGAAATGGTCAACTATTATACAAGACGTATGATCATACAGAGATGCCAGGGATAATGAGGAAGATATGCCTACCTATGAGGAGTATACAGAAGTAATCAAACAATTATTATCAAAAAAAGCAACAAGGCCAGATGAAATTAACTTATGAGCTGATAAAAAACAAAAGAGAAGAATTACTAATAGTGAGCATTTGGAGAAAAGAAACCTTGCCAACAGACTGTAGATACAATAAATATAGATGTAGATATAATAATAACAATGTGAAATAGCAAACGGAATGAAATGCAACAATTGCAGACTGATTATGTCATTAAATATAACTTGTGAAAGTTACAAATACGGCATAGAACTGCATATCATTTTTTCGATATAAACGTAGTAGTAAGACAATGAGATAGTTTATCCATAACCCTCTTTAATATTGCAATAAAAAGTCGGATCTCGATAGGTTGATATCACAAAGCCTGAATATGTAGACGACTTACAATTGATTAGAAGAATCATTACTGAAACTAATAAGAGAGTGAAATTTTTTAAAACGTAACCTTGAATGCAAAAAATTATAGAAGTTCAGAGATAAACGAGTGAGTGAAAACCAAAAACAGAACATATTGAAGATACCGAAAGGTACTAAGAGATAAACATATTACCAAAGGTACTAAACTAAAAATATGTAAAGCAGCTATCCCGTTTAACATACGGATTTCATGTGAATCACATAAAGAAATAGAGAGAAACTAAGGGCACTAAAGACACAGATTCTAAGGAAAATATTTGGGCCGAAGAAAATACACTAAGAAACCTAGTGAAGGGGGAAGATATTGTCAAATTTATAAAAGCCCAACGATTGAAATGGCATGGACATATTCAAAGGGGAGACCCTACCACAATCACAGACTGGAATCCCGAGAAACAAGACCAAGAACAAGATAAAATGGCGAGACTAAATAATGGAAGGCATAGTACTGATGAAAAGTGAAAATTGGAGAAAAAAATATTAGGACGGAAAAATCTGGAAAAAACTAACAAACCGAACAAAGATGGACAATAATCTCCAAGAAGGAAACCCTAAGAAAACTAAATTACTGGCTGATCATCCGCGGAATAACGGATCAAAAGAGTTTAGATTGCGAGCGGCTTATACACCGAGTCGAAGTGTCGGACCTATAAATGTTCATTATCTGCGTCAATATGAAAATCTGATCATTCACTGATCTGTTTGCCCTAAACCTAATTCTAGTACTCCTCCAAAATATTCTGTTTTGTCTTTCATGATGATCATAGCCAGTAGTTTATACGTCATAGTGTGTTTATTATAACGTTAATAGGTAAAATCGTTTCGTTAATTGATTTTAGAGTGATATTTTTGATTATAAATGGGGTTACCACTAACAATAAAACATCAACATGCATTAATTATTGATATAAAATAAAGATATACAATACTAACGTTGCTAAATGGCTAAAAAATATCGATAAGTATTAGCTCTAATTTGATATAATTTAATTTTAATTTATAAATTACTAAATTGTTATTGAGTCTTATTTCAAATAATCATTATTTATTTAAAAGTATTATTGCGATCGCCAATTATCTGAAATATCATCTTTTTTTTGGAAGTCACATGCGACGTTTCGCACCTAGCAAATAACATGAAAATGATTCAAGACTTTTCTCGACGTTCAGGCAAAAATAATTTTTGTCGGTTTAACAAATAAGTTTTCAATTAACTTAGTCAATAGATTTGGCATCCATCACTAGCGGTTCCTCACATTAGTCCGTCAATCTGATTTTGAACTCTGGACTCGAACGAGTTCATGAACTATCGACTTGTGGACTGCACTTTGGAAACCCCTATACGTAACAAATTGATAACCTTTTTATTATTAATTTAAAACCCCACATACATACACAGTTTCATTAATTTAAATGAAATAATCTGTTGCGATAGTTGAAATTTATTCGATTTCAATGTTTATTTGCCAAACTTTATAACAATGTCAGTTAAGATTTAATTTAGTTGATACTCGGCACTGAATTACTTGATATTTTAATTCTCTCTGAAATCTGTTATCAAACAGTGACTTCTTGATATACAGTAGGATTGGAGATATTTTTAATGGTTATATGGGACAGAATTAGCGCGAAAAATAGTAAAATGCTTAGAAGTTGTTTATTTTTCGCAATATTTACCGGAGGCAAATTTTAAAGTCAATTTAATTTATACCTGCATTGTAAAACGTACGGTAACCACGTATATTTCATGAGGTCACAGTTACGCACAAATCTCAAAATCTAAAATAAACAAAACACGTAACAACGACAACCGGGTTGATGGATGCTATTTATAAGCGGCTCTTTACTACGAATTTCTAATCAATTATAATATTTTATGAGTTTGCTTCTAACAATTTAGATGTTCGTGAATGTTACCGACGTTACCTTTTTCTATGCAAGTGCTGGCAAACAACTCATAATATTAAAAGTGGTTTATTTATTTTTCCAGTAGTCAGTGGTAATAATACCCAAAAATCGATAATTCATTATTAAACTGCACTTATGGTGGAAGATAATAATTTATTTAAACTAGATTAAATAAAAGCTGCACTGCATTCGTGACCAATAAACAGGTAACACATATTCATATCGCAATATAATGTCGTAAATTTTTTATTGCACAGAAAATAGAAATATTGATAATTATCTTTGAAATTAAAATATATTCCGCATAACAACAATAGGAAATAATTGATAAAACGTTGTTTAATTGTTTTGTTTTAACATGTAGACACTTTTTAATATGCCTTGAACTTGTATGGATGTTACTGAAAAAAATATGAATTTAATGTGATGAACTGGTTTTTCTGTTTGCGAAGAAGGTAACAAGTTATTCACAATTCTATAGAGGTGGTATCTACATTTGAAAGTCACGATCGCATATAATAAACATTTGGCTGTTTAAATAATTATATTCCGATAATATTAATTCAAATGTCTAATTAGAAAGAGAAAGATATGGATTATTAATTTTGTAACGGTTACATCGAGTCCTACACTTGACTCGAACCAAAACTGTATAAAGTGCAACCTATTGTTTTAAATATGAATAACTAAAATGTATCTTTAGCGTAAATCAAAATTACTAAAGACATATCCCACCATTACTAAACTTTGCGCCAGTTATTTTCATCGTTCATTGATCATAGTACAGCTGAAAGTGTCCTGCTACCGCCTTCAATCCGTTTTCAAAGAAAATCAAAAGTTAGTTCACATCTAGAGCGACTGGCGGTCAATGTGAAATTATTTCTCTGCATCTGATCGATTTAGTTTATCTCATAGTTATTTTTAATTTACGGTGCCATGCCGAAAACAGGTTAGTTTTTTTTTATTCGTTTAAATATAATTTTCAAAAAATATTTTGCCTGCGTCAACATGTACTTTGCATTGTACGGTTACATAATAGATAAAATTTTAATTTCACACTTGACTTATGAATTTTACTGAATAAAATGTAATTTTATTTACAGGTGCGATATGTCGCACGTTTAAGCATAAATTTGATCGCTTTGATTTAGTGCGCTCGTAAATTTTTTAACGACTTTTATCGCATCGTAAAAGTCGGTGAATCTTCTGAAACCTAGTTAATTCGATTTTTTTTTAAATCACAGCTTTTGTTGGCGGAAATAGTTTCATCTAAAAATAAATTATGTTTAAGTAATTGCTATTTACAGCCGATTCGCGGTTGCAGTTATTTTTTAAAGTGGGTGCTGATGCGTTCATAAACAATGTAATTAAAGTTACATAAAAAGTAATCTTGAAAGTTAAGTGCAGAATTGTTGTAGAACCTTCGAAAACCCGTTTATGAAACGTAGGCATTCTCATCCTATAAGCACGTTAACTCATTATAATTCCAATAAAGATATGTGCATTTATAATTGCTAGGAAATGCCATCGGTTTATT
This sequence comes from Dascillus cervinus, assembly GCA_949768715.1. Lineage (NCBI taxonomy): Eukaryota > Metazoa > Arthropoda > Insecta > Coleoptera > Dascillidae > Dascillus > Dascillus cervinus. The sequence goes on along the minus strand of OX458322.1, from coordinate 12,106,642 downwards.
AGTAAAACGCAATGTCACAGTATGGTACAGTTTAAAATAACCCCTGTGCCAATAGTAACTTGGAGAGGTATTATTTATCACCTACCAAAAATATAATTTGTGGTAACAATGTATGAACGGCACTGCACTGGCGCCAACAACTGTGAAACTATGTAGGTAAATATTTTAACTTATTATAAATAACCTGGTCCACAAAATTATATAATTTTTTGTTGGAGAAAACGATTCAGAACCTAGTAATTTTGAGCATTCAAATAAGCATAAATTCAGTTGTACAACTAATAAATCTTCGTAATCGTAAACTTCAAATATAATTTATTTTTCGGCGCACTTTCTGTGAACCTACATTTTTAACAATAAATCTGGATTGAGAGATATGCGACGATAATGATAGGCAGACAATTTTTTTTTTTCTGAGAGGGATTTGTACTTATCACAATACTTTCATTGAACTAAAGTGTGCACGGATTTGTTTACTGCCTCTACACGATTTATATACGACGTTGTTTACTTATGCATATCACACTTTTGAATTATTTACATTAATTTGGTATGCTACAATTTAATCTTTAACGAACAAACCACTACAACTGACATGGTAAATAAAGAATTACACTTGTAATAAAAGATTAAAGTCCAATTTATTTAAGCAATTAAAAAAAATTATTGATGTTTTTGAACACAACTCCCATCCATAAATTGTCGACAGATATCTACTTACAGGAAAAGTATGTATGTACATACATATACCGGGAGTTTCAAATAAAACGTTACATGTTAGAAATTCACATGTGTTAGTTTTCATTTAAATGTTTTTTTTTAGTTTGAATTGATAAAAAGTTGTATTTTTGAAAACCACACCGCGCTATCCTATTCTTTTATAAGTGATGGACATGTTAGGCACAAACACCGAAAACAACCACTGAGCGAAAAATGCTCAGAGCGCGTTTTGTCAAATTGAAAACAACCACAACCTAAAATTCGCTGCATGGCTGTTTTAAAAATGTTCAGAACGCGTTCTGGCGGTATTCGGATTGTGATTCTTTGAATTAAATTAGTAAATTAGTAAATTGAACAAGCCACAACGCATTATGGACGATTATTGATAAGCATGACCCGATATCATAATAATATATAAATGATTGAAAATCAGAAAATTAAGAAAATATTAATCCTTTAACTCTTACGATTAAATTCTGTAAAGCATTGTATTTGAGCTTGTCTTAAGTTTTCAAACAGCTTTCTGAAATAATATTTCACAAAAATAAAAAATAAGACTACTTTGCGTAAGGTCAATTTTATGTTTTGTTATTTTTAGAACACCTGCACATTTTAATAAAACTTTGGCAATTGTTTCTGACAAGCAAAAGTTTTCATAAAGAATAACTTTTTGGCATAAATTTGAAAATACATTTGTCAACCCCATCTGTGGACACACTGTATAATATACATATGTGCCAAGTTGACAAATGGTGTCTTTGAGCAGAAAAGCGAGGAGCTTGTCTGTTCTGGATCTGGATCTGCTTCGATAAAGTTTACTAAATTATGAAAATGTCATTAAAACCGTTTAATTAATATTGAGTTATTTAAATATCAGTTACCTATAAAAGTTGCTGATGTTGTAAGTCTTTATAATACCGACTTTCAATTCCGTGGATGTAGGTCATTATCACAATTTTTATATTTTTTTGTTGATAAAATTTGTATGGTTATACAAATTCATTTTGCAAAACCTGCTGTAATGCAACAAAAAAATTCAGCTCAATTGTATGTTTTCGTCGAACTGATAACTTCTGTTGTTGATTATATGTTACATGGATTCTTATGTTGTAATAGAACAGTCAATTATATCATACCTTTAAAGATTAATGTTTCAATTAGGAAAGTGTAAGTATTGTAATGCTACTTAATTTATTATCACGGTGAAACAGAAAACAAAATAGATCCCTTTGTTTTTCTAAAATTAAATTAATATTATTAGATGTTGAAAGAATAATATATTTGTCACAAAATCATTAAAAAGACTAAAACTGCAAAAAAGAAGATAAAGAAAAGTTCTAAATATTTCCAAAATCTACAATGTTTAGTTCTAACATTTTTTCCATATTTCAAACCATCTAATATACCGGGCTGTTCAGGATGAATGTAAAAAAAATTATTAGCTTGCCGTGGGAGTCGGTTTGAGCAAGAAATTGGTTACAGAACTACAATGGATCAAAGTTTTATTAGTGCCGCCGTAAATAGGTAGGTTTAATAGTTATGTATTTATAACTAATATGAAACTTCATTCCTATGTAGCATTTGTAGATTATGTTTTAAATGATTTTTCGTAAGGCATCCTACATAAATATCAAAGCAAGAACACAATAAGTTACATCGATATTTATTTCACATCGATAATAATAATATTGTCGTTTTTATTTCAAATAATGCCAATCCGTTAATCCGACTTTACACATAATTTGACATAACAATGCAACCTGCTATTTACCATTCGATTTAATTGGATTAAACTTTAAATTTAAATAATAATACATTCTTATTTTTGCTGGACATAGAATGATTATAAAAGTATATGTTTTATTGATTTTATAATAAGTTTAATTTAGATTCAATAATTGGGATGCTACTATTATTAATCTTCTTTTTATTTTTTACTAAAAAAAAAAAAAGTATTGGCTCGGTTTAATAGATTTTGTATTTTAAAATTTTTGAGAACCATTTTTGTAATACTGTTGATATCTTTATGTATTTACTTGTATAATATGTAAGTCAGCAAGCAGTGTACTCCCATTAAAGAAATACATAATATGTTGTTTTTCATGAAAACAAAACAGACACAAAGAATTAATTACATTTACAGACAATATATTTACGTCGCCAAATCAAATTTTGAATTACTTGATAAACGCTCGTAAATCTTAAAATTACATCATCAATAATCCTTCCCACTTTCCAAGACAATTTGAAGAGTAAAAAGCGCTATTCCTTTTATGGTTGGGAGTGATTTAAAGTGGCTAAGTAACAATGATTTTAATATTAATTTTTTGGCAATACATTATTCAACCAATTTAAACAAATATTATTATCTTCATAAGAACAAAAATTGCATTTAATGGAAGAATTGAAACTTCGATGTGTTTATTTGAGATAGTAACATCATATGTCTCAACTCCAAAATTAATAGAAAGTCCTCCCACATTCTACATATTTTATGGAAATCATAACAACCAACACCAAAATATTAAATTTATTTATTTTGATCATTTCAGGATAAAAATAAAATAAAACATTTTATATATAATAGATTATAGTACGAATGAGGACTGCAATCTATTGATTATGTCCTTAATAGATACATAAAGAACTATTATGATAGTACTATAAATGTTCAGTCAAGTACAATAGTACATTTTAATGAGAAAACACAATTATTTTCAACTGTGAATTCATTAACTTTATAAACAACGGTGACTGGCAATTTACTCGTAATATTTTGAATAAATGTATATATTGACCTGAATCAAATTAGAAAAATGTTAAAATAAGTTTTAATTTCAGTTTAATTTTCGACAATAATAGCGATTTGCCTTACAGAGAACAAAATGAAATAGCAAATACTCCACTTCCTGCACTTACGCTATAATTCTGTGCAATAAAGTACTAACAAATTTCCTGCAAAAAAATATAAATTGTCTAATTACTGAACAATTGACAAAAACATCATCATCCGGTGTTCTCTTGTGAACTATTTAGCATCCTAGACATGCCTTAGTTGCTTCATCTGACCTATTCGCGTTGAAACGAGAAATAAGTTTACCAAAAGTAATTTTAACTTGTAAAAGTAATTTTTCTCGAAAAATATGATGACTTTCTGCCAATTTAATTATTTCATTTTATTTTTTGATGCTGTGGCCAATTAATGGTTAATAAAAGAACTCGGTGTTTACAAGACATAATAACCTGTAAGGAGGTATGTAGGTGTTGTAAGAAACGACGCAAGCGCTACAAGTTTACTTTCACTTTCAATGTTGTTTTTTATACATATGTTTAAATGTATGTAAAGGTGCATATGTGTACACGTACAGAATTTATTTCATTACCACTAAAGTAATTGCACTAAATATTTAATATTATGTGATGAAATACAAAAAACATTTTCGTGATGAACATAAAACTTTAATTGATGGCACTTTTAAAAGCGGATATAAACAGCTTCGTAGTAAGTAAAAACACATATAGAATGAATAATTAACTTAATTCATTGGTGTTCACGATTACAAAATCATTTCACGATAATTAATAGTTACAACCGTTTTTTTCTTTATCTCTTTATATGTATTTTTGTTGATATTATTTTTATATACTTTTTGATGAAAGTATACATAGCCAGCGAATAGCCGATTTGTAAGTAAACAAAAATAAAAAAAGGTTTCTTAGTTTTGTATAATATGAAAAAATTGGTTAAAAAAAACTGACCTGAATTTTACAATATCGGCTATGTATATTTAAAAAGAAAACTTCTGGTATACATATAATAGTGGCTAAACACTCCATGTGCAGTAACGTCGCTCCTAAACGAAACTATCTATATTCAGTAATATGGGTTGGAATTTTCCATTAAAATTTTTCATAAATCTTTCTCCAATTTCTTTTCTCCTTCACTCTATCTTTCCATTAGCGAATTTTTGTAAGATCCTCTGTTACCTCTTGTAGCCGTATTGATCTTGGTCTACCTTGCTTCCTTCTACGTCCTGAGTTCCATTCCAACATCAAAATATTACTGTGCTTCACCTACTCTCCACGCATGGCTTAACCATATCTCTCGCTGTTGTTTTGATTTTTTTTACTATGATTTTTTCTATTTCTTGTCTTATTTCATCGTCCATTCTGTATTTTTTCTTCGATTTTTACCGGTCCTAATCCAGTTCTTATGATTTTTCTTTCTGTTTTTTTGTTATTGACATTCTTTCCGCGCCATACAGTATTGCTTGTTTTATTATTGTTTGATATATGTTTATTTTTGTTTTCTTCCCAAGTGTCTTGCTTTTCAATAAATTTTTGCTAGCATGAGATGCTCTATTTTCTGTCATTAGCTTTTCTTTAATTTCTAAATGTTTTCAAAATTTAGTATCATTATTTCCAGGTATTTACAACTACTCACTAATTCAAAATTATAACCATCCACACTAATTCTTCGTTTTTTTTAGTTTCTAATTATTTTTTCAGTTTCATTACCTTTGCTTTTTCTTGATTTATCTTTATAGCATCTTTTTCAACTCTGTGCAGTTGTTTATCGCAAATACAATATCATCAGTATACGCAATTATTTCGCTATCTCCGCTTTTAATGTACCTTTGTAGACTTCTCTTAATACATTCCAGTGCTAGGTTAATGCAATGATATTTGATTACTTCGATAAATTATAAATGTAATTTTTTAGAGAGATTCTAAAGTTACTTTAACTAATCAACAGTTTTTATTGCCGGAGGCCGGTCGATTACTGTTCCAATACGCAAATTTTTACTAGTGAATAATAATTAAAAGTCGCCATTCCAAAGAAACATCTGACATGGTTAAAAAGGGTCATTCTGCATCAGTTATACTTTGGTGGGGCGTAAGTTACGATAGAGTCACAAATATTAATGAGAAAGCAGTAAAAACATATACTCAAGTTTATCAGGTAACAGCAATTGATAAAGTGGCTCAATTTATCATTTTTGTCATAAACCTTTCAACAAGGATCTGTACTAGGTTATAAAGAAAATTTGGTACAACTATGGATTAAAATAAATGTTCCTGTATTTAGCCGGACGGAAGATTGACCCTCCTCTGTTTTCTTTCGTTTGATGTTTAGAAGCACTTCTCTGTATACGTGTACTCTACCCAATACTTCCTGAATGGTAACTCTTACATAGCAAGGGATTCTTAGTATTCCGCAGTATTCCTACATTTCGAATGCTTGTAGTTTGTTCATGGAAGTAATCTGACCAAATACAGCATTTAAGGAATGAGACTTTTAAATTAAAGTCAAAATCGCCATTAGTCACCTTACAGTATTTAAAGAATGCATTTTATCTCGTTTTCTGAGGTCAAGTTCCATTTGTCATTAAGTCAAGTTCCTAGGTATTTGAACTTGTTTACTCTTTCGTTGAGACTTGAGTTTATCTTATTTCGGCGTTAGTATAGTTAGGCTGATTCCCAGTCACTGTCATGAATTTTGTTTTTGAACATCTTTTCTTATCATATTATCAAGCTAAAGATTGTTTCTGAATAAAGATTAAAAAGCGGCGGTGACAGGACATCACCTTTGCGGATTTCGATGTCTTAGGAAATTTCATTACATACTCTGATATATTTATGTACAAGGTTCATCTTGTTTACTACGTCCATTAATTTTCCATGCTGGACCCCGTCAAAGACCTTTTTATAGTCAATGAAACACAGGCAAACACCTTTACGTTAGTCGTAAGTATTATGAATTTTCGTTGCAATATCACAATAAATATAAGTTAAGTTTGAAGATTTCTGGCAACTTATATTGCATATCGAAAATAAAGTTTTAATTTTTAAAGATAGCCAAGATATTTCACTGGAACATGTATACTGAGACGCCCGGTATAGATATTTATTTCTGAATTACATTTATTTCTTTTAATTTTACTTATGAGAAGGAAACTGTGCAATAGTTTTAATGGTAAGACTTGTAATTTATAAATGCTTATAATTTCGTGCGGTAATGTTAACATTAAATCTAATTAATACTTCTTTTAATAACTTGCATCTTATGACTGCTGTTTATAGCGAATAATAAATGTAACCTTTTTTGATAAAAGTGGGTATCATAATTTAAATGAATATACGCAAATTACATAGAATTTATTTCGCATTACCTACCTTTATTTCAGAATAGATTAAGTACAAAATATACTATTTAGATAACGAGAATTAGATTATAATATTAACGTTTAAGATTTTCACAATTATCTGACATATTTAATGAGACAATGGTTTGAAATTTTTTATTTAAATCAGTCAAATTATAATTGAGGTTTATGAAGTATCAAGACCAAACAAATGTATGAAAACGTTATAAAAAGAATAATTTTGAACTACGAAATTATCATCCGTTCTGATTTACTTGAGTCCTGAAATTGTGTCAAAAATGGTAAAACAAAAATGAAAAAATGGTGTAATGGTGTAATTACTGATTGATTATTCACATTTAATAGTATATTACACACCGAGGCGGAAATTATTCCATTTCTGTCGAGAGAAGTATAGTTTACCGAAAGGCGTAGCCTTGAGGTGAACTAGTTCTCGAGACACAGGAATGGTACTTTCACCGAGGTCTGTATACTATTTTATTCGCAATCAATAAAAATTTAAAATAATATTATCGTTTATTTCGGTCAAATATTAACACTTAGTAGGCGCTGCACGACTGACATTTCATTAAATTGCTTAACAAAAGTCACACCAGATTTGTATTTGCTGTTTCTTTAACAAACAAAATGTCTGATAGTGAAATAGAGTGTACTCCCCCCGAATTGCGGGAATCCGCGCAATACTTAAAACTTAAATCTCTTACCTGAGAAAAGTAAACTGCGATACGAAAAAACATACAGAAATTTTCGCGACTGGTGCTCTAAAAAGGGGGTCCAAAAGCACATTTATGAGAGCATTATACTCGCTTATTTTGGTGACTTGGCTTAGACCATCCTCCATGTGGTCCCATTATTCTATGTTGAGGAGTACTGTCAACTTTAACGACAATGTTGACATTTTGAAATATATGTTAATTTGACATTTGTAGTTTAAATCGATAGTAACGCCCTCGCAGGTTGGTAATGGTTTTACGATTACGATTACGTCTCATTACTGACTCCTTTTTAATATTTCTGACTGGCTGAAGTGTATTCATGAAATCGCTCACTTTCCAACTTTTAAGGAGTTAGAAAAGTTGTATGTTACTAACTGATTGTGAATTAAAAAAGTAAATGCTAAAAATTTTCTGAATATCGGCAATTATTAAATTTTTAGTACCTTTGCTCAAGTATGTAGAATTCAAACACAGGTACTATTCAACATACAAAAATTTTTATCTACATTTTTTAGATATAAATTTAGGTATTCAAGAATTTAATTAAAACTGCATAGTTATTTAAAACTTTATTGGAGAGAAAAATTTTGAAATTATGCAATTTGCTGTAATTTCATAAAATACATAATTTTATAACATGCGATATTCCAATTACTCATCAAATGTGATATGAAATTCTTTGTCGCAGTTGATATAAAAACCTAATGCATCCATTCATGATGAAAATTTTTTTTAATCAGCTAAAAGTTTTTAGTAATATCTATTTTAAAAATAAACAATTGCGGCAATAGAATAGTTAACACCTTCGTTTATCTAGCAACCGTTTTTCGAATTTTTACATGTGAAAAGTTGAAAAAACGAGATAAAAATGTAAGTGTTAACTAGGCCATGTCTGTAATTTTACATAGATACCTATATTATACAGGTTGATTCATCATGTAGCACTTTCGAGAAAAAGCATCTTTTTAATCCCGCTGAAAAATTGAAACTCCGCGGCCAATAATCTACAATTACCGTACTATAAAATGGGAGCTTTATTTTTTAAAATTTAATTAGCGCCAGAACGCTATAAAGCCAAATAAAATTGTTTGTAAGGTTCAAGGTTGCGTTCAAAATGTCACATTGCCGAAATGTAAAATTTTGAATGAGCCATTTATTTCAAATTAATAAGTGTAGAACTTTTCTCTTGAAAGTTCGTAAATTTTAGTTCACAATCGTCGCTTAAGCGCATACGCTACAAAGCAGGCATTTTTCATTTCAGACCCGGATTTCTTGGTTTAGTAAATTGGATTCTTGTAACCACAATGAAAAGTTTCATAATTACATTAAAATTACATTAGATGTTCAAAATGGCGAGCTTCTTGCTGTATGCAGAGTCGTAGAAGCATCCTAAAATTAGCTTGTAAAAACATTTTTCTTTCATTTGAAAAAATACGAGTAAAAACGGCCGACCCCGTGAAAACGGTCGAGTAGTAGGGGGTGACAACCCGTGAGGGGAGGCGCAGACCGGTTCTATTCCTATATAAAAAACTTCCCCTCAGCGGCAGGTCTTCCCCCACTACACGACCACTTTCGCGGAGTCGGCCGTTTTTACTCATATTCACGACCGTTTTTCACCTATTTTTCTGCATTTTATGGAAAATCGAAGATGAACGTTTTGTTGCCCTGTACGTCTAGTTTAAAATTCTGTTTTTAAAATTTAAATCGGACAACCACAGGAGCAAGAATCCCTCCTGGAAAATATCGCAGAAAAAATTGAAATGGTGATTGTGCAATAACCCCCAGTCCAACAGAATCTGGGTTTTGCACACATCAAATACATATAAATAGCTATCTATGTGCAAAGCTTCAGTTCTTAAAATTAAAAAATGTCGGAATTGTGAATTTTTTAAGATAACACTAAAATTTCCGGGTTTTCCGGATTTTCTCCGGTTCTAATTATTCGATCAGGACATTCGACCTCTCATTCTCTTCGTAATTTAATTATCTACAATTCGTCTATTGACAACATTAAGATTGCTTTATTAGTTTCCATTTTACAAGCAAGGAACTTAAACAAAAACGATTTTTTCTTCTAAATTGTTCATAACAAATTAAAAATTATGGCCCTCGAGTGGGAAATTATGCCAAATTGATCTACTAACTGTCCTTTATGTAATCGCACAGTCGGTTTCCGGGCAGTATTTATGGCAAATTATGACATTTTTTTTGCTCTGTTGCTTGGCCTACACTTGCATGTAAATATAAGAGCAGTAATAATGAACATTTTTATATTTTCAGGGAAGAAATTTCAAATATATGATAACACCTCAACATTAGATAAAGTTACAATATGTGCCTCCGAGTTCGTGGCTACAGCAATTCTTGTCCTGCTAGGATGTATGGGATGTGTTGTAGGAATTACTGGTGGGACCAGCATTCCTCATGAACAAATATCTCTTACTTTCGGTTTGGCCGTTATGATATCAGTTCAGGTATGATGTAACTATGATTTTTCTTAAAATTATTTACCCACCACTTAACATTTATGAACAGTTTCAAAATATCCGTTATAAAGTCATTCTTGATATCAATGAACCTGACAAAGGTTATCATGCTTATCGTGAATTCATAAAAATAATATGGTTACATAAGCGATTTTATATATATGTCCTTTGAATCTTTACAAGTACATTTAAAAAATCTGACGCAAATTAAACTTTATAAAAAAATGTATGGGTCATTTGTAATTATTTGCACTGTCACAAAATGTACTTAAATTTCACTTTTTGTACCGAATTTTACAAAAAAATGCAATTAAACTTTGTTATCATTAGAGCGGCGATAAAAATTAAAGTGCCGCAATATTTTAGTGTTTATTTATGGCCAAACTTTAAATGAAATTAAATGTTTACAATAACTGTAGGCACTAAAATATCAGTAGGTCAACTGTTAACAGATTTATCTAATATTACTTAATTAAACAAATTAATTTGAAATAATATTAACACTTAAAAAAATAATTTCATATTTGCGATAAATTGATTTGGATAAACATTTGTAAAACCACTGTGTTCGGTATCGATAAATTATCAATACCAAATGAAACGTCAAATTGTTTATTATCTTTGAACTTTCTGACTTTATGTTATTATATCCCTACATACGCAATACAGTAGGCGCTCGATTGTACATGAACACTCCACTATATGAACTATTCATTATAGTGAACCGCATACTACGTTCTAAAGAGTGAACAAAATCAATTTCGATTACAGTGGTACCTCGGATAACCAACGCCTCTATTAACGAACAATTCGGTTAACGAACACAATTTCCTAACAAATTTTGACTATCGCTTTGCAAACAATGCATCGATTCGCGAACGCACAAACATTATACTAAACATTGATTATTCCTTTAAAAAAAATTAAAAGTTTCAAAATGAACTCAATACATTTTTTAATTTCGTTCCACAAATATAATGGGTGCAATTGGACTATAAATACTATTGTCAATTTTGGGTTGAAACTCCACTGTAGACGCACGTAATTGTTTTACAGGGGCTGGGATCTTAGAAATTATAAAGTAAAAAGATAATGTTTCAAAAAATATTTCACCATCGTCCCTGCTGAGATGCATTCTTAAAAGATAATTTAATTTATCTACTTTTCATTTTATTGCATATTTTACTAGTGGCGATGCAATTTTTATTTCATATTTTTGCCACACATAAATCCATAAAAGGTCAAAAAACAATATGTTTCTGGGCGAACGAACAGATTAATTGAATTTGCATTAGTTTCAATGGGAAAAATTTTGTCGGTTTACGAACACTTCGGTTAACAAGCGAAATCAAAGAATGAATTAATTTCGTTATCCGAGCTACTACTGTACGCATAAAACACGAAAACAACGCAGCAATATTGAAAACATCCCAGTGAAGTGACAATACATATTCACGACCACGGTGTTTAGTGGGTAGCTTGTTAAAGTTTACACTAATAATAACAATTTAAAGGTCAAAATTTTTATTCTGTGTAGAAAATAATTTTATGAGAAGCAATAATTAGCTATATATTACGTGATAAATCATTAATTAAAAAAAAATTAAATTGCAGCAGTGATTTTATCACTATTTTAAAAGATAGTGTTATCTCAATCTAAACCTGGTTCAAATGACATATTCTTTCAAGTGCCATAAATAATACGTTAAAAATGAAATAATCTACAAATGCACCTAATTATAACCACTTAAATACCTATCTATACCCTCACTTGCAATATTAATTTCAAGGTTTACTTCAATTAATTATATTGCGATTATTGCAGGTATTTGGACACATATCTGGTTCTCACATTAACCCAATAGTGACAGTAGCAGCTGCAGTTTTGGGCGATCTTCCATTGATCCAAATACCAATATACTTTGCTGGTCAATATCTCGGTGCTATCGCTGGATTTGGAGTGCTTTTAGTATGTCTGAGTTAATAGCAAACAGGTTTCACCAAGTTAAATCAACACCTAATTTTTTAGAGTGTAACACCTTCGCATCATATAATAACAAGTAATTCATCTGTAGGAGTTTGCTCTCCTGCTGTCAATCCACAAATCACTCCTTCGCAAGGATGTCTAGTAGAATTTTTAATTTCACTGATCTTAGTATTAGTATGTTGCGGTGTATGGGACAACAGGAACAAGAACAAACATGACTCCGTTCCCATTAAATTCGGTTTAACTATTGCCGTTCTTGCTATGGCTGGGGTAATATCCTGACGGCGCACTTATACAAACTTTTTTTACAAAATGTAATTTACAGGGTCCTTATACTGGTGCCAATATGAATCCGGCCAGAAGCTTTGGACCAGCACTTTGGAACGGTGATTGGGGAAATCATTGGGTAAGTTTAGGGAATGGAAACAAATTTTAGTACATTATGATTTTGTGATCAACGGAAAGGGGGACAAAATGAATACATTTTGAATAAGAGGTAATAACAGTTTTTATCCCGATTTTGCTTAGTTTTTAAATTATTCCGCCTCAAAGCTGAAGCAATTTCTATTGTTGTATTACTGAATAATCTATTGCTATGAAATTGCATTATAATCAATAGGAGTATTATCTTTAATAATTACAAATCCAGTGCAATAGGTTTACTGTATAGATAAATATCTATATTCTGTAAAATAACAATAGAAATAATTGTTTTAACTTGGCGCAATAATTTTAAAACTAAACAAAATTGGACCAATAATTTTTATTAAATTTTTTACGGTAACATACGATTTCATTTTCCCATCATTTTGTAGATCACTCTGTACATTACTAAAATTAACAAAAATATTAACTCTTCACTTGCCATGATCACCATTGGTGATATCAAACTTTCACTTACAATTAGGTAAATCAGATGCATCTGTTAAGTACTTACATACAGGTGTTTCGGAAGTGGCTGAGAAAAATGAAATGGTGGCATCCGTGGGTGAATTTTCGGGAAGTGTTTTATCTACGAACTACTCGTTACAACTCCTAAGTTCTTATTCTTAAAACTTTAAAACGTCCGTAGGGTATGCAACCAACATTGTACTACGTAAAATGTATACTTTTTCCAATATCAGGTGGGGCGATGTCATAAAAGCACTTATCCCGGCTTAAAGTAATAAAACTATTATTTAGTTGTGAATTGTATTCAGGTAAAAATTTGGATACATTTCAATCTTTTGTTACGATGACTAGGGTAAAATCATTTATTTCTTATTTCTTACAACATCGCCCCAACTGATATTGAAAAGTGTACCCACGTGACAATCGGTTTATCTCTAACCTTCAAAAAGTAAATCATTTGCAAAGTTTTTATTAGATTTGTGGAACAACAAAGGAATCATAAATGTAAGTTAAGTTATTTACATATTATGCAATTCAATCTGAATAAAACTTAAGGGGCCTGTCCTGTGAATAACGAACTGTGTTATGATCATGGATAAATTATTTTATCTACAATCATGACATAATACGTTCATTTCGCACGCTAGCCCAGGATACATAACAAGGATCCTTATTCGCAGGTAACGCTCCTTCAATTTTATTTTCATTATTAAACAAGGCGTAATGCTGGTTACCTACGCACCGCCTACTATCTTCTTCTTCTTCCTTCTTCTAGCTAGGCTTACACCCTGTTCATCTTCGACAATGCCTCACTTCTTTTTCTTCAAACGGGTTCTAAATGATCCTTCTATCGTTTTCTCGGACTTCTTATACTTCTCTTGCACGAAGGTAATTTATTTCTCCCGATTCTTACAATTCTATTCCGTTCGATTCTTTCAATATGCGCATTCCAACCTATTTTCCTTTCATGCGCCCATCCTTCCATACTTTCATATATCGCACGTTCCACTTATATTTTCACTTCTTTCTTTATTAAATAAAGTCTTTCCGGCAATTCTACGTAGTATTGTCTTTTCTACTGTTTCTAATGATCGTCTTCTTTTAGAGGTTTTAGCCGTGCAGGTCATAGTCGATCGTATTGTGCCTTTATAAATTCTTGACTTTGTTTTTATATCCAGGTATTTATTTCTCCAAATGATACCATTTAGACAACCTGCAATTTTATTAGTTTTCATTAACTGCTGGAATACTTCATTTTCAATATCGCCATAACTCGATTGTTCGATTCCCAAAATACGTAAATGACATTAGTTTTTGGATAATATTCTGATTTATTTCAAGCTTACATCGAATAGGATCCTTCGATGTCCTCATACATTTAGTTTTTGTCTTGCTGATGTCTGTAAGTTCCTCTTCATTTTCAGTCTAGACTACAGACATAGGAGAGAAGCGATTACGCTTAGAATAATAAGACAACTTAACTTACATATTGTTCCTTTGTTATCCATAACACTTTCGAATAGGAAATTAATACCTGCCACCGAGCATCAGATGTGATTTTAGCTAACAAAATGCATATATGTAGAATTCATCTCCAGTTGTAGCGGTGTATTTGTCAATCGGGTTAATTTCGGTGTCATTTTTTTTGAAGGTTACTAATTGTCATGTGATATTGGTTGCATAACTAACGGGCGTTTTAAAGGATTGAGAAATAAAATTTTGACTGTAGATAAAACGTCGTATTTTATCTCGCACATAATGACTATTATGAATTCAGATGTTTGCAAAATACTCGTCTTCAACTCGTATTACAAACTTTCATCTTCGTTAATAGGTAATAGCCTACATGTTAAATAATATACTAATAATTTGATAACATTTGAGTGTTTAGTCTGTATTTTAAGATACTTCATTACTTTAACCTTCAACGGACGGGCCTCAAAAAGTTTCGAATCAGACGGGTCGGGGTCCACTGGGCTCCACTATGAAAAGTCACGAAATTGCTGTTCGTTTAACTAGAGAATTTCCTTGTTTGATCGCAAATAGTTAAGATACATTTTAACATATTTCTAAAACGGGTTGGAGTCTAGCCAGCTTCAGTCTAACAAAATTATATGTAATGAAAACAGAAATAAACACTTACGAAGTAATATAATAAACAGATAGAGGAAATCCCAGAAAACACATAGGTGACTGTTCAATATTTAAAACTTAAAATTAGAAAAGTTATTTAAAAAAATAGTGGCCTGGGATTTCGTAGACCCCGTCCCGTCCGTTGAAGGTTAATCAAAAGCTAAGAAGAATAGAAAAATGATAGAAGATGGAACATAGTTTTTATTATTGATAGGACTCTTAAAAAATTTAAAAACTAATGAAATTGTGTTTGAAAAACTAACAACTAACAAGTCATGTGTACAAACTTGCAGTAGGTAGATCATTTGGTGTCTCAACCGTCACATGAGTGTGACAGTTGAGTACAAATTGCCATTTCACGTAGTTACGAGCATAAAAATATATTCTTTTGATTGTAAGCGTTAGAAACATTTATTTTTATGTTGTCACAAATAGTGTTACAATGTTCCGACCGTCACTGTGGAATGTCCCTGATGTGAAAGAGGTTTTAGAGATGCTTTTCATTTATTTTAATAAATTGAGCACTTTTTAAACTCGTTAATAGGTAAGAATATATTTAACAATTTGCAACGACTTATCCCACAAAAATTTGTCACATGAAATATTTCTAATTTTTTTTAAAATCTATGTTTCGTTTAAATTCGGAAACAACGTTTCACTAAAAATCTCTTCGTAACGAGCAATCGATAGTTTTAAATCTTGATTTTATAACACAAGTGAAATGTAAAACGCGACTAAACAATACAAAATTCAAGTGACCGAAACGACGGCGACGTGGTTATGTTTCCAAAAGTACGCTAATTACGCGGCTGTAATTTCAAGGCGCCTACAAGGAAAATAGTCAACAAATAATAATAATAAATTTGTTTATGATACAAAGTTGTAGTAATAAGTTTATGTTGAGACACACGTCCGTGCAAGCTCGTCATTATTTAAAACACGAGTGGAAACTCCTACAAAGGAGGGGGAAGCGGAGGAGGGGAAAATTTCGAAAGCGTGGAAGTTATCTATGGTGTATGCCGTAACACTATCTCATATGTTATTTTAAGAAATAATTATGAATCCACAATAGTTTGCATTCGGAATTTATATATTTCGTCAGGGTTCCTGCGACACGAGTACCCCGCAAGCATGTAGGGTGACCTTGCCAGTGAATGAACACTTTGCATTTCGGTTGTCACATTTGCGTTCACAGAATTATTTTCTCCGTCCCCAATATCACTTTTGTTGCTAATAACTTGTTGTATCGATAGATATTTTGTTAGAGCACAAGATTATTGCATCATTTGGAAGACTCGCTACAAATCAATTTATTAAAAGACATTTAAATACAAGACATACTAAATACCCAGTGAATGAACACCAAAACCAAGTGAATGAACAGCGACGTCCAGTAAATGAACACCCAATGTGGATGACAATAAATTAACTTCAAACGTATTTGTAGTAAATTAAAATTTGTTTCTTTGTTATAAAATAATATATAAATATTGGGAATATTATACAGACCGTCTCCAAAAAGAAACACGAGTCCATAACTCCCTTATTTAGCTAATAAATGAACATACCCAATGTGGATGACAATCAATTAACTTTAAACGTATTTATAGTAAAAAATATTTTTCCTTATTATAAAATAACTAGTAGAAAACCTCAACCCTAAAACGGTCTGGCAGTATTTATTGTGTAGTTATGCATTTTATTTATCTATTTTATTTATTATTTATCTACCATTTTATTTATATACATTTGCATTGCAATATAATGTATTTTGCTTTACTTACCTTTAAGCTCCGTAAGTTGACGATATAAAAGATATAATTAGTCAATTTTTGACACTCAGCTTCGTCGCCTACTCTGATCCGTTCAAAAAATTTGCGAAATAGACCACCATCGGGAATTATATTTAGAGATATACATATATTGTGTATATTATATTATATATATTATTATATTACAAACTTTAGATAAAGTAATAAAAGCTACCTAGCAACATCTGGCGCAAATATATGAGGAGCTTAAATTCAAAAAGAATAATATCCATTTTTAACTTATTGGAGAAAGCAAAGATTTTTCAATAGCAGCAATACTGAAAATCATAAAAAACAAATACATGCAAGGAACTACTCCATTGAATTTCAGGAGATAATAGTGATTTTAACAGAAATTGGAAATTACCAATGGCGGACTTCTTGCAAAATAGAATTGGATAAAACTCTTTTTGAACTAAAAACCAGGATAAAACTTCATTTGAATAGAAATTGAACCAAGAAAAAGTGTTGGTATAGGTAAATTGTGGAGCGACTACAGATTACAAAATTAAACTTTGTTGAAAATCATTGAAAAATGTAGGAAATAAGCCAAAATAGTTGTTGATTACAAAAAAATATTAAGTCTTCTATATTCACACACCTCCATCCCGTTGTCTTTTCCTACTTCCCTGACTACTCACACTCAAAACTTCAAATTCTATTTTTAACCGTAGAATACTAACGTTACTGGAATTAATAGTTTAATGTCAAGCAAAATTTGACCATGGCCGATATTGCTGATATTACGATTTACAGATAAGACCTATGAGTTCCTGCTCATTTTGCTTTTATTTATTATTTTTTTATTTTATTATTTATTTATTTATTTCAAACATCGCATTTAATATTGTTAGTTAAGTTCGTCGATGCTGATACCTAAATTTGAACGTGCAGATGTTTAATTGTGTTGAAATAAATATGGCTTCAAAGCTTTTCGAAAAAATTCAGACCATTTACTGAAGATAGATGACTCTATTGAAGCAAGTAAAAAATTGTTTGATGGGCACTGGTTTACAGCTAGTCAATAGCTTCTTATCTGTAATTCAATACGATTTAAAACATAAAAACTAAAGTCGCTTAGTGTATGTAAGCAAATCGGCAAATTGACGATCGCTAGTACTCTATGGTTAATATGGACAATCAGCGATTTTAGTTGACATATTTTGAATGTTATTGAGATAAGAAGCTGTTAACTCGCTGGAAATCAGTAAGCATCAAATAATTTTGTACTTCCTTCAATAGTCACCTATTTTTAAGAAATGGTCTGAATTTTTATCGAAAAGGTTTGAAGCCAAACTCAAACATCTGCACGTTCAAATTTATCTATTAACATCGACAAATGTAACTCTAATAATTAAATGTAATGTTAGGAATGTTTACTACTACTATTTCGGATTTATAATATAAATAAATAAATTCAAAATCAGCAGAAACTCCCAGCTCTTATCTTCAAACCATAGTTCGACAATCGAATAATGTATATTGAACAAAAGTAGTTCATTCACTGGTTAAGAACTGGTAAGGTAAGAACCAGTAAATGAACATCTGTTCATTCACTGGAATTATCAATTTTGGCATCCAGTATATGAACACTTCGAAATAACAGAAATTCAAAATGTTATCTTAACGTATTTTACTATTTTCTACTCCAGGAACACTTTACTACCATAAAAATATAAAAAAAGCAAAATTAAGTTAATAAAAGTACTCCAAAATTATGTTCAAAGATACCATGAAATAGGACCTGCCTCTACATTTGACTACAACTCGCAACCAACTGTTGATTTGAGCAATGTCTTTTTTTGGAATAGACTGATAAAAAAACGATAATTGGATCATATCTGTAGAGACCTAATGGAACTATTTCGTGCCCAAGATAGTTCGAAAATGCTCAATTGTTCTTAATAATTCAGTTTATTTGAGCAGTGTTCATTCACTGGGTGGTGTTCATTCACTGGACGGTTCACCCTAGATATCTCACTTTGCTCTATCGCTTGTATTTACTATTATATGTTTTCCGCTCTTTCGGTGCGAAACTCGGTAGAAAGAGCATAGGAATACTCCGCGCTCCTTTATTATCTCTTCTCTATCGCTTCCCTACGACTATTCTCGAAAGTTTCGGAGTGCCCGCGCATACTTACGAGGAAAATTAGAATCCCGCGCCATCTATAAACTATAGCTGTCTATAATGAAAGAAAACGATGTTGCACATTGTTAAATTTAATTCTAAACGCAGGAAGCAATATGTAATAATGCAAAATTATTTATTAATATCACAATAAATTTAATTACTTTACTTTTAGTTTATTAGTGAAATTTTTATACTATTGAAACCTGAATGTATAGCAACTGTAGATGCACCAAAATTATGTTGTACGAATGGTTGTCTATACATCAGTTATAACATGAACTTTTTGCAGGTGTATTGGTTGGGTCCATTTGCAGCCGCCTTCGTCGGTGCTGGTTTCTATAGGGCGGTATTTACGCGACCAGAACCAGTGACAGAAAATAATTTTCCTGAAGCAGTACCTTTAAACGAAACCAAAGCATAAAGAAATAAAAATTACAATATGCCTAAGAAAAATCTATTTTTGTAAATAGAACATGATACCAATATTTTTAAAGATCTTATTAGTGTGACTGCACGTTGTAGTTTTTTATTCACTAATTCTTTATTTTATATACTTAACTTTTTTACTGCCATTTTCTCTGAATTACCTAGCATGTCAAACATTTTTCCTGTTATCATCAAAATCAAAAATAATCGAACATATTTTTCATAATCGTTGTTAGATATTTTGTGGCATGTTTTATATATTCTACAAAACGATAAATTTAAATTTTAATGTAATGATGTAAATGTGTGCAGTAAAATATTTTTGTTGATAAATGTTTTGAATTTCCCGCGTCCTTTATTGATTTAATAGCTGTCATCTTTTTCTTGCTCCAAAACATAACAGTTTATTTCGAGATGGCGTCTAGTGTGCACGTATTTTGACGTTTCTGATAAACAAGCAAGCATCATAGAATTTAAAACGCCGCGGGTGATTATTAATTAATTAACAAAGTTTTTTAAACATTGGTTTTGAGTATTGGCAGAGTCTCGATCAATTTTTCGAGGTAAGTGTTATTTAATAATAAAAATCGTAAAACATCAAAAGGACCTTATGTGAACACATCGAACCAATTATTCTTTACATCTGAATTTAAATCGTCCAATTTGTATTATTTTCGTTTGCTAATGATTTCTTGTGCAAAACAAGGTCATTTTTATGTGCGTTAACAAGTTTTCGTTACAAGTACATGTTTTACTATCTAGGTATGTTTTAAATGAGCATTTTGTAAATCGCTGGCCAACAGCCAAATTAGAAATCCGTCTTAATATGTTTCAGTAATTTTTTGAAACAGATTTAGAATTTTATTTATGATAAGCTCCCTGGATCATTTTAACCTTGCAATAAATGTCAGAGTTCAGTTAATCATAACTATGCATCTTCAAATTTTAATGATTACTTCGCAAATTGTGTCGAGTTCATTTATAATCATTCTTACAACAATTTCGTCGTTTATGCTCGAGTTCTTTCTCGCTCGGCGTAAAGTGCATCATATTTGCAGAGAGATTGAAACCAACTGTATAAAGAAGTAAGTTTACAGTATGTAGGTAATTAAAAATAAATTTTGTTGTTTTAAATATTGGGATCTTTTTAACGAATCATCGATACTGTTTAATGTTTACCCATCTGATCAGTACAAGTTATATTTGATGCAAAAATCCAGGATATCGTACCATAAATACCCAAACAAGTTGTATGCACCTTCAGCACCTATCTACCTGCTACAATGTTTAAACGGAAAAAACCTACTTCGTACGGGTAATTAAATAGGGCATTAACATTTTTCGGTAATTTTCAGTTTTTTAATTGCTCATTTTATTCTAACTTGGTGTTAAGAGAAGTTATTATCCGGTGTATAAATATTATACAAAAGTTAGTAATTGAAACGTCTTCATAAACGTGACCTAGTGAATAATAAAAAATAATGTAGGTACAGTCGGTGGACGTGAAAAGCTCAGATATCCAAAAAATTCCATTCTGTATCAGACTTCTTTGGAAATTGTCAGTTTTAACCCTTTTAAAAACTTTTAATTTGGCAGACGCATGTCAAAATTTTTATAAGGTTTTCGTAAGACAAATTTAAACCATAACAATTTGTGATTTTTCACACAATACAGTTGTCGGTTTTGTCTTAGGTTTTTTTCTGTCAACGTAGGAGTATTTTGTTATGATGTTGCATCTAGTGTAATGTATTTTAAAACTTGCATGCAAGTTTTGATTACAATTTGCTTACGAATGTTGAGGAATTCAAATAATGGAAAATTAAACGAACATCACATTAAAAAAATGGCCATGAGATCTAGCCAGCATCTGAATTTTGCTAATCATTATATTATTTATATAATCAGTATAAACTCAATTTAATATTCTTGTGTAACTATTCGTACGATCATTGATTCAGGCAAGTCATCAGCAACTCTAATGCACCGTGCTAAAAATAACCTTCTTCTTCACAATGTTAATCTAACGCAACTTAAAAACAGTAATATTTACATTGCCGTCTACCTACCTAATTGCTGTTATGCTAGAGTTAATAGAAGTAATTGTCCAATATTATATAATTTCATATAACCACGCATGTTGGATGACAGCGGAATTCTGTAAGGAAACGTTTCTTTTAATTCTCATATGTGTTTTAATTTGTTATAAATTTAATTTAAACGTTCAAACGGTTCGCATTGTACTTTAGTTTAAAATCAGTGCCTCACTTCAGAGATTTCTTTTATCTGTCTGGAAATTGGAGCTGTGATAGTCACGGTAGACTGCAGCAACTTTCTCTTTGCTAATTAGTGCAATGTACTATGTAAGAAAATCTTGCAAAAAACAACTTGTTGTCAAAAGATAAAGACATTCGTATGAAATAATGTAATGTATGCATTGTTGAAGATCAAAATCGCAATTGTTTGTCAGAGTGAAATCGATGCATTTTAAACAGTGCGTTTTTGTGACCTAGTTGCGTAAATAAAGAGTTTTGATCTTTAACCCCTTTATGCCAAAATTAAGATCGCGTACCCAAAATTTTTTTTTTCTTTCAGTAATCTCAATTTAAGGCTTGATAGAAGTCATTGGTGCAACTTCCACCAACAGATATTTTTCAAAATCGTATATATCAAAAATGATATATTGGGCATTAGGTTATATGAAAAAAATCACAACAAATAGGTAAATATGAATGTAATACGTTAAAATTGGTGTTTTGGTCCATTTCACTACTAAAATCTAACCCGGCTGTTTATATTTTAGTAATAAAATTGACCAAAACAGTTCTTATCTTTTCGAAAACATAAATGGACTTTACATTTTGTACATTGTATATATGATAAATACAAGTTAGATATTATTTGGATTTTGTACTTTAAAAAAATACAATAATCGATTCGATTTCAGAAAAGATAGTTTCCGCAATATGACGTGTTCAGCGACAACAGAAATGTATAAATATGTTCAACAAAGAACTTCAATCAATATTATAAAACTTTTCAAACTTAAACTTGTATACGGGAATAAAAGTTAAAAACGACTTGGTTAATGATTAAACAAGTCCTGAAATATTAACGAATACTTGGAGTTACCTAAAAGTGAATAAACTGTCACGCTTAACAAAATCGATTTAAGTCAGTAATGTATTATCTACTTTTTATTTTATGTTGCAGTTATTATCACCCGGTAATCAGTTTTAATATTTAATAACCTAGTCGGAAGATAAAAATGAATGAAAGATACTATTATCTCTGAAATGCTGAAATTTGCAAGAAAAAAGAAAAACACTTTTCCACGCAAGAAAGAAATAAAGCTATTTTGGGATACGATTGTGAAAATTAATTTAGTGTTAAAATTCCCCTCTTATTTTTGCGTGGGCGTTTTTCTTGGAATTTTCATACTAACGGTATTGTAGCTCGGTTCATTTTCGCGAAGCGCGTCAATATACGCCGTTAGTACTTCAACCACTGCAATAAAACTTCTTCATAGCACATATAAGTACATAAAGATAAAATGCTGATCTTCATGGCAATTTTAACAAATAGAAAGTTTTTATAGCGAAAATAATAATGCAATAATAATAATAAACATAACAGGTGACCGAGTAAGACGATACCCTCTACCAAAAATCAGAGGGACGTTGAACTTTTGAAAGGGTTTACATCAAATGTGTGGAATTAAATTTAGCACCTTTTTGCGTTTGTAAAATTTCAGTAACATACTTCTGAGAGCATATAAAAAATGTTTAAATGTCGGGGTGGGGGGATTTCCTAGCATTGTTGGCAATCTGCGTACAAAATGTTAACTCTCTCGGATTTTTAATCTTCATTCCACCATCGTATATAGTGTTCACGTGCTGCACACGCATTCTCGACCTCTCTTCACCCATGTGAGAAAGCGAGAAAGACTAATACCCCAAATTTACAGTAACAAATAGAAATTCAAGTTTTAGTTGCACGTGAAGAACACGCGGGTGTGGCACTATATCTAGTGCTGACATAAGGTATAGTTTCGAAGGTCCATAGAATAAAAGGTTTTTATTAAATTGTGAAAGGGGGTATAGTAACTTCAGTCAATTTTATTGGGAAATTCTTGGAAATATACGTTCCTAATTTTGAGTCTCTGGGACTTTTCATTTCAGCGATGTATCTACGGATGTACAGAAAGAGGGACGGATATTGCTTACTCGATTCAAATTTTAATCTATACCAATAATATATACTTTAGCATACCGGCGACGCGTCCTTTTGGGTGCTGCAAACGTATGAACGAACGGTGACGGTATAGGGTATAAAAATAAATAAATGAAAGTAATTTAATAAGAAGTCTGCACAATCATAGATCATTTCATTTCTTCAGTTTTACGCAACGTTATTACGTTGCCACATATATATTCTTTATCATTTATTCATCATTGAAAATGTAAATTGGTTTAATATTCACTAATGAAATATTACTAAGACTTGTATGAAAACCGATAACTAAAATGCAAATGTTATAAAGATAGTAATTTACTACATATTTTGAACATTAATTTGGAAAAAAAATTCGTAATATCGAAATCGTTCAGAAAACTACGAATAGTGTTTTTGTTAAAAATATCGGAAATCCATTACTGCATATAAGAAATAAAAAATCGTACATAAGTTATTATGTATACCTTTTATTGTTTTAACATTTGATACTGTGTTTTTTGCTACCTTACGTAATATCCAAATAAGGAATTACTGTCTTTAGACGTTGCCGATATTTCAAGGCTTTACGGGTTTTGAGTGGAAACAGTTTTTGTGTATCAAGTTTGAATTACAATTTGTAGGATGAGAACATTCCGACACAAAACTTTTATTTTATAGGATTCATACCAATCGGCCAACATTAAATTTTGAATTTTCTCCATAGTTACACCTGATCATACATCAATAGAGCATCGATGTTGTGGATTGACTCTCTACGCCTGCTCTACGTCACCGAAATTGTTTAGCGTGAATTTAACTTCGAAAATAATATCTTATTCTTACATCTGCCTTCACTGTAGTTATTCTTTCATGGATAACTTCCGTCCCATTGCACTCTTTTGTGGAAAACTTTATGATGCTGCCGGTAGTTAACTTTAATATCAATCTTTTTGTATATAAAGACCTGCATAAAAGTACTTTACAGGACATGAATCAATTTTGAGACAAACCAACTTGACAGTAAAATATTGTGATTTCAACTAGTCATTTTAATATCTAGGTAGATTACATAAAAGTTTAACTTTGTAATATACAGGCAGCGGCAAAAAGATCTGGCGGTTTTCGTTGTTGTACAGATGAACGAGTAAGTAGTAACAAAAACCGTCTAATCTTTTTGACGCTCCCTGTGCTATCTCTTCAAAAACTAGTGTAATAGAACTATTGATTTCACTTCATTCTTTTACAATAAAAACAATTTAGCAAATAGGTGTCAAAACAAGTGGTGAAGTCTACTAAATTTGTTGAATACAGAGATAATATGTAAGAATTTTCTCCCGATTTCTTTGTCATATAAGATTGGGTTTTATCTGGAAAGCAATTGCTTTCTTTTTTATTGTCAAAAAGATGTGCAATTGGTATTGTATCGTTGTTTCTCCTCCTATTTGTAACGGCCATTAATATAATAATTGAAGTTTTTCTTGTCCAGCTTTAGCAATGGTAATCTATGATCATCAATTAAATGATTTCGCATTTTCTTCATAAGTTACAAGTTTTTCAAAAATTCCTGCTTTCTTAATCATTTTAATTAAACACCAAGTTAAAATCCATTTTTAATTAAAACTAGAAGCAACCAGAGTTATTTGTGAAAACTAGATTATATTAGATACAAAATGCGTTTTCACCGAATGCTCTACTAAAAATTCATTACATCTATGAATTTCTGCCAAAGTATCTCAAGTGACTTTTGATAAAAATGAGGTTTTCTGACTTTGTTGAGCAGCAGACCAATTAGAATCGCTTGCCAAAGTATCGTAAGTTGTTTAACCCTAGAGTCGTGTTCCGAAATAAATTTTATTACTTTTCTTATCTATTACATACTTCTACAAAATCATAGTGAAAAGGAAAATTCATTAATGCCAGAATACATTTTGTGAAGATGTGAAAATAATAGTACGATTAATGAAATAACATGTCTTCATATCAACATACTTCGTACTAATTTCATTACCTATAATACAGATGCAAGTTTTCCAATAGCAAAGATCTTGAGAAATAGAATGCATCGTTAATAGTTATTGCGCAGAAAGATTGCCAAACGCTAAATAGTATAAAGAGTCCTTTCGAAATCACCAGTTGGGATCTAAAATATATCATGAATAAAAAATTCGAGGTCGATCTTTTCACGATCACAGTACTTTCTCTAGAGAACGTTACAAACAGTTATTTATTTGCTAAAAAATTTAACGCGCCAAGATTTAATAAAGATTGAATGCGGAGTGCAGGAACTTGTTTAACGCTTTAAATAAATTAAAGTGTGGCTTAGCAATACGAAATTTCAAATCATTCAAAGAAGAACATTCAAATCGTCTATCAGGTTTTCAATGAAGCCATATTTGCAAATGCGATTTCATTAATACATGATAGAATAAAAAAATTATGTTCGCACTAATTATAGCATTTAAAACGTTCACTATACGACGTTTTTTAATTCCATAATGGCATTTTACATGTCAGTTTAAGGTTATGTGGGTAATGTCATTGTAAGATTAGAAAATATAGCACAAAACGCTTCTGTCGAAGGAAGCAATATGACCATTTTCAAGGAAACTTCCGATAAAGAAAACTTTATCTTCATTATTCTGTAACATTTAAATGATTCTGTTAAAATTGCATAGGTATTAACTACTTAAAGTAAAAAAAACAATTCACAGCCTTCTAACTTGTTCTGGAATTAAAAAACACACTAATTGGAAAAATACAGCCTATTACCGAAAAAAAAACATATCAATGTATGATCACTCGATAAAGTATCAACATTTTTTAAAGTTGTCTTGTAGAAATCGTTATGTTGTAAGTACCTACATACTTGAGGGTTTAGCAAATTTAACAACGCACGTTGTTTCTTTATCAATATGATTTGCTCGAAAATTCGTTTTTTAAAAAGAGAATTCTTATGCATAACGAACAAGCTTCTAGTGTTAATATGTTAAAATGAGTTTTATGCTGGTTACGTTAATCTGCACAAAAACAATTACATAAAAGCTTTTAAGGTAACAGCGTTTTACCTTTTTTTAAAAATGTAAATTTGTTAGAGCATAATAAATGAGCACAATAATGATTCAATTGCTTTATTACAAAAAAACGAAATTAATAACCTTCAACTTACAACTTACAGTTGAATTTAATTCTAGCTTTACTTTTTTTTTAAAAGTTGGCATTCAGTTTATTGATTCTGAAATTATCTAAACATACGTAATCTACCGAGCTATTAGAAAATACAGTTTCAATTAGACCATCATTCCTACATACAGGTCTTCCCAGACTTCTTATACCCCGAGCTGCGTAGATAAAAACGATACAAAACTATATAAAAATTCAGATAATGGAGTAAACCGACCTGTATCATCGCAAAACAAGGTTTGGTTTCTGCTTCAAAGTTCATGAGATTTGAAACGAGCTGTAACTATCTTCAATCCTTGTTTTAACGTTTTTATATTTGTTGAAGGACGTATTCGTCTCAGGTTTATCTTTAGATTTTCCAGTATAAAAAAATCCAGGATGCTAAATTTGAACTGTAAGGTAGGTGTTGCAGCTCAAATGCATTCTTCAGTAAACCCCCGAACTAGTTCACTTGCAAAGCAAATATTATTCATCTAAGGCCTTTTTCGAATTCTGAATTTTTTTTATACTTATACTTTTATAGTCCCTTTCTGCAAGCAAAACTTCGTTGGTAGCTATCAGTTCAGCAGACGATTGCGAATGCGTATTTTGAACCAATTTCATTGATTCTTGTTTGGTAGAAAGACTTCGCAGTCTCCCAACAGCTCGTTAGCTTTTGGATCAATCTGTTCATTGAACTTATTTAGCTCAAAACTCAAATCTTAACTCTATATTTGCAATCACTGCAGTTATTCGTGTATGGTTACGTTTGAGCCCCTTGCATTCTTTTGGAAGAAACTTTGTGATGATCAGCTGATTCAGTATTATATGCAAAACAGTTGTGCAGTCTAAAAACTTTATATTTTGGTGTATTTTGGTACAGACGTATACAATAGTTATTTTCGTCGTTAGATGAATTACATAATATCATCTGTCTTAAGTCAAGCGACACCTCACCCCTGGCTGCGGGGTCTCTCAACTCAAGTCCAAACCTGCAATGTTATGTACAGACCTTTATTTATACCTAGTTCGGACGGAATCGGCGATTTTGCCAATTGTTAAAACGATTGACTTACAATGATGTATGATTATAATATCACTAAAGTTTTTGCAACAGTGTACATTGACGGTTAATTTAAAAAAAGATTGTAAATCTTAGTCGGCAATGGTCGCTTAACCGCTAACTACTAACCGTTATCACAAACCCTACAAGGCAGATATTTTTCACTTCAGACCCGGACTTAAAAATTTTGTTAGGCACAATGAAAACCTTCCTAATTACCTGGAAATGGCGATCTTATTGTATGCAGAGTCGCAAACGCATCTTAAAATTAACTTAAAAAAATATTTGTCTTTCATTTTATGGTCAAAAGTTGCCATGAAATGTGCGACTAACAATAAGTTACAAATCATTCAATTTTAAATCAAGTTTAATTTAAACGAGCCTCATTTGTGCTGGTTGTTTTAAATCCATAGAGTACCTGTCGTACTGTTCTAGGATATTAGCGAATTATAGCAAGACGTGTGTTTCATTGTCGTAATACTTTTTTTTTACATTTCTATGGCGTACGCATGCGCTTGAGCTTCCCAGACAAAATGTATTACGACAATGAACAAATACGTCTTGCTATAACTCTCTATTGTTACTTATCGATGAGGCCCACTTTGTGGAAGATGTTTTTCTGCAAATATTTTTATTGCAATTTCTTTGAGAGCCTGTTACTTAAGGCTTCTGTCATAAGTAATGGTAAACGATATTAGAATACGATTTATTCAGTTACTTTTAAAATCTAAAAAAAAAAATATTAAAATTTACACTGTAAACGTAGGTATGTAATATTTCAAAAATAAATTCCTAGTAGCTTCAATAGTTTGATAATAAATCTCTTTCAAAGTAAATTTTACACGAATTTAATTTTTAAAAAAATTTATCCATTTTGTAGTTTGACAATTGAAGAATATTGCTTCCAATTTGCAGAACTTTTTGAGTAGGTACTGTATCTTATGCGTCACCTGATATTTTCATTGCGTCGGTTTCAATCAAAGTCTTGTATTTGGAGATTTCAGCAACAACTTTGGCCCGGTTTTATATAATGATACAAGAATGATGAATGCCGATAGGATATAAACATTATATTGTGCAATAGTGACCATACAAATGATTTCGATACCTTTCTCATTTTCCGCACTTTGTGAAGTCGTTGTTATATTGATTTTGACACAAGTAACATTTATTGAGCTCCTTATCAAATGACGGTAATATTGAAATGTGGTTCGATGCTACAAATTCTAAATAGTTACATAAAATAAACCGAAATCTGAAATGGTACAACTAGCAATTGCTCATCCAAACGTAAAAATATTTATTAAAGAAATCGAGCGACTTTAGAACTGCAAAAGTTTAATGGAAATATTCATTTTTAAGTTATTTTTAACGGTTAGTGTATAAATCACTGACTGGAACTGCCATGCACCTTTGTAGCAGTAATAATTGTTTTAAATTGTTTTCACGCCTTCATATTTTTTACCGGATAAATTACAAGAACTACTTGACTGCCGACTAACATATTATAGACTTTTATTGCTTATACATGAATTACCATGTATCTATCTTAAATTTTACATTTATTACGATATTTGTGGCTTCGGTTCCATTGAACATTGCGACGGTCTCGTCTCAACGTAAACGTCTACTGCACCGCAAATGGTAATGGTGTACTGAAACCGCACTCCTATAGTTTTTAATAAGTTATTTATTTTCACGCGACACGAAATTCGATAAGCTGTCAAGTTGCTGATAATTCGTGATTCTCCTCTAATCCCTTCATTAAAATTTGTAGTGGGGATAGTGTCACTTGAATTTGGCCGAATCGATGGCCTTGTAACGTACGGCTTCCTCTTAATATTATCCAACGGACGTACAATCACTTTTGATAAAATATAAATTTAAATGGTGTATCGTTTTAACAACGATTTCTTTGCTTAAATATCGACTTTGCAAATTTGATTTGTCGTGGAAAGATGGAATTCGACCGTTTCCGCAATTATTACTAAAATAGTTATCGAAATATCTTACGAAATATTGATTGCCAGAATTTACTGTATTTGTATTGTTGCTGTAATAAGATATATTGGTTTCACGTTGCAAAATGTAAATTTTCTTCCATAAAAATTCTCAGGAAGTACAGAAACCTACTACTTGGCAAATTAAATGATACACGGCGACTGATCGTTTCACGAGCCGCAATACAAGGGTGTTTGCAGAGTTGTCTACGAATATTAGGTCTGTATTCACTATTTTATTTGACAATGAACCCTAACAAGTGAAAAATCAAAATAAGCAAATTAAACGAAAGAAACAACGAGTTAGAAAAGTTCGCTCAAAAGTCGAAAATTCTGAACAAGACAAACTCATATCTGTTATTAAATTGTATTCATTATATTAGCGAAGGTAATAAAGTAAGTATACCATTTACAGGATCAGTTGGGGCGATGTCGTTAAGATACTTATCACGGCTTAAAGTTATAAAACTGTTATTTAGGTGTGAATTGTTACCGGACGTATTCAGGTAAAAATTTGGATACTCGAAAATGTGTACAAAGTTATTTTAAATTTTATATTTGCATATTTACACATTAGGATTAGTCACTATGCAAAACTGAAAGTTTAGTTCGTTTCGTTTAAATTCGTAAATTTACCTGTTAGCAAATATTTTAAAATTATCGATTGTAAGTCCGGTACTGTGTTCGGGTTTACCTGAGCAAACTATATTTCAATCTTTTGTTTCGATGACTAGCGTAAAATCATTTATTTCCTATCTCTAACAACATCGCCCCAACTGAGGGTGAAAATGGTATACTTCTTAAATTGAACAATGCAATGATTTGACAAATCTTAAATTGTTGAGTTTTGAAAAAAATACAAAAACAGGTCAATTTGAAAAATTAATTTCCCATTTTCTGACAACATTTTTAGATGCATGGTGTTTCTTGTCAGAGTAATTGCGTCATTATTGATTTTTGAAATAGTGACATATTGTTTTGCCGTGGCGGTATAAAAATTTCCGCCCTTTATAAACAACAATTTTTCTTAGTATTTGTTTTTACAGAAGGGGATAACATTTTTATAACGCCGTTTTGACGGTTAAAAAATTTATCATTGGTTGCTATTTAAAAAAATCGACGATGACGTTGATAAGAAACAACCTGCACATAAAAAAGTTTTCTCACAAAATGTGAAACTAAATTTAAAAATTGACATGTTTTTGGATTTTTTCAAAACTCGACAGTGTAAGATTAACTAGTTTTGCAGTATTCCACTATTTAGATAATTTCATTTTTGGTTTATTTTTTGTATTAAATTTGTAATAATTAAATTTTACGTAGAAACAACGAATTCAAACAAATTTATTTTTACTTAACCCTCTCGCTCACCGACGACAATCTACACTAATTTTTTTCCTATGAAGCTCAGCTTGTTTCTGCCCTTCTGTCACATTGTGATCGGATGTGGACATCCCATTCTTTCAATTGAGCGCATGTTTTGCCATTTATATACTCATGACAAAATTATGAATTCATTTAAAATATAGGTTTCTGAAGATTGGCTATGGCAGCGGTGAATAGCTTTATTTTTTATTTACGAGATCTCAGTTGACAAATTGATTTCAAAATCGTTTTTTGCATATATAAACAGTGTAGCTTTTGCTAGAAAAAATATTGTGTTTTTTGTGTAATTTTATGCCAATTTGGTTAACTGGGCTCCTCTTAATTTTTCTTGTAAGTAACATAGAATCTAGCCCTATTGAACGTAGCCCCTCTACGTATTATGGCACCGACTAAAATGAGTTATAAGGTCATAGAGAAATATATGGAATGAAATATGATTTTTTTCAATTTTGGGGCAAAAGGACCAACGCTGTGTATTTTTCCGTTAGAGTGCATTGTTTATATTTTGAGTTAATGGGGCCATGCCATTGTTTATTGCTTAAAATTTTTGATAACTTTGGTGTTGGTATTTTGGAAAGTAAGAGAAATATGCAAGATGTAAATAAAACGTCCACACTAGATAGACAACAGGGCTCCGGGGACACTTGAGATAGGGATTTTACATAGGGTGAAAACGTGTGACATACGTAGCACGGGTTGCCTACATCACAGGCCTCCGCAGCACGGGTTGCATATATCACAGGCGTCTGCGCGGAATTTTCCCGCTAATTTCCGGTTTATTGATTGTGGGATATCCGACGTGGGATATCTGATATTGGATAATTGGTGAAACAACAAATTTTGAAATCCGTTTAAACCCGGCAAATTATCCCCGCCACCCCTCTACCCATGTGTAGCGAGTTTGAGCCGGTCAAGCAGCCGGACGCGGGCCTCGCCGTTTGAACGAAATATCAGCTAAAAATTCCCCCGCAAAGAAAAAAAAACACGCGCGAGTGCCAGACGTATTAAAAGTCACGACATAACATCTAAAATACATGAATTGTTTAACAATTTGTTAACATGAAGACCAATTGAGGTTAAACTCGCTTAATGTCTATCATTGGATAATTAAACATAAGTTAATGTTGAAAACCGTATTTTTAACCAAATTTTGCAGGTTGAAACCCGCGCGTTTAAACCACTCCGCAGAATTACCAGAATCCGCCACTATCTGGCTCTCTTTCTTACCCATGTGTAGGCATCTCTCTATTGCGATTCTTAGGTCCGAAATGCAAGGGCTCGGCCACGCTGCCCCGGTGCAATTCGCCCGCTACCGCGGTAAAAAGCGACTCACAAAAATTTAGTTTGAAAATCGCGAAATATCCACTGGAGACCCCTAAAAATTTCCCCACACAAAGAAAAAACACTTATGCGTTCGACGTGTGTGTGTGTGTGTGTGTGCCATATTAATCCTTTAAAGGCCTCGGCATAACATCTATACAAAATAAATAGGGGTTGTTGAAAAAATTGATAATTACATTAGTTTTATTAAATTACTACTAAATACATTATGGCTACAAATCGCAACTACATTAAAAATCACACGAGATTAAGGACCAATCTTTGATTATCAAGCCTGCACTCAACCCCAATCACTACGTACATCATATGAGTATAAATTTTAATGCTCCAACATGAAGCGAGTTGGTGTGTGTTGAGGCCTACCACTGATCGAAATAGCTCTAACAATGTTAAACTGGCAATAGTAAATCGCAAACCGCACTTACGTAAATAAAGCATTTTGCAAACATGTGGACATTTTAACCTAAAAATACCCATGTGGGTGTTCGATATAGCGCTGCAAATCGTATAAAATTATCACATCACGCATGTATACAAGTACATATCGGTAATTTTACAAGTTAAACAACAACATCTGGTAGCATCACTTAAGCCTCGGCTAGATCATGTGAACAAATCAAACGCGGCAGTCAATTTCGATGCGCACGCAGCATTGACTTACGGTGAAACCGCATTATAGTAATCTTTCAAAAATCTAGCCGCAAACTAAATAAATTTGCGATTTTAATAGTAAAAATGAGGTTAAACATGTGAATGGTCACCCCGGATTCACACTAAACAAAACGTATGCGCTACAGTCGGTAAGGACCGCTCAGGATCAAACGGCCCATAGATGATGTATTTATAACCGGTCACAGTGGCGAAGCAATCGGTTTTGGGGTATAACAAATGCATCGAAGATGTTTGCAAATGATTTTCCTAAGGCAGAAAATGATTTCTCCAACCCAGAATATGATTTTCAAAGTTTAAATTTAAAGTTGAACGTATGCATGCGACCCATCATGCACAGCGCAGGATAGCTTAGAATGTTTGTCCGGTTGGGGAAGCTGCCTGCAATACCTGAGATCGAATTATTTAATTTATTTAAGACTGCGCAAAATTTGTTTAATACACATTTCGTGTCTACTATCACGATGTGCAGAATATAATTTTTCTAAGACAAAATATAATTTTTAGAATCTAATTATTTTTTATTGTTTAAATTGACAAGCCGATGTCACATATTTAACGAGTTGTTTAATCAGAATTTTGTCCAAAATTAGGTTAGGTTGGAGAAAAAGAGCAATAATTACAGATTTTTTTATTGAAAAATATAAATGTTACAAAAACATAATAAATTGACACTTCAATAGTAGGTACGCATGTTGGCACCCATCTTAGGAAATGTATCCGGCTTCACGCAATGCGTTGATAATCGCCATGATTTCATTTGAATGACTTGGATTTCCAGCGGCCTGTGATGCGTAGAGCATGCGCAGACGGTCCACAAGCTCATTAGGGTCATCCCAGTAAGTGTATTGTACTAGTTCATCCTTTTGCACATTCTCCGGTAGTATACAGCCTCCTTCACGCTTTGGTGGTTGACCAATCATTTTTACAATAAAGTGTTTAAATTTGAAACTGTTGTCACTACGAGTAGAACCATCTACAATGTAACGTTTTCGGTGAGCGTTTGTTGCAATCACAATTTTTTCATATGCTTCCAAATCACTTTGACCAATCAGATCAGCACTAGGGACTTGCTTGAACAACAACTCAATCAACCCTTCAGTTCTGGGGTAATTTGCATCGCCCACATGAATAAGATTAGCAGTTTGAATCTGAGTTTCAAAGTTTGAATCTGAGTTTCAAAGTTTGAATCTGAGTTTCAAAGTTTGAATCTGAATTTCAAAGTTTGAATCTGAGTTTCAAAGTTTGAGTCGAAGTTTGAATCTGAGTTTCAAAGTTTGAGTCGAAGTTTGAATCTGAGTTTCAAAGTTTGAGTCGAAGTTTGAATCTGAGTTTCAAAGTTTGAATATGAGTTTCAAAGTTTGAGTCGAAGTTTGAATCTGAGTTTCAAAGTTTGAATCTGAGTTTCAAAGTTTGAGGCGAAGTTTGAATCTGAGTTTCAAAGTTTGAATCTGAGTTTCAAAGTTTGAATCTGAGTTTCAAAGTTTGAGTCGAAGTTTGAATCTGAGTTTCAAAGTTTGAATCTGAGTTTCAAAGTTTGAATCTGAGTTTCAAAGTTTGAATCAAAGTTTGAATCTTTTTTTTTTTTTTTTTTTTTTTTTTTTTTTTTTTTTTTTTTTTGTTAAGAGGAGGTAACCTGTGTGACTACTAACTTCCTCCCCCATACGTCTTCCTCACCACGGGAACCACATTAACATTACGTCAAGTATTACTTCGAGATGAGTGACTGTTTAGTTCCATTTACATCTTATCATTAGATCACATCTTTTGGTAAGCTTTCACTCACACTTTTTCACCTTTCGTTTTCTTTCCCTTTTACCTATCATTCTCTCTCTATCACTCTCTCCCTCTATCATCAAAAATTGCCTCTTATTAGTTTGCTTTCACACACACTTTTACTCATTTCATCTTCTTCCTCCTTTACCTATCATTCACACTCTCTATCACTCTCTCCCTCTTTGATCATCTTAGATTGAATTGTGAAGAAGGCATCCCTTGACTCCCCTTGGTAATGGACCCTCTGGCTGTCAAGGCTTCACATGAACTTGCATCTTTAATTGTGATGTTCGTTACAACCTAAATGACTCAATAAGATTGGTTAAATATGATTCAAAAAATAATTAAAAGAAATAAATAAATAATTAAAAATTTTAAACCTAGGAGGCTTAGAATTTTTACTATCAAAATCAAAGTAGTATATTGAATAATTTTTTGACGTTTCTAAAATTTTTACATTTTTCGCCGTAACTTTACAAATAAACTGATGGAATCCGTCTCGCGACTTTACGAAAATTAAATGAAACTTATTTGCTCCTAATAATTACTATAAACGCTTCACGAGCAAAAAATTACAAAAATCTTCAATTGGTAAATTTTGAGGTTTCTAAAAATTTTTAAACAGATCGAAAAAAGAAAAAATTATTCAAAATACCTCATATACATTCATTCTCTCAATCACGCAACCTTTAACCTTCAATCTTCGTCAGAATCTGATATCACATCATCTCTGACGAGGAGTTCCTCCCTACGAAATTCCTCTTGCTGTTTTCCACGCATAATGTCCCGCATCATGTTGGTTACAGTTTTCCAAGATTCCTCGGAATCCAATAATAACTCAGAAATATTATTCCGGTCTATATTACAACCCATTTTAATCCTAGCATCTCTTCGGATGCTTTCCCATTCGTCACAAATGAATATAGTATGTTCTGGCGTGTCTACCTGCTGGCAAAACCAGCAAGTATCGACATCCGCCTTTTTTATCCAATTGAGATATTTTCCGAAAATTCCGTGTCCGGACATGGATTGTGTTAAAAAATAATCCATTTCTACCCACTTACAATTGAACCATTTTCTAATATCTTTAACGAAAATTTTTGCCCAACCTAAATAATCGTCCCATTGTTCTTGCCAAGCTATCATTAAGGATTCGTTTGCCAAAGAGGTATCATCTTTGCCCCTTAAATAAATTTCCGATCTTACGTTCGCTTTCATCCACAAAGGAGGCATTCTGGCAAGCACCTGCACTGCCTTCGTGGATATTGTTCTATATGCGGATGTTATTCTAATGGCTAACCTCCTGTTGACCCTATCGAGCATGTTTTTATAACGCTCGAATCTTAGGGCCTTTATCCAGGCAGGGGCGCCGTACAAAATCACGGAAATTACCACCGAGGACAGTACTCTGCGTTTGCCAGCTTTCGGACCTCTGATGTTCGGCATTAACCTTGAAAGCGTCGCGGCTAATTTCATTCCCTTTAAACATACCTCTTTAACGTGCGTCGTTAATTTTACATCTTTGTCTAACCAGACACCCATATATTTAATAGCATCCGAGCTATCTAACCTAAAGCCGTCGATATCGATCGATAAGCTTTTAATTTTCCTTCTCCCTGCCAAAAGTACCATTTCAGTTTTTTGCAGGGCGATCTTGATCCCCATGTCATCCAGCTTGCGTTTAACTCTACCGAAGGCGTATTGTGCTTCCTCTCGTAGCGCATCTTCAGATTTAGCCTCTACAACTATCGCTAAATCGTCTGCGTACGCCACGAGTGTCACATCTTTTCCCAAATCGAGCTCTAATATCTCGTTATAAAATATGTTCCAAAGGGTTGGACCAAGAACCGAACCCTGTGGAACACCGCTGGTTACATTAATCCGTTCTCCGTGAGAAGTAACGATGCAACGATCTGATAAGTACGATTGTATCATCCTTATTATGTGAACCGAGATATTAGCTCTCTCTAATGCCGAAATAATTCCTGCCCACGGTGCCGAGTTAAACGCATTCTGTATGTCAACAGTTATCATCGCACAGAAACCGCGATTACTATACGCCAATCGATTAATTCGATTTGGTACTTCGAGAATTTTACTGACTGCATCTATCGTAGATCGCCCTGCCCTAAATCCAAATTGATTATCATTCAAAACACTTTTATCCTCTAATTCCCTCTCTAACAGACCCTTAATGACACCTTCGAACAATTTACCCGCGACATCGAGCAGACATATCGGTCTGTATGTGATTAAATCTCCTTTCCGCGGTTTCTCTATCAATACTAGGAAAGCAGTTTTCCAGATGTTTGGAAAATCACCTGCTTTCCAACATTTATCCAGTACCCTGGCTATGACCTCAGGGTACTTTAGAGAGAAAGATTTAATCACCTCTGCAGGAATTCGATCGGGACCTGGAGCCTTACCCGCTCTGATCCGAGACGCAGCATCCAATACGTTCTCTGCCGTTAAAGTTTGAGCCTCTTCCGGAGGCATGTCAAGTATCGGCCACACATTAATAGGATGAGATGGAAACAACTTCGCCACCTGTACCCGGGTATCCCCTTTACCTATTTCAATGCGTGGACGAAGCTTGAGCTTGCTTGTTACAATTTTGTACCCGAGGCCCTATGGATCCTGATCTATTTCCTTGCAGAGTTGTTGCCAAGCTGCTCGTTTTGCCGATTTTATCGCCCACTTTAGGGATTTCTTCGCCCTTTTAAAATTTTCAAAATGAATTTGAGGATCTATATTATGATTACGATTAGCACGTGTCATTATGCGTCTCAATGCGAGGCATTGACGTCGCTTATCTGCGATATCGTCATTCCACCAATATACTGGTGGACGCATATGACGCGATTGCTTACGTTTAACAAGATTACTATTACATAATCCTGTGATGTAATTAATTAAATCTTTAGGTGTATTAATATCTTCAGGTATCTGACCCTCAGATATTAAATTATTCAAACCTAGCGAAGTAACCTTCCATCCAGTAGGCGATAAAATTCCGTTCGACCGGTTATTAATATTCAATGTCTGTATGTCAAACATAATCGTTCTATGATCGCTCATATTGATCATGTCATCACAGACTCGCCAGTCATATATCATTTCGGTGACAGCTATTGACGAAAGGGTGATATCTATCAAAGAGGAACCGTTCGCGTTAACAAAAGTAGGTGTATCACCGACATTTATGACAGAAAGATCTAACGTATCCGTCCATTCTTCCAAAATGTTTCCCCTTTCGTTGCTAACCGTCGAACCAAACATACCTGATTTGGCGTTTAAATCTCCCCCTATAATATAACGCGGCTTATTTATCCTTTGTATATGGGTAGAAAGATCAAATAAAAGTGTTCGAAAATCCTCGATACTCCCATTTGGAGAAAAATATACCGAATAAAAACTAAATTTATTAATTTCCGTCCACACAAATCCATGTCCAGAGAAATACCCCGTCACGGAACAATCCCTTCCTACTGTGATGAAACAATCTATGTTATCATCACAGAACGCATTGCCAACTCTCTTAGCATTGGGCTCTTGGCCCAACACTACGCTCACCTTCTCTTCACAAATCGTTTGTGAGAGAATGTCATGAGCTGCGTGGCATCTATTAACATTTAACAAAGTTTGAATCTGGGTTTCAAAGTTCAAATCTAAGGTCAAATCTGAGTTTCAAAGTTCAAATGTGGGTTTGAAATTTGGTACTATGAGTTTCAAAGTAGAAATTTTGAGTTTCAAAGTTGGTACTATGAGTTTTCAACATTTTCAATTATAAGTTGTTGTGACATTATTGAAATGCAGTATCGTTTTGGATTCGGTTGAATGAGGATGCAGAGTGAGCAATTCACCAAGCAAGCAGACGTTCTGCGTCAAATTGTTAAAGCTAGCGATGTGATTCGGCGCAAGCATAAAATGATAAAATTAAATAGAGCTATGGCTGAGAGGGAATTAAGTGAAATACTTAAACCTGTGACAGTTCCACTGCAACAACTTGTACAACAAAAAGCGAGGGCCGAAGCGGTGGAATATGGAAAGATTGAACCACATGAAAAATGCAGAAAGGTCGAACCACATGATGAATGCGGAAAGGTCGAACCAAAATCGCAAGAAGAAAGTGGAATAGATGATGTGGCGAATGAAGATATCGCCATGATAAAGAAAGATTCCTTAGACCAATACCTTGGAATGTTGATGGCTGATAGCAAGCGAGGATTAGACGCAACCTATGGTGTGCGGAAACTTGTCGGAGATAAGCTAATGATTGGTGATACCCCGATTGACTTTACTGCTAATCTTATTCATGTGGGCGATGCAAATTACCCCAGAACTGAAGGGTTGATTGAGTTGTTGTTCAAGCAAGTCCCTAGTGCTGATCTGATTGGTCAAAGTGATTTGGAAGCATATGAAAAAATTGTGATTGCAACAAACGCTCACCGAAAACGTTACATTGTAGATGGTTCTACTCGTAGTGACAACAGTTTCAAATTTAAACACTTTATTGTAAAAATGATTGGTCAACCACCAAAGCGTGAAGGAGGCTGTATACTACCGGAGAATGTGCAAAAGGGTGAACTAGTACAGTACACTTACTGGGATGACCCTAATGAGCTTGTGGACCGTCTGCGCATGCTCTACGCATCACAGGCCGCTGGAAATCCAAGTCATTCAAATGAAATCATGGCGATTATCAACGCATTGCGTGAAGCCGGATACATTTCCTAAGATGGGTGCCAACATGCGTACCTACTATTGAAGTGTCAATTTATTATGTTTTTGTAACATTTATATTTTTCAATAAAAAAATCTGTACCTAACCTAATTTTGGACAAAATTCTGATTAAACAACTCGTTAAATATGTGACATCGGCTTGTCAAATTAAACAATAAAAAATAATTAGATTCTAAAAATTATATTTTGTCTTAGAAAAATTATATTCTGCACATCGTGATAGTAGACACGAAATGTGTATTAAACAAATTTTGCGCAGTCTTAAATAAATTAAATAATTCGATCTCAGGTATTGCAGGCAGCTTCCCCAACCGGACAAACATTCTAAGCTATCCTGCGCTGTGCATGATGGGTCGCATGCATACGTTTAACTTTAAATTTAAACTTTGAAAATCATATTCTGGGTTGGAGAAATCATTTTCTGCCTTAGGAAAATCATTTGCAAACATCTTCGATGCATTTGTTATACCCCAAAACCGATTGCTTCGCCACTGTGACCGGTTATAAATACATCATCTATGGGCCGTTTGATCCTGAGCGGTCCTTACCGACTGTAGCGCATACGTTTTGTTTGGTGTGAATCCGGGGTGACCATTCACATGTTTAACCTCATTTTTACTATTAAAATCGCAAATTTATTTAGTTTGCGGCTAGATTTTTGAAAGATTACTATAATGCGGTTTCACCGTAAGTCAATGCTGCGTGCGCATCGAAGTTGACTGCCGCGTTTGATTTGTTCACATGATCTAGCCGAGGCTTAAGTGATGCTACCAGATGTTGTTGTTTAACTTGTAAAATTACCGATATATACTTGTATACATGCGTGATGTGATAATTTTATACGATTTGCAGTGCTATATCGAACACCCACATGGGTATTTTTAGGTTAAAATGTCCACATGTTTGCAAAATGCTTTATTTACGTAAGTGCGGTTTGCGATTTACTATTGCCAGTTTAACATTGTTAGAGCTATTTCGATCAGTGGTAGGCCTCAACACACACCAACTCGCTTCATGTTGGAGCATTAAAATTTATACTCATATGATGTACGTAGTGATTGGGGTTGAGTGCAGGCTTGATAATCAAAGATTGGTCCTTAATCTCGTGTGATTTTTAATGTAGTTGCGATTTGTAGCCATAATGTATTTAGTAGTAATTTAATAAAACTAATGTAATTATCAATTTTTTCAACAACCCCTATTTATTTTGTATAGATGTTATGCCGAGGCCTTTAAAGGATTAATATGGCACACACACACACACACACACGTCGAACGCATAAGTGTTTTTTCTTTGTGTGGGGAAATTTTTAGGGGTCTCCAGTGGATATTTCGCGATTTTCAAACTAAATTTTTGTGAGTCGCTTTTTACCGCGGTAGCCGGCGAATTGCACCGGGGCAGCGTGGCCGAGCCCTTGCATTTCGGACCTAAGAATCGCAATAGAGAGATGCCTACACATGGGTAAGAAAGAGAGCCAGATAGTGGCGGATTCTGGTAATTCTGCGGAGTGGTTTAAACGCGCGGGTTTCAACCTGCAAAATTTGGTTAAAAATACGGTTTTCAACATTAACTTATGTTTAATTATCCAATGATAGACATTAAGCGAGTTTAACCTCAATTGGTCTTCATGTTAACAAATTGTTAAACAATTCATGTATTTTAGATGTTGTGTCGTGACTTTTAATACGTCTGGCACTCGCGCGTGTTTTTTTTTCTTTGCGGGGGAATTTTTAGCTGATATTTCGTTCAAACGGCGAGGCCCGCGTCCGGCTGCTTGACCGGCTCAAACTCGCTACACATGGGTAGAGGGGTGGCGGGGATAATTTGCCGGGTTTAAACGGATTTCAAAATTTGTTGTTTCACCAATTATCCAATATCAGATATCCCACGTCGGATATCCCACAATCAATAAACCGGAAATTAGCGGGAAAATTCCGCGCAGACGCCTGTGATATATGCAACCCGTGCTGCGGAGGCCTGTGATGTAGGCAACCCGTGCTACGTATGTCGCACGTTTTCCGCCCCATGTAAAATCCCTATCTCAACTGTTCCCAAACCGCCACAGATTATCTACTGTCCACCAGTGTACAAAAATGAAAAATTGCTTATTATATTTTTAATTTTATTTGTTCTCATTGATGACTGTAAATCAAGAAACAAACTTAAAAATCGTCGACAACACAAAAATAGTCTGAAAAATTAAAGAATTTCAAAAATAACTTAAATTTAAGTAAACGTAACAATTAATACTAGCGATCCAGTTCCGGCATGGAATAAGTACCCTTCTTATTCAATAATGTAGGTGGTTGAACAATGTTGAGAATTTCTACTTTATTATAAATGACAATGTCCAATTTTTCTGACCAACGCCAACCAAACCGGCCGCTCTTAGACGTGTGTTTTATTTTTACATTATTTTCTATAAGCAAGTTCCATGACTTGCCCCGGATATTTTTGGGTATTAAAATCAACCATCACATAATCACCCTCAGTACAACTGACAACCTGTTCTTGAGCCTCGTCGTCTGTAGCAGTTTCATGTACTGATTTGTTGTCCTCTTCTTGTGCTGATTCGTCATCTTCTTGCACTGATTCGACGTCATTCTCCCTTTCCACTTGTTGCTTCTTTGTTTTTTCCTCTGATTTGATTTCTTGCCGTTCTTGTTTTTCTGTTTTTTTTCTTTCCTTTTGTTTCTTTTCTTTTTCTTTAAGTTGTTTCAGCTGTTACAAATGTATTTTCATTTTATTGTCAAAAGTACCCACGAAATTGCACCACAAATCGAGCCTCATTCGTACTGATGGTTTTAAATTTTATAAAATAGCTGCCGTACGGTTCTGGATATTGTTGCCAGATGCCCTTCTGCGGATGTTTTTATGCAGACGCTCTGATAACTTTTACCACAGCTTTACAAGGATGCCATTTAAGGCTTTTGTCATAAATACACTAGACGATATTAGAATACGATTTATTCAGTCAGTATTAAAATTTAAATGCCAATTTGCTTATTATTAAAATATACACTGACATAGGTGAGATTGCGAAAACAAATTCTTTAGAGCTTTAATAGTTTGATAGTAAATTTATGCCAAAGTCAATTTTTTACTGATGTAATCTAATCATTTTGTAGTTTGGCACTAGAATATAGCTTCCCATTTTCAGAATATTTTGACTACTGAAAAGGGGTTTTACTTCAAAAAATGCTATACAATGGACCATCCTCTATAACATTTTCTCTTCTGTTTTGTAAGTTTAAGTTCAAATTTTTTCATGTGATATT
Source organism: Dascillus cervinus (assembly GCA_949768715.1). NCBI lineage: Eukaryota > Metazoa > Arthropoda > Insecta > Coleoptera > Dascillidae > Dascillus > Dascillus cervinus. Next base: position 12,063,545 of record OX458322.1, on the reverse strand, counting down.
TCAAAACCTACATTATTGCATAAGTGTAGATAATTATATGTTAATAATAAAATTCACAAACTGTAATCATTTTAATGTCAGAATTTAAATTTAATTTAGCATAATTTATTTCAATTTTGCCTTAAGCGTGGCTCAACTTATTGTTTGTAGTTCAGTGTAGCTGATTTTCATTTCTTGACTAGTTCATTTTTTAAAATATCCGTACTTATCCATACTTTTCTTGCTTTCACTAAATCACTACGATTTTCTTAAATCTGTTACTGTTGTACATTATCGATCGTGCGTTTAGAAAATAAATTGCTATTGTTCCGCTATTCATACTTAATTTTTTTTAAAGAAACATTACGCACGAGTCAAAAAAGTCGAGAGTGTAATATTAGTCCACGTACTAATTGGCCACCCTGTATAGAAAATAAGTAAACAAGTATTTTATTAATCTACTAGAAATTTTATTCACTTTTTGACTGGGGTCGCAGAATTAAACCGAACTGTCACTATCACTGCCAATTACGGTACCAATGTTGATAAAAGTCCCTAACTGTGCGATTGTACTCTTTAACACACGGCGTGGGTAAGGATAGGCTTACTTAGTTTATTGTTTGTGGAATATTGATCATATTATTTTAGAAAAGCAAATAAATGAATGAAAGAAGGAGTGTCCAGCAATAGCAAAATTTAACGCTTTTCAAGACAATGCCGACATTAAAATATTGACAGATCGACTTTGCAGGGGTTTCTCCTAATTTACTTTTATCTTACTTTGATTTCATACATATACCTTGAACAACACGTATTTTAATGTTCTAATTACGATATTTAAAATAAATTGGTACCCTAAAGTAGCACATGTTCTTAAAAATACTCTGTTTTACCGTTGACTTATTTTTAAATTAGTAGAGATCGGTTTAAAATTAAATTTGTTTGAGTCTTTAAACGAGCTTGTTTTTTTTAGTTTGGCTATAAAACGAATACTAGGTCATAGAACGAATTGTGTGTGGTGGTACATTGTAACGTTTTGTTGACGAAAATAGATATTAATTGTATACGTCAACAAATTCTAGGATATGGTGCAAGCATTTTATGATAAAATTAACTTTATTTCCCAATGATTTACACTCACGTTGTTTTGTGAAAAATGTGTAAATGCCTTACATTATGTGTACTCATTTATTCCATACCCAACATTGATAAATATTGAACCCACGTAATTTTACGTATTTAAAATCAAGAAAATTGTAATGTAATTTTCATTTGCAAAATTTGTCGTCGCTTTCCTAATTGCATTCCTTTCATATCTTTGGCCAGTAATCAAGCATCAGCATGTCCTCACAAAGTTATCCACTACATTCTGAATTTTAATTAGTTCTGTGGCGGATGATTGGTTTTTTGTATTATGTCGAAGCACATTTCTTATTAGATTATAAAACTAATTAATTTTGCTATTTTGCTTAGTAAAATGGTACATGCGTTGGAACTTTGTTAACTTTTATTCCATCTAGCTGGAGGATTTGTGCTCAATTTTTGGCATAAAATATTTTCCGAATAGTTTTTTAAAATTTTTTATATGGAGTATTTATTATTAAATTAAATGCAAAAGGATGTAAGTTGCTATTAATAATTGCATCCGTTATCGTTGTCACGTCAATTCTCTTTCAGCCCCTCTACGTTTCATAGTTATTAATTATTTGAATGTTACATTTTCCTATGAATTTTTTTAATGGTTTGTTTATGTTCGCTTTCACTAGGCATGTTTTTTTTTGTATTTACAACAGTTTCAATATCTGAGAATAAACATAACTACATGCTTATGTACCACACACCGACAGATAAAGCAACGGATTGAATATTTTTCTGTAATTTTTGTTTCTATTGGCTAGGTCTAGTTCATGTCGAATTTCTCACATTCCGATTATCCACGCGCCGCTTTATCCGATCTTAGGAATCCGTTTTTTCAAGCGCCATCTTAACTGAATCGATTAAAAAAATTTCTGCATTATCCGTGCAAGACATTATTCGGGGAAGGAAAAATTGTTAAATCGTGTTTTATCTCAAACTCGGCATTTTCTGTAAATCGTCAAAACAGGAAGGTGTGTAAACAGGCTTTTTCGTAAGTCGTGTGCTAAACTGAAGTGCGTGACAGAAAATGTGTTTTTGAACACTTTTTTATTGCTAGGCATGGTTATTGCTACCGTATTTTAAAAATTATATAATTTTTTTTAAAATATCGATCACTTAAATAATAGAATATTATTCAGCGAGCGCACAATGTATTTTGCAAACATCTGAGTTCATTATAGCCATTATGTGCGAGAAAAAATACGATGTTTTATCTACGATCAAATCCTAATTGTTCTTATTCTATTCTTTAATTTTAACATCACACTACGTAAAATCCACCCACATGACAATTAGTTTATCTCTAACCTTAACAAAAATGAATTATTGGCAAGGTTTTTATTTGCTATTTGCTTTGTATTTTATGACGAGTAAAAAAAAAACAGTGTGTCAAAACTGTTATTCTCTCACGTTCGTAGGCAACCAGCACTCCTTCAATCACATAATATGTCATTATGTTATGTTATATGGATGCTGTTTAGCAATAATGAATCAAGCCACATCACGATAGTTTCGAGATAATCGCTGTTGAAGTTCATTGGGCCACAGAAAATCGATTTTTTATGTTTTTGGTTTTGCGATCAGGTATTCACGTAGGTGACTTACAACTTTAGTAGCCTGTGATGATTTTAAAGGTTTTATTTATTTTATAAAGGTTTAGGAAATTATAGAAGTGGGTCGACTCATTTTTGGGTATTGACTCTTAATCAATACTGAAGTTGCTAGCAGGTATGTGGACGTATAGTATAATTTATTCTTTAATTTTTTCTGAGATTTTTATTGGCAACGTTTTGAGGACATTGATATCCTCTTCGCCAGGCGTGCAAATTAATTACAAAAGTACACAAGATTAAACATATTAGATGATTTTACAGACAATAAATTTTAAAAAATGAATCAGCCAAAACATGTAGAGGGTACTCGTTATTGCTAAACTCTTTCAACCTTACAGTTTACATTTGTGGATTGACATTAGAGAATTATATCAAGACGCGTTTTCCATTGTCGTAATACTTTATTTTTACATTTCTATGGCGTACGCATGTGCTTGAGCTTCCCAGCCAAAGTGTCGTATTACGACAATGAAAAAGTACATTTTGCTATAATAACTCTCTATTATTTCGATTATAGGGGCAGTAAACTTTATTTTATGGCTTGAATCATTTTTTCTTCACGTATAACTTATTTTTTTATAAATTACGGATTAACCCATTATTGCTATAGAGCATTCATATAGTGAAAGTAAAGTTGAAAAAATTGAAGGTGCGTGCCCTATGGATTTCGGACCTTTTGTTATGTATTCCTGGCTAGCATACGAAACGAACGTATTTGTATTATGTTATGATCCAAGGTAAATAAATTTACTAATGTTTTTATATTGTCATTTAGATAATTAAATGATGTATTCAAATCACGGGAAAAATAGGGGTTACCATTTTAAAGCAGAAACTACTAATTTAAAAGCAAACGAACGCCGGAAAATGATTTTCACATAAAACTGTCTTTTAAAAAACAAAATTGACGCTTTTGAAGATTTTCATATAAAAAAAATATTTTGGCTTTATTTCGGCGGACTGTACCTATAATATCTTTGTTTATAAAGGATGTAAAAGTAAACAATGCATTTATTTAAATACGTGATAACTCTGAAATGTGGTTTTTGTGTGCTCTAATGATGTTTGTAATGTTGTTAGTATTCCCGGAATATACTTTTTAACAATGTCAATTGCAGCACGAATATGATTTTGAATGTCGTGCTATATAAATATATCATGTACCTACTATTGTTTTTTTGTTAACGCGGTAGTATTGTTTAACTATTTTCTTTCATGTGCATAATATTAAGCAAATAATATTTCGTCAATTTTGTATTTTGCCAGAGAATGTGACAGCACCTGTTTATTGCTTTAAAGATTCCCTTAAAAGATAATCTCGAGTAATTTGTGGTTGTGCATGCGAATAAAGCTACCGAGGATAATGTCCGATTTCTATCAGAAAAATTGTAAACTACATTGTGATGAAACAGGGAAAAATAAATGTATTATAGTTTTATTTTCAGCTGCGCGTATGTAATTACACTTTTTTTATTAATTTTTAAAAATAATTTAAAGATGGCGAGGTACCCGTAGATATTATGAGGTAAATCAGTTTATTCCATCTTTCACGAGATATATTATTATGTTTGGCAAAAACATTAATAAAGTTTTGATGAACACTTGGCGTTGATCTAATGAGGCATAACAACCTAAATGTACTTTTAATTACAAACCGAACGACTCGGAAATAGACTTTGATTGCTAAAACGATTCGTGATGAGCATTAAAATTACTTGAATGAATTGAATTTCCTAAATACCATTTTGTATTTTCATGATTGTGTTTAATTATTATAAACACATGTAAGTATGTACTGATATAGGTATGAATTCGTGCAGTTTAAAACAAAATTGTTAAAAGAATTTCATTTATAAGTAAGTTATTTGATAAACAGCTCCAGAAAATTAGAGCAGATGCATTATTTAGGGATTAAAAGGTTATTAAATGAAGCCAGTCAGGGATAAAAAGGATTTTATATTTCAGCAAATTAAGCGATTAAGATCAAATTATACAATTAAATGCAGTAAAACTTTTACACGCTTACTGTCATTTAACAGCTACTTCGGACTTTTACCTGGATTTTGTTTGAATAGAGTAATAATAGAGGTTGTTTGCTCGGTAGAATAACTACACTATCACGAATGGAAAAAGTGAATGATTACTACACGCGAAATGAAAATTCACCGTTCCGCGTGTTATACAGGCTGTCTTACGAAAAACAATGCACGCTATAACTTAATTATTAATAAACCGATTTCAGAAATTTAAAAACCACAGAAGTGAGGTTTATAAATGCTGCAAATGAATATCATTTTTATTTTTATTTGATTGTGATAGTTTTGTCTGATGATAGTGAACTTTTCCTATAAATAGTAACACACATTTTTTGTTATTCAGTTTGGTAGCGATTATTATTCTGAACTTATATCATTGGATGGATACCAAGGAGTTGAGTGGTGTTTACGTTGGAGCAGTGCTAGCCGTCTTTCTTGATTGTGATTATGTTAGAGTAGTGATAGAAGCAAAGCAATGAAGACTGTGTATGAAACTATAACGTCAGGCTCAAATTGTTCAATAACTTCCAAGCGTGTTCACAGTAATAGTTCAATAAATTTAATATATTGTTTATCACTCAGTATTGTTTTTGTGATTATTGTTCATCGTTCATACAAAAATGAGCGTTGCGACCTTGCGAAATTCAGGTTCTACAAGAAACAGCTGTTCGACATCCGCCATATTAGCACTAAATAAATCAAGAAATACTAACTTGGCTCTTTCGTCGATAGCATCCCACCACTCACAACTTCAACATAGATACCCGCTTCTCGCCTTACAGCCAAGATCGCTCTTATCGATTAATAGCAATACACTAACATAAATAAACACCACCTTAGTCACTTAAAGTCTAGATTCGAACGCCACCAAACGTAGTTAAATGCAGACAAGGTCCATAGTCCGCTCTTCCGCCTGCAATATCATTAATATAGGAACCGCGATCCATCCAGTCCGTATGTTACTGAATCCTATCCATGTGCGTAATTAACATTCTTGAAAATTCATATATGTTCAAACTTTTCCCAAACTTAAAAACGAAATAAACTACTTTCAAATAAAAATTTGGATTTTAATTAGTCGGCGATTATAAGGACATGAGATAAAACTCTGTACTTCACACGCACGGTTCCACTAATCACTAATCTTTATATTCCCAACCTACTAAGTAAGGCCAACGCGTGATTGATAAGGATTTTAATTGGTTATTTTAAATTTGAGCCGTCAGTCACCTTCAGTGGCGCCCTATCAACCTCCGGAGCAGTAGGAGAAGACGCCTCACAGGTAATCCCGAGAGATATTTCGACCCATTCCTTCGCCGGCTTTTGGGCTCAGCTGGGCAAATTTTACTACGCGGCCGTAAGCCCGTAGCAACATGTTAGTATATTTTAGAATATCGTCTATCATGTTCAAATCCATTATTTGTAAAAATGCGTCAACTTCATTATATCCTTATATCTCGAGATTTGGGCCGTAGTCCAGGCAGCTTTTCTACGATGTTTTTACTAGGTGTTTTGAACGTACCTTTTAGCTCCTTTGTACACCAAAAAGTTTCCAGGTCCTTGCCAAATACAAATTCCTGTTCGCCAGTAACTGCTTCAATTTCGTGACCATCGTTTTTCCCTTCAATATCACTGTCATCTGAATGATTATCTGGTTCTATGTTTTCTTCACTTAGATCACCGTCACTTTCATGAAAATCAAAATTGTCATTATTTTTATCATTTTCGACATTTTTTTCATCTGAAAGCTCTTGAAGCACACGTGGAATATCACTTTACTTTATTCTAGAAGCCATAACACTAATACACTAACATATACTAGAATTAAGTTTACGATGAACGCACTAATGAATTTTATAATACTTTATTGGAGAACCCTGTCGTCTAAAATACTTACGACTGGCCTCTGAATATAATATTACTTGTATTTATGTCTTCCTTACGTGCTTAACATCTTACCATAAACAACAGAAATATTGTACAACCGTAAATATCGTAAATTACCTAATAATGAAATTAGTCACAAAAAGGTTAAAAGGGTAAGACACTTATTACTTTGATATAAACATTTTTATGATAAGAACTACGCTCGACAAACTAAAAGATAAACATTAGTGTTTATACATACTTAAGGTAACAATATACGGGTGTCCCGTAAGTCAACGTCATCCCTTGGAGGGATGTTAGGCCAGCTCGTAACTGACCATCAATGCAGGATTTCCGTGTAAGCTACACAAGCTATAGCTTAGGGCCCCCGGCACTTCTGGACTTATAAAGGGCTCCATATCTCAAATAGCTTAGGGCCTTATCAAGTCGAAATCCGGTCCTGCTGACCAGAATATCAAATTATAATCTTATTGTAAGATCATATTTTGTTACTCTGGCCAGTCATGAGCTGCCCTACCATTCTTCCAAGGGATGACGTTGACTTACGGAGCACCTGTATATTTACCATATGTATACATATAAAAACAAAATAAAAAAGGGTCGAATTTTAAGAAAAAAGTGCTACTCCAGTTATATTAGTGACACAAAGTTATATCAGTGACAATTACAAACGCATGATTCAATACGATACTTTGAACATTGAGTTATACAAATCAACATTCTATTAAATAAACAGTGATAGTGAAGTTATAAAGACTCCAGGACAAAGCAAATTATTTTTATTATTATTATTATTATATTATTAGGTTTATTATGTTTTAATCTTTCTCTAATAATATAATAAAAATAAAATACATTATTAAGTTCAAATAATTTAATTCGCCATCGGTCGCGCGTTGTATAAAGTACAACACTGTGAGACACAACTGATTGGAATTATCTTTGAGTGCTGATCGGAAGTGAGGATATGAGTGATTGTACAGGGTGAGTTAAGTTTTACCGCCTCGGCCATAATACCTATTAAAGATTGAGGGGAAAGTATGCAATTTACATGTTACATCAGTTGAAGTTTACGCTTTCGATTAGTGCTACAATTTTCCAAAATATTTTTATTTGAAGCCAAAAAAGTAAAACAAAGAGTTTTGGGTGAAATTTCTATGTTTGGATTTTTATTTCAAAATTTGTCAAATTATTCGTAGCATTAATATCTGCAATTTGATTCGTAAAAAATGATTACTTTTTGAGTTAAATCAAATTTAAGATATAGCACAAAAAATGCTTCTATTTATGACTTTCTAACAATAGATAATGCGGTTTACCATCCTAACAATAGTTTATGATCGACCCATCAAACTGGACGAGACAGCTTTTCAGTTGCCGATAGACCTGCATTCTTAAGTTGAGTTTAGTGACCGCCATAAATAATCTTTCAAGCACCCCTATATCAATACCATTGTCTGGTAAATTAGTCTACTTATGCCGTAAATCATTTAAAAAATACCTTCTAATACGGAAATAGCTTTATTTAATAAACGCAAATTACTAAAATTACTTCAATTACACTAAATTGTGTGAAAATATTTTACTGTTCGTACATCAAAAAAACTAATAAATTGAACAATTAGTAATTGAAAAAAGCCAAAATTTTACTTGATTAAAAAAAAAAGATTTTTTCTTGATTTCTATGTACCTTAATAATATAAAATTACTCATGCAATTTATGAGAATTGTCAAATTATTTTAAAGGCCTATTTTGCCACGGGCGGTAAAACTTAACTTACCCTGTACAAACGCTAGTATCAGAAAACACAAAACAATTGCAATCGCAGACCCAAACGGAACCGACCCAAACATATTATGTAATATTAGTCCATAGCGTAAGCATCCGGCACAAACGCAACGTTTGAAACGCTGGTGTAGTTTGCCACTTAACAGTTATGATTTTTTAAAATAAATTTATCATAATGATAGTATTAAGTAATGAAATCAGTTTCGAACTTGTCCAATATAATTAGAATGTAATTAGCAAGATATTTTAAAACATTCTATAACAGTAGCTAAGAATTGCAGCGCAATTTTAAGAATTTCTTTTGAAACTGCTTCCCACATTAAAAAAAATATGTGATTGGAGAACTAATCTTATTTTAAAAGAGGAAGATGCATCGTCAATAAGAACGAGACTAGTTGGAATTTGTCTCATCGTGCAATACCTACAATCGTATTAATACCTTTTGTCTACAGAATGTCAATTATTCGAAACGCCGCCCGCAGTCCTAATAATGAATGCTATAGTCTCGTATAAACCTGTACCATATCGGCAACAACAGAGTGAACTTGCAAGAAATACAAGTATTATCCGAAAGCCTATGCATACCTTTCGTTCAACTCACTAGGAACAAAAATGTGTAAGATGTTAAAACAGTTTTTTTTGTCTTCCTGTCGATGCATTTCGCATTTTGATGGTACAATTCTCAACAAAATAATTGTTGATTATTTATGTTTGATTTTGTAAATTTATACCTCACATAAAACGGTCTCATTATTTCATAATTGAGAAGAAACTTGATCACCCTGCAGGTTTTTATGTTTGCAATAAAACTTCCAGCGTGCAGTACCTGCAAAATCAAATCAAGATTATGCACAACGGATTAAATAATGCATTCCCGTAGACGGATTTACTCACAGAGTTGCCGGCACATTGTCTGGATGATTTCTGAAATTATCGTCTAATAGAAATGGGGTACTGCTTTTTTATTCAATTCGTGATAATAACGATACCGTTATTAACGAACTCAATTTAATCAATTTTTATTGGAAAATTGCGCCAGATAATTAATGCTAATGATTCAGTCAATTCTGTTCAATTGCAAACTTTATTGCGTGCTGATACTGAGTGGACTGTTCGAAGAGTCGAAATTTTGTTGTGATAAAAATTAGAAAATAAATAAAGATGAACAGTTAAAACAAATATTTTTAAATAATGGGAACATATTACCTTCTGTAAGTAACTGTTAATTATTTTTTTAGTTAATTTTAAATTGGAATAATTTCTGTTGGTGCACAGATTATTATTGGTAATCGTTTGAACACTAATTGTAAAAACTCCTTTAATTACTGCTTCAACTTGCAATTCTAAGATATGACGACAATCATTTCATACCCAAGAGCACTTATTGCACTACAGATTAGTTAAGATTAAAGTTCATTTTTTAATAACTAGTAGTTCGACCCGCCTTCGCCGGGTATTTAACTGATTTACGACTCTGTGAGACACACAGCTCAAATGCAATTATTTTTGCAAATCCTAAAAGGAATGATTCTGTCTAAAATGGACCCTAAACATCAAACTGTTCTTTCTGTTTCTTATCTTTTAGGGTTGTTACTCGTCGTAATCTGTAACTGAGTTAATTGTGATTTTTGTTTCGATTTTGGACGGCGTTTTTTGGCGTTTGTGAAATTTTTGCCCTCACTTATTGGACTTATATAAATTTCCAACAGTTTCACATTTTATATAGGTTTTTTATGTTTATTATTGTTGTTTGCCAACGATGATGCAATTTTTTCACATTTTCAAAGTAGATATTTTTGTACAATTTCTTTTTTTTATAAAGAATTAAGTTTTTAAATGATTTGAAAATATTTTAAAGCTTTCCTTATGTACAAAAATAGTATAAATAGGCGATGAATGTAAAACAATATGATAGTAGTATATTTTAATACCTGCTGTTATAAAAGCCAGATAAACAATGTAATCTTAGGTTAATTCAATTGTAAATAACCTTTCCAATTTAAAGTTTAACTACCAACAAATTATTTTGATTCTTTTCGTTAGTTGTTCGGGTAATCATTACAAATGAAAAACCTTAAGTGTGAAACACCTTTTACTTTTTACGATAGCACTAAACTGTTCAAATAATTAGCTATTTTTTATAAGTATCTATAAACTTAAATAAAATATGATGTGGTTTGCTTCTTCCAATGTGCAGCTCTGCAGGAGTTAATCTTGGCACAATTTCAGTTTTCATTATTTTGCTCCGTGATGTTCTTTTTAATCGTTGGTATTTAATGTGATATAATTAAGCAGAACAAAATACTGCAAAAGTTTTAAGTTCATCCTGGTAACATATCAATAACATTGTAGGTGTGGGGTTCTACATTTCTTTTTGGTTCGTTTGAGACCGATAATGCTTGAAAAAAAGCCTTTGTATTTCCGTTTTATTGCTCTTATATACTGAAACCTTTATAAATCTTAAACTTGTATTTAGTGGAGAGGTTGGTAGACAAGATCACGTTGACTTTTAATTTTTTTATTCGTATTGGAAATTAATATTACAATATGGCTCTGTCCGTCTTTTACTTGTTTTACACAAAGTTTAATGTTTATTTTGTTATATTTGTCGAATCTAATTGCGAAGATTTGTATAAATAATTAATATGTCCATGATTACTTCATGTTACTATTAAAATATTCCAACTTTGAAAATAGCAAAACATCTATTATTATTGACAATCAAATTTGGCATTTAAGTTTGAAATATTAATACTTACAGGAAATGCTTTGAAAATATTCTTGTAAATGCAACCGCAACAAAAACATTAGTTTTTCTCGTTTTAAAAGATAGCTCCTTTGCGAAAACGTTTTTCCATTTTGTTCAAAGTTTCATCTATTCTGCGCATTGTATTTATTTAAGTATATTCACTGGGCCTTCGTGGTCATCAAAGGAAATAATCTCCCCCATATGCTTCTTGTTTTTATGTTCTCCACGGAGATTTTCAAGTATTATCATTTTTTTGAAACAACCCAAGAAAACGTTTTATACTTACCTATTATAAAATATTAATTTTAATTTGTTCTGTTTTATTTTTATCATTCAGTGTTAAGATCCAAATGTTGTAATTTGGGAATTAGATTATTATTATAATACTAACAATAAATACAGGTAAAAGAAATGTTCTATATAAATTTTTTATTTTCTTGCATATTTAATAAATGAGCTAGTAAAATTCCTACCTCAGATTCTCATTTTTTTTTTGTATTGTAGTGTATGATTTTGCGACCGTGCATTAGGAAAACGCATATATTAGAGAATAATTATTATATTTATAATTACAGTTTGCAGAAATTCTTATTTATGAAACAGTTGTCTGTCTACAAAGAAAACTAAAGTATCTTGTTTTATGTTCAAAATAAAACGAAATTTCAATAAAATTAAATTTATTATTTGTCAGGGGCTATAAAAAACTTACGACCCAAGTATTGTAGATATAAAACGAATTGAATATAGTACTAAAAATTAAAAAAACAGTTACTTCTTTTAAATTTAAAATTTAAATTTACAGTTTGCAATTTTTATGTGTATTGTTGTGTATTGTATACAATTCATTTTCTACGCGTAGTCGTCTTACCAATGAATCTGTTATTCTGCCAAATTATTTATTAAAATATGCATAAATAAAAATACTAAATCATAAATGTAGATTATACCTACACACTTTCAATATATTACTTCGTAACATTTAGTGCTTCTAAATGCCAGTTTATATTTTCTAGTAATATTCACTTCTCGTTTTTATTGATTATTTTTTCTTATGTATTTTATTATTTTATTTTAGTGTTTATTTATGGAAGTTTTAAATTTTAGAATAATAAAACTTGGGCTACAAATAAATAAATCCTACCATGATTAGTAATGTCTGTAGGGATTCAACCTGTTCCAATTTAATATACGTAAAACTAACATTAACATTAATTTTATTTCCCTAAATTTATTTGTATGTGCATGCGATAAAAGAAAGTAATTTAGAAACTGCTTAACCCGCTTAAAGTAATTTCGCTTTTATTGGATTTAATTTAAGAAGGGATGAGAGACATAAATTAGATAGCTAGTTGGACGATGACATGAATTAGAGGGACACGGTAACACCAGCGCCCGTAATTAAAGTAAGGAAAGCGGTCGCAGACGCTATTGTGAGAATTACTTGCTACAAAAACCTGCTTGTCCAGCGCTGATCTATAATCTCTTTGGCATACGTATGTACCTGCACATTGCTGTCATCGTGTATCTATCTCTTGTTTACAACTAATTCTTGAATATTCACTTTCTGTTTGGTCGTAAACTACATTTATTCGAATTCAAATATAAGCTGTAACATTTACGCTACTAGTGTTGTCGCAGGGAGTTTTCCTTTATAGTTATAGTTGTATTATATTCATAATTATTCCTGCAGCGTTAGTGCCCTTTTCCAGAACACGAGGTGGCTCCGGGTCTCAGAGACCCATGTAGTGCATATTTTTGTTGCCGATTCAACAACGGAACGTTCGTTTGAACTGATTCTCTCATTGCATCACAATCGTATTGTTTTTCATTGATATCACTAAGCACATGTCCTCAATTAATATCAATGCCTCGTTGCGAATTTCCTCGGTTAGTTGCAAATCTGGATTTGATGTTCTAGTACGCGTCTGATGCAGTTATTTATAATAAATAATTGTAAATAATGACAAAATGAGATTACTAGGGTCTTTTACTTTAAGCAAATGAAAATGTTACAAACAAATGTAAAGAAACTAATGTATAATTATGAAAAACGTCAAATTATAAACACGTAATAAAAGATTGCGTGAATAGTAGTATAGGAACTTAAAATCTCTCATTTTGTAACTAATCGGTTCAAAACGAATAGAAAATTGAATTTTATACTTTTACTAAATTATAAAAGCAAGTGGGATATTTTAGATAGGAAAGACATACAAATTTTGTAAATTTTTCGCAATAAAATTCCATTTTTTTGTTTCGTCAGGGCAACTTCTTATGATTATGATGGAATATGGGAAGTAACATCATAATCCACACTGTATCAATGAGTGGCAAAAGTAAGCCAACAATTAGGTACATTAGAAATTGTCGAGTTTTGATCAAAATCCAAAAATGGGTAAATTTTTTAATTTAATGCTATATCTTTCAACATAACAGTTTTATATACAGGGTGTTTCCTGTTAAAATAATAACGTCCTTTCCGATTTTTCAAATGTTCTTGCGCGTACTGTCCACATTTTCATCAGGGCATTCTAGTATTCAAAAGATTTACCTCCTCTAAAAAAAATTTAAAAAAAAAAGTATTCAAAACTAGAAGGTATTGAAGCCGCTGACCGTTTGCGATATATGTAAAAGAAATGCTAAGTAAATGAAAGCGCGTAGGGTCTGTGAGATTTGGCTCCACCTCTAGAGGGTTATAAGGGAAAGTATATTCTTATCGTTTGTGGATTGATGTTTCAGGTTGCATACAGGATAGTTTATCGTATAGAATTTTTGAGATAAAAAATTTTCAGTAGTCGAAAAATTAACAAAAATTGGCAGCAACAATTTTTTTTTTATTAAATCAATATGAACATTAACTTTATTACCGGATTTATTAGCAAACCATTAAAACTCAGTGCACTTCGGATCGAATTCATAGAGACTGCTTTGACACAGCAATTGCTAAGCCTTCGGGGAAAGGCAGGTAGAAAAATTTTCGTATGATTGCGAATATTTCTTTACCTGTACTGCGAACTCAAACGAAAGTCTGTTTTCTCTAACGTTAAAGCGTACCATCTCATGGTTATAACGTCTAGTTTTTTTATTGGTTGCCGTCATTTTCTAAAATAATATATGGATTTACACGGTACGATTTTAGACTCTATTATACCTATCACTATTAAAACTATATAGCAAAATACCTTCATGTTAAGCAGTAGCATTTTTATCAAATTTTTGGTAATCTGTTTTGAAAAAAATTGTAGTATATTGTTTAATAATTGGCTGTGTCCTTCTATTGTGTTCAGGCAATTTTAGAGATAACTTGTTGGTCATTTGTTGTGAATTAATAATTTTATATAGAATTAGACATACATAACATTTATATAAAACCCTGTGGGCATTGTTCCGCATAAATTAAGTACATGTATTACCTAGTATGCAGTTATGTGCTTTACTCTAATGAAACATAAAGTATCTTCCTAATTTAGTTATCGTTATGCTATGGAATATTAGGTCGAGTAATAGAGTTTGTCTAAACTTATTCTGCGTTTATGACTGTGCCTTTTACAATACTATAAGTGATCCGGCCATAAAAGTAGGTAAGCCGTAATAATCAGCATGGGCAGAAGTGGCCAGGGCTGTATTTGGTAAATTTTTATAAATTTCTTGATGCTTAGATATAAATATGAGTAAACATTAAACCTCTGCTAATAATTAGGTAGGTATGTGGGGTTATTGATTAACTTAAATACTTGATGAATTCTATGACTTGTATTTGATTATTTGTTCTGAACTTAATTAAAGTTGAAATATTTAAGTACGGTTCTGAAGTATCCACAAAAATATTTTTCAAAGCAACCAGATGTGTCGCACCCTGCAGTGAACCCTCTTTATCATCACTAAAAGTTGATTGCGGTTTAAAGTCGTAAACGCAGAATATTTTTAGTCAAACTCTACCTATTATTATCAATGGTTTTGCAAGACAGGTAAAACGTTGGAAATATCTTCACTTCACTTGAAACTTGGTCAAGCCGTTTCAACTTACTTGATTTACGACCGTGTTTTTTTTTTGTAATTATAGAACAATTTGTAAATTTTGCCCGGCATGTCGGCGAATTCGTTAATTTTGTAGTAATTCACCGGGCTTAATTAAGTACGAAAAATGTTGAGTGATACAGAGAACTGCATTATTCCATGTCCTACACGTCGTCAAAAAGTTTTCTGTTCTTTTTGAATTTTTCGATTCAGACAGTTTTTTTGCACCTTGCCAATTATTCCGTAAAATCTGTAGCATGATTATAATATCGTTTTTTAAGAGATTGAAAATTAAATTTAAATTTTTTTGCATAATAAATAGGCACTTACAGTGTGGCCCGGATGTCACTTTTTATAAAAATGCTTGCTTGTTATAACCATTGCATCACGAGATTGTACATAAAAACACAATTCAATAATTATAATTCAAATTTGGTTTTAGACGATTAGTGTTTAAATTATTAGCAGTTACTCTTACTTTTTTTTACAACTCAGCAGCAGCGAAAAAATCGATTTTTACTTTTTTGATGATTCTGATAGAAAAAAGTACACTCTTTTTAATGAAATAAACTGCAGTTTTTTATTTGTAGTATTTATTTTGCGAATGCACATTAATAGAGAACACGAGAACTTAAAAAACGTTAAAAAAGCAATAGATGGGAAGAGTTTTCTCGAAATCTTGTTTTCGGACGATAGGTCTGTTTTAACTGTCCAAGCCACAGATATTGTTCACGTGCTGCACGCACACTCGCAAGCTCTCTCCACCCAAGCTAGCAAATCGCTTGCTTAGTATTATAAGGTTCTATGTTACAATTTTTCAAAAATTGAGATTTTCATACCCAAGATTCTATGTTGCTTGCTCTTCCATCTGATAGGACACTCATGGCTCCATGTAGCTCCCCGATTATAATATTAACGCAAATAACTTAGAATTTTCAACGGAAGGTATTATAGTTCTGAAACTTCAAGTGCGTTTTTCTCAGAAAGTTGTTTTTGTAACATAGAACCTTATAATACTAAGCAAGCGAAATGAGAAAAAGTAACGCCCCAAATTGATAGTAACCAATAGAAATTCAAGGTTCAAGGTGCACGCGAAGAACACTCGGGTGTGGCACTCCATCTAGTACAGATTCTGTGAGTTTGTTTTTTCTTTGGAAATGAAAATTTTAATATACGTCAACTCTCCATCTACCGGTCAGACTCATTAGAGCCCAATCTAAAACTAAATCAGAATTAAGTAATTTAAGTTCATTATTTATGGCGGTGATAAATTAACAAAAAGCTAAATGAAGGATACGCTAGGATTGCCGTGTTATATCCAATACTCAATAAAAAGTCAAGCCTTCAAATAAAAAGTGCCAGAACATTGTATCTGTGTATTTACATAGTATGTGGAAGCACGAATGGCGCCAATATTAAGAAAGTGTAAACCTTACAAAATAATAGCAAACGCTGCATGGTACATCTAGATGAGTCAGCTACATCGTGAACTGCAAATTCCAACCATTGATCAATTTATTCAAAAAACAACAAAAAGTTTCTTTCAAACGTTGAACTGGTACCCAGTCACTGAAACCTACCAACTTGGTGCCAAAACGGGGCTTCTTGTCATTAGATTACATATGAGTGTCAAGGCATGGCGATTTTAAAGACGGTTTTTCGGAATTTCACGAATTATCTTGATTAATTTGTTCCAACTTCTTCACAATGATTCGTCTACTCTTACTTAAACAAATAAATTGGATTTTCATTCTTCGGTTATCAAAAACACTACAAAAAGCGTTTTGCCATAGTGTTGATCACGACTCGGCGAAACAAGCTGTATGTGAATGTGCTGCTAGTGTTTGTGACTTCAAGTAATTTTGTGTATTGCTTTTTATCATATTATTAATCAATATGATTACATACTCAATAGTTCTATTTCGGTAGATGCAAGGTTGATATTGGTAGTTCATATTGATTATAAAATATAAAAGAGCTTTAGTTTAAATAGACACTGACTAATGATAACATATCCGCGTGTACATATTCCCAACCCAGACTGCACAATGCATTAGCTCCATTTTGTATTAATTGAACGGAAATACATTGTTGAAGGTATTATGAACGATTTAAACGATTTGGTTTGTCGTTCTGTCATTTTTATTTATCAGCAGACAACTCCGATTTGTTCATTTGGCGTTTGAGAATTTATTATTTCATGAAGCAGTTTTCAGCATCAATGTGATTTTGTATGTATTAGTAACATTTTTAATATTATTTCGCTTTATAAAAATTGAGACCAATGTTGAAAACTAAAAATTTCTTACAAAAATTATAATTGTTACTGCATTCATGGCCTACAACTTGTTTAAATGAAAATTACCACCAAAATAAATTTAAAAAAAATTGCCTCGTTCATTGTTTTAACTGCTACCGTAAACAAACTATTTAAACTGAATAAAATACCATGCGCGTTAAAAAGTGCTATCAAGATTTGTATAAGTTTAATTTGTCTTATATAGAATGCATTAAAAACATCAATTTAAGAGAATGAACGGATTTAATTTAAAATCTAGTTTTCAAAAAAAAAAACCGGTTAGTTTTTATCATACATCAGGTTATTCTGAGTTTTTTTGGAAATGCAAACATACATAATTATGTAAAATTACCTTTTAATTTAACTTACTATTATAGTTATGTAAAAAAGTACATTAAAAAAAAACTATTAAATGCTCTCACTTTTTTGGATGTGCCGAAATTCTCGGAACAACTCAGGAGTGCGTAGTCAAGTGGTCATAAAATATTGCGAACAAAATTTTACCAAAGTTCTATTGTATTCTTTTTTCTTGCAATAACAAGGGGAGTTTTTTTTTTGTGTTTTTAATTTATGGAAATGGTTCATAGATGAATTCAGAGCCCCTTATGCCAAATATGACAAAATCGCGTCTTGAAAATACTAAAAATGATGTAGTAAATAATTATTGCAATCATTCAAAATAATTCTCATTAAATTGGTCAATAAAGAACAAATCGTTGAATTATTACTCTTATAAAATAATGGAAATAAATAAGGTGATCTATTTGAAATGCAATTTATCGAATATTTTTCTTATTATTTTTTTGGATTATTTAACATTGCACATTTCTGTTCAATGAAAACGCATGCAATCCTTGCAATATTTTAGTCTCGCAAAAGTTTGTTTCTGTGGTTCTACATTTTAATCAAAACAAATTTTAATTATTTGACATCATCTACATTTTATTAAATAAAAAAGCTTTATTTAGACCATAAGTGTGAACGTTTTCATTCAACATTGAATATAATGTTTACTGAAAAAAACTTTTGGGCATTTAAAAACAGGACAGAGGAGGCGCTAAAATCTACAAATACGAGTCTTTGATAAATGCCCCTGATTTGATTGTAACCAACGCGAATATCAGCTGACGCATTACAGCCAATGATCACGCCACGCCGTGTTTGGATTATATTAATTTGTGTAATTATTTCAGCGCCAACTCTGTCCTGGTTTTGATTGATCGCACGGTATATTAGGTTTGCTATTTCATTGTTAACAATGTTATTTGTTGAATTTCGTAATACATATTATTTTTACTTACTCCAAAAAAGAAAGTCGTTACCTATTAGTAATCATGAAGGCTTTTCGAATTCAAAATTTTAATTGACACAGTTATCTTCTGAACCCATTGCCAAATTGCCAAATTGCCAAATTGCCAAATATTGGATATGGAAAATTTCCACCAAGAGTGCTACTTTTCTGTTTCCGTTTATGAATATTTCAGGAATACTGTAACAAATCGAAACATATAACGAGATAAAACAACTTGATTTTTCACATTTTCCACAACTTTTGTAAATCATTCTTTGCATTTTTATAAAATGCACTATTTTACTCTTGTCGTATTTTTGGAGAAAGTTCAGTTTATGCCATTCCAATGTATTTTATAATTTACCTGTATTTTTTTTGCCATCTAGGGCTTATACTTGTGGTATATCGTGATGAGTAAGAATAGTGTTTATGTAAGAAAATAGATACTTAAATTAATAGTTCACTATAACTTTACCACGTTAACTATCGGGTGCGATACCTTATTTGATATTATTTTTTATGCTAAATACAGCACTTTTACTCTTAAGATTCCAATATAAGGAAATTTTAGACTAATTGCAGCTTTTGGAAATTTTTTCGTACTTTCGTTGTTTTTGTCTCAATCATACTGATCATGAATAGTGAAATTTGACAAAATTGGGAGATATTATTTTTATAAAAAATCAGTTTTTGTTTTTTTTTCTGGAAAACTAACGTCGACAATTAACATTTAAAACTGGAAATTTCTAGCCTTATACCAGAGTCGTTTGTACGTGTACCAAATTTTAAATAAATAACTTTTAATTAAAGCTCAATTTTGGGGATCCCCACAAGTAATCGGACATTCTGTAAATCTACATAAATTTGATTTTTATTAATTTTAAAAATATAAAAACTATTCCTTAGTATAAAGTTTTATTAATTGGCTGTTAATATTTAATATAAGTACATCTAATCTGTACAAACGTTTGATTAAAAATTAATTAATTAATTGAAGAATAATGTATTACACGTGATCTCCAATTTTTGACTTTATTATCATGCGTATCTAAATGTAAAGCAAGTAATTTACAACAACTACACGAAAACAAAATTTCATTTGAACAAATAATACAGACATAAATACATATACAGTGAAACCCCATTTTTACGTTTTTGAAGGATATGACAGGAAAAATACTTAAATGGAGGGAAAATGTAAATTAAGGACAATGATAATTTTTCTTTAAAAAATTATACAAATTAGTTTGGTGTATATTTATTTCTTGTGTATATAGGTTTCTTTCAATACTATAAATTCTTCGTACTTTGAACTCCTTTCGTACATGCGTTTCTTTTGCTATAGGACTACACTGCATGGCATATTTGTAAATTGATTCAGAATTTTTTATTATTGTAGCCAGAGTGTTATATCAAAATTTCGCGCAAGCGAAACGCGTGAGTTCACATCGCATTTAAAATAATTTGGTCCCCAACAATATATTAAAATATAATTACTACCGCACTCTCTTTTTTTAAATTTATTTTATTTAAAGTCGCATCGACCATCTAGGGTCATCAGCCACTACTTAATTTTATATGGTATCGTACATAGTATTACATTGTGTATGTTGACATAATAATACAATCATTGTAGGTTAAGAAATATAGAGAATGAAAAGGTTAAATAAATATAAAGAGTATATGACGAAATATACATATACATAATAATGATATTAATTATTTACATACTAGATAAATTAAATATTTAAATTCGATTATACACGTCAATCTCAATGTTTTAACACTTGATAAACATTTAACTAATTAATCTGTGGTCTCGTTTGAAAGATTAAATGTATTCCTAGCGTTTACAAGGTTAGGACAGTCAATAATTATATGTTGTACCGATAGTGGTGCCTCACAATTAGTACAAATCTCATGTTCATCTTTGGTGATGATATGCAGGTGACTAATATTGGTATGGCCGGTTCGAAGTCTGTTGACAATTACTTGGTTCTTTCTATTGAAGAAAGCAGCTGGATTTTGTTCAAAAACCGATTTCCTTACTATGTTAGACTTATTGGCAAGCACCCAGTCGTCGTTCCAGTTTTTGTAAATAGCTGAGTTACATATTTTTTTAATTGTTTCTAGTAGATGCGGAATGTTTATTATTTTTGTTGATTTAAATACGGAATTTTTTTTTGCTAGTTCGTCTACTTTTTCATTCTGCTCAATACCAACGTGAGACGGTACCCAACAGAATAGAATATTAACATCTTTATTTTCATTTACTATTTGATTGAATGTTCCTATAATACTAGCTATTATAACAGTGTTTGATTTGTTACTAGTTATGGGTGATAGTACACTGACGGAATCTGAAAATATTATGCTTTTATGTTTGTTGCTATGGACATAGCTTAAAGCTTTTAGTATATATCTATTGCTTTTCCTTGAAAAATCGAAGTATCATTTGGGAGTGTGTACATAAAATGCTCATGAGGCGTTAATACGGCACAGCCTACAGCGTTAAACCACACTCTTATAATTTCAAAAAGTAGCACATATGGTAACCTAAACAATTTTGCACTAAATTATGAATTTTAACAGAAGAAAATTGTGAATTTTGACAGAAGAAAATCAATTACTTTTTCAATTTACTCTAAACTTGTTATTTTGAGTTGTGCCGAGGTGCGACATGCTCTTTCACTTTTTCGAGAATCAATACCGAATGAAATAAAAAATTATCCACCTAATCACGATCACGAAACTTTGCAAAGTGCAGACGTGTCTAAAAACTGCTAACATAGTCATTTCAATGATTGCCATGAATTTAATCGAATGTGTTAAGATAAAGGGAATTTTTAATTTTAGTAAATTTAATAACTGCATTTTGAATATTTCCAACGTAAAACCGGGTATTATCTTCATTAAAATAAAACGGAACTGCAAAAATTAGACGCAAATAACGAAAAAACGTGAAATGCGGGGACGTAAAAACGAGGTTCCACTATACAACCCGTTTTATTATTGTTTTAATGGAAGAGTTACATTTTGTACAGGGTGTCCCACCACTCGTCAACCGTAGTGTAAGGGTGCATTCCTTAGGTAATTTCAAATCAAAAACTCCTGAACCCAAATATGTATAACAAACATTATTGTCTTATGAAAATATTAGGACTGCACAAAAATAAATAATAAATAAAATTGGTATCTTATGTTGAAATTAATGTTAAACAATAAGTGAATAAATAAAATTTCGGCACTAAATCTGTACCCCAGAGGTAAACTGTCGTAACTAACATTTAGCAAACATTTACAGGAGAGCACATTTAAGTTTTAATTTGCCTATTTTTTGTTGTGCACGATTTTCAATCTCAATCTGAAGTCGTGACCTTCTTAGTCCTTGAAATATTATTTAAACTAAATAGTAGTGAATATGACAATTTTATTTCTTCAACCCATTTTGAGATGGAGCACGACCTTTTTTCTGTAACAATTTTTTTGGGTCACAAATAGAAACTTAGGTGTCGCGTAAGTAACTGCTATAACGCGATTCTTTAGCTGTGTAGACAATGCAGTTACATCAATAACTCCTAAATCGAGAATTTGGTAGTTACTACAGTTTACCCCTCAGGTACAGAAATGTCGATTTAAGTGATAACAAGAAGCTCTGATATTATATTAACGAAACAGCGACATATGTTTGTACTAATCTTATCCAGGGTTATTTTGCCACATCACCAATGAGGTCGTCTCTGACGTATGAACTATATTTAAAAACCACCGTAACTACATTGTGACAAATAAAAGTTCGAAAAGCTGAAATCAGGTGGTCTTAATTTATGTGATTTCTAAAATCACGTGCAACTAATGTGTGGACTGATCTAAATTGGGCACGTTAATCGTAAACCATACTAAACACTGACTAAAACCTGTATCATTGTACAAATATAACAAAAAGGATTAATGCCTTGTTTCTGAAAGCGATGTTAACTTATATCTCCAATAACTACCATGGTTACCATTGTGGCCACACACAATAGTAACCATGGGAACCAAGACATTTAACTGGAGATATAAGTTAACATCGCTTTCAGAAACCGGGCATAAATGCCCTTAAAAAATATAAACATTTAAGAAAATAATTTAGTATCATTGCAGATGACCTTAAACTTGTGACACTTTACCACAACTGCTCTTGTCGGTTCGAGGGTCATTGTTATAAAATTGTTTAGTGCTGCACAAACTACGTCACTGCGCATTTCTTGTATTTTAACGGCAGTTTTGACGTTTCCCCGCGTTAAAGTTTTCGGTGTTTTAATAATTATAATTTTCAACCGTTTCATGACTGATTTTTTTAGTAAATAATGTCGGTTCAAAAATTGATATATGGCCGATTATTTCGCAAGTTAATTCATCTTCGTGCTCTTATAGTACCACCTACAAACAATGTGTTTCTTTAAAACGTTAACTTTATTTTTTAAAAGTAGGCTAATGGTGTAATGAAATGTTTGATAAATAAACAATGACTTTTTTATACCGTTGTGTTTTATTGTGTACTTTTGGCATTAATTTAATTTTATCCAACATCTACGGGGAAACACCCCCATAATAGTATCGATTTTAACAGTTGTTAAGCCAATATTACACACTAGTGAGATTTGGTTTACCATCAAATAACATCAAAACCAAAATGTTCTTCAGATAAGGTAGCAATTGTTCGACTGCCTGAGGAGAATTTTGAAGCGAGGTTGCCTTTTCATTCATTATAAAATGTGACATTTTTGATAAATTCATTGAAAATAACATGACATTATTTTTCATACGAAATTAATGTCAATACTGACTACATTTGAGGAGCTTCGTATCAAAGTTGTCAAAAAAATATCTATGAGTAATAGATCATGATGATCAAGACTCTTCTGCCAAGAAGAAGCAACTGAAGTCTTTCAAAACATCATTTTGATTTGTATCAATCAACGATTATAAAGGCATAAGCTAAAACGCTGTAGATCACGCATGACGTTACTAAATGTCACGCACACAAGAAACTATAACACATTACCGGCTTTTGTGGCAGTCGGTTTGTAATATATTCAGGTAACATCACTATTTCTGCAGAAATAGTGATGTTAATTTAAAAATTCGTTAAGGCTGGGATATTTTCTTCGAAAGGGGATCAGGCGTACTCTGTCGCTCACGTGCGTCAATATAGGGAAAACATACTATTACTTTGTCGCAATTTTTTTGATAATTAATGAATATTTTGGGCAAATTTACAATTATTCTCAATCCACATACTTGACTATACGTCCTAAGTTGTTGTCAATCCGATATGAAAATGATTTACGTAGATATACCTTGTTAAATGTCAAATGAATTGTGAGCGTTAGTATTAACTCTTGTTTTAAGTCAATACTAATTTATTTCGTAACAAATTCGATCCAGAATAACTCATCCCGGAGAATAGGAAATTTGCTTTGTGATAAAAAAAACGGCGCTCAAAAATATTCTATACTTTTTGAGAAACTTGCGACGTAAAAAATAAAACCTGTTGTCTCAAATAAAATCAAAGCAATGCAGTAAATTGTGCATTTGTGTAACTATTTTTAAGCAGATGTCACTGTTCAAACACGGTTCAAATTAACAAAGCGAGAACATTCTTTAGAGAGAGAAAACAAGAGAGCGAAATAAGCGTGGGCCTACCTCAGTCCGGGGTATTGTTTGGGGCCAGATGTGCAAGGTTTTTTTCGGAAACAATTAAATGGAACTATTGCCGATGTTTTTTTCTCGAAGGGGCGTTTAAAATGTTACTGACAATAGATGAATTACTTTAGAATTTCTTAAAAATTTAGTCGAGAAACATCAAACCTAACTCGACTTGCAATCTCAATCTCAAGTTTTCACCAATCATTTCCTGTGCCATAACAGATTAGAGAGCGGAAGTAAGTCATATTTACATGGTCTGTATATAGCAAATAAAATTAAATTTGTCAAAAAATTATAAGTAAGTACCTATTCAAAAGAAAGGAAAAATTAAAAAAAATACTGGATTTTGTTAAAGAATGTAAAGCATTACGAGGTCCGACAATTATAAGACGGGTATAAAAAAGGTACTTTTATTTTAAAACTAATATGCAATTATTAAAAAATTTGAGTAATTTTACAGATGTAAATTATTAAAAGTCAAGACGCCCAGGATTGCTATTGGAACAATGCTTTCTGTAGAAGAATTTAATGTAATTAAACAATAATACATAACAAACAGGTAATTACGTTAGTGTTTCATTGTGTTAACATTTAATAACATTGATTTGAAAGTTTTGTTTATAAAATCTCTTTATACATAAAAATTGATCAGAAGTTGCATTTTTTTTCAAGTATAAGTTAGAAATGACATATTTTCAAGTACATCCAGGTATTTTTTTATGCGGTAGATACGTTCCACAGAAAACCGATAAAAAAAGACATACTTTCCTAAAACTGCATAAAACCAAAGCAACAAATTTAGTGTTGTTAATATTTAGGTACGTAAATAATTGTGTTTCAGCGAGCACCATTTATTCGTAAACGCAAAACGATTTCACAAGATTCAGCACGAAAATATGAAACACTGGTTAAAATTTGATTTGATACACTCTAGCATGCACTCAAAAAAATGCCAGATGTGCAAGGGTTTTTTCGAATACAATTGAATGGAATGTTGTTAATTGCTTTATTGCCGATATTTTTTTTCTCGAAGGAGCGTTTAAAGTGATACTGACAATAGATTTGTTTATTTGCAGAAATACTTTTTCCCCACGTAGGTCTGGTACAGACAAATATATGTGATACCATGTTATTGGCGGCAAAACCGATTTTATGGACATAGATGGCCAATAAAAAAATACTCACGTAGGCAACACCTATACGTTAAAGCAAGAAAGATATACAAGACCATTTTCTGTCTCAATTATCCCAGTCTTAAGGCTAAAACGGGAAGGAGAGGGAAAATGTAAATTAGCGCTAAAATGCGTAAGTCTTGTTTGTCCTAAAATTCTAAAAATTCCTGAAATCTTTATTATGTCCCAAAATAGCCTAAAAATTTGTTCAGTGTCCTAAATTTTTTCTTAGAAACCTTGCACAAACAGAACGACTTGTTTTGTTACCCTCTACAACCCCCTTCAATTTGATGTACCACTTGTGGGACATCCTGTATATTAACAGATAAACCAAGCATCAATGAATCATTGAGACTTATTAAAGATATGATTAGACAGATTGAGGAAAACAATAACTTCGTGGGAAGCACAGTGTTGATTAAATATGTTAAGCATTCTAATTTTTTAAAAAATAGGAAATTTTATTCCTTATCTAAATTTTTTTTCACAATATTATACGTTATAATTCTTATCTTCAATTAAATAAGTTAAAGTATACATTATGAGAAATAAAATTGTAACATATGATAAATTAAATTACAAAATACAAACTAAAAATTACGTTAAATTAATTAATTCGTCCAGAGAAGAAAAAATAGGCATATAAAGCATATTTACAAAATAAAGCAGAGGACGAGGAACAAGCAAAAAAGTCAAAAATGAGAGGTGCAGAGAAAATAAAACTTGAATTAAAACGAAAATTGTTTAAGATTGAATTAAAAGCAATCGAAACTATGTTAAAAGCGAAAAGAAAACAGCTGGTAATTACAAATGATATTTTAAAGCAAATTAATGAGAAGCTAAAAATTGTTTGCAAAAGCAAAGTAAAAAATGCTCGCAAAATTAGGCAATCCCAAATTTTGTAAGAAATGGCCATAGAAAAAAAAGAACCAAAGTTTTTTTGCAGAGAGAAATAAGGAATATTATTTTAGAGAATTAATTATTTTATTTTATAATTTTTGTTATTCTGTATTAAATTATAGGAGTAACGAATTATAAGTGAACATGCGTTTCTTTCTGATTTCTTTTTGTTAGGGGCGATGTGATGGTCTGAACAAATGTCCTAAATTTTTAAATGAATGTCTTAATTTTTTAAAGTAATGTTCTAAAATCCTAAACAAAATCGCAACGTTGTGCTTAAAAATTAGATGCATATTTGTCCAGTATCGGTGACGGTGACGGTAAGGAAAACGATTATGCAAAAGTCTTACAATTAGTATGTATACTGGGTGCGCCAAGTTTTGCCTCCACCCCACTTTATGGCCTTAAATATTATATTAAAAAACCGAAACTTATACAACATACGTATTAGATATTAGCCTTCAGAGAGTGCATATTAGTATTTTAAGATTGTTCACAGAAGGCCCTAAAATTACAAAAACCCTCATTTACATTAAATTTGCAAATTTATTCTCCACGCTATGATTAATTAGATTTCAAGTAAATCGCAGTTTTACACAACGAGTTGTAAATTTCGATTTATTTACAACCTCTTGGACAGTCATAAATTATGCGGACAATAGACTGCGGACACCGATAACCGAGCCTCTTATGACCAACCTTCTCGCAATTCTAGGTAAAAATGTCCAGGGTCGCAACGTTATTTTTACAATTCGAATAGTGAAATATCCTCTGGTTAACTTCAAACAATTACATTAATAATAATTAACCGTTTTACTATCCGGTAAATCAGTATTACAAGTTATGTTACGATGAAAACACTAACCCGCCACTGTGAAATTTTATTTGCGATAGGTTTCTTCTATGGAATATCATGAATAACTGTCAGGAAAAGGTTCTGACCACAGCTAACCGCTCCACTGGCGAAAAATTGTCATAAATCCATCAATTTTCAGTGTTGAAAGATTAAACTAGATTTCCTTGAGAAATTAAAATATATTTTTGAATTTAAATGTAATGGTGTGGTGCGAAAGTACATAATGAATATTGTAGCCAAAAATAAATATATAAAAGTGGCAACTGCTCCTATAAAGCGAAAAAACTCGTAATAACCCTAAAAATTATTAAAAATAAATAAAATTTCAAAATAAGAAACCTCATTAATATTCAATTAAGTATGTAAAATTGGGGTACCCTCACATAACTACCAGTTTCGATTTTCGGGGTGGAGGCAAAACTTGGCGCACCCTGTACAATACTCGAATCGTTAAAACATTCTGGACAAATCTCGAAAATTGGAAAAATTCGACCCTTCGTGTTTCATTTCTCTGACATTTTCTCAATATGTTAAATTGGCACTTATCGACCTTGTGGCACAAAACGCAAAACTACACGCATTTTTTATTGGGTTTTAATTTTGCTCAAAGTACTTATACTTCTAGACGCACTTTAAGGTACTAGTAATTCAATGCAGTTATTTAAAGTTGCAAATTTTTCTTGTGGTAATTCGGTTATGATGTGGGAGTTCATTGTAGTTAATTAGACATTGCTAAATATACCCATATGGTTTAATAGTTCTCAGGATAGAATGTACGAATTTGGCATAATTGCACATATGTTTTGCTAGGCGTCATGGAAAAATACTGTTTTTGTGTTGAATTTTATAGCTTCAAATAAAGATTGTTAACTCGGACGTCCACAATTCAGTCGTCTATCTAATATTGTTCAAGATAATTCGCGAACAGTTCTGAAACTGCTAATTTTTCCATTTGTAAATTTCATCTTAAAATTATGTAAGGTATTTATATATTATTTTAATTAATGTTTTAGATTAAATTTATTTACAAACATGCCAAATTTAATTCCAAATTTATTACCATTTGAGCTCCGCTTCAAAAACATGTCCTAACTTTAGTACCGATTAAAACATATTTCGTAATTTAACATATTTTTTCTCTTTTTTCTGTTGCAGATATGCCTTGGACACGACATCGTTTAAAAGTTAATTTTGTCGTTACAGATTTATACGATAGTAAAAATTGCAATTCGTTCGCTCGTAATATCCAATCCTTTGTACAAAAGTTTATTTGTCGTAAATACAGTTTTTAATTATTGATAATATTTTATACGTAATCCATAAATAAATACACCATTGTATTTAAAATAAAAAAATATAATAACATGTAGGTAACGTAATTAAATTTTACAACAGCAATAAATTACAACCCGGTCAGTTCATTAGTGTAGTCCATGATGTTAACTAAATCCTTTAGGAAATTTTCACCAAAAACCTTTGCATTGCTAGCCGTTGCAATTACGATTATTCTTTGCGTTTATTACGCAAATTATACGTCGGGCGTAAGCAGGACCGTAACACAATCGCGCGACGGAAGAGATGATGGTCCGGTAGCCGAAGAATTGCAACAATTTCGTGAAGATGGTGCAACCAAACCAAAGTCAAAAAGAAAGTTCGAGGGAGCTGTTTGTCCTGTTCTTCAGCCGTCTGAAGCAGATATCAATACCGTAGACGTTTATAAAGATTTCGATTTTCAAGTAAGTTTTGTTATTACTTTTTAGTTACAATTTTTTGTTCTTGGCACGCTAGTAACACGGTATACTCTAACATGGTATCGCTCTAACACGATTTGGAAATTGGAAAAATTCCAAGTACCTATAACGCTGCATTTCTGAATCCACGTTTGATTTGAAAATTGGAGACATCCCCGATAATACGGGACGTGATACAGTCAACCCTCCTATAACGCAGCTTCCATATAACTCGAAGCGAAAATTGCGACAACCCTTCTATAAGGCGGCATCTACTTTTATAAGTGTTTTTCGTACAAGAAAGCATTCCAGCAACTTCAATGGCTTGAAAAGTTTATCTATTACCCCGTTTATATCGTACGCATGTAATCCACTTACCTACACGTAAGCGGTCTAAAAAATAAATCCAACTTTTAAACGCCTCGTTATATCGGTGAAAATTGTAATAATGTTAGGTTGTTTCGGATTTCGAACGAGATTAAACTGACAGATAGGCAAAGATCGAATATAACGTTATCTTTATCTTTTGCAATAGACAACCTGTGAAGTCCGGTGGCTCAATTTACATTGGTTTATAGTGTGCTGTCACATAGTTTGAATCAACGGTTGGTTTCAATGCACTACAAAGATGAAAAAAGAAAAAAATACTTTTCTTGAATTTTTTCCTGCGATTTTTACATTATTACACTTTTGCACGCTACTGCCCACACACGCGTTATAGTACTTTGTTTACCAAGGCGGTAAAGTGAATGTTTTCCGGGGTGAAAAAGGATATGGCCAGACGAGGTCACTTTTTGAGGCCTGGAAAACCACCTTACCGCCATTGTTTACACAATATTTTTTTTCTACTTTTGTATCATAAGTGAGTTTTTGTGAAACTAACAGTAGTGTCACAAAGGAACTTTTTGTGAAATCGCTTTTGGTTTTGTTTCTGATACTTATTACGTTGGTATTCCTGTAATAGCACGCTGGTCGGCGTCGGGTATCTCTACTGAGCTCCCGTCAAGGTCAAGCCAAGTGTACAACTTAATTCTTCCATGACTAATTCACAAAAATATCAAACTCGAGATTTTAAATTTGAAATTTTAGTTGACATATGACACATCACAAATACCAACACAACCAGTACCTAATCCTAAAAATCTCTAGAATATTTAGAAAACACAATTTTCAAATTGTCATGAAACTAAGAGCACCAAAGTAGAAAAAATAGTATATTGCACTCGTTTTATAAGACGTATTGCCCCAAACTTATTCGTACGACAACTTGTATAATAATATACTATTATGCTACATAACATTACTACACAATTTTTTACAATATCCAACAATATTATTAGCAGGTACAATTTCTAAAAAATACTTAACTATTGGTAATGTTAATGTTAAAAATAGGGTTGTTGATTACACAATTAGCAAAAGAAGTTCCCTGTTTGGATAAATTTGACAGTTGTAATTGTTCAGAAAGTTTTGAAGTAACAGAAGATGATTTTGTATTTACAAATAATGAAGAAACTTATTTAGTAACTGATGCTTGTGAAGTTCCAGGCTCGTCTAGTAGGTGTTACATTAAAGCGGGAGTGGACAAATCTTCCGATCGCGTAATGGTGGATGTAGTTTACGATTCACCGCCTAAAACGTTTTTAGGAATAGTTATTTTATTATTTAGAGAGTTCTCGATGTAGCCCTCTGCAGCTACGCTGGCAGATTTCCACCCGCCATGTCTTTTCAATGCCAGTATATCTCCTCCTGAATCGGCCAAAAGTGTAGCTGATGTCGTTCTGAACGAATATCCAGTATGCACCTTATGATTCGGCAAACTGAAATATGAAGGTATAATGCACCAATTATATGGTGTTCAACATTCTGCGCTCCACATTTTCCAGCACTATATCTTATAAGCAAACATCGAAAATTTATATTTTCAGGACGTAAACTAAAATCTTTCTTGCAAATTGCTACATTGTCCTGACAGTTTTCCTTGTTGACATTGCGCACAGTAAATGTCCGCTGTTGATTATTTTTCGCGTCCGGTACATGTATTACTAAGATATCGTCTTTGTCCAGTGCATCATCAATTACTATTTTTGAGAGTTCATCAGTTCTGCACGCGCCAGCAACTCCAATGATTAATACCACCTAAAACAATAATTTTTAAAAGTATCATAGATAACATTATATTTTAACTACATTTTGCTAAATTACTATATTTAAATACCTTTGTCATTAAATATATTTCGTCCTGAGCTTCTCTGAAAAATTTTTGAATATCTTGCTGGGTGAAAGTTTTTGATTTTTTAGCAATGTGTCCGACCGATTGCTTTTTCAGAAAAGCATTTACTTTTGTGTAAGTTCCAATGTTTACATTATCTCTAACTGATAACGTAGCTTTTAACATTGAGTGAATTGACCATAGTGTCGAAGACTTATATTTTAGAGACAATTCCGATAAGTAAGCTAAAATGACGCTTTCGCTATACCTCTTCATTATTCTTAAACCATATCAGTTCATGAAATAATTATATTGTAGGTCATTTTTTTTTTGATTCACTTGGTAACAAATTTATGGTAACCACTTTGGGTGGAGTACAACACTCCACCATTTCATCGCAATTTTCATCCATTATTACAATCACAAATTCACCACAGATAATAAAGAAATAAATTGAATACCCAAACGGAACGAAAAATTGGCAGGCCGCCAGGGAGCTGCCCACGCGCCACCTACAACTATTTTATCGGCTAGGCATTTTGCGGTTTCTTTGTCCGTCTAGCCGTGCAAAGGCATCCTTTCTCCTTTCAGTAGAGGGGGTAAAATTGGATTTTCTCATAGTGTAGGATAAAAAAAACAATTCTTACCTTAAATTTTTGACGGACAGCTGAAATTAGCTGCTTTTCGTGTGTAATCCTAATCGTGTTTCTACCGGAGTTGAAAATCATCTTAAATCGCCTTACGACCGGTTTCTGAAAGCAATGTTAACTTATATCTCCTGTTAAATGTCCCGGTTACCATTGTTGCAACAATAGTAACCATGGTAATAACTGGAGGTATAAGTTAACATCGCTTTAAGAAACCTAGCATTAGTCAAGTCCAATCGGATTTATTCGTAGGATTGGATTTTATCATTTAAACCGATTTATTGTAATCCGGATCTGTTTATGTAAACGGGGTATATTGCATTATTTTTTCTATATATTAAATTTTGGCGGTTGAAATTAATGAAAAACTCCATTTTTGTAGTGAGTGCACATCACGTTTCTTATTGTACGGTTTCATGCAACGCGATACGAATTAATCGCTTTATAGGGGGTTGGCTGTAATTTGTACACGCAAGTACTGTAATAGCGTGTTTTTTAATTCCAGAAACGGTTAGAAGGCTACAAATAATGTTTTTTTTTAACTTTATATTGATAGTAATGGCATGTTTAAGATTGTATTAGTTAAGGTAAATGTCCCAAATTCAGACATCTTTAGGGATTTTTGTTACATTTTGTACAATAAAATGTATGCCTATACAGATAACTTTGTCGGGATTTTTTTTCCTATGATATCTAACCATTGATTTCAATTAAAAGTTTGTGACAACTAATATGGTTAATAGTTTTGTCAAATGTTGTCAATATCACCTAATTCCGACATAAGAAATAAAATTTGTTCCAAACTCAGTCAGACATTTGGAGAACATTATTCCGACAAATACAAAAGAATGCCTTTTTTTTAATTAAATATACAGTGTAAAATAGAACAGTAAAATATAAAAATTACATTAATTTAATTGAAATTAAACAAATTAAACGCTATAATTTTTTATCTCCTTAAAGGATCAGATCGGGTTTGTTTTAAGTTTATCGCAAAAACTAAAAAATAAAAAAATATTCAATCAGTGGCTATATCTCGATAACGGAGCCACTAATTGAATTTCTGTAAAATACGGGTCAAATATTTTTTTATTTTTAAGTTTTCGCGATAAACTTAAAACAAACCCGAACTGATCCTTTAACAGAAAAAACATTCTCTTTTATTTATTTTCGTGGGAGGTTCAATCTTTTTCACAGCTTCTTAATAGTCATATTAAATTTCATCTAAAGGATTTGACCACTTCCATCTACCTATACCAGCTTTGGCCATTGTTTTGACTAAATGTTTGTATTATTTTTATTGGTAATTTTTGCCGGATAATATTCGTCCAAATAATTTACGATTATGTAATCACCAATTTGTAAATCACCAACAGAAGCGACTTCTCCTTCTATGTCATCCTTACATCATCATAAATACTACATAAAAATCATAGTTAAAATAGTTGAAAATCAATATAAAGTCCTTTAATTTAGTTGTACATAATTCAGACATTTCATGTCCGCAATTCCGATACTTCTGTTTGAGTTGGGATGCGAAGTCAAAAATCAACCGACGTATACAGATATAGGTAAATGATGTTATATTACGTGGAAAGAAAGAAAAGGAACCATATCTGTTGATTTTTATAATGTAGCCAATTCCGACATTCAATGTCTGAATTAGGGAACAGTATAAATATACATATAAATTTTAATAATTTGGCGGTAAAAATCACAATACAGTATGTTAAAATGAAAATTTAAAGTTTTTTCATTGGGCCTAAATAAAAATTATTCGTATGTTTTTAATTATTTGAATCTCATAGCAAAGCTAAAAGTAGTCCAAATCTGCTTACCTTATAAATTTTACCATACCTACACCACTAAATGTGAAACAGGAAATAATTTTGAAATGAAAAATATAATGTTGCCTTGTACTGTCCTTATTTTAAACAAATAACTAGATATATGTCTGAATTTGGGACACCTACCTTACATACCTTTAAAATTATAAAATATAGTACAAAACGGTTCTGTCAACGGAGTAATATGACTATTTTGAAATAAACTTCTGATGAGCAAAGCTTTATCTTCAATATTCTGTAACATTTAAGTGATTCTGTCAAAATTGTATAGATTATGGTATAAAGTACTAACCAACGTAAAGTAAATACAAATATTTTTTTACGGCCTAACCATTTCTAAAATTAAAAAAGAAGTTGTACAATACATCTTTGACCACTGTTTATAACTTCCTATAGGGCAAGCAAAAGTTTTAGTGAAGAGCAACATTTTCTTGGCAAATCAAACATAACAAAATTTAAAAGAGCAATAAACTCCATCCGGAGACACAATGTATATTCGCTCAGGATCAAAGTCTGAATCGATTAAGCCATGTCAGTCTGTCTGTCTTTTCC
The DNA here is from genome assembly GCA_949768715.1 of Dascillus cervinus. Classification (NCBI taxonomy): domain Eukaryota; kingdom Metazoa; phylum Arthropoda; class Insecta; order Coleoptera; family Dascillidae; genus Dascillus; species Dascillus cervinus. The sequence goes on along the minus strand of OX458322.1, from coordinate 12,029,138 downwards.
AAAACTAAATGTCCGATGTATTTCGATCTCATTTATTTAATATTAAAAGGTTTAGTGCCTTGCTTTGTATACGGATTAAAACAATCACAACTGGAACTGAACCTCTGTCAATCTTAAACTTCTCTCGAGGTAAGAAGGCTATAAACCGTCTAAGACAACAGAACAACAAAGATATATAACTTTATAGTTTCTTCAGGGTTCATAGCATACTTTTCCCTTGTTGATTCACTTCACCCTTCTTTATTGCTTGATCCACACAGTCCCTTTACAGCAATCTAATCTGATCAGATCAGATGGATTTGAAGGAAACACTTGCAAGAATGGCGTGATTTATAATTTTTTTCGTTTTCCTATTGGTTCTATAATCTTACTTTATCACTATTCTTTATTAAACACTACGTATATCCTATTGCGATTAACAAAATTATTGAGTATGTATATATTGTTACAGCCCACTTGGATGAAAAGTAAAGAATACTGGGATAAGTCATTCGAGGACCGTTTTGAAAGGCAGAAAATGAATGCAGAACGACCCCCTTTAAAGGTAACACTCCTATTTATTTTCCTGCTTAGTAAGATTTTTATATAATTTTTAATGAGAAATAAATTAGTTTTAAGATGGATTTTTAAATAGTAAATACTGTAAATGATTTTTTTTTTAAATCAGTAGGTATTTTCTCGTTCTGTAGGTGTAAACTTCTTCCGATTTCAAATTGTTGTGTCGTGTTTTACTGCTGCTTTAAATTTCAGTCGCTTTATTTTTACCACTTCAGCTTTCTTAAGAATCTTGTTAATTTTCACACTTCATGATTTTTTCCGTGTATGTATTATTATATTTGTTTTCACGTAGAGAATAATAATAAAATGGTATACATAACATTACTCTGACTGTTGAATGTAATGAAAACCTTCTATTAATGTAATATCCACAATATACAGGATGATTTTAAAATGTTTCACGGAATTCTGAGACATTATTCTACACATGCAGAGAAAAGAAAAGACTGAAAATTATGCGTTTTGGAGTTATGTACTATTATTATATTACGGACGGACAACCACCTAGATACAAAAACACTTTTTAATTATTTCAGTGCGTAGAATAATGTTTCATAATAATTTGGCGGAATATTCTAAACTCGCTCTATATAGAAGCAAATTTTGAATGCATATCTATTCAATTTGTACTGTATTGAACAATTTAATTGTCGCACGATTTTCAAGCTTTTCGCAGACTGTCTTACAAGAGTGTTTGCAGAGTTGTTTGTAAATATCAGATTAGTATTGAGTCTAGGAGCCAATAGGGTTTCATAGCCAATCAGAGTGCGACTGCTGCAACTAACTTATTCTTAAGTATTTTGAACTCCTGATTCCAAAAATCTTGGTCGCAAAGTCTGAAAGTGGTCAGTTTAATTGTTATTAACAAATTAAATGTTTAAATGACAATAAAAACTTTATTGTTATAGATAGCAACACTTTAAAAGATCCAGTTTTATATAAGAAACTTATATTTTTTTGAAATTTAAAAAAAGATTAAGTTTAACCAAAGTTATTGCAAAGTTAGTTGCAAGTACCTTACGTTTTCCGTCTTTGCACGCACCAATTTTATAATTTCTCTTTTTTTTCAAAAAATTGAAATGGTAAGCAACTGTTTTCATGTCACTATGTTGTTTGAATTAAAGTTTCGAAAAGAATGCCGGCAACCGCACGTTTCCATCTTTTTTCTAACATAATAAAAAAGCCTTATAAACAAATTAAATCAGAATTTTTGTTCAAATTTCGCTTTTAAGCTGCCATTAATTGTTAAATAAATAAACTAATAAAGGTAACTTACCTACATTGTAAAATAAAGTTCAAGCTTTAAAATGAGACGTTGTACGTCTCAATCCGTCCAATAGACTTGCACTAACTTTGTAATAACTTTGGTTAAACTTAATCTTTTTTTAAATTTCAAAAAAATGTAAGTTTCTTATATAAAACTGGATCTTTTAATGCATTAAACGTGTTAGTATCTATAATAATAAAGTTTTTATTGCCATTTAAACATTTAATTTGTTAATAACAATTAAACTGACCACTTTAAGACTTTGCAATCAAGCTTTTTGGAATCAGGAGGTCAAAATATGCACTCTGATTGGCTACGAAACCCTATTGGCTCTTAGATTAATTCTTTATACCGTGCGTTCAAATTAAAACGAGACGGCTTTGAACTAGATTTCATTTTACCATAACTTTTACATGCAAATCACGGTTGAACTAAAACTTTTTTGGACATTTTTTTTGATTCGCAAGATTACGTTTGAGAAAAAAAAAGTAAATTATTAAGGTGATAATGGTTGTTGTTTTCTTCTCTTGCAGTTTATGCAGTTGATGGTAAATTGAAGAGGAAAACTATTTATGTGGACTGCATTATACATTTTTTGATCTTCTGATATATTTCATGTATTTGATTTTGATGTTTTAAAATATACTCTATTTATTTATAAAGAAAACCGAAACTTAGATACTAAACAAAAATATAAAAACAAGAATGACTGTGAACATGCCACAGTAGCTATAGATAGAAGAAAGACGTCAACATAAAGGCGCCAACAATGGTCATTCAATTACTGTTTGACGTTTTTATTTGCATCCAGCTTTACATACAGTGCCTTCTTAAAGTGGTGGATAAATTCGATAAAACATTTGAAAAGGGATTTTACAGAAAATCACCAGATACGTCAACTTTATTTTTTAAAAGTGCATTTTACGAGTTTGACATTGTCGTACTCGGAAAATGTGCTGTATCCCAAATTCGTGAACAAAAATATAGAGTGCCATGCAAAATATTGTCGTTGACGTCATAGTACGAAAACAAATGACAATCGTAAAATTATAATTATCAAGAAAGACGCACTTTTCAAAAATAAGGTTGACGTATCTGAGGATTTTCTGTGAAACCTTTCTATAATGTTTTATCGAATTTATCCACTTCTTTATAAAAGCACTGTATAATTTCTGTCAATTGGTCCCACGAAATGAGAAACCAAAATAAGGTATTCAACACAACCTGTGACGAGTTTCAACGACGCGTCGTGTCGCATTTCAATTGTCCCCTGGTGTACAGAATGTAATTCTTAAAGTTTTCAGTTTGTGGCACTAATCAAATTGAATGGTAAAAAATTCAGTTATATTAAGGTGACCAACTATTTTTTGTACAAAAGGAGTACAAATGAATTTTTATTGGATTAAGGTGATTGGGGTTTTTAAAAAAACACTGAGTCTTCTCCATTCAACTATATGTTTTTAAAATAATATAAAAATTCATTAGTTCTAGAAATAATATTTTTTTTAATAATTCTGGATTTAAAATCTTAGAGCGAATGCCACTTTTAATATCAAAATATCTTCCTAAAATTGGGTATAATTTTATTTCTTTATGGTGCGACGCGACGCATCTGATAGAATAGATACAAATGATACGGATCTCAAATCTACTAATAGTATTTTTTTGCAATATTCATTAAACACTCCAGTTATTATTGACTCGCATTTAGTCCTTGCACAAGAACATTTTGCATTATGAATTTTTTTTTAATAATAATAATAACTTCTAAAACTCTGATTATATGGATTATATGATTGTATGGAAAGCGAATGTACCCTCTATAATTGATTTTTTTTTCATTTGGTCCAAAACTATCAGTTTGAAAAAATTTTATTTAGTTTAAACGTTGAAGCTGCTGCATCAAGAGATGTTTCACGCTTATTAGTATCAATGTGCTTTGTTATTGCACTTCGTCCACCAACTCATTTTTTAAATTCATATTAAAATGATTTTTACGTTTCTTTGAACCACTCGTATGGTATTCTAAAAAAAATTATTTTATTGTATATTTGTATTTTACGAGAATGGGTTGTAGCGATGGAATACGGGAATTAATCGGATGGTTCACTTACTGTTTGTTCGAAGCACAATTAAAAACGGCTTTTAGAATTTCCACTTTTTTACACGACCGAGGGGGATTTTTGGGTCGAAGAACTCAGTTTAAGGAAGTTTAACAGCCGTTTTATGTATACTGAACAATTTGAACTAGAAATATTTGATTAATTAAAGATTAAAGTTAAATGCCAAATTGTTATATTTTTAGAAGTACAAAGAAGTACAAAAGAATGGAAAGGAGTACTTTTGGAGTACAAGTTTTAAAAGGAGTACAGTTCACAAAAAAGGAGTACAGAACTCCCTAAAGGAGTACGTTCGGTCACCTTAGTTATATGTATAGAACTTAGATTATTCTTTCCTTCAATTTTTTTATAAACACTAGCATTTGTATTTTGTGTCTACCTTCTGTATACAGTGACATATAGATTTCTAGGAATTGACAAGTTGTTCATATCATGTTCCAACAAAGCTGAACTGTTTATAACAAAACAGTCTTTATGTTAAAAAATGGAACAAACATAAGTGACTTTTTAGAAAAGTATTGCAAAATTTAAGAGCATTTTTTTTTAAATATTGCCCATCACTACTTCCTGGAAAAGCTGTTACTTATTATTAGTATGTTACAAGGTCTCCTACGTATAGGGGTGAAAATGAAACTATATTAATGAACAAATTCTGAATAAAATAAAATAAAATGTTTTGCTCCGATTTTGCCCAGTTTTAAAATTTTAGCGCCTCATGATTGGAGAAATTGCTATTGTTGTATTACTACATAATGGTAGGTGGAAACCATTTTTGAAACTTTAACCGGCTTGTCATAAACTGAACTTACTATTAGTAAATTATGCAATAAGCATTTAATGATAGCTATTAAGACACGAATATGAGAATTACGACATGATCCTTAGGTGAGTGTCGTAATGAATGCGAGTAAATATTATAAAATCTGACTCACAGCTTGTGTCAGTTCAAAACACATTGCGTTTGTGCAATTTTAAAATTTCTGGCGAATTTGAGATCTCCTAACACAATCGAAATTCGAATAGCAGCACGGATTGTGCCGAAGTCGAAGTTTTGTTGTAAACGGAAGCGCACGATATGTTAACAATAAGACCAATATCTACTTTGCAATTGTATTTCAAATTGTGCCGCGATCGAAGTAGTTATAAATGTAACTTAAGTGCAAAAAATACAAAACTTCCCGACTATTAAGGCGCGTTGTAGAATAAAATGTACAAGCAATTGAACGGCCATTACATTGGCATTTATATGGTGAATAACAAAAACAATGTCACCATTTTGATCCAATTCTTTCGGCTTCCGCGGGCCATCATTTTTAGATCAGTACAACGTGGCCCGCCAGACCACAAATGTTCGTTATCCATAGGTAAAAAGTATGCAATTAAATATGTAACAAAAACAGATCTTTCCGATTAAATAATTCTGGGCTCACGAACTGTAACAAAATAAAAACAAATACATTACATAAACCGGTAGCGGCGAGATTTCATATTTTTTGCAATTTTATTTTTGTAAATGTCGGGGAGAATGGAAATTAATGCTTTTAACTTAATATTTTCAGGTTATAATTGTTCCACATTCACATAACGATCCCGGTTGGTTGAAAACGTTTGAGCATTACTTCAACTATCAATCACGGCAGATAATAAATCACATGTTAACCAAGCTGCAAGAACATCAAAACTTGACATTCATTTGGTCAGAAATATCGTTTTTAAATGCGTGGTGGGAAAGTACACATCCTAGCAAACATCGAATTCTCAAGTCTTTGGTGAAGAGCGGAAGAATCGAAATTACTACCGGAGGTTGGGTTATGACCGATGAAGCAAATGCTCACGTTTACGCTATGATTGATCAACTAATTGAAGGTGAGCTTTCTTACGTATAGCAAATATTTATATCATATTGGCCGCGCAACTTAAAAGTTTAGCATAAACGTATAGGCCAAGCAACAGAGCAAAATAAATGTCATAATTTGCCATAAATACCCGGAAACCGACTATGCGATTACATAAAGGATAGTTAGTAGATGAATTCTGCATAATTTCCCACTCGAGGACCATAATTTTTAATTTGTTATGAACAATTTACAAGAAAAAATCGTTTTTTTTAAGTTCTTTGTTTGTAAAATGGAAACTAATGAAGCAATCTTAATGATGTCAATGGACGAATTGTAGAAAATTAAATTACGAAGAGAATGAGAGGTCGAATGTCCCGATCGAATAATTAGAACCGGAGAAAACCCGGAAAACCCGGAAAATTCAGTGTTTTCTTAAAAAATTCACAATTCCGCCATTTTTTAATTGTAAGAACTGAAACTTTGCACATAGATATTTACATGTACTTTGTGCGTGCAAAACCCCGATTCTGTGAGACTAACGGTTATTGCACAATCACCATTTCAATTTTTTTCTGCGATATTTTCGCGGAGGGCTGCATGCTCCTGTAGTTGTTCGATTTAAATTTTAAAAACAGAATTGAAAACTAGACGTGCACGGCAACAAAACGTTCATTCTCGTTTTCCATAAAATGCAGTGAAATAGGTGAAAAACGGTCGTGAATATGAGTAAAAAAGGTCGAGCACAAGAAAGTGGTCGAGTAGTGGGGGGAGATTGGCCGCTGAGGGGAAGCATTTTATATAGGAATAGAACCGGGCTGCGCTTCGCCTCACGGGCTGTCACCCCCCACTACTCGACCACTTTCTTGTGCTCGACCTTTTTTACTCATATTCACGACCGTTTTTCACCTATTTCACTGCATTTTATGGAAAAACGAAAATGAACGTTTTGTTGCTGTGTACGTTTAGTTTTCAATTCTCATTTTAAAATTTAAATCGGACAACTACAGGAGCATCCAGCGCTTCGCGAAAATATCGTAGAAAAAAATTGAAATGGTGATTGTGCAATAACCGTTAGTTCCACAGAATCAGGGTTTTACCCACATAAAGTACATATAAATAGCTATCTGTGTGCAAAGTTTCAGTTCTTAGAATTAAAAAATGGCGGAATTGTGAATTTTTTAAGAAAACACTGAATTTTCCAGGTTTTCCGGGTTTTCTCCGGTTCTAATTATTCGATCGGGATATTCGACCTCTCATTCTTTTCATAATTTAATTCTCTATAATTCGTCTATTGACAACATTAAGATTGCTTCATTAGTTTTCATTTCACAAACAAGGAACTAAAAATAACGCGATTATTTTTTGTAAATTGTTTATAACAAATTAAAAATTATGATCCTCGAATGGAAAATTATGCAGAATTCATCTCCTAACTGTCCTTTATGTAATCGCACAGTCGGTTTCCGGGTAGTATTTATGTCATGAAAAAATGCTTTATTGCTTGGCCTATAGTATAAATATCAATTACGGATGCGATTTTCATAATTCGTCAGATTGTTGAAACAGCGATCGAGCCTTTATGTGTTAAAATCACCGCTTTACAGTATCACTTTAATCTAATGATAGGTGCATAGCCATTCGTAATCTTGTTTTGTAAGCTTTTACCTACTCCAGTTTGATTAATAAATTCCATTTGGATATTAAAAATTCTCCACGATTTTGCTGCTGCAAATAAATATACTTGCGTGAATTATTATGTTCCATTTCATAAATCCATAATAGTCTAGCCTTTGGTTGGTAGGTACTTAACGACCGCAAAGTTTTCCTGATCCTTGCTTCCGGCATCATCGAGAAATGCTATAGAACGTGGCAGTGTACCATAACTAAAATTCATTTTAAAATTTAAATTTCACAAGGAAATAAGTAGATATTTACAAATTAATATACTTATATGCATTTTAAGTTTTACTTATTCTGGAAATATTTGCTTAATATTTAGCAGACACTTCAAAATGATCACAAACTCTCAGAGAATCGGTACAGAAAAAAAAAACTTATTTCTTGCAACAGCAACCTTTAAATTCACCCTTCATTTGCGTTGCTTATTCAGCATTTCTGTTATATGGCTAACATTGTATTACATTGGTATCAAAAGTAAATCACTACCAATAATTCTTCTTTAAAATGGAACAAAAATTAAATAATTTTGATTAGAGTGATTCCGTTTAGTGTGCCATTTTTGAGTAACTAATTAATCGCGCTAATCGGGGGATACCTGTATTCTAAATTCGTTACGAAAATGTGACACACGCTCGACTAACAAATATCGAATGAGATGATGCTTGCACTTAAAAATTCTTATTACTTACTGTGGTGTATCGGGATTTCCCAATTCTCGCATCGTGTTAGGATGGTATAGGAAATCGTGTTAGAGCGAAACCGCGTTGGAGAACACCGTGTGGCTTCTGAAAATTTGGAATTAATGCATTATTTTCAACAAAGTACAAATAGTAATTATTATAAAAAACGTTTATTTTCTTAAATTTAATAACAATAACGTTAATTTTCTTAAGTAAAACTTTAACGATAATAAAGCTAAGCAAATGCAAAGTCCAGCACGTGGATAAACTATATGCCTACGCGTGGATGAACGTATTTATCTGGAATCACACAGACGTTTACTGGCACTCTGTATAAAGCATTTCATTAAAGTGTTAAAAAAAAAAACAGTGAAGTCATTTTTTATGTAGATTTGAAGTTATGCGGTCTATATATCGTGCAAATTTGGGGGTTACCCGTTGTACTAAATTGTATATGAAAAGAACATGGAGTTTGCGTGGGTGTGTGGGTGATTTGAATTCAATTTAATATTATTATACTGCATTCGTGCAGATTTTCGCCCATGCAAATTTCCATCTTATAATGTGATTACCAGGGCCTGTTAGAGCCACTTAGTCTTAGAGGCCCAGGTCAAGCAACATACGTGGCTCCCTATATAATTTTAAAAATTCAAAAATTATTCTGTTTTGCCAAAAAATAAATTTTTTAATCGTTTTGTGTAATTTCCAATAGTGTTGTTTGGAGGCCCCCTGAATTAAGAGGCCCTAGTCAAAAGACCCTCGTGACCCCCCCTCTTCCTGGGCCTGGTGATTACTATACAATTGTTTCATTATCTTAAGTCTAAATTAATTTGTTAATCTTTATTATAACGAATTAATTTGACCCAATGAAAAATAAAATGCTACAAAGAAAGACAACTTTTTTGTCAATGAAAGTTCCAATTTTAAATCGCTTAGAAAAAAGGAACAAATTAAAGGAATGAAATTTTAATCTATTTAATTAACAAATTTAAAATGAAATAGTTTTTCTGCAGTACCTAAGTGCAGTTGTTTGAATTTTTTACTATGGTGAGTTTATAGAAACTTTAGCCAAATTTGGCAGCTAACATAAAATACTTAATTATAAACTTGCAAGTATAAAATGATCTTAAACGGCGGCGTACTTTTAACAAAAATATTATTTAAATTCACTTGCTATAAAATATGAACAGTTTTTCTTTCCTAATGTTTTAATTTAAAATGTTTACTATTTTATGTTTTCAGGTCACCAATGGCTGTTAAAAAATTTAGATATCGTTCCAACATCTGGATGGTCCATAGATCCATTCGGACATGGCAGCACCCAGCCCTATCTTCTGTCTTCAGCTGGTATTAAAGGAACCGTAATTCAAAGATTACATTACGCTTGGAAACAGTGGTTCGCTTTAAAACAATATGGAGACTTTAAATGGGTACCAAATTGGTCCCCTTCAGAATCAACAGGAACACTTCTAACTCACAATCAACCCTTCGATATTTATTCGATACAACACAGTTGTGGACCTCATCCTTACATATGTTTGAATTTTGATTTTCGGAAAGTTGTTGGGGAATATACTGACTATTCAGTGAAAGCGCAACCTATAACTGATAAAAATGTTAAAGAAAAAAGTGAGCTACTATTGGAACAGTATGCACGCACCGGTTCCCTGTTTCCTCATAATGTCGTCCTCATGCCTCTCGGTGATGATTTTCGATACAATGTCATTGAAGAATGGGATCAACAATATTTAAATTACATGAAATTAATTAATTATATAAATTCGCACAAAGACATCTATAAAACGGAAATTTCATTTGGAACTCCTAAAGATTACTTTGATGCAATTTTGACGCGGTTCGATCAGTTTCCCACATTAAAAGGTGATTTCTTTGTTTACTCTGATATATTCACTGAAGGACGACCCGCTTACTGGTCTGGTTATTTTACAACCAGACCGTTCATGAAAATACTTGATAGAGAATTAGAAAATAATTTAAGAGGTGCTGAAATTTTATATACTGTGGCTTTGAATCATGCCAGACAAAAAAATATTCTACCTTATTTAAAAATTTTGGAAAGAGATTTTGAAAAACTTATTCAGGCTCGTAGAAATTTAGGATTGTTCCAACATCACGACGCCATCACAGGAACAAGTAAATCGTTCGTAATGCGAGATTATGGCTTAAAGTTATTTGAAAGTTTACGTGATACTTCTATTATTCAGCAGAATGCAATTCAAAGTTTATTATTCACAAATTTATCAATTGTGAAACCGTATAATCAAAATTTGATATTAAGTGACTTAGAGAGAGATTCTTATGAAAAACTGCCAAAGAAAACACCCATTTTTGTTGGACCAAACACTATCCGACAAATCATTTTATACAATTCCTTAGCACAGTCTCAGGACCATTTAGCACAAATTAGAGTGACAGCAACTAACGTTAAAATCACAGATAGTGATGGGCGTGACATTCTCTTTCAAATTAATCCTGTTTGGAATTGTTCTGATGCAAATACAAAAGTTCTAATTTCCAATGATGAGTTTGAAATTTTGTTTGTTGCCTCCCTAGCGCCACTTAGTATTACAACTTATAATGTAAGCTACAGTAACAGTAACATTCAAGATAAATTAGCAACAATTTACTGCAATAAATGCCACCGGAAAAGTCCAATCCCATCCACAGCAGACAATATGCCTCAGCAATTACCACAATTTTTGCAATCAAAATTCAAAATCAAAAACACCCAGTCAGGGGACATACAATTAGAAAGCCACAAATTTAAGATCCTTTTCAATGGAAATTCAGGATTCATGAAAACTGTAACAAGAAAAGACACTAAAAAAATTATGCAATGTGCTCTACAATTTGCAGCTTATAAAAGTGCTCAGTTTCATTCAGGGGCTTACCTGTTTAAACCAGATCCAAATGAGCGTGATATTGAAAAAGAGGTTTTGTTACAATATAAAGATCAATTAAGTATAATCATAACATCAGGACCAATATCGAGTGAATTGACTGCATTATATGGACCATTTTTAGTGCACACTGTTAGAATTATGCATACTGAAAATTCAAGCTTGTCAGATGGAATTTATATTGAAAACCAAGTCGATTTTGAGAATCCTCCCAAAAATAGAGAGACTGAATTATTTATGAGGATAGTTTCGGATGTACAGAATGGTGATCCACCTGAATTTTACTCGGATTTAAATGGATTTCAAATGCAAAAGCGAATAAAAATAGAACGAATTGGAATAGAAGGTAACTATTTTCCTATGACAACAATGGCATATATCCAGGACAGTAGCGTTAGATTAAGTTTATTAACAAATCATGCGCAAGGTGTTGCTAGTTGGCAACCTGGTTATTTAGAAGTTATGCTGGATCGACGTACTTTGTATGACGATTCAAGAGGAATGGGAGAAGGTCTAGTAGATAATCGTAAGACGAATAACCATCTATGGCTATTAATTGAAGACATTGCCCAAAATAACTTCAGCGAAGAAAAAAATTCAAAGCGATTTGAAAATGAAAATGCAAATTCTGAAGATATATTTGAAAAAGGGGATGTTGTTCGTAATTTTAATGTACACACTGTTCCTGCAGATAACTCAAAACCTGAGAAATTCAGTCGACCATCGCTATTTGCCAATCAAATGTCTAATGCGCTGAATTATCCCGTTGGAATATTCATTGTGGAAGAGAATGAATTATATACTGAGATTAATAAAAAAGTACATTTAATTAACAAGGAATTTCCAAGTGATGTTCATTTACTAACGTTGCGATCACAAACTGATGCTATTTATGCTCAGTTCCCTTCATCTAATGCATTATTAATTTTACATAGACAGGGTTATGACTGTGCAGTACACTCTAGTTTTACAGGTAAAGTAGATTTTCAAGATGATACACATTTCGTTGATGTTCAGTTAGATAGCATAAAAGCAACCACATTAACTGGTGTGATTAAAACAGGAATTTCATTTACTGATTTAACAGAAATTAATATTAAACCAATGGATATAAAAACATTCAATGTAACTTTTAGTTAGTTTATAGCTGAAACTTAGGTTTATTAATGAAAATTTTATTTTTATTTATACAAATTATTGTGAATCTTAAAACTTTGTAGATATCTGTAAATAAAAGTAATATTTTATGAATTCGTATACAATTGCAGCATGTCATCTTTATTTATAACAAAATAAATGTATTGTTTTTGTTTGTATTTTTATTTTGTTATCGATAATGTAGCTTGATTGCATGTGATGACTGATTTTTTTAGTTTTAAATTGAAGTAATGTGACACATTTTTGATGTACCTATCTTTAGTGTTTGAATATTTTATATCTTGGCACAGTTATTTATTATGTATAGTGTAATTTTTATTTATTGATATTCATTTACAAGATGAATAAAAAATACGAAATTTTTATTTATTTATACGTACTCGCTTACTAGCACATTGCAGAAAAAGCTAACTTTGTAGTGCTTTTTTAATATACTACAGGTTTACAAAAATGGCAGATTAAAAACTCCAGGATCTTCTTAAAAATCATCTACATCAAATAAACAAAAAAATCAATAAGAAATACAATTACCACACTGGATGGAATATCAAGGATCAAATTATTGGAAATGGTAATAATAAAGAAGGATCTCTACAATTAAATACTGGGGAAATTTTAATAATATGATGACTAGTTGTGATTTATTGTAGAGAAAGGACGCAGTTTCCAATATACTATAAATTCAGGCTTAAGGCGGCCACTTGAGAAGCAACATTCACAAGATGGCGCCACCGTAGTAAAGTGTCAATTTTGTAAAATCTCTTCATTAACAAGCTTTTTTATATAAAAAACTAGTGGTGGATATAAAAGATAAAAAAATGATCTAGGTATAGACATAAATTTGCCATGGAAAAAGTTGAAAAAAGTATTTATTCAAAAATGTCACACTTTCCGATGCTTTTTGACTTAAATACTGATAAATGTGATTAGATAATGTACGAGTATACTTATAATTAATGCTTCCAGGGTGTGATCAGCAAGATTTTCTTTACTTTTAACAAAAAATTCAAATATTATTGAAAGTTTGACATTTTTGAATAAATACTTTTCTCAACTTTTTCCTTGGCAAATTTATGTCTATACCTAGATCATTTTTTAATCTTTTATATCCGCCACTAGTTTTTTATATAAAAAAGCTTGTTAATGAAAAAAGCATTTTAAAAAAATTGACACTTTTTACTACGGTGACGCCATCTTGTGAATCTTGCTTCTCAAGTGGCCCCCTTAACTTAAAATAATATTTTTCAATAATAACTAAACTATAAAAACTCAACGATGTCTTGGTATACTTGAATCACTCGGCTACTCCTCGTCATTTCTCAAAAGTTCACACACTTGCCGATTTCATCAATTTCTACTCTCGTTATGAAATATCTAGGGATTGGTTGCAAACTATTTTTTGATTAGCCAGAAAATTTTAATTTTCCTTTGGAGAGGAAAAGGAACTCATACGGTTTTTAAGGTTAGGTTAATGGCTCGCAACGGAGTTGTTTGTAGAGGATACATGAGAGGAGTTTGTAGACATTTAAAATATGCCGCCAAATAACTTGTTCTATTTAGCAACCTTGTCCGTATGCACCAGCTGGCTGAATTACGCGCCAAAGTGCTTCCCCCAGTTGCTCGTTTCGTTCATTATCTGGTTTCGTTGCTATCCCCTGACGCTGCGCAAATCTCGATATTTGTCTACTTATTGAACAGCAGTTTTGATTGCTTTTTTATTTATTTTATTTTAGGTCTGTGACTTATTTTACAGCTATTCACATTTTGAACAGCAATTATAATTGCTTTTTTTATTTGTTTGTTGAGGTTTTTGTAGTGTTTTAAAATGGAAAGGTAAAGATATGAAATAGTTACTGTTTAAATTTTATAATTCATTAACGTTTTAGTAATTCCAAGTGTACGTTTTGTGCGAAAACATTCTTGACCAGTTCCAGTAGAAATCGACATGTCAAGAAGATACACAACGAACAACCACCACCGTCGAATTTTCGTGCCCATGTCAATTGTCCACTTTGCTCTAATGAAGAAGATAAGGTAAGTTTTGCATCATATACTCTTTTAACAAATCATCTTGTTCACAGACACAATATCGACATCAAGGAAAACTCGATGAATTTTGCTACAGAAGAAGAATTTCAAAATTGGATAGAATCAATGCTAATTGATACCAAATATTTGTTAAGAAGAACTAATAATGACTACAAAAAAGGTTGGACTAAATATTACTACTGTAATAGGAGTGATACTGATGGTTCGTGTAAAATTGGGATGTTTCTGTTTTGAAAATATTGAATTTCTAGGATACGAAAGTAAACGCACGAAAATATTGGAAAAAGCAGGTGGTTCAATAAAAATAAATGGAGTTTGTCCTTCAAGGATAGTAGCTACTTTTACTGAAGGTAATTTTATTTACTATTTATTTTGGTGTACATTGTTATTTAGTACATCATTATAGTTGGAGTCTCAGTACTTTTTGTTGAAACTCATGTTGGACATGCAAGAAAGTATAATGAAGCCATCACTGAATTTATCGAAGAAAAATGCACAAATACAGAACAAGTCGTGGAACTGGACCTTAATACTAGGATAAGAATTATGTGCGAAGAATTGTGTGCTACAGATGATGTAAATATTAAAATGAGGTTTTTGGAATATGGAAAGGAATTGATAAATAGTACGATTGTGACCGGAAAGAAACGAAAACTTCAGAAACAAAGTTATTATCCACCCAGCAAAAAATAAAGTAATATGTTTAGGTACTAGTTTCTTTTTTAATATTAATATATTTGTTTAGGTACTAGTTTTTTTTTTAATATTAATATATTTGTTTTAGTATTCTTTTTTAGCATTAATTTTACTTTACTATCGGAGATTATATTTATGTTACTTATTTTTTATATTCAACTTATTATTATAATTATTATAACTATTATTTATTTATATTTATATATTATAGTATGTTATTATTATATTCATAAATAATTATTTTTGTTCATTGTATATTTTCCTTATCTTTCAAAATAAGATAAATTTGTATATTCTTGTTCACTGTATTTTTTTTTACTTATCTTCCAATATAAAATAACTTTTTAGAGATACGAAAATATTTCGTGAAAAAAGTTATTTGGCGGCAAATTTTGAATGTCTAGACACACCTCTTGAATTTGATTGGCCGGCACGCGGGTAAAAATCCTGTATCCTCGTTTGTAGACGTTTAAAATATGCCGCCAAATAATTTGTTCCATTTAGCAATGTTTAATTTTTGCAAAAGCGGAAATATAACAGAATACCGAGTGAATATGAATCCGAGAGGTAGCGACCAAATGTAAAAACTTAATTCGTATGCATGCTCATGTGGTTTTTACCTATAAACAATATTTTCATATAATTGTTCATGTTGAATCATGGGAAGCATTTACTGGTAAAAACAATCTGTACAATAGCTTCCATTTTACTTATGATGTGCCAGTTTTTGTACAAGAAGTTTTTCCACGTACTTATCATGAAGCTATGATGTATGTTCAGGGTCGAAGACACTTTTTCAGTTCAATGAATGAATCTCCCTATTATTATACAACGGCAGATGATTTAATAGGTCCGTGAAGATAAAATCAAATACGGCTTCAAAATAACTATTTAGTAATAGTAATTATTTAATGGAAACAACATTGTGCACAGAAAAATAAACATCTAATATAAAATTAAAATGTGACTACATTATTTTCATGTACATAAGCTGTTAAACAAAAAATATTAGTGGTATATAATCACACATATCAGTTTGCATTTTAGTTAAAAATGTCATATAAGCTCGGTTTCAAAAGTATAATTTCTGTACGGAATTACATATTGTATAATTTATATGATAAATACTTAAATTCTAATTAGAACTTACGCATGAGTTTATAAAAAGTCCATGGATGTAATAATATAAAAGTTACGCCGACATTCTGAAATCAACAGAAATTTAATAAAATTCATTTTTAAAAGATTACACTTTAAACCCACCACCTATGTAGATTAATAAAAGAAAAACGATTAACGAAAAATGTTAAAACATTACAAAATCAAATGAAATAATAACTTACATGGTTGGCTTACACTTCTGTTTCTTATATAAATAAAGTCAGGATCATAATTTGAATCAAAACGTCTCGTTAATTTTATAGCTAATTCTCTTGATCGCAGAATGAAAATCAATCTTGCAAATAAATCTTCTTCTAAAGAGTACAGACGCATTTCTCTTACTATATAAATGTCTAGTAGTAATTCATATATTCGATCAACGTTCGGCATACCATCAAGCCACATATCTTCGGTGAGATCTCCCATAATAGCAGTTTTCACAAAACGAATAATTATGAAGAAATAGAGCATGTACAAACCCATTATCCTATTTATAATATTCATAAATTAATTATGGTTTTAAATGACAAAATAAATTTTCAAGTATAGTCATTAAATACAGTGAAATGAAAAAAGGACAAACATTTGTGGCACTAATTAAAATAGGTTTATTAACATATTCTTGTATAGGCCACAATGTCATTCCAACAATAAATATGACGGTACTCCAAAATTGGTAATGAGATATTAAATTTATAACATAAATAGCAAATGATAAGTAGACATCACATATTATAATAAGATTCTACCAATACATACAATTTACTAAAAGTTACTATAATTAATTATTAATTTAATATAAACTTCTAAAAGCAAAATGATTTAAAAGCAATAAAGGCAAGTATAAAAATTATGACTAGTTTAAAAAATCAGTTCACAATAAATACAATTTACAATATAAACCATGATGAACCGCAAATTTGTAAAAATTTAGAAGTGATATAAGCTTGCTTGAGAATAAATAACAGTTGAAATCCACACTTCGCTAAATGATTACCTATACACATCATTCCTCTTAAAATAGCAACTAATTTTACGATTAATCATTTTAAACAACTTCAAATATTTTCGGTCATTGTAAAGTGAATGGATATGCAGATAATATGCACACTATGAATGGTTGAATCAATTAAAATTCCTTATAGAAATAATGTAAACATTATAAGTATTGAAAAATGCATATAAAAATATTTTTGATTATAACTATTGTGCGCCACCTTCAGGATCATCGTCATCATCATCAATTTCTTCCTTAGGTCTTGTCCATTTAATAAGTGTTTCAGGTGAACGAAATAGGAAGACAAGTTTAGCAAATAGGTCCTCTTCAAGTGCAAATTCATTAGCTTCTCGAACAAGATAAATATCGAGGCAAAGCTGAAGAACACGATCGACATTTGGCATGTCATCAAACATAATTTTGAAGCATATGTCAGAAAAGAAACTTCTGAGAACCCGAGATGCCACAAATACCAAGGTGGTGTATAAGCCAATTATACTGTAACATGAGGTTTATACAGCAAATAAACGAGAAAATCAATAAGAAATACAATTACCACACTGGAATATCAAGGATCAAATTATTGGAAATGGTAATAAAGAAGGATCTCTACAATTAAATACTGGGGAAAATTTTAATAACATGATGACTGAAACATTAATTTTTAGATGGAAATTATTTCACTTATTTTTAATCATCTAAACCACAATTTGCTAATGAATTAATTATTTGTTTACAATAATAATTCTAAAAAGGAGTCAGAAGCAGAAAATTATCAGTAGATTTTCTTTAAAAAATTACAAAAAGGCAGATTCTGAACGATCAAATCACCATAAATTTAATGGCACAAAGATTATGCCACTTAGAAACAGCCAGAAAAAGTGTAGGTACGAGTACAACGTAGTTTCTGTTTTCCAACACAACGATGGTATCAGTATAAGTGGATCAGAATAGGTAATAATAGGCATGGTAATATTAAAATATAAAAAGTACTTACCCTCCTGCTGTTATTATACTCAATGTTTCTGGAAATATCTTGTCATTAAATGTGTACATAATAAGAGAACTGCAATTTAAATCCGCATACGGAATTTTAACAAGATATTTTTTGAAATTATTATCATCACATTCTTCATGTATTTCCCACCAACTTCTTGGAGCAGTTACTGAAGAATTTTTAGCTTGCGATAATTTTAAAGTCAAGTTTCTTAAATATTTAGAATCAGCCGCTGCAACAATTTTATTTATAAAATCTGTTATAAAGGGTCCGGCATAGAAACAGGATGATTTGAGGTGGGGCTTAAAGTTCGTAAGGTGATGATGGTAGGGACAAAGGCCGACAACCCCTCACTATCACCATGAGTTACCATTTAGTTTACAATGGTCACATTCCACACACTCAAATGTTTAGAAAGAATTTTAACTATTTTTTAAAGAATTAATTTTTTATTTACTTAGCGTACAATACAAAAAAAGCTAATTTCTAAACACTATGTTAGGCTTATTGCCAATTAAAATTTATGCATTCTTGGAATTGTACCTGGAAGTTTTACATGAGCCGTATTGAGCCTATTGACGAGTATTGCATCAATTCTTTCTAAACAGTTTAGTGCGGTGAACGTGACCATTGTAAACTAAATAGTAACTCATGCTGATAGAGAGGGGTTGTCGACTTTTATATCTACCACCACCTTACGAGCTCTAAACCCCACCTCAAATCATCCCGTTTCATTGCCTGGACCTCTTATATCATAAGTAAACTTACTTTTATTTAATTCATCCATCAATATTGTGATAGGATCTGCTGTACCTCTATTTGTTACTTTAATAAATTTTGGCATGATATACGTTAAAGGTACAGGTGGAGCTGTTTCAGAGCCTAGCAACATATCTAAAAGAATCTTACGTGCTGGTGCCTTTGCATCTAATTCAATTTTTATTTCTTTTCGTATTACACCTGAATCTTCTTTATTATTACTTTTATGAGAAACTACATATTGCAAGCGAACTGTTAATGTTTTTGCTAAAATGGTAAATTTTTAAATTAGTGGCTAAATATTATTAAAAAAATTGTAATTAACATACTAGAATTTACTTCTTGCAACATTCGGTCTCGATCTGGAGGTGATATGCTCCATACAGTTCCAGAATCAGAACTCAGAAGTACAGCAGCTACATCTGGTGCTTCATAATTTGAAATAAATGTTGTAGCTGGTTTGTTGATACTGTATGCGTCATACAATTTTTTTAACTGATAGTCTCCAAATCTAAAATATTTTAATTATAAATGTTTTCTGAAGAGGTAAAACAATGAGAAACATACTGCGATATTGCATTAGATTGTGCAGACATTGTATAAATTGGTTCATATGGTCCTATTCTTACATCTACTGTAACATCAAAAGGAATATTTGGTTCACCCACAGCATTTCCTAGCGAGAAAAATACAAGTGGGAACCAGATAACGGCCACAATAAATGCAAGAACACCTCCTCCCATTAGATATTTTATAGTTGGGGATTTTTTCTCGCCTCTAGGTTGTGGGTACTCACTTTCGACATATCTGGTACACTGAAAAATAATTGAGTTAATGCTTCCCTAAGATGTCATCACAATAATTACTTTCAACTGAAATATATGGGAAAAAATGTCTTCCATTTTTATCCAATCAAACACTGTCATCGAGGTATCTGTCCACATCCAATCCATAACAGTTCTCAATTCAAAGAGAAATGGTACCGCCATAAAACCTTTGAATAAGAAATAGTTTGCATAATTATAACCTTTACATAAGAAATTTCCCAAAATTCTAGAAGGATAACCACACCGTATTTGATATGCTGATAGTAATAAATAGAAACATTTGACCATATAGTACATTTGGGGAGGGATCACCGAATTAAAACTCCTAAAAAAAAGAAAAAATTAATTAAAATCTGTTAATTTGACTCTGTGTATTTAATATTTCAAATTTTGCATTTAAATAAGTTTAGTGTATGTAACGTTATTACAGGTTATTTTGAAAAAATTATACGTTAGGCGCTGGCTTTGTGAATCCAAATCTAGTTAGTCAACGACTAAACTACATAAATTATATCCATAGGACAGAAAACGACACACCTTTAAAAAAGTGTTCATAAACACCGAGCGCTTATTAGAAAATGAAAACCAAAATTAATGTGGCCAACACCCAACTTAATCCACATTAATTTTTATTGTTGTCAGTGTTATTAACAAAATTAATGAACTTCTGAATCATATCAATGCCTATTACTGTTTCCGTATAAAACACACTGTTCACTTAATAACTCTTACCTTTCAGTCATTATAGGGAAAAGAACAAAAAGCCACATATGGAGTATGAATATTTGCAGAAATTGAAATATTATTTTGCCCAAAATATATTTTCTTAAAAATATTGCTCGATCAACAATGATCAGGGTAAACTGCAATATTAGCATCAATAGGAACAGAACCGGTACTCGATTGTCTGTTAAATATGATGAAACTCCACCATCTCCCTGCTGAGCCTTTAAAATAAAATATGTATAATTTAATTACAATATTATTTATTTACTTACTCCAAAAGATGAATAACCAATAAGGATAACAAAGAAATTAAAGAAGTCACATAGAAACATATATGAATAAACATCAGCAGCAACACGTGAAGATGGATCAATAAGCCTTCTAAAAAACTTCTTAACAGAATCTGCATATTGTGAAGTTCTGCAATTAAATAAGACAAAAATAGTTTGTTTGAGGCAATTATAAAGTGCCAATTTAATTTTATAAAAAAACTTACATTACATACAGATTGGAACAAAAGTTCGGAAACGTTCTGGCTGGCATTATTAATTTTAGAAAATAATATTTGGAATTTGTAGATAATTTACAAACCACCTCTGTAATAGTTTCAAGAATCATAATATAAACGTTTTCTTAGAAATTCAATGTGGAGTGTTTCCATAAGTAACTGTCTACATTTAAAAGTAAACACTGTATTCAAAGAAAAGAGAAAATGCCATTTATAACATGAACAATCATTATTTAGTTAGTTAATAAGAACTCTAGATGTTATTAGTGTGTAATTAAACAGTTAAGTTTTGTTTTACTACTTTGATCTTGGTTGAATTCTACAGGGTTCATCAGGTCAGTGGGTGATTTTATAAACGCCGCCACATATAACAGGCACATTGTGTAGATAGATAGTTGTGTATCTGGCACACTACGCTATTTATTAGCGCCATTTTGCAAGATTGGTGCAGTTATTGTTAACCATTGTTCAAATACTATGAAACAGTGGACTGGATCGACTTGATATCATGTGATTATCTTTTATAGGGATACTTCAATTCGTTCACTTAACCCTAGAGTCATGTTCCGAAATAAAATTTCTCCGTCCATGTCTTCGGTCTCCGAGTCCGAATTTTTCTAATTTAATTATTATTGAAAAATATTACTTTAGGATAAATCTAAATCAATATATTGGAAACTTGGTCCTTCCTCTACAATAAAACACAAATGGATTTATTGTAACATTATTTTTATTGAACTTATCGATGTTTATTCACTGGTACCGCAATTGTAGCACTTTTTTGTAATATCTCTAGAAAAAAACAAATCATTAAACTTTCTTTTAAAAATAACTTTGGTTCTAAGGAAACAACATAATAACGTATCAAAGAAAATAAAAACAGAACTATAAAAAAATTTTTTTACGAAAATATAAAGGTTACAAATCAGTCTTCTTGCTCGGTTCAACAGTCGTTGCATATGACCGTAATATGTTCGAGACATAGATATCTGTTGCATTTTTTACAACAATATTTGGTTTTTCTATTTTTTTTTCGAACCACATTCGAAGCAACGACCTTTTCTTGCAGGACCAGCCGACGTTGGTTCATCAGTCTTCAAGATTTCAGAAAGTTTAAGCTTCGTTGATCGAGGCAAGTTCAATTTCATTTGCCGTTCTTTTAGATGAGGCTCAATTAATTTCATTGCCAAATCTTCTATGAATTTACGACGTTGAATGTTTCTGGTTTGATTATTAGCAGTATATATCACCTGACTATTTATGGTGCTGATGTTCAACATAGCATAAAACAAAACCATAGGCCAGCGTCTTGTATATCTAGCGCAGTTATAATTGGCACACAATCGATCTACGACATCTACACCACCTTTCGTATCATTATAGTTCAATATTATGTCAGGTTTTTGCGAAATAGAGTCAACTTTATCGTCGTTATGTGAGGTACTCAACAAAAGGACATTTTTTCCTTTTTTTTGGGACGTGCGAAACCAAAACCATGGTTTTACAAAATCCAAACATATTTGACTTCACACTTCAACCGCGTAACAGATTGAAGGCAGGAGGAATTTCTTTTTTGTTTTTCCTAATCGTTCCAACCATTGTCAAGTTTTTCTCAATAAGGGCTTCAGCTAATGGTACACTGGTGTACCAGTTGTCTGTAGTAACATTACGACCAGTATTGAAAATCGGCTCGCACAACCTTTGTACCACAGCAAGGCCAGAATTGTCAACTGCGTATGGGCTATTATCAGGTTGTTTTCCTGCATATATTTCAAGATTGTACGTATAAAACATTTTTGCATCGCAGAGGGCTTGGATTTTGATACCATAGGGATTTGGTTTATTAGGTATGTATTGCCTAAATGAACATCTTCCTTTAAACGCTACAAACATTTCATCTACAGTCACAAAAGCGGATAACGTGTAATTTTCCCGGCAATTTTTGACAAATCTTTCAAACATTTCTCGCACCGGACATAATTTATCTAGATCTTTTCTTTGCTGTCTAGTAGCTCCATCATCAAATTTCAAATGACGTACTAGAAATTGAAATCTTTCATAACATATCGATAATCTAAATATTTCTACAGAACCACCGTCTGTTCGAAACAGTTCTTTTGCATTCAGGTGATTTGATTTTTTTACACCAGACAATAATAATAATCCGATTAGGCACTGAACTTCTGTTAGGTATGTTGGTTTGGCAATCGTTTGCCTTGCGTATTTATGTCTAACGGAATCAATATAGCTGTTGGTATATTTGACAATCATTTCAAGTATGGTATAATCAATAAATTGTCTCCATATGGCAAGAGAGTCATATTCACGCGAAATAGCTCTTGTAGGTCCTGGCAAACGAGTCACGATGTTGCAGCGGCGAGCACGAACAGACTGTCGAAAAGGAAGTTTGTTCCATGGGGTGATATTGTCCTTTCCCAAATAAAATGTCGAAGTTCCTGCCGTTTCCCCGGTAAGATCATGATCGCTCAAATCCTCTTCGCTATCTGTGTTTTCGAATTGCTCCTCGACAAAAGTTTGGCTGTCACTTTCACTTTCCGATGATCTATCCGAGGAATCATTTTCAATTTCTGAAGTCTCATTCAAAAGAGCTTGAAGACGGCGTTGTTCATTCTCAAAATCCATTTTATTAGAATCAAAATTATGATAATACGTCAAAAATATCAATACTCGTTAAATTATTTGTGCCAAAACAATTGTAAGAAGGATATATGCCATAAAATAATAATTTTAGTTGGTTTATTGTACTTACCTAATTTATGCCGTAGGGGCTCACAAACGGTGACGTTGATGACGCCAAAATCACAAAAACAATACACGTCGATAACATGCGACCGACTGAAGAATCGACCAAATTTGTTATACTAATAATAAAAAATTAGTCTACATATGCAAAACGGCCGGTCTGTGGAATGTATGCGTCATAACATTATTTTTATTCAACTATTTAACTTATTGCCCTTTTTGTAATACCAAAAAAACCACCGATCATTACGCTTTCTTTCCAAAATAACTTTGTAACTAAGTTTTAGCATAATAAGCTACCAAACAAAATGAAAAAGAATTATAAAAAATGGTTTTACGAAAATAATAACTATTATAAATCAGTCTTATTGCATTTTTTACAAACTTATTATATTCTTTTTTTTGTATTTTTCTCCAGCTATATTCCAAGTAACATTAGATTGAAAATTATGATAATACACAAAAAATATAAATACTCATTATTTGTGTTAAAACAATAGTAAGAACACAAAAAATAGATATAAACAAAAAAATGCATAAGTAAGTCTAAAAATATACCGTATAAAATAACTGTAGTTGGTTTATTTACTTTCTCCAGTCATGTTATATGGTCTCACAGACCGAGACGGTGCAAAAATCACAAAAACAACTCAATATGGGCACATGTGGCTATCATGCGACTGGCTGTAGATAGCGATGACCAAATTAAGCAGCTACGCAAAGAATTTGCCCAATTTGTTAAAATACTAAAAAGTTATTTAAAGTTTAGAAAAAAGTCGGTCTGTGGGACATATAGAACATGACTCCAGGGTTAAAAGCAAGAATTCGAGAAGAAATATTGAATATTCTCTAAGATTGGTTGTTAAGAGTTAATGTAAAGAATGTCTGCACCAGAATGGAGGGCTCCTGAATGGGACCATTTGGAGAACATAAACTACATAGTATATGCTTTAAATTGCTATAGTTTCTGTTGCCACCTGTTTTATTAATCACTTGTTGCAGTGGTGAACAGTTTAATATAGAAGTAATGTTTTCCCTAACAATGTTCATAAAATGATTATCTCCTTTTTATAACAAGGTATTACTTTCCTAAATTAAAATTATATTTTTCATAAAAATTCAGTTATTATAATAACAAGAAACAAAAATGTATGCTTTTTCCAATTATTAGAATTTTTAAAACTTACGTTATTTTGAAAGATTCTCGAAAATGATCACAAGGATCCACTTCCTTGCTATGAACTTCAACAATGTTTTCTTGATCGCTTATTTTATCTTCATTATCATCATCATCATCTTGTTCCTCAGGTTCCTCAACTAACTTCTGCAGATCACTAGCAGTTCTTCCAGCAGGAGAACCTTTATATATCTGTACTGTGTCACTGTCTCCAGTTTCAAGAATTTCACTATAGCAAACAAAACAATTAAGTACATAAAATTAAAACAGACATTATTAAGATACCGTTTTTTATTTTTTTTTAGTATTGGCTTAGGTAAATGTGTGGATGGTAAAAATCCTAAAATCTTTCTTTTTTCTTTTCTATATAGAATATCTTTAGAAAATTCAATGTTGTAACTGGATCCATAAGCAAATTTTGAGGAAAGGAAGTTAAGGGATGGCTTCTTAGTATGGGAATGTTTTTGAGAGGTTGTTCTAATGTTGAAAAAAGTTATGACAAGCTGACATTGCTTCAATAAATACCTTACCTTTTTTGTGAAGATTGCGCTACAGGATATAATTCATCACCTATAATTTTATAATCTCCATCACTTATAACAGCAGGAACTGTATATGAAGATTTCCATAGTCCTAAACACTTTAATAAAAACCTGAAAATATGGAAACAATGTAAAACAAAATATTACAAACTAAAATAACATACCGATGGAAAAATACAATTAAAAGCAGTACCAAATCCCAAATAGCATAATCCTTTGCTCTTTCAATTCCAATTATTTTTGGTGGATACAAAGGAGAATTTAAAACATTGTCAGTATCTGTCCATGGCAATTTGATTTGACATACACATTTTATAAGAACAATCACCTAAAATAGAAGTACAAAAATATAAAACAATCTTACATATTGTTTAAACTACATTACTTCAGTATAAGCAATAATGGTAACCCAGAATGTTTTTGTCGGTCTTGGAATTGTTAATGTACCCCAGAAAAAGACCATAACGGGCAATGGTAGAGAGAGAAAACTGGCTGATTTAATTTGATTTAAAAATATCATGAAGTAACATAATACATCAGAATGACTCAGTATGATGTACCAAATTGCCAGTAATAGCCTGATAATTGTTGGTTGATCCACAGATGATAATTCAGCTCCTTCGTACTCATCATATGACTCTGACACATCTGCAGGAGATTCTCTTCGACTGAAATTATAATAAAATTTAATAAAGTGACCAATAAAGGATTAACATTAAGCCCATTAAATGTGCAAAAACACTGAAGTTCAGAAAATGCATTTTCATGAAGCTGAAAAAGAATATTTACATACTGATTAAATAATATGTTAAGAAATTATATTATTCGAATATCAATGAACCTAATTGGAACAAAAATTGCTCCTTTCCCCATAGCATATGTGCATAAAGAGATTTACAATATTATCATGCAATGATAGTGCTAGTTATAGGTCATATGTTATGTGACATATGACATATGTGATTACCTGCCAGGAAGAGGAAAATCAAGTCCCCGTTCTAAGCTGGGTGCCAAAATTCGTATCTCAGGGACTGACAGTACACTTGTTTTACGCCTACAGTCAACATACAGTCATACTACAATACTATACCTTCAATATTGTTTACATGAAAATATATTGATTGAATAAGAGAAAGTTAATTACAGGTGTCCCAGAATTACCAACAAAGCTTCCAGTAGATAAACTAATTGCAGATGCCAGATTCGCTAACAGAAACTTTCTATGACCTTTTAGTTTCTTCATAGGAAACAAAAATAGAAACCCTTTTTTTTTGTTAACAAGTAGGTTTTATAAAAGTAACAATACTGTTTATAAATTTCTTTATGATTAGTGTGAAAAACTAAGTATTTTTACATTTCATAACAAATGTTTTAACAAAACGTTCAAAATCAACAACTCAGGATTAAATCGCAATTTCAGGGAGTTGAATATCAAATAATTAGTAATTTAGTAAATATGTAAAGCATTTTATTTCAATTTTTGAATAATAATGCCACTAATACAGACCAAAAAGTGGCATCTTAACAGCCTCATACAAGAACCCTAATTGCGGAAGACAAATATCTCTTCAATTTTATAATACATAAATAAAAATTATGACTTGAAGCTTTATTGGCAATTCTGGGACACCTGTATATTAAATAAACAGCAACTGTATCTAGAATTGTATTAGCTTATGATGGAAAAATGATTAAAAAATGATGGGAAAGGTATACCTCTCTTTTTCAGGAGAATAGGTCAGGGATGAGGCCTTTGTATCAGAATCTTGACTGATGTTGCCGGTGCTAGAACTCTTCGGAACAATGGCCATCCTAAATCATAATTCTTCATATTCACATAATAATCAATGAAATTCATAGTAACACAGCAAAGGGTAACATTAATGTAGTTTAACTAAATGTTACACTACCATAAAATATAACAAATATGCTATATTGGTTATAATAGCTACTCATAAATGAGGCTATAAAAATAAATAAAACTTTGTAAATACTTTGATATTTAGTAGAACATAAGGGTTACTTTTGTTAAATTGATGATCAAAATTTGTAACGCAGCGGAAAAATAAAAAGAAACCGACCACATAAATAGTTTAAACTAAAAACATGAGACATTTACGATTACAACTACAAATTACAAAAATAAAATTTGTTGCGTTACAAAACTTGTTCGATTTCAATTCTTTTGTATTTTGTGTCCACGTGTATTTGTGAATCTCTTTGTTGAAGATACGTAATGCTGTTAACTGTCTCTTCTCCACGTTTACCAACTACTTCGTTGTTAACTTTTTTACCTACTCTATTGTTCATATCTCCGATGATCTTAAACCAATGCAAAAATATCTAAATTTTATGAAAATATCAGTAATTAGGGCTTACTCTAGGTCATTGCTAATTGAACACATATGGAGTGCGATACTTTTAACTTCAGATGCAAACCGGGGTAAACAATCTTCAAGAAATTTTTTAAATAATACTAATTGTCAAAGATATCTACACCGATAGGGTTTAATCTGGGTCTTTACTAATTCGGCAAGTAGAAACTACCAAACTGCCAAGCAATGGCTAAGAACTTTGGAAAAAGCAGGTAGAATTTGTTTGAGTTCGAATAAACGACGCACAATGGTCATTGTACAGATAAAGAAAATATCCGAACTCAAACGAAAGTCTCTATCTAAGCAAGCATTCGGGGAGAACCCCAAGTGCTTGCTTAGCCATTGCTTTGCTAAGTGGCGTCTCTGAATATGATCCTATGACTGAGAAACAACAATATTTAATGAATTTTTAGGTTTTGATAACCAGAGTTGATTATTTTTAATGTAATTATAGATGGTAAAATTAACACCTATTTTCGTATTAAGTGCGGTGGGATTTTGGATTTGATTCGTTATAAACAAGATTGTAATAACTGGCATAAACTATATAATATTGTTTTTAATGTCTGAGTTATAAAGGGGGCTAGTTCTGGCAATAATAATATTGAAAGTACAATTATGATCTTATGAGATGTAACTATATTTTCTGACCTTATCAATGGTTTTAGCTTTAAGAATCATTTGTGAGCATGATGAATATTATGTGTTGAATATTCTGCGTGAAAATTTGTTTTTAATGTAATCATATTCTAAAAAATCAAATAAATGATACAATTCAAGCAGAGTACATATAATTATTTTATGTACAACAGAAACCTGACATATTCAAAAGCAAGCGACACACTCGTCTACAAAAAGATATTTACGATGTGAGTCTTGTGGATTGAATGTTCCTGCAGTAACTGTAGTGGCCATTGATCCTTTGCTACACATCAAATTATTACTACAAGCTATTACTACTTAGGTTTGACACTACAATCTACTGCTATAGTGTGTAAAATGTAATGTTGATTAATGTCATTTCCAAAACTATTACTGAAAAATGCAGGTGGCCATAAATATGTTATCCTCCGTAGCCATTGAATGAGATATGTATTATAAATGGTGGTTAGTATCAGAATTCAACAATAATAATAATATACCACTTATATTATCATTATTAACACCATTTCTGAAATATGATTTGATTACAAAAATCTCTTACTCTATTTTCATTACAGTAATCTGTAAGAATTTCAGTTAATGTGATGAACCAGTGATATTTAATTGCTATATTCGGTAGTTGGATTTAACATTTTCTTAAAGCGTTGCTCATTCCAAAAGTAATGTGATAATAAATGTTTATGGCCACTTTGTTTCAAGTATCTACTCCACATAAATTGCAAAAAGTATGATAGCAACAACAAAAATAAATAATTACCTAAAAAACAATAAATTGAAAATTTTAATATACAGTAGAACCTCGATTATCCGTGCGCGGTTAATCTGGGCTGCGGATTTTACGTGCAGCATCTAACGTTGATCTTCCGTGTGCGGATTATCCGTGGCTGGTCAGAGTTGATGCGCAGCCGTAGGTCTCCGGGGAATCCGCAATTATGTGTTTATTCTTGTTAACTTCAGTAGGTAATCAAAAGCATAAGCGCAACGTTTTAACTATAGAACAATCTTTTTATTTGTTGAAACCAAGTTTGTTTTATTCGTTTGACATATGTATTTGTCTAAATAAATTATTAAAAAATGAAAAATAAGGTCTTTCGCTTATCCGTAAAGCCTCGGTCCCGACTGGTCCATATAATCGAGGTTCTATTGTAAATTATTTTCCAACATATTTGTAACAATAATAATGGCAAGTAATGATGAATATCGTTGTAATCGTAGAAAACGACTACAAACAATTTTCAAAAACGTAACATGCATAAACATACCGTTAGTAGGGCTTGTAGGGTAGTATGCAGAGACAACCGCTTAGGAAGGCAATGGCTAAGCGCTCTGGAAAAAGTAGGTAGACTTTTGTTTCAGTTCGGAGCACAGGTAACATCCGAATTCAACCAAAAAATTTTCTACCTGCTTTTTCCAAAGCGCCTAGCCATTTCTTTTTTAAACACTGTCTCTGTATTTGACCCATAATTCGATTAAAAATGTTTAAATGCAACTTGTCTAGAAGATACAATATATTCGGTTGTTATTTTTACCCAATCTTTACCCAAAAGTTTGCTGTAGTTGTTTTCTATGATCACAATAGTATTACGAGGGGTATTCAGAATCTAATACCCGTTTTGCTTTTAAAAAAATACTATTGAGCCAATTGACAATGTAGAGTAGTATCCATAAACTGTATTCTTTGATAATAATATATTTTAAAAAATTTAAAAAATTATATCAATAAAAATTTTCCAGATTTATAAAGTGGGTAATTTTCCAAACAAAATAAAATTCACTACACTTTGACAAACATTGCTTTATAAATTCACCCTAAAATAAATATATTTATGAATTTTTAAACCCACCTTGATAGCTATAAGTTTTTTTTTCTATTGTAAAAAAAGAAGGCAAGTAAAATTTTGTTTCTGGTAATAAAACATATATCGGTAAATTTCAATACAGATATACATGTTCTTTGGAAATGAAAATTTTTGAAGTTAAAAAATAAAGCTACAAATGCAGTTAGCAAAATAGCAATAAAGTAAATGCTACTTTGTTAGGTACTAATAGAACTTAAATAACAATTTCTTACCGAGACTGTTTTAGAAGAGCATGATATGAACCAGAAGGTTGCCACACTTTGTTGCCAGTCAAGCGAACCCCAACAGAATATTCGGTTTGTTCCTAAAAATTGTAAATTAAATAACAAGTTATTTCATTCCAAAAAATACTGATAGGTACCTTTAATATTTTTTTTTCTTTAGTCAATACTTTAATGACATATCTGTAATCTTTTGAGTATTTATTTAAAAAGTTAGTTAAGCTGACCATAGAACTATTTATAAATGCTATGACAAACAAAATATAATTCAATACTTTTTGCCATATTGATTCCCCTGTAAAACACGTTTATTAAATTTATTTGCAAACAGAAATTTGATTGTAACTTCCAACATTGGAAAACGTTTCTCTTACTTGGTTCACTTAATTCACTTATCTCTTCGTCCTTACTGGTTCCTGGTTTTGGTTCACCATCCATGTCATAACTTTCGCTGTCTATGAGTGCTTTTCGTTCTTGTGATGGATGTTCAGCAATCTATACAAAAAAAAAGATTTATCAAACTGTTACGATTAAAATAAAGTTTACAACACTGAAAGCTGCAGTCGTGAAAATTGTGGATCAACTGAAAATTAATTAGACATTGTAAAGGAAAATAAAATTTACTGGAAACAAACAACTTTCTGGAAATAGTTTTTGATTAGTGATAAACGAAATGTTAGTAATGTAAATAAAAGCACATTGCATATGAAGTAAAATGAGCCAAATATACAAATACACAAAGCACATTTGTGATAATGTTAGTACACAAATTTTGTTAGTAACTCACTGTAGGAGGGGCAGAAAGGGGAGCGGACAGCTGTGATCGGGCAGACATATAAGAACGCTGCCTAGACAGCGGCATGCTAGCTCTTCTCCTAACATCATGATCTGGTGAATGCACTGCAGTACTGATATTTGTCTTCATGGCTGAACTTAGTAACTATAATATCAAAATAATGTATAACAAACCAATTACTTTTTAAGTTATTTTATAAACTCAAAATTTTATATCAAACTGAAAACTGGATATAAAAAGAATACAGAGCGATGCTACAGAAAAACAATATTATAAGCATAAATATATAGAAAAAAAAAATTTTTTTTAATACATTCATTTCACGGCTTCTATAAAAAAATATTGATTAAAAAGTTTTGGCAAGTTATGTAAGTCAACAGAAAAATACTTTTCATAGACTGGCTAGAAAAATTTCTAATATACTATACCCTCAATTAAAAAGTCGATTAGGGTAGGCTGTGATTTTAATTTTAAGTTGGCAACATTTATTAAATACATTCGAAATTTGAAAAATATTCTGATCACTGTCATACAATTTGCTTGTTGCCAAATTAATTTTAAAATCACAACCAACTCTAATTCACTTTTTAATTGAAGGCGCTGTAGAACTGTGAGAATACAATAAACAAATATTATTATAATATGGAAATGGTTACGACACAAAATTGTCAACTACAGTAAAACCTCAATTACCTGGCCCAGTCGGGACTGGGCCTTTGCCGGATAATTGAAGACACGGATAATCCAAAGACCCCATTTTTCATTTTTTAATAAAAATAACAAATAAAAAGGTTGTTCTATAGTTAAAACATAGCGCTTGCACTTTTGGCTAGCATCAAAAGTTACGTCTTGTACGTTTACATTCACCTACTGAGTTAACGATCCGGCTATTAAAAAATACACAATAAACAATTGGGGATTTCCCGAGACTAACGGCTGCGCTGCGGGCGGTCGGTCCCATGTGCGCCAGTTCTGGCCAGCAACGGGTAATCCATTTACGGAACATTATTATTATATATGCCGAATGGAAAATCCGCAGCCCGGATTAACCGCGCACGGATAATCGAGGTTCTACTGTACTATTGTCCAGTTTACAAGTTCCTGTTGAAATATGATCTGATTTTTACAGTATACACATGAGAAGTTCCAATTCTAAACTCACTTTTACACAAAGATTGTGTGTAATTTTCATTACCTCATGTAATATGTAAGAACAATCAGAATCCATTTTTCTTGAAATTCAATTTGTAATACTATTTGGTAGAGAAATTTGTAAGCTTTCAAAATATGCTCATGGATTTTATGAGAAAACGGTGCAAGTTCATCAAAATAACGAGTAAGGTTTCGAACCTTGTCGGAATATATAGGAATTTCAAACATTAAAACTCGAATATCTAGACAAGGCAAAAATGTGACTCTATTCGTTCTTCCCGAGAAACCCTTCATTTCTTACCTCTCCAACAGTACGTCTTCTTGGTCCAGGTCTCTTTTCTGTAGTATCTTTTTCTTCCTCTTCATCATCATCTTCAGCTTTCATATCTTCTATGAGGTCTAACTCTTCATCATCTAGCTCATCAAACATGTAGTAGTCACCAGAACGAATTGCTGTGAAAATAATTAAAAATGTACTGTAGATACTGTAATTAATAAAAAATTCTTATGTCTATACATATGTACATCATGAAGATTAGCATTAATGTGTAAAGCAGAAATTATCTGTACATAAACTGAATTCTGTTATTATACATAAAGTTCATCGATTATGATTTAATAGGTACGTAATAATTACAAAAATATTTTATGTATAATACAGATTTTGTGGAAAAAATAATAAAATTATTAGTGTCTTTTAAAGACTAATTAATGTCCTATTGACAACCCAACACATTAGAGCAGTATACATTGTTGTTAATTACAGCTGGAAAACATGTAGTACATTTAATTCATTAGATTAGAACTAATAAGCCACGGACATAAATGGTTCACACTGCAACCTAAGCAATATTTGTTACATATTAGCTGTTAAGCAAGACTTGTGAGACCATATCCTGGAAAATAAAATTTACCAGACTTGTATGATGTTGGGTAACGTTTCATGTATGTCGGTCTATCAGAACGAAATATTCCATCTACAAGAAAATAAAGAAAATGTTTATACAAAACCAAAACAAAAATTAAGAAATCGCTAAATTAATGTTCAAAAAAATTCACATCTTGTAGAAAAAATCTTAAACTCAACAAAAGGGCAGACAACTAAAAATTGTGTATGTACAAATATCGTACTGAGTAGAACATTCCGTGGCAATAAAAAAATTCCAACTAGAAAAGCATATTTACTGCACCATAAAAGAAAAACGAAAAACTGAGAGAAATCCAATTACATGTATGATGACTTAATGGTGACCGAGATGAATAAGAAATAATGCTCTGTCTGGGGGTAACCAAACTTCCTTGCATCCATGGAGGACCAATACTTGTTTGACGAACGGTGGCTATACGAGTTTCATTCACAACTTCGGTATATGGAGGTGCAGCATCATATGGTGGTGGAGAAAACACAGGAAAGCTATCATCAGGAGATGGTGCACGCGGATTAAGTTCCGAATTTGGAGGAGAACTGAATGACATACGTTGAGGTTCTAAATACCCTTCTAATGAAACAGTCATTATGGCAGAATAAGGAGACGGTGCTTGATTTTGAAGAATAGAGGAACCTGCATGCGGAGTTAATGGTGCTTGTTCATCTTCATCTATAGGGGTATGATAACCTGCAGGCGGTGTTTGTTGCGACGTTGCTGAAGTACAGGAGGATAAAGAAGGAGAACGCTGTGCCTGTGATCGGCCTAAGAAATTTTTATTACTGTTTTGTTTATAAAAACAAAACAAAACAAAACAAAAAATGCAAATGCAAAGAAGTACAATTGCAATACATATTTCAAAAATATCATTTAAACATTTCTGTAAATTAACTTTAAAATAACATTTCCAACCTTCAATCAGAAGTTTTTTATACTAATTGTTTTATAAAAAAAAAATTCTTACCGACAAAGTGATTTGTTGAATCTTTATAACTGGGACCTTGTATTTTTTGTTGATTAGCTTTAATTCTATCCATTTTTGCTTTTATCTTTTCCAAAATTCGTCGCTCCTGCTCTTCTTGCTCAGTCATTCTTTTATCTCTTAATTCTTCTATCAATTCAGCTCCTACAAAAAAATCATCATTAGAGAATTTACTACAATAAATATATGTTAGAATACCTCTAGATGCCAAAATAGTAGTTGCTTTAGTTTCATCAACCACATGGAAAAAATTATAGCTATTGAAAATTCTTCGTTGCAATATCAGAAATGCAAAACAAACACCATCCCAGGCAAGTCCAATATATTCTCTAGGTACAGCGCATTTATTGGGATCCACAATGCCTGCTTTGTTAGTTATGTCTTCAAATTTTTCGACACAACCTATGGCTAGTAAGTGAACAAGCCAACAAGTGCTTTCCATTATTTGTTCCGCATAAACACAACCCACAAACTGCAAAAATGTCTTTATGAAGATAACTACCACATTGTAACCCAATAACCAATTCCATCTATAACATTAATTTAATTAACTTCAATCTAAAGTATACGAGAATAATTTACAATTTTAAAATAGATGGTATAGGTCGTAAATAAAGATCTGATCCGTGCCATAAGAAAACAAATGATCCACCAAGATAGCCAATTGAAAAAAGACTAACTCGATTAGTTCCAGCTAAAAATACAATTGCCAACGTTATCCACATGAAACTCAAAAATACGCCTCGTTTAAAAGCATCCAAATAGGATCTAGAAATAACACAAAATTTCAAAGTAAAACAACAAAAGTTACTCTACACAATTAATTAATCATGTAGATAAATAATGAATACCTAATGTAAGTTACATAATCTGGTACGGGGTTTATAAAATCTTTTTCTTCTGCATGTTGTGTAATAGTATCATTAGAACCCCCAGGATAATCTTGACCAGCATTTCGTCTTTCAATGCGGAATGCAACTGATTGTCTTGATACCAACAGTAACAGTATAAAATCACATAATAATTTTTTTACTGGAGGTGGGTATATTATATCCATAAGAAACATCCATTCTTGCAAACGTCGTAATATATTATCATTTTTCCACGGATAGTCTACAAATAATTTATGCTAGAAATTACATTGAATAAATATACCTACCAAAAAGAATCAAGTTAAAGCATCTCTTTTAGATAACATTTTATGCTAAAAATTATAACACAATATTATAATGAAATATATAAAATGCTATTAAGCAGTTGAATTAAAATATTTAGTTAGTTATTAAATTTTTTGAATTGATCGATTACAAGCTTAATTTTAATCTTAAATTAAATAAAAACAATTACTTACCAATGCATATGTTAGGCGGTAAACCAATAGCCATGACATATTGTATAGGTAATAATATTGCAATAAATGCAAGATAAAAATTCCACACCTTTGACAAAGTACTTCTATCCATTGAAAATAAAATACACAACCATATTGCATATAAAACTGAATACACATCCATTCTAAAACCTATGAGTGCTACGGTTGCAATTAATGATATCTACAAGAAAAATTTTACTAAACAAATTAATAACGTGCTAATGAACATACTTCAACTCCAAATTTATAGAAACCAAAATTAGCCAAATATTTTAAACAATTCTCAACACTTTTATCAGCATCCGCCCTTTTAATTTTTGGAAACATAAAGAATGCTCTAGTTGTTGGTTTGCCTCTGGCAATTCTGTAATTTTCTTGACGTACTAAAACGACAGACCATACTGTTGCTACCATAATGAAGATAATGTTCCATCGCACTAGTTGTGGCAATGAGTTACCATTTGTTTTATTGAAACCAAGCCATGTTGCCGTATTGTTTGTTAAATTCTGTAAATAAGCGAATTTTAAAACTGCTTTGTTTAAATTACTCTAAATAAACTAACATAGCAAGTCACATTCCAGGCATCATGTTTGACAAATTCAATTTGATAAATCATACGCAGCAGCAGCAATACTGACACGAGAACAGAACTTGCATAAATAGCAAAAATTTGTACTGGTCGCCCAAAACTGAATGCCAAAACAAGAAGAAGGATAATCAAGAAATATATTGCACACTTATCATAAATACACAAAAGCATGGCGACAAACAAAACAATTTTGGGCATGTGTATTTCTAAGAACAAATATATTAAATTGATAATCTTATGTATGCGTATTAACCAAATTCGGAAAAACTCCTGTATATGCTTTGACGAGACATCTGCAAGTAAAATAGTATCATTAACATTTCGAGTAATTTAGTAAATTCTATTAAATTTTTTTAAAATGCTATAAGTGGATTTTATAATGAATACACTTACTTCCAATTTCACTGATATCAAATCGAACAGTAGTATCAGTTTTATCACTGTTTGGATCCCAAGGTGCTCCTTGTGCTGAACTCGCAGCTTCAGAACGAGTTTCTATGATACTATTATTTTTAGGATTTGAAATTTCCATAAAATCTTTGTGGAAATAATGTAATTGTATAACAGTTATAACAACAAATACAGTTGGTGTTACAAGTCTTATAAATAATTGTTTTGTCTCGTAAGTTTCTAAACCTATATCTTCTTGCCTGAAATAACATTTATTTAAACTTATAATTGATCATAGAAGTGAGATGAAGAGTGAACAATTTGCCCTAATTTAATTAATCAGTAAAATATTTCTTATTTCAAATCAGACAAGATTAATAATTAACTTACTGTTTTTTAGGAACATGTAAATATTCACTCCAATACCTTGGAAAGTTTTTAAATTGATAAGTATACACTAAAATTAAAATTATCATAGAGTATATAATAACGGTTAACCAAAACCCAAACATGACTTTTCTCCACATTCTAAATGATAACTGAAAATGAAAATACTTAAAACAGCCTAGTGATTTTAAAATGCTTACATACCTGAAAACTTAAAATAAATATTAAAAATAGAGCCATATAAATTATTCGAAAACCAGTCATGCGCTGTCCTGTAATAGCAACAGCAAATAATGTAGCTGCAACTGCCCATATCCAAAATTTAGTTAAAAAGTTTTTTACAACTTGACCAATTATTTCTAATATTTTACTGCCCTTTTCTTGTTCTTTAGATACCCCTGTAATTAATTGAATAAATTTCATTACAGTGAACTAATTAATGAATAAGTAAATTAAATATTTTAATATACAAATAAATTAAATAGGAACAAAAATTTATAGGTAGACATTAACATCTTAACTGCTACTATTGCATAGTAGTTAATATGATAACACACACTGAAAATTTGACATTTGTATCACACAGGATGGCCATAAAAATATGTGATCCAAATACAATGAATTACATTTACCATTGAAGTTGGGTAGTTGGATTTATCATATTTCTAAAGTGTTGTTTGTTCCAAAGGTAAGGCGATCACCGATGTTTATGGCCAGCCTGTATAATAAAGATTTTGATAATAATATAATAATGGTATTGTTGCTAATGCAATAATAGTAGTTTAAGTGATTTCATAATACAGAAGTGTTAACCACAAAAAGAAAAAACGGATTCAGTCCTGAAAAGCATCTCTATGCCTTTAATTTAGTGTTGCACTGACCTGCATTCAATCTAATTAAACTCCACATGATAACCAAGTTCGTTTTAAAATTTTAAAAATCATCAGGTGTTTTTGGTGTAACATACGTACTGTATAACATGTGAAAATAAAAATTAGAACACTTTGGTAACACGGTGATCTTTTCTATTAAATATGAATAGGTATTTTTTAAGTTAGATAACTGCCACCAAAATACCATCAATCTTTTAAATACGAAATTTTCTTTTTTTGTTTTGCTTGCAAAATGGCGCAGAATAGCCTTGTTTATTCAAATTCGGTTATTGCATTCTTGTGAAATATGCAGTAACGAATAAAGACACATCATTACCTGTGGCTGTTCCTACAGTAACTTGTAGAGGTGCTACTATATCTGCAAGAGTGCTACTTTGCCGAGCTTCTTGTCTTTCTTTCATGAATTGTCTTAATGTGATCCAAAACATTGTAGTGTACAAGCATTTAACCAATAGAGAAACACATGGTAGTTCAGTAATTTTCACAAAACCTATTTGATTGAAATCAACACCATCAATCACTGAAGGCAATTCAGCTTCAGTAAGATCCATTGAAAAAATGTATGCGGATAATAGAAGGAACCATGCATAAATTACTAAAAGTGGACTACAATATAACATAGATCTTCTCTGATTTGGAATCATCCATAATATGTTTGCCCACAGTAAAAGTACAAAAGTGATCCAGCTGTGGTACGTGATGCTCCATGCCTAAAATATTTAGTTATTGAAGTCAAATCCTGAATAGTAAGAATGAAAATGATTATAGACAATAATTGCCGAAAGTGGGATAATGAGTTTTGCAAATAATTTTTTTAACAGTAAAGCTGGAAAGTAATCAAAACTGGCTACAACTATAATTTAAGTATTTCTGATTTACACTCACCATCATAATAATATTTGTTCCAATATATGAAGATCTTATAATAACTTGTACAATCGATTCCAAAGCAAAAACTACGTTTTCAAATAGGCCTGGTTTATATTCTTCTTCTGTAGTACCTTAGAAATCAGTGCAGTCACAGTGTTGAAAAAGAAAAACAGACAGCAGTGGCCATATTATTCTTACCTAGTTGTTGCATTGGAATATCATCTTGACCTTCTGTAACAGTAACACTTCCAGTAGAATCTTGTAATACATTTGCAGGTCGCTTACTTTGTGCTCCATATTTCCTTGAAGGACTAACTCCTCTAATCAACTAAAAGTGAAATTATATAGTTTAAATTGTAATCACAAAATTAACAACTGAAATCAAATTTGAAATGAAAAATGGCATGAAATGATATAACTCGAGCACAAGTGCAGAAAACATGAGTTAATAAAAAAGCTGACAACTTAAAAGAAAATAAAGAATACATACTGGGCTAGTTTCACCGGGAATGGCTTTTTCTTTCTGAACCTAAAAATCAGTATAGCTAAGCATCACATCATGAACAAGTTAGCATTAAACTTAAAATTAACTGCAACAGAATATAAAAATGTAGAATGAGATAATGCCGCTTTAAATAAAATAAAATAAAACAGAAGTTATTGGTGCTGATAAGATCAGAAGATTGGGGCTAAATAAGCTTACACGGACTTTCCTAGTAGCACTTTGCCAACGATGGCGAGTAGTGCCAGATCTCATTAAATTCTTGTTAGATAAGCGATTTGATAATTGACGTGTTAAAGGCCCATTAAAGCTACCATCCAAGCGAGAAAATGCACCCTGTTTCTTCTGTGTCTGTAAGAGTCAGTTATTTGAGTTAGTTAGAAATTACAATGTAAGGAGAAAGAATCCAGTAGTTCTGTTTGGAAATTGATGAAATGAACAATTTAATATTCCATTAGATCGAGTAATTTCCTTTTAACAATATAAATTGGTGATTTAACCCTTTGATGCGCGCGACTGAAGTTATTGAAAGAAATAATTTTGTTCTTAGGAAATAATATTTAGATCTTACACCAAGTACATTTTCCAAGTTAATTTTTTTTTCTTGGTTTTTTAGAGGTGTATTTGCGACTTCGTATATTTTTACCGTGCTTCTTTATTTTCATCTAAAACGACATTCAGTGTACAGTGTACAGGAATTAAATTAATGATGGCAAAAATACTTCCCACCGCCCATGAAAGGGTTAACAAAAATGATTAAAAATATACATAGTTCCTGCAAATAAATTAATTTTTTGCTTTGAAATACTTTTACAATCAGAACTTGAAGCGTAATTACAGGTTTCTTAGTTTATTATACGCAATGAAAAATGAATGTAACATCACCAGATAAAAGTATCCATGCTTTTAAAGTTTTCTGAAAATCGGAAACACATCTTAAAATTTTTATGCTGTAATGAATTAAGTTTTAATTCACAATACAAGGGCCAATTTTACCAACGTCTCATAAAGTTGATCACTGATTAAATCCGTAGCAACAGTCGTTGCAACTATAGCTACGATTGTTATTAACTATCCATTAAGCTAAGTAACGTTGGTGAAATCGGCCCTAAGTATTATAACATCATTGTTTAGATAAACATTAGTATAGGTAGAAAGTTTTAAGCATAAATGAGAATTACAGTTGGTTATTAACAAATGATTTAAAATTAGTACTTACAAAAATACCTATAATATACCGGAACTGTCTCAACACTCTAATGGCGAGTTTATATATCGATACCTTTTTGCCAAAGTATCGTAAGTAACATTTTGAGCTAAATTGATATTTTACATCTATTATAAGTATCGGACGTAAATTCGTGTTCTGACAAAGTACTGTAACCATTAGTTTATTCTTTATGGTGATAAAAACACAATTAACCTATCGTAAGTACCTTGAGACAACAAAGTTGTCTCCTGTAAAATTTGCTAGATGTGGCTTACGATACTTTGGCAAAAAGGCATCGATATGCACTGAGTTGGTGGCGCCAGTTCTCAAATTACTGAACGTGTAAACGTTTTCTGGCGCGCTAGTGTTTTCATGCATGCACACCAGAAAACGTTTACACGTGCAGTAATTTGAGAACTAGCGTACAAGTAGCTACTGGCGCCACCAACTCAATGCATGTATAAACTCGCCATAAGGACCGGTTACAGAAAGAAAAATTAACAAGATGTTAGCTAACAGCGTTGTTAAGTTGAAGGTACCAAAGAGATGCCTGTGTTTATGTACACAAATCAAGTATTATGTATCATTGGTTATTTTTGAGCATCTCTGTGGCAACGTAAACTCAACAACGTTGTTAGTTAATATCCTGTTAACTTTTCTTTCAACAACCGGGCCTAAATATAAAGCTTTATCATTAGTTTTTAAGTTAGTTCAATCGTGTAAATACTTGTATGCAATAAATAGAAAAAAAAAGTGATTGCAGTAAAAATATCACATTGTATTTTGTTACTTTTTGTTATACAAAATGTTTACAGAACTTTAGAATTTTGCAAATAACGACAGAAATTAAGGACAAAAATGTTACTACTATTCTTTACGTATAATTTTAGGGCATAAGGCGAATGAAGGTAGTTTTTTTCTGAAAACTTATGATCCATCATGTTATAATTTTAATTATTGAATTCTTTTAGCAGAATTGAATGTCAAGCTTTTCTTGCGTCGATTGTTAGGTATAGATCCGCCATAATGATGTTCTTTAAATTATAATTATCTTTAGGTGACTCAAAATCTTTACAATTTCAAATTGATGCATTCTTGTTAAAACAAAATTCTGAAGTATCTACAAACGTTTAAAATATTCATTTTTAAACAGTAGGGTAATTCCTGTTTTTAG
The DNA here is from genome assembly GCA_949768715.1 of Dascillus cervinus. Classification (NCBI taxonomy): domain Eukaryota; kingdom Metazoa; phylum Arthropoda; class Insecta; order Coleoptera; family Dascillidae; genus Dascillus; species Dascillus cervinus. The sequence goes on along the minus strand of OX458322.1, from coordinate 11,987,352 downwards.
TCTATTTTTGTAAATGTGATCTGTTATTATCCAATCGATGACTATACTTACTTGTGGCATTAAAAGCAATTTTGATTCAATTGCGAGTATATAATATAGAAACAGCAACGCTATGGGGTTGAGGTAAGTAGCCCATTCGACATCGGCCCATATAAAATTGCGAGGATCTGAACAATTCACACTTATCATTGGTGTCAGGCCAAAATACCTAAATAATAAGAGTAATATATTAGTCTAAAAAACATTTTACTTTTAAGTTAACAAACCTAGCATAAGTACTATTTTGTTCAAGAAATTCCTGAGGCCACTGAAATTGATAGGCGTATAAGACACATATGTGTATAAAGACTAATGCGCACACACAGCGTGTTAATATAGCAAAACCTTTTCTTAATTCTTTGTAACAAGCCCACCATGTAGCGGCTGATAGAAATACGAGAAAATAAATACCACCCGTTATTGAGGGCCTCAATACTGCTGCCACACAGAGTGCAATCAGACTTAAGTAACGCCCTGCAAAAAATATACTCAAATGTGCTTCCTTCCATTTAAAACTTTTATTTACCAACTGCTGCAAAGAGGCTGAAGCTTCTTTTTCTAGTTCTTATCTGAGGAACTACTTCACCTTGTTCTCCGTCTTCTGCTATTCTTCCAGCTACTAATTTGCTGCATAAGACATATATAGCAATGGAGCCTATGAACATGCCAACTTCCGGGGCTAACCATGCTATTGCACTCGTTGCAGAGATGCCATCCAGTTTTACTAACCCTACATGGCGCAGTATTTTTTCTAAAGTTTCGCAATACTATGTAAAAACAGAACAAAACATTTAGTCACAACTTCAAATTTATTTATAAGGTAAGGCGATGGGGAACTTTAATTTTCCAAAACATTATGGGAAAAATAAAACGCTAAACGAGAAGAATTTTTTTTAAAAATATTTTTAATTTCGAAAACGTACTGAAATTGTCCGTTCCTTAATTTTTGAAAATATATAAAAATAAAATAAAAAATTGCAGAAAATTGAAGTGCTATCGCAACTCGAAGTTTTTTTTTTAATCAATAGTAACATGTACTCCATCATGAAGCATGCAGTAGAGCAACTTTTCTAGCTCCTTCATATTTTCAATAACAATAACAATACAAAATTAGTTACGATCCAATTACGATACTTTAATTACGAGCCAAGTTTTTCTAATCGAAAAGTCAAATACAGGTTGAAAATTAATTACATTCTACGTAAAAATAATAACTGCTTCTACAAATGTAATTACATAAGAATACATAATAATTATTATTATGAATATGACCATTTTGTATTTTCTAACTTCATACTATTTCGGACGTAGCTTTCGATATGGAAAACTTTGATTCAGTTTTGAACATACATGTAAAGTAAACGTTAAGCAATTGTGTCAAAATTGTATTATTAAATACTCGTAAGTGCTAAAATAAATTTAAAAAATAGATTTCACAGTCTTCTAGGTTGTACAGTATACAATTTTTCAATCGTATCGTATAATATCTAAATATAGGATAATAAATTGTGCATAATATTCATATCATGAGATTATACGTGCATCGACAACCAAGTCAAAAATTATGGTTTGAAATTATTGGTCTCATAATTAGTCGAAGAGTTTTAAAATTATAAGAAATTAACAGTATTGAAATTTGACAACGCTGTGTAACTTGAATATAAGCGGAGACATGCATTTCGTTATTCTTGACAATATACTGCCATTCTGTTTATAATGCTAAGTTATCATGGCCAGCTAAATTATAAAGAGCATTGTAAAAGACAATATTATAACTAAATTTCTATTAAATTATTTATTATATTTGTTGAACTAATAGTTATTTATTTAACTTAAATGAATTTTGAAACAAATCATAAACTTTGGCCATTAACAACTAGGTACATAATAAAAAGGTTAACACTAAATAGAGATTAGCGTTTTTCTTGATTTTCAACGAAGATTCGCGTGATGTATGTACATATTATGCGTCATTTACAATCACCCTGTACATTTACAATACGCCTTGCATAACAGCATACCAAATTATTGGTTCGTAGCAATTTTTGTATTGTAACACTCAAAGAAAAAACATTTATTCTGCCTTTAATGCAAACGTAGATGCAACTTTATAATAAAATCGCCGGTGTAAATAATATTTAATGAAATATTGAACTTACCGTCAAAAATTCTCCATAAGGTGGTAATGAGAGCAAAACAATTTGAAAAGCCAGCTGTGTTACAGCCGTTAGAGTTGATGCAGCTATAAGCATTTTGAGGTAGATTCCGGTACATCCTAGCATAGTATGTGTTGTTGGAACTGGCACGAATGGTAAATATAGTAGAAATAAGAGGTAGATGGCTGATAATCCAGATGGACGAAAAATTATACCTGTGAATAAAATGTAAATTAAAATCTACGTACAGGAAAGTTAAATGGTGATGATGACCACTCCAACTTTGCACAACTTGAGGCCCTTCCCGCTTTAAGACCACGTTACATTACACTATGGTGCATTATTGGATTAAGAGGAGTGAAATTGAAAGAACAAATTACAGTAGAATATTTCTAGCAAGTCGTTTTTGGCAGCACGCGAATTTGAGTATTTTTAACGTTTGTACAATGAGGAAATCGCGCGCTGATAAGAACTGTTTGTAGTAGAACCAAAGAAGGTGGGCTAATACACAATGAAAAATACAAAAATTCTGATAAGAACTACTGTTGTTATTACTTCCATAAATATAATACAACGGAATAAAGCTGTTTAGACGTACAATAAATGTAATTAACGAAAATTAGATATTATGACACGCAAATCTAATAAACCGTTTCGACAATATGGCGACTGCCTATTTTCCATAATTTAATCAGCGTAAAACCGGCCTGCTGTCAGTCAATCATAGATTTATCTTTTGGCACGATATTTTTGAATTGGACAAAAAATGCCACACGACGTTCGAGTTTTCCACAGGCTGTTAAATTGATTATTTTAATTTCTCATTTCATAGGGTAAATAAATAGATATATCATATCAGTACAGTAGACTGCAAATTATCCGGCTCTCCATTATCCGATCTTACGAATCCGTTCGCAAGCGCTGATTTCACCGTATCGATTAAAAAATAGTCACATAATTGATTTGCAAAAGGTCAGTTTTCAGTTTGCGTTATTTTCCAACAGGTGGGTGGTTGGGTGTTTCAACTATTCTGTGTTATTAGGCAAAGAAACCAGACTAATACCGGAATCAGAACGTCCCAGAAGCACTACAAAATATGAAAATCGAGCTCTTCAACTTTCTGTTCTGATGAACCGATTTTGAACTTTGCGGGAAATTGTAAACTTGCAGTTTACCAAAATAAAAAACTTTTTTAAATGCATTAAATAAGAATTAAAATAAGAATAAGACGTGTACCCGCCTACGGTTAACATGGTAACATACCTGATAATTAGAAGACAGGTAACTATGATAATGACAGAATATAAATTAGATTGTGCAAGTTATAACACCACAGGACTCGCTTGGGAAAAATTAAAGGGCAAAAATTATGAAAAAATGTACATTTTTTGTAAAATGCTGTTGAGAAAAGTTGTCCAACTGGTCAGTTTTTTCACACGTATTTCTGAAACACCCTGTATTTCACAACTTCATAATTATACATGAACAAGATTACCATAAAATCATGATATTAATTTGGTAACTAAATGTAGCGTAAACACTAATGTATTATAAATGTAAATAATTAATGCAGGTAACATAAAAAAGTTATATCTGATAATGTTACTCGCACGATTGCGACAGCGAATAAATGTTTAATGTAATTTATAATTTTCTTTTTTAAGTGACATTAATTTAATTGACTTTTACTGTTTTAAGCAAAACCGATCTCATATCAACAAAAACTGTTGCATACAGTGAGCAAAAAAGTTGAATAATATTAACGCAACGATTGAAAATTATTTAAGTAGTCAATGTAACATTATTAATCGAACTTTATGTACACATTTTTCAGAAATAAATAGGCTGTAATACTACATTAGGTCAGTTTATTAGAAAAGAATCGACCTTTCAAAGATCCAGTAAAATAAATTCTGAAATAACAGTGTATCAAACCGTTCTTCCATTAGGTAAATCAATGAGGGGACTGTTCCATTCATAAATGGAAAACACCTTTCGGTGTAGTAAGATCTGCCAATAACCTTTTGTTAGCTAAGGGTGTGGGCAATTTCCTTCACAACGTTATATAACAAATTCAATTTACACCATAGATGTTACATATGGTAGGTACTACATCACAAGTACATTGAAAAAGGCAAATTCTTTTAATATTGGATAAAAGTGAGCAACATTTTTAACTTATAATACTACCTACTGACAAATCTTTAATAGATATTTTATGTCATCAAAATGTTTAGGAATTAAATCGCTCTGCAAATCTCGGTAATGACATTAATGAGAAGAAAAAAACTACTATAAAGGTATATCAAACTTTTCTTAGGAAAGTGCAGTGCAGGAAAGTCCCATCTACCAGGGATTCATTTTAAATACAAACGCCTAGCACTTATATTACACTACTGACTACTGACGGACGTTATATAATAGCACAGGCGCTAACAACTCAACATTTTGAATATTAAAAGGGCCACGTTGGGCATCATTTCAACAGTATTTCATTTTTTACATACTCGTTTTTATAAGGCCTCTGCCATGACTGCATTCTATACAATCATATTAATTTAAACTTAAATTAATTGTTTTATTAATTCATGTCACTTCAACCCATTAGTGAATGAAGTCTTATTTTTTTGAAATTATTAAAATCGTTGGAATGTGCGTGCATTGCAAATCTGATTCACCAAAAAATAAAATGTAGGCGTCCATTAAAAGATACATTATTCACTAATGGGTTAACATAACCTAATAAGCTACACAAATATTCAAAGATATATTTATGTAATTTAAATTAAAATAGGTCACATTAATTTCACGGGTTCCCTCGATCAAGTTTGTTTTTAATCTCTCTGTATTAAGACATCTGATACTGTACAGAAAAAATATCCATTTATAACTACAGTATTGTTATCATTTTGCTTTATGAAACACTAGGTAAAAATGTCATAACAACAAACCATTTGTGCACCGATAGATACAGCATACCTACTTTTTTAAGGTCAGGATAAAATACCATAAACCCCTTTACAAAGTCGGTCAAATGCAAAAGGACGACCGTTTCGTCCTAATGACTGAAAAGATGGTAGAAATATCAGGACAAAGAGAATATTTTATTTTTATTTTTTACTCATTTTGTTATTTACGGAAAGTTTATATAAAAAATCTACTAAAAATATTTTAGATTAGTTTTAACAAAAACAGAATACTAGTAATTATCTCAATATGGAAGGCGCGGAAATATATTTTATCGCCTAAACAAATATTTGCATAACAAATTAAAACAACAAAACATTAATAACGACGTAATGACCCGAAAGTAAATGAACGGAACATCAATATCACTTAAAAAAGGTAAAATGAAGCCGAAATTACTAACGGATATGATGTCAGCTTTCCTTGAAAGTGAATTATCATATTATATCTAAAGTCCCAGAGTGTTGGCCACTGCACGCCGCTCCGTGACGGTGCACGTCGTATACAAGAACATTTTCAATGTGTGGTCATGTTTATTTTTATTGAGGTCATCCAAAAAAAAAAAAAACGTTCAAATTTAAAAATACTGAATGATTACTGATGCTAGTATTGGCGCAAAGACTCCGTATTCACGATTTCAGTACCCACCCAACGGCGGATCTAAGTTTTTCGGGGCCTAGGGTTTATTGAACAGCAATAAGGCCCTATTTTTTGTTAGATACGAATCTTTAAATTGGGGTTTAAAATTCATATTTAATAACATCAATAATAATAACAATAATTCAATTTTTGTGAGCTCCTTCAAACTTGGAGGCACAGGGCTTAAGCCCTATGTAGATCCGCCATTGTCAGTATCAGCGGCATTTCGCAGAATAAACGTAAGCCCCGCGAATAGGGAGGATATATGCAGCATTTTGATAAACGAGTTGCTGGAAAATCTGTGTTAAACGAAAAGATATGGCAAGAAACGAAACTGCAACACAGATTACATAAAGAATGAGTAAAATGTGAAGCAACCACTATGAGATCATACAACTAAAAAAGGTGAAATATGTGTGCTTATGCAACAGCAATAGACACTCCGCTAGACGTTATGAGTTCAAATCCAATAATAACACAGAGTCGTTAAACCCTTACGTTCAATCCCATTGCAACCATTTTGATTTTGATACTTTTGTTTTCATTACTTTTTGTATATTTCTGAATTAAAAAATCCTTATGTAAGAACGAATTTGATAAGGCACACACAACCTTTGACATTTCACAATGATTTCATTATGAATCATGCATATAAATAAAACATTTTTTACAAAAAAAATCTGATTTGGAACAGGAACTTAGTTTCATATTTTAATAATAAAATTGAATGAATCACAAAAACAAATAGGTATGCAATATTAACTATTACTCAAGTTGCGATTGGATTAAACTAATTTAATTTAATTATTTACTTTGATACTCATGTATAAAGTAAATTAAAAAACCTAAATGAAACTTTAATTGCCTAGAAGTTGCTGGCTGTTAATGAATCAGTTATTTTCTGAAACTACTATTACACGTTACGCCTACACTTGTTCTAGTGAGCAAATTTAAATTTAAGTTCAATTAGCTTTCCGTAGACACTAAGTACAGCCAAAATATAATCACCTACATTCTATATCTACATTACAAACATAACACACAGTATAGTCTAGACATGGCCACATTTTTTCACTGACGAGCCATAATTTGATTACAAACCACGTGGCGGGCCTATACAGGTGGTCCATCGTATAGCATTTTTGAGATAAAGTCATTTTTCAGTAGTCAAAAAATTTTCAAAATTGGAAACAATATTTTTCAATGCCACACTACACAATGACCGATTTTTATTTTATTTTTCTTAAATTAAATTAGTGTGACTATAGCCAACGTAAGTTAGGCAGCCAATATAATTACAGCAATTTGGAAATTGAAAGTAGGATATTTTATAACGCGATTCGAAAGTGGATGATATCGGCGAGTGTGAACTTTAAGGAACGCGGCCTAGCCGAGTAATTGAAGTACACGAGCAACACGATATTCCCACTTTTGACCAAGTTATGAACACTATTTTTCCTGTGAAGTAACTGAACTTTTTTTCAAGTTTTATTAAAAACATTTATGACATTATGACAGATTTATTAAAATATGTACTCGACGAATGCAAATTAAATGTCGAAATTTATGAAAACTGCAACATTTTGTGAAAAAGAGCACTTGATGAATGCAAACTGTGAGAATATATTAATTTCACTCCCGTATGATACAAAAAATTTTCGAGTCCACTAATTTCTGTAATTTACGAGTATATTAGTTTGTTTGAATTTGAATTATTTGTATCGCAATTGGACGCACATTTTGTGGGAACTTTCGACAACAAAATGAAAGAAAATTGCTTTTTAAGCTAATATTACGAGACGCGGCTCTGCATATAGCAAGAAGGTTGCCATTTTGAACATCTAATGTAATTTCAAGGTAATTAGGAAGTTTTCCATTGTGTTTACAAAAATCCAATTTATTAAACCAAAGTTTTCAAGTGAAAAATACCTGCTGGTGATTTGAACCTACGAGGTAAGGGCAACGTGTAATTGATAAGGATATGAATTTCTATTGGTTATTTTAAATTTGAGGCGTTAGTCACCTTCAGTAACCTTCTTCGCAACACTTATTAATTTGAAATCGACGGTTCTATCAAAATTTTAAATTTCGGTTTTTTTGGTTTAGACCATTAAAAAAAAAACTTAATTTTGTTTACAACTTTTAAAGTTTTATTCAAAAAACAACTACGTAGTACGTATGTAAACTTTAAAAAATAAAATAATGGATGATTGTAGCAATCTTTAATAAATCCTTAAACAACGAGAATCGACTATTATCCCCAGGTTGCGGACGGGATTTGTGGGCACAAACAACTAACTTTTGAACAAAAATAACGTAGTATTTATCAACAACGACAAATTTAAAAAGTTTAACAAACACAAAGTTGTTGAGGTTAACAACTAATTAAATTTTCACAAATAATTACTTTACAAAAACCAATATGGTTTACTTAAAAAAAACAAGTGCTTTAAACCTTGAAAGTAATGACCTAAAAAGCACAAAAATTATTTGGATTTATTTGGCTTTATAGCGTTCTGGCGCCCTTAAAAAATTATCAGGCGGCTGAATGTCGTGGGTCGTAGTTTGGGCACGGTTGGTATACTCGGTGATGACCGATCAAACGATACCCTACAGCAAAAATCAAAGTCGGATAAAACTTTGTGAGCAATAATATACAGAGTGGTTCTAAACATCCCCGAAGATTTTAAAGGGCGATTCCTTGACTTATTTTAAGACATAAAGTTCATATGAACGTATATCGTACACCGTCTAGGTTTTAAGATACAGGGTGTAAAGGTCGAGAAAAATTTAACAATATTTAAAGTATACAATAACCGAAAATGACAAGAATTTTTATCATGACTTGTTAGACTGTGTTCTTCTTTTAAAATTTAATGTTAATAAATTTAGTTAGAAACTTCTTGACGTTACAATATACAAATTTCAGACGATTTTTTTTACGAGTAGGCCATATCTTTTCAAATTTTAGTTGTTGGAATTATATTTTATCGTTACATCCATAACCTTGACAAGGTAGTAACATCTCACTTTCATTTAACTACTTGAAAGTATTTTAAAAAAAAACGCAAAACTTAAAACGAATATGTAATTTTGTATTTAGTATTTTTAGTAATACATATACCAAAATATTCAGTCAGTAAGTGATACGGCATTATTGGTGACGAGTAACATTTTTTTCTGTCACAGAAACAACTTGTAATGTGAGTCACTAAAATATGGAATATCTAAGCAACGTTCACATTAATAAATTGTGTCGTCTGAAATTTAATTTCGTTTTCTGTACATATCGTCGGTTACGAAGTGACACCTCGTAAGTCCCATTTACCAAACTTTACAGAAGAAACAAGAAAGGGTGTTGTTACTATGGTTTGGTACACAAATCTTTTACAAGTTAAAACTACGAGCACTATAAAGAACTCATCAAATTATCAAATTAGATATGACCGGCATGCTTTTGTGAATTAATTGGTGTCAATAACTCATTTTGACCATTTTGTTAGTTACGAGGTGTCACTTCTTAACCGAAGATATTCAGTGAGTATAGTAAATGATAAAGATAAGTTATCTCAAAAAGTTCACTTACATAATGTTATGAGTACCGGTAAAGCAATTCGAAATAAGCAGAGACATGGAATAAAATTCGCCATCTTTCCTCTTCAATCCTGCAACAACAAAAATAAAATTATTATACATTTACATTATTGAATAATCAAATTAGTGGTTAAGTAAAATAACACTTTTGTTTCTAAACTATACATTTAATAATTCATATGTAGATATAAAGTTTTATTTTCGGAAATGGCTATTATCCAAAACGTTTTCAGCGAGATGAGCAGCGGCTAAAAATTAAAGATTCCAATAACGTGAATTCCTAATTTCACAGACTGTACGGTTAAGTTTTAATATTGCAAAGTTGGTTGTACATTTGGACGGAGTTATGCATCAAGCGGCCAAGCGCCAATTCCATAAAATCGAGATATTAGTGTCATCTGATAGCTGAAGCTTCAAACTATCAGCTGCAATCTGTTTCCTGGTGTTTTATTCGTTAAAAACAATAAAAATGTAAGCGCCGATATTGATAACGCCTATTAGATGCATGCATCCCGAAACTTAGTATGCGCTGTAGCTCATTTTGGCAGAATGGAGCTTAGCCGTTTGATGTATAACACCGTCCATTTATAAAAACTATTTGTAGTGAACCTCTCAGCAATCCTTCACAATACAAATGATTTGACACGTATGCCAATTTAGAAATAAGAAAGAAAGTACGGTTGGTTGGTTACATACGCTGCAATAGATTGATTGATTGATTGACATTTTTATTTAATATTGAACATTGTATTTTCAATGTTAAAAAAAATACCCGGTATGTATTGTTTATTAAACTTGTAGTGCTCCATTCAATATTTGCATTCAAACATGACGGTTAAATATTTATACTGGAATATAATCTCTAGTCCTATCAGTACATAATTATTGGGTATACAAAAAGTTCATTTATAATAATTCTTTGGCAAAGTAACTTTTTAGGCAAAATTAAAAACAATAATTCACAATAAAATAAGCATTAATGATAATATTGAGCAAAAAACGATGATAGTACCAAACTCAATAATGAAATATATATGTAAACTACAATATGTAATTATTGTTTATTCATGTCAGTTATAGTGGTAGATAGTAACCAGGATAGATGCTAATTTCATATAGGGAATTAAATATTCACACTTTTGAGGGCAAAACACAGATTCATATTATAAAATAAGACGATTTCATTTTAATCTTTTATTGATTTCCTGTAATTAATCTTTTTGAAGGTTGTACTAACTACTTAGCCTTTTTATATCATTACATATTACAAATTATTTGTTTAATAGCTATTTTGTTTTTCTGACATTATAATTTATAATATTACACAATATTTGTACGTATGCTAATATTTTTATTTAATTACTTACCTTTGTAAAATATAGGAAGGAATTTTTTGGGTGCTTGGTTGATAACTTAATCTACTTTATTGTATCCAACTCGTAAATTGCAAAAAAAAAACAATTAAACATGTATCTTCTAACTTATTTTATGTGCAAAATAGCAATTACTATTTGGCTACATACCGGGTGTCTTGCAACGAGCTTCCGTTAAAATTAATTAATTAATTAATTAATGCAAATTGGAAAGTAGCTTCAGTCAATTTTTGTAAATGGAACACCCCAATCTATTTTTCGTAAAGTATTGCCTACAGCTACTTCTAATAGTTTTTGAGTTATTTAGACTGAACGAGTTATAAAGATATATTTTTAAAGAATACTATAAATTGATCCTTTTTATATAATTTGCTATGCAATTCATTAAGTGTTAAAAATTACGGCTTGTCTGTGATTTTAATTGATACCAGTGATAACCAGTATTATTCCATACTCAATTTTAATGAAAACAATTGATAATTCGATAAGAACGCGGTGAAATTGAACAACTAAAAACGGAGATAAAGTTAAGAGAGAATGTGTAATTATAATGTGTAAAAATTTGTATAAAATAACAAATTTGGTATTGTTGGAGTAAGCATAGTCTGAGAGAAGCGGAGGTTGGTCTAGAAATCAATGAAAAGAAAACCAAGATACTGATAGTAAATCGCCAAAACAATAACAGGCCTGACATACAAAAAATAAACAACATCGAAACGGTGGATACTTTTTGGTTCATAGTTATCAACAAAGCAGTGAGAAAATCAGGAGAAGTGCAATATTAAGAAACGCGATGGCTAAACTCACGAATATATGGAAAAGTGAACAAATCACTCTACAGACTAGTAGGAACCCTGGTATTCTCGGTGCTTCTTTACCGATCTGTGTTAGACACTCAAAACATTCAGGTAAAAAGAAGACTGACGCGTTCGAAATGCACTGCTGGCGCAGAATGCTAAGAATTTCGAGGATAAAGAAGAAAACAAACCAATCAATCATAAAGCAGCTACAAATTAAGAAAAGACTGCGTACAATAATAAGTGAAAAAATAGCAAAATTCTTAGGTTATATGAAACGAAGAAATTACCTTGAAAACCTTACCGTGGAGGACACAATGGTTGGCAAAAAAAAAAAAAAAAAAATAAGGCGCCCAGCGGCGCGTTTATTTGTCCGAGGGTAGCGTCAAATTGGACGCAGTATTGCAGATTACCAGATATTTCATTTCGTTTGTACATCTTATTCTAAACCTAACACTAAGATTAAGGTTATGTACACTCGCAGATGTAAAGTTCCTTTGTTTAACTGATGCCCTGGATTGAGGCAGGGTTGGCCAGGCAGGTTTTAGGGGCTGCGGCTTGACTGTGCAGGGGTAGATGACGGCACCAGTTCTTCCGAGTACGGCAGAGTGCGGCAGTGCAGATTCAGGGTGCTTTGGTTGGCGCCGTCAGTGCATCAGAAGATGGCCAAGTGGGCCGGTGGCTGTTAACTGCCTTCTATCGCCACCGTAAAAGGAGCAAGCAGGGCCGGATCGCAGGTGAGTGCAAACTCAAGGGGCGGAGGCCAGTCTTGCAGTTGGGTCTGCAGGGTGGCTCGAGGGTTGTCGAAAAGCGGGCAGTCGAGCAGCCTGTGCAGCGGGTCATCGTCTCTGTCTGGGCACTCCGGGCAGAAGGGATCGGCACGCTTTCCTATTCGGTGAAGGTGGGTGGCAAAGTTCCCATGTCCAGAGAGGAATTGAGTGGCCACAAAAGACAGGTGTCTTGGGGTGTCCGGTACCTGCGGGGAAAAAGCGTGCGTAACTCTTCCCTTCGTGGATGCATCCCAGCGCTCCTGCCATCGGTCCGCAATTCGCAGGAGCAGGTACTCTCTGGCGTGTGTGAGCGTAGGAAAGTCCGCCCTGTATAGGATGTCGCCTTCGTAAGGGGCGGAGCCGATCCTACGGAGGCCCTTGAGGCAGGTCCGCCTCTGTATCTCTAGGTCCAACGGTGGAATTCCCGCTAGGACCGCCGCCGCATCTGTGGAGAGGGAGCTGTACCCTTTGCAGGCAGCTCGGCAGCAAAGGCCATGGATGGAGAGTATCTTCTGTCGAACTTTGACCACGCAGAGCCTGTGCTGCCACATTTCTGCGCCATGGCACACCATAGGGACGATGGCACCTCGATATATTGTGTGGAGGGAGCCGGAGACATCCAAGTCCCAGGATGACCTGCATTTCCGTCTTAGAGAGGCGACGAAGGCGCGGATTTTCCTCTGTAGGTATCCCGCATGTTTCTCGAATGTAAGGGCCCGGTCCACGATTATTCCAAGGTATCGGACGTCGCCAGTGAGGCGGATCCGGGCGTTTCCAATGCGGAATGCCAGGTCGCGATGGTGTACACGGGGAGGCGAGCGGTTGACCATAAGGGAGGTCTTTTCAGTTGCGATCGTTAGCTTCTGCGAGCGGGCCCAGCGCGACACGATGTCCAGACACTGTTGCGCCCGAGTTCTTAGATCCGCTCTGGAGGCCGACGAGACGACGATGGTAAGGTCGTCCGCATAGGCGACGATGTTACATCCCTCCGGGAGCCGTTCCTCTAGGAGGACATCAACTACGCAGTTCCACAGGGTCGGGCCCAGAACCGATCCCTGTGGGCAACCCTTGGTGCAGCGCTTCTCGACCGTGACGTTTTTGGCGGAGAGTTCGACGCTACGGCCCTCCAGGTAGCTCACGATAGTGGCTACAAGGGCTCCGGAGACTCCCTTGCTTCTGAGGGCCTGGATGAGCCCGGGCCACCACAAGTCGTTGAAGGCGCCCGAAATGTCGATGAAGATAGAGGCAATGTAAGTAGGACCTGCAACAGTAATTAGATTTTTGTATGCCACTAGGGCATCTGCTGTTGATCTGCCTCCAACGAAGCCGTACTGGTTCGGCGCATGGAAAGGGTGGGCCGTGTCCAGTAGACGAGCTCGAATTAGCTTTTCAAGGATCTTTCCGTACTCCGGCAGGAGCGTTATCGGCCTATAGCTTTTCACTAGGGTCGGGTCGCCGGACGGATCCTTGAGTAGGGCTTTAAGGTTTCCGTGCTTCCATCGGGCTGGAAAGTAGCGGATCCTGAGGCAGGAGGACATCAGGTGGATTAGGAGCGGGCACACGATTGGGTGCACTAGCTTGACAAGCCGGCCTCTAATATTGTCCAACCCAGGTGCCTTCTTGCTTTTCAGGCCGGCGACGATTTCAGCAAGCTCTGCCTCGCTGACGTCTTCCTCGGAGTAGTTTGGTAATGGGACCACCGCTCTGTAATTGCCCTGCAAAATGCGTTGGTGTAGGGAGTTGCCGTCTGGGTTATCGTCCGGCAGGAGAGCGTACAGGATAGAGGACAGGGTGTCCCTTGTGGTGAGGGTATGGCCTCCATCCGGGACACGTATGGACGCCAACACTCCGCGCGCATGAGCCTTCTCTGTGGCGAGACGGTAGGCAACGCCCCAGGGGTTTTTGGCCAGGTCGTCTTAACAATGGTTGGCAAGAGAGCTCTGTGGAAGATTCCCCACAAAATACACGGGCCTTGCGGTAAACCTTACGTGAAGAATGGAGAGATTTAACGGTCTGAACGACTAAAAGAAGAAGCTTCCACAATTTTTTGTTTCAATAAATCAATGTTTTCTTCGAATTCGATGTCGTAGACTTTGGCATCAAATACCTTCATATAGACAACCGTGCAGGCCGAGTTATTGGCACAAACTGGCAATCTTCACGTTAAGAGAACTGAATATGTAACCATTACTGAACTCGAATTTTAAAGTGACCAACACATCCCATTGTTAAAACATTACTTTTCTTCTAAGCTGTAAATCTTTTTCATTTCAAAATTTAAATTAAAAGTTCTGATTTAGAATGAAATTTAAAGGGTAAAGGCCACTTAAAATTATTAACCGTTAGTAGGTAATTCGAAAATTATGATTTTCCCGAGTCTAGTATATAATTATCTTGAAGGTGTTGCAAAATGAAGTCATTTAATATTTAAAGAACGCATTTGTTTATAAATTCCATTAACTGAATTATTGCAATATTATTGCATGAAAAAACACTATGACGTTAATGTATGAAATCATTGCGTGCACGATGTATCATATTTTACAGACTGTGTGACCAGGCCTACACAACCTTCAGTTCTGTGTTAATGCGACTGTAATTAGTTTTAACCCCAGAATGCGGAGGCCAAAGTGAACTTTATTACAACATATAATACTTTCATTATTTAATGAGCAAACAATAAGAAAAAAAGCTTAAACAAAAATACCAAATCAAAGATTATAGTATAGCATTCACATGCAAACAAAAAAACAGTGTTAGAATCAAAATACCAACCGATTAAAACAAAAATATTTTAGAGTGAAAAACCATCTGTACGCGCCCTTTTTAAATAATTATATGATCAATATTAATAATATTTTTTATTTACACAAGGACAACAATATAAGGTTCTATGATATACAGGGTGCGGCCTGAAAAACGCCGCAAGCCGTATCTCCGTTATTTATGGCTCGATTTAAATTAAACAAAAACCAAAATAAATCGTTTTATAAACACTACATGTGTACCATAGTTTAAATATTTTCAAGGTCAAATTCAAGGTCAGATGATAATCAATTTCATTTTCTCAAATTCATAGGTATATTTTTCTATTTTTATTCTGAAGGAGATTTTTTTACTGAATCCAACAGTGTATCACATATTGGAATTTATTTTACAGTAACTTCGAAAATAAGTAAATAAAATATTTGGAAATTTCTCTTTTTAAAAAAATCAGGTATGCCATGGAAAACAATAGTTATTACACGTTGTCGTTTTTTATGAATAACAGTGAGTTAACCGACATGTTGCTAGTCTACTTTCAATGTAATAAAAATAGCTTTGAAGCAGTACGAGTTTATAATGCCCGATTTCCAAACAGAAAAACCCCAGAGGCTCGAAAAATTAGCCGCCTCGAAATAAATCTAAGAAACTACGGAGCCTTTAAGAAACCGAAGCGGCAAGCACGCAAATTTAATGAAAATATGGAATTGCACATTCTATTACGTGTTCAAGAAAATCCACGAACTTCCACAAGAGAAGTTGCTGGTGACCTTGAAACATCGGAAAAAACAGTACGATCGCTATTGAAAGAACACAATTTCTTTCCCTACACACCCCAAAAAGTTCAAGCTCTAGAAGTAAATGATCCTGCAAGAAGGCAACAATTTTGCCAATTTTATCTTAATAAGTTGCAAGAAGACCCGATATTTTACCGAAAAATCATTTGGTCTGACGAATGTAATAATGCAATTTTCAATAGGCACAATCATCGATACTGGAGCCAGGAAAACCCTAGAGTTATTGTAGAGAGTAATAACCAGAGACGTTTCAATGTCAACGTGTGGTGCGGTATTTTTGGAGACCAATTAGTTGGTCCATTTTTTATAGATGGCACATTAAATAAAGAGAAATATCATCAACTTTTATCAGAAGATTTAGATAATTTTCTGAATAATTTACCGATGGCGGATCTAAACCGAATTTGCTATCAGCAAGATGGAGCTCCCCCACATAACGCGGGAATTAATGTTGATTGAATTCACAGAAAATGTTGACCAAGATGGTTAGGAACATTTGGACCAATTCGGTGGCCGGCACGTTCACCCTACCTTACCCCATTAGATTTTTGGTTCTGGGCCTATGTAGAGGACAAGGTGTATTTGACAACTCCAGAAAATGAAGAGGGATTAAGGGAAAGGATGATCGACGCTTGTAGAGAAACACCTCATCCGTTTATATTAAATGCAAGTCGTGGTGTAGCTAGAAGGTGTCAGTTGTGTCTACAACAAGGTGGCGCCCACTTTAAACAATACTTGAAGATAGTTTTTTCCTCTTGCATCGTGTAGTTTTTCACTTTAACATTAAAATAATTTCAACATTTTGATTGTATTTCATATCACAAAAAATTTAAATGACAACGTGTAATAAATATTGTTTTCCATGGCATACCTGATTTTTTTGGAAGGAGAAATTTCCAGGTATTTTATTTACTTATTTTCGAAGTTACTGTTAAGTGAATTCTAATATGTGACACACTGTTGAATTCAGTAAAAAAATCTCCTTCCGAATAAAAATAGAAAACTATACCTATGAATTTGAAAAAATAAAATTGATTATCATCTGACCTTGAAAATTTTAAACTATGGTACACATGTAGTGTTTATAAATCGATTTATTCCAGTGTTTGTTCCATATCAATCGAGCCATAAATAATGGGCATACGGCTTGCGGCGTTTTTTAGGCCGCACCCTGTATACACATTGTTTGATCAGAAGTGCGCGGGCGGTTAGCCAATATAACCTCCCCCCCCGCAGAGAACCGGTAAAGCATGTATTTACTGACAAATAAATATTTTTTCCGGTGATCGTTGATTTACGGGTCGATTTAATGAATAGGAAATCGTACATTTATGACCCCTTTTAATGAATGATTTCTTATAAATGCATGATTTCGGCATCTACGCAACGAAATATACCATTAAATTAAAATGTCACTTTATTTAAATTTAATCTGACAAAATGAATCCAAAATATACCAATAAGAACTACAAATTTAATTAATTACTTACGTTATGTTTATAGTAATACTATTTATATAGAAGTTAGCAAAAAGTGCAGATGGATTGCCAAACTTTTGACATTATTTGTAATTCATGGCATCGTTGGTTTGAATATCTATTGATTTAAAATGCATGACATGCTTGATTCGAATATCTATTGGAATTTTTGTCACGGAAAAAATTACATTTTCTTCAATTTCGTAAGATGCGATCAACGGAAAAATATTGTAACCAACTTTTGCGTTAATCGGCGATTAATAATCTCACGCGTTGAACTGTCTCGATTATTAATCGCTTTCATTAACGCACATGTTGGTTAAACAACTATTAAAGGGCATTTCTGATCCATTTTTATATTAAAAGACCAATTAATTATCTTATAATTATTGTTCGTCAGATATGATTGCTCTAATCTCGAAATGCTGTTAAAAGACTGCTAACAGGTGCGTTCACCCTAGGTAAAATTGCCCCTTTTAATTCATTAATTAAGGGCCTGTTGTTCAGATACCGTTCAAGTCTCTGAATATAATAGTATACACTTAGCGAAAAAAACAATGCAATTGTGCTGGAAATGCCGAAAATTTGAAAAATTGGCAACTTCACTTCTTAATTCCACGTATTCATGTGTCAAAATATGTATTGTATTTTATGATTTAAATTGACACATGGGCAAGAGGGGTTATGAAATGAAGTTGGTTGTATTTCAAATTTTCAGCGGTGCCAATACAATTGCAGTAATTTTTTCCCCCCTAAGTTTATATTATATTCTGAAATTTAAACGGCATCTTATAAGTTTAGGATATAAACTTATTAGGTTACTTTTTCTTATTTCTTTGCTGTAGAATGATTGTTTGTTTAAACCTCAGTGTTTCCATCATTAAGTGTAAAACTTATCGTTACTCTCTCTCTCTCTCTCCCTCTCTCTCTCCTTCTCTTTGTATCAATGTGTGTTTAGCAGCCACCGTTGGATCCTCAACACACAACCTGGTTCGCATGCGAGTGACAGAGTTGGTGTATAAGTGTGGTGTGCAGGATTTCTTATTTTCACGAAACATCCAGATATTTTCGGGAAAAAGTCATTAATTGTACTCCCAATAACGAATGGTGACTGGACCGAGTATCGGCCCCGAATGGAACAGAAAAATTCCTACCACCGGGGTTCCAACTCGGCACCTCCATGCGGAACGCATGGAAGCCTGGTTCTCTTACTACTGAACCACCCAGCCGCCTTCTGCAGCATAACGTTCATATATTCGTTTCTTGCAGTTTCTATATTTTATTCGTTTACCGAATTGATGCATCGAAATAGTAAATGTATGTACAATAGAAGAATGCGGGCAAACCTACGAACAAACAATTTGCAATTTAACAAGTAAGTCGTAAGTCGTGGAAGTTGCTTTACTATAAAATATATTCAGAATGATCACGACTTTTTGTAAGTGTCTTACCACTTACAATGAGTTCGTCTTTTACATTTTTATTTATAAGGCATTTTCAATAAAATCTTTAAGTTGCCGTTTGTCATTTTGAAAATTGTATTAATTCATTTTATTTATGTGCGCTTGAATGAAGAGTTTTAAATTAGTAAAGTAATTATTATGCGCTTACGTTCAAATTAAATCAAAATTTCGGTGTTTTTGTATGATTAATCAAGAGCAAAAATGAAACATCCTGAACCAACCAACACTTGTAACAAAACGAAGTGTAATCAATCATCAAATATAAAATCCATTGACAGCCGAATCACTAAAATATAGTATCAATAGTACAAAATACATACCATTTTGAAAACGTATTTAATAGGTAGGTACCTAATGTCTAATATACAGGTTGTATTATATTATGTGTTCACCTGGTAATTTTGTCATTATTGGAGCTACAAAGTCGGTTAAATTAGCAAAGAATTTGTGTGTTTTCCACACATTACCATAATAAAAGCAAAACAACAATCGAACGTCAACTACTCGAGATATTCACGAAAATAACATTTCTTTAAATGGAATGCCCTATACTTTTTTACATATTTCGAAGAAATTTTGTATTCTGAGTAAAAATTTTTTAATGCACTAGTACTATTAAATTAACTACCTAGAAGTTACAAGTAATTGAAGTTTTTATTTCAATTAACTGCAAAAATCACATAGGCAATGAAACAGTGGAAAATTGTAAGATTAGTGCGAGTACTTAAGGGTTAACTATCTATTACTGAAAATGCCAAATGACAATCTGAAAGTAAACAATAGATAATGATGGATAGTCGGCATCCGGAACATCAGTGAATCGTTTATAGACTTTAAGCGATTTGAAGTTAAATCGATAAAGTTGCTGTGTAAACCTTAATTTTGTTTACTTATCAACCTAGATTATAGACACTCGCTTATGTCCGTTAATGACTGTTGAATAGTTTAATACAAGAAAACGAACATTATTCAATACGCTGATTTTTGTTACAATAATTGTATAATTAAAAAATTAAAGTAAGTGCACCGACAAAGAGATTGGCAACTAGGCATCGGACGACGTCGCACAACGTTTTCATTATAAAAATTAATATTTTATAATTCCTGTAATCCGACGTTCTGTTAAGGGCACAAGGAAGCAGTTGAATGAATGAACAATTTATGTTGTGGATAATTACTGTTTTGTGAGTACTCGCAGTTGAGGGTCTCGGCCTTTGGCCTCTCCCCT
Source organism: Dascillus cervinus (assembly GCA_949768715.1). Taxonomy (NCBI): domain Eukaryota; kingdom Metazoa; phylum Arthropoda; class Insecta; order Coleoptera; family Dascillidae; genus Dascillus; species Dascillus cervinus. The sequence continues at coordinate 11,967,288 of OX458322.1, read as the reverse complement.
CAAACCTTACTCGCACTCGCAAAAATACAGTTTCTGGCCTAATGATACAAATAACTATTACATTTTTATATGTAAAATCACACTTTTTTACACAAACAATTGTCTACGCTACAAAGACTAAATGAGCCTGCTTCCCCTTAATAATTCTTTTTTCTAATAGTTACTGTAATGAGAACAAGTCGTCAATGCAGGAGCAACCCAGCGTAAAGTCGGTCTGGTAATACTTATTATTTTTATATTTCTCGTTGCTGGCTCCCTTTTATAACTTAATCATTTATGGTACAATTTTTTTTTTTAATTTATCAATTGTTTGGATACTTTTGAACGTTTTTTATTGTTTCGTTCAATTATGTACATCCAATTCTTTCACTACGTCTTCAATACTGCATATTTTTCCTCTAATTGTAAGTCATTTTTTATGTTTTGTTTTGTATTAACCGATATTACTCTTGCACCGATCTTTAAATTACCGCAACTGTATGGAAAACATGCTCTAAACATTACAAGATAGTGATCTGACCCACAGTTAGCATTGCGTTTTACTCTACGGCCCAATAACTTTATATTTCCTTTTTATTTTGCCATAAAGTAGTTCAAATTTGATTTTTGAATTAGAGGTGGTCGTCCCCAAGTAAAAATAACGTATTTGCTATTTTCAGGTGATACTGAGTACATCTCCACAAAATTCCCTCCTAATTCATTGGTGGTATTTTCCGCATATTGCCCTAGAATTTTGTGGTTTATATATTGCCTTCCAAAAATTGAGCAACACCTTGAGACCGTGGGCCAATTTTATTAAAATTTTCACTATGTTTCAACGAGACAGATAAATGGTTAGATTTTGAGAACCGTAACACTGAAAGTTTTTAAAAAAAATCAATAATGCGTACATACTCCACGATTTTGTCGGTACTCATTGACTGCGTTTATGTCGAGCGCTTCGATCGGATGGAAACTCCATCCGATCGTGTCCATCCACTTGAATTTTGCGACGTAAACGGGGCGGCCCGAACTCTCCATCGGATGCAACGCGTAAACTCAATCCTTAAAAATTGCTAGCTTGAATCGAAGAATCCGGATCGAACGTTGCATTTTAACGATAAAGACGCGATTGGATTGAAAACAAGATGGAGGAAGTCAGCTGATTCAACGCTTCGCATACTTTTACCACTTGCCGCCAGAAAGTACAACAAGACGCATGCGTTCACATCAAATCTTCCAAGGTTAACCGATATAGTTACCTTTACTTAATATATCTTTCGTCTTTGTTCAACTGTAGCGGACTAGTTTCTGCTCATCCAATCCTTTAACATAAAACACGATATATACGCTGCGACTTGAAACAAGGATGGAATTGACATGATCGGATGGAGTTTCCATGCGATCAAATCGCTCGACATAAACGTAGTCATTAACCCTACGAGATATGCTTTCAATAAAGTGGCAAACCATCCCATGCTTATTGCAAGGCCGTACGGAGAGCTTCCAAGTTGTCAGGGGGTTAGTACAATTGCCCGACCTTTCTTCCCATCATATCCCGCACGTTCTTTAAAAATTATTTTTAATAATTACCTATTTAACTTTAATCAATAAATAAAATACTTAGGTAGGAAGTTACTTAAGTGCATTCTTTTTCTTAACTGGTTGGGCACCGCTGTCCAGGCACTCGAACTTAAGTGTTATTAAAGGAATAGGTAATTCTTTATTTTCATGTATTCAAACCAATAAAGAAAATATCTTCATGTTTCTTTGTATCAACTATTGTATAATAGTATATTAATGAGGAGTAGGTTGGCCGTAGAAAAAATATTGTATGCAACTCGCACTCGTCTTTGAAGTGCTGCAATTCATATGTGCCGCCAACTTTCATGCTTAATGCATAATATACTATTTTCTACGACAACATCGAAATATGTTATTTCACGAGCGTAAATTCAATCATAAACAACTACATTTTGTACAGAATTTCATTTCGCATCGGTTGCTAGGCAACAAATGCGAAATATTCGCATCGGTTGCTAGGCAAAAATGCGAAATATTCGCATCGGTTGCTAGGCAACAAATGCGAAATGAAATATTTCGTGTTCGGTTCACTGTTTTTGGTCACAAATATTAAGGCGGCCTAGAAAATCGAATGTCATCAGTTTGCTTCTGTCAACATTTTTGTACGTTGCAGATAATAATTTCGTAGTTATTTTCGATAACTCTTACAATTAATATGGAAAGTGATAGTGATAATGACTTGGAATTAACACCTCCAAACATAACTGAAGTTGCAAAGTTCACAACATTAAATTTATTACCGGAAACGTCTAAGAAAATGTATCAACGCAAAGTATGTTAAACGCGTTAGCAGAGGTTATCGTAGAAAAAGTGCAGTATGCAACGCGCACAAAATGGCAATTTTACACTCGTATGAATTGCTGCAGTACGAGTCTGCGACTCGTACTGCAATTCATACTCGTGCAAAATGAGCATCATTTTGTGCTTGTTGCATAATATACTATTTAGGGTCGATCATATTTGCAACTTTAACAATACCAAACAAACAATGAACGGCCGTTCGGCCAAAATACATATCACTGGCAATTACCACGCAGTTTTTAAAGCAAAACGGCTCTTGATGAAGCGATTCAGCAAACATTTATGAAAATGCGACATGGTCGAAGAAACAACTCGGTCGTTAAGTAGACAATTTCCCGATTATTAAAGAAGTACACTGCATAGTCTTTAACTTGACCTTACATGATTTTTCGAGCGTGGTAAGCTCGGGGATTTCCGCTGCATGTGCCAGCGTTTTGTTTCAACGTTGCAATAGAAGCATCAGCACCGGCACTCCGTAAGCCGATAGGGATGAGATCTCCTCCTTCTACTTATCGCGCGTGTGTCGCTTGAACAATAGTATATTTTCGAATAGTTCGGGCAAAGCTCGTTAGACAGAATACAGAAACTTTTCACAGTATTTGTATTCGGCACCGTCACTTTGTAAGCTGATCAACCATTGATCTCTTTCCTGTGGGTACGCTTGCCTGTCGCTTGAACTATCGTACATTTTCGACTCGTCCGAGCCAAAGCTCGGTAAAAACACCTCACATAATTCAAAAATGTATCAATCATTGAAAGACTATTAATTTCCGCACGAATGTGATTAAAATAAGGAAATTTAAAAATACGAAAATATCAAAATAGAACAAGTGTTTAACAAGATAATTTTATTTAGAATTAGAAATTCATTGATTTCATAATTTACAAGTAGGAAATGCTAATTATAAGTTCTAAAAATACTTCAAAATATTTTAAACCTACCATTTTATGGGTTAAATATTTTTACTTACTTATAAACAGTTTAAATAAATGAAAATTCCTAGAAACCTAATTTTTTTAGTTCACAATTTAACGCAGTCTTAGTCGAATATTGCTGAATGCCAGCGAAATAGCTTCGCCATCGCGTCTTCATCCTTATTTTCTGAAAGTTACGGAGTGCCGGTGCAGGATTCGCGATTCCCAATTTTTGCAAAAAGATGAGTCGCGTATGTGGCTGTTTGGGCATCAATCTTCAAATTTTTCAGTTAAAATTAAGGTAACTGATTTTTGAATCACTTTCAATTCATCAATCATTCGAACAAATAATCATTTGCCCGACCGCATGCACTATGCTCACATGTGCGTCGATAATTTATACATACATACGAGTGGTTAAAGATGGAATAAATTCATTCAAATTGGAACTATCATTTTCCGAAAACAATCTTCGAACAAGTCGATTTTAATTTATAAATAAACACTTTATACTAAATGAAATTCTCAAAAAATTTTGTTTTCGAATAGGTAATATCGTCGGCATTATTTTTCGCGATTTTTCAATTCTTAAAGTGACTGTATAAACATTTTGATATCTTACATAAGTACATTTTTCAACAAAACGCAGTTGAAAATTACAAAACAACATTTATTCGGAGCAAAAACCAAGCAAAAACACTCTTACTAAAACAATAAAGTTACTAAATCAAATTATTGAAATGACGGCCTGTTGACAATAGCGAACCCTATTTATCAATTCTTCTTGCACATTATGAATCACTTCTTCACTAATTCTCCTCATTTCGAATCTAATTCTGTTTTTTAAATCCTGTGGATTTTGTGGTTTGTACCTTTGACTTTAAATATCCCCATAAAAAATATTTAAAGAGATCCGGTGACCTTGGGGACCACTATCAGTTCACGCGTGTCAATCCACCTCTCAGGAAAGCAGTTGTTCAAAATGTGGAAACCGTATTGCTGGTACCAGATACTGTCATTTATTAGTAGGATCATTCTTATTTGGGAAATATTCTATAATTTCGAAAAAATTCCCAATATCTTTCCGCCGCTACAAAAATTCTGTATCTTATCCTAAAGTTCAAGTTGAATCAGCGCACGTAATTTCAGTCACATAAACTATTAATACAGTTCAAATGTAGTTTTATAAAGTCTAGTGGTAAGTGCAGAGAACGGCCATATTCTTGATCTCACTGTATAATAACAATTTCATATTTTGCCGATTATGTAAACAACATTAATAGTAATCACGTCTATCAGTGCATACGATCGACAGAGAAGGCCACCTCTGAAGGTACCAGAATTCAAATGAATAAATACCACCGGACCGGTCTGTCTACACAGACATGACAATACCTGCGTAATGACAGTATTCTTCGTAGACACAATGCGTTCATGTCATAAAAACCATCCGAAAAAGTCAACACTATATTTAAGTTTATTTTTTTGCCCATAAGCATAGTTACTCTAATTTTATGGCAATAAAGAAGTTACGCTAGCAATAAAACAAAAACCTAGTAGATATGGTTTAAACAATTTTCTCTACTAAAATTAGATTAGTGATAAAAATTAATAGTGTGACTTTCAGTTATAAATCACACGAAAAAGGGTAGCTCACATTGATTGACTTCTGGCCTCAGTGCTTAAATTAAGGTGCAACCTAGTCACGTGCAATTAACATCAAATGCAGAAACATTAATAAAATCTACTGCCTTTTAGATAACATAAAATATTATTTTTTTACCAAAAATGACGCATGCAACAACTTCAAAGTATGCATGCCCTTGGGTATTTGTTAATACCATAGTAAATAATAATATTGGTTGCACTATTACTATTAATACAGGCTGTCTTACGAAAAACGCACCATGTTATTAATAATTCGATTTCAGTAAATCAAAAACCATTCAAAAAAGTTCAATAAATACTACAAAACTGCAGGCACTGAATTCAGCAAAATCCTAATTTTCGAATTGTAACCAATAGTCAAAAATTTTAAGAACGATAAGTGTTTGGTACGACATGCTGCATCACAAAATAATAGGTCCTTCTTTTTTTAATGGAAACCTCAACCAAAAATTTTATTTAAAAATTTTAAATGATTTTGTTCTGGCTGAAATTTTGAGTTCAGCAATAATGATTCAAGCCATATCACTATAGTTTCGAGATAATCGCTGTTGAAGTTCATTGGGCCCAGAAAATCGATTTTTTATGTAATTCACGTAGATGCTTTACAACTTCAGTACCTGTGATGATTTTGAAGAAATTATGAAGTGGGTTGACTCATTTTTGGTTATTGCACTCTTATACTTTATTGGAAACAACAAAAATGGTGTAACACTAAGTGACATTAAGTTTTCATAAAACAATACAATATTTTTGTAAATTTATTATGTGCAATAATAACAATCAATATTGAAGTTGTTAGCAGGTATGTGGACGTATAGTATAATTCTTTAATTGTTTATACGATTATTATTGGCAACGTTTCGAGGACATTGATATCCTCTTGGACAGCCCTGCAAATTCATTACACACAAGATTAAAATATTAAATGATATTACAGACAATTAATTTACAAACTCATTATTGCTAAACTCTTTCAACCTTACAGTTTACATTTGTAGGTTTACATTATTTTGATTATAGGGCAGTAAACTTTATTTTATGGCTTGAATCATTTTTGCTTCACGTATAACAGCTTAAGAACGATTCATTATATTTATTAACTCATTTTTTATAAATTGTGGATTAACTCATTATTGCTAAACAGCATCCAATTATGTTCTGCACACTTTGCATTACAAGTTCGGCGGTGGTTGGAGATTTACTTTTCCGCCAAGTGGATTTCTTGCTTTGGACAAATAACTTGGTCTGCACGATCGCCTGATATAACCTCATTAGATTACTTCTTATGGGAATATTTGAAGCAAAAAGTCGATGAAGATGAGTTGGATGACAACACTAATTTGTTAAACAAAAAATCGTGGAAGCTGTTGTCACCATAAATGAAGATATATCATCTGTTTATGAGGAATTTAGAAAAAGACTCGAAAAATGTGTATAAATCGGAAGTCTTCACGTTGAATAGTTCTTGACATAAATAAAATGTTATTTTAAGTGTAAATGTATTTTTTATTATTATTTGTATTTAAACTTTTGTCACATTAAGAAACAACTTTGTAAAATAACATTTTTCACAAATAATGACAAATAAGGGTACTTTCTTACTTTCTAATTTCTACAGCGGCCTGTACATTTCATTATAAATTTGACACGACACCGTTTATGGTTTATTAAAATAAGCGAAACATTTTGACAAGAATGATTTTTAGTCGCCAAATGGCAGATAAGAAAGTTTACAAGAGTGCGCAACCCCATCCATGGACACACTGTATATTGCAAGAATTAACATAACATAAAATCTGGTGAGATATTTATATTTCTACGTAGTTGGATAATGATCGGATGAGAAGGAAACACCCGAAAATAATTCCAGTGGTAAATAATAGAAATAGAAAAGAAATTTTCCGAAATTTCTTTCTATCGCGTCTTAAACTTTTTTTCAGGTAATAAAATAAATTTCTACATTTTCTGATGAAATGCATAATTTCCCTGATTTTCCCTGACATTTTCACTTACGTTTAAATTCCCTGACATTTCCAGGTTTTCTAGGTTTTCCAGGTTGCTGAGAACCCTGTTACATGTATGCAAAATCAGTAATTTTGGACGGAACAATACTTTCCATGGGAGTATTTTTCTGTAATGATTCGAGAACATTTTCAAAGAAGAATTTACGGTCAAAAGCTCCTCGCCATTTCAGGCACACCCTATATACCAGACATGACCAAATTTTCCCACAGACGGGCCAGAAACGTTTAAAATTAATGCCCCAACGATTGTTACATAAACCGTATTTATGCGGATACCATGTCCGCGCCTTTGCGAAAAGTTAAAATTACCAATTGATCTATCCTCAAAAATCATTTGAAAAGTAATTAATTTCCGTGGAATACAATTACCGCATCGATATTTTAATTACTAGACCTGCGATGGCAAAAAAATCTTATAAATACTGCGTGAGTGGCTTATCACATTACACTAATTAATCACAAAATCATTAACAAGCACGTTATGTGGGAGCGTTAAGACTCTTCTATACCTCGTTCTCAATGTAATTTTCCTATATCACGGCTGCCACAAAAACCCCCTTCAATTAATAAAAAAATAAACTTTTAACGCCAGATTATGAAAGTTTAAATCTTTATCTACAAAATAACCGGATGTTTTTTTCTTAAAGTAAATGCGACTAATGTAATAACACTTTGAAACTTTATGGTTTTATACCTAATTTCGACCAAAACGATTTTGATTTATTACTACGGACAGAGCTCATTTATACAAAAAGTGGTCCGATCAGTTTGTAGTAAAGATGATTTTCAGCATTAATAAAAAAATTAGATGCGAAATTTGGATAAATAAGGTCCCAATCGTGGCACCCGTGAAAACATTAAATCGGCATCGTATCCTGGCGCCATGCTACGGTCATCTCTTCTACCCTACTATTGCTGATAGAATCGGCAAACGCATGCTTTCTCTCTTTTGTTGTGACTACCCGATTACAGTATTTACGAGTCGTTTGAACGTCTTCTCGAATATGAATGTTTCACGAATTATGTGAAACGGTTTTGTATAAAAGGCGATTATTTTCACATGAATTTTCACATGAATTTTCAAATGTGGATATTTAGGTTTCGTATAGGGGTAATATTTTTGAGCGGATTCCGTCCAGTGAATTTATATTATTATTAAATTATATTTAATAATGTTTTAACATACTTGAAAAAATGATCGCCATAGGTGCAACCATCGTTGTCACTGACGTTATTGTAGGACATTGTCACCGTAAACTTTACGCAATTTTTCACAAATTTGACGCGCGTTCTTTCCTTTATGGAAGTAAAATACAGTAAAAGTCGTTTTTACTTTAGTAAAAATATGGTAAAAATGCACAGTTTGGTCTTCCATTTTCAAATTGTTATAATTTGCATTTTGTGCTGTTGCATTTCCGGTCGTGAAAAAACACTGAAGGTATAAGAGCCACCATCGAGCCGACAGCCGATCTGTGAAAGAGTCAATATGTGTTTATCTGGTATACAGGGTGATGAAAAAATGGTGTCCAAGATTGATATTGGTACAATGCTTTCTGTTGAAGCATTGTGGAAATCGCAACAAAAGTGGTCCAAATAGATTCTGTTTAAAATTAAAACAGTTTGTCTAAGAGCAATACGTGGCAATACTGCACATATTTATTTTTCTAAAGAATTACTTTCAGGTAGGCCTATTTCTTGTATCTAAGCCACCAACGCTGACAGATACTGTCACTTGCGTAAGATAAACAACTGTCATGTTGACATAACTTTTTTTATTTCAAAAGAATTTAATGTAATTAAACAAGAATACAACAAACAGATAATTGAAGGGCTATATGCAAAAAGTCCCCAAGTGACGTAGAGATTTTCTACTATTTGCGCTATTTCTGATAAGAATGGACAGTGCACTTTTTGTAAAAAAAAAAGGTGGTGGAACGCTCAACAGGGCGATTTTATTTAGACCAACAGCTATTAAAAATAAAAAAAATCGTCGAAAACAGGTGGTGGAACGCCGTTCCCAAGCGTTCCATGACAAAAAGAGCACTGCGAATGGATGAACTTTCGGTCGCACTTACTGATTCCCGTTTAAAAGGTCCCTAACCATGTTATTTAGTAAAAACAGATCAATCGAAAACGAAACAATGTGATTTCCAGATCAAATTGAAACATAAAATCTCAAATATCTTAGAATATGAAAAAGTGTAATGCTTCGTCCTGGTACAGTTTCAATCGCTTCCACAACTACTTGCTTCAACGTTGGTGTGCGAACTTCACGAGGTCGTCCACGATTTACAGAAATCGGCATTACTTGTCCATTTTCCCTTAATCTTTGCTCCACTCTTCTAATTACGTTAGCATCTGAATGACGTCGACGTGGATACAGTTTAGCATATGCTCTAGCTTATTCGGTCATTGGTCTTTTTGGGCCTTTGCGTCTTAACATCTATGCCAATACGTAATAACACAAAACTGCAAAATTAATTATGTCGACTACTGAAAACAGAAACTTATTTCCTACCACATATTAATGGGAAAAGTACGATTTTTCTCACAAAGTGGACCAATTTTTCTTTAAATATCTTTATCAAACGATAACCATTATAGTCATAACAAGATAATGGAAAGTGCTAGTTCCTTAGAAGAAAAGTTACTTTTCTTTCCTACTAGCGACGAAAGTGATACTTTTCTTTTCGTGAACTTTTAAAAAATTGTATGTTGTATGGGGTGTTTATAAATTAATTTGCATAACAGTTTTAATATCACAGGTTTGTGGTAATCACGCTAATACTAATGCTAATAATTTATGTATTTTTTTACCCCTGAATTGATTTAAATTTTGTAATTGCTGACCATTGCTTCGTTTCTTTCGTCCAAATTTGGTTACTTTACGTAAATCGCCACTAGATTTACCCATTTTTTTAATTAGTTAGATAACCGATATCTTCTGTAAAATTGAGACACGGGTGGAAACACAAACTCAACTAAAATAATTGTTCAGCGATTCACCACTGGTCCTATTCCGTGACAGTAAAAATTTGCACGTGCCTTATCAAGATTCTTTGTCGGCGCCCGCACCAATCCATTTTCATTTAATTGACTCCGTACGTCAGCCGCATGGATAATATAGAGAATGTTTTCAATGCGTCATCTATTGGTATCCTACTTTGAACTTTGCTTGCTCTCTCAGCTCACCGTTCACACGCTGGTATAGAAGAGTCTTAATTTCGAACTACAAATCTTAATTTTCATAATGGAATATGTAAATGGCAGATAAACGATAAAAATGTTAACACACCAACCAGTACGTTCGAATTTAAAGAACAGGGCGTTTTGTACTAACCTAATTTAGAAAGGGTTTCATTACTCACGTAAATATCCAAATAATTTTTAACATCATTACCATTATCTTTAAATCATTTATAAAAGTCGCGTTTTATTAATAAAACGTCAAGTAAACAACATGACAGATGCATACAATAAAACTGGAGATATAAAAATATACGTATCACATTTTTATTGTAAACAAAAACAGGTGATTTGCCCAAAGAGTTACGCAAAATATTATTAAAAATATTATACCTTGTAGTGTTTATTTAGATATCCCAATTTTTCACAAACACGCACACATTTCTACAATATTAAAAAAATATATTTAAACTTCTATTCTAATGTTAATAAGTTATAAATATTAATTTAAAATATGTATGTATCGGTAAACGCAACAACACCACAGATTTTATTACACTTCCACCGAATGCGGCTTGCATGCGAATGAAGCAATGCATTATTTCTGTTGACAGCAACACGACAGGTAACTACACCAATGATTGCTTTTTGCGCCCACTGTTGGTCTCTAGTGCAGTGTGTGTCAAATAAGTTGCATACCTACCTTTGTAAATTTTGTGGTAAATACAAATTAATAAGTCAAACCAATATAGAATTCGTTGGTCAAATATCAATCATTTCGCCGTGATTTTGACACTAAGTGAAAGTCCGATTCACAAGAAAGTAAGACCATGTTATACGTTTTATATATCTGTACCCCAGAAGCAAACTATGTTAAGTCCAAAATTGGCCAAATTGAGTTTTTATGGTAAGTCACTAAACGAAACTCACACTTTCATTTGCTTTTGTCAGAAAAATTTATATAATGTCTAGGAATCAATGTTCTACCTTGTACCGTCATGGAACTATAGCAAAAACTGTTGTCAAAAAAACTTTAAAGTGCTCTCCTGAACATTTGAAATTTTTGACTTAACATACTTTGCTTCTGGGGTACACATATTGTTTCATTATCTGTGATGTTATACCTTATGTCACGACCGTATTTAATATTCACGTGCTGCATACGCACCACGATGTGGCCATTTCTACACTTGGTGGTAAAATTTTGATTTACTCAGGGTAGAAATATGATTTACGCGAGCAATTAAAATTCACGTAGTCAAGAGTCTCTGAAAAGATTGATTTTTATAAGCACACAAAATCTAGAAACCAACAAACCATGAAATGTTTCAAACTGCTGATATCCACGAAACCGAGCGAGACACAACTGTGCCGGCAGTTTTATTAGGGTCTCCGAAAAAACATAGCTATTTTTTCCATGTAAATAACATCTTCAATTTTCAATTCTACAGGGAGATCGATATTTCTACATGATAACAAAGTTCGTTTCTAGGGGACACTAATCTTATTATTTCTAAATTTTGATCCAAACACCTTAAAAAACTGATTAATTAAAAAACTTTTTACAGGTTTTTCTCGAAGACTATACATCTGGTAATTTCCAGACTTCCACCATAATAACGAGCATGTTACGAGCGAGGCGGTAGTGTACTTACTTTTTTAATAAATGGAATCCAATTCTCTATATTTAAAAAAACACAAATGCAACCAACATCACTTCTGTATTGCGAAAGTTTAGTTTTAAAACTTGATTTATTACCCCTAATAATTATTATATCTGGTCCTGCAGAGGACAGACCGAAAATTCTTTAACTAGGTGCACCGGCCTTCAAATTCACTTTGCTGGTTTTATTTACAAATACTCCTACTTCTTACATAATAGCAGGTACGTTTGTCCGTTCTGAATGAACAAGCCCCCAAGTTATTACAATTTTAGGTAAAATCTTGTATTTCTCATAGTTTGTCACTAAATAAATATTCAATATTAGTGATAACTGATAAACAATGCATTTAGCATAGCAGACAATGTCATTTTAATGCAGTTTATATAATTCACAAATACAGTGAAATCTCCCTTGGGCGGACACCAACGGGACCGACTAAAAGTGTCCCTTCAAGAGGGGTGTCCGCCTAAAAGAAATATGAAAAAAAATCGGTTTTTTAATGAAAACTGTAATTAAAGAAATTGCGGCACTTAAAACGTATATGTAAATATTTTTAAAATAAACAAAAAACTTAAAACTTAAGGAAAAAATGAGGATTTGTTACCTTACAAAATACATACAAAATATAACAGAATAGGTACTTTTAAAACTGCCCATTCCTCTGCTGCACCTTGAATATGCTTTTTAACCACTTCTGTACTGCAATAATTTCGAAAGCCGATTGTTTCGCTGGCAGCCAAGATTTAGCACCGACGGGATACTACTTTTTTGGTTGTTTTTTATTATATTGCTAATTATTTAAGAAATCGATGTACGAGTATTAAATTAATAAGAGTCTTGAAAGTTGCAGTTTCAAATTCTTACTTGCTTTCATTAAATATTACGTCGCAATTTTTAATAACGATTATAATAGTATATTATTTAACGAGCACATAATGTAGGCTATTATTAACGAAGATAAAAGTTTGTAAATACGAGTCGAAGACGAGTATTTACAAACATCTGAGTTCATAATAGCCATTATGTGCGAGAAAAATACAGCTGTTTATCTACAATCAAAATTTCATTCGATAAAACTTTAAAATGCTGAAAAGTTCCGAAGCAAAATTGACACCGAAATTAAACCGAAACCAAAACGTGATTTTCATCGAGAAACCTTTGCTTCCAGTTGTCATGGGCGCGAAAAAAATAACAAGGATTTGTCAGTTAGCACGAAAAATACGAACGTGTTTTTCTTTTGCTTATATTATATTTTGAAAGTGACGACTTAACCACCCTCAAGTTGTGACGCTTCTCCGATTCTCGCGGTAGCCGAGGTCTCCCTAATCGATAATAGTTTTTTATTCGTTCCTAATTTTCTTTTTCTCGCAAAGGCGTCGTGCATTGGCACCGTCCGATAATTGTTCCGTCCCGTAACAATTAAGTGCAAATATTCCCTCAGAAGAAGGAAGAAGAAGAAGAGATTAGGCAGAATACCTCGGTGTTTTACCATTGCCTCGCGAGGAGACACGGTTCTGATTTTAATACGGTGTTACTGTCGCCCAGAATTGAACCCGGGACATTTGCTTAGGTAGCCTCGTAAAAACTAATCATTCTACCGCGCGCATAGGCAACCAACATTACGCTCCGTTTAATAATGAAAATAAATAGGCAACCAACAATACGCACCGTTTAATAATGAAAATGAAACTGAAGGGGCGTGACCTGTGGATAAGGAGCCTTGTTATGTATCCATGGCTAGCATATGAAATGAACGTATTACGTCATGATTGTAGATAATAGTATATTATTTAATGAGCACATAATGTAGGCTATTATTAACGAAGATGAAAGTTTGTAAATACGAGTCGAAGACGAGTATTTACAAACATCTGAGTTCATAATAGCCATTATGTGCGAGAAAATACAGCTGTTTATCTGCAATCAAAATTTCATTCGATAAAACTTTAAAATGCTGATAAGTTCCGAAGCAAAATTGACGCCGAAATTAAACCGAAACCAAAACGTGATTTTCATCGAGAAACCTTTGCTTCCAGTTGTCATGGGCGCGAAAAAAATAACAAGGATCTGTCAGTTAGCAAGAAAAATACGAACGTGTTTTTCTTTTCCTTATATTATATTTTGAAAGTGACGACTTAACCACCCTCAAGTTGTCACGCTTCTCCGATTCTCGCGGTATCTGAGGTCTCCATTATGGAGAATGTTTTATTCGTTCCAAATTTTCTTTTTCCCGCAAGGGCGTCGTGCATTGGCACCGTCCGATAATTGTTCCGCCCCGTAACAATTAAGTGCAAATACTCCCTCAGTAATAGAAGAAGAAGAAGAGATTAGGCAGAATATCTCGGTGTTTTACCATTGCCTCGCGAGGAGACACGGTTCTGATTTTAATACGGTGTTACTGTCGCCCAGAATTGAACCCGGTACATTTGCTTAGGTAGCCTCGTGAAAACTAAACATTCTACCGCGCGCGTAGGCAACCAATATTACGCTCCGTTTAATAATGAAAATAAATAGGCAACCAACAATACGCACCGTTTAATACTGAAAATTAAACTGAAGGGGCGTGACCTGTGGATAAGCAGCCTTGTTATGTATCTATGGCTAGCATATGAAATGAACGTATTACGTCATGATTGTAGATAAAAATATTTATCTACAATCATGACGTAATACGTTCATTTCATATGCTAGCCATGGATACATAACAAGGCTCCTTATCCACAGGTCACGCCCCTTCAGTTTCATTTTCATTATTAAACGGTGCGTATTGTTGGTTGCCTATTTATTTTCATTATTAAACGGAGCGTAATGTTGGTTGCCTATGCGCGCGGTAGAATGATTAGTTTTTACGAGGCTACCTAAGCAAATGTCCCGGGTTCAATTCTGGGCGACAGTAACACCGTATTAAAATCAGAACCGTGTCTCCTCGCGAGGCAATGGTAAAACACCGAGATATTCTGCCTAATCTCTTCTTCTTCTTCTATTACTGAGGGAGTATTTGCACTTAATTGTTACGGGGCGGAACAATTATCGGACGGTGCCAATGCACGACGCCCTTGCGGGAAAAAGAAAATTTGGAACGAATAAAACATTCTCCATAATGGAGACCTCAGATACCGCGAGAATCGGAGAAGCGTGACAACTTGAGGGTGGTTAAGTCGTCACTTTCAAAATATAATATAAGGAAAAGAAAAACACGTTCGTATTTTTCTTGCTAACTGACAGATCCTTGTTATTTTTTTCGCGCCCATGACAACTGGAAGCAAAGGTTTCTCGATGAAAATCACGTTTTGGTTTCGGTTTAATTTCGGCGTCAATTTTGCTTCGGAACTTATCAGCATTTTAAAGTTTTATCGAATGAAATTTTGATTGCAGATAAACAGCTGTATTTTCTCGCACATAATGGCTATTATGAACTCAGATGTTTGTAAATACTCGTCTTCGACTCGTATTTACAAACTTTCATCTTCGTTAATAATAGCCTACATTATGTGCTCATTAAATAATATACTATTATGTCAGACTGAATAATAAAGTTCGTCTTATGGTAGTTTTGCGGCCATAAAGTACCTCTTTATAGTACTAGTAAAATAAAGCAACTTTATTTTCAATACTGTCAAAATAAGTATTCATTTATTTAAATTTACAAAATACACCCTACTGCATATTATTATAATAATTCTTGATATTTATAACACAGTTATTGTTGCCACAAATACTCATTCTAACTACTTCTTTACTTTCTACTACAGCAGAACTTCGAGCGTGTTGTTGATTTTCGACAGCAATGTTTTTGCAAGCCAGAGGTTCCTCACGAGGTTCCTCATGAGATATTGCGCCTAAGATTTTACTCGCAATGGCAATTTTTGTATTTTCACTATCTTCAATGTAACCCTCTGCCACGGAGCTTGAGCGCCAACCCCATACCTTTTTATTCCTTCCATGCTGGCTCCTGCGTTTGCCAAAAGTCTAGCTGAGGTACGCCTGAAGCAGTGTCCTGCATATAACGAAGAATTCTCCAGTTCGAGATTATTTGGCAACCACAGCCGGCACACCACCCATTTTGTGAATCCCGACGGGTTGAACGGTGCATTTTTCTTTAGTGTAATCAGTGGCGCATTATACGATAAGCGGACTTAGCGGTCGCGGGGGGGCCCAGCTCTTAGGGGCCCCAAAAAAAGGTGTGAATTTTTCTAGCGCCAAGGAATTTGGGCCCAGTTATTTTTACCGCTTAGGGCTCCCACTTGACTTGATCCGCCACTGAGTGTAATTGATAAAAAAAAAATTGTGCGGTGTCTTGTTCGGTCGAAGTGTCATGTATCTTCTGACAAGTTCAAGTAGATTATCATTTCCGAGTTTCCCTGGTACAATTATAAATGATCGATCAGTTTTGGTTTTGGTGTCTTCAAGATTGACAAGAAAATGCGTTTTACAATCTTGCATACAGGTTACCAATAATGTCACTAGTTCCTGCCGTCTGCAAGCACCGGGGACTCCAAATATTAGGATGCTTTTTTCAGATGTCAAAATGCTAAAGCATTTTTACCTTATTAAATAAATATTCCTTATTGTCAGCTTTAATCAAAAATTCATCTATTTGGCTCTTAGCTAGTATCAGCGACTTTTTAGGCTTATACCCTTCACCCTCCCGTTTCAAAAAAGGAGTGACACTTGGAAATTTACTAATGTGAATTTCTTCACGTTGGTTTACAGTCAATCGTAGCATAGAATATTTGCTTCATAATGATGAACATTTATACCGACAAAGATCGGTGTTGAAATACGCTAGGTCGTTTTAATTTTCTTACTAGAACACTACTTCCGATGCGCACTGTATGTTTCTTCGTATAAATGCCTAGATTTTGCTGGTAATGGTGAATCTTTAGCAACAGCAGCAATATTTATGATTTCTTCCTTATTAGAACTCTTAGAACTACACGTTTGCATCTTGCTTCGGACAAAATTTTCACCAACAAAATAATAAACAACTTCGTAATCAACGAGATAAAATGCGCACTTGACTTATTTCATTAAATTTATCATTTTTTTCTTTAAAATATAGAAATTAACTAATTTTCGCAGT
This sequence comes from Dascillus cervinus, assembly GCA_949768715.1. Taxonomy (NCBI): domain Eukaryota; kingdom Metazoa; phylum Arthropoda; class Insecta; order Coleoptera; family Dascillidae; genus Dascillus; species Dascillus cervinus. The sequence goes on along the minus strand of OX458322.1, from coordinate 11,950,384 downwards.
CGAACATAAAGCTTTGTATGCAACGCGTACATAATCAGGCTTAATTGAACTCATCTTCTTTATGGCATCGGGAGCAAGCTCCCTCGACCATAAACTCGACTTGTTCAATAAAGCCATAGATTATGTACTTATTACATAAATAGCTATTAAAAAATTTGTCAAATTTTATGTTAATGCTTTTTTATTAAATAATATCTTACGTGTTTTCGTCTTATTTGATTTTTGAATATTTTGGGATACTCTTTTATTCCTCTTTGTTAAAATATATATTGGCTGATTGTTGGTATGTGCGTTTAACTTACATTTTACAATATTCTAGTGTTATTAAAACTATGATATTCGTCAATTCCCCACACTCAGGAAAAAATGTGTTATCTTTTAATCAATATGTTTATATGAACTTTTTGCTTCAAAATTTAAAGTTCTATTGCACATTTAATTTTCATTGATACAAAACGGAACACCCTGTATAATTCCGATATACTCGTATGTATGGTGTTTACAATCGTTACTGAAGTTTTATCTTGCCCGTTCGAAAGTCCTATTCTAAGATTAGCGATGTACTCAGTTTGTGAAATATCGAAAATAAAATTAAATATTTAACATGTTATTAATAATAACATCAATTGTTTTCCCGCTAACCGTAATTGTATTGTGGTATTTACATTATTATAAATACTACAAATATCTAAAACTATTTCCCGGTCCTACTGCATACCCAATTATTGGAAATCTACCTATCTTTGCCAAGGGGAGAGGTACGTACCTACTTATTTTTTTTATCACTAAATTATTACAATGTCACAAATATACTCAGTAACATTTGAATCGCAAACACCATGAATGGGTAGGAATATGTTAACAAAACTTGACAAAATGTTATCCTACTAATAGATAATATACCGTGCGTCTTTAAAGTCCCCCCCCCCACGTTATCTTTTCAACTAAAAGGAATAAAATGTTGAACTAAAAATATAACAAAACCATTAAAATAATATTAACTGTTGACAGAGCAGTTTTTTATACAAGTATTCCTTGTCAAAGTAATGACGACACCGTCGCTTTCTTAAATAGCAACTTATATATTTTCGTCTTGATTTTGGTAGATCTTTGAATTGTTAAAATGACGCTATAAAAATATTGACCCATTACATAAGGAAAAATTTGAGAAAACATCATTTAAAACAATTAAATGGTAGTAGTAGTAGTACTTTAAGCCACATTTTTAAGTTTTGAAGAAAAGGTCGCTATTGCATTTTATAAGAATGATCGGTCCACACTTCTCCCTCGGATTATTTTATTAATAGTGTCTCGATTAAGCTAATTATTAATGAAAATGTAAAAATTTTCGAAACTTGCCTCTCTCATAATGCCTCCAAATATTTAGCAGTGGGCCATTGATCCGCATGCCCTTTATGTAGATCAGATTTTGCTCTACAGAGTTTCAGAAGAATAGTGACAACATGTCTTCGGCCTTCTAATATGCTTGCGTCTCGGGGTACATTGCGGGTCTAGATATTTCAAATCCCGTTTTACATTGAGTGGCTCCTGAAGCTGACTCAAAGTTCTGCAACTGTGGACAGATTCTTTTTTATGTCCTGTCATTGCCTTTTAAATGATTCTCTTGCTAACTGGTGTCGCTGTCGCGCAAACGAAGTTCTGTGAACGGCAGAAAAAATTGTAGGAAATTTTTGACGTGTCACCGGCGACACGAGGCAGTTCTGTGAAGGCTCCTTTAATTCTTCTAAAATATGATTTCATACTGTTTCATGTACAAGTTTTAATAAAGATCTTTTACTTTTAATGTTAAGATCTTTTTAACACCGACTTGAAGGATGGTAGTACAGACTTTGATAAACATCAATTTTTAGATCGAGTTATTTTCACGTACCTACAAAATCTACAAACAAATTTATTCAGCGATTTTCAGACAATGTTGTGTTATTTACTGTGTATTAAGTTTTAATTAAACTATTGCAGATGTGTTACCATATATTTTATTGGGGATAAAAAAATTTGGTCCAGTATATCGCATGATGTTGGGAATACGTCCTGTAATGGTAATTTCTGAACAAAAATTTGCGGAATTTATCCTAACATCCAATCAGCTATTAACAAAACCGAGGGAATATAATTTATCATCATCATGGCTTGGAACAGGATTATTAACAGGCAGCGGTAAGATGCTGAATAAAACAATTTAAATACTGATATGTCTTTAATTTAAGGTGAAAAGTGGAGAAATCATAGAAAAATGTTGACACCAGCATTTCATTTTAAAATCTTAGAACAGTTTGTTGAGGTATTTCATTCCGCAAGTAATACATTGATAAATAAATTATCCGAAAAAGCTGGAGAACAATCAGTTGATATTTATCCCTACGTTGCATTGTGCACTCTTGATATTATTTGTGGTGTGTTAAAAAAGAAACAAAATGAAAATATTATTTCTAATAAATCCCGGCATTATTTTTAGAAAGTACAATGGGAGTTTCGGTCCACGCCCAAGAGGATTCAAATTCCGAATATGTACAAAGTGTACGAGATATGTGTGAATTACTCACAAGACGGGTTATTTCACCAATTAAAATATTTGACTTTACATACCGCTTTACTTCTGATTATTGGCAAGAAAAAAAGATTCTTAAAATATTACGAGGTTTTTCCAATTCAGTAATACAGAAAAGGAAGAAAGAATTATCAAAGAATAAAAGTGCTGATGCAAATGAGAATGAATTTGGCATAAAACGGAAATTAGCGTTTTTAGATTTGTTGCTTCAATCGACCATAGATGGAAAACCACTCCCCGATGAAGATATTAATGATGAAGTCAATACATTTTTGTTTGCGGTATAAAAATAAAGTAGATAGATAATTTTTAAAAAGCTGCTAACTTTCTAATTTTAGGGCCACGATACTACTGCTTCTGCCATAAGTTTTTTGTTATTTTGCTTAGCTAATCATTATGATGTACAGGTAATATCTATTATTCAAAACACTGTAGCTATTTTTAAAAATCATTGTTTTCAGAAAAATGTCATAGCAGAACTGAAAATAATTTTTGGTTGTGATCGCACAAGACTTCCAACTTATGCAGATCTTCAAGAAATGAAATATTTAGAAATGGTGATAAAGGAAACGTTAAGAATCTATCCCAGTGTACCCGTTTTTGGGCGTGAAATAGAAACAGACATTGAATATGGTAAACAAACTTTTTATTAAATAAGAATCTTAACATTACAAACTTCAGATGGCAAGATTATACCGAAAGGTGTAGCATTATCTATTTGGCCGTATTGTTTAAACAGAAATCCGGATGTGTTCCCTGATCCTGAAAAATTTGACCCAGAAAGATTTAACGTCGATAATTCTTTGAATCGTAATCCGTTTAGTTACATTCCTTTCAGTGCAGGATCTAGAAACTGCATAGGTAAGTTGATCTGTGTGGAGTGAATGTAATAAAAAATTTAATTTCAGGGCAAAAATTTGCAATGTTGGAAATGAAATCAACAATTTCAAAAGTGCTTAGAAATTTTGAGCTTTACCCAACTAATCCAAAACATGAACTTCTGTTAACTTATCAAGCAGTGTTAAAATCTAAAAATGGAATTTGCATTCGCTTCAAAAATAGAGATTTTTAAATATGTATTTGTTATTAGGCGGCTTCCATAAATGATGTCACAGGTTTTTCGTCAAATTTTACCCCCACCCCACCCACGACAACGTTTGTTGAAAAAATTGCGAATGGATTAAATTTGGTTGAATTAGTGACTGATGTCCTGGAAATTGTTGTTGAATATATGGAAGTACGTTATTTGCTGAATTGTTATTTGCATCTAAAATCCCTTTTAACTGTCAATTTCGACAAAATTCATCTTAAAAAAAGTAATTAAAGCGAAGTAAAATTATCCACGAAAAAAATAGTCATTCCTTATAAATCTTTGTTTATTAAACCAAATAAAAAATAATTCTTAAGAACAATGAACTTCATAAAATTAACAAAAAGTGTCTTGACCCAATCTTTCCAGTCAATTCAAATATATTAAAACATTATTTACTGCAATGGATGAGTTCCTAATATATTAATTTGTCAAATAGTTAGAAGTCACTCTATTATCGAATAAGAATGAAAATGTGGAAAATCAGATTTAGTATTATTTGTTATATAAGCATTATTGGGAGGTCTTAAAGTAACATTTTTATTGTAGCTTTAATTTCTTTCTCCAAATTTAGCTTATTAACATCATTGATGATATTCATATTTAGAAGGTCTTGCATTTGTAGGAAATATACAATTTTCGGGGAGGTAAATACACCTATTTCAATGTGATCTTCATCATTTGTGTAATGAGGTATTAAACGTTCAAAACCATTTTCAAATTTACCATACATTATTGCTCCTGAGGTATTTTCAATGTTTACTAGATCATTAAGATATTCCACGGTATTAAATAATTGTCCACCCTCGATGATGTGTGATAGTAGAATTTTAGAGTCCACCTTCTCATCATTCCCTTTTCCGATTTCTTTCCTTAAGTTCGACAATGATATTAAGTTCTTTTTGAAGCAGATGATGCCTAATTTAATAAAATTTACATCTGTTTCTAAATTCGTTCCTTTTAAGTAACTTCCAATACGAAAGACATCGTCAATGTAACTGCTGTCATATTTTTTATATATGTGGAGGACAAGTTTCAGACTAGTTGCTTCTTCATTTTTCACTTTTTTACTTTTTTCGTGATATTGCCAGATTATTGATCTTTCACTGAAGGTTTTGTTTAAGAAGTGACATTCTAATAAAGTTAACTGCTCTAATGTAAGTGAATTAGCACTTTCCGATTTTAGATTAAAAAATAATTCACTGTCAACTTTATCTTTTATTCCGTTCTTTAATTTTCCAATAAGCCCCGTTCATCGGTTCGCCAGTTGCGAGATTAGATTGAGAACTCCGTTCAATCCAATTGATATTTCCTGTTTGGTTGTTTGTTGATTTGATTTTCGTGATCGTTGCTTGAAAGTAGCTTTTTCTTTCTTGATTTATATTTTTGAATGCCTTCATAAAATATTCATCAACAAATATGTGGAGATCAATAAAATGTAATGCTTTGGTGATATTGTTTGTACAATACCTCAAAATATTCTCCCATAAACACTGAAACATTTCTGATTCTCGTAATTCTTGGTAGTAAGCTGAATATGGCACTTCAAGAGCAGTCAGTCTTTCTTGCAGCTTTCCTATTCGAAACAATCTCTGTTCATGACTGATAATTGTAAGATTTATTGGAAAATACAACCTACAATTGCCGTTTTGATAATTTATAACAAAGCGATCGCCGCATTGTAGGTTCGTTGAAAGTTTCCGTGAATATTCATAATTGAAATAACTGAAATATTTAAAGATCATGCCATTAGTGTTTTTCCCATCAGTTAGGTCGACTTTTGACAACTCAAAATGAAGGCACTTCAAATAATAAGCTAGGTAAACATCAATTGGGTCCTGTGATGCTGAAGCAGCTATAAACTTGTTGGTCTTGATGACATCAAAAACTTCGTTTCTAAATGAATTTATGTTAAGGATAATACCATATTTGTTGATATCCATTTTTGGTAATCTTGTCGCACGCGTTAGAATCAAACCAAGTAAAAGGGGTATCTGCTAATTTAGCGTTATTACCATGGTTATTACCATACCATGCGCACTCGTGTAGAATAGGGAATATGCATGAAATTTAAATTTGGTTCAAATATTTTTATTCCGAATCTTTATTGGCCGGACATTTGAACTAAACCATTATTTTAGTAATTAATAATTTTTTAATTACTTAAAATTAATAAATAAAAGTGCAAATTAATTCAAATTTCTAAAACGCAACACCATTGGCTAAACGAAAAGTGACGTCAAATACTGTGTCAACAAGTCGTACTGCGTACTGTTCACATATGTATGGCATTGCAGGCTTTTGATTAGTGTGTTGCGAATTCATTTATTCTTTAGGTGCAATTTTAGCATCCTAGTGATATTATTATCCTAGATATATTATTATAATCATTTAAGACAATGACTGAAAGTGGTTTTGTAAAAGCATAATCGGATAATCTGCCGAGAATAGATGCATTCATGATGTCGTCTTATTTTCTTTCAAATCCAAATTTTACGTCCGCTGAAGTAAAAGTAGTGAAAGCTGCAAGGTAATTAATTAATAACTCATAATTATTCTATAATAACATTATGTACGTTATTTAAGACATAAATACAATCCTAAATATGATGAGCAGTAAACATAACCTATAATTTTTGATTATTGTTAAACGACGCTGCATACATATACTGTATTTTATTGCTAAATGATTTGTAAATTTGTAAATAAATGTTCAAAGTGGTTATAAATGATTTTTATTTTACATGGGAAATTCACAGGTAACAAACAAAGCTTAATTTGGATTTACTTTTTATTAGAACAGCCTGCATATTAATTAAACCACAAGCTATTATTATGACTTCATCTATGATTGGAATTAAATTGTGGTCTACACAAGCATGAGGAAGCAGCATGTGGAACTCCCTTAATCTATTTATTACACGCTCAACATGTATCCTCAATGCCGCAATCTGTTTTGATAGCTTTACTTCTTTTTTGTGCTTGGGGACAACTTTGAAACTGAAGGTGGTCGTATAAGTGTACATCTTTTAGCTTTTAATAAACATGACAAATCTTTGAATCCTCTGTCTGCCATCACTGCTTGGTTAGGTGGTAAACACTCCAAATAACCACAGTCTTGAACTATCATAACATCTGTAGCCCTTCCGCTATATCCTTCAGAGATAAAATTAACCAACCCATCAGGTGTGCATGAAATTAAATACTTCAAGGTATTGCATTTTTTGTACTGCGACCAAGTAAGTGATTGGTGGACTGCATTAGATGGTTTCTCAATCTGAATTTCAAGGCAGTCGATGATAGAAACAACATTTGCATACCTGGACCTAAACGATATGGGTAATTTTTTGTAAATCTCTGGTGGTGTTGGCCATACAATTAAGTCTTTCATTTTTTCAGCAATAAAAGGTACACTTTTAGAGAATATTCTGCTGCTAGTACTCTATGAATATCCAAAATGTAATCCCAATATGCTGAATGACTCATTTAATTTTATTTTCTTTAGTCTAATTAGTATATCTATGGTAGAAAGGGGGACATTTTCACTTAATAATTCTATTAGATGATATGATGTTTTAGGTAATCCTAACAACATTTTAGATTCTTTTTTTACAGCGGTTAACATGCCAGTACGCATTTGAATTTTAAAATCTTTTTCATTCTCTGAGTCATCATCTTGCGTCCAGCTTGATTCGGATGAAAAACTTGATACATAATCTTGAGATATCATTGAAGAAAGAGATGACATTGACATACGATCTGGGCTGTCGGCAAGCAATTTATTTTTGGCAACTGATTTTATTGGTGATGTCGCAGTACTTGTTAATGAAAGAGGACATTTTAGTGGAGATAGTGCTATATTTTTCTTATCCATAGGGAAATTTACATGAACACCTATACTTCTATACTTAGCTTTAATGTACAGCTTTATCAATAAGTACTTTCATTTCATTCTCCGGTGAATTAATTTCTTCAATATGGGAAGAACAGGATTCTACTTCATCGTTATTTGTTTGTGGTGGTTTACATACTTCCATAGCATCACTACTACTGGCAGTAGACTCTGAGAGAGCTTCTTCTATCAGTGATAACCGTTTTCTCTTGATAGCACCCATTCTTATAACGGGTGGTGGCATATTTCGATTTTGGCAATGGAATATGTGCGGCAAAACTCCTTTATTTAATCGTAATGTCACATTTACACCTTCTTGTTTCATTATGTTGTATTGAACATAATTTCCTGTATCCTCCTCTATCTAGGTATGGAAATCCTAATTACATTTCATTTTTAAATGAGCATTCATTTCCTTTATTATGTACCATTTAAATGCATTGTAATAATGGCCTTTAGGGAGCTTAAGCTCTAAGTTCAAAAAATTTAATAAATAAATAAATAAATAAATACGTCATACTTACATTAAAGTGATCTCCACAACAATGTAAACAAGCTGTTGCAGATACTTTATCTCTTCTGATAACCTCACACCATTTCTTACGTATTTTTGCACCCATCGGGACTTGAAAAAACACTTTATCAGGTGCACTTCTGATAGTGTTTTTGCATAAAGGCACAATGCAATACTTATAAACTGGCTTTTGAGCTTTTTTCATGGTGAAATAAATTAAGAACGAAAACACCTGCAGGAAACAGTGGGCTGAACTGTTGTTGACACAGTATGTGACGTCATCAATAGAGCGCGCGAAAATGGCGGCGTTTAAACAGCTCAAAATTATTCGCTATTTTAAACATTTTTTTAAACTTGATTACAGCATTTTTAAACAGTATTTATATTTTTTTACTATGTTATAACGGTGTAAACAGTGAATTAAAAAAATAAAAAAAATGCATGCATATACCCTATTGTTTACATTCAAATTTAGTCTACTGTTTTTTTTCTAGATGGAACTAGCGGTTACCCCCACTCTCAACAAAATTCCCCCCTCCAAATATTTCCTCCGATGCACTTGCAAAGATGGCGCTAGAGGGCGTCCCCGCTGTGGCTCGTGCATTTGCATGTTTTGGTGGTAGTTTACTAATAATCGGAAAACTTGTACAGATGGTCGTGTAATTATTCTTCAAAACAAAATGCCAGTAAGATCATGTTGCGAAACAAAATGTCAGTAAGACCGTGTTGTGTACCAAATTGTGACAACAGAACTACTGCGCGGTAAGTTAAATATTGTTGTATTCTGGGCATCAATTTCTGTCATCCTCATATCTGCTCGTGCGGTTGTTCTGTAGACTCGTTGGGTCATCATGGTTTATTGTGCATTAAAAGTACTGGTAGACTCTCTCGTCACAGCTGTATTAATGACATTATTAAACGTGCTTTCTCTTCTGCCAACATCCCTTGTATCCTTGAACCTAATGGTATTCTGAGGAATGATGGCAAACGTCCAGATGGTATTACAGTTATTCCGTGGAAAGTAGGTAAATCTTTAGTTTGTGATTTGACTTGTACGGATACACTTGCCCCTTCTCATTTGACTGATTCTTCATTTTCTGCCTAGATCTGCTGCACACTTGGCAGAAAATCTTAAGAAAAAAAATATAAGGCAATTTCTGATGATTATTTTTTCGTTGCCTTCGCTGTGGAAACTTTGGGTCCTTGGAGTGCTGATGCCCTCTCTCTCCTTGAAGATTTGGGGAGGCGTATTGTTCAAACAGCGGGAATTCCTCAAGCCAAAACATATTTGAAACAACGAATATGTTTGGCTATACAGAGATGCAACGTTGCTAGTGTTCTTGGTACAGTTCCGCTTTCTTCTTCTCTTAATGAGTTATTTTATTTGTTCTAGTTATTACTTATGTTATGTTGTTTTATGTTATCGTTAAGCAAATATACCTATTTTACAATAACAACTGAAATGTTTCATGTATCACACAAATTTTGAAATGGCATTTAAATGAACGATGTAGTGATGGATGGCTTACAGGATTTCTTAAAAGAAATGCATTTCATAATTTAAAAATGAAAGGAAAAATTGCGTCAGCAGATGAAGAGGCCGCACTAAGCTTTCCAGCAAAACTAGCCACAATAATCGAAGATGGGGGCTATGTTTCCGACCGAATTTTTAATGCTGATGAAACTGTCCTATTTTGGAAAAAATGCCTGTCAGAACTTTTATAGCAAAATCTGAAAATATTGCTAGTGGCTTTAAAGTTGCTCAAGATCGCGTGACTGCACGTCAATGGTCTGCGAGCGCTCAACTTGTCCTTTCGATGACACGAATTGCTCAGAATGAGTCGACCGTAGTATGTCACTAATTAGATCCATCTTTCCGGCAGTGTCAGAATTCTGCACGGGAATGATAGGTGGTAAAATCTGGATATCATTATGACAAATTACTGATATGTTGTGTTGGGGTTAAACTTCTGGCTCTGGCGACACGGATCGCTTCGATTGAGTTGACCGTGATACGCCACCAGTAGAATCTGTCTTTACGGCAGAGTCAAAATTCTGCGCGGGGACGATAGGCAGCAAAATCTGCTTTTCACTACAACAAATCGTTTGTTTGGATTCAGATAGTAATTTTGACGACACGCATCGCTCAGAATGAGTCAACCGTGATACGTCACCAATAGAAATTGTCCTTCCGGCAGGGTCAAAATTCTGCACGGAACTGGACAACACGGATCGCTCCGAGTGAGTCGACCGTGATAAGCTGTTAATAAGATGTGCATTTTTTGCAGATTCATAACTCTTCATGGAGACGATGCAATATGCTGAAATCGTGCCATCGGAATCTTGCTCTATTATAAAATCTGAACCCGCCTTGCATTCTGGCTGTTCGCAAATCTTATCTTATCTTATTTATCAAAATTTCGGCATTGGTCATGATAAAATGAAAATCATTTTCGAACTGAGCAAGTTGAATCTCGTGATCATCGTCATCATCAATTGCAGTGATGTTCGCATGAACCTCCATGTTATCAGATAAAAGTGACTCTGAGGAATAATCTCTGCAGGTTCTAGAATTTTCTCGGGATCGCCACGCACACTATCAATTTACGTTGCAAAATGCGTCAACCTCGCCTTAAGAGTAGCACGCGCTCCTTTAAACTCATTTTTTCTTTTCCCTTTAAATTTCAGTTACTAAAAATCTTTCGCATTTATCTTTGAACTCAAACATTAATTCAAAAAGTAATACTTAAAATACTTATAATAATAATATAATATAATATAATAATACTTAAAAAAGATAATTCAACATCCATACTTTAAATCATGCTCGTTCCCATAATCGTAATTTATTAGAGGACTTACAAAATTTTTAGAAATCTACAAGAATGTAAAATGGTTCGATTTAGGTACGCTACAGACGTTCACTTCGCCCGGCTTCCACTCGACACTGACAAATTTTTACAATGCCATAAATTTAAATTGTACTTGACTTTGCGGAAAATTCTTGAGGATCGTTAGGGCCATAAATCATTACATTTACTGTTAATGTTCGAATATAAGGGAATTTTAGCCTAATTACAGCTTTTGGATTTTTTTTTTACTTTGGAGATCTTTGTCTCAATAATACTGATCCTTAAAAGTAAAACTTGACGAAATTGGGAAATAGTATTTTTATAAAAAATCAGTTTTTATTTTTTTTGTTGAAAACTAACGCCGACAATTAACATTTAAAACCGGAAATTTCTAGCCTTATACCAGAGTCATACGTGCACCAAATTTCAAATTCATAGCTTTCAATTAAAGCTCAATTTTGGGGTTGGCCACAAGTGATGGGACACCCTGTACAGGGGTGTGCGCTATTGAGGGGTGTCCGTTAAGAGAGATTTTACTGTATTATTATTTTTACTTTTAATTTTTTACATTTTTATTGCTGTATAATAATTATAATAATTTTTTAATTTTTCTTCAAAAACATGTTTTTAAACAGTAAATCATTTCTTAGTAACTAAAACGTTGTTTATTTTATTTTCCTTTATTTTTAATCCACCTATTTCTTGGAAAAAAAAACTATCAGCGGAAATAATTCTACTACAAAAATTAGTTATTTGATCAATTTTTTTAATAAACTGTTTTTTTAAATATCGTTCCTCAAAACAAATGACTAATTCTCAACTTTGCAATTTTTGTAGTGTACTCCACCACGTTCTGTTGAAGCAAAACATATCATATGTCACAACTATAAACAAAGATTGCAATATTTACTTGAACACTTCAGCTGTTGAGTTTCAACATCATGCCGCTAGTTTCGCTACCTTACGGATAACAATTACATATTTTCTTGGCGATACAATTGCGGGCTTATTATAACAAAAACATACTTAAATTTTTGCTGAATGTATCACTGAAAGGATTGTTAACATAATGCCGGACCTTTTTTTCCCTTTTTCCAAATGACAACTTTGCAAAGTGAGTGACAACTTAGCACCGCTATTCTTGCAAAACATCATAACTTTAAAAACCTCATTACTTCATTTTAGAAAAAAAATTTAAAAAAATAGCACCGGGGTCTTCTAGATAAAGGTTCATAGTTTCTAAACACGTAAAGATCAAATCAAAATTTTCGTTTTTGGCTGCCCTATTAATGCGCCCGTGGTATACAAATTTAACATGCGTAGAGAAAACTCTTAACCTGCTCGTCAGACGAGAAGCCTCACTTTCGTCTCGGATCTCAATTGCGTACCTCGAATGATAACACGTCCTTACATTTCCTATTATTTAGATAACTATGCTTTCAAATCAAATTTATCATTTACTTATGTTGGGGTACATCAGTAAAATCGTCAAATCAAATGTTATCCGTACCTCACCCGGTATACTAATAACAAAATTTATGAATACAAAAAATATATGTTTTTTCATTCCAATTCTATAAATTAATGACCGTTTCTGTTCTTAAAAGAAAATGTATTATAAGACGATTGAACAGATGCACATTTATTGATTCAACTCGGTAGCGCTCATAATAAATCACATAATTTCATAGAACGTATTAAATTGATAGGGTGGTTTATATGAACCTCTTTAATTATGTTTTTTTATTTAAGAAAGAAGGTATAAATGCGACAGTTTATTAGAATATTCGTTGCATTCCTTGTTAAGCAATGGTTACTTGTGCTTCGTAAGTGCTTATTTTTTTATTAGTGATGAAGTGAAGTGAAGAAAATTTCGAGCCAAATTGCTTTCGTAAGTGAATTTTATGAGCTTCAAAATAAGTTATTACAATTATACCAATTTTATTATTTGTCATATTACTTAATAATAGTACATAATACGGAAATTTGGGGAACAAGAATGAAGTTTATTTTAAGAAAGGGAATGGATTATACAGGATGTTAAAAGACAAGTGTACTATATTTACGAAAAGTTTTAATAAATATGAGTTCGAGAATGAACCGTTTTTAAGATTGATAGGTTTTTGTATTTTTCAAGTCTGTAGTTTTTAGTAAGAAAAATTAACCACTAACTCTTGCAAGGATGCCCTCCATGTGCACATTTGTCGATTCGTTAATATTCACGCTGACAACCAGTTTTCACATTTATTAATAAATGTATTATGTTTTTAAAACTGCCTCTGTTCCCGACGGAATTTGGTTTATGGGTTGGTATTTTTCATTCAATGCAATTTTTTGCTTTATTTGTTTGTTCAACTTGAGATCGGTCTTTTATTTACCAGCAGAATTGCATTCTCAATTTCTTTCCGTATTTTGTATGTTATTGGTTTTTGGTAACAGTGTTTTTTAATATTTCTAGTAGTTCATAACTTCAACTTTTAATGAAAGTTACTTTTTATGAAGGATTTGCTGAAACGATAATACAGAAATTTTGTTCGAAACTTAGTTTTTGATTACTGATAAAAAGTCAGCTAAATTAACGATGATTAAAGGTAAAAGAAAAATGGATTTGGAAAGTTGAACAATAACCAAAGATGTATTAAAAATGTAAGAAAATTATACTTATTAGATAATTTAAAACACCTGAATTACTTATAGGTGTAATTTGAGGTCCGTCGAAATTACAAGAATGAAATTTTTAACTATTCTAGTTAAATTAATAAGTAGAAATTTTGAAATACATTATTTAGCAGTTCAAAATGTCAATAAAACCGCACAACAGTTTTAATCGTCAGTAGATTGTTAGGTACCTTCTTTTGGAAGAGTTCCACTTAACTAAATAATATTTTGAAATTTCTGTATACCTACTTTTAAATTAACCACTTTGAACATGTATCATACGTCCAGTTGGAAGGCTCTACAAGATGATCCAGCCAAATCGATTTTAATTCCGGTAAAATTTATTGCAGAGATTACATGCGCTTGGCCAGAAAATCAAAATATCAAGAAACGAATAACCGTTGCGGTTATTTTATTTATTTATACAATGCTAATGATCGGTGTTGTTCTATATATTTTCCACAATATAGATGATTTAGTTAAGTGTACCACAGGTGTTTCAACAATTACATCCGCTATACAGGTAAATTGATCAGTGTAATACTCAAAATGATTTGTAATTTAATCAAAGCTTTAATATAACTATTAAACTTAATGTTCATTTTTAATTTAAATCACGTAACTACGATTAGTTCCTTGTTTTCTAACGATTGACGCTCAAATATAACAAAAATTACTTAAAATTAATTAACCTTGTCGTACACTCCATTATTGTTAGTCTAAGCTTATACATTTTTTTATTTATTAACTTTAATACAATACATTATTTGTTGTACTGGCGAAAAGTGAAGATGCGTTCCAGCGTCAAATCAAAATGAAATAGAAACAGTGTATTCTGCAAAGATTTATGGACAATTTCAAAATATTCGCTATTCTGTAAACTAACTGTTTATGATGAAGTAATTTTCATTATCATGCTACTCAAAGCAATAATGGGAACACTATTTTAAATCTGCATAATTTTTTTATTTGAAAAGGTATACCTACACATGCAATACGGCTTTGCTGAAATACAAGTCTTATTTTAGTAAATCTTGAACTTATTAATTGTGTTTCATACTTTAATTACCTTTAAAATTTAAACCATTTATATGAACTTGCCGGCTGATTCAACTTTTAAATTAGTACGCGACCTTGTTGGAAATTGTTATGCGGCACTACCATGGCAGGTAACTGATTTGCACCGCCGCAACTCTGACTTGAAATCGGGCCCCAAGTCCTAAATTACGAAAAAGAAGTAGACTCCCACTCATTCTTGGTGTTGCAATTTCCATGTCACTGAATAATTACCAATTATCCAAACTAGAAAAACGAGCAGTTGTTTAAACTGTGCATTTCTAAATACGTTTAAAAATTTACTCGTAACTTTATTTTATTAATTATGTTATTAATTACAGATAATTACAAAAATTATCATTCTGCTCTGTTATAATGATGAATTTGTGGATGTGATATATACAATAAAACTGCAATTTTGGGACACGATTTTGGCAGACAAAGCCGTTCAAAATGCTATCTACAAAAGAAGTCGTTGCTTTAAAGTAATAGTTGTAGGTTTCACTGGAGCAGGTATATTCGCAATTATGCCATATTTGGGCTACAATTTAATCACTGGAACACGACAAATGCCTGCTGTCGTTGCATTTCCATTTAATTGGACAACCAGTCCTACATTTGAACTACTATATGTATTAGAATGGTGTGGTGGCAGCGGTGCGATGTTAATTTGCATAGCTTTCGACGTATTGTTTTTTACATTTATTGAAATTTGCATTTCCCAAATTCGAATTATTACTTCTGTTTTAAAACATTTTGATGAACATTTGATCAAGTTCAAACAGCACAGTACCGACCTGGATGAACAAGTTGCCCTGTTTGTGGTTTCCAACTGCGTAAAACGACATAATATTTTATTAGGGTAAATTATACTAGGTGGCGCAAAAGGTATGACTGTAAAAACCTTAGTTTAATTTTGTTTTGTTTTTGTTTTGGCTTGCAAATTTTTATTCAATCAAGTGCGGAAAATAGTAGCAGCAAACTTGAGCTCTTTTCATGATAAATGACGAAATACATTTTCATCTGTCTTTAAAATGCCACACCCGTGCGTTGTTCACGTGCAACTTAAAACTTGAATTTCTATTGGTTACTATAAATTTGTAGCGTTATTTTTACTCGCTAACATGCGTGGAAAAGGTGGAGAGTGCGTACACAGCACGTGAACACTATATCTTCTTCTCGTACCAATCTGTTTCGGATGTTGTCAGTCTTTATTAACTGCTGTTCGGAAAAGCTGTTTGGTCGGCAAGGAAAACCATATCCTCAGATTTTGTAGCATGTTCACATACAGCTGTGAATTGACGGTAACAGCTTATTCATTCTTAAATAAAAAAGGAGCAATAACCCCAATTCTCGACAATGTGCACCATACTGTTATCCTGTCACTGTACAGTGGCATCTGATGGAGCTCCCTACGGTTATTGTCATTCTTCTTATTAACGCAGCCGAATAGGTGAAAATGTGCTTCGTCACTAAACAGACAAGTGCGTCATAGTGCAAAGTTTCTAATAATGTTTTGCATGCGGTTCTGAAAATCACGTGTTAACAATTCTTGCACACGTTCATTTTGTAAGGATGAGAAGGCAGATGTTTGTGAACCCCAAAAAGCATAGGAGGACATCGGAGTTCAGCTCTCGCGACCTTTGTAGCGACATCCGTATACTGAAGAAAACTTCTCCGGTTCATAATCCTTCGCAAATCCTCAATTGATTGTGCCCTATATGTATATGTGATCTTCCACCTTAGGCTAAAATCCTTAGTAAATGCGATTACAATTTGGAATGTAGTATCTATCAAAACATGTACACGATGTTTTCATGTTTCATGTTTCATGTTTTCAAACGACCCCCCACTATAAATTTTGAGTAACTATAACCAAGTTTGTAGTCGATCACTCTTCAAAATATACCATTTCCAGAAAAACATTTTACGCCAGTTTTACCTGAAAAAAACACACGGCAACATTGCTCTGAATTTACTTTTAAACCACTTTATTATAAAAAAAAATCAAATCAACATGGCTTATAAATATCATCGTGACTAGAAAAAACCGTTGTCAATTTGTCCTGTCATGTTACAATGTTTTCAAGCAACGAATATGCAGACATGCATTTGGTGTTGGGAGCATGCGAAAATAATGCTGCTGCTGCTAGGGTCTATCGCGACAGGTATCCTCTGAGAAGACATCCTAGTAGTAATGTCTTTAGACGATTAGACCGAAGGATAAGAGAAGCAAGAAGCATAGCACCAACAGGTGCTTTTTATCGGGATAGAGGGCGTCCAAGAATTACAAGAACCCCTCAAATAGGGGATGCTGTTTTAAATTTATTAGAAGACAATCCAACAACATCAACACGTGAAATCGCTAATATGCTGGACATATCACACAGTTCAGTTGGCCGAATAATTAAGGATGAGCGGTTTCACCCCTATCATTACAGAAAAGTTCAAGCTTTAGTACCTGAAGACTTTCCACATCGTGAAAATTTTTGTAACTGGTTTTTAGCACAAATACAAAGAGATCTTCTGTTTCATAGAAAAATCTTGTGGACTGACGAAGCTAATTTTTCACGAGATGGATTTTACAATCAAAGAAATTCACATTTTTATACTTTGGAAAATTCTCACGTATTCAGACCAGCGAACTGCCAGCATAGATTCAGTGTAAATATTTGGGGAGGCATTATCGGAAATCGGTTAATCGGGCCAGTGATTATACCTAATAGACTGGCTGGGGCCAATTTTTTAGACTTCCTGACAAATGGTTTCCAAAATTTAGTCCATGAACTTCCACTAGCGGTAATCAATAATATGTGACTGCAAATGGATGGTGCTCCCGCTCATCATGCAGCACCAGTGAGAAACTGATTAAATGAACAATTTCCTGAAAGGTAGATAGGACGAGGTGGACCATACCGTTGGCCAGCTAGATCTCCGGACGTCACCCCTTTGGACTTTTTCTTCTGGGGTCACATTAAGTATTTGGTATACAGAACACCAGCTTTAAATGAAGCAGATTTACTTAACCGAATATTTGAAGTAGCTCGTTCGATAGATGAGGAAATGCTAGAAAGAGTGCAGGGAAATATAATTAGGAGAGTGGGGATGTGTAAAGATCAGCACGGACAAAACTTTGAACATTTATTATAAAATTATTATTTTTATTTCATTTTGGTGACACATTTGACTTTTATCGTATTTGTTGGTGACGTTATAAATAAAAAAATATTTCATTGTTCTCTCTGATTTCCGTGGGAACAGACAACTCAAGTACCTTAATTATTATTAGAATGAACTCAATGTGTTGCCAGATTTACCTTTAGAAAAAGGCCGATATCTTCTGGAATAAACAACCTGGAATTTTTTAAATATTTATTACACTTTCCTTTATTGTTACTTAAAACCGTAGTGTGGAGCTGTTCCGCGAATTTTGGGATACGTTGTATATAGTATTAGCTTACTAGCACAATATATCGTTAACCAGGCTTCTTGCCCACACCCACTCCATTTATACGATAAATCGTACCTGTCTTTCGATTTTGCTGGTAATAAACTGTGGATTGTTTCTTTTGCACTTACCCTAATATCTGATTACGTGTAGTTTAAAATATCACAGTCAGTCCTCATATGTACACGCAGGCACTCATACGCATACGCACCAAAATAATGACATTAAGATGCTTATGACTCTTACAATCAGTAAATCTACACATTCTAAGTGCCCATAGTGACGAATCCTTTTCTACCTGAACAACATATTTATTATTTTGTTAGATTCTCTGATCCTCTGAAAAATAGTGTCCGCAACTCGTTCAAAAGTGTTATATCACTTGTTGTGAATTTCATTTAGTCGGCTTCGCTGCACTTTGCCTCGTATCGCAAAATTCACTCCACGGACGATAAGTGTCACTTTCGGAACTTACAACGAAAATAAACGACTCCTTCAGTCAACTTGATAAATTTTTTCATAGGTTAAAATGTAAAAAATCAAAAGTTGTAGAAACTTCAAATTAGGTCTTATCTTTTGCACCACCTAGTACAATTAAACTGTATTGTTTATTTTAATTTTCTTCGTATTTTCAGTGTATTCGATAAAATCCAAATAATATACGGTACGGTGATTTTTATCCAATTTGCAGCTTCTCTATTGGGAATGTGCTTTGCATGCGTCACTGTGGTATAAATTTTTAGTCCAACTTTGTAAAGAAATCTATTTTTATAACACAATTTTAGACAGTTCGACCTGATCAACTTGCCAACATGATATCAATAGCGATGATAATATTGCCGGAGCTGTTTATTTATTGTTGGTATGGAGAACAATTAACGAATGAGGTAAATGTATAATAATGTGACAATAGAACAATATCTTATAATTGAAATTTTTTATTTATATTCACTAAATATTTATATCAATAGCAGTAAATTAAAATTAATTACCTACTTGACTTTAACATTTTTAAAATATAATTGTTTTTGATAGGATAAGATGAAATGTTGAGATTTTAATTCGTTATTGTTGAAAAGTGATTATAACATTAATTAATTTTTTAGAGTATAACCATATCTTCTGGAGCTTATGAATCAAAATGGTATTTATCATCCAATTTATCACTTCGCAAATCTTTAGTTCTAATTATGCAAAGATCTCAACAGCAATTTGAATTAATGGGTTTTGGTTTGATGAAATTAAATCTTGAAAACTTCATGAAGGTATCTTTTAAACCTGTGTCAATTTTATTGTAATAATTATTTTGCAGCTGGTTAAATTTTCGTTTTCGTTTTACACCTTATTACAAACTATAATATCAAAAAACAAGGAAAATTGAAAATAGCTTTCTGAATGTTATTTTTTATAGAGACTATTATGTAAGTATGCGATTAACGCCTAAGTGACGGTAGAATTAACCTTGTAGATAGAAAATCTAACAATGACTTTAGTTTTATAGTATAGTGTATAGTATATACACCGATTCATCTCGAGCACAGCCAGTAAATAAAATGGCCTCTACCACGTTTTTATGTAAGACATTCACAGGCAACCTGGTCCCATTGCACAACTTGAGCGGATTTAGATTTCTCTGTAGCATTACTGGAGCTCCCACTTTAAGTGTGTAAGACGGTAGACCAGGTGGGTTGAGTGTATTTAGGAACTCCACAGGATAGTGTATATCATCATCCGTATGCACTACAGTGTCCACAGATTTGTACTAGTATTCTGCAGCTTCGAACGACTTCAACAAAGTATCATTAATGACGGAAAAATAGAATTAGTTATGGAATTCGTGAAATTATCCGTGATTATATGTATTATATGGATTTATTAAAGATTATTTGGAAATACAGGGTGATGAAATAAAGGTACCCGTGAGTAACTATATGTTATAGACGATTTCTAACGAAACACGAATTTGAAAGCCAAAATAAAATTTGTTGTCTCTTCACCAAGATATAAGCTTTCCTATTCAGATAATAAAAATCTATACGATTAACAATTTTGTAATAATTTCATTGTTAGAGTCTAAATTTGATGCAGTTGGTGGTGCTTTTAAAAAAAAGGTGTAAAAAATCTATTGAAACCAACCTTATTACCGATGTCAAAAGAACGGTTTCTTGGCTCCGAGGAAAATTTATCAATATCGCAACATCGCAAATTTCCTAGGAAACGTTGGCAACAATAATTCACTTTTCGATGTCAGTTTTCTTGTCAAATTTGAACGATACAAGTCAAATGTCCTAAAAAGTCTTAAAATGGAATACAATTTCAGTGAATATCTAGACATGTTGCTCCGCTTCGGTGAGACAGATAATAACGTATCGGTAGCTGATAGAGAATATGCTAGAGTGTATCCACGTCGACGTAATCCAGATGCTAACGTAATTAGAAAAGTGGAGCAAAAATTAAGAGAAAATGGCCAAATAGTGCCGATTTCTGTAAACGGTAGACGACCTCGTGAAGTTTGTACACCACCGTTGGAGGAAGCAGTTGTGGAAGCGATTTAAACTGGATCAGGACGAAGCATACAAGGATTAGCGCGACAGTGATTTTAAGTCACTTTTTCCTATTCTGCAATATTTGAGATTTTATGTTTTAATTTGATCTGGAAATTACATTATTTCGTTTTTGACTGATCTGTTTTTACTAAATAACATGGTTAGGGGACTTTTAAACGCGAATCAGTAAGTGCGACCGAAAGTTCGTCCATTCTTATCAGAAATAGCGCAAATAGTAGAATATCTCTACGTCACTTAGGGACTTTTTGCATACAGCCCTTCAATTACCTGTTTGTTGTGTATTCGTGTTTAATTACATTAAATTCTTTTGAAATAAAAAAAGTTATGTCAACGTGACAGTTGTTTGTCTTACGCAAGTGACAGTATCTGTCAGTGTTGGTTGCTTAGATACAAGAAGTAGGCCTACCTGAAAGTAATTCTTTAGAAAAACAAATATGTGTGCAGTATTGCCACATAAACAAACTATTTTAATTTTAAACAGAATCTATTTGGACCATTTCTGTTGCGATTTCCACAGTGCTTCAACAGAAAGCATTGTCCCAATACCAATCTTGGGCACCTTTTTTCATATCCTTGTATATAGGAATATACAGGATTATTTAGAATTATTTAGAGTGAAATGGAATTGTACACTTTTTGATTAGCGGTTTGGCCCTCGAATTTGATTCATAACATGAATATACTTAATTATTTACAAGAAGCATTTCTTGGGATTTTAACAATTCTTGTTATTTTAGAACTCGAGCAATTCCAACAGTGACTTGAAAAATATATACCTCTGTAATCCGAAGAGAACTGTTCAGACCTCTACAATCCGAATAGTTGTGGAAAGTCTTAATAACGGGCATAATTTTATACAGTCGACGGAAATTTATTGCTAATCTAGAGATACCGGACGCCGACCAGCGTGCTATTACAGCAATACCAACGTAATACGTATAAAAAAAAAACAAAAACAGTTTCACAAAAAGTTTCTTTATGACACTACTTTTAGTGTCACCATGGATCTTTTTCCTGTGTGTACGCTTGTCTGTCGCTCGTAATATCGTACATTTTCTACTCGTCCGAGCCAAAGCTCGGTAAAAACACCTTGCAACCACTGGCTTATCTCTTTGTAATTTTTTACCTCTGTCTAACTACAGTGCTTTTCTGAGTGGTTCTTTCTTACTGGTTGAGCCTCTTGTGAACACATACAATAGCGGGAAGCAAAATTTACCTGCTTTAAGGACGACATCTGGGTCAAAACGATGAAATATTCGAAAATCTAAAATTTGACTTTTTGACTATAAATAAAGGAAAAGGAAGCATGACATGTGTTATAAAAATATATTTTGCAGAATTGTGAACAAAAAGAAATTTATATTACTAATATTTTATAAGTTACATCTAACATTTTTCTCGCATTTAAAATAAACTTATTCGATCATTCTATTGGAATATTTTTGTTTTATTAATTAAGAGATCTTAATTATTTCATAACAACGGTTTGTAGTTAGGTTATAATGTATGCTTCTAACAACAGTAATTTTAAATTATTAACATTTTGAATTATACTACTTCCTCATTTATATGAGACTGACACATTCTTTTAAACTCGCGGTCCGCTAATTGAAAGGTTCACATCTATTTCTTAAAAACCGTCTTTCAATTTTTAGTTCATCTTTACGTTGCATATCTTCCTCCAAATTGATATAATAATCATATATTGCATTCATTTTGAAGCGTTAAAAGATCACAAAATCAACGGTAAATTAACACTTTTTTTTTCTTTTTTTTTGTTTTTTTTTTGTTTTGGGGTAGTATATTGATGTTAGTATCACGGTGTCACTCACTCTATAATGAACTGTTGAGAAATTAATCATTAATGAATTTTGTTTGTCACAAAAATAACTACTGCAATTAAAATGACCTCCAAAAATATGTTTTGGCCTGTCTAAAATTAATTAATTAATGAAAATGCAAATTGATTAAGTTTTATACATTAAGGGCCAGTTACAGAAACGAAGTTAACAGCGGTGTCAGCTAACAGAGCGTTAACTAGATCTATGATTGGCTGCCAATGTTAGCTGACACCGCTGTTAACTTCGTTTTTGCAACTGGCCTTAAGTAAACCATGACTAAATCTATATAAATAAAAATGAAACGTGGTTCGTTGGTCATCGAATAACGTGAGAACGGCAAGACCGATTTGACTAATTATTTTAGTAAAATTTTAGTAATACTTCGAGACAGGTTATGACGGAAATAAAATGTTTAAAATGTTACTCCGCAAATTGAACATTGAAACTGCTTTTTTTAAAACCACATGCGGAAATAAAATAAATAAAGATGGTGTTTGATTGACAGTCGACAACTGATTGTCAATTGGGACTAAAGCAACGCGCTTTTACAAAGTGATTAATTCAGTTATTTACTTTCAGTTCAATTGGGATTCTGATAATTTCATAATTAAGGTGGGTTTGATAGGTCTAGAAGTGAGGTTAGAATTATTGAATTTTCAATCCAAGTTAATTTAAAATGTACAGTGCACATAAGCTTCACACGGTAGAAATCGCAAACCACTTTGCCGTTCAATTTGTATATCACTGAAACTCCAACGTGCAACCTTTCAAACAACTGTGCGATGACCAAAGTTTTGCAGCAATGCAAATTGATCGTTTGGGATGAATGTACGATGGCGCATAAAAAGTCTTTGGAGGCATTAGACCGAACGATGCAAGATCTATGAAGCAATCATAACCCGTTTGGTGGTGCGATGATTCTGTTGGCAGGTGATTTTCGCCAAACACTGTCAGTGATTCCACGGTCAACGTCAACCGATGAACTTAATGCATGTTTGAAGTCGTCCGTTTTGTGCAAACACATCAAGACACTCAAATTAAATATCAACGTGCGTGTCGAGTTGCAGAACGACCAATCTGGAGAATTATTTTCAAAACAATTACTGGACGTTGGCAATGGCGAAATCCCCGTTGACATTTCGACTGGCTGCATTACATTCCCCATCGATTTTTGCCAATTCACCAAATCAAAGACCGAACTCATTGGAAAGGTGTTCCCAAACATAGCCCAAAATCACAAAAATCATGATTGGTTGAGCGAACGTGCTATATTGGCTGCGAAAACATTGATGTCAACGAATTGAATTTCAAGATTCAAGGTGAAATTGCTGGCGGATTGATGACTTACAAATCGGTGAATTCTGTTACTAACCAAGATGATGTCGTCAACTATCCAACAGAATTTTTAAACTCCCTGGAATTGCCCGGATTGCCGCCTCAGAATCTCCAATTGAAAGTCGGATCGGTAATCATAATGTTGCGAAATATCAACCAACCACGTCTTTGTAATGTCACTCGGCTTGCGGTGAAGAAGCTGATGAACAACGTCATCGAAGCAACAATTCTTAAAGGAAAGTACAAAGGAGAAGATGTTTTGATACCACGCATCCCAATGATTCCGACCGACATGCCATTCGACTTTAAACGCTTGCAGTTTCCAGTGCGGCTTGCATTCGCAATGACAATAAACAAATCACAAGAGCAGTCATTGAGTGTTTGCGGCATTAATCTTGAAAATCCATGTTTCTCGCATGGTCAATTGTATGTCGCCTGTTCCCTTGTCGGAAAACCATCAGTTTTGTTTATTTACGCTTCAGACAACACAACTAAAAATGTCGTGTATCAGAAAGCATTACAATGAACAAAATGGTGATTGAAATTTGGACAGGAGATGACAGATACCTTTGGTATCGACAAAGGTCTACATCTGACAATGGCTTCTTCATTGATATCAACGGTATGCAACTGGACAACCGCTGGATGGTACCTTACAATCCCGTTCATACCACCAGAAGGGAGGACCACCAATGCAGTTTACAAGGAAATTTTTTTTAGAAAGCCCACATTACTAGATTTAATAGTTTAGTGTTAAGCAAAATTTTAGGGTCACTTCAACAACATCCGATCGCACTGAACACATCCGAGCACCCGCCATCGATAAAGGGAAGAAACAAGTAAGACCTTGAGCCTCGGAAGTTCTTCCCTGTCCAGCCGTTGACCGTTTCATCAGGAACGTTTCCATATTGGATCAGCCGAGAACGTCTGGAATATAAATTCCTATCGAATTGCACTGACATCAAATCGGGGGCCAGGATAGCGATTCCGATTAACTTCATCGATGAACCCTCCAAAACCTAAGTTTAGATATGGCCATAAAAACAACGCTACTCATTTTATTTTTTTAAAGCTTATCTAAGTAAAAGCATAAGGCAACTTAGGCTCGGGAGGGTTAATATGGTAAGAATGCTCTTTCCAAGCTGTTAGCAGTTCCGACTAATTTTTCTCAATTCGATAGGTATGTGGCGTTTGGGAAACCCTACAATTTATGAAATTCGTGATAACATGCATTTAGATTATTTAAAATAGCTTGAAGAGATGTACACAACTTTGAAACCTCAATTAATATCGTGCGCTATTAGCAACATGAAAGCGGATACATAAGCTACGATTAAAAAGAGGTGCTGTGTCCCACTCAAGTGATTCTCGCCAACAAACGGGAAGAACGCCATGTCGATTGTAATAAAAATCGCCATTCAAAATAATTGTAGGGTCTTAGTGTTTCTTTCTTTTTTTTGTTAAGGGTTTTTGAGACCCTCATACATCAATAACCATCAATCAGTTATTTTAATTGTTTAAGTTTTATTTTGAAAACAATTGGTTTTATGTTCAGTTATGTTCGAACTTTTACTTGCAAAATTATAAGTTCGAGAACTTTTTGTCAATTTGCAATTTGGCAATACGTACGAGGTGTCTGGAAATGCTCAATTTTACGAGTCCTATATTTTCAGTGACAGTACGTAAATTCAGAACGAGTTGTAATCTCTTCGTATTTTGTTCATTTCCGAAACACTATCAACTTTTTAAACTTAACATTTGGTTAAAAAAATGGCTGGCCCCTCTACGTAAAGCAATGCGTAGCGTCTCTGTAGCGGCAATCATTTAATAGCATTCGAATATAATGGATTTATTTTCAGAGAATTAACAAACGATATCACAAAGTAAAACAGCTGATACAGCACGGTTAATGCGCTACTTTTTTTTAAACACAAACTTCCTAAAAGAGACACATTCACTGTCAATTTTATCGTACATATTGCACAATAATTATTGACAAGTGCCTCTACACAGTGCAATACTTACTAAACTCCTGAATTTCTTCGAGTTAAAAAGTTCAGTGAAGTTAAAGAAAGTTGTTGCACTGAGTTTGTGTTTAAAAAAATAGTAGGCGCCTTAATCGTTCAAAATCGGCTACAGTACATTGTGATATCGCCTGTGAATTTTCCAAAAATAAATACATTATATTATATTGTCTAGCATTATATTAAACGAGCACAAAATACGATGTTGCTCGGTTAAGGTGGGTTTCTTAGGTCTAGAAGTGAGGTTAGAATTATTGAATTTTCAATCCAAGTTAATTTAAAATGTACAGTGCAGATAAGCTTCACACGGTAGAAATCGCAAACCACTGGGATGAAGGTATGATGACATATACTTTTCATAATTTATTATGTTATATTAAAATATTTTCAAGCGATTTTGCTCATTACCAAAATTTCTCAAGTATGTCTCCTCATTCGGTATTAAGTAGGCTACAGTGTAACACTGAGTAAATGTTTCTTAAAATTGTAATATTTAAATTAACTTGGATTGAAAATTCAATAATTCTAACCTCACTTCTAGACCTACGAAACCCACCTTAACACAATTTATTATATTGCTATATCAGCGCCGACAATGTTAACTTAAATCAAAAACAAAATGGTGATAAGTAACAGTTGATATTTGGAAAATAAAACAAACGCATTTACACTGGCTACTGATTCACTGGCAGGATGTTGATGTTCCAGACCGTATTTGCACGAAAGAAGAAAAATAAAACTATTATGTGGAAAAAACACAATTTACACTGGCTACTGATTCACTGGGATGCTGTTGATGTTCCAGGCCGTATTTGCAAAAAAGAAGAAATCTACGTACAAAAGTAAAAAAAATAAACCACTGCGCTGCACAGTCGGATTTAAAATATTAAAAAAAAAAAAAAAATTAAAGTTTCGGTTCCACTATTGTCTTCAGTAAAAAAAGAGAAAACACTGCTTTCATTTGGATGGCGACTTTTGTTGCAATCGACATGGCGTTCTTGGAGTACAAATTCTTGGTGAGAATCACGAGTGGGGCATTGCCCTTCTTTTTAATTGCAGCATATCTATCTGCTTTGTTGATGCTAACAGCGCACCTCATTGAGGCTTCAAAGTTGTGTACACCTCTTCCAGCTCTTCTAAATGATCTCCAGGCATTTCATCACGATTCTCATTACACAGAAGATGGTCGATGTAATTATTAAATCTATATATATAAAGAAAAGTTGACTGACTGATGATCAACGCACAGTTCATACCATTTAAGACTCTTCTATACCAGCGTGTGAACGGTGAGCTGAGAGAGCAAGCAAAGTTCAAAGTAGGATACCAATAGATGACGCATTGAAAACATTCTCTATATTATCCATGCGGCTGACGTACGGAGTCAATTAAATGAAAATGGATTGGTGCGGGCGCCGACAAAGAATCTTGATAAGGCACGTGCAAATTTTTACTGTCACGGAATAGGACCAGTGGTGAATCGCTGAACAATTATTTTAGTTGAGTTTGTGTTTCCACCCGTGTCTCAATTTTACAGAAGATATCGGTTATCTAACTAATTAAAAAAATGGGTAAATCTAGTGGCGATTTACGTAAAGTAACCAAATTTGGACGAAAGAAACGAAGCAATGGTCAGCAATTACAAAATTTAAATCAATTCAGGGGTAAAAAAATACATAAATTATTAGCATTAGTATTAGCGTGATTACCACAAACCTGTGATATTAAAACTGTTATGCAAATTAATTTATAAACACCCCATACAACATACAATTTTTTAAAAGTTCACGAAAAGAAAAGTATCACTTTCGTCGCTAGTAGGAAAGAAAAGTAACTTTTCTTCTAAGGAACTAGCACTTTCCATTATCTTGTTATGACTATAATGGTTATCGTTTGATAAAGATATTTAAAGAAAAATTGGTCCACTTTGTGAGAAAAGTCGTACTTTTCCCATTAATATGTGGTAGGAAATAAGTTTCTGTTTTCAGTAGTCGACATAATTAATTTTGCAGTTTTGTGTTATTACGTATTGGCATAGATGTTAAGACGCAAAGGCCCAAAAAGCGATTGAAACTGTACCAGGACGAAGCATTACACTTTTTCATATTCTAAGATATTTGAGATTTTATGTTTCAATTTGATCTGGAAATCACATTGTTTCGTTTTCGATTGATCTGTTTTTACTAAATAACATGGTTAGGGACCTTTTAAACGGGAATCAGTAAATGCGACCGAAAGTTCATCCATTCGCAGTGCTCTTTTTGTCATGGAACGCTTGGGAACGGCGTTCCACCACCTGTTTTCGACGATTTTTTTTATTTTTAATAGCTGTTGGTCTAAATAAAATCGCCCTGTTGAGCGTTCCACCACCTTTTTTTTTTTACAAAAAGTGCACTGTCCATTCTTATCAGAAATAGCGCAAATAGTAGAAAATCTCTACGTCACTTGGGGACTTTTTGCATATAGCCCTTCAATTATCTGTTTGTTGTATTCTTGTTTAATTACATTAAATTCTTTTGAAATAAAAAAAGTTATGTCAACATGACAGTTGTTTATCTTACGCAAGTGACAGTATCTGTCAGCGTTGGTGGCTTAGATACAAGAAATAGGCCTACCTGAAAGTAATTCTTTAGAAAAATAAATATGTGCAGTATTGCCACGTATTGCTCTTAGACAAACTGTTTTAATTTTAAACAGAATCTATTTGGACCACTTTTGTTGCGATTTCCGCAATGCTTCAACAGAAAGCATTGTACCAATATCAATCTTGGACACCATCTTTTCATCACCCTGTATACCAGATAAACACATATTGACTCTTTCACAGATCGGCTGTCGGCTCGATGGTGGCTCTTATACCTTCAGTGTTTTTTCACGACCGGAAATGCAACAGCACAAAATGCAAATTATAACAATTTGAAAATGGAAGACCAAACTGTGCATTTTTACCATATTTTTACTAAAGTAAAAACGACTTTTACTGTATTTTACTTCCATAAAGGAAAGAACGCGCGTCAAATTTGTGAAAAATTGCGTAAAGTTTACGGTGACAATGTCCTACAATAACGTCAGTGACAACGATGGTTGCACCTATGGCGATCATTTTTTCAAGTATGTTAAAACATTATTAAATATAATTTAATAATAATATAAATTCACTGGACGGAATCCGCTCAAAAATATTACCCCTATACGAAACCTAAATATCCACATTTGAAAATTCATGTGAAAATTCATGTGAAAATAATCGCCTTTTATACAAAACCGTTTCACATAATTCGTGAAACATTCATATTCGAGAAGACGTTCAAACGACTCGTAAATACTGTAATCGGGTAGTCACAACAAAAGAGAGAAAGCATGCGTTTGCCGATTCTATCAGCAATAGTAGGGTAGAAGAGATGACCGTAGCATGGCGCCAGGATACGATGCCGATTTAATGTTTTCACGGGTGCCACGATTGGGACCTTATTTATCCAAATTTCGCATCTAATTTTTTTATTAATGCTGAAAATCATCTTTACTACAAACTGATCGGACCACTTTTTGTATAAATGAGCTCTGTCCGTAGTAATAAATCAAAATCGTTTTGGTCGAAATTAGGTATAAAACCATAAAGTTTCAAAGTGTTATTACATTAGTCGCATTTACTTTAAGAAAAAAACATCCGGTTATTTTGTAGATAAAGATTTAAACTTTCATAATCTGGCGTTAAAAGTTTATTTTTTTATTAATTGAAGGGGGTTTTTGTGGCAGCCGTGATATAGGAAAATTACATTGAGAACGAGGTATAGAAGAGTCTTAAGGTAGAAATGTTCAATGTATAATTACCTATTTAAATAAAAAAAATTGGAAAAATTTGGAAAAAATTAAAGTGCTTTTTATTGAAATTTGGACAGGACAACGTCTGCCGGGTCAGCTAGTAACTACATATAATGTAAACTTAATGGTAATCATGTAACTCTAGGTTTTAAACCTAACCAGAAACCGTTGGCGGCATTTAAATTCAACGACTTTCTGGCAATTTTAAATGGAATTTCAGTTTTGCTTGTGACGACAATTTCAAATTTAGTTAACAAGTGGAAAAATAGTATTTTAGTTTCCATTAACGCAAAACGTGATCCAATGCAACTTCTAGGGCCCACTCCAAACGGTAGATAAGCATAAGGATTAATTTTCAATTTGTTTTCTTCATTGAAACGGTCAGGGTCGAATTTTTCGGGGTTGGGGTAATACTCGGGATCACGATGCAAACCGACAATCGACAACCAAATTAAATCACCCACTTTGAAATGCACTGGTTTTTCGTCGGGTCGTACTGCTGGAATTGTGTACGGCTTTGTACACACTCTGTCAGTGGCCGCGTTATTTGGCCACTTTCTTAAAGTTTCTGCAAAAAATCATAAAGTTGTGGTGGGACTTTTGTAAACAAGACAAACCATTAGAATTCGTTCACAACAGTCACTAACTTAAATATACGTGACCACTTACGCCTCCTTGCTTCATGCCTACATAGAGATCGTCGTAGATTAAAAAGCAGAAGACGCTTGTATGTACACCAAGTTATCTCTAGCAGTATATTTTACTTCTACCTGCGTTTCCTGCACGTGTTCTATATAGTAAAGACGTACATTTGTCAGTGTTTCCTAATAGCCTACGATTAGTTACCACCGCCAGAGATCGTAACACCACAGTAAGTAATAATAATTAATCTTAATTTATTAAATTATAGTAGTAGGTAGTATATTATTTAACGACCACATAATGTAGGCTAATATTAACGAAGGTGAAAGTTTGTAAAAACGATCGAAGATGAGTATTTTGCAAACAACTGAGTTTATAATAGCCATTATGTGCGAGAAAAATATAGCCGTGTATCTACGTTCAACATTTTATTAATATCCTTAAAACTGCAAAACGCCAGTTGTGTGTGCAATCGAAATCACGTAACAATTAGTTTGTCTGTAACCTTCGAAAGTACCTTTACACCACTACAACTGGAGATGGATTTGATTTGTTGATAAATTTTTCTCTTTATTTGCATTTTGTTAGGTAAAATCTCATTCATTGTTTTTATTGCTCGATGATAGGTACTTATTTACTGTTCGAAAGTGTTATAGATAATAAAGGAACAATAAATGTAAGTAAAGTTCTCTTCGTGTTGTGGCGTACCTTTTCAAGGCGTAGCCGCTTCTTTCCTATGTCTGTAGTGTACGCTAAAAATGAAGGTGACTTACAGAGAATCTTACAGATTTTTAACACATCAGTAAGACAAAAACTAAATGTATGACACCATCGAAGGATTCTCTTCTATGTAAACTTGAAGTAAATCAGAATACTATCTGACAAGTAATGTCATTTAGGTATTTGTGAATCAAACTATCGAGTTACGGTGATATTAAAAATGAAGTATTTCAACCGCTAATGAAAACTAATAAAAGTGCAGGTCTAAATGATACCATTTGAAGAAATAAATACCTGGATATAAAATCTAAGTCAAGAATTTATACAATCGATTATGACCTACACGGCTGAAACCAGATCCGACACCTCTAAAACAAAAAAAGACTTTATTTGATAAAGAAAGAAGTGAAATTAAGTTACTTATTACAGACTACATATTACAATTCAATCTGAATTTTAAAAACGCGACATGACTTTTTCCTGAAACAATCTGTCAAAACCGTTATTCTACGCGTGCGTAGACAACCAACATTACTCCCTGTTTAATAATAAAAATAAAACCGAAGGAGCGTGACATGTGGATAAGGGGATTTCGGGGTACGTTATCATTTTCATAGAGAGGCTGAACTTTGGAGGCATAATATGGGTGGAGACCATTTTTTCTTAAAACCAAATTATTACTGGCGATATTTAACATTGCAGCTAATTTCTGGGTACTGATGGGGGGATCTTCTTGCTTTACCTCTATTATTTGCTCTTCCAATTGTACCGTGCACCTTTCCCTTGATTGACCGGCGTTTGCGTTTCGTTTGACAAACAAACCAGTTTCACGAAGACGTCGGTCCAATCTTCGAAATACATTTCCTCTAAGATACCTCTGGTTTGGATGTCGCAAACAGTGTTCTTGCTCTGCGATGGCGACATCAACAAAACAATTTTGAAAATTTAAATTTCACGCGACTTTCGCATCATATTTTTAAGGGTTTTTCATTGACTGATGTTCTGGTGCGTTGCAAATGTTTGGAGTTTGCTGGCATGAAAATCACCATCTGAACAGGCATTAAGCCATTAAAAATGGGTCGCTTGAAACTTACATTCCAAACTTTCTCACTGTTGCGACAGGTGAACTACCACTGCCCGAAAGTCGTAAACAAGTCTTAAGCAAGTATGTCCTATATAAAGGTTGCTCATACCTTCCTACATAGGATTCATTTTCGAAGGAGTTGCAACTGTAAGTGTCCACTTACACTTAAGTAAGTCGAATATGAATTCTAGTTTAAAATTTGCATTTGCCTTAAACTTACAATTATCACTAACGTGAAATGATCATGTCCAAGTATTTCATCCCCATGAGTGATTCATAAGTTAATTTTCCCCCACAAGCAGTTACGGTGTCATCCATTTCTTTATGAACTCGTTTTTGTATATCTGAATGTACAGCTAACTCATACGTCAAGAAGCACATTAAAGAAGAGACAGCGTCGAAACCAGCGGCAAAGAAAATTATCGATTGTGCCACAATATCTTCGTCGGTAATTGGGGTGACGTGGAGTCTGTCAACTTTTCCTACAGATGTTTCCTTCACTACCGCGAATCCAGTGTCAACGTCCTCATTGCTCTCTTCATTTTTAGAGCGACTTTTTCTAGCTTCTAAAAGAATGTGAATCATATCAGGGCGAACTGTTCCTTCCTTCTCACGCGCTTTAATTGTTTCAATAATTAAATTACTGAAAAATACCGTAACTCTTTTATGAAACAGGGTCACTTTGAAGTGCTGCAATTATCTCATGTTATTGTTCGCTAAAGAATAATGCAGTTTTACCTTAAGCCAATTCGAAAATAAGAAAATGAAGAAGAATTTCAACACTTTGCGAAATCCCGAAAAATCTGTTATTTCTTTTCCCATCAAATAAAATTCATTGTTTTTGTCCTTCAACGAATCGCATTTAATGCCGAATGCTGCTGTAGCTATGACGTCATTCGTGAATCGAGTAAACGCATCTTTCATTTCAATTGTAATCTCGCCGTTGTGTTGTGCGGTGAAATGTTCGGTGAACTGTTTGGCACAGTCGGAAATGAGTCCGAACATAATGCGCATTTTGCTGCTGGTGAATGTCGGATTTAAATTCACTCTCATATTCTTCCATTGTTGTGCTATTAAAGAGTAATGTAACCAATTTATAAAATAAGTTGTAAATACCTGTGAGTGCAAAGAGATGTTTTGCAAAAATCGGTTCGATGTTTTCACGAACGAAGCCCCGATGGTCGAGGAAATGGTCGAAGTCTTTCACGCATATTTGCTTTATCAATTCTGGATCGCGCAACATTAACACCGGCGTTAAAAGTTGATACATTCCGGCATATCTGAATAACGCCGCTGTAATTACTTTTTAATTTTAGTTTTCATTACCTTTTTCCAGGAAATTGTTTATAATTATCAGCCGTATGTTCAAAAAATGAGGTTACCCTAAACAGCTGTTTAGCAACATCTCCTATTATCAATACTGGTTTAGTTTGCGGTATTCCTAGTTTTTGCCAGTAGTTATGTGGCTTTATGATCAATTGGTGGAAAAGTATCGCAACGGTTACACCGGCCAAGATCCAGAACAACATCTTTCAGTACACTGAAAAAAATGTTACCTCAGAATTTTTTAAAAACCCACTTCTTACATTAAGAACTGATAAAAGTCTTGTATTTAGCACGATTCTGCTTGCTTGCTGTTATTGGAGTTAGCACGGGGATTCTCAATTTCTGGTGACCTCTCTGAAGGTTTTGTTCGAGATGAACGTTGAGTACAAGGGTTCTATAATACAATTGTTTAGAAGCCTTGCGCTGGGTCTAGCTGGGCGCATACAATTGTACGGAATGTTGTAAATTGCTTTATGATCGACATTTTTTTTGCAAAGGACCGTTTACTGACAATAGATAAATTACTTTAAAATTTCTTACAAATTTAGTTGAAAAACGTTACACCAAAATCGGCTTGCAATAAGAAAATACATATTACAGTGTGAATTTTCTGTATTTTTATTGTGAAACGAATTTTTAGTAACTTACATTAGTGAATGTGTAATTGTAAAGAAATGGGAAATATTGCAAATGGTTTAATGCGCCGAGATGAAGACGTTATTTGTTTGTTTGTTTGTTATGATCAGTTTCAAAGACCATTTCTAAAAATGGTACTGAAATTATGGGGATTTTCTGATTCTGTGTGTGATAAATTCGCATGTAAGTAAATTTGTTGTAATTATAATTTTTCCCACACTTTTAGCTTACCGAATGAATTTTGTAAAAGTTCTACATGTTTTTTCAATGTAACAGTTATTAAACAAATTGTTTTTTAGTTTATTTCCGTCGCGTCGGAACGAAAAGTAAGAAGAGATAAAAAAGGGACATGCAAACCAGATGCTTCTATAACAGAATTAATAGTAACGACGAAGGTAAAGAAATAACTTTGATTTTCTTTTATACATTTAGTGTTATTTATCTATCTTATAACAAATTTTACTTTTTAACGGATATAGAGCTCTTTGTAAGAATTTAACAAAATAGAAACGTGGCTGAAGTACGCGGATTTGCGGAAAGGAAATCTGCATAAAGTGGAATGGTCATTATTGAAGCATTCAAACTGGTAAATTATTATAATAATATATCCATGATACAATGTAAGCATTTTGTTTCTTTGTTTTTAGATTCATGTAGATTTTGGTCAATTATTTCTTGAGAGAAAAACAATTTATTTGTGTGGCGGCCAAAATTCATCGACAAGGCTAATGACTTCGACAAACTTCCATTTCATATACGTACATCTGTTACCAAATGATAATGTGGTTCTTAAACTGAAAATGTGTTTTTAAACAGGATGTGATGTGATGTTAAACTTCCACCTACTAATAAAAATATGTATGAGAAATAACTTTATATTCTAAAATTCCTTCAATTTAAGCATTCCACTCTATAATTCATAAAAATGAGAAAAAATTTATTGTATTTACAAGTGCTTATGTAATATATGATAAGAAAGCCATCTTCAATTCTTAAATAATTGAATAAAAGTTTTTGAAATCAACATGACTTATTCTTAAATGTAAAACTTATAATAAATAAACAAACTTCTAAAATTAAAAGGGCCCTTTCTTGAATTTGTCACGAAGAATCAACGTTCTTGAAATTGAGAATGACCCACTCTTAAATTTGACAACAAGGATGAACATTCTTAAAACTCATGAATGACCAATTCTTGGGCCAAAATTAAGAACGCGCAATTTTAAATTTAAGCCCGAATTTTCTTACCTATAAGAATTTTTTTTCTGAGTAACGACACTGTTTATTGTTTAAAATAGATTTATTGTGTGTTAAAACTATAGCTAGGTGGTCATCAGGAACAAAAAATTAAACACTTACTAATCTACACAACAGAATTACAGTGACGTTCTTAACAAGCCGCTTAGAACGTGTGCGATGGATGATTAAACCTTGTCGAGAGCATTACATTATTTCTCCAGGTCCGTCCCAATGGGTTTGTCAACCACCTAAAGGTTACTTAATTTAAATTCAGATTTAAGTTCATCCCATTATTATTATTTAGGTTTACTTTTAATTGTGGTTTAATTCGTCGATTCCAAAATACTTGGTACCTGTAGGTATTAAGAAAAATTGATATTACAATGTGACTGAAATTAACCGTTAGGCTTTAGGAAAATTCAAAAAATGTTTCCATTCGCTGAATATTGTGACATGTATTTTGTCTTGAGCAGATTCCACGGCAATATCACAGCAGCAACTGTGGCATATGGCGAAACCTATCCAAATAGAGCCCATCCGGATAAAAAGGTTTTTCAAAGACTTAATCAGAGATTGAGAGAAACGGGTAAACTTCAGCCCAATGCTATCAATGGTAGAGTGATCACTGACCTAGACTCTAAGCTCTTATTCGTTAGTGATTGGCAGCATCTTTAAATAGGTTAAATCTATGAAAATTATCATAATTTCAGAAAGAGTTTTAGTGTGCTGTTTCACAGCTCTCGTACTGTTTTTCCAAGAAGAGGGTTTTTTGATATTTCAACGATTAAAATATAATATTCAATCAATTTTAATGCTGATGAAATTGAGCATGCATTTAAAAAAACATGAAAGAAAGTACAGGGTAGGGCAGAGCAACTTGCTTATTTAGAAATTCAATTAAAAAAAAAGTAATGTAGATATATACAGTAGAGCGTCGATTATCCGAACTAATTGGGACCGACTACCGTTCGTATAATCGAAAATTCGGATGACCGAACAGTTATAGTTTATGAACACTAAAACGCTCAAAATGATAGAATATAAACATATATTGAACAACAAATAATATTTCAATCACATTATAATGTAATGTAATGGCAAATTTAACGACGCTTCGGATGATTGACGTTCGGATAAATCAAATCGTCATTCGGATGATTGACGTTTCGGATAATTGACGTTCGGATAATCGACGCTCTACTGTATTTAATTTCTCGAGCAAGATGAAGTACAACATTTAAAGTTTATGTTTACACAGTTTTAAAGATGATATCCAGCAGATGGTGTCCAGATTGGCGTCTATGATTGGCTGCCAACAGTAACGCTTTGTTAGCTGACACGCTGTTAACTTTTGTTTCTGTAACTGGCCCTTAATCAGCATCATGTAGTGGACAAAAGTGGAGCGCGCGTTCGCAGTCTAAGCATATTTTTCTAATGATCGCTCAATCATCGCCACGCAACTTGCATTCCGTGCCCATTTCAATATTGAGCCCCGTTGTCGTGTTCCTAGCCAGCAATCGATTGTTTCATGGTTAAACAACTTCAGGGAAATAGATGATGTGAAGAAAAAAAACCTGGGCTTCCACGAACAGCAAGGTCACCCCAAAACATTAACATGGTAAGGCTATCGGTTTTGTAATCCCCTCGGCGTTCTGCCCGCAAACATGCAACTGCTGCTGGGTTCTCTGCTCGTTCTGTGAGGCGAATTCTTCATGAAAAACTAAAATTTTATCCCTGCAAGTTGGCTGTGGTGCAGGAACTTTATCCACGCGATTTTGTTGCTCGAGAAAATGCATGTGAGACGCTTCTTGGCATGCCTCACGATACGGTTGTTTTCTTCAGTGACGAGGCTCACTTCCATCTTTCGGGATGTGGAAGAAGCAGTTTTACATCAGGTTGAAGAAAATC
The DNA here is from genome assembly GCA_949768715.1 of Dascillus cervinus. NCBI lineage: Eukaryota > Metazoa > Arthropoda > Insecta > Coleoptera > Dascillidae > Dascillus > Dascillus cervinus. Next base: position 11,913,161 of record OX458322.1, on the reverse strand, counting down.
CAAGCGCAAGTACTCTAGAGATACTCTAGAGATAAACCGTTATTTTCAAGGGTAATATAATAAGTGGTACGCTTATTATCGAAAATTTTTTTGAAATGCCACGAATATCAGTCCCAACGACGAAAATACAACGAGTGCGTAGCACGAGTTGTATTTTCTAAAGATTGGGGCTGATTGAGTTGGCATTTCAAAAAATTATCGATTCTTAAGCGTACCACGAATTATATTTAGGAAGAGAATATATTGAGACACACACACGTGATTTAAAACAGGCGCCCGCGTTTGTGATTGAACGTGACGTCACCGTTTATGGGCGGTGCAGGCTGCACTGCATGTTTCAGCACGAATATTTTGGTTTGTATTGGAAGTAGTCATAACAACGGGGAGTAGTAGCGTACCACAGCGAAAATACAAAAGTGGCAATACAACAGTATTGTATTGTCACTTATTAATAACCAACAACAACACTGAATTTCAATGGTGATTTTCGTCGAAATTATATTCTCGTTAAAATACAAATTTTACGAAATATTTGATAATTTTGATATTTGATATTTGATATTATAACTAAAGAGATCTTAAAATTTAATGAAGATTGGTCATTAAAAAAATTAATTTAAAAAAGGTGCGTATACGCACCTTTGGCCATAAATAGATTAAAGTATTTGTAGCTAGTGAACCTAATCAATTTGTCGATTTTGCTGGGCAATCTGATTTAAAAATTTGATCCCCGACTTGTGTTTTTTTGCCATTTGCGCCATTCTTGCGGACGTCATCAATCGCGCAACTTAATATGTTAATTAAATTTAACAAAACTTTTGTTATTACTAACCAAAATTTGAGTGAAACTACAAAATTAATTATGTTTACTGTAGACGCATACACTACAGACATAGAAGAGAAGCGGCTTCGCCTTGAATTAGGTAAGCCATCTTACGAAGACAAAAGTTACCTGCTTATGTCGGAAACTGACTAAAGCGTAAATGGAAAGTGTTTTTAAGGCCCCTTGTTACCTAAACGGTCTTCTACAGCCAAGCCGGCTGCCTGACTGAGCACGGACATTATAGCTGGCTATATTTTCAGTTGCCTTGGGGAACTGAAAAATAAAACAAACGTCACCTTTTTTACAAAGGCAACAGTAAGACATCCTTTTTACAAGATCCCGACTTTTATTTATATGTGAGTTTATTTTAATCGTTCATTTTGGTAACACCCTGCTTGGTATTGCTCTGGCTAAACCGGAAAGAATGTCGAAACAAAACTTAACTTTATGTTGTTGCGAGACAAAACAATAATAGATAATAAAATTTGTAATATTAGTTTAACGATCCGTGATAGCGATATACATTTTCAGCTGAATTCAGTTGCATACAGGCGTATCGAATTGTTCAAAAATGTCTCGTAAAAATATGAAATAGAATTATTAAAATGGCATGAAGAATAGAATGCGATTGCAAACGCCCTTGTGGCGAAATATGTATAAGTACCGGAAAACTTTGTAACTTTGTAACCCATTGCGACGTGTATGTCACGTCCAACGTTTTCTTAGGGCAATTCATTTCTACCCACGTAACACATGTGCACCCAACCGACGTAAGTACATTCGACGTACACAAACGGATCACTGAACGTCCATCGACAAACGCTTATTGGACGTCTTTGGGATTGTAAACGGATTCATTTTGGACGTTCACTGGACGTCTTATTTATGTCCATTTGGATTCAAATTATGGACATTAATGTACGTACTTATAAACGTTGTGGGATTAAAAAATAAATAAATAAAAAATGGAAAAAAGCATATATTCAAAAATAAATAACCTTAAAAAAATCTAAATTCAAAAATTGTTAAAATAACGATCTTTAACAAATAGAACTAACCATTAACAAATTAAATAACATGAAACTTATTCTTAAAAAATACGCATAAAGAAATATGTAAATTTAAAAATAATTTGCAGTGAACAACTTTACCTGTTTAACTTTAACAATTAACAAACTAAATAACTAGAAACTTAACCTTAAAAAATATGCATATTCAAAAATAATTACCATACAGAATTTAACTATTATTAACAAGTTAAACAACTAGAAACTTTGAAAAAAGTCATTTCAAAACAACACCGGACCTTCGCCACCATTTTTCCATTGCAGCTTTAATGTCCTTTTCGGAGGAACTAAATTTACACTATCTAAAAAAAGAAAATATTACACACCTCTTTCTTAAAATCATTTGAACTTATATAACCAAAGCTGCAATTACAAAACCCACTTTTTCTCTCCGGCCTTGCATAATTCAAATTGCATAATACAAATTCATGTAGGTATTATCAAACGGACTTGGGATTTGTTTCGTAAATTCATAATAAATTATTTCTCCCAATCGGGGCAGAGTAAGTTGCCTAAAACATGTAAAGAAACTTAAATACATTGTCATTTTTACTTACGGCAGTCTCCAAAAACTCTTCAAAGGGCACTCACTACAACTGATGAAATAAGTTACTGCAAAGAGGTTCTATGCCCCGAGAGGCGTAGAATAAAGGAATTCCGACCCTCAATACAATTTCAACGTTACGGCATATTCAGAAAAGACTAAACCTTTCCAGGCTGTGAATAATAGCTGAATTTATTGCTTTAAATTTTTAAATTTAAATATCTTAAAGATATTTAAAATCTATTAATACAATTACAAAATTCAAATTTTTTTCTCAATTTAAGTTGTTCAAAAATCTAATTAATTCACTACATTACACTACATCACTACACTGTTGTGAAAATTAACCAAACTATATTTTTTGTTGCAGTAATGAAAAAGATTTCTCAACATAAAATATTTCAGCAACAAGAATATGTGGTAGTACTTCAATGTGCATTAACAAAACTGGTTTTATAGTAGCCCACTCAATTTATACCCAACCTTCTGCATAGTTGAGTCCTCTTTTGTGTATAAAATGACTAGGCTACTATAAAACCACCCTAAACCGAATTAAATAATATGTATTGAGTTTAGTATAAACGTAGCAATAGCGTGGTGCTTTTTTGTAAAACCTAACAGTCTATAAATAAGTTATCAAATTTCAATGCTTTGTTAAGTTCTAATATGTTGAGTTGGCTATTTGACAAAAATCAAATAAAATAGGCCTGTGAATACTACAAAAGTGTCGTTAGCATTTAATAGGATCCCAAGACACACTTGAAAATATTATAATGAACAAAATTATTTCTCAAAAACAACCTACAAATGAACAGGCTACTTCAAACGCTTACACTGCACCGCCGAAAGCTCCAAATTCATTTCCAAAGAATGCATTAATTAGCGCCGCACCACGTGGAATTGAACTTATAGCAGTGTAAATATTACCAACCAAAGTTCCCCCATCAGAAAGTCCAAAAAACATTCCATTATCAATAGCATCTTAAATATTTTGCAACGTTGTTCCTGTATCACCTGTCCCAAGAAACTTTCCCCCAGCAAAGAGTGTTGTTGGAACATTTAGAAGTACTATTCCAACATCATTAATATTGGATAATGACAATATTGTAGCGATGATATTTATATTACCTGACAAATCAGGTCTAATACTAATGTCCCGATTCCTACTACGATCCCATCAGAAAGTAGTGATTCAAAAATAGTTTGCACAAAAATTCCGATGTCACCAATTTCCTCAATATTTTCACCAGGGAAAAGTGTCGCAAATAAAATAATTTACAATAAGTTATTTTAACGGGTTAAAATGGTTAACTTACTTATATTAGGCGGATGTCGATACTTGCTGGTTTTGCCAGCAGGTAGACACGCCAGAACATACTATATTCATTTGTGACGAATGGGAAAGCATCCGAAGAGATGCTAGGATTAAAATGGGTTGTAATATAGACCAGAATAATATTTCTGAGTTATTATTGGATTCCGAGGAATCTTGGAAAACTGTAACCAACATGATGCGGGACATTATGCGTGGAAAACAGCAAGAGGAATTTCGTAGGGAGGAACTCCTCGTCAGAGATGATGTGATATCAGATTCTGACGAAGATTGAAGGTTAAAGGTTGTGTGATTGAGAGAATGAATGTATATGAGGTATTTTGAATATTTTTTTCTTTTTCGATCTGTTTAAAATTTTTTAGAAACGTCAAAATTTACCAATTGAAGATTTTTGTAATTTTTTGCTCGTGAAGCGTTTATAATAATTATCAGGAGCAAATAAGTTTCATTTAATTTTCGTAAAGTCGCGAGACGGATTCCATCAGTTTATTTGTAAAGTTACGGCGAAAAATGTAAAAATTTTAGAAACGTCAAAAAATTATTCAATATACTACTTTGATTTTGATAGTAAAAATTCTAAGCCTCCTAGGTTTAAAATTTTTAATTATTTATTTATTTCTTTTAATTATTTTTTGAATCATATTTAACCAATCTTATTGAGTCATTTAGGTTGTAACGAACATCACAATTAAAGATGCAAGTTCATGTGAAGCCTTGACAGCCAGAGGGTCCATTACCAAGGGGAATCAAGGGATGCCTTCTTCAAAATTCAACCTAAGATGATCAAAGAGGGAGAGAGTGATAGAGAGTGTGAATGATAGGTAAAGGAGGAAGAAGATGAAATGAGTAAAAGTGTGTGTGAAAGCAAACTAATAAGAGGCAATTTTTGATGATAGAGGGAGAGAGTGATAGAGAGAGAATGATAGGTAAAAGGGAAAGAAAACGAAAGGTGAAAAAGTGTGAGTGAAAGCTTACCAAAAGATGTGATCTAATGATAAGATGTAAATGGAACTAAACAGTCACTCATCTCGAAGTAATACTTGACGTAATGTTAATGTGGTTCCCGTGGTGAGGAAGACGTATGGGGGAGGAAGTTAGTAGTCACACAGGTTACCTCCTCTTAACAAAAAAAAAAAAAAAAAAAAAAAAAAAAAAAAAAAAAAGTACTTGTATTTAGAACAGTTGCTAAGGCAGTCGCTAACCCGGTGATTATACCAATAGGTAAACCTATGGACAGGATGGTAAATAGTGCTGTAAGTAATGCCAAAGGGTTCGCACTAGAAATAGTGCCAACAGTTAGGCCGCATGATCCGTTTTTCATAAAACAGCCTGTATAATTACTGAACAAAATTTCTATGTATCATTGCTTCAATATCGGAAGAATTATGTGGTCGTTGTATTAAAAAGTACTCCTTTTATATCAAAAATAATCGGTTATATTCTACACAAATTCAGTCGCATTCATAATTAATGCTAAAATAAGCAATTTGTACAACAGTTACGTTAAAATCACTCTTTCAAATATCATGATTAAATCACTCAGTGCGACAAGTGATTCAACTTTGACACTCGTTAGATTAGGTAGGTGTGTACACTATTATTTAGTTGACAAATTAACAAATAGGACACTAAAGGGATTAATAAATATTTTGGCATCAAATTTTTAATTTATCATTGCAATTTTATTTTTCAAACAATATGTGCAGTGAAATGTACAAGCTGTTTCAAAATGATTAAACTGCAGTAGCTCCGCCTGAAGCTCCAAAGATTTGATTCAAAAGATCTAAAGACAAATTTCCCGCATCAGGTAATCCAAAAAGACTTTCCCCAGAAAAAAGTGTTATAAGAACGTTTAAAAGTACTGGCATAACAAAAATAATAGTGAAGAATGAGAATAATGTAGCGAAGAGAAGAGGAGGATGCACTCCAGCAATGCCAGTGTATCTATTGAATATTATTCTATCAATACTTGCTAAAAAGTTTGCGAAACCAGGTAAACCAGCGATGTCAGTATAATTGAATAATGATAATAATGTAAGGATGATAGGACTGAATTTCACTCCAGCGGTACCAGTATTTGGATTTTCTAGTGTATTTGCATAATTTTCTAATAAGGTTGGTATATCAGGTAAGCCAGCGATGTTTCCTCCAAGCAACGCATTGAACGCAGGTATTAGTATTGATTGTCTAATATCTGCCCCTCTTGCAATTTCTATCAATAAAGTTGCGAGCGCTATCACAGGGCTTCCGCCTGGGAAAAGTATTGCAGCTTAAAAAATTTACTATAAGTTATTTAACTGGTTAAAATGGTTAACTTACTTGTATCAGGCAATGGATTTCCAGTTAGAGCGCGATTTTCCAAAGCGTGGTTTGCTAAATAGAAAAAATGAATTATTAACATTCATCATCAACAGATAAATTCATACCTCTGCAATCTCCCTGCGATAATATAGCTAACAGCACAATTACAAAAACCTCACAAATCTTCATTCTCACAGATGTTTGGAAGATAACATTGTTCGGTTACTTATTGCAGATCTTTTATATAGCCAACTCCTGTTATAAATAAAATATAATCTCTTAATATAAGAGTAACTGAATTTATAATTCATATTGTTCCTAGAGTAATAATTTTAAAACATAATCTCTAGTTAATTAATTTTTTTCCAAGAAAATTATTTTTACATTTGTTGAGTTTCTTAATATCCTTAAAATCTGATATCGTATCATGTTTGTCAAGCTTTATTACATTTGTATTTGTTTTGTAAATCCAAAACTGGAATTAGATACACAAACACAAAACTTGTGACAAAAAAATATTGTTTCAAATCTTAAAAATCCCAACATATAATAAATTAAGTTTGCTTAATTTTTACAACAACTTTTAGTAACGTGTAAAAGGAAAAGGAAAATTTGATTATTGATGTTACTTTTATCTATTTATCAGAGAAACTTTTATTCGAGGCAATTTTTTATGAAGGTATTTATAACGGAGTATAAAATTCTAGTCACATATAGACACATATAAACCACAAAAAAAAAAAATTAAACGTATATTTTATGTTACCACGAATTCGTTGTCCCTAATTGTTGTAATATTTTGCAATAACAAGTTTGTTTTATTAACTTCATAATCGGCACGTGATGTAATCCAGACGTCCTAATTTTTTAACAATACTTAAAATCATGAAGTGCATAATCTTCTTTGAAATATAACCTTTTAAGTAATATTTTAACAGGGATATGCCGCACACTTACAATTTCCAAAATTAGAACGCATTAAATTAATTTGTTTTTGAAGTATTCCAACACCTAATAAAAACTAATAAAATTGCAGCTTGTCTAAATGATGCCATTTGGAGAAATAAATATCTGAATATACCACAAAGTCAAGAATTTTTATGGGCACTATGACCGATTATGACCTACTCGGCTGAAACCAGATCCAACACCTCTAAAACAAATTGGTCTTTAGAAACAGAAAAGACAGAACAACGTAGAATTGCCGGAAAGACTTTAATTAATAAAGAAAGAAGTGAAAATATAAGTAGAGATATTGCCAAACTGGAAGAGGCCGGCCATAAAATTGCGCAGAAACCAGATATTGTAGAGTGAACTACATTAAGGGCGAATATCGTCTGCGTTCATCATTGGCGTGCGCACGATAGATAGTACGGTTATGTTGTTTACTTAACCGTCTGACAGTTTCGAAGACTCGGTGTGTTTTCTGACCACTTTACATTTTTATAATATGTTAATGATCCAATGCATGTAAAACCACGAAATCTACTTCTGTCATTTTCATGAAATTTACAGTAGGCCCTCATGCTACGCCACTGGTATAAAAATTCGCGCAGCCCAAGCAATCACTATAGAACGTTCGACATAAAAAAACAGAAACAGGACGGACGCATGAAAGGAAAAAGGATTGGAATGCGCATGTTTTATTTTATTTTATTTTATTTTTTATTCATTTGGGAGACGTAAAAAACTTTAAACAAAGCACCTGTCGGTCCACCGAACAGGTAGAGTCAGATTCAATGCGCATATTGAAACAATGGGACGGAATAGAATTGTAGGAATTGCGAAAAATAAATAAATAAAGAAAAGTAAAGTCCGAAAAAACGATGGAGGGATAATTTAGAACCAGAGGAACAGGCGTTAACGCTACCTACAAGAAGAAGATTTAGGCAGAATATGTCGGTGTTTTGCCATTGCCTTCGAGGAAAGGCCGTTATGATTTTACTATGATGTAATGGGAACCGCGCACAAACTGATAAGCCTACGACTGTCTATAAATTTAGTGGGCAGGCAACCAACATTACATCCTGTTCAATAAAGAAAATAAAACTGAAGGGGCTGGCATATGAAATGAACGTATTATGTCATAATTATAGATAAAATTTCTTGCCCTATTAAAACTGCAAATTTATCCAGATAAAAAGAAATTTCTCGTGCGATTGATTACAAGTGAATATTTAAGCTTTTCTCATGGAGCCTTTTTTGTACAATGGTCACAATTGCTTTTTTTTCGCAGCAGCATTCTGTTTTACATTTTCTAATTTTTAAGTGACTGCTAGATGTAAAGTGTCAATATCGTCGTCCTACAAACGTAAATTTAAAAAATGGCTATTCACAATTTTTCACTACCGGGAGCTATAACAGGCTGATACGGCACTCGAGGTAGTAACTTCCGCCGCGACCATAGTGCCCCAACAGTTATTATTGAACCCAATAGTTTTTTTGTGGAATAAGCTGAAAAAAGTGTATTGTGTTCGTATAAGACGCGAATGTTCTAATCGAGACGAAGATACCCACGTAACACATGTATATTACAGTATGTACATGTGAAGAAGTAAAGAATTTCACTCATGATTGTATGTACATACCAATGGGACACTAATAGTATATCCAAGTAATAATGTTTCAAGAGAAAGATTCAACAAAAGTACTTTTTTTTAAATAAATAAATGATAACAAGCTTAAATTGTAATTTTTACAAAAAAATAGTTTGTTTTTTTATACTCCACATTAATAAAAAAAATCGTTCGTTAAGGGGCGATTTAAGCTGTAGTGGTAATTTTGTTTAAATAAATATCTTATAATAAGCTAAAACTATAATTTTCTGTAAAGGAACAAAAAATAAAATTAGAGTGGTTGAGTGAAAATTTTCCCGGAGAAACTAAGAGAAAATTAAAAAAAACTGGGAACGAAACCATAAATATAGTTTTGTTTCTATTATTAAGCGTAGAATCACAAATCCATCACTCCTCATGATTTGACCCAGGTATTCTATTTTCCTCTCTTTGATAAAAGAAGCTCGCCAGTTTTTGACATGCGTTTGATAACCTCTATGTTGGTTTTCTATGATTATGCCGAAGCCCATCAGAAGCCCAAGATCAAGACTGCGATTTGCTAAAAGTACTTTCATGTAGTTGAGGGTTTTTTGAACTTGCCGATGTGTGCTTTGACATAAACGTTTTTAATTAATATTACATCTATTTCTCCATCGTATTTTTCCTTGGTTATGTCCTATACTATTTTGTCAGTTTTATTTGTCCGTTCAATGTTTCATTTATATACCTAATTGTTCATTTATTTTATCTTCGGTTCTTTTCAATAGTGTTTTAATTATTGCGTCATTAGTTTTATACCGTATTGTTTATTTTATTGTTCACTCTATTATTGGAGACGATTTAATTATTGCCTTGAATAATTTTTGGTAGAAGGTTAAATAAAACCGTTCTAGATTTGTTTTTGAGTTTGTGTTTTTGTTGCCACTTAGCAGTGCGTTCAAGCAAAGCAGGCCTAAAACTACTGTTTGACACAATATTCCTGTGATAGAATGTATCATCAAATACTTTAATTCTTCCTTGGAAGATTACTATGGCCGGCTAGAAAATTTTGCAGGTTTGTTGTTCTTTATTGGCATTGTAAATATCAACATTATAATTGATTAATATTTTATAGATTCGCGTACTAACAATTTTCCTTTAATTAAATCATTGTGAAATTATTATATGTACTTAATTATGGTATGGATTGGGCTCAACATTTATGTGCAATAGATAACCGATGAAAGTTCAACGTACTTTGCTTATTTGTAATTTTCCAATGGCAATTTTTAATTTTTGCATTTTGCAGCAGGTAAATAAATGTATTCAAAATTTTTTTTTTTAAGTCTGACTTACATGTCGATTTTTGTCCTTTGTTCCATATCTTCTTTTTTCTTTGTTTGGAATGTTAATTCCTCGTCACAATTTTTATAAACTACATTACATATATACACATTTAACACAAACATTTTAAAAACTCTTGAAAAACTTCAAAACATTTTAAAAACGATTTGATTTATTGTCATTATGTGTATTTCGTTATTTACTTTTTATTTCCTAGAACTTGTAAATTTAATTTAAAAATATTACACAAGTTTTCGTTTTCATCGTCAGTAGGAAACTAACTATAATTTTGGCTTAAATCTAGGCATGCTGGAATTTATTTATCTTATTAGTTATTTATGTTATTTTTATTTATTTTATTTTATTTAACAATTTAAACATTACATCTTTCGTAACACTTGTTTGTTCGTTTATTATTGGCTGTTTCTGCTTATGTTTGTAAATATACAAGTTTTCTGGGATATTCATTCTTACTCCTTTTCCTATGATTTTTTCCACTTTTAAAGTGTCTGTAATAGGCCCATATTGGTGCTTTTCTTGTTGCAGGTGTTTCGTGTAATTAGACGTCGTATTATTTTTATTAATATGTTCTTTATATCTCGTATGGAAACTTCTGCCTGTTTGGCCAATATATTTTTTATCGCAAGTATTACACTTTAATGAATATATCCCGTTACTTTTGTATATGTCTTGTGTTTCAGTTGTGGTTTTTAGAATTTTTTGTAATTGATTATTTGTTTTTAGTGCTATTTTTAAATTTTGATTCTTGAATATTTTTGTTATTTTATTTATGTAAAGTTTCAATTGTTAAATAAAATAAAATAAATAAAAATAACATAAATAACTAATAAGATAAATAAATTCCAGCATGTCTAGATTTAAGCCAAAATTATAGTTAGTTTCCTACTGACGATGAAAACGAAAACTTGTGTAATATTTTTAAATTAAATTTACAAGTTCTAGGAAATAAAAAGTAAATAACGAAATACACATAATGACAATAAATCAAATAGTTTTTAAAATGTTTTGAAGTTTTTCAAGAGTTTTTAAAATGTTTGTGTTAAATGTGTATATACATATGTAATGTAGTTTATAAAAATTGTGACGAGGAATTAACATTCCAAACAAAGAAAAAAGAAAATATGGAACAAAGGACAAAAATTGACATGTAAGTCAGACTTAAAGTAATTAATTCCATATCGGGAAAAAACATTAAAATTTAAATTAAAAGTTTAAATTTACTATTATTATATTCAAAATTGATCAGATCTAACTTTTGTAATCTTGCACAGAGTTACTCTGCTGGAAGAGAATTGAAGAACAGTTTGTGTAACGACAGAATGTACTGTTAACTGGTTCGGTTTTAATTGTGTTTTTATTGTAAATAATAATTTAAATGTAAGTAAATTAATTACATGAATTGAATACGTAGGGACACTCGAACCATCGTTCAGAGAATGTCTTCGTTCGCTTTCCCGCCTCGAGGCCACACATCGGCATCGTTCGCCAACACGAGCTTATGTACTTGTCCAGTAATTATTTTTTAATTAACATATTTTTTTGTTCGTATCTGTAAGGTTACTTATTTTTGAATATACAGGGTGTTCCGTTTTGTATCAGTGAAAATTAAATGTGCGATAGAACTTTAAATTTTGAAGTAAAAAGTTCATATAAACATATATCGAAAAATGCTTCCTAAGAAAATTACGCCTCTTTAAAGGAATCCTTATAAAATCGCTATTTAGTTTAGCACGCAACACGAACATTTGTTATTTATAAGTTTTTAATGTTATTTTTTAGCTGGCAGACTACGAATGTGAATTATACTTAAATTTAGGAAAGAAAATAAACTTTAATTATGTAGTAACAAATGCTTTATTAAAAATAAAATTATAACTTGAATAAGTACTCTACTTTAACAAAAAATTAGAATTAATTTAGTCTAAAAAAGGTGTTCAAAGTGTGAACGATGTTGGTTAATGCTTACAATTAGTTGACTTCTACGTATCAGTGAACGTGAAGTGAATGTTCTGGTGTAATATTCCGTAGAGCATGTAGAATCTTCTGGATTAAGCTTCTCGCGAGTATTAAATAAAAGTAAAAAACAAAAATATTTTTTTCAAACATTAAATGACTGTAGCTCAAAAAGTATTATTCTCAGAAAGATTATTCTTATTTTAGATTGTGAAGAATTTACTGTACTTTAAAAAAGGACTGAATGATTTTTTTTGCCAAACTACTTCTTCATGCAAAAAATTCGAGAAAACTAGAACAAGGTCAGAAATTTCACTGTTTTTCGACGCCGGCGCACTAGGAAGGTCGAAAACTTGGCCTTTTTAATAGTGCCCCTATACATACAACATACCAAAAAATCAGAACTACCCGACCTTTTGCATCTATGCCCCCTAGGGGTACCAATCCCGCATCAAAACTTCAGTCATCAATCCCGCGGATCCACAACATTTGCGGGATTACACAAACTATCACAATGCTTTTTTTAGTTGCTAAGAAAATTAAGTACCAGAAGTTAGTTATGCAATAGAAGACGACTAAATTCAAAATAAAAGTAGCATTTATTAGTAAAAAAAAATTAAGAAAAATTATTGAGATTTCTTTTGGAAATACTTTCAGAGAAAGTATTCAAAGTTTGATCTTGTAAATTTGACCTGATTTTATAACAGGAATACCCAGCGACAGAAAACGCGCGCTCGGCATACATATTTTTTCAAATTCGGATATTTTTATTCAGTCCCGCAAGTCCCGCGGATCCCGCATGTGTAGTCCCGCAAAAATCATGCGGGATCTAGCGTTTGCGGGATTGGTATCCCTAGTGCCCCCCTTATAAATCGTCGATTGACTGAACTAAAAAGAAAAAGTGTTTCGTCACTAAGTCAACATTAATTTTTAATCTTAGGCTTAAATTTCTTTTAATCGTAGACTTAAAAAATATTGTCTACCATTTTTGGTTTGAAAAGTTTATTAATAATTAAGGTTAGACGTACACAACTGCTGTCACATTTAGAGGTACGTCTTCTCCTTCACAATTCATCTTTATTCGTACAAAATGCATACATTCGTGAGAGATTTTTTTAGTTGATAGATACTTTTTGCCCAAAAGCAATGACGTAACTAAATTAAGTCACGATCTCTTAGATATCACTCTGGTTATCAGTACTTTAGAATTTGTATATTTTCATACTGATTAAAAGTAACTTTTTTTGACTCGCAATTTGCAAAATTTGCTCGCTAAAAGGAGACACTTTTACAACTACCCGTTCCTCTGCTGCACCCTGTATTTAACCGTTTCTGTACTGCAATGATTTCGAAAGTTGATTGTTTCGCTGGCAGTCAAGATTTAGTACCGACGGGATACTTCTTTTTTGGTTGCCTTTTATTATATCACCGACTTGGAAATTATTTAAGAAATCGATGTACGAGTATTAAATTAATAAGAGCCTTGAAAGTTGCAGTTTCATTACTTGCTTCCTTTAAATATCACGTCGTAATTTTTAATAACGATTATAAACATTTTAAAAAATTGGTCAAATTTTATGTTAATGTTTTTATATTAAATAATATTTTATGTGCATACAGTTTTGCTCGTGTTTTCGTCTTTTATTTGATTTTTGAATAGTTTGGGATAATCTTTTATTCCTCGTTGTTAATTATATATTTGGCTGATATGTTGGTATGTGCGGTTAACTTACATTTTACAATATTCTAGTGTTATTAAAACTAATTTACGTTATTGTTGTCAATTCCCCACACTCAATCAGGAAATGATGTGTTATCTTTTAATCAGCTGTAACTAATAAATTCCAATAAATTCATATGTATGGTGTTTACAATCGTTATTGAAGTTTTATCTTGGTCGTTCAAAAGTCCTATTCTAACATTAGTGATTAAAATCATGTATTCAGTTTGTGAAATATCGAAAATAAAATTAAATATTTAACATGTCATTAATAATAATATCTATTGCTTTTCCGCTAACCATAACTGTATTGTGGTATTTACATTATTATAAATACTATAAATATCTAAAACTATTTCCCGGTCCTACTGCATATCCAATTGTTGGAAATGTACCTATCTTTGGCAAGATGACAGGTAGGTACTTAATTTTTGTTTTGTTTTTTTAATAATTACTAATGATTACAATGTCACAAAAATATACTCAGTAATATTGGAATCACAAACACCAACAATGGGTAGGAATATGTTAACAAAACTTGGAAAAATGTTGCCCTACATAGATAATATACCGAGCGTTTGTAAAGGTCGGGCGGCTTTCGCTTACTTACAGTTTGATATTATGTCAATTAAACTTGTTATTAATTAAAATGTCCAAATCTTCAACATTTTGATTATTTCAATGTATCGTATTGAAAACAATAATCAAACCTTTGGCAACATTTTACTTTATCGTATTTTTTCTCTTTAATTTTTTTTTAATTACAAAGAAAAATTAAAAAGTAGTTAACGGTTGCGTTTAAGCTATATTTCGAAATATTTAAGCAATTTTTATTTGACACAAACAAAACACAATGCACTGTGGAATTTGCAATTCCAGGAAACTTATGTACCTTACCGCCTGTAATAAAAACTAACCGAAACAAACGAACCTAGCTTCTTTTCTTGTTACATTTATGGCTAGATAATGTTTCAAATAAAATGACTTGATTGTATGAACACCCACTTTTGGAACAATACATTGTTTCCAAATTTGAAATTTTGTTTTAAAAAAGCGGTTTTACCTGAAATCATAGAAAACGGTTTTTGTTTTTAAAATTATTACTTACCAATTGTTTGTCAAAATTAGCAATGTCACTAAATAAAACTGTTTTCATAGCTAAGGTTACAGTTGCTTTTTTTTCAAAATTATTAGCTACTTACCAATGTTTCAAAGAGTCATTTTGAAAAGTGTTGAAATTTCAAGTTTCACTCTGGCTGTTACTGAGTAACAATGTTTAAGCAAACAAACTGTTTTTGTTTTTAAAATTATTAGTTACCAATTGTTTGTTAAAATTAGCAATGTTACTAGATAACACTGTTTGCATTGTCAAGATTACAATTTGTTTTTTTCAAAATTATTAGCTACTTACCAATGTTTCAAAAAGTCATTTTCAAAAGTGTTGAAATTTCAAGTCGCACTCTGGCTGTTACTGGGTAACAATGTTTAAGCAAACAAACTGTTTTTGTTTTTAAAATTATTAGTTACCAATTATTTGTTAAAATTAGCAATGTTACTAGATAACACTGTTTGCATTGTCAAGATTACAATTTGTCTTTTTCAAAATTATTAGCTACATAACAATGTTTCAAAGAGCCATTTTCAAAAGTGTTCAAATTTCAAGTCTCACTCTGGCTGTTACTGGGTAACAATGTTTAAGCAAACAAACTGTTTTTGTTTTTAAAATTATTAGTTACCAATTGTTTGTTAAAATTAGCAATGTTACTAGATAACACTGTTTGCATTGTCAAGATTACAATTTGTCTTTTTCAAAATTATTAGCTACTTACCAATGTTTTAAAAAGTCATTTTCAAAAGTGTTGAAATTTCAAGTCGCACTCTGGCTGTTACTGGGTAACAATGTTTAAGCAAACAAACTGTTTTTGTTTTTAAAATTATTAGTTACCAATTGTTTGTTAAAATTAGCAATGTTACTAGATAACACTGTTTGCATTGTCAAGATTACAATTTGTTTTTTTCAAAATTATTAGCTACTTACCAATGTTTTAAAAAGTCATTTTCAAAAGTGTTGAAATTTCAAGTCGCACTCTGGCTGTTACTGGGTAACAATGTTTAAGCAAACAAACTGTTTTTGTTTTTAAAATTATTAGTTACCAATTGTTTGTTAAAATTAGCAATGTTACTAGATAACACTGTTTGCATTGTCAAGATTACAATTTGTTTTTTTCAAAATTATTAGCTACTTACCAATGTTTTAAAAAGTCATTTTCAAAAGTGTTGAAATTTCAAGTCGCACTCTGGCTGTTACTGGGTAACAATGTTTAAGCAAACAAACTGTTTTTATTTTTAAAATTATTAGTTACCAATTGTTTGTTAAAATTAGCAATGTTAAAGCCCCTCCCCCCCCGCTAATCTTTTCAACTAAAAGGAATAAAACCTTGAAATAAAAATACACTCGGGTCATTTTTTATGCGGTAGATACGTTCCACAGCAAACCGCATAAAAAAATCGCATAAAAAAAGACAAAAATAGGGATAGGTTCCATAATTTGCTAAAACCGCATAAAACCAAATCAGAAAATAACAATGACTAAAAAAAAATTGGTTCGAAAATCAGAAAGTTTATATACATCATGTTAGCGAGATTTCTTTGGGGTTCCTGATAAGCGATGACCCGGTGAGCAGTGCCAGTGGACTTGACCTGAAACCATCCGGGATGCACCGGAGACAGGGCAGGAGCGAGACGGTCCGAGGGGAATCGGGTAGAGAAGCGAGAAGTTCGGTTCGAACCATAAAGGCGCGTCCAGACTTGTCGGAAACATTGTTATTAACAATTTTACATGTTATCAAAATTTCGACGAAGAGCAACAAGTTATTTTTGAAGTGAAAACTTCTTTAGGCGCGTTAGACGATTTTTGGATGGGGTAAATCCTTAGAACAGAGAGTGTTAGGAAGGAGCATTATGCAAGGTTGCAGGGGAACGGGAAGGTTGATGCAAATGGCGGATCCTTGTCAGTGGCGTATCGAATAGGATTTCCATCGCATATTTTACGCCTGTAAGTAAAACTTTTTTCTCTCGTCTTGGGGAAAACTGAAAATTTAAATTTTTTAGTATAGGCCAAATTAAGTTAAAACTAGTTTATTTTCACTCACAAAACAAAAAAAATCAATATTAAAACTTTGTAATTTTGTTCAAGAATTACCCACGCACGCCAATGAACCGGCTTGTCAATGTCAATGTCAACATAGACTCAAAATAATATTTTTGCCTGAATTTGAACCTAATTGAATTTTAAATAAAATAATAAACATTTACCGATGAAACGTGATCCCTTGAGAAGTAGTCTTGGGCGTTTTGGTGCAGCCACACGCAGCACAACTCACCATGTTACACAAATGTTTTAGTTCTAAGTTTCTTTCAACTATCAACTATTAACTATCACTAAAGTCTTAAAAACTATAAATACACTATACTCTACTCGATCCACCACAAAAATTACAAACTAAGGTCTTTAAATCACAAAAAAACACTCAAAAACCACTTGGCATAGAAAACATAACAAACGATGTGTCAAAACGAGGTTGATACAAATGGCCGACTTTGTTCCCCACCTGCCGTCCATAATCGGTAGCAAATGCTCCTTCCTCCCACTCTCTGTTCTAAGGGTAAATCTTACGAGTTCGCACCTAGTTACGTCACGTAGTTACCGCTAATTTGATTAATTTATCGACAGATCAATCCTCAAAAACAATTGTAAAGCATGTTTTCATAATTTACAAATTGGAGGTCCATACTCGTACTGGGGGCCTATCAACACGGAATGCACCATACATTCCAAACTCACATTCAGATTATGATGATGAAATTCACAATCATATTCCTTCACAAGTTCAAATTAATTATGTTCCACAATTACATGAGCCAATAATAACAAATTATGAACTTAATACTTAAAATTTTTCTTATCAAAATATTATTCCACTGTTATTTCATAGTTTTAAGTCTTCACTTCTGTCGGCAGTCCCCAATAACTGCCAATTTTTTTTTCATCCTTTTAGTGCATCTCGCAACAGCTTTACTAGTTTAACAATAAGTTCACTTTTGTAAACGTTTCTAATCACATTTGTAAGATCAAAATGATAGGTTTCCTTATGATAACCTTTTTTTTATAGACAGCGAATCGAAGTGTTTGTTAAATATTATATTAATATTATTTTTATATAAAAATGATATTATTCGACTGGCAAATTTTACTGACCTTATAAACTTAGAATCGATAAACGGTCCCTAATTAGACTACCAGAAGGTCAAAAATATTTTATTGTGATTGTTAATTCCTTTATTATTATTTTATTAAATACGTCCGAACAATGGGCAAATCCAAAATCTTTTCTTTTCCTTTTTCTGTGCACCACTTAAAATTACATATGCTGCAGCCGCGAGAAGAAAGTCTTCCTGATTTACCATTGATACTTTGACTAACTTTTTTTTGTATCAACCGATTATGCAAAATACAGTTCTACCAGAAGCTTCATGCTTTAAGTACTTTATTACCGAACATAAATAAATGCATTCGAACCTACCTACCTGCGACAGTTGTATTCCAGATGTTTCAAATTTCGTTTGATATTTACCGACAACTGGCCGGTAACAAAAATTGGTTGAAAAAATAATTATACAAATTGGTGCTTTTCGGCGAAATCTCGAAAATATTCGGAATAACCTTTTTTCTGTCTTTCTTGGGTCAACGAGGAATCCTATACACGTCAAAAAGTTTTCAGTGTTACAGGGAAACAAGGTTTCAATAACTTATTACTAAGTCTGGACGCGCCTTAACATATAGCGAACGGAAAGGGATAAATTAGTTGAAAAGAGGCTGTTTGTGTTTTATTTAGGGGTAAAACTCCCTGGTATCTAACATATCTATAGAACTTAAAATAGGTTTGCTTTAAAATTTTATTTTTAATCGTTTTCAATATTTAATCATTCTAACAATTACTGTTATCACTTATACCCGACAACTTTTATAAACTGGTTCAAAGTCATTTTCATCACTTGAATTAGGGTTAACTTCAGGCTGGTTTTTGGTGGATTTTTTCCGTATGACAATATAATCAGTGATTAAACTTTGGGATGACTTTACTAATCGTTTGTGCAATTCGCGATATCTAGCAACACAATTCTTGAGCTCCCTTTGGAATTTGAAGGCCCGTTCTGAATTTGTGTCATTGGCCAGAAAGTGATTTTCCAATTTATTACAAAGTTGAAGTCCTTCTCGAATTACACTTGCAGTAAGGGGATTAGGTGTTTTTTCTACCTCACTATCGCTTTTTGGATCTTCGACTATATTTGAAGTCAGATATCATTAAAAGTGTTAAAGCTTTCTCCGCCAATTTCATGCGCTAAATTCGTAATTTCAATTATTAAGGTCGATAATTCATTGGTTGCATTTTTTGCAACACATTCAGGCCAAATTGTTTTCCAGCACGCATTTAAAGTGTTTGATCTTATTTCAGTGTGGGCAGATGCCACATGATTTAAACAATTCAAGATAGAAAGTTGTTTGCAAACGTCCATTACTGTTAATAATGGTTCATTTTTAAGTTTATCTAAAATAAATTGAAAGGTGTGCTTAACGTAATATTTTTTAAAAGTAGCAATTATGCCTTGATCTAATGGCTGAATAATGCTTGTTGTATTGGGTGGAAAAAACACTAACTGTACATTTGGATGTTCTAAATGCGGGTGGCCTGGTGCATTATCAACAATTAATAGAACTTTGAAATCGAGAGCTTTCTGCTTCAAATATGTTTCCACTTCTGGCACAAATAAATTATAAAACCATTCAATGAATACAGCTGTTGTTACCCATGCCTTTTTATTAGCCGTCCTATGCAGAGGCAGATCTTTACCTATCAGCGCTCGTGGTCTTAGAGATCGATTTACTAGAAGAGGTTTCAACATTCGATCTCCAGATGCATTGCTGCAAAGTAACAATGTTACTCGATCTTTGCTTGCTTTAAATCCACTTGCTCTTTTCTCAGACTTTGCTATGTAAGTGCGACTAGGCATTTTCTTTCAGAATAACCCCGTTTCGTCCGCGTTGAAGACTTGATCTGCACAATATCCATATTCTTCAATAATTTTGGCTAACTGCTCCG
Source organism: Dascillus cervinus (assembly GCA_949768715.1). Classification (NCBI taxonomy): domain Eukaryota; kingdom Metazoa; phylum Arthropoda; class Insecta; order Coleoptera; family Dascillidae; genus Dascillus; species Dascillus cervinus. The sequence continues at coordinate 11,893,360 of OX458322.1, read as the reverse complement.
GAAAATTTTTGGCCGCTTCTGTTTCTACTGATGCAACCTCGTCTCGAATCTTGACGTTATGAAAAGCATTTTAAAAAACCAGTTAACCATCCTTTGCTAGCCAAAAATGCTTTATCAGACTGAACAGCGGAAGTAGATGGGTTGGATTGTTTCATCTGTTCATAAAGTCGAACAGCTTATAAGAATTCTTCTTTGGGACAAATCCTCTATGCAAATTACTAGACCTCGTTCCATTTTTTCCAATCTTGCGTACGATGAAAATTTGGCATTTAATTTTGTTCCAGAAATTACTGACTTTCGTATGGCGACTTCATTCTTTTTAATCGCTCTGACAGTAGATTCGTCTAAAGTAAATGTTTTACCAATCGCTGTAGATCCTTCTCGCTTTACTAAGCGATCTAAAATTATAATTTTGGTTTCTAAAGAAATTGCCTTTCTGTGGTGCTTTTCTTTCTCCATTGATCCAAATTAAATCTTTACAATAAAAATTAACAAAACTTAGATTGACAATTAATGGAAACATATGCATCATACTTGCATGGAAGATTATACTTTACAAAAACCACGGCTTACACTTTACACTTTGTAGAATGAAAAAAAAAAACATTAATTTCTTGACGCTCGCACTGCTTATATGAAAGTTAAAATGGAGTGTTCATATACAATTTATCTATAACGGAGAACCACCGGCTCCGATACTACGGGGAAGTCCCGAATTTTCTTGAAATTACAGACCGCACAATTTCAAATCCGCATAAAAAAAGTCCGCATAAAAAAAGACCCGAGTGTATAACAATACCATTAAAATAATACTAACTAGTAACAGAGCAGTTTTTTACATAGGGTATGCCTTGTCAAAGTAATAACGCCATCGTCGCTTTCTTAACCCATTAACGCCCATTGGCATATACATAGATCACTGGATATTAATTATTATAAACAATCAAGTTATTAACAAAAGTTATATTTATGGTATTTATAACATTAATGATAGTGTATTTTATTATTATTTAATATAATATGTTTCAATTTTTAATTTATTATACATGTTATTAATTTTTTAAAACTTGCTGTTCGGTGAACTTCTGCAATGTATTGTGAATTCACTTCTAATTACTTGACAAATAAACTTGCGGGTTTCATATTTTGCATTTATATTAGTGAAATGTACATCTAAATTCTAGTGTAGTTAGTTTCTCTTAATTGTTTATAACAACAATGTTATACACAATTGATTCTACTGATCTATGTATATACCACTGGCCACACACAGTATCAAAATTGCACAGCGGTGCAATTCATGCAACTCGTTTTATTTTCGAACGTGTTTTATAGAAAACGGCTGGCGATAAGATAAGCCTGCTCGCCGTTGAGCAGTGTTGACCAATGCAATGTATTACTTTAACTTTAACTTTAACTTTAAATTCATCCATTAGTGAAGCAGGACTACCTTTATTTTATTTTCAAGAATTTTGCGAAGTATGCAGAAATATAATTTCGGGAGTAGTTATCAAATATATCAAATATCAAATTCTTCCACTGAAGTATAGTTTAGTTCAGTGCGAAATTTTTAACCGTTACCATGTCTGTTTCGAACATGGATTCCCGTTGGAGTTCACGTAAAGCTTTGACCATGCATGAGTTAGAGGACATTATTAACGATCCGAACTTTTATGCCGATGAAGAAAGTGCAACTATAGACGTAGCAGTGATTCCACCTGATACTGATTAGCTTACTGATGAAGACGGGCAAGATGACGATGTGGGTGTTGTTGAGGTAGAAGAAATTCCTGGTCAATTTGAAGTCCAGCAGTGCACCAACGATATCGTCGAAGACGTTACTTCACATCCTGGACCGTCTTCTAATAAACGTCAAAGACTGTCGACTACAGTAGCAAAATGGAGGAAAGTTAATCCGCAATATTTATTTCCTGATGTTGATTTCGAACAGCTTCAAGAAAATAAATTATGTGAATTGAGGAAGAAGTATGGTATAATGACCCCATTGGAACTCTTCGAGTGTTTTATCAACGCCGATATGCTGGAACACATCAGGGAGGAAACATTACGTTATGCCGCCAACGTAAAAAACGATTTAACTTTTGGACTTGACATTCATGAACTGAAATGCTTTCTGGGAATTCTTATGCTGTCCGGATACCACCAACTTCCATCAGAACGGTTGTACTGGGCAACTGATGAAGATTTAGGCGTCAAAATTGTGCAAAATGGTTTGTCAAGAAACCGATTCACAAAAATAAAATCAATGTTGCACTTTGCGAACAACGACGAACTAGATAAAGACGACAGATGTTTCAAGGTTCGCCCACTTATCGAAAAGGCGAATAAATCGTTCCAACAGTTTGGTGTATTCTCATCGTATCTATCAGTGGATGAGATGATAGTAAAATATTATGGACATCATGGTCTCAAACAATTTATACGTGGAAAGCCGATACGATTCGGCTATAAGTTATGGGCATTGTGCGGATCCGACGGATTTTGTTACAAATTCATTCTCTACACCGGGAGAGAAACAAAAACGCAACCTGGGTTGACACTAGGTTCCCGTGTCGTGACGGAATTGTTATCCTGTGTAGCAGTGCCGAACGATCATGCTGTGTTCTTCGACAATTTTTTCACCAACCGAGATTTACTTGTACATCTGGGACTTCGAGGATTTCGAGCTACAGGAACTGTACGAGAAAATAGAACTGATAAGTGTCCTTTGAAACACGTCAAAGATTTATCTAAAGAAGTACGTGGATCATTTGACTACAGATTCGACGTTGCATCAAACATCCTCATGGTACGATGGCATGATAACAAATGTGTTATTGTTGCAAGCAATTACGATCACGTGAAGCCATTAGCTAATGTGTCACGCTGGAAACGAGAAACCAAAAGTAGGGTCGCGGTTGTCCAGCCTCAATTAATAAATAACTATAATAAATATATGGGAGGAGTAGACCAACATGACTGGTTAGTAGGAAAATATGGTGTAGGTATTCGAGGAAAAAAATGGTACTGGCCCATATTTACACGAATAATGGACATGGCTCTTACCAATGCTTGGATTTTATATCGCCACTTACATGGAAAACGAAGTTTGAGCTGTTTAGAATTTCGAAGAGCCGTAGCTGTTTCCTATCTCAAAACAATTTTCTCTAAGAAGCGACTGACGAGGATTCCTGGGACAGTTATGGATGCAAGATACGATGGATTGAATCATATGCTCAATTTTAGAGATCAACAACGACGCTGTCAACAAATTAATTGCAAAAGTAGACCAACATCATATTGCGTAAAATGCAATGTAACTCTCTGTGGAAAATGTTTTGAGCCTTATCATAATAAATAGAATTTGTTATAAATAATTTTTTTATAAATAAACAAATAAATTGTTGAAAACTATGCATTATTTTTCATAGAAATTCAATTCTGCAAAGGTAAGAAATATTGAATTTGAATCATATAAGCTTGGTATGGTGCCCAATACTATAGGAATATTGATATCGTATGTGGCCAGTGATCTATGTATAGATCACTATTTATATAGTAAACCTGAATGGTTAGATTTTTTAAAGTATTTTTTCCAACTTCTAAAGATGCACTTTAGTTGATATTTGAACAGTATTTTTTTAATTTCCAAAATTTTTCGCCGTGGGCGTTAATGGGTTAAATAGCAACCTATATTTTTTCATCTTGATTTTGATAAGTTTTTAAACTGTTAAAATAACGCTATAAAAATGTTGGCCCCTTACATAAGGAAAAATTTGAGAAAAAAATTATTTAAAACAATTAAATAGTGATTCGAAAACCATTGAGTTTATGAAATTACAAAAAGATAAACAGCAAAGGATTCATTGAATTGGAGTGGGGATGGTGGCGGTGGCGCAGATTACACGATTGTAAGTAATTAATTTTCAGTAATTAGTTTTTCTTTAACAAAATCGTTTTTATGGCTGTTTTTTAAGGCGCTGGTTTACTACTGAAAAATTAGTCATTTCAGATCTAGCCTCGACACCCTAATAGTACAGTCAAATAAAATGCAATTAGGGGTAAACTTCGGAATGAAAGTAAGAAAGCTATATTTTTGTATAAAGCTTTGGTTTGACTTTCTGAAGACTAGCTGAAAAGTCTCATATAATCTCGTGTCCGCGTCACAAGATGTTGAAAGGCAAAGATCACAAAAATCAGTTTTTCGCAATTATCTATTTTTCTATGCGTCATGCATATGTCGTTTAAGATAATTATACATCGTGTGGATCATAAAATTATCTACAATTTTTATTTCAAGCATTTTTCCGTATAATTGACCGTTCTCGAGATACAGCGCGGTGAGCGGTACGCGTGTATCCATATACAGCGTGTAGAAAAAGTATGGAAACCCCTAGAAATCTCGGGAGATTAGTGAAAAAAAAAATAACCAAACTCCATACCCTCCGTAATTTTCAACGAGGAATCCAAAGGTGACCTTGGATTTGACCTTAAAACTCATTTTCAAGGCATTTTGTGGTCAACTTTGTTTTTTTTTAACGGGAACTCCTATTTTTGATGACAGAATCGGAAAGAGCTGGAAATTTTATGTACAAGTATGTGTTTAGATCTGGGGTTAATGTCACCTCTAGGGATTAAATAATGGTCAAAGTACGCAGGAAAAATATAATGTTATACTGTTTCATGTGCAAGATATTTTACTTTTATCTTTTTAACGCCAACTTGAAGGATGGTAGTACTTTGATAAACATCAATTTTTAGATGGAGTTATTTTTGTTGGATCGTGTGATTTCCACGTCCATAATCTACAAACAAATTTATTTCGCGATTTTCAGACTGCATTATCTACTGTGTATTAAGTTTTAATTAAACTATTGCAGATGTGTTACCATCTCTTTTATTGGGGATGAAAGAATTTGGTTCGGTATTTCGTATGATGTTGGGAATACGTCCTATAATGGTAATTTCTGAACAAAAATTTGCGGAATTTATCCTAACATCCAATCAGCTATTAACAAAACCGAGGGAATATAATTTATCATCATCATGGCTTGGAACAGGATTATTAACAGGCAGCGGTAAGATGCACAATAAAACAATTTAAATACTGATATGTCTTTAATTTAAGGTAAAAAGTGGAGAAATTATAGAAAAATGTTGACACCAGCATTTCATTTTAAAATCTTGGAACAGTTTGTTGAGGTATTTCATTCGGCAAGTAATATATTGATAAATAAATTATCCGAAAAAGCTGGAGAACAATCAGTTGATATTTATCCCTACGTTGCATTGTGCACTCTTGATGTTATTTGTGGTGTGTTAAAAAAGAAACAAAATGAAAATATTATTTCTAATAAATCCCGGCATTATTTTTAGAAAGTACGATGGGAGTTTCGGTCCACGCCCAAGAGGATTCAAATTCCGAATATGTACAAAGTGTACGAGATATGTGTGAATTACTCACAAGACGGGTTATTTCACCAATTAAAATATTTGACTTTACATACCGCTTTACTTCTGATTATTGGCAAGAAAAAAAGATTCTTAAAATATTACGAGGTTTTTCCAATTCAGTAATACAGAAAAGGAAGAAAGAATTATCAAAGAATAAAAGTAGTGATGCAAATGAAAATGAATTTGGCATAAAACGGAAATTAGCGTTTTTAGATTTGTTGCTTCAATCGACCATAGATGGAAAACCACTCCCCGATGAAGATATTAATGATGAAGTCAATACATTTTTGTTTGCGGTATTAAAATAAATTAGATAGATGATTTTTAAAAAGCTGCTAATTTTCTAATTTTAGGGCCACGATACTACTGCTTCTGCCATAAGTTTTGTATTATTTTGCTTAGCTAATCATTATGATGTACAGGTAATATCTATTATTCAAAACACTGTGGCTATTTTTAAAAATCATTGTATTCAGAAAAATGCCATAGCAGAACTGAAAATAATTTTTGGTTGTGATCGCACAAGACTTCCAACTTATGCAGATCTTCAAGAAATGAAATATTTAGAAATGGTGATAAAAGAAACGTTAAGAATCTATCCCAGTGTACCCGTTTTTGGGCGTGAAATAGAAACAGACATTGAATATGGTAAACAAACTTTTTATTAAATGAGAATGTTAACATTACAAACTTCAGATGGAAAAATTATACCGAAAGGTGTAGCATTATCTATTTGGCCGTATGGTTTAAACAGAAATCCGGATGTGTTCCCTGATCCTGAAAAATTTGACCCTGAAAGATTTAACGTCGATAATTCTTTGAATCGTAATCCATTTAGTTACATTCCTTTCAGTGCAGGACCTAGAAACTGCATAGGTAAGTTGATGTGTGTGGAGTGCATGTAATAAAAAATTTAATTTCAGGGCAAAAATTTGCAATGTTAGAAATGAAATCAACAATTTCAAAAGTGCTTAGAAATTTTGAGCTTTATCCAACTAATCCAAAACATGAACTTCTGTTAACTTATCAAGCAGTGTTAAAATCTGAAAATGGGATTTGCATTCGCTTCCAAAATAGAGATTTTTAAACAGATTTTATTTCACATTAAATAATGGTAGGTGCAGTAGAACGTCGATTATCCGGGCCAGCAGGGACCGAGCCTTTGCCGGATAACTGAAACACAGATAATCCAAAGATCTTATTTTTCATTTTTTAATAATTTTGTTAGACAAATACAGATCGTGGTGGTAAAAGCAATAGCTTGTATGTCAAATATATTTTTTATCGGAAAGACAAATAAACGTTTTCATTTTGCCCCCGTGCCTTTATAATTGTTTTTTATTCGTCCTATTGAAAGAGGGAATTGCCAGCTTCTTGTTGATCCATGTTGATCCACTTGGTGTAGTTCATTAGATTAGCCACGATTGTAAAATGAACTAAAATAATTTTTTTTTGACGTACAATCTATTGCAATTACCTCGACAATATGTCAAAAGAACAAAACAAACGTGGTAGTGACAAATAAAAACGTTGTTCTGTAGTTAAAACATTGCGCTTATGCTTTTCATTAGCATCGGAACGCTGCATTTTGTTTACATTTATCCAGTGCTTTTTTTGTCATGGAACGGTTGGGAACGGCGTTCCACCACCTGTTTTCGACGATAATTAAAATTATAATTATATAAAATTGCAACAAAAAAATTTTTTTAGCGTTCCACCACCTTGTTTTTACAAAAAGAGCACTGCATTTATCTACCGAGTTAGCGATTTGGTTATTAAAAAAATAAACATATAATTGGAGATTCCCCAAGACCAATGGCTGTGCTGCAGTCGGTTAGTCCCATGCGCACTAGCTCTGTCCAGTCACGGATAATCCATATACGGAAGATCATTGTTAAGATAATGCACGGAAAAACCGCCGCCCAAAGAATCGAGGTTCTACTGTAATTTCGTTTTAAAAGTAATATTGCACTACTAGTTCTCCCAAAGCAGGCCCTGGGATTAAACATGTGTCGAAAGAATAATGGGAAGACATTTGTAATAAATGGTTGAATAAACACTTAAAAACAATTTTATGATTTCAAATATTTATTGGAAAATGTATCAATAATATAAAAATAATAGTAAAAAATTACAGGTGATATTTTAAACTATACTTAAAAGGTTAATAAAACATTCAGAACAAAATGCTTACCATAAAAAAAAAACATGATGAATCATAAATATGAAATAAATTAAAATCATAACTTAAAAAAAAACTTTAAAAAAAAACTATTTATAAGATTTTAAATAAACTTGTATTAGTTCTTATTTGTGAGAATCAGAGTCTTATAAGGCACTACTAATGTTTTCATTAAACAGTCACTTAATCAGATTTATGTGTAATTAGAGGAAATCTAATGATTCGTAACTGATTAGCAAAATCACACAAAAGGGCATCTCTTAATATTAACATATGTTTAACGTATACAAATGGAGAGTGCCCTAAAACAATTGTACGAATACTTTCTCCTGTTCGTACATCCCATACCATTAAACTACCAGACCTTGTTGTAACCACTAAATGAGGCGATAACATCAGTACTTGACTTGGAAATGTATGAGATACTGATATGGTGTTTAGCAGATGACCTTGAAACCTTTCCCATACGCACAACCTTTCATCAGAGCCAAGAGATATGACATAGCTAGCTGAATATGCTAACGATGTTATGCTGCCATCATGGGCTTGCACACTATACATGCAAGTTCCTGCAAATTTAAAAAAAATTTTGCACTGAAATGTGTATTTAGATTTTTCATTACCTGTTAATAAATCCCAAACACACATCATTCCATCTTGTGAACCACTACCTGAAGTTGCAGGACAAATTCTATCAATAAAAAGACTAGTAATAGGTCCAAAATGACCATGTAATGTATAAAGAGGGCTGCCATCTTCTAATCGATATACTTTCAGTGTGTGATCTTGACTCCCAGTAAGCACACGGCCACCTTCAGAATCTAAACAAGTTATTGGCTGTTGATGCACTTTCGTTGTGAGAACTTTCAAACAGCGCAGATCTTCTACATTATCAGTCTAGAAAATACAATACTTATATTAGTAAAAGTTTTCAAAATGTTTTCATTTTCATTTGCATTTATTTAGTATTTATTTGTACAGTTGGTTAACAAAAAAAACCTGAGATAACTGCAGCTACTCTAATTTAAAAGCATTCCAGTGAAATAAGTTTGAGGATGATAGATAAAAAAAATAAGTTTAAAAATTAAAATTTCATAAATTTGGACCATTTTTAAACCTTCTGTAACTAGCTCAAAAAATAGCTGAAAATGTGAAGAATATGGAACTTACAGAACTTGTTTGCACCTTTTTCACAAAAATTGTTCCAACAATACTTTAATATTATAACTTAATTGCATAATTGTGATACGCACCTCTTGAGAAAGAATTTTGTAATCACTGAGGGAACCTGCCGATGAGGTACGCAGATGTGTTCTTCTATACGCGCAAGTGAAATTCCAGTCTATAGGTTGACCATGATTATATGTTTGCAGCTGCAAAAAGTCTAAACCTCCGAATAAACGTGCCACTACTACTCGAGATCCAATAATTTTAATTGCTGTTGCACCCACATTACTCCCATCATCGTATATGCACTGGAAGTAAATGCCATCAGAACTTTGAAATTATATAAGCTGTTCTTACTTTAAATTTTCCTGTGGTTGCTTCCCAAAATTCCAATCGTCCATTTGCACAGCCTATTGCTACCAAATTATCAAGGCAGTCCATACACCAGATAGGGGAAAGTTTTAAATTATCAGAAATATTAGTTAAAGAATTTGCACTACACCTTTGCACTAAATTTACATCACCACTATAATTCACTTTTTCTCGACTAGTATTGTTACCCTGTTTTTCATAAATATCACTTTCATTACAAAAGTTTGATTGTACTTCATAGTCTATTTTGTCAAACTGCCATTGATGCTCAACCCATTTTATTGTGTCACTAGTTCGACGACGTAGCTTGAATTCTCTATTATGATCTCTGTACATTTGATTATATTCTTCTCCAAAATCAAATTTACACACAGATCTATCAGTAACAGGTTGTAATTTTAAATTTGTGAAATTTGTATTAATTTTATGCTGCAGACTGGGAAATAATGATGTATTTTCATCACGAGATGGTGGAGAGCCTGATTCATAATCTGACAAGTTGTTCTCTTCATAATCTACAGTGAGTTCTGGTGATTTACAAAATTTTGAAAAATACCTGCAAATTTACATGGCGGCAATTAAAGAACACTGAAAATTTTCTAAAATCTAAGAAATTCTCACATTTTTCTATCAATGTTAGTTAATAATTCTCCAGTAACGGTGTCCCAGACTTTAATAAATCCCCCCAGACAAGAACTAACGGCACTGAAACCATCTGTGGCAACACATTCCACTTCTTGTGGATGTCCTTGTAAGACCATAGGAACAGCTTCAAGCAACACGGGTTCTTCATTCTCCTCTGTTTTATCACTACTCCAGGATGCTCTCCATTCTGCGTAGTTTCGTGGGCAAATGCATCTATACAGAACTACCAAACCATATGCCAATACCACAATACTAATAATGCATAAAATTGTGGTCAGAAATATTTCCATTGGAGACGTAGGATAAAATGGTTGCTCAAATTGCGGTCTTTTTGAGGAACCTCTTCCACCTTCTGCATCTGATATAATTAAATTTTAATAATAAAATGAGTTAGTTATTAACTTCACATACCACTGAAATCAATGGGATCTAATGCCACAGCAAGTGCTTGCCACTGAAATTTTTGTCCATATTTTTCTTCTGGATTTCTTAACAGAACAGCTTGCTCCGGGCTTACTGCATATGAAAGTTTTATAGCTGGCAAAATGGCAATCGAGTGACCACTTAAAGATATATTGTACTTTTTCAGAATGGACGGCCAATGTTGTGTTGATAAACGTAACAAAGGATTGTAGTTGAAGTGTTTTAATTTATCTTGTTCATCGCTTTGATTGTGGCATCTTATTTCAGTTGGTTTTTGGGTTACAAAATTTACATTAAGCTTGGGCATTAAATGTACTGAAGAATTAAAGTTAAAAATCAAATTAGATGAGTTTTTGTTGAAATCGTCTATTTTATTGTGAAGAAAATGGGTGGATTCTTCGCCAGGGTGTAAATTTAAAAAATATTGTTGAATTATACCACTGTTGTATGTAATCATGCTAATCCAAGTGATCATTAAAATCATAAACGCACGTTGAAAAAATCTAGTACGCGCCCAAATGTTAACTAAACGGAGTCTCTTAGGAATCTTTTTATCTTGAATTGATTGCGTTTGACCAGCAACAATATTTGTATGCAGGGATGATAACCTAGGATGGGATTTTGATCTATGCATACCAACCGTTGAACTAAATGTAGATGATGCTTTATCATAATAAAGATGAGTTTGATATAAATTATTTCTAAGAGTAGAATTTGTTTTTTCGACTAGATTTTCCATACGCCTCGTATCTATTCCCAATACAGTGGAAAAGAAAAATATTTGAAGGAAAAAATCAGTGAGAAGACCAACAACTGAAAAAATGCAGAATTCTTGAATCACAGGAACAAATGTAAAAATTCCTATTGTTATAACAGTCAATTCTAATAATAAATTTTTCGTAATGGACCACCCTTCCTTACTCAAACCTTGAGCCAATCTAATTTTCACATCTAAATGGGGAGGTGTAGATGCCACACTTTTAGTCAAAACTAAAACATTTTCTAAACCGACTAAAATAACAAGATATGGATAAATTTCTTTGCCTTGCAGAGACAATGTTAAACCAAAGAAGAAACAAACACCTAAAGACATGCTCAAGCTACCTAAAACTGTTGCCATTGCTGTGAATGCCATACCAACTTTTGATTTTATGTATTCAATTTTCCGAATTGAAAAGTAATAATAAATAAATAAGAGCAAAAACGATATGGCAATTGGGATCAACTCATAATAATTAAAATCTCCGGGATAATAGATGTGAACAGTATTATTTAATATGTTGTCATTCTGAGTATTGCTTAAGTTAATAGATTGATGGAGTGAATAGACTGAATGTAATTTGTTCTTTAATCCAATAATAAATCTGTAAATTAATAAGGGTTTTATTTAAATAATATAAGTAATAGAAATACTTACTGTTCATCGTATTCTTTTAGAAACATAGTAAGTGCATACTGTAATATTCTCTGCCTATTTCTGAATGGATAGCGTTTTATCCCTGCATCTGTTAAATGCATACCAAATAACATTTCTGCTATTGACACTTTTCCTTTTTGAATCCCCTGTGAAAAATTACAGTCAGCAAAATAAAGACAGATGTCTTGATGAAACTAACTTACTTGTTGATTAAAAATTGTTGTAAGGATGGACGTATCTTGTGCAAACTTATGAACATCGTGATGCCAAAAATTTGCAGGGGAAAGTACCAAGCAACTATATTCCGGCAAAACATTATCTTTATAATCTTTGGCTTTTTTAACAGCTTCTATGTGAAGGCAAACGTGACCTAATGTTTTCAAGCTGTAAAATTAATTATCAATACTTAAACAAGATAATCAAAAGTTTCTGAATGAACCTTTTCGGATCTTGATAATTTCTAACAACCTCTAATAATTTAAAAGCTTCATATAGAGGAGCTCTAAAAGCATCTCCCAAAGCTAGTTCAGGTTCCCACGGAATTACTGCTGTTCGTAATATCACTTGTTGCACATAAAACCAAGGAGGCTCTGCTAATATTGTACCACCAACCGTTGTATTTGTACCTGTTCCCCATACTTGTAAGGGCAAATTTCCAGGCAATGGTAAATTTATTAATGGATAGCTGTAAAAAATAAATAAGTGTTATAATAAAATCTTAATGTGACTAATAAAGTTATGTTGACCACACACAAGGATAATTTAATTTATATACACGGTGTTAGGGTCAACAACAAATTAGGATTTGTTGAAAAAGAAATAGCAATGTGGGGTCAAGATTAAGTATAATCTGGGGGAGAAATAAAAAACTATGTAATTGTGTTGGCAATGCTGAAAATATGAATTATTGCCAACTTCACTTGATAACTCCATTTGTTCATGTGTCAATTTAAAACATAAAAAACAATACATACTTTGATATATGAGCACGTGGAATTACGAAGTGAAACTAACAATAAATAAAATTTTCGCCATTACCAACACAATTTTATAGTTTATTTTCTCCTCCATATATTTATATTTATATATTAATATTTAAATCGTGACTGAACAACGACCCTATTTAAATTAAGCAAAAATTAAAAATTGCACAATTTTTTATTGACTCGTTTGACAGTCACCATAGAAAAATTATTATTTTGGAATGAATAAAAATAATGCTGGTGTTCGTTGATTTGTAGCTTATAGTAGAACAAAAATGCAAGACACCTTTTATCCAGATTTTTCTGAATATTCTAAAAAGAAATCGAAATATAAAGGAATATGGACTGTTTCATGTTTTTGTTTTTAACAAAATTAAACTTCTAGCACCGCATGAAAAAATTAAAGCTAACCACGCTAACGCGGGATCTCTTGATTGGTTCGTTATAACCGATGTAACCGATAAAATTATAACCGACAACTATTTTACCTAAAAATGCTCATTTGTCAATTAATTATTATATTAATTGTCACCGAGATTTCGTTTTTTCCGAAAGTCGCAATAAATGAACCCGCAAAAACTCGAAAGGTTGTACGATATTGAATTCTTCTCTTTAATATTTTATGACGAATTAAGGTCACTGTCTCTAGTTACCCCTAAAATGGTCATTTATCAATTGTCACCAAGATTTTTTTTTTCCAAAGGCGACAAGAAAAGAAACCAAACGGACTGTTGGCATTTTTACAATACAGGCAAAAAATTCTGGATAGGTCTACCTTCGACAATGCAAATCTGTGAAGTTAAATAATTAAAATCGCGTAATCGCGTAATTGATCCGTTACATAAACAATCCGCAGCCGTACCTTCACTGAAAAAAAAATGTTTGGGTTATTTTAACTTAATAATAGAAGGCAACTTTTTAGAAAGTGGCATAAAACAAACTTTTAAAGAATCGAAAGAGACATTGAATTGTTAAAGCGGTAATAATACCAGAAGAGTTTTGAATTTATCGATTAAATTACAATAACTACTTGTATGTATTAAAAATAAGACACGAAGCTGAAGTGTTTTTATTGTTAAATTTGTACGATGGAATGTCTATATGCAGGAAGTTTGAATTAATTAATCAAAAAAATTCAAAATTTGAATATTTCATTAGATTATTTTACGAATGAAGAACTAACAATAAGAAAAATTCAAATAGGTATGTAAATAATTTTTTGGTTCAATGGTGGTAAGTAATTTCGTCCATCCGCATATAATTGTGTCAATCTTTTGGCACAAATTTTAATCGGTGCATTAAAAAAATACCGTTTCTTTCTTTCAACCAATCTTTACACCATTGTTTACGTTTTACTTTGCGTTTATTGCCGTTTTGTAGCCAATAATAATCCAACTATCGTGTGTTGAAGCCATGTTTTTCACACAAAACTGGCAAAAAAACCGTAACCGTATAGATGCGCTTCTGCATCCGGTATACCGTATTCGACAGCCGGTACATATATAACGGAGAGATATTCTGGAGTGTGTTGGGGGGGGTTATTATAATTTACCGTGTATTACCTACTATAAAGTTTTGTCAAATATCAATACAGCACACGACAAAAGTTCAGAGGTCTCAAGAACTTGAAGAATTACTTTTATCGACAAATAATATGTAATTTCATTATATTTAAACATTAATGAAAGAACTGGAACATTTTCAGAATTAAAAAAAATAAAAATAAAAGTAGGTATCTAACTTCTAATATAACACTTAGAGTTATAAAAAACTTTCAAACTAGGTACATACAAGTGTATGTCGCACGTCAACATTGATGTATCAAACGTCATTATTATAAAATACAATCATAACAATATGCTACATGATAATCAAAGTAAAACAATTGTATGAACAACAATTTCAAAACCTTCACGTTACTTTGAATTATAGCTAAAAAAAAGGTTTATAAACTAGTACACCATGTAATTTTTGTATAGCTATCAAATAATGGAGAAAGAATAACGAGCAATGTAAAGGAGAAAATCCCTTTCTGTTAAAAAATTATAATTTGTGTCGTAAAGTGAAGAAAACAGATTTGCACAATGAAGCAGGGATAAAATTTACCATTTTAATCGCCGATCTTTTCACCTCTGAGTAAAGTAGTGCTATTGGACGAGTTAAATGCCATGTGAGAATGAATGTAATACATGTGAAAGCAAGTAGAGGTCGGCCTAGCAGTCCCAAAAATACATTAGGCTCCTGCAATTGTGAGACCAATGTAACACAATCCGACCCAAGATGTTGGTGTTGCTTTGTATAGTCGGCCTGGGGGACCCTACATTTCAAATGGAGCCACTTTACGTGTTAAACTGTATTTTCACCTCCCATGAAATACAGCCTTTAAAGGATTAATTAATAAACGGTTACCTGAAGATTTGAGAAACCGGACCGGGGGTATATTTTGGTCAACCGTTAGCGCATTTCTTATCAAACAATATGTACATATCAGAAATAGCATGAGCTGAGACACAAAACATGTTGTCCAAAATGAATTCCACTCGTCTTTCAGACTCGTGGAATTATTTAACAATATATTGAGTGTATCAACCCATGCGATTATCAATACTCACGTTTTCAAGAATCGTATTCGTCAAGTTATATCGCGAATGAACAATTTAATACTTTTTCAAATAGAAATTTATTTATTATTACAAAACTCGGTAAATTGGACCCAAATATACTTTTAAGACCTTACAATATTAAATGGTTTATGGTTTTGTATGTTTTCTTTAATACCTTTTAAGGAAGAATCGCCGAAACGCGGCATTTTTTCTAATTGTGAATTTCAGTTGACACCATAGCACACCACATGTGTGGAGTACCACGCGTGATTATCACTTATTAGTCAAATTCGAATTTGATTATCATTTATTAGGCGGTTGCTAGGATAGGAGAAAGAAACACTATGAGTTATATAATCAATATAATCGTATAATGTTTTAAGAGGCCGCAAACAGGTGGCGGCCGGATAACAGGTACCTTCACCTTATAGCGACCACTTCCGGATTAACTGTAAATAAATCAGCCTTAACTATTACCATTGTAAGAACAGTATGCCTATGAACGAACAATCGAAAAAAACGTCGCTTTTTTAATAACAGAAAAAAGTAGAACTTAATTCAAGTTAAAAAGTATCAAGAATTTCTTTCGGTCTCCCCAAGATGCGTGTCAAGTTTCGTCTTACAGCGATACGAATAAAAGTTATCGTACATTTAATTTGAACAATCAATGTCAACTGCCTTATGAATTGGCCTTTTGTGTTCAGAACAGTTGCTCTTTTCACAGAATATTTAGTAGCATATTCTTATTCAGTATCATCTCAAAGACTCTATTACAGTAAAAAAAAATGCTTCTGTTCTACTCGTACTTTTCTTTTGCCTTCAAATACTTTTAATTAAACTCAATTGATTAATTATAAAGAAGAAACAAAAACAATTATGGTTCAAAAGATAAACGATGACAAAATAATTGTAAATGGCATTTCCCACACTGTAATCAGACAGTGTGACGCCGACCATAAATAAGCATAGTTTACTTAAGTTTACCTTCTAATTGTACGTCACGAATACTATAAATAGCTTTTACGATCACTAAAAACCATTTGAATTGCCTTAAGTAATGTTTGTCAATACTTAACCCTGTGTAAGCAAGTACATGTGATGCAGGTTAAAAGACTATTTGAGTCGTTCTATATCAAAGCTCGCCTTCTCCAATTTAATAAACCATTTCTGGCTGATCGAAAAAACGTCTCCAGAGTTTATTTTTATAGATAAAGTGTAAATGTTTAATTTTTAATTTTTGTAATAATTGCATAAGATTTATTTGTCATTTTTAATTAAACGTAAGTTCAATGCTTTTCGTTATTTTTGAATCTAAAGTTGGATTCGGCGACTTTTGGATAAGACGAGTTATGATATGGAACGACTCATTTAAAACGACAAATTTCAAAATATACATACATTAGTATAAATAAATTAAAAATTCGGAAATGAATTTAACCTTTTGGACATTTTAGGTAAAAATTCACTATTTTTTTTTTTCGTAAAAAAAAACTTGAGGACAAAAATTTTTGTAATTTTGACAGTTGAGAGGCTTATCAATATCATGACAAAACAATATAGATTACTATACACAAAAATGACGTACTTTGACAAGAAACATCTGTATATAAAAGTGTTATATTCGAAAATGTAAAATTAAATTTATGAATTGACACATTTTTTCAAAATTCAACAGATTAAGATTTATCGAATTATTATTATGTTGAATGAAAGGAGCGCTTTTCATAACGCAATTACTATAATTATGCCGAAGTAAGCTCCGCAAATTACCAACTCGACACATAAAAACAGCTAGAGTTAAAACTTTAAGGCAAAAGTTTAAAATTATTGTCTCAGCGCTTATTATCAAAATTGAATCGATTAGTTAGTTAATGTAGTTACGTACTAGGGTGAACGCACCCATTCCTCAGCCTCAATCTTTGGGCAGCCATGCAAGATTTTTTATAAAAGCCTCAATATGTCGTGATCAGCTTCACCAACTCATTGAGATCTTTCAAGCATTCCATGGATGAAGGAACTTTTTGAGCTCGAGAAAGGTTTCAATGCCTTGTGGCTATCAAATAATACATATGTTCAACAACTAATATAAACTAAGATATTTTGAAGTCCGTTCTCATTTCAAGAATGAGACCCTTATGGATGCATAAAATCACATTTTAAGGGGATATCGACGGAAAAAGATGTGTTTCTCAACTGGTAACATTTTGTTCTAATGGTTTTCAGAATTAAAATTTTTCAAAAAGTTTCAAAAATGATGAGACATTGGTTATAACAAAAAGTTTCAATCAATTCTAGAGCGTTTTTAACAGTGATCGTTATCGCATTAAGAAGCACTTGAACAGATAATGCATTTATGACTCTTTTTGCAAAAAAAAACGATGTTGGCCCTTCTTATATCAAACTACAAAATTAAATCTGATAAAAATTTCAATTTAAAAAATACTAGTTACACAAACTAACTTCTCAACTTAATTGCCAATAAATAAATACTAACCAACATAATAAAGCAACAGCAATTGCAGCTGCCACTACAGTGGTCGGATAACTACTACAAAATAATCCATGGGCGTAATAAACTTGGGCAACTTTTTCATGCAGAAATGGAGGTCTAGTTGAGGCCCCTTTGGGTCGTATATCTTCCCCACGTGAAGTCATTTGCTAAGTCATGTTATCCATTGACATAAATTTCAGTTTCATTATCTTACTCGCTTCATGTACCTTAAAAATAAAATTATTGGAAATTAGTATAACATACAATAATAAAGATGATTGAAAAGTTTCCCTACATTGTCAAACATAAAATACTTTCTTTTACAATGGTGCAACAAAGTGCAGTTTCTTGCATCGTTTTGAGTGCAAAAAGTGACATTGCTCACTCAGGGCAATGAAATCGTTATCAATGTAGAAAGTCGAGTATTTTTCTTTACCATTATTGCATTATTGTAGATAAAATGTTTATACAACACGTGCAAAAATGTTCTGGAATTTGACGTGTTGACAACTTTCAAGTCGGGTGCAATAATCACCCGCTTTTTGCGCTCGCTGTATAAATTATATAGAAATAATTATACACTAAAACTATCCACTTTTATTTTTCGATAGTTTTCCGAGACGTATTTTCTAAACAAATCTAGTTTCCCCGTTAACACTACTGCAGAATCTGGAGCGTTATACTTTTCTTTAAAGAAAACTGGTCTTACTGAGTTTCTACATTGTCCACAGGTCTATTGCATATGGAACTCTACCTACCGTGTTACCACAAATTGTAGAACAAATATTACTTTATTTCGGAAAAGTATAAAGAAGTATTAGGTAAAAAAGCGATTTGTTTAATTGCAAAGGAAAGAAGAACGGAAAGAACTCACTGTGTAGCCTCAATTTATAAATAAATATAAGTTTGTTTCGGAAAAATCGTCTACTGTAAACGATTTTCCAATCACAGATACTATATACTTTCCGGTCATCTGTAATGTTAAAATTAATAAAAATAAAGTAGTCAGCTAAATGATACAATAATAACTAATAAACATGTTTATTATGCAATCTTAATGTTACAGATAAAAAAATTACAAATACAGTAATACCCCAAAGTTACGCGATGAATGGGTCCGGCGACATTGGTGTAAGTTAAGGTACAAATTTCCATAAAGCCTACACTAAAGTGAAGTAATCGGTTCTTCGATAGAGAAGCCTATAAGGACAATGCTAATTTATTTGCACTAATGTTGCAATCAAAATTTCCTTTTTATAAGATACTGCATATAAAAATTATGTATCAAAATAATGTCAAAAAAAGTGGCTTAATGAAATCCAGCAGTCGCCTGGCGAGACTCGAGATCTCTTCGTAACAACCAATCGACGCTACCAAATAATACAAAATGCGAGTGACCGAAACGACGGTGACGTGCGTTTGCACAAGTTATGTTAAGACATTAATATATGTATGCAGCTTTGATTTCAAGGATACAACTAAAATAATCCATAAATAACGATCTAATCAGTTCAAAATTTGTTTAGGATCATGATTTTAAGAATAAACCCTTGAAAAGTACATTTTATGTTACGAAACACGTCCGTACAAGCTCATCATTGGTCGAAACGCGGGCGGAAACGTTTACAGCGGGGTGAGAGGTGAAGCAGAAGAGAAAACCACAAATAGCGTAACTCGGAGTTCATGTAAGTCAGGGCATCACTGTACCAGGAAATTGAAGACATACAAATATGTAATTGACGTTCTAAACATTTCAGTACAGCAATAACAATTAAAGGGGCAGATGGATGAAGGAGTTATGTTACAAAAACATGTTAATGGGATAATAAAGGTTTTATAATTTGGCATTTTTTAAGTAACGATAATTTCAAATTTTGGTTTGTTGGATTAAAAAGAATGGTTTGCGTAATGTTTTCAAGAATTTAGAGCTTTTAACTTTCACTTTATTGTTTGATCAAAATTTTTATTTTAATGTACATATTTTCAGATAATGTCACTTAACCCCTTCATCCATCTGCCCCTTCAATTATCAAAATATCATGATAAACAAACAGTTCGGCGATGGTGCGTCTGAACCTGGACCTTGTTATCGTCTTATGTGTCTACTAAAGATAAATGACTTTAATTTGGATAAAATACATAAAACAATTTCAGTGATAATTTATCAGATACAAAACATTTTAATTGGCATGAACAAGGTTAAATTCTACTGCAAATTTAGCAAATGTACGATAAGAAAAATTGTACAATTTTTCGTTACAAACTAAATAAATTATAAAAAAACTGAACCAACCTTTGTTAAATTTATGTATAGACACGTAGTTCAATAAAATTAAATTGTTTATACGAACTATTCAATAATGCGAACATCAAAATGACTGTTCTGTAATCTAAACGAACGGTAGCTTCTATAATGCGAACAGTGGTAATTTGACTTGTGAAACTAGATTAGGGCTTATTGTTCAGTCAAGGTTTATATAAACTTGGGAAAAAGAAAAAACTTTATATAGAAAATAATTTAATTACATCAATTTTGGACATTTCAGAAAATGTTATCAACAGTTGCAGAAGAACAATTGGTAACAACCATTGTTAATGTTAAATTTAATTACCGCGATGACATAATAGGGCGTCGTTAATTTGATAACGACTTTCACCTCATGTTAACGACTGTTCGACAGAAAATTTCAAAATTATTTTTCGCGCAATTTTAGTTTACTTAATTTTTTATAAGTTCTAAGAATAATATTAAAAATTATTTTAGATTAAATTAAATTTTTCCTTAATACTCGAAAATTTTTAAATTTCGTTAACCGAAAATCATCGCTTAAGCGCTAGTTAATTTCCATAATCACAAACAGAATACCTGCCATATGGATCTGGATATTGTTGCTTTGCTACTTTGGCCAGATGTCCTACTGCAAATGTTTTAAATCATCCTGAATAGTTTACCGTAACTTTACGAGAGTGCAATTTAAGACTTTTGCCATAAATACAAAGAACGATTTATTCAGTTACTATTAAAATCTAAATGTCAATTTGCCTATTATTAAAATATACACTGTAACGGAGATGAGATTGCACAAACAAATTCCTGATAGCTTTATTAATTTAATTAATTTATTTAATTTTTTGCCCTTGTTATGTAAATGTATGTTTACTTACAAATTTGGTTCCTTTGTTCATAACAATATTTAAAAAAAAATTTTTTACACTTATTACAATCACAACATTTTAAAACCTTCTTTAAAACATCGTCAAACACATATTACATTTTAAAAAGTCACACACAATGATTAAACTGAAAATTTTATTTATTTATTAAATACAATATTAAATCAGAACTATTTTCAGTTTAATAATAAATTTTACCGACAAAAAGATGGACTAGCGATGGGGTCACCACTATCAGGGATTATGTCCGAGATCTTCTTACAACACATGGAAGAAAAAATCATGGATGTGCTTGAGGAAAAATACAAAATTAAGAAATGGTTTCGATATGTAGATGACACATTCGTTGTCACAGAATATACAGACCCAAATGAGATTTTACAATACCTAAACACTATTCATTCTAAAATTAAGTTTACCATGGAAATGGAAATAAACAACGCTATAAATTTTCTTGATTTAACTATTAATAAAAAATACGAAAGATTGGAGTATAATATATATCGCAAACCAACACATACTAATCAAATAATACAAGCCGAATCTAACCATCCATATATACATAAAATGGCAGCATTTCATCACTTAATACATAGGTTATATAGCATACCGATGAGTACTTTGAATTTTAGAAAAGAGCTTAGCATCATTAAACAGATTGCAGTTGAAAATGGTTATGATAGTAAAGTGATTTACAAAGTCATAAATAAATTCAAGTATAATAGAAGTAAAAAGATTAATGGAACAGATGGAATAGACAATAACAGTAACCAATGGGTTAAATTTAACTATATTGGACCTGAGACTTATAAACTTGCAAATATTTTTCAGAAAGAAAATATTAAGGTTGCATATGAAACTAATAATAAAATAGAAACGGCCCTAAAAACTAGCTTAGAGCAAAGAGATGTATACAGTTTAAATGGTATTTACTCATTAAAATGCAATACATGCAAACGGAAATACGTGGGACAAACTGGCAGAAGCTTTCATACAAGGTATAAAGAACATATTAACAAGAGAAATGAAACATCTAATTATACCAAACATCTAATTACGGAAGGACATATGCATGGTCCTATACAAGACGTTATGAAGGTTGAGAAAGTAATACCAAAAGGAACCAAAATGAATATCGCAGGAACACTATACAGGTTGTATTATATTAAGTGTTCACCATTGGTAACTTTGTTATTATTGGAGTTGCAAAATCGGTTAAATTAGCAAAGAATTAGTGTTTTTTCCGCTGATTACCATTATGAAACCAAAAAAACAATCGAACGTCAACTGTTCGAGATATTCACGAAAATAACATTTTTTTAAATGGAATGCCCTATCCTTTTTTGCATATTTTGAAAGAATGTTTAATTTTGAGTGAAAAAGTCTTAATGCACTATTACGATTAAATTAACTACCGAGAAGTTACAAGCAATTGAAGTTTTTATTTCAATTAATTACAAAAATCACGTAGGCACTGAAACAATTGAAAATTGTAATTATTAAAACGTCAAAAACAATTGAATGAATGTGTTAGTTAATATTTTCATCAAACATTAACGTAGTATATTCAACATTTATTACTATTGGTGTGATTTAGTAACAGCTGTGTTCAATTTTGGTTCCCGACATGGCATTTTCACATTTAGAAAAATGTGACATGTTAGAAGCATATCTTATGTGCGGCAAGAACTCGGCGAGAGCTCGAGATTATTACCAGCAGCAGTACCCGCTTCGATTGCAACCAATTCAACAGTATTTTCTGAGACTGTATAGAAAGTTTAGGAGTAACGAAACAGTGTTCAAAAGGGAAGAGAGAAGAAAAAATTTGTAATTTCTGAAGAAGTCGAAATTAATGTAATTGCGTATTTTGAGGCATATCCTAGAAATTCAATACGAGATATTTCAAGGGAGTTAAATTTAAGTTTGAACAGCATTGAAAGGATTTTAAAGAAACATAAGATGGTTCCTTATCATTATCACCCGGTGCAAACGTTACTTCCAGGCGATTTAAATCGAAGATTAACTTTTTGCAACTGGTATTTAAGTTACTGCCAACGACACTTCAATAGCGAGTTTCATTTTCTGCGGACCGATGAATCGAACTTCTCAAATTCTGGAATGTACAACAGAAAAACGAATCATTATTGGGCCCGCGAAAATCCATTGCAAGTACACCCTATAAATCCACAAATGCGGTTCAGTCTAAATGTGTGGTGTGGAATTGTAGGTTCAAAAATTATTGGACCATTTTTTTACCGTGGTAATTTGACTGGAGTGAGATACGTAGAATTTATGAACACTGTCCTGCATAACTGTTTGGATGAAATGGATTTAATTTCAAGACAATACATCCATTTCCAACAGGATGGAGCACCGGCCCATAGTTATCACGGAACAACCAATTTGTTAAACAGATTATTCATTGATAAATGGATAGGAACTAATGGGCCCGTGCGTTGGCCACCACGTTCGCCAGATTTAACCCCCATGGATTTTTTTCTGTGGGGGTATGTGAAAAATTTAGTTTACAGGGAGAGATATGCAACAGTTAATGAATTGGAGAATAAAATTTTAACAATAATTAATGTATTGGATGGTAGAAAAATTTTGAAAGCAGCGCGGTGTGTTCAAAAAAGAGCCCAAAAATGTGTTGAACAAGACGGTGACATTTTCGAACATTTATTATAATGTCTTGGTCATGCAATATGCTTTTCTAAATTTCTATTCTCAGTTTGCCGTGGAAGAAATGTTTCAATAAATACCATTTACAATTGTTTCAGTGCCTACGTGATTTTTGTAATTAATTGAAATAAAAACTTCAATTGCTTGTAACTTCTCGGTAGTTAATTTAATCGTAATAGTGCATTAAGACTTTTTCACTCAAAATTAAACATTCTTTCAAAATATGCAAAAAAGGATAGGGCATTCCATTTAAAAAAATGTTATTTTCGTGAATATCTCGAACAGTAGACGTTCGATTGTTTTTTTGCTTTCATTGTGGTAATCAGCGAAAAAAACACAAATTCTTTGCTAATTTAACCGATTTTGCAACTCCAATAATAACAAAGTTACCAATGGTGAACACTTAATATAATACAACCTGTATATATATAAAACCAAAAAGGATGAGGAAATATTAAATGAACAAATTTATACGAATAACGACGCGATATTCAAGTTGATATATAAAGTTAAAAATAAAAATAACTAAATGTAAAAAACGGATTCCATAAAAGTTGGGGACAATGAAATTTAAATTAGTATGCAATGATTACTGAGGATGGATGCACGAAACTGGAAAAAATAAAAATTTCAGTTTAATCATTGTGTGTGACTTTTTAAAATATGTTTTTAAAATGTAATATGTGTTTGACGATGTTTTAAAGAAGGTTTTAAAATGTTGTGATTGTAATAAGTGTAAAAAATTTTTTTAAAAATATTGTTATGAACAAAGGAACCAAATTTGTAAGTAAACTTTATTAATTTGTTAATAATTGCTGTCAAAGTCAATCTTGACACTGATTTAATTTTAAAAAAAGATAATTCGACTACCTATGCTGTAGTTTGGAAATTTCAGCGTCCACAGCCAAAGTTGACGTTGGCATTATGTTTTTATGTACCTAAATTTTCAAAATTATGAACTTTTTATGTACTAAATTTTAAAAATTATGAATCTCACCTTTTATTGAATATCAATGGAAATAAAACAATATAAATAATTAAGTCCGCCCGGTTAAATGTTTCTGATTTCAGATAATAGAGCGTAAGAAAAAATCATTAAAATTGGTGCTGTTTCTGGGGATCACGAAGCTTCTATATCTAAAGATTTTAAATTGTGACAAAAAATATTCCATGAGAATAACAAGAATATAATATACGTAAATACATTTAAAAAGAATAAAATTTGAAAAACAAACAAAATATAATACTTAAAATTTTTATTCGGTCTTTCTTGTCTTACTGAAATAACTTACAATTAGATCACTTTTTCTCTTGCTTATATTCTTCGTTAATCCACATATTTCCACTTCACATTTGTTGCTTTCCTCTTGCAGTTTATGCACTCCCTCTTACAAGCCTTTCGCCACATTTGCATCAACCATATTAGATCTTCCAATATCTTCCTTTAATTTATTTTGGGCTTCTTCAAGCAAGGTTGCAGCTGCTTTGGTTTTTTCAGATTTCACTTCAGTAACTTCAATAAGTTTACTTTTCAAATATTTGAGTTTCTTCCGTTGATCAGGCTCTCTAGTACATCGCAGTCTTTCTTGTTCCTTTCTTTCGTCTTCTTCACGGATTTTTCTTATTTTTTTCTTCTGCTTCTCGCTTTTTTTTAAGCATATATGTGTGCCATTCTCGTTATGTTAATTAGTTTTTTAGTTATACTGAAATTTGCGACATTTTTATTGCAATACACCGCCATATAATCCAAAACACTCAAAATGGCGTTAAGCATATTTTCGGATAATTTATTTCGGTCAAATGTAACTATCCTCCCAGAATTGGAAAATCTTCTTGACAACGAACGTTTAAAACTGCATCACCCCCACCACACCGCTTTTGAACAGAAGTGAATAAGAAAATATGATTCTTGGAATTCTTAACATGTGTACAATGAACAATTTGTTCTATCGGGCTAAGGGCTACTGACACGTGACCGATACAGAGCACGCGTAGGCGCGGGCGGCGGTGTAATCATTGTAAGACTGGGCTCAAAAATACGTAAATATGTACTTTTATGAAACTTCCCTAAATTTATGATGTTTTATGATCTCCTTCAAAAAATATGTACTAAATATGAAAATATGTACCGAGTGTGGACGCTGAAATTGTCAATTTTTTTCCACCAGGGGGTTGTTTCATAAAAAAAATACTGTAGTAGTTACTACGGTAAGAGTGGTAAAGTTTAGTAGTAATTTCTACTATAGTAATCGAAAATTTACTGTTGCTTTTTACTACGATAAATAACAACTGATTTCATAGACATAACTCAAGAAAAGTTACTTTAGTCAAAGTTACCATTATTTTAGTTGTGTCCGAGGAGTAGTAAATAGCTGATTCTTCGTAGTTTGATCAATTGTGGGTGTATTAGCTAGTGACTTAACGTGATTAAAATGATGTCTTCAAGCGAATCAGAAAACGAAGTGGTTCAGAATAGAAGGCAAAGAACATTTTTGGAAAAGATAAATTGCAATATGTATAATCTGTTATAATATAACTTGTGGTATGATTATCGATGTTATTATGAGTGAAATTGAGCTGGAGATTCCACGAGTCTGAAGAGTAAGTGCGACAAAATGTCTTATAAACAAGATATCATACACTATATTTTCTACTTTGTCACATTTTTTAAGCAAAAACATGGAATTTCAAAATCTAGGGAATTTCACGGCATTTGGCAAATACATTAAAGGCGGGTATGCAGGGAAATGAATTTGAATAAATTCTGAAAATGAACTTTAGAATGTACGCTGCCAAAAATACAAAAATACAATTGGTAATTTGCTACCCGCAAAATCACGCCATATTTGCGAAAAAAAAATACAACGAATTTGAAAATTGGCGTAAGGAAGACAAGATCTCAACGATCTCTGAAAATATGCTGGCATCCTCCAGTTTGTGGTATCTTTAGTCACAATGTTTGTTATTCCTTTTCTCTAGAAATTTAGTCATAATTTGTTATAATAAAAGTCTTATTCTCACACATACCTGCACCTTTGGCTTTTGAGGTTATGTTTCTATGTCTGAAGTCTTTTGTGACGATTAAATCAAGCACAGTCAAAGAGTTTTTCCTTTTACTATTTCTATTTGATTCAATTGCTAGAGTCCCTGTGTTGATTGACACTTTTAATTTAGTGTTGACAGTAATGTTGTTGTCACAGATACAAGTTGCCAAAATTAAAAAAATAAATTACACTGTTTTTAGTTTTTTTTTACCACACGCTTTTTGTCTAGTACGCAAAGTAGAAAATTAGTATATTATTATACAAGTTTTATAAGACGATCTATTGCCGCACGAATAAGTTTGGGGCACGACGAGCGAAGCGAGGAGTGCTTCAATGTCACGAGTGCGACAATACGTCTTATAAAATGAGTGTAATATACTATTTTTCCTACTTTGGTGCTCTTAGTTTCACGAAAATGTGAAAATTATGCTTTCTAAATATTCTAGAGATTTTTAGGATTAGGTACTGGTTGTGTTGGTATTTGTCATGTATCATATGTCAACTAAAACTTCAAATTTAAAATCCCGAGTTTGATATTTTTGTGAATAAGTCATGGAAGAATTAAGCTGTACACTTGGCTTGACCTTGACAGGAGCTCGGTAGAGATGCCCGACGCCGGCCAGCGTGCTATTACAGCAATACCAACGTAATAAGTATCAAAACAAAAACAAAAGCGGTTTCACAAAAAGTTCCTTTGTGACACTACTTTTAGTTTCACAAAAACTCACTTATGATACCAAAGTAGAAAATTTTCTTTACGAAACGCGATTATTTACT
Source organism: Dascillus cervinus (assembly GCA_949768715.1). NCBI lineage: Eukaryota > Metazoa > Arthropoda > Insecta > Coleoptera > Dascillidae > Dascillus > Dascillus cervinus. The sequence continues at coordinate 11,865,946 of OX458322.1, read as the reverse complement.
ATAGTAAAAATTTGTTTCTACTGTAGTAATTTACTGTAGTAAAAACTACGACTCATAAAACAGGCCCCGGTAGAAAAGTTTATCTCAAAAATTCTACTCGATAGACCACCCTGTATTTGTTTTGCTTATAAAGATATCGTGTAGATAAAACGTATTAAAAGCATCGGTAATCTTGGACTAGGAGAAAAGTTTATCTGTTCATCATACCTTAATATTATCATTTAAGTTAATCCAAGATAAGCATTTTTTTCATACATTAAATATTTCATTAATCCTCATTATGTAATAAAATGTTCAAACCAGTTTTAGTTTAAATAATAACACGAAATTAATGCTCTAAAATAATTATATTCGATACCTTCTTACCTGCTTTATCTATTTAAACAAGACTTATCGCATTACCTAAATTGCATAATATTGCAGCAATATAACCTTATCTCTCAGGCACGGAATTTTTTGAGGTAAACTGTGTTACTGATTAATTGCCGATATTTTCGTAAAATGCCGTTTCATAATGAGATTATCTTTAGTGTGACTGAAATTTGTCCGTACGGTAATTACATTAGCCATTAAAACCTTTAACAATAGAATGATTAAATAAAACATTAACGGTTATAATTTCAATTATTGTGATTTAAATTAATTTAACCAAGATTTGTGACTCATATCAAATTACTTATGTAATTACTATAAATGTCCAAATACATACATATGATAAAATTTGTTGTTAAAATAAACGAATATGACTCCGATTATTTACTTTTTTAATGTTTGTGTAATGAGTTGTATTTACCTAATGTAAGAGAACCTCCGATTTAACAGATATTTGATCCGGACCTAATGCGGCAAGTGAAAAAAAATTCGAGAGGAAGAGAAAAAGGATATAAATTAGCTAAAATGGTGAGCCGCGAAACTTGCGATTTCTAACTACATATTAAGATTTCAACAATATTAATTACATATCTTCATTGAGTTCGTAGAATTGAACAAAAATGATTTTTCAAAAAAAGACCTTTCAATATAATTTTTATAAAAACAAAAACGATTAATTCATAGAAAAGGCAAAAATAGATGTTAAAATTTCGTCAAGAAATTATTATGAGGTAACATACTTTTTTTCTTAAGACATTTCAATTCAATTTTACACGTTCAAGTTGCAAGTTCAATAACATTCTAATAAAAATATAAATTAGTTATACACAGTTTATTGACAGAAGTTATTCTGGTGTCAATAACAAATATACCTGAATACTTTACACTGAAACTTTACAAATTTTCTTAACCACTTAATGTACACATTAATTGGATTAACCGCGTTTTCAATTACCTGACAAAGGTTCAGTCCCGGCTAGTCCAAATAATCGAGCTTTTACTCTAGATAGTTTTTTGCTCAAGTTTCAAATTCAAGTTTAAATCCGGGTACGCAGACCCGGCAAACTCCGTATACTAAAGCATCAAATTTCATGTGACACTTTGACCCTACAATAAAAAATTACAAAATTGTCATCTAATCACTAATCGAACATTGGAGTATGCATCACTGGAAAAAAACGGGAGACTAATGAATTCAGAAGACCGCATAGTACGATCGTTGATTTTTTATTAATTACTCAGATAGATAAATCAAAAAATTGCCAACATCAACTAGAATACATCTAGATGTGTAAAAATTTATTAAATGCACTTCATAAAGAAAACCTACTATACTTTATTTCACAATCATTTATACAGAGTGATGAAAAATAGGCGCATTTGCTTAGCAACATGTTACAGACGATTTCTAACAAAACACGAATTTGAAAGCCTGGTTGTGTTCTTAGACAAACTGTTTAAATTTGAAGCAGGATCTACTTAGGCTTTTGTGGCGATTGCCACGATGCTTCATCAGAAAGCATTGTTCCTATATCAACCACATGCGCCTTTTTCTCATAACCATGTATAGTGAACACAGGCTGAACAAGCACCCTCCACCTTTCTCCACGCGTGCGAATAAGCGAGTGCAAGTAAGCCCAAGTTCCAAGTTACACGTGCTGATCACGCCGCTACGTCACTGTATATGGTCGTGAAATAAGGTAGAGTAACGCTTATACTCGACAGTAGGGTTAGTGACGCATTTTGCCCTCTCTGTTCTTCCCTCATCCATAAAGTACGAAATTGAGGTAACCTCTAAATGTTTAAAAGCTTGCCCTAAGGTCATAAATGATCATAATCAGCTTTAACTGTAACCTGCGTTTGTGGCCGGGTACAAGATTAAACTGAAAGCTGTATCCGGGGCCATTAATTCATCAAGTACATATACACATTACTGCACGAGATATACTTTTCTAAACTAACAATGAGCTCCAAATCTAAAATTAATCAAAATCAATTAGTAGTAATAATTCAATAAAATTTTTGACACGATCAATGTTTGAATATAAAAGCTGTAATAGTAATTGGAATAAAAACTTAATTTCTATAATCTATGTTAAAATGAAGTAAATCAGTCTAAACCAACTATTTATACAGATGTACCTGAATTGCTTGGCCAAACTTTACCAACGTTGATGTATGAAACAAAAGTGTTATAAAAGTTCCTATAAACATGTGTCCAAAATTGCTTCCTTTACAAGTTAAGTGCGAATTTCAAAATTGATACAAGCAAATAGCAAAGTTGTTATTTCAACCCAGCACGAATTTGTTACGTGGAACGATTTATAAGCGGCTAAAATTTTTCTAACTCGCCCACAAAATATTCATGAATTAAAAACCCAAATTCGACATGAAGTTGGAGCCGTATCAGTGTATGCTACATTTTAGTTCGCGATTAAATGAATTCCGAGAAGTCCAGGATCGTCACTTGAAGGATACAATACTTCACAAATAATTGACATAATGTGTACGTCAATAGAAAATAATGGATTTACCGCAGCTTCTAATTTAGTTACAGCATCTTGAAAATTTGTGGCGAACCCTGTACAAGGCTTTTAAAAAAACTTTGACCTTATTTCTGTTCACGGGAAAAAAATTAAAAATAAAATAATAGAATCAGTTAACCGGAAACTAATTAAAGTCGAAAATGTGTTTCCCGAATCTTAGATTAAGAACAGTATAATCGAAAACCTTGAAACTCTAGAATGCGGTAAAATTATTATCTTTTTGAATGCATGTTCACAGTGATTTGTATATTATACAGGGTGATTTATAATAAGGGAACAATAAATCCGTGTTTAATGAACAAATTCTGAATTAAATGCTTTGATATTGTTTAGTCCGATACCGTTTAAATTAATAGTAAAGGTATACAGTTAATATTATGTTGTTATGAATTTGCAAGAATCAAAACTTAGGTAATAATTGAGTATTATAATAAACGATCATATAATCCCCGAGGATGAATTTATTTAAAATGGCAAGTGGCAAGTTCTTGAATCTTTTAGTATTTTCAATTTAATTCCTTGAGCTCAAAAAGGTTACTTCAGTCCCTGTAAAGAGGGATTAAACTTCCTACTTCAATTTCGGAAGTAAAATATATTATATAGGGTATTTACTAAACATGCGGCAAACCTACAGGCCGTTATTCTTTGGGTTATTTTGTTCTTTGATGATTTTGGGAAAGACGCTTTGTTTCGGAGATACAGAGGATGAACGCTTTTCGGAAAAAAATACATTTGTGACTTCATATTACATGTAAAGATTCTTAATCTACAAAAACTGCTGAAAATGACTACCACCAGCTAGGGTTGTTTTTTATTGCATTGCACCCATCAATTATCCGATTTCTCAAATCCTCTTCATTTTCCACTCGAGTAGTGTATACTAATATCTTCGAATGGCTCATAAGAAAACATAATTTTAAAAGAATCCAAGCTTTTATCTCCCTACGCCTTCGAAACAAAGCGTTTTTCCCAAACTCATCAAAGGGCAAAAAAAAAGTTTTTTTTTTGCCGCATGTTTATTAAACAAGCTGTATAATGAGAGGCATCCCGAGGACGAAAATTTATTGTCAGAGTTTGCGAGGACAATAATCAGACGAGCAGTGAAACAACACTTCGGTCTTGTGGTAACTACGCTATTTTGCGCCCTCCAAAATCAGATTTTTAAAATAAAAACTTTTGAAAGAAGTAAATTTGTAAAGCAATACTTTGCAAATTGAGTATGTAGATAACTAATGTAACTAAAGTAACTTCCTTAAAAAAAGCTATTCAAATAAATTTGAGTTTTAAAAACCATAAAATAGGTATTTATTTCGAGGGATGAGGTTTATTTAATCCCTCTAGAAAGAAATTAAATTTATTGTATTATTGTAATCAGGAATTAAACTTTTTATCACTTTAAAGAATTTTATTTCATCCCTTGGGTTGAAATATACCACTTCACTCTACGGAAAGCGGGAATAAAACCACAATTTAATTCCGGGAGGGCATAAAAAGAATAATATGACTTATACGATTTTGATAGAATAACTTTACTTTGTGCTTTTACACAAAGTTTTCCTTATCAAAAGTTACTTTCGAAATTGAACAAACTAGGAAAATGGAGAATGGTCATAATATTTTTAAACCTTGTTCACATCAGTGAAATTTCTTAGAGTATTGCCTATTTATAAAAACTCTTTTGGTGAGGGAAAAGTAAGTGAACGAAATAACCCAGTGGCGTAGTACGAACTATAACAGCAGTGGTGGACAAACGTAGGTAGTAATACCCCTAATTTGCAAGATATGGACTTGTTCAACTACTTTTCTTCTTTACGCATCTCCATCAAAACGATTTCTATAAATTGCCACTACTCTAACTTCAAGTCACTCGAAGGCAAGTAATTTTCAAACGAGTTTCAAGGGATATTATGTGAATCATATTGCTCAGGTCGTTTCGAAGTTGCTGGAGTTCAAGAATTTGAAGTCAAGTAATGTGAACGAGGTTTTACTGACACTACCCTATCATAACCTAACTCAACAATTTTAGTATTATACTTGTGCTGCAACTTTGTACCGAATAACTTTTGATTTGAATGTCTGAATTATTTTACACTGCACTGGGTTAAATCCATCAAGTCTTTTTAAGTTTCATTCAAATATTAAAAATGATAAATTTGATCCATTGAATTGAGCTAATGCAGTGTAGGCTTGCACCATTAGTTATTCGCTAAGGTTTATTTTTAAACGACACAAATCCAAAACAACACTGGATAGAAAACAACTCGTAATTAATTTAAATGAAGTTTGGTAATGGGATAAACACCGGTAATTAACAAAAAAAACTGTCAACAATAAAGAAATTGCAACTAACCTACAATACCTTGAAACACCGTCAAGGTAAATGCCATTACATAAGTTTAATTTGATATGCACAATTTAAAATTTAAATAAACAACACTTTTTAAGATGTTTTTATATCAAAACGTATGAATATAAATATGTACTACCTACACATCAACGAATATACATCACCACGTGAATTATTTGTACCTACTGCTAATTTGAAATATTCTTGCTGTAGGCATTAATTAATGAAGGTAATGACTTTATTCTAAAATTATGTGTTATAAAATGATTGAATAGATCCTAATTGTTTAATACTCACTTGCGTCAGTTTACAAAACACCTTTAAATCAATTTTAAAAATGCATAGTACTTTATAACTATTGTATGCACAGCAATATCATGCTTAAATTACACTAACAGTATAACTTCGCTTTATGACAATGCTTACCTTACAAAGAAACTTGATTGTAGTTATCTCAATTGTTAAATACTCGTTTTCGTTCGAAGAAACAATGCGAAATTACTTAAGTTTATAACACGCACTACCAGTTGCCATTTTTAATTTCGTCTACAATGTCAAATTGGTTTTTTAGAATCTGTGTTGAAAGCGATCTACTTATGCTTAACAAAAAAATACACAGATGGCAACTATATTAACTTACATCAAATACATTAGAGTTACCAATACGCGCAACTCCACAAGTTTATCACGTATTTGTAAGGATCAGAGGTTATCTGCGCCATCTACCGCCTTGGGGTTTAATAATGGCGTTCTCATATAAGATGCTATGGAAAAGAACGTTTAAGGAATTTAAAAATGCCGCATTAATTGCGAGAAAAATCTTTCAATTTTTTTATTTTTGCCTTTTAGCATTCATTTTTCATTACATTCATTCACTTTTTGTACATAGGCTCTTATAAAAACACTAAAAAGCGTATGTACAAAACGTGAATGAAAGCAGTGAAAAATTAATGTTAAAAAGCAAATACAAAAAAATTTAAAAAAATTTTCACAATTAAAACGGCATTTTGAATTTTCCCAAACATCTTTCCCATAGCATCTCTTATATGAAGAAAATATAAAAGCGCTTTTCTATTATTTTATTAATTTTCCTAAATATTCCTTTCCATAGCATTAAAATTTTTTGTTTTCTATCTTTTCCCAAATAAAAATGCCCCTTCCGCGTAATTTTGTACCCTTAAGGACTTCGATGAACCTAATTAATTTAATTTAAAACATGCAATTCGCTAATGGCAAACTAAATTTATTTTTATTTTTTTTTAGTGTTTTTATAAGAGCCTATGTACAAAAAGTGAATGAAGGTAATGAAAAATTAATGCTAAAAGGCAAAAATTAAAAAAATCAAAGGTTTTTCTCGCAATTGATGCGGCATTTTTAAATTTCTTAAACATTCTTTTCCATAGCATCTTATATGAGAACGCCATTATTAAAACCCAAGGCGGTAGAGGCGCTACTTACACGGGATCCCGTCGAGAGTGGAAGTTGCACGTATTATTAATATAATGTATTTGCTTACATCTTTACAAGAAACTGCTGAATATTTTAAAAAACAGCGCACATAGGTTGATTATTAGGAATTAGCCGGTCAAAAGTAATTTTTGAAAAGTGACGTTAAACATTCCAAAAAAAAAAACGCAGAGTCAAAGGAATGTTCCAGTAACATTAATTTACCGTCCCCACTCGCGAGTTGAAACTTGTCGTCTCCGAAGTGTACGTTATTGTTCAGTGTAAATATTTAAACAAACAGTTATTGTGTTGATATTTTGAAGTGATTATAATGGATTCGAATAATTCAGGTAAGAATCAATATTTCTTTATATATGTATACGATTTTTAAAAAAGGGTAGCTTCCAAAGAAATTTTTTCTTAACTTTCATGTTTAAAAGACATTTTGTTATATTATCGCCTCCTATCGGATAATCTTTGTTATTGTATTGGATACATCATGTATTAGGCTTATTAATGGCACACAATTTGAGTGCGGATAACTGCGGATGGCGTTATTATAAATTTTTTTAATTAATGACATCACTCAAAAAACTTTTAGGCCAAATGTAATAGAGTGCGATTTTCTTTGTTTTAGGTACACCTCGGGTATAAAAATAGTGACCCGCAAATATCTTTACGATCTTATGCAACAGCAGAATTTGCCTAATTTGGATGAAAAACTTAAATATCTGAAAAATCACCTGCTGCCCTGTTGTGGTAACACACCAGATAATCGTAGCAATTTAAAACCAACATTTGCGTACTTTAAAGCATCAATAAAAGATAAATGGTTTAAAGCCCATAGAAAAGAAGCAATATTTCTGAAAACCAATGAAGCTTGGTTGGAAGAAACTTTTAAACTTCTAGCTGTAAATAAACAAATTCGACCTGGTCGGGCTTCTAAAGGGTTTTCCAATAAGAGGTGTTATTTTGAATAGCCCGTTATTTCGGTAGATGTAACTTTTGGAGCTGTAATTTTTTGACATTTGACAAGTAGAAACTACGCCATTAATAAAAATGGAACGATACACGCTTCAACAACGCATTGAAATTATTAAAAAATAGCGCAATCCATTAACCGTAACTGGTGCTCCAGCCTCATTTTCGAAAAAGTAAGGTCCAATGACCCCGCCGGACCATAAACCGCACCAAACAGTCACACGTTGAGGATAGAGAGGCTTTTCAACAATAACTCTTGGGTTTTCTGAGCCCCAGATGCGACAATTTTGCTTGTTGACAAAGCCATCCAGGTGGAAATGGGCCTCATCACTCAAGATGATTTTTCGATGGAATTCCGGATCATTTTCATGCATTTCAAGGACCCAATCGGCAAAGATACGACGTTGTTGATGATCGGCCGGCTTGAGTTCTTGTGTTAACTGAACTTTATAAGCCTTAAGACCCAAATCTTTATGCAAAATACGGTGTAATGACGTTTTTGGAATGTCTAATTCCAAAGAACGACGAGGAATGGACAAACCTGGGTTTTCTTCAACACTTTCGGCTACAGCAGCAATATTCTCGGCTGTTCTTGAGCGACGTGCACGGGTTTTATTCTTCACATCACTAACTTGTCCCAACAGCTCGAATTTTTCCACCAATTTCTGTATTGCGGTCCGACAAGGTGCTTCACGACGACCCAAAAATGTTCGAGTTTTACGAACCGTCTCTGCCAAATTTTCACCATTTTTATAGTGAATTTTAATAATTTCAATGCGTTGTTGAAGCGTGTATCGTTCCATTTTTATTAATGGCGTAGTTTCTACTTGTCAAATGTCAAAAAATTACAGCTCCAAAAGTTACATCTACCGAAATAACGGGCTATTCAAAATAACACCTCTTATTGGAAAACCCTTTATATCATTTGAAGATTCTAGTGTGAGGACTAAAAGAAGAAAAACAGAAGAAATACGTTCTACGCTTAGTGAGGAAGTTATTGTTCATGCAGCACGAACAACATTACAGGCTCGAGGAAAAAGGGATGCTTCGAAAATATTAAGAGAGATCACAAACTCTCCAACTCGTGCAGAGAAATACAGAAAGGCATACAGTAAATCAAGGCAAGAAGAAATTACTTCTCTTATACAGACTCGACCAGCCACCCTCAAAAAGCGAGGGAAAAGAGGGATTCTTGTTTCAACCTCGAACGAATCACCACGCACATTTTCACATTTTTACATTTTACCCTTTCTAATATGATAATTCATTTTGTTTGTAACTAATTTTGTTTGTGGTAGTTTAAGTGTTGTAGAGACATTGTCTTTTATAAATAATAATATAAAACGGCAATGCTGTAGTATCCATTAATGAATTTAATAAAACAATAGTAAATTACTTTGGCGACCAGCAGATGTAAGGTCAATTTGACTGATACATCAGAACAGAGTTAGAAGCGCTTACAAAAAAAAACATATTCAGGAAAGGTTTCGAAAAGAAACTAGATTGTTAGTCGACATGCCAAAAGCTAATTTCGGGAATACCAATGATGGTAACATTAGCCGAAGATTCTTTGAAACCCCTCAAGTAGCTGCAGACATAACAAAAGTTGATTTTGAATTAATATATAGGTTGAAGGTTATACTGGAAACTACCTCAAGTGGTCATAAAATAGACGTCTAACAGTTTGATGAATATGCCATGGCAACTGCGAAATTATACGTCGACTTACATGGATGGCACCAATGACTCCGACCATGCATAGAATATTAATTCATGGTGCAGTTATAATCGAAAATGCCTTATAACCCATACGACAATTGTCGGAAGAGGCAGCAGAGGCCAGAAATAAGCATTTTCGGATATATCGCGAAAATTTTGTAAGAAAGTTCTCGAGAGAGGAATGCAACCTAAATATATACAACAGACTATAACTGAGTTCAGACCCACTAACAAGTCGCATGAAACAAACAAAAAAAAATTATCAAACCAAGATGATCTTACCCTGAAACAATCAGTATGTTACTACCGGCTGACCCGAATGCTAAATTCGATACTTCCGATACCGATCAAGATGAATAATTTTCGAAAACATGCATTTGTACCTAAGTTATTAATTTGTACCTTTTCTTTCTGCAGGGGTGGAAAAATTCCTTTGAGACCATTTTTTTGCTCGTAAACTTTGTCATTAACCTTTAACCGGTCGCACCGGTGAATTTAGTTCACCAAGTTTCGTATTTTTTGAATAACGTCGTAAAGATTTAACCCCTTACCGCCCGATTTTTTTTATACCGTTCAATTAAATATATGTTATTAATTATCGTTATTGAACACTTGAAAAAATACTAAAAAAATTTTTTATCGCAATTTTTTATAAAAAGTTCAAAATATTACTAGGCGTCAAATATGTCATATATTGCGGTCAGGACCACGTAATACCTTTTATGATGATCTTATAAAACATTTGAGTGTGCCAAATACGGGACAGATAGTGTTAACAACAAAAATTTCACAATAACTTGAAAAAAAAAACATTTTCATGGTGGCCCATATTTGTCACAGGGGGCGGTAAGGGGTTAATTCAGCGTCATCGGATGCTTAGTACCTTTCAATAAGCATATCAGTAACTTATCAATTCAATCTAAACCTCCTACTGTACTGTTTCATGGGTGCATTGACGAGTTTATTTGACAGAGTTCATCTTTTGTGAACTTAGTTCCCCCACGCGACCGGTTATGTAAGTAAATTTTTTCTAAAAATATAATATCCTTTTTGATTTTTATTATTATTTATTGCATCAGAATGTGTGTATTTCAGTGCATTATATAATAATTTGTGGAACCCGTTGGTTTTTGTTCACCTATCGATTCTGACTATTCTGACGACGAGGACGGGGAAATGCAATGTCTTCTCTGTCCAGAGATATAAAAGTGTATCTTAGAAAATTCAAAAACCCATCGGGTACTGAAACTGAAGGAGAATCTGCATCAAAACTGAAGAGATGCCACTGTTGCGTGAGGTCAAAAAACCAGGTAACAACAAGAAAATGTGGATACTGTCAAAAACATGTTTCCAATGACCACTCAAGTGAAACAATTACTTACATTAGCTGCGACCAGGACGTAGTCGATTCGGAATAGGTTTACATAGAATTAAGTATTATTAAATATGAGTGCATTAAAAAATCCTTTTTTCCTTGTTGTATGTTTGTTTAAGGACAAGTATATACAAACACAAGCTTTTTTTTATTAAAAACAACCAATAATTTAGTTTTAGAGAATGGTGAACTAAGTTCACCCAGCGCGACCGGTAGTGTCACTTTTTGAGGCGCGACCGGTTAAAGGTTAAAAAAATATTTATTTTCTTTAATATGTTGTTTTATATTTCTTATTTTTTTCACTTTTTGGAGGGGAAAATATGTTAATTTTACAAAGGTCAATATTTTACGATAAGATATAAGGTTTAAAGTCAAAATATACTGTAAAATAATTTTAGCCGCGTAAATCCTTTAAATCAACCTATGTGCAGCGTTAATTTAAATAATGAATTTATGAATAAACTGCAGCAAATGCTTTTACTCCATTTTCGAGTGTTTGATTACTTCACGTCAATTTAGAAAACGTTCCTATTATACAGTCCACAGTCACGCCTGAATGACGGGACGCATACATATAAGCCTGCATAAGTACATAAGAATAAGTAAAATGCACTAATTGTAAGACCTCGTTTAACCTTGGTGCGTCGTTCGTTTTGTCTACACACATAAGGTGTTCGAGTCCAAAACGACTCATTACGTTAAAATGACAGGGTAATATCGCTTAATTTCTTTCTTGTATTAAAGTAAACATTCTGTAGTGTAAAAGCAAACATTTATTTAATAAAAGGAAATTGAACAATATTTTTCAAAACAAAAGTAAGAACTAAGAATAAATAAACAACAAACAATAAAATAAACTATGCGGAATGTAAAAATTTAGTAAAGAAAAGAACACTTCAAAATTAAATTTATAATTGACAAAAGAAAATGTAAGTTTATAAAAGTAAAAAAGTCATCATATATTTGTAACACTGTTTGCATATTCGCTCTAAATGTTTCTTACAACAGTAGTTTCCACACTTGCAGCACAAACTAGAACACTTATTGTCTGTTTTTTTACACATATTGCATCTACCCCTCTTTCTAGATTGAGTTGATGTTGAAGCTGCTTCATTTTGAACAATTGCTGTAGCAGATTTTACTTTTTCAACAACGTCCCTTGCGGCTTTTGTTTTAGGAAAGTACTTTCTTCTTTCAATTTGTGGTTTTACCAGCGACATGCCCAAATTTTCTAAAAATCGTCGTCGTTTTCGACGATCTTTTGAACACCAACTATTAGTTACTTTCGAGAATAAAACGTAGGCATTGTAAGAACTAATATCGATTATATTATAGAAGACGATAAGTGGCCAAAGGTTTGTTTTCCTTTTTGTTGTATAACACACAACCGCTTTATCCATGGTGTCGACTACTCCTTTTGTTTTATTGTAATCTAGTATAATTACAGGCTTTTTACTTGTGTGGTTTGATACTGCTTTTTCCGAATGTAATATACTTAGTAATATAACACGTTTGTTCGATTTTTCGGGAAGGTATGAGACCAAGCAAGTATCAGAAGTAAATTCAAACCTTGAAGACATTTTTGGTACATGAGGAGAAGTTGATGGGCTACTTGGTTGACAGTGATGTTGGCTAGCTGTTTGCGTTCTGTGGGGTCCCCGCAGAGTTTTTTTATAGTATCCCAGGCCATCTTGCTGCTGTGGGTCATGTCCATTTTTTCAAGTGTCTCCGTCCATTTATCCCTCCTCGCCTCGCTCATACAGTGCAGTAATGTTGTGCCGCACTCTATGGTCTCCTCGCTGAAAGGATCGTTTTCGTAAAGCTGTCGGTACTTCTCTAGTAGGGCCTTTGCGTTCTCTGTTATTCCGGGTAGGTATTATTGTCTGCATCCTCTTGGTATACATTTCCTTGATGTTACTTTAACAAGGTCCACAAATACGGCATAGTTTTTCAGTGTGGGTTCTATGTTTGCAATTTTGCTGTCCAGTGATCTCGCGAACTCAGCCCACTTGGCCTTTTTAAAGTTGAATCGTCTTTTGAAGGGAATTATCGGTGATCTAACTGCACTGTGCACTTTTATTCCGGTGGGTCGGTGCTGTGATTTGGGGATAGGATCATAAACGGCCTTAACACAGTCACTTTGGAGTGCGTTGGTTGCAAAACAGATATCGGGATTATAACCTTTTTTCCATATGTTGCTGTTAAATGAGGGTGGTATCTTGGGATCATGGATCAGTGACAGGTCATTCTGGTCCGCCCATTGTTCTACCATATCGCCGTTGGTATTGTTGTTTTTATAACCCCATTGGATATTATGGCTATTAAAGTCTCCCAGGACAAACTTTGTTTTCTGTGTATGGAAGTTCTTAGGTGCTTCGAAGGCGAAGTCTATATTAGGGGGTTTGTATACGGAGGTTACGGTGTAGTTTCCAACTTCGGCGGTTATTATTTCTATGCCGTTATTGTTTGTGGCATTCACAGAGGTCACGGTGACCTCGGGCCTGGCAAACATCACACTTCCGTGTTTTGAGTGAGGAATTTCGGCCAGAAGTTGCATTCCTGGTATCTGGGGTCTGCGTGCAGTGTTGTCTCTGTGGGTTTCTTGTAGGCATATTATGTCGCACTTTGATGTTCTACACAGCTGCGCCAGGATGTCCTGTTTACTGTTTGTAATGCCCTCGATGTTGATAGTGATCATTGTCAGAGATGGCTCTGAGAAGAGCCGGTTCTCTTTGTTCTTCATTTGTTTGGATATTGTTGTGTGTCCGGTGGTGGAAGGATTGGCCGTCATAGACCTTTCCAGGGGACGCCGGTAACAGTCTTAAGGTATATTGTCATAGATCTGTTACGCACGCGGAGGCTCCTTCCATGTCCCCCAAAAAAAACTTTTAAAATGTTTCACAGAATGTTTGTAAAAAGTTACCTGATCAGCATCGACGAATATTATTTTTTTAACAACAAGAGGAAACAGTACATCTAAAAACAGTACAGTATCTTGTACCCCCAAATGATTCTTTGTTTCTCAGTTTGTTGGTGCAACCATCTGGGCCATTTGTATTGGACCAATTCATATTCGAACCCATACTCTTTGGCCATGTATGGAAGGAAATCCTAAAGTTACAATCAAAAAAAAAAAAAAAAAAATTTATACGAACCGGTTTGATTTATACATAGCTTGGTTTGATGTATCAATCAATTCGAACTTGACTAACTGTTTGCCAGAAGCTGTTATTACTGGGAAATTGTAAATTGATTCAAAGAATAAAGAAATCGGGATTTTACTAAAAAAACTGGGATTTTCTCGTTAACCATTTCGAATATCTGCACAATAATTAACGCCATTAGTGTATATAACGTGCGATCAACTAAAAACGGGGCAGAGTTGGCGTTGAAATCTTTAAAATAGTATATTATTGTACAAGTTTTATAAGACGATCTATTGTTGTACGACGAGCGAAGCGAGGAGTGCTTCAATGTTACGAGTACGAGAATACGTCTTATAAAACGAGTGTAATATACTATTTTTTCTACTTTAGTGCTTTTACTTTTATGAAAATTTGAAAATTTTGCTTTCTAAATTATCTAGGGATTTTTAGGATTCGGTACTGGTTGTGTTGGTATCTGTCATGTGTCATATGTCAACTAAAATTTCAAATTTAAAATCTCGAGTTTGATATTTTTGTGAATAAGTCATGGAAGAATTAAGCTGTACACTTGGCTTGACCTTGACAGGAGCTCGGCAGAGATGCCGGACGCCGGCCAGCGTGCTATTACAGCAATACCAACGTAATAAGTATCAAAAAAAAAAACGATTTCACAAAAAGTTTTTTTTTCTACTTTGGTATCATAAGCGAGTTTTTGTGAAACTGAAAGTAGTGTCACAAAGGAACATTTTGTGAAACGGCTTTTGGTTTTTTTTTGATACTAAGAGCACCAAAGTAGAAAAAATAATATATTACACTCGTTTTATAAGACATATTGTCGCACTCATGACATTGGGGCACGACGAGCGAAGCAAGGAGTGCTCCAAACTTATTCGTGGGACAATAGATCGTCTTATAAAACTTGTATAACAATATACTATTGTGACACTACTTTTAGTTTTTCAAAAACCCACTTATGATACCAAAGTAGAAAATCGTATTTTTTTACCGAAGCACAAATGTTTTAATGATTCAAATTAAATACAAACTAGCCGACTAAAAATTGACGAAAACAACCGCCTAATTACATCAATTAAATCGGAAAAATTAAAGAAAACTCGGCCTTTGCAACCAACAAAAATAATACTTTTCTTATATTGCTCACGTTTACACGGAATTTCATTAACCGCACTGAACCATAAGTCAACAGAAGAAATTAATTTTTAATACCTTTTCAAATTAAAACGAGTGAGTTTTGAAAAACAAAAACAAATGGTCGCGTTTTTGCAGTCTCACTAAATTTTCCGTCAAAAATTATATCGAAATTCAAAAATGGCCAAATTTGCCCCTGTTTTTTTTGCTTTTATTCTAAATTGCTTTAATATACATATCTTTAGAGAGCCGACCACCTCCGAATGTACTCCATTACTATCCGGATTGATTTTCTTATCTTCGATGTTTTTGCTGCTCTGGGACATGAGACTGTATCCGAAATCTTTGAGAAAATTGTGGAGATACGGACAATATATTATAGAGGTAACCAGAACCGATTTTTCAAAAACAGACTAATCTTCCTCAAGTTCGTAGTAGCTATGTTCCTGCTTGAGCACGTACACAACGACTTTTGGTTCCCGCTCGAAAATGCAGTGGTGTTAACGATTCCCACAATAGCCAAATGGATAGAGGACGTTTTGGAGCAAACTGGATGGGGCTGCTTGGGCATCTGCGAAATTTTGGAGTTGTTCCAGTGTGAAGCCTCAACGATGGTTACAAGTTACACGCTCAGTTTATTTTTCTTCTTCGCCGTCCTCCAAGGCACGCGGATTATAGATGCCAGACTGTTGAGGTTAGTAAACCGTCCGCATCTTTTTAGTAGTTGTTAATCAGGCAACTGTTGATAGGTGCGGTGTTGGGGTCTTTGTTAACGACGTACTTCAACGAATCAAACGAGCTAACAAGAAATTGTTGCGAAAGTTGGGAATGAAGAAAAAGTCATCCTGCTTGAAAACGAAAAGACGTTCTTCCTCACCTTGTTGTCCCCCGCCCCGGGTTAAATTTAGCTGTCGCAAAACTTGTGATGACGACGACGACGACGACGATGAGTTAGACGAATGTTTTCGCGATCCACGTGATATTTGTGAAGAATGTTTTCGTTACGACTGTAGCTGCTGCCGTACAAAGGGCTCAAGACGCAGACGATAATTCGGTTTCAAAATTAGCGCGTTTGTTTGTGACATCTATGGGAAAACAGTGAAAGTTCACGCAGCAACCATTTTCAAATCTAACCTACAACTTCAATTTCATTTAAAAATGTACGAATGTACAATATCTGTAAAGTCTTATTAAATGGTAATTGTTTAAATCGCGTTAAAACAGCTTGTTCGGGGTTTAAAGCAAGGTACGTCAATCCGTTGACTTTGCATGGGGAGGTTAGGGAACGAGCTAAATTTACGTATTATTCACCAGCGATTGTACTGTCTCTGAGTATATTAAGTTGACTAGGTTTTACAGAAGATGATGAGGAACAAGAGTCGGAATTAATCATGACTTTAAAGCGTGCGGTATTGTGCACTCGGAGGGAACAGTACGATAAAGCTTTTTTTAGGTTATTCACATCAATTTAAAGCTTGCTCGCATAAATCACCTAAAAGCAGATTCTGAAAAAGTAGAGCTCGGTTACCAGTGGTGCTTGGAGAGAATTGAAAAACAAAAAATTCTAGTTTCGATGCTAGAGTACTGTTTGGCATTATAAAAGACTGGTACGCACAATTCTTTTTGGAGCGAGGGGACACAGCTGAATCTTTGGTGCACTTAAAAGAAGCTTACCAAGTCTGTTTGGAGGTCAAAGGTAAAAATGACGTGCAGAGTATG
Organism: Dascillus cervinus; assembly: GCA_949768715.1. Classification (NCBI taxonomy): domain Eukaryota; kingdom Metazoa; phylum Arthropoda; class Insecta; order Coleoptera; family Dascillidae; genus Dascillus; species Dascillus cervinus. The sequence continues at coordinate 11,849,146 of OX458322.1, read as the reverse complement.
TTGCTCCTCAACGATCTCGGGATAACGAGTTGGAGAGCAGGCGATTTGGAGAATGCTCAGGAATTTTTGACAGAAGCCGTCACAATTGGTAAAAGTATTGATGATCAGGCTCACGTTGGGGTTGTGCACACGAACTTAGGGCTGGTTTATCTGGAAAAAGGAATCAAGAATAAAGCAGAACGATACTATAAAGAAGCCTGGAAGCTTGGTATGCGCTCTTATTGAAAATAATTTTGATTTATTTGATTTTTTAGGTACGAAATATGAAAATGTGGAGTCTATAGAACAGGCCACTTATTGTTTAGAACAAATCAAAATTGTTTTATTAAAATAATTTATTTTCGCATAAATACATCGGGCTACAAAACACTTTCAAGGAATTTACAAAATTCCTTCCTTCCCCATCTTTTAAGTAGTTGTTAATCAGGCAACTGTTGATAGGTGCCGTGTTGGGGTCTTTGTTAACAACATACTTCAACGAATTAAACGAGTTAAGAAGAAATTGTTGTGAAAGTTGGGAATAAAAAAGTCATCCTGCCTTAAAATGAAAAAACGTTCCTCCTCATCTTGTTGTCCCCCGCCTAGGGTTAAATTTAGCTGTCGCAAAACTTGTGATTACGATGACGACGACGACGATGAGTTAGACGAATGTTTTCACGTGGTCAATTGCAGCAGCATGGCATTCTTCCTGCTCACTCCTGATTGTAATAAAATGGCGAAATCTCCAATTTCATGAGGAACTTCATGCAACAATATGGCAATCGTCGTTACGAATCCTATGTTGTTCCCAGCTAGATAAGAAGCACCGATCGTCAAACCATCAGTAAAATTGTGGCTAAAATCTGCGGCCAAATTTAAATATCCTACTACTTTAATGTCCTGGATTTCTCATTTCTCGTCATTTTTTGCATCCTTTCCCTCTTTTTTCTTGCTTTTATCATCTTTATTTTGGTAGTTTTTGCCGTGAGAATGTCCGCCACCTTTCAGGATCCTCACAACTTTTTCCACCACTAAGAACACGACGATTCCTGAAAGCACCCCTAAACCAACAGACATGTCATGCACGTGACCTTCACCCTCTTCGTGTAAATGGCCGTGGTCATGACCACCATCGAGATTCATGGTTGCATGTGAAATTAAGTGCAGGAAAGCGTCTCCTAATAATCCTCCTGAAGCAAAGGCCAACAATATTTTTAACAGGGGTTTCTTATGTTCTGTGTTATCCAGTGGCACAAAAAATAAAATAAAGAATGGGGCCACACTGATTAACACTGTTGAACCTAGCGCTTGCATCCATATGTCTTTTCCACTTAAAAGCTTTGGTTTGTGTACTTCGTGATGGTGGTGATGATCGGCCCCAGGGGTTTCAGAATGCTTGTGGGTTCTTGATATTTAGCATTTGCCTGTTGTGAATATCTGAAAGCTGCTTCCTGTTTAGGATCGTGGTGATGGTCATGGTCATGATGATGGTCATCATGCTGGTTACTTAAATTCACGAACACTAATAAAACAAAAGTCAATAAGAGTATATGCAAAGTTTTAAAAGCCATAATGTGGTTGATTCAGGCCGCAGAAGCTTAGAAGAGACCTCTTAAACCGAAAAGAACACTTGGAATGTTAAAATTTGTAAGTTCTTCATTTATTACAACATTGATTAGAAAACAACCGATACTAATATAAATTAATGTAAAAGCATGGTCCAAAAAAATCACTCGAAAAACTTTAACTGTCGCTGTCAGATGGAATAAATTTCGTTGTATACGTGCTCAAGCAGGAACATAGCTACTACGAACTTGAGGAAGATTAGTCTGTTTTTGAAAAATCGGTTCTGGTTACCTCTATAAAATGTTGCCCACATCTCCACAATTTTCTCAACGATTTCGGATACAGTCTCAGAGCAGCAAGAACGCCGAAAATAAGAAAATCAATCCGGATAGTAATGGAGTACAGGTGGAGGAGGTGGTCGGCTCTCTAAATATAATTTAGAATGAAGGCCAAAAAAACGGGCAAATTGTGCCATTTTTGAATTTATTATAATTTTTGACGGAAAATTTCGTGAGAACTGCAAAAACGTGACCATTTGCTTTTGTTTTTCAAAACTCACTCGTTTTAATTTGGGAAGGTATTAAAAATTAATTTCTTCTGTTGTCTTATTGGTTCAGTGCGGTTAATGAAATTCCGTGTAAGCGTGAGCAATATTAGAAAAGTATTATTTTTGTTGGTTGCGAAGGCCGAGTTCTCTTTAATTTTTCCGATTTAATTGATGTAATTAGGCGGTTGTTTTCGTCACTTTTAAGTCGGCTAGTTTGTATTTAATTTGATTCATTAAAACATTTTTCTACTTTGGTATCATAAGTGAGTTTTTGTGAAACTAAAAGTAGTGTCACAATAGTATATTATTATACAAGTTTTATAAGACGATATATTGTCGCACGAATAAGTTTGGGGCACGACGAGCGAAGCGAGGAGTGCTCCAATGTCATGAGTGCGACAATACGTCTTATAAAACGAGTCTAATATACTATTTTGCTACTTTGGTGCTCTTAGTTTCATGAAAATTTAAAAATTGTGCTTTCTAAATATTCTAGAGATTTTTAGGATTAGGTACTGCTTTTGTTGGTATTTGTCATGTGTCATATGTCAACTAAAACTTCAAATTTACAATCTCGAGTTTGATATTTTTGTGAATAAGTTATGGAAGAATTAAGCTGTACACTTGGCTTGACCTTGACAGGAGCTCGTTAGAGATGCCCGACGCCGGCCAGCGTGCTATTACAGCAATACCAACGTAATAAGTAGGTATAAAAAAAAACCAAAAGTCGTTTTACAAAAAGTTCCTTTGTGACACTACTTTCAGTTTCACAAAAACTCGCTTATGATACCAAAGTAGAAAAAGAAACTTTTTGTGAAACCGCTTTTGGTTTTTTTTTTTGATACGTATTACGTTGGTATTGCTGTAATAGCACGCTGGCCGGCGTCGGGCATCTCTACCAACGAATATAGACTTCATATAGAAGCACGGTTACGGGTTATAAGAGAGGGACGAGAAAGCCTGGGGAACAAGCTAGTTCTGGTCCCCGGCCGCTTGGCACCGCCACATATCCCGGGGCGCTTCGAATGCGCCCGCCAAAAGTTTCTTTGCGATAAATTTTCTAGAAATTCTTTGTCAGCTTCTATTTAATTTTTAAAATTAATTTAATAACAAGTACAATCGTTTCTAGCATCAACTTTTATGTCTCGAAGATAATTAAATGGAAGATAGATTTGCCTTCCGCCTTCCCGATTTGTTTCCATCGAATAATATTTAATATTAGCTTTATTTCATAACTATTTTTATTTTAATATGAATTTTTCATATTTACTTATTTCGAGTTATTTTGAATTATATTTAAAAAACAATATTAACTAAGAGCAAGTTTCCTTATGCATTGATTTATTTGTAATTGATTTATTCTTCGTTACTCTTAAAATTTACATTAGAGGGGGTATTTTAGTGTAGAAATTTGAAAAAACCAATTTTTTTTCTTCTCAAATTTTCAAAGGCGAACCTTTTTTGTCTTTAAAAGGATTTGTCAAAATTTTAATTATTTCCGGAGATATAGCTATTTTAGTTACACTACATCCAAACCGGCTGGGCCGGAACGATTCGAACAAATGTTTTTTCTCATTTAGTGTTCAGATACTACGAAAGCGTAGTTAGGACATGCAAAAAATAAAAAAACAAATTGAAATTTCAACATTTTTCTTGAAATTTCACCTTTTTAAAAAAGTTGAAATTTCACCTTTTTAAAAAAGTTGAAATTTCACCTTTTTAAAAAAAGTTGAAATTTCAAGTTTTTTTTTTCATCATTTAACCTTGATGGGTAGTCGCTCTGGAAAGTCGTCGGTGTTTCTGCAAAATTTACAGATTTATAACATGCAGCTATTATAGTCTAAGTCTATATTGTAGAAATCGAGTAGGAAGTGGTTTGAAATTATTTTAGAAGATTCATGTTATGAACTTCTTTAGAAAGATTACTTATTGTGACATTAAATATCACACTACACCTACAATAATAAAAACATTAAACCACAACTTTTAATTCTATAATGAAAAATCAGACTATACACATGCTCGGGGAATCCCCTCAGTGTTGTCAAAGGTGCATATGCTGTGTGCAGTTCCATTGGCAAAAGTTATTCATTTATCAGTGGGATTAAAAAAGTTGAAATTTCAAGTTTTTTTAAAAAAGGTGAAATTTCAATAATTTTAAAGTGGATCGAAAACCCAGAAAAGGAAGTACTTCCCGTGCAAATCGCTCAAAAAAAGGCAACTCCACGGCAATAGATTTACTGCAGAAGAAGATACTAGTTTTACAAGTGCATCAGCAGCAAAATTAAGCAAATCTAGTGATGAAGAAGTTATCATTGAAAACAATTACGGATATTGTATTTTGGAGTTTTTTTTACGGTTTTTACAGCTATTTCATCGTTAGTTTTGTGTGCTACGTGCAATAAAGAAATTATATTTTCTCGGACAGTTCATCGTGGACTAGGATTTAAAATTGCATTACAATGCAGTTGCGAAAGTGTACGATATATACCAACATCTCCATTCGTCAACAAAGCATTTGAAATAAATCGAAGAATAGTATTTGTTATGCGGCTTTTGGGAGTTGGAAGGGAAGGAATCAATATCTTCACCAGTATGATGGATATTTGTCAAGGAATATCCATCGGCACATACTACAGTTGTCTTGAAAACGTGCATGCAGCCGCATCTGCAGTTTATGACTGCATTACTTCAAAAGCTGTTGATGAAGAGAAAAATTTAATTTCAGCTTCTGATCCTAATGCTAATCCAACTAATTTCACGGTTTCTGGAGATGGGACCTGGAAAAAAAGAGGTCACAATTCTCTATTTGGAGTTACCATACTCGTAGCTAAAAATTCCAAAAAAGTTGTAGATACAGCTGTCAAATCTAGCTTTTGTCAAGGCTGTAATGTTTGGAGAAAAAAAAAACTGATATTGCTGCGTATTATGATTGGTATGAAGACCACGAAGAATCTTGTACGATAAATCATAAAGGAAGTGCAGGCAAAATGGAAGTTGATGCTATTGTCGAAATGTTTAGTAGATCAGTTCGAAAACACCGAGTGAAATATGTCAAATATATTGGGGATGGTGATACAAAAACTTTCAAGGGTATACTTGACATAGATCCTTATGATGGTGACCCAGTTGTTGAAAAAAAATAGTGCGTGGGACGTGTTCAAAAAAGAATGGGTACAAGACTACGGAAAGCAAAAAAAGTTAACAAAGGGATTGGCGGAAAAGGTGAAGGGAAATTAACTGATAAAGTCATAAATAAACTATCTTTATATTATGGATTAGCAATTCGTCGGCATCCTGATTCTATTGAGAACATGAAAAATGCAATTTGGGCTACTTTCTATCACAATAGTTCCACAAATGAAAATCCGCAACATTTGTATTGCCCACCTGGTCCAGAGAGCTGGTGTAAATGGCAGAAAGCTGCACATGAAGGTACTACGTCTGAGGAGTTTGACCACGAAAACCCGCCTCTGTGTGACAACGTATTAAAAATTATAAAGCCGATCTACGAGAGTTTATCGTCAGAGGAGTTACTGGTTCGATGCTTAGGTTCAGAGACTCAAAATAACAATGAGTCCCTGAATTCACTAATTTGGACTTTTGCGCCGAAACATATACATGCAGGCGTACACATAATAGAAATTGCAACTTTTATTGCAGTTTCCATATTTAATGAAGGCTTCATTCCTATTTTAAAAATGATGACTCTTATGGGAATGAAAATTGGTCCAGAAGCTTACGCATTCGCCATCCAACGAGATAATGGCCGGATTGATCGTTCAGAAATGCGAGCTTCTAACGCTTCAAAGGAAGCCAGAACTGCTCGTTTAGAGGAAAGAAACGCAGAAAATGCTTTTTTTGAAGTAGAGGAAGGCCCAATGGATGGTGCAGGAATCGCGGATTAAATAAATGTAAGAATAAAATGTCATTTTATGGTTGACACTGAACGTAATTTTACCCGAAACTTTAAACGCGTTTTTTTCGAAACTACTTTTTTCAAGATGTTTGCCATGATTTCTCAAGTTCTACTTAACCGATTTACTTGGAATTTGGTGTGAGTCTTCTCTATTACATGTCTCTATCGTACTAACTATGATTTATAACAAATTAATTTTTTTTACTATTTTAAAAAAATTCAGAAAAGTCAAAAAAACAGTAAAAAAATTTATTATTTTTTCGGACATCCACAATTTAGCGAAAAAAAAGTTTTTTTCAGTTTTTTTTTAGTTAGTACGATAGCAGCATTTATCTAGATAAATAATCTTTTTTATTTTTTGTTTCACATCATTTGGAGGGTTGTAATCGTGGCAGACTTGGCGCGCCATTTTTTTCCAATCCCCCACTTCAGCAGCTTATAACATTTTGAGTTTTCAATTTTTTCACTTTTTTTAATTTTTTATGTATTGTTAAAACATGAATAAATATCTTGTTAAAAAATGGATAGTAAAAATATTTTTTGTTTTTTATTTAGAGCACGCGAAAAAACACTTCAAATTCATGTCTTTAGACTAGAATACCCCCTTAACATTCAATTGAGTATTTATTTAAGTAAACTATTAAAATTTTTGTGTTTATTTATTTATAATAACCTACTTATTTTACATTGAACGCATTTTTTAAACAATTACTCATTAACAAAGAAACAAAGTGTAACAAATAATATTTTATTTATTTTTAAATTGTTCTTAACATGCATTAATAGTTTATTCATACGCACGGATGATGGTTTCCTTTTGTATTTCGAGTTTCACGATTCGTCATATTTTATATTTAGTTATTATTTACATTTACATTGCTAATTTTAAGTTTATAACTTTAATGTCGCAAGTGAATTGGTAATCGGCTCGCTCGATGGTTTAAGTTCAAAATTTGAATGGCGCCGATAGTGCAGTAGTGCTGCCATGTTGCGGAGATGATCGAAATTACATTTTCAGTCCCTTCGCCGCTATACGAACCGGCCTATGAGGTCTATATTCGTTGTCTCTACTGAGCTCCTATCAAGGTCAAGCCAAGTGAACAGCCAACGCCATCTTTATTTAAAGGTGGCGTTGGTACAGCTTAATTCTTCCATGACTTATTCACAAAAATATCAAACTCGAGATTTTAAATTTGAAGTTTTAGTTGACATATGACACATGACAAATACCAACACAGTCAGTACCTAATCCTAAAAATCTCTAGAATATTTAGAAAGCACAATTTTCAAATTTTCATGAAACTAAGAGCACCAAAGTAGAAAAAATAGTATATTACACTCGTTTTATAAGACGTATTGTCGCACTCGTAACATTGCCCCAAACTTATTGGTGCGACAATAGATCGTCTTATAAAACTTGTATAATAATATACTATTGTGCTTCGGTAGAAAAGAAGTGACTTGTGGTTCAGTGCGGTTAATGAAATTCCGTGTAAGCGTGAGCAATATTATATGTTGTTCCGTACTTTATTGAAAGTCTTTTCGTACATTCATCTCTATTTACATCAAGACAACGTTGCGCCAAGACACTAAAACTGAATAAAGCTTCTCTCGCGGCAACGCCATTCTTGAACAAATTGTGTGTCGCTAATATCATCATCAAGTGTACTATATATTCTTGCATGTATTACTTTGAGCATCAATTTTCTGTGATTACATTTTTTAGCATTAGGTTCTTTAGGTATTGCTATAAAGGTTGATGTTAGCTTTTTTGGTGGTATAATTCCTGTTGAATAGATCTTGAAGTATTTCTACGTTATCCTCCTGAATTATAAGTAGGAATTTTGTTTGATCCAATAACACTACCATTTTTCATGTTTGTCAATGCCTTAATCACTTCTTTGTTGGCGATTCCTGGTTCACTGGCGGTGTTTATGGGTCTATATTCTTTTTGTTGTTGGTCTTCAAATAGCGGTTGGACATACTCCTTCCATGTGTTTAATTGGTCTCTGATGTTTGTTATAGGCTTTCCACTATCGTCTTTTATATAAGAGAGTGTTGGGTTTTCCTTTTACTTTTTTATAAACATTAAGATAGTCATGGAACTTTTGAAAGTTTTTTTGATTTTATCACACTTTGACTTTCTCAATTCTTTCCTCTATTTCCTCTCTCTTTGATTTTATACTTTCTAATGATAACATGAAATAAAGCTTATTTAAATATAATTATAGCAATTTTTTTCATGTAGCAAAACAACAATTTTGAAGGTGTTTCCGGGATTAATTGGTCAGCATTCTAGGTATTTCTTGTAATAAATTAGAATTGAATAGGTTAATAAAATAAGTAGAGTTTCTATTTCTGCAATCCTTATATTTAGAGGTATTTTTCGACAATACCAGGCAGGCCAAGGTCGTCATTAATACAAAACAACAAAAAACAGAAGCTATTTCCGTTTCATTTACAATTCACAATGTAGCATCATTACAATTGCAACAATAACAATAAAAGCGGAATTAGTAATATTTAAATCCAACGTGGCAACGACATCCTACCGCCACCACTTGAGTTGTGTGTTCCCAGCATTTATAGCGATATCTTCGTTTGTAAACGCTAATTTCTTTATATTGCGTCGCGCAGCCTGAATTTCGAACGAAGCAGAACTGAAACATGGATGATGTATTATTATAGTAATATATTAACACTCACAATTAACATAATACAGGAAAATTATGAATTATGAATCAGGTAGTTGGATCCGTCATTTTTCTCATTTTACCACCATCGTTCGAGCGTACCCGAAAAACATTTCGTATTAAAAAGTACCACCTCCTTGGCTTTTAAAAGGACAGCACGGGTGGTCTAAGTAATATCAATTGAAGATCAGTGAGGACATTTTAAACAAATGTTTGGAACAAAATTTTCGTATCATTTTCCATTTAAAAAATCTCATTTCTGATTGTAATCGCCCAGTTCCAGACAGAACCGGAAGTTTTCAACAGCACCATCGGATAATGCATAGCCAACAAAGGGTGTATCATAATTATGTGTAAAAATTCAACTAAACTTTCTTTATGCTAAAATAAATCAATTAACTTAATACACTAACAACCGAATGTGTGTCAAAGGTAATTAACAATTTCATTTTTGTAAAATAATTCCACTATTCTTCAAACCATCACTTTAGATATTTGTATTTTCTCCGAATCAGAATAAATTTTGTGTAATTTTTTTTAGTGCGCACATCAATAAATATCTTCAAGTGGATGTAAAATACAAAAGTGTTTGGAAACTGATATAAAAATATCGAAAAACGGGTGGTCTATTTTGACCACTTTCAGGCGTCTGCCTGACCACAATTATTTTGGACGGTCGAAAGTTAATTTACCTTTGTACCTAAATGCGATGTTTTTCTAGGGCAGAATTACATTCTCTCGAAATCTGTACCATTATTCGTTAAACAACCCCCATGTAACGACAGAAAAAAGGTTCCAGCAACTGTTTTCTGTCAATACAATGGGTATGCAATATGTTCTTTACTGAAGTTGCAAGATTTAATTAATTTTTTGAACACCAACTTTCATGATAAACTGCTAGACGTTTTTGTACTTAGGTACAATATCAGGTTAATTGATTTGGTTTGGGCTAAATGAAGGGTTTGGGGCAACAAGGCTACATCCCACATATTCAACTAATTTGAGTTATCTATGCTACACTGTATGATGTTCTACAGGTTTCCTATTTTTGTGATAGCTATTCTCCCAAGAATGAAGCCACTGTCGCCCCACGGCGTTACAGATTTTTCAAAATATGCAAAAATATTTGTTAATAACAGCACAAGCCGCAAGTAAATTCATCATGGCGGCAGCGCACTCACATGTTTCTGCCAAAAGAAAATTAGATTTTCATATTGAAAACATCAATGAACATTGTGATTTCGACTCTAATAATTGTGTGTTAGATAAGAATTAATAGCATATCTCTACGATCATTAAAAGAATAATAATAATATTTCACTTAATACAAAGAAAATTAGAAAATCTGGCACAACTGATTCTCACTGATTATCAAGAATAGGATGCAACAGATAATGAACCCGAGAATTTGGACAACAATTTTTTACACAATAGTGAAGATGGAAGCTAATTTGTAAAAAACCATAATGTTATTTTTTTTATCAAAAAGGATACAAATCACAATTTTTGTAATGAGTAATTAAAATTACATTTTTTAAATTTCAATACTAAAAATCAACTCAGCATAGTTAAATATATCCTCATTACAAATTTCTTATGACATTAATGTTATAAAAATCATCAGGTTTGATTTTGGGATTTAACCGAATCTTTAACAATTAATATCTCAAAACTAACTTCATGTGGTATGTAGCCTTGTTGTCCTAGGCCCTTCAAATATGCTTCAGTTGAATTTTTTACACCAAATTATAAAACATCCTTGCATATAAGAAGTTTATAATTCTTTATTACAAAATAGGCGCTGCCTTCGACATCCAGTATAAAAACAACAAAAAAATCGCTTGTGGCGTTCTCTATCTGCCGCCTTCGGCACAAGCAGCCTCCAAAGAAAAATTATGTATGTATCCATAAAACATATATACATACATAATATACAGGGTCGCTAAAAAGTATGGAAGCGGTTAAATATTTTCAAAACGGTTTATCACAACCCTTCGAAATTTGAAATATAGTTAGAAGTATTTAAATTCTATCATCTGAGATTTTTTTCAATTTTACTCCGTCAGTTGTTTTTGAGATACTAGGTTAACTTGATTTTTTTTAAATGGAATGGTGGGTTAAAGTTTTTTTTTCAGATGATAGAATTTGAATACTTCTAACTATATTCCAAATTCTGAAGGGTTGTATTAAACCGCTTTGAAAATATTCAACCGTTTCCATACTTTTTAGTGACCCTGTATAAGAAGGCTTTTCACAAGCACATACAGGGTGTCCCAAAAATATCGGACAAACTTATAACCCTCCGATTTGGAAGGTGATAAGGAATCCATAAAAAGAAGGAAAAAAAATATTTCACTTCTTTTTTGTAAGTTATTGAAGTCCGAGGATAGTGCAATTTGGCACCATTGCTACAATTAGAAAATTAATGATTTTTACTTGCATCTCAAACGCATGGCAACGTTAAAAAAGTGAAGTTTAATTTCTGTCAATAAGGTATCAAGAAACGTCATAAGTTGTTACCATTGCGCACAAAACGTAAACTGATTAATAACGAACGTTTAAAATAAATTTAACAACAAAATATACATTCAATTTGAAGATATTAACTTTTCAAAGTAAAACATTCAAAAGTTCATAGCGCAAGAAATGAACTCGATAGAATTTTTTTAACATTTTTCCCGGGTTTACGTTGGATTACTCTATCTAATCTTGTACCGTTAGTCCGTCATTAATGGGACACCCTGTATATGTATATAAATACACTTATATGGCTGTATTAGCCCATTTGTAATTAGTTTCCACGTTCTTCTGTGCTTAGCCACTATTTTCCAATTATCCATCTGGTTTTCTCGCAGATCTTCTTCTACCGCTTCTCTCCAAGTTCTCCTGGATCTGCCTCTTTTCCTTTTGCCTTCTATTTTTTTCCATGCTATATTCTTGACATCTCTAACTTCTTCCATTCTTATCATATGACCCAACCACTGTAACTCCGGTACCTATCGTATGAAATCGCTTAGTTTACTTTTCTTGTACATTTCATATATTTCTTTGTTTGTTCTACTCTCCCACCTCCACTGTGTTTGCTTGTCTACAAACATTCTTCGTAGGATCTTCCTTCCCAAGCATCCACTTTTAACTTATTTCTCTTTGTTAAAACCTATGTTTTACAGCTGTACGTGAGTGTTGGTCTTAAAATTATCCTGTATATTCGGATTTTTGTACTATACACCATTTCTTTGGATTTCAGGACTTCTCCTAATCCGCCAGCGCATCTGTTGCCTTTGGCTATTCTTAGCTCTATTTCTTTATCTTCTTAACACCTATTGTTAATTAAAACCCCCAAATAGGTAAATTCTTCAACCTCCTTAATTTCAATCTGTTTCCCACAGGGTTCGTAAAGATCATGATATTTATATACCTAAATGTCGAAATATCAGTATTGATATATATCCGATATATATCAAATTGGGATATTTATTTATAGTAAGGGGACTCATTAATCCAATAAATGGGATTCCCCGGCAACTATCGGCAAACTAAATGATAAAGGAGTTCACGCGCAATTCTCTGTGTGTACCGGGAACCAACGCATAGATGTTGAGTTTATGAAGAGGTTTCAATGTATTTAATATAGTAATATATATCAGGATATAATTTCAACGAATAAATATCACGATATAATTATCAATGATATTTTTATATCGGCGAACCCTGGTTCCCCATCCCACCGTAATTTAAGGTCCTCTTTAAATTGCCTTTTATGTTTTGTTTTTCAGTTCCATATAATTCGTCTTTTCTTCATTGATAGCTAGTCCCATTGTTTTTGCTGCCTAGTAAATGAATTTCTTGTAACGCTGTTATATGTACATAGTTTGTATTTATGTATTTCTTTACTAATCGCCTGATTGCCCCTTCCTCATAAATAATTCTCACATTTCATGTTCCACAGTTAATTTTGCTTTCGATGCTTTTTCTTTTTTCCGTCTCATTGCTATTTTCGTTGCCATTTTCGTTGCCTTAATCATTGTTTTATCTCGGAAGTGCGATGAACTATGGACGTGGATCAGAGAGAAGGAAATATTCGAAATAATAAATGGCGGGCAAGCAAGATTTACCAATATTATAAATCCACAAAACATACTGTACAGTAATACCCTGATTTACGCGCTTAATGCGTGAAAAAAAGAACGTTAAGCGAATCAAATGTAAAACGGGGTTAATTACGTTTTTTTAAATTTTCAAATATGTAAAGTATTTTAAATAAAAAAAGAATACAAATACAATACGGTTAAATACAGTAGTTAACAGTGAAATACTGTTGTAATTTTGTATCATATCAAAATATTACCAAAAAAAATAAAATAAAGTTGTAATAAGAGCGCAAGAGCGGCTGAAGGAGATTACTGTGCAGAAGCATGCGCTCTAATTGATTTTTAAAAAAGCGTTATAGCGAATCAACGTAAACCGGGACAATGTAAAGCGGCGTACTAGTGTATTTTAAGAGTCAGAATCAACCTTTTCTTGCTCATAGGTATTTATTTTGTTATTAATAATAATAATAATTAATTAAATAAAATACTTACTTCTTTCATATTTTCGAGATCGTTTGACGTATACGGATCAACATCAGTGCTTACGCACGTCAAATTAAAGTAATGGGAAGGTCTGAATTCGAAATCTTTATTACGAAATTCTCCGCGCGTCCGAACGGTTTCACAAAGTACAGCATCCTAAAACATGATATTGTTTATTTGTCCAAATAATAATGTAGATATGGTTATAAATCACCATTGGGCTTAAATATCTACTTTGACGAGGCTCATTTCGGTCCAAGTCGATATCAGGTACGTTACGATTCGAAAGGGAATTTCCTGTTTCAAACGTGTAGTAATCTTCAGCTGGATCGTTGTACGAGCTCTCTTGTTGATTACTTTGTAATCGGGCCATTTTTGATAATAAACGAAAATAAGCCTGTTTGTTGTTTTTTGGAAATTCCATCCATGGGGCTTCATCCTCCCATTCTTGAGCAGATAATATAGTCAGCGTCGTTAACATGCAGGCACCGATGACGAACTATAAAAGATTTGTCATACGTATTACATGTAGACTATATATGTATCACCTACGTATAGAGTTACTAATGACTTTAATAGATAAATTAGTGCCCTTCACATAACAAGCCTTATTTACGACGTTAATAAAGCATCTTATCGCAGTTCCAAATGCTTTAGTTCTGGCAAATTGCATTGACATGTTTGTGTTAAGATACAGTTCAACCGTACAAGATGTAAATTTTTCCTGTGGTCATCAATGATTGTTGTGTCGATAGAGTGGTGATTTGTTATTCAAAATATTTGTTTACCCGAATGCCCCTAATTCTACAACAATGACTGTGTAAATATTTTGATATTTTGAAACTTTGGAATCAACTAATTCTAAAGTACACGTGCAGTTCCCACAGAAATGTGGGGAGGCTTTAGTGTAATTTTGATATCACATCACTATATACGATGTCTTATAAGGTTGTGCTATAGGTTAATATAATTTCGAGGTAGCATCTAAAATAAAACCATATTAACAATGTGGACTTCTTGTGACAATCCAGATAACGGCAATCAAAATCGGTAAGTATTGTTTAAAAAAAATTACTTTAACTACTTAAAAACTTGTTAACAATTTATGTATTGGGTCGCACGTAAAGGGGCTTAACGATGATTAATTTGACCTTAAGTAGGTACCTATTTTCATCTTGGCTATATAAAGCACCAATTGTTGAATTACGAGTTATTTATTTTTTATGTTCTTCCTATGATTCTATTTATAGTCTAACTTAAGACTTCCCGTTTATCAATATGCACTTTCAAATAACTAACACTGATAGTGAGTAAATAACACGCATTAAATATTTTTCTAATGTACTTATTATAAATAAAGTAGCTGGTACATGCCGATTGTTCGCAATCTCATTTATGTATTATAAACAATGTACTCATAGTTGCTTAAGAAAAAGTATTATCGGTCACCAAAGTTCATTCAGTATGTTTAATATAACAAAAAGTAGGAGACGATTTTTGAAAATACCAATTTGTTTATTATTACTTGTATACAGAGTGTTTCAGGAGTAACAAGCAACCCCCCAAAAAATAATTCGTTGTCTGCATCGCCTAGTGTAATGTTACAGCCCTTTTGCGTTTTGTTTTCAAGCATTTGCATCTTGAATGTTTAACAAGGGACTCGAAAAAATTTCAAATATCTAAATTGGACTGAAACTTGCAAAAATTATTATTTAAGAACATTAATTTCGCTCTGAGTGAAAACTTCTCATAATTGGAGTAAAACCAATTTGTGTCTTAGGATGTCATTAAGTATTCCGCACGAAATTTTCTAAATAAACTTACCCGATCTCTATTGTAATATTTAACGACATTGCAATATACAAATTGTTGTCGTTCAGTAAATAAAAACTTTTCCTGAAAGTAATTGCAATATTTACACAAGGTGATGAAGAATAGATTGACAAATTAGCCCCTAACCCTAGGTTTCGTGTTACTCCTGAAGTAGCCTGTATAAGAAATTTGTGTGTAGTAACTTATTGGTATACAAACGTGTTTGTTTCATTACATTAAAATCGAGAACCGAATTCGTTAAGAACCTATTAAAAACTGTTACATACAATAAATAGTTGACGTTTTTGAAATTATTTTTTTATGTTCACAAATTAATTTAAAAGAAATTATTCACAATATCTTTTATACTTTATTAGCATACCAATAATTTAATAATTTAACATAGACGTCAGTACATCATCAAAATTTTTTTGTTTGTGGACATGGTTTAAGTATTAGGTTGTCCCATAAATCTTTAAATATTTTTCATCCTAATTATAAAATTTAAAAGAAAAAAACATAATGTATTTCGATTAAGTATTGTACATCATTTTCTGCAAACCATTGGTTTAATATCGGATTCTAAGAACCAATAAATGTACATATCTAGGTCGATTGAGGGTTTCTTTTTGTTTGTAAAAATAAAGGTTCCCACAAAAATTTTCTAAGGGTTTTTCAAACTTCCGAATGAGCATTATTCTAGTTTCAAATAACGTTTTTTATTTACTAGTGCAAATTTTCTAATATTCACAACCCCTTAAGTTTCTATAGTTATCCATCACACGCCAGCATTGTTATCGGTTGCGCATAATCCGATACTTTACAATGGATAACACTTCATGTCCTACCAAATATATACTATTATCTTTTTATTGTATAATACCGCTCTTCATGTGAGAATTTAAGCTTGTCTTTTACGTTGAGTGTTGATATGAAACAGTGCCACTAAACACAAACCATCGCAGCGATGTTGCAACGTATTCCCGATCATTTAAGAGACGTCGAGAATACGTTGTAACATCACATATTTTTGTGTTTGGTAGGTTGGTTTCCAATGTTTGTGACGTTGAATTCGGGTTCCACCAAAAAAGTCAGAGGTTTTACGGGAAGATTTAGTGGTACTGCGTGACAGTCTTTGTTGTTTAAAAAATATAGAAGGTTCTACAACCTTTGGAAAATTTGCTGAGAGTTCCGAGGCCAAAACAGAGGATCTAGTTCTCGCCTCTTGTACATGATAGTATGCAGTAAGAAAGTTTCAGAGTACTCTCCAATCAGCAATACTATGTCCCATTTGGCTCGAAAAATTTATACAGTATCCATATAAAGTGTTTTGCCCAATATTAGTTTGGTTCAATGTCTTTCAAACAACTGCTGAGTATTAATTCTAATTGTATTGTATACTTCATAAACGGCAGTTGCATTTTGTTTAAAATTTAACCAAATAAGTATTGGAAATACTCTCAAGCATCATCATTCATCATCATCAGCCTATAGAACGTGATATAATTCACATTCTGTCATTATTATGACTACCTGCTTGTATTTTACTTTGTTACCATTAGGAAAAAAAAATTAGAATAGTCCCTGCTACAGATGGGTGGAATGGTGGTGTTAGCATAGGTGGGCGTAAGATATCAAACTTACGGTATGCGGATGATACAACCCTACTGGCCTCATCTGAGGCAGAGTTGGTGAAACGCCTACATAAGATGGAAGAAATAAATGAAGAACTAGGTCTAACAATAAACAACCTCAAAATTAAAATTATGATTATTGATCGTGAAAACAATAACAGGAGTGAGGTATTGCAAATTCATAGAATTCAAGTAGTAAATAAGTTCGTGTATCTTGGCGCTTTAATTATGAACACCGGTGGTAATTCAGAGGAAATCAAGAAAAGAATAATTGCTATGGCGAAAGGTGCTATGATAAGATTGATGGAAACATGAAAATCTCTCTATGCTTATGCATCTGAGTGCTGGAATTAAAAAGAACGATCTACACCGCATTGACACCTTCGAAATGTTCTGCTGGATAAGAATGTTGAGAATTCCTTGGACGGCAAAAAGAACTAATGCAGCTATCTATTTTAAATGAATTGAATATATGCTTCAGTAATATTATCACGAAAAGGATCATGACTTATTTTGGCCACGTAATAAGACGAAATGGATTGTAGAAATTAACAATTCAAGGTCGGGTGGACGAAGGTGAGGAAGAGGAAGATCGCCAACAAGAGTCACCGACCCGATCAGAAAGAACATTGGAGCTCCACTTGAGCAGCGCGTAAGGATGGCAGAAGATTGCGAAGAATGGAGGAAAGCCTTGCAGAAGACATAGACTATCACTACGCGCGAACCGTGCTAACGACCAAGAAGAAGAACAAGAAGAGTCCGTGCTACAAATAACACATGTATGTCAGAAACATCCTGCGTTGTGTTGCAATGTTTTTCTTAAACTTTTTAGTCGAAAATTTTAATACTAAAATGTTGGACCATGCTTCCTGCGTCTGCACGTGGTCCGTAAAGTTTGAAATGAAACAGGCTACAAAATGATAAGATGTAACTTGACATTTACGGTAATACGCACATGCGTCTATAAAAATACCGACATAAATTGTATTTACCGATCTATAAATTACGCTGTAAACATCACAATCTTTTTTTATGGGGGCGTCATTTCTCGGCCAATTTGTAGTTATTGAATAATTCGTCAGCAGTGACGACATTTGATCGCAAGGAAAGATTGCTGTTTAATTGTTTTCAAATACTTACATCGTAAAGATATCTACATAATTAATGCGCCTAAAAGTTACTTCATTACGTATGAATAATGCATTCCGAATTCAGTTTTACATTAATATCTCTACAAATTTTGTATCAGATAAAATCTCCAGATAGGTAAGTACCTACTACAGATAAACACAAATTCTGTTTGGAATAAAAGTGTTTGTTACAAATTATACAGTGCGGACCAGCCAAATGGAATAAATTCAGTATCTCAATTATTGTGCATATTTAGAAAAAATCCCAAAACATGTCATTTTTAGTGTTTGACATGATATCCTGTAAAGTAAAAGTTGCATCCCTAACCGCAACCCCCTTCGAGTGACAGTTGCAACCCCCCAAATTTTTAAATAGAAAGTGGGGGCTTATGATACATCATTTGAAAGGTTTCTTCATGCTCTATTAGAAAATGCTATGGTTTAAAAATTTATTACAAAAATTAAGAGAAAAAAATAATCTGGTTAACGGGCACACTAAAAAATGCAAAATAATAATAGCGTTAACAAGTTTTGTAAAATATTGATTTTTTATGGCCCCGAAATTTAAATTTATTTCATTGGCGTATCTAAATTAAAAAATTGTAACTATTTTATAAATATTTTCGAGTATTTTTCAAAATTTTCTAAAATTCCAAAGAGCGGGCGCAGATTTTACACTGAATTTTGATTAGTGTTTTTTAATAAATAAATTATTATATAAATTAAATACAATTTAAATTCTTTAAACATACTTTGTTAAGAATAAAAAACCGCCTCTAGGTAGAGGTATGTTCCATGTTAAACAACATTAAGTGTATATCCCAGCAATTCTTGACAATACAAATAATTTGAATCTATTTAGCTTTGGAAATAAAAAGGAGATGACGGTTGGTTGCATACCCGGTATGTATGATATAAAAGAAATTAATCCATTTTCATTTTACTACGTCGTCACGTGAATTTGTAAAGCTAAAAAAAACTTGGTAAAAATTCTAATCATAGTTTAGTATTGATGGTGAACCTGTTCTAAACACGCATTTCAAGGGGCTAAAATTCGAATTTAGAAGTTTTTACGAGACAAGATTAAACTAATTTGCTCTTATTGAATGAACTTTTTTTTGGTACAAACGAAGTAAAACTATGCTGAATCAAAGAGAAATTTATGTGAAATTAAGATTTTTAGGCATAAACTAATTTCATGTCGTTATATTTTACATTAAGATTAAATATTATTTTATTAAATATATATATATATATATATATAATCTATCGTGTACGTAATAACCATAAATAAATAATGATAATAGATCCAGAAAAGAATCAACTGAAATTGAATTGTCGAGTAAACTATCTAACAGATTATAAATATAAAGGAGTTTAAAAAGAGAAAAATTTGGTTTTAGACTACAAAGAAAATTAAGAAAAAAGGTAGTTTTTCTAACAAAAATTATTTATTCAAATTCGAATATTCTTCCTTATAAAAAGCTTGCTTACTTACTTACATCGTGATCGTAGAAAAGGATTACACCAAAGTTGAAAGTAAACTTCAATTTTCAAAAATTTTAGTTGTGCAGTATTAATTAGCCTGATCGTTCATTTCTTTTTCGATGAGCCGCGAAAGTTGTTGGTTGTCCAGGTTAGGATCGTACAAGTATGTATTGTTTTTTATGGTTTAAATTGGCACATGAACAAGTGGTGTTATGAAATGAAGATGGCATATCTCAAATTGTTGACATTGCCAACACTATTGCATTGGTTTTTTTTCCTTAGATGCAAGAAAAACGGACCACCTTTTTTTTAAAGTTTTTGTAATAGAGTCACTGTTGCAATACTTCGAATAAAACTTTTGGTATTTTACGATAAAACAAGTCACGAGGGTGTACAAAAAGCAGCATATGGTGCTTATCAAGTTATTTAATGAACAATAATCATCACAAATGAAATTTAAAGATATGCTGTCCATTCGACATTATGCATAAAGTACCCAGGTGCCTACTTTTTTTAACTGTTTTTGGTTTGTCGGTTTTGATTTTACTGACATTCCCACACCCACTGTAGGTTGGTGTGTTCATTTTGTTTTTAAGTGCTGAAGATTGTGCAAAAGCTGGAGCTCTTGTGGAAGATGGACGCAGCCAGCGTTATGTGACCAGAGTGCTTAATGTCAGCGATTCTACCATCCAAAGACTACTTGAACGGTTGAAATATGTGAAGACAGGGATCTGGTGGAAAATGATGGACAACTGCTAACGATGGCCGATTAGGGGAAACCGGGGCTAGTTGTCACAGGGGCAAGTTGTCACAGTCGCCATAACAGCCAAGATAAACACTTTGACTGTGCGTCGGGCCAGTCTAGATAACCATTATAGGTATCTTAATTACCCTACAAAGTTTGACTATGGTCACCTAGATAGCGCCTAAATTATTCTTGATTTTGTGTTTGACAGAAGTGTAACTAAATTTTATAGCTGTCTTTTAGAGTCGTCTGGACCGTAGAAACTTGATTCAAAGTAAGTATCAATTTTATTTTATGAAAGCCTCATCTTTTAGCTACAAATTAATGGAAAAATTATAATGTGAGTTTGTAAGGTTAAAATAAATAATTTGGTTTTCATCACAAAAGTTGGCTTGGGGCTAGTTGTCACACTGTTTTTGGGGCAAGTTATCACAGTGGCAACTTGCCCCGGTGTGTAATAAACAATATCCAAGATATTTTTGTACCATTTCAGATGGTTGGAACGTACAAAAGAAAAACAAATCGGTCTACTCCACCTACGGATATTTTAATCAGGGCTGCATGAGAAGTTAGGATCAGAAATCCGCCTATTTCACTTGTTTGTGTCAGTTTATTTGTTTTGTTTAGTTTTTGATACATTTCTGTTTCCACAATTGAATAGAATATAAATTCTACTCACTACCATTTTTTTTTTTGGCCTGTGAGAACTTACCCCATATATTGTGACAACATGCCCCGCCTCGGGGCATGTTGTCACACTTTACATGCAGACAGAAAATATTTTGTTGCACATACGTCACTAGATATAACAAAATCAACTGTTCATAATCTAAATCACGACACATGTAAGTATATATCTAAAAAAAAAGATATCCCAAAATGTCAAAGTTAAACGAGAAAAAAAAGCAAACGTAAATTTTGTGACAACTAGCCCCGGTCTCCCCTACTTGTTCTTAATACTCTACGGAATCGTCATTTGACTTCAGTGCAGACAAAAAATTAACTGAAACAGATAGTTCGGCGAAGGTTACAAGAAGTTGGTTTGAAAGCTTGTAGACCAGTAGCTGAACCAAATTACAACCACGTCACCGAGTAGCCAGACTCCAATTTGCTCGAGGACATTTGAATTGGACGTTGTCTCAATGGAGTATGGAGTGTTTACTTACGAGTTTAGGTTCTCCCCATATTCACCAGATGGAAGAGAGCGAATCTGGAAACGAACGGGAGAACGATTCGCGAAGTGCGCGTTCAACCCCTGGGTTAG
The DNA here is from genome assembly GCA_949768715.1 of Dascillus cervinus. Lineage (NCBI taxonomy): Eukaryota > Metazoa > Arthropoda > Insecta > Coleoptera > Dascillidae > Dascillus > Dascillus cervinus. The sequence goes on along the minus strand of OX458322.1, from coordinate 11,827,795 downwards.
CCATGGAGAAGGTTCAGTGATTGTGTGGGTCGGAATAGTGGCCTGCACCGAATTGGTCGTTATCGATGGAGGGTCGCCGACGGCACGGCTGTATATTGAGTAGGTTTTGTCAAATCACGTAGTTCTATTTGCTGCATTTATCGGCGACGGCTTTGTACTGATGCATGGATAACGCAAGACCGCTTTCAGCGAGGTGCGTCACTGAATGCCTGGATGAAGTAGAAATAGAAAAACTAAACTCACTAGCAAGTACCTTGGATGGTAATCGTATAGAACATGTTTGGGACATGCTGGGAAGGCGCGTTAGAGGTCGTGTAGTTGCACCAACCGTAACAAATGAACTTTGTGTGACATGTCAAGAAGAATGGCAGAACTTTCTTCAAAATGATATTGATGAGCTCATTAGTGGTAAATAGACCGCTGTATGCAGACAATAGTTAGGGCAACAGGAGGCAATATTCAAGGAAAATTTTCTTTCACAATCTTTGTTAAGTTCATTTTGCAAAAATGTGTTTTCTTCTACTCTAACATTATCTTTAAATTTCATTTGTGTTGATAATTGTTCATTAAATATGCTGTTTTTCTACACCCTGATAGTCTCTTTTACCGTAAAATACCAAAAGTTTTATTCGAAATATTGCAACAGTGATGCTATTATAAAGAAAATTAAGAAAAAATGTGTGTCCCGTTTTTTTTTTTGCACCTGAGTGTATTATATTCGGAGACTTGAACAGTATCTAAACAATAGGTCATTACTTGTGATATTTTTATTTATTATGTTAAAATAACATTAATGTAAAAATTGGCAAATGCCCATTATGAAGCAAACACTGAAATTTTGAAAATGTTGGGTGAGTTGGTTTTTATGATCACAATTAATAGTACATACTTACCGACATTTATAATGTAGTTACTTCGATGAAAAACAAAGTGCATAATTTTCTTCTTCTTAACGTAAGTCTATCCACCCTTTTATGGATCTAAGGCGCATAATTTTACTTAATCTTAATTTAATCAAGTAAGGAATAAATGTAAATTATTGTTAGCATTATGAACTTTTTCATTTCACTTATTAAAAAACTTTTTGTTGAAAAATGATTTTAAATTTTAAGATGTTGCAAAAAGGTTTGTGCACACATATTAATATTCTGTTTAAATACAGAGTGGATTCGAGGCGAAGAAAAATGGGGGTGTATAACATGGAATCCACCGACCGAATAATTTTCGAAAATCACCGATTTTTAAGTACTTTAGTGATCGGAAAAAGGTAACGAAATGAATTTACTTACCTGATTAAAAATAGTGTTTACCATTTCGCAACAACTTATTGAACTAAAATAAATGATACCCTGCGGGTTTACACTTATATACAATCATCGCGGATGAAAACTGATCATATGCATAAAAATCTTTCGGATTTTCATGTTTTTTCACCCAATATTTGTATTCATAATCGTTCCAATAGAACAACTAGTTTATTGCTCATAATTCATTCGTTCGGACGTATTCAATTGAAACGAACGATTACGTGAAAATCATGACCGATGTACTTAATTAAATTTTCCCTGAACCATTTAATCTTTGGCTCATACTGTTTATCTTTCATATACATAAATACAACGTAAACGTTTGCTAATTATTACAATTTGTTTTTCGAACAATTTGGAAATATTAATAAATATTAATAAAGCGTATCTAATATTTATAGTAAATAAGACCTTTAAAAAACAGCTGTTGATAAGGACTAAAAACAATTATCTGTGGCTAATCCTAACTTAAACACTTTCCCACATATTACAGGAAAATATCCGGGGATCTGTTGCCGCCCGGCTCTCCTGGCATCTTTCGTCAAAAGTCGCTAAATTCTTGCGATCATCCGTTATCATTCAGTGGATATACAAGGGCAGCACGTCAGTCTATCGGTAATATCGGCAGCATTTTATCACGAAAAATGGCGGCCTCGTCTTCCCAGACAGCAATTCCTTGGCCAAATTCCAAGGATGATTACGAACTGCGACAAGTAATTGGTATGCAATCGTTATTAATTGTTTTCGTGAAGTCTGAAGTATTATTTGCTAGATAACAACATTTAAATCGAGTGTCAGATTTTGTTATAAAAATTCAATTCGAACTCATTTTCAGGTTATGTTCATATTTGGTGAAAAATTCCGGTCTGTATTTATTTTTTCTTATCGCCATACATAATTAAACGCTATTGGGTTAATGAAACGTAGCTCTTAAATTATTGTAGAAATTAATTTACGCGCCAATTTGTCCTTTTCACTTGTACCTTCAAAGTTATTTTGGGTAATGTGGGGTGCGTCAATTTGGTTTGATTTCGACAATAAGTTAAGTGTTTACAATAATCAATCGGCTCGTGGACCAACAATTCATTTAATTGACCCGGATTTGATAAGGTTAATTGACGTTAATGTCATCTTCTTGTGAGAATGTTTGCATGTTAGTTCATTGACATAATACATTAGTATACCCACCTTGTTAATCTATTTGCACAGGTAGTTTCTAAACAATATATTTTAAAAAAGAATTTTTAAGCAGATTAAAATGTATTGTTTTATGTTTAAAGGTGTTGGTGCCACAGCAGTTGTCCATGCTGCATTTTGTAAACCTCGACAAGAAAAATGTGCCATAAAACGCATAAACTTGGAAAAATGGAATACTTCCATGGACGAATTGCTCAAAGAAATTCAAGCCATGTCCAGTTGCAATCACGAAAACGTTGTCACTTATTATACAAGCTTTGTAGTTCGGGAAGAGTTGTGGTTAGTTTTAAGATTACTTGAAGGTAAGTTCACAAATTTTAATTAAAGAAAAGGGTAAGCCCAAAAATTTTATAGGTGGGAGTCTTTTAGATATAATTAAACACAAAATGAAAGTTTCAAATTGTAAACACGGTGTTTTTGATGAAGCTACTATTGCCACTGTTTTAAGGGAAGTTTTAAAAGGCCTTGAATATTTTCATAGTAACGGACAAATTCATAGGTATTTTTACAATACAATTGGAATAAAACTCTTACAGTTTTTTTATTGCAGAGACATTAAAGCTGGCAATATACTCCTGGGAGAGGATGGAACAGTACAAATAGCAGATTTCGGTGTTTCCGCTTGGTTGGCCACTGGTAGAGATCTTTCACGACAAAAAGTAAGGCATACCTTTGTTGGAACACCGTGCTGGATGGCCCCTGAAGTAATGGAACAAGTAGGTGTCAAGTTTTATATACTTTTACTATGAATATTAATCCTTCTAGTTGGTATACAACAACATAGTAATCAATAAAATCAAACAATTTATTTAAAAACAAAAAAAAAACAAAAAACTTTCTTAAACTTCTTTTATTAAAAAAAGTTATATCACTGTTTTAACTATGTGTAAAACTGTTGAATTTAATTTGGGTTACAATTTGATCTATAACAATTTTTTCTAAATCTATTAATTAAGATTAAATCCTTGGCATGTGATGATATTCTCAAAAAATATATTGTAGTAATATGTCAAATACCAGCTAGAAAAAATACGACTTTATCAATAGATTTTATGATCTATTACTTACCATAATCTTGAGAATTTGCTGATAAGCAATACTATTTAATTTCTAATGTAACAATTGTTTTTATATTTATTGATGCTATTTTATTAAAAACTAAATCTTTTATAGGATCATGGATATGATTTTAAAGCAGATATTTGGTCTTTCGGTATAACTGCTATAGAAATGGCGACTGGAACCGCTCCATATCATAAATATCCACCTATGAAGGTATTAATGTTAACATTACAAAATGACCCACCAAACCTTGACACTGGTGCTGAAGAAAAAGATCAATATAAAGTAATGATTCCTTTTTTTTTAAAGAAATTGTTAAATTTTACTTTAATGCCTTGCAGGCATATGGTAAGACTTTTAGAAAAATGATAGTAGATTGTTTACAAAAGGAACCAAGTAAAAGACCATCTGCCTCAGAACTTTTGAAACATCCCTTCTTTAAGAAAGCAAAAGATAAAAAGTATCTACAACAGACTTTGGTTGCCATAGGACCTAGCTTGGAAACGAGGATACAAAAAGTAAAGTGGTTGATTATAAAAGAAATCAGTGAAAATTATTTTTATATTAATAGGCCTCAAAGCGCCAGCCTGGTGCTTCTGGTCGGCTTCATCGCAAAGAGACAGGTGAATGGGTTTGGTCTAGTGAAGATGAAGCAGATGATGGAGCTTCAAGTGATAGTGATACTGATTCTAGACCGATGAATACTCTTGCATCAGCAGGATCATCGGGTTCAGACCATGAAGAAAGCAGTGAAGGTGATCCGCCACCTGTTAATTTAGTTTTAAGAATGAGGTAACATATTTGAGTAAATTTTGATTGTATCATAAGTTATACTAATGCTGCTTTTAAACTTTAGAGAACCTCGACGGCCATTTCCTTCCACCAGGTTTGTTACCTTTCCTTTATTTCCTTTTATTCCTTTATTGTCATATAGTTCTAAATTGTATTAATCAAATCGATACCTCAGTTTTATAGTGTAACAAGTCAGAAAAAGTCATTTTTGTGTTAAGCACACTATTCAAAAGCAAAAAGTGTATTTTATTCAATTCAAAAGAGTAACAAGTCGAATTTTCAAAATTCGTTTGTAGATGTGACCCACAAAACGAAATTTTGCGCAAAGTTCAATAATGTTACTACTGAATTTTTTTTGGAAATTTTCGAAAGTGTAAGTGTTAATAAGTCAATCATAAATTAATAATTAAGTATGCCAATTATTGTTAGTAAATTCCTTAGCACAAAAATGTAATAATAAAATCGAGACAACCATTAATTTTCCTTAAATGCGATAATCTCAAAACTTGAATTTTTTGCTTGTTGCTGTATAGAACTCAAGTATCGAAATATGCATTGTACATAATATTTTCATCATAGAAGTATTTTATCATAAAGCACATGCACTTGTTTTCATTAATAGCTAATAATACCTACAAACACATTGAAGTCAAATAGTTCTAACGATGGTAATAATGTCCTATTTTTATTAACCCTTCTTCATTACTTAATTTAACAAATCATTTGAAAATTTCATAATACAGTAGAACCTCGATCATCCGGACCAACCGGCACTGAGCCTTTGCCGGATAATTCAAACGGATAATCCAAAGACCCCATTTTAAATTTTTTTTAATAATTTATTTTGACAAATACCATGTTAAAAGAACCAAACAAACATGGTTTTAACAAATAAAACGGTTGTTCTATAGTTAAAACATTACACTTACGCATTTGGTTAGCATCGGATTGCTGCATTTTGTGCGTCTACATTTATCTGTGGAGTTGACGATTTGTTTATTAAAAAATAAATACATAATTGGGGATTCCTCAGAGACTAATGACTGCGGCGTGGTCGGTTGGTGCAATGTGCGCCAGCTCTGACCAGCCACGGATAATCCGCTATGGAAGATCAATGTTAAATTCCGCACGGAAAATCCACCACCTGAATTAACCGTGCACAGATATTCGAGGTTCTACTGTACATCAGTTTACTTTATTGGCCTGAAATTCGTTTAGTTTCCTTATAAAATATTTTATGTCAACACAAATGTAGTTGTTGGTAAATTTTGTAGAAATCTTTAAATTATGCAACATTTCCTGGTTTAGTTTATTATGAATTAGTAACAATACTTACTTTTCAGAAATGCCAAGAGAGAGTTGAATGATATTCGATTTGAATTTGCTGTTGGGAAAGATTCAGCAGAAGGAATAGCAACTGAGCTAGTTGGAGCAGGACTTGTCGACATTAAAGATATTTCAGCAATTACTACAAATTTACAAAAACTTATTGACTTGCGGGAATCCTTAAAAGTAGTTACTTTTCCATTGGTAAGCACTATTTTTGTTTTTTCTTAACTGCAGTCATAATATTGTTTAGTTATACAATAAAAACTGTTTTATTCAGCAATGTATTAACACGACATATTTCAAACTGATTTAATCCCAAAAAATACCGTGATTGATACATTTTGCTCATTTGCTAGAATATTGGCACAACTCAAAAATTGACAATTTTGAGATTATTGCATCCACATACTCGGAAAGATACATTATATTTACACAAAGAAACGGCGTTTCCGTAGCCATAGTGGTTTTCGAGATTATAGTGCCATTGTCATTTGATATCTCATGTTTCCCCATGTAGCATTAATTTTTAAACTCAATTATCTCAAATTGAAGTTTTTTGAGTTGTGTTAGTCTTCTAGCAAATGAGCGATTTGTGAAAGGTAAAGTTGGATCTATATCCTGCTATGCTATGGTGCCGTAGTCTGCTTGCTTTTACAACAAAATAAGTAGAATGCATTTGGTAATAAGCTTTTCTTGAATTTGAATTGAAATTTTGATAATTTTTAAAAACGAAGAAGCTCTTTAAAAATTGGAAAATGACTTATGGAATTCCACATATTGTTTAAGACACAAAGCAAAGAAATTATTAAAATTTTTACTAGTGGATCACTTTATTAATCTACATTTGTATCAAAATTTGATTATTGATAAAAAGGAAAAATTCAAAGCCATTCAGTGATTACATAAATTTATGGTTCGTCATTTACATCATATTTGGCCTACCACTTACATCACATAACTTAATGAAGAATATTGTCTAACTTTGTTCTGTGTAGTTCCATAAAATAATAAGGTTCCATTGTACTAAAGAAACAACATCAATATCAACTAACACCAATGTTAAGTTGATGTTACTATTATAGAGGTGGTAAAATTAACCAATCACAATACATGATTTGTGTATATTTTTTAAATGCAATTCAACATAAGTGGTTAGCTGACATTGCTTTTGTGCAACCAGTCCTAATTATTACAAATGTACACAAAGCTAATCTTTTGTTTTTCTTGTAGAGTTCAGGATATTCTAGTAATGAAACACCGGATGACAAAGCTCTTATAGGATTTGCACAAATTTCAATCACGGATTGAGTGTTGCTGGCCATATTGTTATTACACTCCATTTGCTTATTTGATTTATTGATTGAATGAAGTTATTAAATTTATATGATTATACATAATGTTTTCACATACACTTGCAATCAAAATGAAGTTTATACATAGCATTATCTTGTAATAAAAATTTTATTGATATTGTAGGATTTAAGTGACTCGGAAGAATTTATTTTGTATTTATTTTTGATCTTTAAATTTTCAAGCACTTCTTGTACTTAATTATTTCAAATAATTCATAATATATTTTGTTATTAATTTAATACTTCTCACATCTAATCAACAATCACGATTGTTAACATATTTGTAATAGTTTGTTAATAGTACATAAGATTTGAAAAACTTTGTTGCCTTGTTGCTTATAAGTAAACCAATTTCAAATATTTGTAATTTTAGTTATATTTTATTAGCACTATCAAATTTAGAATGGCCTGTGGCAAACTAAGCAAGTGTGCTAAATTTGTATTATAGTACTTGGGGGTGGTAAAGTTTGTAGTTGTATATAGAATATTTATTTATTCCAACATTGTAAAGCCACTATTAAATTTTTTCAAGGAAACTGTTATTAATTTGAAGAAATAAAACATTATTTTGCCTGCACAATTAAATTTTATTATTAAAATTAGAAATACTATTTTCAATTTATGTTCTCATCATTTTTTCTTACCTATTTCGAAACGTTGGTGCATTTGAGATTTGGTACGAAAATTCTTTGCACTTTTTTCGGTGACAGGTAAATGGGTAGAGCAAGTCCAATAGGTCAGTCAGGTACCACATGCTGTGAACTTGTTACCGTTATGATTATCCCGACCGACAAGCTAGGCGACAAGCACGACTTACCCCGGACAACGGTTACGTAGGGGATAAAAAATAAATAAAGTTTAGTTCTGTCACCCTTTTTCAAATGAAAAAGCAGAACAAACATTACAATCTCTAACTAATTGAGTTTTATTAGTGTTAACGTTCTTTTTCGGTATTAAACTGTGCCGTGTACACTGTTGGACAAAAAATGAGACTCGTTCGAGAGCTCGCAGACGTTTTTGAATGGTTGTCTACAAATTTGAAGCCAGTACTCAATATAATTGTGAGGGGGCTTACAAAAATAAAAAAAAATATGGAAGCAATTCAAACGATAGACCCATTCAGGAAAGTTGGTGTAAAAGTAAACATCTCTCAAGGGAAAACTCGATATTATTATTAAATAGGATTTATTAATAACGAAATCAATAAGACATCAATATGTTGATGGGTCTTTGGCAAAACATCCTAAACAATAAATTTTCCAAAAATTGGATTCTTCAACAAAACTGTTGTTTATGACAATCTACACTAATACCTCGGTTTATGTTGATTTGCTATAGCGCTTTTTTAAAAAATAAATTACCGCACGGGCACACTATATCGTGCGCCTGCGCTGTAATCCCTTGCGTTTTTATTACAATTTAATTTAATTTTTTTTTAATATTTTGGCATGATACAAAATTAAAACAGTATTTCACTGTTAAATAGTGTTTTCAACCTTATTGTATTTAAAATACTTCGCATGACAAATTACTGTATTAAAATATGATTCCGTTATTATTTTAAACCCATCTTTATTAAAAATAGTTGAAATCATCATTGTAAGCGCTAGTTTTTAATTCAATCTAAATTACGATATAGCTGTTTTATTGTAAAAGCCAATTTGCAAAATTTGGGTTTTGTCGCTTATGATGTTTTTGTCAAAAACCTATTTATATTATCTGTGATTATATCTTTAATGGCATCTCCCATTAATAAATTGACCACTGATAAACTTGCCTTGATTAGTGCTTTCACATTATATAAATTTCATTGACCGTTGCTGGCTGTTGTAAACTAAAGTCCATTCAATGCAAAACAAACAACATAATTATAATTTGCTGTTAGGCGAATAGCTCTTACATTTTTAGCAATTAAAAGTTTTTCAATTTGACCATTTTCTAAAGTCTGTTCTAAAGCTATGTTGAATGTTAGTAGCACGGTTTCCACAATTACGAAAAGCAGAGTTTTCGCATTATAAGTAAAGATTCAAATTTGCCGCACAATCCTTGAAATTGTAGTAAATTAGGTTATGTTGATGTTTCGTAAATGAACAAGCCACAACTGCTGTAAATAATCTTTTGTACATTTTGGATATTCACGTTTGTCATTAATTACGGTTTCAATGGCGTCTGGTTCTGGTTCAGATAATGAATCGAATCGAAGTATTAGCCCTACCAGCCAAGGACCGGCACCTACTCCAGGGTATGGTTTAGATCGATCACGTTCTAATTCCCCCAATTATGAAAATAATGATGACAATGTTAATGAAGGATCGGGATTTCGTAGTAGATCAAGGTCTCCCAGATCTGCCAGCCCAACGTTTAATAAATCAAAAAGTCGCAGTAGATCTAGATCAAATTCTGCAGATTCTAATCAATCTGAAGGAAGTCAGCGTTCTCAATCTCTTGGTTCCGACAGATCTAACAGGTCACAATCAGTGGGTTCTAATAAGTCAGGGTCAAGAAAATCAAGATCAGGCAGTAATGACTCAAATAAATCAGGGAAATCAAGATCACAAACCCCAACTTCTGACAGGTCAAGATCAAAATCTGTTGAATCTAACAAATCAAAGTCTAGTGGTAGTCATCGGTCAAAATCGAGAAGCGTTGAATCAAAACGATCACAAGGTTCACGGTCTAGATCCCAAAGTGCTGATTCAAATAGATCAAGGTCACAAAGTGCCGAGTCCAATAAATCTCCAAAATCATCAAGAGGTGGTTCTAGGTCACGATCGAGGTATATTAAAATAACCGCTCAAGCATTATATTAGTTACTTTATTTTGGACAGATCTGGATCGAAATCACATGGTTCTGGTACAGAGAGGTCTAGATCAGCTTCACCCACCAAAGAACCTGGTTCCAAAGATAACAGCCGATCTAACAGTCCACGTTTAGAAATAGATGCTGGATCACCTAAGGAACAGGACAAACGCAAGAGAGAGAGTTCTGAAGAAATTGAAAACGGAAAGAAAAACAAAACAGGCTCTGATAGCGAAGGTGAAGGTATGTAAAGTATAATATATTCTCTATTCAAGTTTATTTTTTGCTAGTTCTCTCGAGCCAATGACTTTTAGCTCCAACAAATCTTTTTCTACCACTTCAAGTCATTTTGTTCTTGGTCTTCCTCTTCGTCTCCTACCCATTATACCTCCTGTCATGACTTGTTTTGTCCTTGTAGTGTCTGGTAACCTTATAACATGACCTAGACACCTCATTCTCTGTGCTCTTATTACTTTATCTGTTGGCGGTTGCCCATAGATTTGCATAAGTTCTTCATTAGTTCTGCTTCTCCACTGGTTGTTTTCCTTTATTTCTCCAAAAATCCTGCTGAGAAGTTTCCCTTCCCATATTGCCACTGCTTGTTGATCTTCCATAGTTCACTTTCATACAAAACCATTGGTCTAATAATTGTTTTATAAATGTTTATTTTCACTTTTCTTAAGAGCCATTTTGCTCTGATCACATGGTCTAACATTGTTAAATATCACATTCCCTTTATTATTCTCTCCTGTACCTCTGTTCTTTCTTCCTTTCACTTGTTATAGTTATGCCCAAATAGTTAAATTGATACCTTGTTTTGTCTTCCGCCTTAAATTCAAGCGATGCATTTTGTTGGTTCTGAGTTTCGTTTAATGATGTGTATTTTATATTGTTTTCATTTATTTTTAAACCTCGTTCTTTTTCTCTTAAAATCACCTACTTTATTGCATCTATTAGGTTTAATTTGTTTCTTGTTAAAATTACTAAATCATCTGCACATCTTGATTTGAATTCGTTTGGTTATATTCTGTCCATGTTGCTTTTATACCAGTGTTTCTTATAGCCGCGTCTAATATTAGACTGAAGAGTAATGCTGATAATGGATCCCCTTGTCTAAGAGCTCGTTTTATCCTAATACTTTCTGATATATGTCCATTTAATTGCACTTATAGTCTGTTTCTTTTGGTGTCATTCTCACCAATCTCACTAATTTTTCAGCGCTTTATGCACTTTTGGTTTTATTATTGTGTCATAGGTCTATTTGAAGTCTATAAGAAGCGTATATAGCAGCAATCTTTGGTCTATGCTTTTATTGATGAATTGCTTTATTGTAAAGATTTGGTCTGTGACTGATCTATTCTTCCGGAAACCACATTGATATTCTTCTACAATATCATTGAGTTTGTTCTATATGGAGACTGGCATCTTTGGCATTTCTGCTGTTAGTCTGTTTTCAGCAAGTACTTTGCCTTGCTTAAATGCTTTAATAATTGTTCTCACTTCCTCTTTCTTTGGCGGTTCTCCTGTGTCTGCGCTTTCTCTGTTCCCGGAAGCTCTTGCCTGTCTTCCTCTTCTCTGAATGCTTCTTCAAAATGTTCAACCCATCTTTGTAAACTCTCTTCAATACCTCCTGATAAAGATGATTTTCTGTTAGTATCATTTCTTCTATTTTTTACTCCCTGGTAAAATTCTATTACTTGTTTCTTTACATAGTTATTTTCTATTACTTTCAATTCCTATATATTTTCTTTGCTTCTTTTCTGCTTAGTCTATACTATATTCTATTCTTCGGAGTATTTTCCTGTACTATTTTCATTTCTGCCTTTCTGTTGTTTTTTTCTGGGCATTCATTGCCATACCACGTTTTCTTTTATTGTAAAGTACATTTTCATTAATTAAATTAAAAATTAACCAAGATATTGAATTAAAAAAATAATGACGTTATGAAGTACAAATTTTGAATAAGATTAATGTAAACGTAACTGATTTTTCAATTATTTATTTCAAACACGAAATTTTAGAAGGTGGGAATGAAACTAGTGCAGCGGCGCTATTTGGTGATGCCGATGATATTAGTAGTGAGGATGAAAAAAACAAAGCAGATAGTGATAAAGATCATGAGAAAAGATTAAGTGATGAAGATCAAGGAAGACATTCAGAAGGAGAAAATGACCACAGACCTACAGTGGAAGACGTAAATTTCCAAATCGATAGTTAAATTGTAAAACCTTGTAAGTCCGAAAATTACCATTTTTTTACTTGTGGATGCTATGTTTTAATAAATTATGAAACAGTAAGTTTTATCACTAGCGCAAAACTATGTTTTAGTGACATACAAGGTTTTACAGTTTAGTCATTGAAATATTGTTTAGATAGTTTGATTTTATGAATCTTTTTAATAGTATGATGAAAAAGAAAATGATATCGAACCTATCCCAGAAACCAGAATTGATGTGGAAATTCCCAAAATAAGTTGTGACTTAGGTCGAGACATACATTTTGTAAAACTACCAAATTTCTTGTCCGTCGAGACAAGGCCATTTGATCCAAAAACATATGAAGATGAGATTGATGAAGAAGAAACATTGGATGAAGAAGGAAGAGCAAGGTATTTTGTTTTAATCTTAATTTGAAATGTTATTATCTATAAGCGATTTTATTTTAGATTGAAATTGAAGGTAGAAAACACTATTCGTTGGCGACATAATATTGATAAAGATGAAAATTTTGTAAAAGAATCTAATGGCAGATTTGTGCGTTGGTCAGATGGTTCACTTAGTTTACACCTTGGTTCAGAAATATTTGATGTTTATAAACAACCTCTACAGGTATTTGCTTAATACCTTTATTTTTCCATTTGAATTAATTAATTTTGTACATAGGGTGATCACAATCATTTATTTATTCGTCAAGGAACTGGTTTACAAGGGCAAGCTGTATTTCGCACAAAATTGAGCTTTAGGCCGCATTCTACAGAAAGTTTTACTCACAGAAAAATGACTTTATCGTTGGCAGATCGTTCACAAAAAATTTCTGGTATTAAAGTGCTATCACAAGTAGGAGCCAATCCAGATCAAGATAGAAAATCATTGCTGAAGGTAATTAATTATTTTTTTTCATATCAAAAATAGCTATTGTGCTTGTTACAGAAAGAGGAAGAAAAATTGAAGCAATCGATTAGAGCAAAGCCACGCCGACGTGGTGATGGTGGTACTCGAGCAAGAGAACATGCAAGTGCACTTTATAGAGAAGAAGAAGGTAGTGATGAAGACGGAGCTATTTCACTAAATGCCATTAAAAATAAATATAAATCAGGGGTTCAAAGCAAAGGTACTCAAATGAAACTTCCACTTGTTTTATATAAAACTAATAAATTTTTAGGAGGGGCAATATATTCATCTGATGAAGAAGGTTCCGATTTTGAAGCAAGGCGCGGTAGAAAGTCTGACAAGCCAAAAGCTCTCAAGGATTCTGAATCGAGTGGAACTGAATAATAATTAAATTGCATATTATTAAGTGTTTTTTCCTTTGCGTATTATTGTCATGTTTTAAAATAAAAGCCACTACATAACTTGTGTATGGTTATTATCTTTAGTACATTACGTACCAGATAAACCAGTAGAACTGTTGCAGCATAACTTTTATTCAAACCACTCACTATTTGTTGCTTTCCCTACTCCATTATTCTCAAAACCAAACCCCTCCTTCATATAAGCTCTTCACAGCCAACAATTTGACTCGTTTTTCAGTAACTAAATACAGTCGACTCCAATATAATGTAAAATCCTACAACACGTTAAAAATATTGCGACAACTTTTTCATATAACGCGATTCTCGTACAACAAATATAACAAAATGCGGAAATTTCCCGTTTAAAAACGAAACAAGTCTCACATTTTGCTAACTAATCGTAAGTTAGCACAAATCGTAGGGTCGAGGACTTTTGATAAAATCATCACCAAAGACCTCCCAGCACATCCAAAAAATAAAATCTTTAGAATCAAAAGGTCTGTCTACAAACCCTATTTGAGCGTTTGTTGACTAGTCTACCATCGATCGGGACTGAAAATTTTTTTTGTCATAATAAACAGGATTCCGGCTTATCCAGGTTTGAAGTATCGACTTACTATAATATCACAGTTTCATTAATGGTTCCGCACATATTTTATAATTACATTGATAGAGAACCGTTCTAAAAAATGTTAGTCCATAATATGTTACTTATTTATTAAAAACAGAACATTATTATTAAAAATTTATTTTCATAAATACATACAATTATTAAAATAAGATTAAATTTGTACAATGATTCGAAAACAATAAGTCTTTAACAATGCATAATCACGTAGATACTTCATTTAAATACTTAAATAAACTCATGAATTAATTACTTTTCATTTAAATACAATATGCCTCGCTAACGTTAAATTGATTGGAGTAATGATTATTATTTTTACAGTAGAAACTCGATTTTTCGGATTATACAGAATTACCTAATAGTATTTGCAATTTCGGGTACCGCAGGGGGCGCCACTTTTGATAGACGTCATATTCGCGGCCGGCTCACGACACTGACTTTTGTGACGACTTTTTTTGAGGTTGCACAAAATTTTTGCATATTTAGTGGCAACAACAGAAAGTAGAGAACGAGAGACTAGGCATTATTTATTTATTGTAGAGAGCCACAAAAGATACTTTGGAGAATCGTCATTGGTCAGAAAGAAATCAAGGTTACGCAGGATTAATCTTTCCTTGCAAATAAATGAATCAAGATCATGGCCCGAGCGCACACATCAGGTTTTATGACCAATTTTACTGCGTTCTGGTTGTTCAAACAAATACATTATGTATTGAGCTCCTTAAACATGCACTTTTCGCACTTGTTTTATAAATAGCTATTTTATTATCGAAGTTACTTACAATCCCGTAAATTCGGATAATTAAGTTTCTGTTACAATATTGTTCAGTATTCCTACATTATTTACCTACAAAGATTTATACCTATTCTTAATTAACGTTGGACGAGTCAAAATATAATTAAGTAATTGCATATAAGGAAGTACCCAATATGGTTTAGGTGGAAAAGGTCGTAACTCTGAACAATGCAAAAGGTTATATTTTGGGTTTCGGTTTTAAGGCCTCCTGGACATTTTATTTATTGTTTTTCTGTCTGTAAGATACACGTTTTGCATTAAGTCATCAATAGGGTAGGGTAGCTTTACTCAAAGGCAAAATAAAAATTCATTTAAATTACAGTGAAACCCCGTTTTTACGTTTTTGAAAGGACCGACAAAATAAAACGTAAATGGAGGGAAAACGTAAATTAAGGGCAATGAAAATTTTTCTATAAAAAATCATACAAATTAATCTGGTATAAATTAATTTCTTCTGATTATAGGTTTCTTGTAATACTACAATTTCTTCGTACTTTTAAATTCTTTTGTGCATGCGTTTTTTTTGCCATGGGACGACATTGTATGGCATTTGTTTTAATTGATTCCCGATTTTTTTTATTGCAGCCAAAGTGGTATATCAAAATTATGCGCGAGCGAAACGTGTGAGGTCACGTGTTCTTTCACTTTTTCGAAAATCAATACCGAATGAACAAAAAAATTTTCCACCTAATCACGATCACGAAACTTTGCCAAGTGCAGACATGTCTAAAAACATATTCATTTCAATGCTTACGATAGATTTAATCGAATATGCTAAAATGAATGGAATTTTTAATTTTAATAAATTTAATAATTGGATTTTAAATATTTCCAACGTAAATTGCGGGAAAAATAAACGTAAAACCGGGTATTATCTACATTAAAATGAAACGGGACTGCAAAAATTAGACGTAAATAACGGGAAAACGTGAAATGCGGGGACGTAAAAACGGGGTTCCACTGTACTACTAAGTACATGCATTAAAACTATAAATAGTAGGTACTCTTAGTTAGAAAAAATGTATTCCTAATGAGAGATTACTGTACTTCTATTTTGTAATTAGTTTTGATGTTTAAGTACAATTTATTAAGCAATCATTGAACATTTCTCTATAACTATTTAGGTCTATGAACTTTCATGTGTGTAGCGAGAGTACCACTTTGAGCAAAAGCTTGCCCACAAACAGTGCAAATATAAGGTCTTTCGCCAGTATGAGTGCGAATATGCTTTTTCAAAGTTCCTTTTACAGCAAAACTGCGTCCACATTCCGTACAAGAATATGGTTTTTCACCACTGTGTATGCGCATGTGAATAATAAGTCTACCACTTTGATTAAAACGTCGATGACACACTTTACATTCGACTGGTTTTTCTCCAGTATGAGTTCTTATGTGCGCTGATAGGTATCCTGATTGTGGAAAGTCCTTTCCACATATTTTACACACATGAGGTCGTTCACCTGTATGAGTTCGGATATGTGTCATTAACGTACCGGGGGCAGCGAAACTTTTCTCACACATTTTACATTTGTATGGTTTTTCGCCAGTATGAATAAAGGAATGTATCTTCAAATAAGATAATTGAGCAAAACCCTTTCCACACACATTGCATAAATATGGCCTTTCTCCAGTATGTATTAATTGATGTCTTTCTAAATTACTATGAAATCTGAATGTTTTGTTGCAAATAGTACAAGTACGCGGTAAATTTCTTTTTTTTACTATACCGGTTTTACTTTTGTATGATGTTGTGTTATGTTTTTGAATGTCATCACTTTTACTAGTGCTTAGGGTCACTTTGTGATAAAACACTTTGTGGCGCGTTAAAACAGTTTCTGATTTGAATCTAGAAATTTCGTTACAATAAAAATGATCATTTCAAAAAATGAATACTTCTTTAATTACCTTTTATCACATGCATCACATTTATGTGCTTGTTCATGGGCATTAGTCATGTGTCTTCTGTAAGCACCTAAACCAAAACATTGCTCTTGGCAAATTTTACAGCTGTAATTTCTCTTTTTCAAACAAGCTTCTTTTAGGTTTTTTTTCTTAATTCTTTTCTGAAATATATTTGTTAAATTACTAATGACAATGAAAGTTACATATTCATGCTTCAATTATTTGCAATTTTTAATCGTTTTAAATTTTATAAGGAAGTTAGTTCAAGAAATATTCTTTGGGTTGTATGAATTGGATACACTAAATGGCATTCATAATTTCAGCATAACAAATCTTACAACATTCAGATATGTTGTATCAGATATGTATGTATGTATATGTATGTATCAGATATGTTGTTGTTCAGATATGTTCAGAAATAATAGCCGAGTCAATAAGCTTTTGACTTTGGAATCCTCAGAAACAGATCCGATTTGGATGATTTTTTTAAAAATTCTGTTTATAATACATTATTTGAAATCAGAAACATTCCAACAGACCGATTTAATTGTTTATATTTTTTAAACAATTATAATCAATTTATAAAGATTATACAACGTATCATAAATTCGATCAATAATGATCAAGCATTTTGCTTGGTTACGGTGTATTGATAAGCGATAATTTTCCTTGGCGATGTCGAAATTATCAAAAAGGTGTTTCGGCTGATTCAACAATATGAATGTTGTCTTAGTAACATCTAATTTTTGTTGTTTTTTTGTATAATCCTAACGAATACCACTCGAGCAATCCAAAATTATCGATTATCCATATTCGTAACTCGACATATATCCTTAAAACACCAACTCGACCTTCGGTCTCGTGTTTCGCAGGATACGTCTCCTAACTCGACCGTATGATCCATAATTTCCAATCCTCTCGTGGTATTATTTG
The DNA here is from genome assembly GCA_949768715.1 of Dascillus cervinus. Taxonomy (NCBI): domain Eukaryota; kingdom Metazoa; phylum Arthropoda; class Insecta; order Coleoptera; family Dascillidae; genus Dascillus; species Dascillus cervinus. Next base: position 11,810,186 of record OX458322.1, on the reverse strand, counting down.
TGATAATTTATTTTTATTTCGAAAGATATTTAATAGTTCTTTTTTGGGATTTGGTGAAAATATAAAACGATTAGATTATTTATCAAAAAACAAGAAATATTGGAAACGTAATTTGGAGCATACAAAATAACAAATATTTCTCATTTTACAAAAAATTGCTTATTCCTTACAAAATTTTTTATGTTGATTCAAGGACATATTGATATAATGTTCCCGAAAATTTCAAGCCGCTTGGTACAATATTTTTTATTTTACAGCCGCTTGTTTCTTATAATTTTTTGAGCGTGCGTGCGTTTGTCACAAAATTGTTTTTGTGTTCAAAATATTTATTAAATATTTATGCAATTTCCAGAATTGTAGAAAACGCAATCATTTCACTGTACACAAAAAATTATTCAATCTATTCTTTAAATTTTTTATGCTAACGATTCTAATAATTTCAACCCGTTAGGTACAATAGTTTTTATTTCATTTTATTTCATTTTATTGCATTTCTTATAATTTTTGAACATGTCGGCACATTTGTCGCAAAATTGTTTGCTGTGCTCAAAATATTTATTAACACTTTCAGGACGGAATCCGTTCTGCTGTTTAGAAATACGGTTAGATTTCATTTACATGATTTTGTGGAACAAAAGACACCACCAAAATTTTTTGAAAAATTTCTTGGGACACAGGTTCCCGCAGTACCGAAAGGGTTAAATATTTATGCAATTTTCCAGAATCGTTCAAAACATATTTATTTCATTGTTCCCAAGTTTTTGTATATCATTTACATATCATTTTCTAATATTTATTTGATATAAATCTCTAAATATAATTCCCGATGGTGGTCTATTTATCAATTTTTTTTGAGATCAGAGTAGGCGACGAAGCTGAGTGTCAAAAATTGATATTTATGTCGTCAATTTACGGAGCTTAAAGGTAAGTAAAGCAAAATACATTATATTGCAATGTAAATGTATATAAATAAAATGGTAGTTAAATAATAAATAAAATAGATAAATAAAATGCATAAATACACAATAAATACTGTCAGCCCGTTCTAGGGCTGAGGTTTTCTACTAGTCTTTCTATAATCCCTAAAGTGATAATTTTCAAAAATATGCTGAACAAATTTTGGAATATGTTTTTCAACTTCTATTTTCACGACGTATTAATAATAATCAGCGACCCTTAAAACCCCTACAATACTTTTTTTCGTCGGCAATCAGACTTCATGTGTGAAGTTAATGAATTATTCAAAATTGAAAAAAATCAAAATTTTCAAAATTAGTTTTCAAAAACCTTTTTCCGCCCGCTGAAATGTTTCTGATTTCAAATAATATAGTATAAGAATGTTTAAAAGAAATTTCATTAAAATCGGTACTGTCTCTGAAGATTCCAAAGTTTCAGCGATTTTTAGGTTTCATTGACTCGGTTATAAGAAAACAAACTTCAGGGTAGTATTCTACGATAAAAAATAAATCAAAAAATTCTAATAAACCCATCGAATCCTGGAAAATTTCTAATTTCTAATGAATTCACAAGCATCAATGACATGTTGGCATAGCATGTGTACACTATGAATTAGAATCTGATAAACCAAAGGTTTTAAGTGTCTCCACAAATAAAAATTCAAAGGATTGAAATCTTGGAGGTCTTGCGATTGGTCCTGATCAACCTATTCATTTGGAATCATGAACAAGAAAAATGAGCAGAAACTCAATCGTGCATAAACCAATTGTTATTTCTTAAAGCTCCGAAAGGTTATGCAATAGAAAAACTATCACCTGTTAATCGTATTGGTAGAACATAAGGACCAATTAAAAACTGAGATCCATCCCAGTAGTGTTGGTTGTGTAGATTTTCAATACCGTTTCTCGTAAATGTAGCTTCATCGGTAAATAGCACCAAAAAATAGAATTGCTGTTTCGTGAATATACCATCTACTAAGATGTCCCCGGGCGAGATAATCAGTAGGAGAAAGACCTTACATCCATTGAAAATGGTATGGATAAGGAAACTGTCTGTGAAGTACCTACCAAATAGTCACACGATCTACATTTAACTAACTGTTGTCATTAATTGTCGGGAGCTGATACTTGGATTCTCACCAACTCTCTCCAAAACGGTCTCTTCTATGACTGTACACAAAAAACATTTCTGCTTTTTCACAAAACAAAACATTTACCGTTATTGGAACTAAATTTGACTTCTTTCCATCAAATTTCAATGGTGCTACTTGATTAATAAGTTAAGTAAATGTCTCAGATTTAAAACTTTAAAATGTATATTTTGGAAAGGACACATTTCTACACACAAGTTTATTAGAACTTTTCGATTGTAGAATACTACCCTAAAGTTTGTCCCCTTATTTTAGTTACATTCTGTATTAATACATTTATTAATCAGTATTAATCAAAGATAAAGCTAACAGCGCATCATTACCAACTGAAATTTGGCAGCCAAAATACAAACTACATATTCTACATACATTAATTTGACCACTTTACAACCTTTTTTGAAAAATACTGAATGTACAAGTTTGGAACTTTCACCGTACCTACTAACAATAATATAAATACCTTCCTGTTGAATATTCTCTCACGATCATAATATTCATCTGAATCTGAGCCTCTTTCTATACATAACTCATCTGAAAATGGGTACGAAATATATAGAAATAACATAAATATGTAAATAATTGCCTGTGACATTTTTAAATTCTTCATTTAAGAAAACATCATTAGTTTCATGTTTACTTATTTCCTTTTCGAATAAATCAACTTTTGGCACAAACAAATCAGTCTTTTCATGGCTTGAGGCATCATTTCTTTCATTCTTAAATTTTACAGGCAAACTTGAATTTGAATCATAATTGGTGGATAATGGAATTAATGTAGGTAAACAGTGTCGTAAAGTTGCATCCGACTTTTCACACATTTTTCTGAATAAAAACGCTCTATTCATTTCTTTTATGCAGTTTAAACATAACTGTTCTGGGAGTCCATCTCCTTGTAAAACCTAAATTGTAGGTTGTTAAATAAAAAACCACAAAAAATTAATAGTTCTTCTTACTTGTACTGATGCACAAGTTCTTAAAATTTCACTTAATACGGTAGGTTGCTCTAGAAATTCTCCAACACTAAAAATTGACTTCATTTTGCAACTTTCTGCTAAACATGTTCGACAAACTTTGCTGTAATTGTCTACGAAAGACATTTTATTTTATTGCTAATTTAATTCTACAAACTTGTAAACAGTAGTGAACTCGCAGCAAAACATACACCGCATAATCGATTATTTACATTTGGGCAACCTTGACATTCGAACCAATTAGCTTTATCTGTTTATCACTAGATTAATTAATAATTATGATTTTTCAATTTTGGCTTGGGGTCTGCCCAAAGTAGATAGGTATTCTCTGTAAGATGAAGCATCGACCTTCTTTTCAAAATTAAAAATAACGGCTTAAAAAGAAATCGTTATTTACATGCATTTGAAATTTACAGCGGAGGACACTTAAAAACAAGTTATCTTCATCAATTATTTTATTCGAAATGCAATTGATCGAAGCTGCACTTATAATTTGCTTTCATTCAATTACATTTAAATTATACAATTTATTTTTCAAATGATACAAAATTCATCATAAAAAACAATAATTCAAACAAAAAGGAAAAAAAAACAAAAACAAATATATTATTATTGGTAATCATAGGTAGAACATAAAAACTATACACGTTTAACAAATGCATAACGATAGGTAGAACTGATAATAAGTATCTTACAACACTATCACTAATAACTACGTCAATAATAACCAAATAAAAAATTATCACGCTTAATTATTAAGGCACTACTATACGGTAAAATTATATGAAAATTGTACTATATTAGTCATCTTATATATAAAAAAATTGAAAAAAATTACTCCAAAGGCAAGCTTAAATTGGACATTAATTTATACAAATACATTCATTTAAATTTTGTAAGGCAGTTTGGATTTTTCTCTTAATAAACAAATTCATTATCAAATAACGAACACAATAGGCAAGAACCAACATTCTTGATTTGCCAAAACACTTATTGCAGTGCTTAGTAAGTTTAATTATTGTGAACACGGGTAAAAAAGAAGTTTATTTATGCTTGCTATTAGTACTTAGTTGCAATCATACTTACATGAAAACTTTAAACTTAAGATATCTACCTATATGACGATTAGTTTTATTACTTAACCTATGCTGATACAAAATTTTACTGAATAATAACAAACTTAACAGGTAATTTTTGTTTGCACTGCATATCACGTGTAAAAAAATATTGAGCAATACAATGTAATGTATTTTATATTAAAGCTGATTTTGGTTATTATTACTAGATAATGCTACTTGCCTGGCTTCTTCAGGTAATTTTTCAGGATTAGATAAAATGTCTGTTTTTGTGCACAGGTACCTTAATGAATTTAAAACCGCTGGAAAAAAATCTTTATTAACATTTCATTTTTTACCCTATTTAACTTCATTAAACGAGAGATTTTCTATATAAGCACGTAGTTAGTCAATTTAGTAACAAACTTATTAACAAAATAGTTAACTTTCTGATTCTGTAATGTGAAATTATTTCAGTGAACTAACTAAACTATGAAATTAGTATAAACAAATAGACAGGAAATCTTAACTGAACAAAATGCACCGAAAAATCTTGCGCATTGAGCCCGTTTGTAATTGACTAACGGTATACATATAAATATTCTTGTTATTAAAAATTTTTAATGTCAACTGCATGCATTTGATAGATTTTAAAGAAACTTACCAGGTCTGAGATCAACAAGAGTGCAATGTTGCTCTATCCAAAGCATTGTAGATCTGTATAATTCATCCAAACTTGAAGTTGAAACAAAACTATTGAATGTCGCCAACAACGGCTTAAACAATAAACTAAACTGTTATACAATGTTAAGGAAATTAGAACCTTGAATCTGTGAATTTTTTTTCCGTTAATTAAAAATGAACAGTTTACTTTTGCCATTTTTGTTTTAATATAAATTACACATAAGTTTAAATTTGAAGTTAAAGAAAAGCTTCAAAATAAAGTTTCCAAAACCAGGTGAAAAATTAGAAAAAAAGTACATACTAACAGATATAGTAGGGTTGTGTCAATGGTAACATCGATTGTTTTAGCATTAATGCATTAAAGGATACAATCCAAAATTTCCAATTTTCCATTGTTCTCTTTCGAACATATTCATCAAACATTTCTTGCATTTTACTGTCTCTTCTTCTTGAAACTGGAGCCCCAGTTGCTGGTAACATGGACTGGCAATTGCTGTAAAATTTAAAAAGGTTGATTACTTTCATAGACACCATTTTTGCATAAATTATTCAACATTAAATTCATGCTTTTGAAATATTATAAAAATATATAAATACAAAATGTGTCCATCTTTTAAAAATCTTCTTTCATCTTATCCGTGTCAAGGTGTGTGTTGCAGCCAATTATTATTACAATTTTTATAGTTTTATTTTATTGTGATAAATATTTTAAATAAAAAATAAGCCAACCTTATGGAAGTATTTAGTGTTTCAATTTGTTGCTGTAGACTCTCCATTTCTTCTTTTATTTGATTTCTTTCGGTACGTAACTGTCTAATATACTCTGCCCCTTTTTGTAACATTGCTGCCTTACTTAACTAAAACACGAATAATGTTATAAATGTTTCACAAAAAAATCAAGCACAAGTACCTTTGCATTTGGATTTTGATTTAAATGTGGTATCAGTGAATGAATCATATCAAATCCATTTTTTATATTATACCTTCTTTTTTGTTCCGCATGAATGTGTCCTACTCTACGTTGATCTTTTTGACAAGTATCTTGATTAGGAGATCCGATAGAACCTTGAGAGGATGTAGGAGATCCTAAATTTTGGCTATTAATCGGGCTACTTGAAGCGCTTAACGAATTAAGTAACTAAAAATTTAACAATAAATCAATTGAACTTTTAAGTAAAATCGTTTATTTTTTACTGTATCACTTGTCGGATTTTGTACTGAATTCATATTGAGAGGAGTTGTGATGATAAGTGTTGTTGGGGCAGATGCTGAATGCGATAAAAGAGGTAAATTATTTTCCTCCTTAATTCTAACTGAATTTACTTGTGAATCATGGCCAGTATTACATGAATTCATTGTGGGATTTTGTGCAAAAACATTGGTAGTTGATGTACCTTAAATTTACTACAATTAGATATTATAAATCACATATATAAACTTACTATTTGTTAATAACTGTGTTAGCAATACACTATTGCTAGATGTAACAAGAGAAGGATCACTTATGGCAGAGATTAAAGGTGGTCTTTTGATAGGTTCTCTTGTCGTAGATGTAGAACGCTGCCTTCCTCTGTGTCTTATTCTTGGTTCTGGTTTATCTTCTTTCTGCAATAAAATGTTAAACTCAACTGGGGTCTAACAAATTCTGTTAAAATGAACTTACACGAATCACTGGTGTATCTAAAGTGGGATTAATTGAGGGAGTTGGATTTTGCAGATGTGATTGTGGAGGTACTTTATAATTATTAGGAATTTGTGATGCAAATTTTACGTTAGGAGCAGTTGAAGGTAGTGAAGGAAATTTGTATCCTTGTGATGCATGAGTAGGATCAGCTATATGAGGAATTTTAAAAGTCTGATCATCTGGATGTGGGGGATGATCTTGTACTGTAGAAAATTGCTCTTATAGAATCTGTTATAAAAAATAACTTTTACTTACTTTGTAAATGATTTTTCATGTTGCACAAATTACTGTTCGCGTTACCAACCCCATAATTTGTATACACAGTATCTATAGGTTTAGTATAAAGTGATGGTTGAATTTGTGCTTGTTCCATTTTTACTTGGGTAGAAGGCATATTTTTAAGTTGTTCAGAACTTTTGGAGATCACGGATGACTGATAAGTGGGTGGTTGTGATTGTCTACTAACGAATGTATCTAAAGGTGACTGTATTAAAATTTCATTAGTGTATGAGGTTAACGGAGGTCGCGTATCCTGTACTTGTACTTGTTTCTCCACCGCCGTTTGAGAAGGTTGATACTGTTCCAACATTTGTGAAGAATTCTGTAAAGTGATCATCTGTGAATAAAAATATGATAAATGTTAATACATAACAAATGATGTGATAATGAAATATAACATTTGTATAAAATACCAGACAATAACACGTAGTAGATACTTGAAATTTATGACGTTTTGAGAAAATATGCAAAATTCCATATTTTGACTGTTCATTAGGAGATCAAAACAAACCATGATATGATGCTGATCAAAATAAACGTTAAATATGCTCAAGATTAATATTTAATGCATTCCTTTAGCTTTATTGGAACCAAATTAACTTTTATACAGCCTGTTTAACCTGTAGCTATAAAGTTAGTTAAATTAGCAAATAATTGTTGTTTTTTTAAGCTGATTAACATGACGAAAACAAAAAGAACAATTGACTGTCTCAACTTTTTGAGATAATCACGAAAATACTATTTTTTAAAATGAAATGCCCTACCTATACATTTTCACATATCGATACCTTTTTACCAAAGTATCGTAAGCCACATCTGTCAAATTTTGCAGGAGACAACTTTCTTGACCACAAGGTCATTGCATGTGACTATCTTGGTACTTACGATAGGTTTATTGTGTTCTTATCACCATAAAGAATAAACTGATTGGTATATTACTCCGCCAGAACAAGCATTTAGTCCGATATTTACGATATAATGCAAGATCTCAATTTCGCTCAAAATGTCACTTACGATACTTTGGAAAAAAGGTATCGATATTTGGCAGGAATAATTAATTCTAAATTAAAGTCTATAGTGTGCTTTTAGAAGGCCAAAATTATAACTCTGGGATATTACTGTTGAATAAATAAATTACCTGCACATTCGAATTAGCAGTCATGAGATCTAAATCTGGGTAACACCAGTTATCTTGATTTTTATACATTCCATCTGCTCCGTGTTCTTCAGGTACAGTAGGTAATTTACCAGACATAAATTCTAAAATATTACTGTCCATTAACAATACTATAAATAAATCATGTGTTTTTTTAAAGTGCATTTAATCACAAGCTGATAGTCATTATTACCTTGTAATGGTTCGAAAGTATCCATATAATCATCTAAATTTGGTTGTAAAGGTCCTAAGCTTGGTTGAATGAAGTCAGCAAGGCCTGCCTTTGCTACAAAAAAATAAAATAGATATAAAAGAAAGAAAATACGAAAATAAATGAGTCACAAATTTTTGATTTTGTACATAGTAGACAAACACAACAGTCAATATTAACTAGTGTGGCTTATAGTTCAGATATATTAAATTTAATAAACTCAAGCTATTTGTGCAAAGATCATTTATATAAGGCCTTTGAGGAGTAATATGAGGCCTAAAGGATAATTCCTCAATCTATTCTGCAATGCCTGGTGTAAGAATGCAGCTCGATTATGTTTTGAGGTTAGAAAAAATTTGAAATATCCTAGAAATTAGATTAAAGCTTGCAAAAATTGTTTACTCTGAAAAAGAATTTCATTCTAAATAAAAATTCCTAATGTGAAATTAGGGTAGGTTTCATACAGGTTGTCTTACGAAAAACGCACCATGCTATAACTTTGTTATTAATAATTCGATTTCAGTAATATTCAAAACCGCATAAGACAGGTGTATAAATACAACAAAAGAGTATAATTTTTATTTTTTTTAGTCATTTTTGTCAAGCGATAGTCAACTATTTTTTTTTTTGGTGAAGATTTTTTTTCTGAATACAATGGTGTTTCAATTTAATTTTGTAAACTATTCTTGAGAATAATAATAATAATAATTTTATTTTTTAAACAAAGTTTAAGTGGGCCTTAACATATAAGCAACACTTGCATCAGCAGAGAATATATAAGAATTCAAATGCATAAATATCTTCAGTTTAAAGAGTAGTGTATTTTTTTTTGTATATAAATATTTGTGAATACTTTAAAAACTGCTAAATGAAAAGCCCAATGGACGTATGTTTGATGGATATTTAATTTTTATTTGCAAGATAATTTTAATAAAAAATACTTCTTCATTAAGCTTAGTATTTACCTATTTCTCTAGAATCTGGAAATACAAATGGTTGATTGGAAATTGTGGAAAAAAGTGTATCACTCATTAGACTCATATAATCTTCATCAACCATCATGTACATGTTTTCTGAGCTCTGAGAATGCCAAGTTAATGATTCGATGTCGCACATCTGAAAATATATAATTTTTAACATTACATTTAATACACATAAGTATTTAACTTAAACATTAACACTTCATTAAGCTTTTCTAACAGGGTAAATTTTATTTGAAACAATTTTTTTTGTTACAGACATTTCTGAATATTGTAGGTAATACAATGATTATCATTAGTTTACCATTCATAATTTCTACACCGTTTTAGGTTTCATTTGCAAAAATATAAATTTTAATTATCATATCGCACATGGGCGACCACACTGCCATAAGTCCACAAAACCTAATTTTTAGATATTTCTTGTATCCTATATAAAATATCTCATTCTTTTAATGGGGCAACACTGCTATAAAAATAATTCTAAATTTCGTTACTATTTGATGTCTTGTGTCTCTTTGCCGCTTTACAGAAAGATAGCACAAATATTTCCCTGTTAATATTATTTTACAAAATATAATCTAGTGTATAAAAACAGTGTTGAAATGTTTTTATCTCAAAATCTTTAGACGGCATGATCACAAAACTATAGTTTTATTACTTATGACAGTGTTGTCGTTCACGTGCGATATATAGGGTAAGATATTTGATGTAGCATCGATTGAAAAATAAACTGTCAAAAAATACAAATTTTTATTATTAGAATAAAATTTAGTTTTTATGAAAAGATTAGAAAAAAATATGACATGTGTGACAAATTTACCTAATTGCACTTTCTCCAAAAAATCATGAAAATTCTCAAATTCGAGAAATCATTTTGTGTGTATCAAGAAATTCTATATTCAACAGTTTTTAAACTAAAGCGAGATAAAATTTAAGAATAAGACAATTTCTTAATTGGAGGTTGGGTGCAAACATTCACCGCATGCGTTTCTTAGAAACCGAGAATATTGTTGGATGCACATATTATATAAATAATACCTATTTGATTAAGTTATCAAATAAACATTTATCATTGATAAAGCTACGTGTCAACATCAACTGAATTTAATCTTCTTGCAAGAGTTAATGCTTTATTTTTCGTAACTAAAAACCACAGCCTTCTTTATTTATGAGCCTGGCGGTTGAGGTATGTAAAAAAATAAAAACTTACAATATCTTCGCAACAGTTCATTTTCAAACCCATGTTTATTAAAACCTTTTGCCTTATTAATTGGTGCAAGGTATCCCAACCGAAATCATTCACAAGTTTTTAGAAGATTGGAGTAAAGATAACTAGCAATGTGGAACCGAACGCAACAGTAAATCGAAGAATTCAAAGAGATCTGATATTGAATGTTTAGAATGAGGTTCTTCAGATGGTTACAAACAACCTGGTAGCAGCACTCGCGGAAGAATTTTAGATATATCATTTCACCATTGCTAGAGTACTAAAAAACCAAAACATTTTCCATTACGAGAAACTTACTGTGAATTGTTGCAATATCATCAAAATGTAAATAAATAAATTTCGTAAAATATGTTCGGTGAACTGATCAGACTTCATTTACAATAGTGTTTAAACAGCATAACAGACACCAGTGGAACCATAAAAATGGGTGACTTTTTAGATGATGCTCCTTTAACAGCCAGAAGAAATATGTGGTTACAAAGTGACGGGATGCCTGCACATTATGTTTTAGAAGGAATTGGCTAAACATTGAATTAAGAGGTGGCTTCATCACTTGACCACCGTAGTCTCCCAATCTTAGACTGCTAGATTCGTTTCTATGGGTTTATTTAAAGGACAAAGTGTATGAAACTCTGTACTGAACATTAATGAATTAACTGGCATGATCTTCCAACATGCAGTCACAATAGATGCGGAAATGCTATCAAATGCTGAAGAAGAAATTCTACGAAGAACCACAAGATCTTTAGAACAGAATGGTGGCCATTTTAAAATTAGGGTTGGTCGATTTGGTGTTATAACAGAATTTAAATTAATTTATACTTCTAAAACCAAAAGTCAAAGTAACAGTATTATTTCATCTACCATTCAAGACTATATCAATATCGATACCTTTTTGCCAAAGTATCGTAAGTAACATTTTGAGCGAAATTGATATTTTGCATCTAACATAAGTATCGGACGTAAATGCTTGTCCTGACAAAGTATTGTAACCATCAGTTTATTCTTTATGGTGATAAAAACACAATTAACATATCATAAGTACCAAAATAACATGCAACATGCAATGACCTTGAGACAAGAAAGTTTTCTCCTGTAAAATTTGCTAGATGTGCCTTACGATACTTTGGCAAAAAGGTATCGATATCATGCCTACCCATTTCTACACCCTGTAACAAAATTTTAAAAAAACTGAAATGAACGTAAAGTGATGACGATACAGATGTGATAGGTAGAAACCATTGAAATGATATAAGTACAAACAAGTGAAAAAGGCTGTAGACATATGTTAGTTGGAGCGAATGAACTATTTTCAATTTTTGAGAAACTACTGGGATTGCAAAAATGTAGAGAAAAAAAGCATAGAAAACATTTGTTTGTCTGCGAGGAGAGTACAAACACATATAATACAATATTTTAATATACTCTAATTGCGGAACATCGCAAATAAAAACACAGTTATATTACTTTCAATTATGTGAACAATGTGATTGTACAAACACCTGGTATTTATTGATTCAGCGTACTATGTAACACTGAAAATGCCAAGTATAAAGTAAAAAATATAAATCAGCAAACAAGTTTTTGCTTTCCATAAATTAATACCACATTATTATTCAAAATTATTATTTTGATATCATTTGTATTAAAAAACTGCTCTATTAAATTTTACTGAAAATAATAAATGTGACCTTTAAACATTGATGTAAGCATATTTATACTATTACAGTAATTACATACCGTCTCTGCAATATCTTTTGGATGCCCTAAAATATGATTTCGATAATACATTCTCCATTTTTTGTATTCTGCAGTTACAGCAGCAAGCTTTCGTTTCCAATATTTGCCCTCCAAGACGACTGCCTAAAAATAAATACATATAGGTACTATTTAAAAAGTGCAGCAATACGACTTTAAAGCTAGTTAATCTGCTGTATTAAGGAAATAATGTACTTACTTCAGGTTTATTATGCGTATCGACATCCAATGGTGATGCAAATGGGCAGATGAGAGTATTAATTTTTTTTATAACTGCAATGTAAGTAAATACATAATTGAATAGAAATATTTACATCTCTAATATAGTATACATACACTGCATATGCCAGCATCTCCAAATAACATTATTCAGTCGTATTTTGTCTTTCCAACGTAACCTTACACCTCGAAAACGATTCCATTTTGGTGATGTAAGTTTTTGCCTATAATTCAATGATAATATTATTTGCACCCACACTAAAACTTCACAAACCTGTAAGCTAATGACATACACTGAAATAACTTGGATAAACTTGTATCGATTGCAAGCTGTTGCTGATTTATAGGTTGCTGAGAATTTTTTGTTTTAGTACCAAAAACTGCAGCTGCTTCCTTGAGATTATCAACACGATCGTCACCAACTTCTGGAATAGGAATAGCTATTTCATCTTCATCATCTTGGGCTTCAGCTTCAAAGTGCGACACCATAAAGTGACCAGAATGAATTGCCTCCTTTTCTGGTTTTTCATGGGGAGTTGCATCTCGCGTTGTTATAGCAAACATTGTCAGTTGTTGACAATGTGGTAGCAAGCAATATTGGAGTTAAATATGCTTGGTAACCACTCACGTTTGTGAAAGTAAAGATGCAGGATGTTTTTATCAATACTGAAAAGATCAAGGACTGATTAGAAGGGTCACTTATAGTGTGTTGGGCATTATACAAGTTGTTACATACGTATTTTCCATAAATAACTTAACTGATAACACTACACACTGTGAAGTTTGCAAAAATTATGACTTTTAAGATGAACTAAACTACGCAACTTGAAAAGTAACTAACATCATTCCAAACAGAAAAAGGTTGGTATTTAAACTTTCAATATGAAATTAATCGGGCGCTGGTCGGTCCTATTTCATGACAGTACAGGTATAAGTTATGTACGAAATTCGAAAAAAACATAGTATGTACCTTTATAACTTCATATTTGTTTACAGTCATGTGATTATGACCTCGAAGCGCGTCGTTCTTCAGTTTCGTCGGATTTGATAATAAACTGAAATTAAAAATAGATTATTTATCACACCATTCCCACTTTTATAAAGCACTACAGTGAAAAAGCAATAAAAGGTTCTCATTTGAAACGCTGTATCTGATTAAGATTAGTTTATCGTATATTAACAAGTAAATGGTAAATTAAATTTTCCTCGAGATCTAGTGGACTTACCCTACAGATTATAGGTCAATTACTGTTAACGTTACCAGATATTTTCCGCCACATAAACATATCAAATCTATTTATGTAATTATAGAAAACGCAATATAAAATAGCGACCGTAATATTGTTTTTCTATAACAGTACGCATACCTAATCGGCTTACACTTTCACTGTAAATTTGTTTTGACGTAGTAAGTATTTTTCTACTTGACAAACAATTAAACCATTTCTAATAGTCTATTTGTCAAAATGATATTTAGAATTATAAGGTGTGATCAAAATTGAATGAAGGCCTTCATTCCGTAACAATCAGAATGCTAACTCAATGTCAGCAGCTTTGACCTTGATAAGATCGCGGCGATCATGTTCGTAGGGTTCATAACGCAGCCGGATTGAAATTAAAGTAGGGTAGTTGCCCTAGTAATGGACATTGCACTAGTAACGGATACCCTTGATTTTCAAAATAAGCGCTAAAAAGTTTTGTTTTGGTATCCCAGTTCTTCATGTGCACATGTTAAAAATTTCTATTGAAGTTTTGTGCACTTAACCAATTAAGGCGTTGGGCCCAAGCAACATTTTTTAAATTATTATTATATTATATTTTTTATTACTGCTGTGCCACAATGACATTTTAAAGATTCAATATCTATTTTTTCTTTAATAATAGTAAAGAAACTTAAATGCCAGAATTGTGAAAAGTTAGAGAAAAATACGATAATTTTTACATCTTTTTCCTTGATTGCTTTTTTATTGTTTCAAAAATGTTTTTATATTACTTAGTTATGGACAAGTTGAAGCTCGCTGAAGCTTCTTTTATCCTAACATTTTTTATTTTTTTTTTACATCAAAGATTTTACTTGGGATTTTATTTAGGCTTTATTATAATGTTGCGTATTCGCAACTTTGGTATTTCGTCCTCTTAATACTATAACAATGCCGTATTTTTTAATTTGAGAAGAAGATTCAAACAGTTCGGGCCAAAAGGTAGATATATGTTTGTTTACCAGAAAGCCGTTTTTACGCTGACGAAATTATGGAAAATAGGCAGTCGTCATATTTTCGAAACAGCTGATTAGATCAGAACTTCGTGGGGTCAGTTATGTGTCTTTATTGGTTGTGTCTCATTTGTATTAGTAATTAAAGTAGTTCTTATCCCTGTAAAACAGTGGGTCCTCGATACCTGTAAATCATTTAAATGCAATACAATAAATATAAATGATTTATATGCAATTTTCCAGTTTGTTTTTAACAACATGTGTTATATTTGAAATACAAAGATCGTTTTAATATTATCTACAATGTAATATAATTTTGTGAATTAAAAATACTAAAATTCAAATTTGCCGCAAAAAAAGATTTGCCACAAATGTTCCAGTGTAAATTGTTGTTTTTATTTTAATTCTCGAATTAAAAAATGAGCTATAGGTAACTCGAAAATCGGTCATTTTGAGTTATCTACATGGAAGGATTATAATATATTACTAGTAGAAAACCTCAGCCCTAAAACGGGCTGACAGTATTTATTGTGTATTTATGCATTTTATTTATCTATTTTATTTATTATTTATTTACCATTTTATTTATATACATTTGCATTGATTTACTTACCTTTAAGCTCCGTAAATTGACAAGTATTTCATAGAAGTAGACTGAAGATAAATTGGTGGACATTGTTCTTTTTGCAGATTGAACGTCACGTGGCTTGATTTAAATTCATTGATGCTAACCCTCCATTTTTTGAATCAGCGTTAGAGAAGATTAAGAAATCCGTGCCAGAATTGAATAAGCTCAGTAGGAGAATACAGGGACTTTTATGTGATCCACATCTCGAAATAAATGTTAGACTAAACTTAGTAAAATGTTATTCTTACTTTACGGATTTACCGCTGTATTATCAAAATACGAAGAATTTCTGCGCAGATTACGCAAAGATCGTGAATGACTTAAAATAATAAAAATTACAGAAACGACCTATCTAGAACATATAAGTATGACGGGTACATGGGAAAGAAGGAGGTATGTTCACTCCTGGTCGAAAATGAGATAACTGACATTTTGTAGCAAAAATTGAGTAAAATGCTATGTTCCAAGCTTAAATTAAAGAAAGCAGTTAGTCAGACGTCAAACTCCTCTATAACTCCCCTATTTAACGGATTTCTCTATGTATACAGGTTGTATTATATTAAGTGTTCACCATTGGTAACTTTGTTATTATTGGAGTTGCAAAGTCGGTTAAATTGGCAAAGAATTAGTGTTTTTTCCGCTGATTACCATTATGAAACCAAAAAAACAATCGAACGTCAACTGTTGGAGATATTCACGAAAATAACATTTTTTTTAATGGAATGCCCTATCCTTTTTTGCATATTTTGAAAGAATGTTTAATTTTGAGTGAAAAAGTCTTAATGCACTATTACGATTAAATTAACTACCGAGAAGTTACAAGCAATTGAATTTTTTATTTCAATTAATTACAAAAATCACGTAGGCACTGAAACAATTGAAAATGGTATTTATTGAAACATTTCTTCCACGGCAAACTGAGAATAGAAATTTAGAAAAACATATTGCATGACCAATACATTATAATAAATGTTCGAAAATGTCACCGTCTTGTTCAACACATTTTTGGGCTCTTTTTTGAACACACCGCGCTGCTTTCAAAATTTTTCTACCATCCAATACATTAATTATTGTTAAAATTTTATTCTCCAATTCATTAACTGTTGCATATCTCTCCCTGTAAACTAAATTTTTCACATACCCCCACAGAAAAAAATCCATGGGGGTTAAATCTGGCGAACGTGGTGGCCAACGCACGGGCCCATTAGTTCCTATCCATTTATCAATGAATAATCTGTTTAACAAATTGGTTGTTCCGTGATAATTATGGGCCGGCGCTCCATCCTGTTGGAAATGGATGTATTGTCTTGAAATGAAATCCATTTCATCCAAACAGTTATGCAGGACAGTGTTCATAAATTCTACGTATCTCACTCCAGTCAAATTACCACGGTAAAAAAATGGTCCAATAATTTTTGAACCTACAATTCCACACCACACATTTAGACTGAACCGCATTTGTGGATTTATAGGGTGTACTTGCAATGGATTTTCGCGGGCCCAATAATGATTCGTTTTTCTGTTGTACATTCCAGAATTTGAGAAGTTCGATTCATCGGTCCACAGAAAATGAAACTCGCTATTGAAGTGTCATTGGCAGTAACTTAAATACCAGTTGCAAAAAGTTAATCTTCGATTTAAATCGCCTGGAAGTAACGTTTGCACCGGGTGATAATGATAAGGAACCATCTTATGTTTCTTTAAAATCCTTTCAATGCTGTTCAAACTTAAATTTAACTCCCTTGAAATATCTTGTATTGAATTTCTAGGATATGCCTCAAAATACGCAATTACATTAATTTCGACTTGTTCAGAAATTACAAATTTTTTCTTCTCTCTTCCCTTTTGAAACACTGTTTCGTTACTCCTAAACTTTCTATACAGTCTCAGAAAATACTGTTGAATTGGTTGCAATCGAAGCGGGTACTGCTGCTGGTAATAATCTCGAGCTCTCGCCGAGTTCTTGCCGCACATAAGATATGCTTCTAACGTGTCACATTTTTCTAAATGTGAAAATGCCATGTCGGGAACCAAAATTGAACACAGCTGTTACTAAATCACACCAAAAGTAATAAATGTTGAATATACCACGTTAATGTTTGATGAAAATATTAACTAACACATTCATTCAATTGTTTTTGACGTTTTAATAATTACAATTTTCAATTGTTTCAGTGCCTACGTGATTTTTGTAATTCAATTGCTTGTAACTTCTCGGTAGTTAATTTAATCGTAATAGTGCATTAAGACTTTTTCACTCAAAATTAAACATTCTTTCAAAATATGCAAAAAAGGATAGGGAATTCCATTTAAAAAAATGTTATTTTCGTGAATATCTCGAACAGTTGACGTTCGATTGTTTTTTTGGTTTCATAATGGTAATCAGCAGAAAAAACACTAATTCTTTACTAATTTAACCGACTTTGCAACTCCAATAATAACAAAGTTACCAATGGTGAACACTTAATATAATACAACCTGTATACCTAGCGAAAATTTTTTGGGGAACCTTTACCCTGTAGATGTTTTTAATGCATTTTATACCACTTATAACGAAGTAAAAATTTCTGTATAACAAATTTTTCCCCCCCAATTTTGCAGATTTTTAAGATTCAAAACGTTTTCTTTTGTTGTTTTACTGTAATTTTGAAAAAAAAAAACTCGATTGTAATAATATTGCCAGATGTGCTCAGCGTTCAACATTTTCTAAGGAATTAGGCGACGAAGTGCCAAATTTTACAATGTTAAATAGGACCGACAAAGTTTCATTACATCGAAAAAAATGTATTATGTAACCATTTTTTGTCTTGTCTTTTAAAAATTGTTTTATAGCACTGAAGTGGGCTTACGGAAAAAATATGATAGTTTTCGTTAAACAGTTGAATACACATTACTGTTCAAAATGTCGAAACAAAGTCGAAATTCATTTTAATGCCTAAAACCGCATTATTTCATAAATTCTTGTGGGCCTGAAAGGGTTAAACTGGATTTTTTCCAACATAAATGTATATATAACGAATTTTCTATTAACGAATTTTTTTAGGTTACCGTGACGCTTCCTTATATGGAAGTTCGACTGTAGGTAATTTTGATATTTGCATTACACAGCAAGAATGGTATGTCTAAGCGCCAAAAGTGCTCTCCTGAACAATTTAGAAATATGAACAGTGGTGGCTCGTACATAAGTGCTGCAGAGCTGCAGAACTGCCAAAAAATTAACTTCGTTTGTATTTAATTTATAAAACCTAATATTGAAAAAATTGAATTTCGTCACAGAATTTTATTTTCTTAATCGCAACCATCTCGTAACTCCATGTCTCCATGCAATCGAGAATCCAACATTCCAACAAACCATTTAAGTTTTCTCGTGGTTTCAGCGGAGCGGACCATTGTTTTTATAATGGGCCATTCGAGGCAGTGCACAGAACTGCTTGAGATACCCCCACTATCCCCCTCGCGTCCTGCACATACCCAACCACCCTCAGACAATATTTTTTAAAAATGTGTTTAAAATGTGTTTTTAAAATGTGTTTTTAATGTAATGTAATTAAATGTGACAAACTTTAAATTTAAATTTAAAGTGAAAAAATTCAAGGATATGGAAAATGTAAGTTAAATTAATTAAAATATTTAAATCCATATCGGGAAAAAAACTCGTTTGAGGATATACCTAAACTCTTTCGCTAGTTTAATGCTCTTTATATACTGCATTTCACGCAGTTCTGTTTCAGATTTTGGACATTATGTTACATGCGGTTTTTCGCTTTGTGGCTTTGTCGTAAACTTTGATTTTATACCTTCGTGTTCGTGTATTGTATTAGCGTTTTTTTGACAATGGATGTTGTGGACAATTTGATTAACTTTAAGCGATTTGTGAAGTAATAGTTACGAAGAAAAAATAGATTTGAAAAATAAAGATCGACAGCTGCCGGACATTATTATTGAAACAAGCGGTATTAGTCGTGGAAAACCATATAAACGTCAGTTCAACAAAGAAATGTATGCAAGGAATAACTGAATTTGTAGGCCAAGCAATGAAGCATATTTTCATGACATAAATACTACCCGGAAACCGACTGGGCGATTACATAAAGGACAGTTAGTAGATGAATTCTGCATAATTTCCCACTCGAGGACCATCATTTTTAATTTGTTATGAACAATTTACAAAAAAAATAGTTTTTTTTTTAGTTCGTTGCTTGTAAAATGTAAACTAATGAAGCAATCTTAATGTTGTCAATAGACGAATTGTAGAGAATTAAATTACGAAGAGAATGAGAGGTCGAATGTCCCGATCGAATAATTAGAACTGGAGAAAACCCGGAAAACCCGGAAATTTCAGTGTTTTCTTAAAAAATTTACAATTCCCACATTTTTTAATTTTAAGAACTGAAACTTTGCACACAGATAGCTATTTATATAACGGTTATTGCACAATCACCATTTCAATTTTTTTCTTAGATATTTTCGCGGAGGGCTGCTTGCTCCTGTGGTTATCCGATTTAAATTTTAAAAACAGAATTGTGAACTAGACGTACACAGCAACAAAACGTTTATTTTCGATTTTCCATAAAATGCAGCGTAATAGGTAAAAAATGGTCGTAAATATGAGCAAAAAGGGCCGACCACGCGAAAGTGGTCGAGTAGTGGGGGAAGACCTTCCGCTGAGGGGAAGTTTTTTATATAGGAATAGAACCGGGAATTGTGAATTTTTTAAGAGAACGCTGAAATTTCCGGGTTTTCTCCGGTTCTAATTATTCGATCGGGACATTCGACCTCTCATTCTCTTCGTAATTTAATTCTCTACAATTCGTCTATTGACAACATTAAGATTGCTTCATTAGTTTCCATTTTACAAGCAAAGAACTAAAATAAAACGATTTTTTCTTGTAAATTGTTCATAACAAATTAACAATTATGGTCCTCTAGTGGGAAATTATGCAGAATTCATCTACTAACTGTCCTTTATGTAATCGCACAGTCGGTTTCCGGGTAGTATTTATGGCAAATTATGACATTTATTTTGCTCTGTTGCTTGGCCTATTGTGGCTGCAACAAGAAAAATGCTCTTTTTTGCTTTACATGTTTGCTTTACATGTTTGCTTTTTCGTGGAGATAAAGCATGGACACAGGTAGGAGTGACTGATTTGGTATACTTGAGTAAAAAAATAAAAAAGCATGAAAACTCCAAGTCATCTTCACAATTCAATGGAGTTAGCAATATTAGGAACAATCAACATCCAATCTCAGTTAAATTTGGCATATTGGAAGCACATACAGCAGCATAATGAAAATGTGACAAAAAATAGATACGTTCTATCAAAAATTATAAACTGTATAAAGTTTTGTGGCATTGCGCGGACATGATGAAACCGAGACTTCACAAAATATTTTATGGGTTGATAAACTTTTCTGCTGAACTTGATGTAGCTTTAGGCGAACATTTACAAAATGCTTCTGTATTTAAAGGGACGTCCAAAGAAATACAGAACGATCTTTTAGACTGCATGCTTGAGATTTCTCACGAAGAAATTATATCAGATGCAAATTGCAGAACACCTGTTTTATTGTACCACGAGCCGCCACTGAATATGAACTTACCTCCTTCTTTCCCTGTCTCCTTCATATGCTTCGAAATCAAACATATTATATTCCGCAGCTAATCATCAAGGGTAAAATTCAGGAGAAACGTAGCATTGATAGATAGAAACTATCCTTCATGCGAAACATCAGACACATGGACAGGACTGCAGTTCGAAAATCTTATTAGAAACAATTAGAACAGTGGAAAACAGAAAAATTCGCTATTGTAATCACCAACTTCCAATGATGGCACCTCAAGAAGAATAAAATAAAAGCTAATTAATTGTTATTCAATTAAAATAAAATTTTTACTAGTGGAGCAATCAATTTAGCAGCAGCTTAATTATAGACAAATTATGAGGTGGTATTTTTTTATTTTAATTCAATGTTGCCCGGTAACATTTATAAAAGTTCGGGTTTATGTTGACGAAATATTGCCAAAATCCTGCTCATTGTCAGTAATTGTACGCTTTTCTTTTGAATATAGGTGCAGATTTGACTAAAATTTAAATTTACCGCTAAAAACTGAATAAGAAGTTTATATTTTCCGCCAAGAGCGCTAACCTTTGTTTACGTTTTTCTGGTGTTATCTACAACACGTTTATGAAAATTTTCATAGTTTGTTAGCGAGAAGATAAACTCGTGTCATATTTTGAGAAACTTTATTGTTAACAGTGACAGAATGTGCAGCAGTTCTGATTCTGATTCGGACTGTTATGATTTTTCAACTGACGTTGGTAAAGCCTTGTCGAAGGATCGCATTGACTTTACAAAGTTATCCAAAAAACAAGAGATAAACTCTGTCGTTGAAGCCAGGGACGCTAAGAGTGCTATTAACAATAATAGATATACACGAAGTATCCTAAAATCGATAAGTACAAATGATACCATTGTGGTAGATGATGATAAAGTTAACGATAAGGTATATTCAGAAGGTATCCTAAAACCGACATGTACAAATAATACTATCGTAATAGATGATGATTGCAATCCTTCAACATCTCAAAGTACTGTTATTAATAATGAAGACTATGGTGACGTGGAAATTGTAGATGAGAATCAACTATGTTCTTGTCAAAGTATGGCGCGAATGAAATATACTTCAGATTTAACTAACAAAGTTTTAACATATATTAATGTACATACGAAACAAAATGGTTCAAGGCGAAATAATCGTAAACGAACAGTGCTACCTGAGATGAAGATGCCGAATTTTCCTTGCACTTGTAAAAAAGAAAGTGATATTGCACGCCAAACTGCACTAGTGCATAGAAAGAAAATGAATGAAAAAAGGCATCTTGAAGATTTGAATCCAGAGGTGACAGTTAACGTAATGTGGCGTTCTCACTCCGCTTACCCATTTAATGTGAGAAAATACAGTAAACTCGGCTGTATTGAAGATTTTTTTAAAAAGGATTTTAATGTTCCCAGTGAACGGTTATTATTTTTTTACCAAGACAAACCGATCAATCTAAATAATTGTAGTTATGCTGAGCTTCAACTTAATTGTTCGTCTGTGATTGAAGGACATATGGTACCAGAAACATATCGCCCTGGATTTCATGATGTGACATCTTCTATTCCAACTACAACTTGTGCTAAAGGATTCTTAACATTTAAAATTCAGACTAATGCTCACCGGAATAATTCATTTAAAATTAATTTAGCTCCATCAGAAAACGTTGATATTCTGTTGATAAAAGTTGCCGAAGAATTGGATAAACCTCTCACCTCAATAAAACTTATTTTCGATGGTCATGCAATAACTACTTATGATACTCTGGAATCACTGGAGTTAGAAGGGGGCGAATGTTTTGATTTAGTGATTGGATAAAACTGTGCATTATTTATTTATTTGTTGTATATTTATTTCATTTATTACACTATATTATCTTTTATGTATCTTACCATTATTATTTTTTATAGACTTACAAAGTACAAATAATTTAATAAAGAAATTCAAATTTAACAGAGTTACATTAGAGGTATTCACGATCTTGAGTTTAGCATGATAAACCCTCGTATTTGTGTTATTAGGGGTACTCACGATCTTGAATTTAGCATGCTAAACTACCAATCTAGAGAAAAAAATAAAAATATTACAAATTCTGATTATTTGTGCTACCGTAATTTTGAAGGACTGTCCACACCATTGGAAACTGAAAAAGTATTTGTTGAAGGTTTGTAGAAGAGTGTGATTGTTGTAAATTGTTGAAACATAATAGGGGTACTCAAGATCGTGAGTACTCCTATTGTATATTTCGCAGTAATAGGTGCTCTAAATCCGTTAGTAAGCAACAAATTGATAAAAAAAAAAACAATCTACAAAGCTTTCTCCAGGGGACTAGATGGTTTTAATAACTGAAACTTGTCCAAATATGAAAAGAAAACGTAGAAAAAGGCATTTTGTGAACCCAAAATCTTCTATTTTATACAATGCGCACCAGCCAGATGGAATAAATTCAGTATTAATTATTATGCATATTTATAAAAAATCTCGGAAACACGTAATTTTTAATTTATGACATGATATCCTGTAAAGTGAAAATTTCATAAGTCAGTTGAAGCCCCCAAATGATACCTCATTTGAAAAATGCTATGGTTTAAAAATTTCTTGCAAAAATTAATCTGTTCTACGAAATTCGCTACAACAAACTAAATGTTGAGAAGGCAAGCAAAACCAATTGAAGTGTTCATAAAGTGACAAAAACTTATCAACATTTTTCATTAGTTGACTGACAGTGGTAGTTTTTTTTTAAACGCCGATTGATATATTTTTTATTGTATTACCAAAAACGAAACGTTTTTTTTTAGTTGTAGCGAATTTCGTTAAAGAGATTTTTTTTTTACTCTTTATTTTTGCAATAAATTTTGAAACCATAGCATTTTTGAATAGAGCATGAAGAGACCTTTTAAATGAGTTATCACAAGCCCCTCCCCAGTCCTTCGTATTTAAAAATTTGGGGGTTGCAACTGTCACTCGAAGGGGGTTCAGGTTAAGGATAAAATTTTCACTTTGCAAGATGTCATGTCGTAGACTAAAAAATACTTACGTGTTTCAGGATTTTTTTCTCAATATGCACAAGAATTGAGATACTGAGTTTATTTCATTTAGCTGGTGCGTACTGTGTAATAACTACAGTAAAATCTCTCTTGAGCGGGCTCTTTTGGACTGTAAAAAATTGTCCGCTTAAAAGAGGTGCCCGTTTATAGAAGAACATTGAAACCAGATGTTACATTTGTTGAATATGTCATTTATAAGTATACAAGATAATATCTCCATTGCTTTGGACTCACCTAGATCACCAACTATTTTTTATACAAAAGGAGTACAAATGAATTTTCATTGGATATGGTGATTGGGTTTGAATAAAAACACTGAGTCTTCTCCATTCAACTATATGTTTTTTAAACAATATCAAAATTCATTAGTTCAAAAAATTATGTGTATAAACTGTTACCAACGGATTAAAAGACGCCAGTCACGCGTGGCCGTGAGATTGGGATACGGGGGTCAAGACGACGATAATAAACAAGTCTGACATTCGCGAAAAGGCAAAAGCAATTTTCACTTCATTTTGCCAATATTTCGTGAACCATTGCGATTATATTACCATCTGGTAATATTGAGTGAGTGTTATTTTCGTCTGGTAATAAAACACGTTAAAATAAACACACTGTAAGTTGCATGCTTTCACCTAGGCAAACTGCCTCTTAAGAGTCAACCCTTGTTGTAATCATAATCATAAAAATCGGGTTTCCATGTAAATTGCAGTGCACATTTTCATAAAGTGTGCTCAGGTCAATTTTTTCTTTCATTGTTTTTTCGACTTATGTTAGAATCCACATTTTCATAAAGTGTGCTTAGGTTTAAAAAAATCCATTTTCTTGTTTTCAAATGATTGCAAGGGTTGAATCTTAAGAGTCGGTTTCCCTAGGTAAAACCATGCAAATTGCAGTGCACATTTTCATAAAGTGTGCTCAGGTTAATTTTCTTTTTTTCTTTTTTTTCGACTTATGTTAGAAACCACATTTTCATAAAATGTGCTCAGGTTAATTTTTTTTTTTTTTTATGTTAGGATCCACATTTTCATAAAGTTTGCTAAGTTAAAAATGTTTTCCATTTTCTTGTTTCAAATGATTACAACCAGGGTCGAATCTTAAAAGTAGGTTTTCCTAGGTAAAAGCATGCAAATTGCAGTGCACATTTTCATAAAGTGTGCTTAGGTTATTTTTTTTTCGACTTATGCTAGGATCCATATTTTCATAAAGTTTGCTAAGGTAAAAAGTTTTTCCATTTTCTTGTTTCCAAATGATTACAACAAGGGTTGAATTTTAAAATTCGGTTTTCCTAGGTAAAACCAAGTGTGCACTGCAAGTTGTATGTTTTTACCTAGGCAAACCGACTCTTAAGAGTCAACCCTTGTTGCAATCATTTGAAAACAAGAAAATGGAAAACTTCATCAACCAAGAATGGAAGTGATTATTTTTCTTTGAAATACTTTTTATTTCAATCTTCATTTGGTCCAAAACTATCATTTTTAAAAAATGTATTTAGTTTAGACGTTGAAGCCGCTGCATCAAGAGATGTTTTATGTTTATTAGTATCAATGTGCTTTGTTATTGCACTTCGTCCACCAATCGCAATAGAAAATTCTCCTTTGCAGATTGTACATTTAAACATAGAATCATCATTTCCTTTATTTGCTGTAATAAATGGAAACTCTTTTTTTAAAGGTTAAAGGTCAAAGTTAAATGCCAAGTTTTTACATTTTTAGAAGCACAAAGGAGTACAAAAGAATGCAAATGAGTACTTTTGGAGTACTGTTACAAACTCATTGAAACATTAAAATAATAACTCACATGTAAACACAAATAAAATACGGAATAAAATGTAAAACACGTCTGATCATTCTTTGTAAAAAAGAATGACTTTTCTATTTATTAAGTTCTGCCAAGGCAACCAAAACATGGCCTACTGCCATGTACCGTGCTCAGTTAGGCGGCCGCTTGCATGTAGAGAAGGGCCGTTCCGGTAACACGCCCCCCCTAAAGGCTGAGCACGGTGTTGGAAGTAGCTGTTGCCTTGGGTTATTTATATTATACAGTTTATGGTTCGCTCTTAGCTGCAGTTGACTATCTGTTCCTCGGAGTGACGCGGGTCTAGTACGCCGGCATCTTTCGTGTCATGCCGAAAGCGGGGAAGGCGGCGGAATGCGGCTCTTCACGGCGCTGTTCGGTCGCTGACGATCCCTTTGTAGTTCGACGCTGTGCGTCAGGACTCAGGGAAGCAGGGTCGTCAAAAGAATAAGATTATCCATAACACTATAATCAGGTTCTAATTGGATAGTTCCGAAATCGGGTATCAATGACTCAGTTTCAACTGGTTCGGCGTCATCCGAAACATCCAGGTTACAAATTAATAGCGGAGGTACTGACAGCAGTCCAAGAGTGTTTCGTGCAATTTTGCGAGGCCTTTTATCAATTTGGGATAAATGCCCACCGAGATATTGCACGTGTTTGCTTTCAAGTACTAATTCCAGTTTGACCAAAACGTCAGAACGTAGCTTCTCAAAGCGGGTCCTGGCGACATAATGGTTCTTGCAGTGCTGCGTAGTTGCACTCTGTTACCGGATCGGTACAGCGGTGGTCGGTTGCGTGGTTGCTTGCTACTGGTTCAGACTTTGCTGCAGGCATCCATAGTTCCTTGGAGTGACGCGGGTCTAGTACGCAGGCATCTTTCGTGTCAAGCCGAAAGCGGGGAAGGCGGCGGAATGCAGCTCTTCGCGGCGCTGTTCGGTCGTTGACGATCCCCTTGTAGTTCGACGCTGGGCGTCAGAGCTCCGGGAAGTGGAGTCGCCTGTTGCAGTGCTGCGTAGTTGCACTCTGTTACCGGGTCGGTACAGCGGTGGTCGGTTGCGTGGTTGCTTGCTAATGGTTCAGACTTTGCTGCAGGCATCCATAGTCCCTTGGAGTGACGCGGGTCTAGTACGCAGGCATCTTTCGTGTCATGCCGAAAGCGGGGAAGGCGGCGGAATGCAGCTCTTCGCGGCGCTGTTCGGTCGCTGACGATCCCCTTGTAGTTCGACGCTGGGCGTCAGAGCTCCGGGAAGTGGAGTCGCCTGTTGCAGCTGTTGTCGTATCGTGTAGCGATCATCGGTTGCGGGCGCCACTGGAGGTTCCTAATGTTAGGATTTGACCCCCCTCCAGAAGGGCATCGCGGCATCGCGGCATCGGGGTCGTTGGTGAAAGTCCGGAGGAAAAATCCTTTCCCTCGTGCCCCACGTTGGGCGCCAAATGTTACAAACTCATTGAAACATTAAAATAATAACTCACATGTAAACACAAATAAAATACGGAATAAAATGTAAAACACGTCTGATCATTCTTTGTAAAAAAGAATGACTTTTCTATTTATTAAGTTCTGCCAAGGCAACCAAAACATGGCCTACTGCCATGTACCGTGCTCAGTTAGGCGGCCGCTTGCATGTAGAGAAGGGCCGTTCCGGTAACAGTACCTACTCGTTTTAAAAGGCGTACAGTTCACAATAAAGGAGTACAAAACTCCCTAAAGCAGTACGTTTGGTCACCTTAATAATTTGCTACATTATTGATTTCTGATTCTTTATCTGATTCATCAGAAATCTTCTCAGTTTGTACTTGCGTTGCATAATCACCAGACAAAGTATCATATGTTGCCTCTATTATTAACCATTCTTCCGTTATAGCAGAAGTCATCCAAGCCTTCGTATTACTTTTCCAAATGGCAGGCAGATTGTGACGTCATGCGCAACAGTGTAAATTTAGGTTCGTCAATCTGCTGTACCGGTATAAGTGTATCGTGGTCGGTACAATTATTAAATTACTTACAAGGAATTCCGAAGGCCTATTGACTTGTGAAATTCCACTCTTGTCTTTATTTTTATGTAACTTTTTTTATTAGGTACTATTGACGAATTTAAATTTGAGATGACACAATTTATTGGTGTAAACGTTGCTTAGATATGCCTAGAAAAACGTCACTACCTTTTCAAGGTTATGAATGTATCGAGAAAAGATAATTCTAACAACTAAAATTTGAAAATATATGACCTACTGTTAAAAAAATCGTCCCAAATTTAAATTCGTTAACTGTACGTATTTTATTCAAATTATTTGTGCGTAGAATAAAGAAAATAGCTAAAACTTGACGATTTTTTTCTTTTTTCTCACTTTTTGTATCTATGATTATTTTTTAGTGATTTCATTCACCAATCGTTTAGCAGTATTTGGGCACACGTGTTTAATTCTGTCCAATCACAACATTATTATAGTGAGAATTTTCTACTGTAGAAAATTCCCGCGAGAATTATCTGACATCTGTCACCAGTTTTATTTTAAACTGTTAAACTGTATTTTTTATGCTGCATTTTTGATTCAAACATTAAAAAATAATCTTCCGAATACCACTCGAGAGTGCGAATTAATTAGAAAATAATTCTCCAGTTATTTTTTCAAACTTGTTGCCATTTGGGAACAAGTTTTCGAAAATCTGTCGAATTATTTTCAATTTATTCTCACTCTCTTGTGATATTACTTATGAAACAAATTTTATTCAAGTTATTAATTTATACGAATAATTTATTTTTATTTCCAAAAAGGTGATTTTGTTTGGGGATTTAGTGTAAATAAACAATTACCTTATTTATAAAAAATAAGAAATGCTGTAAAATCAGACTACTATTTATCAATAATTATTAGCGTTGTACTTATATCTTCGCATCGCGTACAAGAGCAAATATTTTTCATTTTATAAAGAATTTCTTACGCTGATTCCAGACAAATTGAATCAACGATGTGCCAAACATGGAATCATGACGAATGTTTGGGTTATACCGCTTCACACGATGAGGAATATATCTGCAGCACATGTGAAAAGCAGCAGGCCTTATAACTTCTAGGGGCAGAAATATGGTCCATTTGCATTCTTAAATTTTTTTTTTTTTTTGTGTTAAAAATATAGTGTATTTATGTCACTTTGTCGAAATATTGTTTATTTGAGATGTTTTTACGAAAATAGAAATTATTTCTCCTTAAGACTCTTCTATACCTCGTTCTCAATGTAATTTTCCTATATCACGGCTGCCACAAAAACCCTCTTCAATTATTAAAAAAATAAACTTTTAACGCCAGATTACGAAAGTTTAAATCTTTATCTACAAAATAACCGGATGTTTTTTTCTTAAAGTAAATGAGACTAATGTAATAACACTTTGAAACTTTATGGTTTTATACCTAATTTCGACCAAAACGATTTTAATTTATTACTACGGACAGAGCTCATTTATACAAAAAGTGGTCCGATCAGTTTGTAGTAAAGATGATTTTCAGCATTAATAAAAAAATTAGATGCGAAATTTGGATAAATAAGGTCCCAATCGTGGCACCCGTGAAAACATCAAATCGGCATCGTATCCTGGCGCCATGCTACGGCCATCTCTTCTACCCTACTATTGCTGATAAAATCGGCAAACGCATGCTTTCTCTCTTTTGCTGTGACTAATAATAATAATTTACGAGTCGTTTGAACGTCTTCTCGAATATGAATGTTTCACGAATTATGTGAAACGGTTTTGTATAAAAGGCGATTATTTTCACATGAATTTTCAAATGTGGATATTTAGGTTTCGTATAGGGGTAATATTTTTGAGCGGATTCCGTCCAGTGAATTTATATTATTATTAAATTATATTTATATTATATTTAATAATGTTTTAACATACTTGAAAAAATGATCGCCATAGGTGCAACCATCGTTGTCACTGACGTTATTGTAGGGCATTGTCACCGTAAACTTTACGCAATTTTTCACAAATTTGACGCGCGTTCTTTCCTTTATGGAAGTAAAATACCCATTTTTTAAATTAGTTAGGTAACCGATATCTTCTGTAAAATCGAGACACGGGTGGAAACACAAACTCAACTAAAATAATTGTTCAGCGATTCACCACTGGTCCTATTCCGTTGACAGTAAAAATTTGCACGTGCCTTATCAAGATTCTTTGTCGGCGCCCGCACCAATTCATTTTCATTTAATTGACTCCGTACGTCAGCTGCGTGGATAATATAGAGAATGTTTTCAATGCGTCATCTATTGGTATCCTACTTTGAACTTTGCTTGCTCTCTCAGCTCACCGTTCACACGCGGGTATAGAAGAGTCTTAACCAGGTTTTATTTGTCGCACCTATTTTATTCAGAATAAAAATCTTTATCAGGATTATTAAAAGAAAGTAAACGTTTGAATTTTTTTTTTTTTTTTGACAGTATAGCCTTAATGCCTTTAGGGTTATACGTCATTTTGTTAGGCCATTTTGTAGCCTATTCGTAACCATTTAAGTTGGTATATAGATAACTAAAATCTTCCGATAAATAAGGGAGCTATGGACTGGTCTTGTTTTTTGGGGACAGTCTGTATAAAACCTGTACAGTGGTACTTTGGATAACGGACGCCCCTAGTAACCAACAATTCGGTTTACAAATACAATTTCCTAAGAAATTTTGACTCGATCTACGAACAATGCCTCGGTTTACGAACGCACAAACATTATACCGAACTTTACAAAAAAGTAAAAGTTTCAAAATGAACTCAAAACTTCTTCTAATTTCGTACCACAAATGCAACGGGTGCAATTGGACTATAATTTTCTTGTAATTTCCCAGCCGCATAACTGGTGATCAAAATTGATTAGAAGGTTCAATATGCCCCTTGTTACCTAAACGGTCTTATACAGCCAAGCCGGCTGCCTGACTGAGCACGGACGTTGTAGCTGGCTATGTTTTCGGTTGCCTTGGAGAACGGAAATAGCTATTTACGTATCATGTGCGGAAACAAATGTTTTGGTAATGAGTGCCCGATTTGCAAACACGAGTGCGCGTAGCACACGAGTGAAGTGCAAATGGGCACGAATTCCCTTATATTGTTTACGCACAAGGTGTGTATGCTATTTTTTGCACGAATTTTTACCCCAAAATAAAATAAATAAATAAATTGAACCGGAAACAACTGTCAGCTGTTAAATGTCATTCGAAATTTACAACTTTCAATTTATAATTTCTGCAGTATTCCCCAATGTATTGAGTTGAAAAGTGGCGTAAATTGTATTGTACACATTAAATAATATAAATGAAACAATAATTTGCTTTCAAACGGTCTGATTAGCGGGTGATTTTTGGCACGTTTTCACGCACGAGTGTTTCAAAGTGGATGTTTCCGTGTATCAGTTGCGTGCGTATTTTGCTTGTTTGGATGCAGCGAGTGCAAAAATAAACAGAAACGTCACCTTTTTTACAAAGGAAAGACCAGACGTCCTTTTACAAGACATTCCAGTATTTTATTTGTGTTTGTGCTGTGAGTTCTAATTTTTAATGAACAACTTGGTAACACCCTACGGAGTGACGAATTTGCATTCATTATGCATCACATTGTAATAAAATGTGTTGACGAAAAGAAAATGGTAATTTTAAGCCAACGTTTTGTTTATTCATTAGAAACGGCAAACGAATCACAAATTAATTTAAAGTTGAAGAACACGAGAATTTAATTTATTAGAGGTAAGATTGTTATTCTAGTTTATTTGATAAGAAATTAACTTCTAAGAGAATAAAATTCGCAGAAAAACCAAAGATTGATATGAAATTAGCAATTATAATTTACAAACTAATCAACACCAAAATCGAAGTGAGAACATTTTAATTGAAAAGACTTATTCATGATATTTATGAAATGTACGGAACCAACCCCAGTTTAAACGGGAGCCAAGCCAAAAATGAATAGAACAAAGCCGACGTCACTTTGTGAATAACAAATAACCTTTTGGCGTGCACTCTGGCCGCAGGGAGCGATTCGTCCGGTTCCTTCAACAAGTATTTTTTGCCCCCTAAGAGGGCGTTTCGGGAGTATACGTAAATGTCCACGTTGTCCTTTTCGAAATAAAAATCGGGCCTGTCCTCCGGCCGTATTTCTTCCCTGAGATTGAGCAGCTTGTCGTTGAGGAAGGCCCATTCGTTCGTGGTGAAGTGCTCGAGGGCCATCATGGCTATGTAGATTTTTTTTTGAATTTTCAATAGCCTGAGAAATTGAGGGTTAAAATTGTAGATCGCGCAATTTAAATTTAACTTACATTGGCTTCCTTCCGCTGAGTTTGAGCAAGAGGTCGACGAAAACCGCGGGGATGAGGTGCACGAGGATGAACATGAGGTAAAAGTGGATTCTGTTCATCGCGATGTCGCCGTCGGGGTGCCACAAGCCGTTGCTTATTGGCACTTCCTTCTGGAGTTCTTTTCCTATGTTCACGGCGTCCTGCATGGTGAAGAAATTCATTTTGTAACTGCTACAGTTGTAGAACGCTACATCCAATTTTTCATTCCTGGAAGTTTGATCGATAACAAGGAAAGGTTAATGGAGAGTCGACTTACACTGTGCACCCTTTTTTCCACGTTGCCGTGATTATGAACTTGGCAGCCACATCTGCCGGCATGTAATCGGACACGTTGTGGCGCTTTGTATAAATTGTTCGGGTGATTCCTTTTCCGCCAGCCACCGTCAATCCCACGGGGCCGTTGAAGTTGTCGATCCAACCTGGCATAGGTTCGGCCAGCGTTGAAATTACGATGGACGGTCTGAAGATCACCGCGGGGATTTTGCCGTTGCACTTGTCGAACACGACGTGCTCGGCCAGGGATTTGGTGAAGACGTAGGTGTTCGGAAAAGGGTTGTATTTTTGCGTAAAGATCTGCAAAACGTGGTCGTCGAAATTTTCGGCGATTTTGATCGAATCTTGCCAATCGGCGTGCGGTGGATATAGCTCCTCCTTGATCACCTTCTGGTCGATGTTGCAGTAAGTCGTCGAAATGTGAACCAAAACGGGGGTCATTTTCATCTCCAGGGCCAAATCGCAGAGCTCCCTGGTCCCTCTGGCGTTCATCAGAATCGCCTCTTTTAGCGAAATGTCGAACCGCACCGTCGCTGCCACGTGGAAAACTAGCGAAACGTTCTCGATTAAGAGATTCCTGTCACTTTCCGACAACCCTGAAATTGAAATTTAAGAAAAATTTTATCACGGTTGGGACTCACCCAAATTTAACTGGCAAATGTCGCCGTTGATCGGAATTAGTTTTTTGAGCGCATTCGGGTGTTCCTCTTTCAAACGGTCGAATAACTAAAATTTAATTTTGAAATTAAATTGCGAGGGGTTGGCAACGTACCGGAATTTCCGCCAGCGCTTGTATCCTCTCTTTTGGGGTTTTTCCTTTTTTTGGTCGCATTAAGAGGTACATCGTCGATATGTCGGGACATGATCTCAACAGTTTTTCGATGAGGACTTTACCAAGAAAACCGGAGCCTCCGGTAATAAAAATGCTCTGTTTTCCGAAAAATTCCGGAATGCGTTCCGTCACTTCGAACACCGACATTGCAATTGGGTCATTTTTTCTACGAAAATCGTAAGGACGAGTGATTAAAAAGTTGTTGGTTGACTTTTGGACTCAATTGTATGGAAAACTATAAATTTCACTAGTTAAATTTCACTTAGGTTAAATGTCAAACATTATTTTGTGACGACACCGAGTGACTCTTGGACAACCAACAATTTTACCATATCGAATTACGACGCAAAAATACATTCGGCAAAGGCTTATGCATATGTACGATGACAAGGGAAGAACGGGATAGGTCAATTTTTTCTATTTTTGACTAAAGCGTTATTTATATAGAAGAGTCACTAAATTAAGTGGTGTTTTCTAAACTTACCGCAGATGTGAGTAAAGCGGGCTACTCACCTTACGGTATATCTCTCCGGTTTACCCTCAAGGTCTGTCGAATACGGTCTACTGGATACAGAAGCGCATCCACACGATTACGGTTTTTTTGTCAGTTCTGTGTAAAAGCGATTGCGTCAACACACGATGCTTTAGCGGTAGTAGCATTATTATTGTCTATGAAAAGGCGCCCTACACGCAAAGCAAAACGTAAACAGTGGTGTAAAGATTGGTTAAAGGAAAGAGAGCGGTATTCGCATGTAAATTTGATGCAGCGATTAAGATTTGCGCCGAAAGATTGGCACAATTACATGCGAATGGACGAAGAAACGTACCTACACCTCCTATTATTAGTTACTCCACTAATTAAGAAGCAGGATACTATAATGTGGAAACGACCCTAGCAATTTAAATAGTTAACCGCCATTCGATTTTTTTCAAAGGCCATTGAATACCACTTTCAGAAAAGTGAAATCTCGGTGATAATTGCACACAAACGTCATATGACGTTTGTCATCCAATAATATTTGTTGAATTTCGGAAAATAAACCAATCGTTATCTGATTACGTGGTAAATGTCATCTCAATTCTGACAGTAGCTACTGGTGAATTATCGATTTTGTGTTATCGATTTCGTGTTATCGATTTACAGGTTGTCACTTTGACAGCTTTTTCTAAAACGCTTCAAACTGTCGCCAAATATATTTTCCCGAGCTCTTGGTCTTTTGAGGAATGGCATCTTCGTTTATCAACCAGTTCAGACATTACAAGTTGTATTTTGCTTGCTAAAACAACCGCGCACTCATTTTATGGATGTGCTTCGTTGAAACGTCAAATTTTTTTCTTGTCACCAGCTAACTTTGTTATTTTCTTGTGCAATTATCTTCAAAATGCATCTCCGGCATTCCATGTCCTCAGATAATTTTGCTTAGATTAATCTTTCGTGCATGTTAAGAAGAAAACCGCACTCGTGCTACGCACTCGTACAGTTTTCATACCTAACACGCATTCAAGATTAACCTAAGCAAAATTATCGATAACATGGAATGCACTCGTTGTATTACTAATGATTATTTTATTCTACTAACATTGTGCTATTTCAAAAATGAACACGGTATTATACCGATAATTGCACACAAACGTCATATGACGTTTGTCATCCAATAATATTTGTTGGATTTCGAAAAACAAACCAATCGTTATCTGATTAGGCGGTAAGTGTCGCCTCAATTCTGACAGTAGCTACTGGTGTGTTATCGATTTTGTGTTATCGATTTACAGGTTGTCATTTTGACAGTTTTTTTCTATTTTGTCAAAACTAAAGTTGCACAAAAGAGCCATACCTTGTTAAAGCATTGATATAAATGATGAAATAACTAATATGGTGCCAGGCAAGTGATCCTATGAACAGCAGCCTTATTACTCACCTCATCTACTACAATGAGGCAAGGAAATGTAAATCTTCACTAACATTATTATTCTTATTTTTCTTTACAATAATAATTATTAATATTACAATTGTAATAATTTATGATTTGCCCATTTTCTCTGTTGAGATCATGCGATTCTCGTTTTCCTATCGATTCTCTTGCTTGTTGAACTGAGGGTACTGGCGCTGTAGAAGTACTTGGTGTCGATCTTGTATCACCTCTCAAGTGCTGAATTAAAATGCTATGATGTTGTTCATCTAGTTGAAGATAAGGCCTTATTGATGCTGTGCTTGAGTGTCCTGTAATTTTGATTAATTGTTCTTCGCCTAAACCAGATTTTGCCAACTGGGTAACTGTTGATGATCGTAACGAGTGGTTGGTTATTTTTTTCTTTTTGGAATCAATGCCGATTTTTTCAGAATCCAGTTTAACCCATTTTGAAATTTCATTTCTTCCCACTGGGACATTTTTGAACCAGCCTGACGAATTATGTAGTTTCCAATTGGGATTTGGTGTTAAAAGTAGTCTCTCAGTTGTGATTTTCTTTGTTCGTTTTTCCAAAATTTTTTTAAATAGCCTGTAAATTTAATATCTAATAGAAGGGAAGCATGCTAGATACTGAGATTTACCTCACAGGACACAAATCAAGATCCATGTTAGTTGTTAACCATTTACTGCCGGTCAAACATTGTTCGCCCCCTTGCGCAGTCTTGCTGAATATGGGATTATACTCCACACGCCCTGTTAGCGCTCCTTTGTTATCACTTTCTTCCATGAAGTATTTAGTAGATGTTCTAGCTCCTTCTCCTCCCCTCCATGCAAGCTCGTAGGCTGCTAAATAAAAAAACTTCTTTTGAAGTCCAATTGGGGTATCTTCATCTAGGGATTGAATTATTTCGGAATATTCTTCATGGCTCAAGGGTGCCGAACTTAATTTTCTTTTTTCCGGAATTAGCTGGAGCGGCTTTCTTTTCGCGTTTTTGGCACCGCGTGCTAATTTGAACAGCAGATCGCTAAATGGATCAAACTTTATGGAAAATGTTTTAAAATATAATTCTTGTAGTTGCTTGGCGGTTACATTCCATATGGTTTTAACTACACTTTCCTTATATTCGGTTCCATTCTGTTTTCTCATGTTAAAGGCATAATCTTTTAATATATTGGATAGTTCTTCGATTGACCTAGTTTCATCAAGTTTGTAACTCCGCGCACTACAAAACTCTTCAAACTGTCGCCAAATATATTCTCTCGACCTCCTGGTATTGTGAGGAATGGCATCTTCGGTTTTAAGTTGTATTTCGCTTACCGAAACAGCACCAAATCGCGCACTCATTTTATGAATGTTTTTCATTGAAACATCAAATTGTTTTCTCGTCACCAAGAAAACGAAAACCAGCTAATTTTGTAAATGGAAAATTTTATTATTTTGTTCAATTATCTTCAAAATGCATCTCGGGCATTCCATGTCCTCAGATAATTTTGCTTAGATTAATCTTTCATGCATGTTAAGAAGAAAACCGCACTCGTGCTACGCACTCGTGCAGTTTTCATACCTAACGCATTCAAGATTAACCTAAACAAAATTATCGATAACATGGAATGCACTCGTTGTATTACTAATGATAATTGCACACAAACGTCATATGACGTTTGTCATCCAATAATATTTGTTGAATTTCGGAAAACAAACCAATACGTTATCTGATTAGGCGGTAAGTGTCATCTCAATTCTGGTGTGTTATCGATTTTGTGTTATCCATTTACAGGTTGTCATTTTGACAGCTTTTTCTAAAACGCTTCAAACTGTCGCCAAATATATTTTCCCGAGCTCTTGGTCTTCTGAGGAATGGCATCTTCGTTTATTAACCAGTTCAGACATTACAAGTTGTATTTTGATTGCTACAACAGAACCAAACCGCGCACTCAATTTATGGATATGCTTCGTGGAAACGTCAAATTTTTTTCTTGTCACCAAGAAAACGAAAACGAGCTAACTTTGTAAATGAACAATTCTGTTATTTTCTTGTGCAATTATCTTCAAAATGCATCTCGGGCGTTCCATGTCCTCAGACAATTTTGCTTAGATTAATCTTTCATGCATGTTAAGAAGAAAACCGCACTCGTGCTACGCACTCGTGCAGTTTCCATACCTAACACGCATTCAAGATTAACTTAAGCAAAATTATCGATAACATGGAATGCACTCGTTGTATTACTAATGATAATTCTGATATAACTTCGTGTTGGTCGAAATAGTTCAATTACTTACTATTTAGCCAAGAACTTATTTACATAGGTACCTATTTTAATTTTTCTTATTGTTAGTTCTTCATTCGTAAAATAATAAAATCGAATACAATTCAAATTTTGATAATTTTTGAAGTGAAAACTTCTTTAGGCGCGTTAGACGATTTTTGGATGGGGTAAATCTTACGAGTTCGCGTCACCTAGTTACGTCACCTAGTGACGTCACCTCGTTACCGCGTCACCTCGTTACCGTGTCACGGAGCCACTAATTTGATTAATTTATCGACAGATTAATCTTCAAAAACAATTGTAAAGCATGTTTCTAAATGTCAGAATTTCCATAATTCGCAAATTGCAGGCCCATCAACACGAAATGTGCCATATGTTCCACCAACTCATACTGGGGGCCTATCAACACGGAATGAACCATACATTCCAGAGTCACATTCCGATTATGATGACGAAATTCACAATGATATTCCTTCACAAGTTCAAATTAATTATGTTCCACAATATTACATGAGCCAATAATAACAAACTATAAACTAAATACTCAAAATTTTCCTTATCAAAATATTATTGCACTGTTATTTCATAGTTTTAAATCTTCACTTCTGTCGGCAGTCACCAATAACTGCCAATTTTTTAAAATTAATTACATTAAATTCAATCGTACAAATTTAACAATAAAAGCACTTCAGCTGCGTGTCGTATTTTTAATACATTCAACTAGTTATTATTATTTAACCAACAAATTCAATTCAGTGAAGGTACGGCAACGTATTGTTTATATAGATTATTTAACTTTGCAGATTTGCGTTGTTGAGACCCATTCAGGATTTTTTGTCTGTGTTGTAAAAATGCCGCTTTTGAAAAAACGAAATTTCGGTGACAATTGATGAACGAGAAATTTAGGGTTTACTGGAGAAAGTGATTTCGGTCCCTCATAAAATGTTAAAAGGAAAGAATTAAAGATCATTCACCATGACGTGTTTTTTAAGGGTTAATTTATTGCAGGATGACTTTCGGAAAAACTAAATCTCGATGACACAACGTCAATTGTCAATGATAAACAACTCTTTTAGAGGAAACTCGAGAAAGCGACTTTCAATTTCTGTGAAGGACTCATTTATTGTGACTCGAAAAAACAAAATCTCAATGATAATAGTGTTGTTAAAATACACAAACAATTTAAACAGAAAGTAGCTTTGACCCTTCATAAAATGTTGAAGAAAAGAATATTTTTCAGTTTTCAATTTATTAAAGAAACGAGACGTGCGGTGCGAGAGACGTTGTCTCTGCGGCAAATTTAAAAAAAACTGAGACCACCGGATTGCTTTCCTATACACGGTCCGATATACCTGTACGATTTTTTTTATCGAATGAAAATATCTATTTGCTCAGGCGGCCTGTGCAGGCGGCCGGAGCGTCTGCATTTTATCGTCCGCACGTTCCGGTATACCTGCATAGGCGCACCGGAGAGACAGACCGGAGAGATATACCGTAAGGTGTGTAGCCCGCTTAAGATACATAAAAATCGTTGCAAAAAAATAGTGTTCCTGGGCAAGAAGCGTGTTAAATGTGGGTGACGATATAAAAATGGCTGTACTGAAAAATGTATCTAAACTGACTTATCCCATTTTTGCCTTGTATTCTTCATATGTAAGTACGTGTACCACCGGTGCCAGGACTTACAAGAAACTGCGCTTCAGGCGAAAGAGCAACCTCTCTGGCTGTAGTATAAATACAAATTTTCAGTTATCCGCAGGGAGTCCGTCCTCGTCTCTAAACGGCATCAGTCGATTTCATAAACGTTCATTTGTACAGAATTATTTTGTAAACACTTATTTAGTCAATTCTTGAATTACAGTCGAACTCTATAGTGACCTCCTCTATAATGATTTTTTCTCTATAGTGATGTTTTTGTCAGGAACGTGCATTTTTGCTCGTTTTGCATATAAAAATACCTTTCTACTATGATGTTAAGCCTCTATATAGTGATTATTCTTTAAGAAAGGTTTACCAAAATTTTTGGGGAACGGAAATTTCGGCAATAGAACATCTGTTTTTTCCCAAAATTCCGGCTACCTGAAAAATCCTTAGAAGAATTTCTTGCAAATTCCTTTCTTATGGGAATTTCCATTAAACCTTGGACAGATTTTTTCAACAATAAGTACATGTAATGTAAGTATTCAATTACATATGATGAACAACTGTATTTTTTAGTAATAGCTGTGTATTTCTAAATAAATAAATATTTTTTCAAACAGTAAATCTTATTTTTTTATTTCATTTTGAATATCGATTGGTTTTTAAAGTGACTGCCAAAACTGTAAAATTATACGTGAATTCTATATAGTGAATTTCTCTATAGTGATGTTTTTTCATGGCTTTTCGAACATCACTATAGAGGAGTTTGACTGTATTTTTCAGACATGGAAATTATAATTTATAGTACTTACGCTTTCATTTTTTATTTTCTTTTTTCTCACTCATGTTGTAATTTTTTACAATTGACGAGCCATCGGAAAAAGGGCCCATAGCCATAACCTTTTACATTTGCTATGGGCCCTTTTCCCGGATGACCCCTTAATTTAAAAAAAAAATTCAACAACCATTTATTCCCACAAGACTGTTTTGTCACACACATTAAAAGGAAAATAAAAAAGGAGGTACTTTAAACACAAACTTTATTTTATTAATCATTAGATGTGTTTCGTTAGCCATCATCAGTAAAATACCTAATTTATTATACGCGTTATTTGCTTATATATGTGCACAATCTGGTGGGGTCAAAGAATGCTGATTTCATTTGTATGTAATACTCACTTTGTTAATAATTTAAATAGGACATCATTGTTGGTGTAAATTTGTTCATTTCCTTTTTCTTGTATTTATAAATGTACATGTTTTCAGCTACATTCAATTCTGTTCCTTTACTTAAAATTGTATTGTTCCACCTTTATGTCCTGTATTATTTAAATGTTTTGTATAATGGAAAGTTTAATTCCTCGGATTATTATGTTCTCTGAATCTTGTGTAAAAATTCCTATCCGTTTGTCAAATATATCACCACAATTTAATGTATGAACTCCATTACAACACTGTATATATCTTTTTCTCAATGTTAGTACATAGCGTTTTTTCGATGCTTTTACCTACTTGGTGTTTTTGTCTTTGGACATTTTTGCCATTTTGTAACATTCTGGTCCTATTTAATTTTATTAATTTTTCGTTTTTGTTTTGTAAGTTATCATGTGATTGATTTTTCTTACTTCTGTTGTACTTGAACTTATTTATAAGGTTATAAACTATGTTAATTTCATATCCATTATTTATGCTTTATTGTATCTAATTATATATTGAAATTGGATTTTGTCATAGGAATTGTATAAAGTCTGTGCATTAAATATCGAAATGCAGCTATTTTGATAAATTTTAGATCCGCCCAGCCTCATGGCAACACTTGATATTGACCGAATATTAGTAATGTTGCATTTCCATTAGTTATAAATTTGTAACTTAATGAAAATTTTGTATCTTAATGGGTATCGTTAAGGTACAAGTAATAAATGTCTAATAAATTGATTAAGATCGCTCCACCCGAAAGATTGTGGAAAAATGCAATTAGGTTTTATTGCTTTAGCGTACGCCTAAATACAGGCAACGCCTCAGACTTTTTTTAACCCAGATATCACCATAATTACCGTAAAGTTCAGTGGATAATTATAGGTCTATGTGTAACAATGAAAACGGCTTTCGAGCGGTTGCATTCCAATATACCTGTTCAACAGATGCGAAATTTTTCTTTCTTCAATAAATTTAGAGCGATATTTTGTAAAGTAAAATCATAATGTGCGAGAAGAATTCGTTAAATTTAACAATTTTATTTACTTGGCAAACAAGTTTTGTCATTAACAAAATTAGTTTCCTAATTTTCAATTGATAAGTAGGCATGAAAAATGTAAATTTTTAGAAAGAAACGGGTCCAAAAATCTTATAAAAACGAATTTAATTAAAACTTTCGCTCACACTTTGGTATTACAGGCTTGCGACTGTCACAATAGGTATATAAAGAATCTACATACACACTGTGACGTGTTTAAAAGTATTTTAAGGGCAAAAAGCAGCCACCCTGAAGCCTACAAAATCCACAGTAATCGAACATTTCATGATGCCTTTAAGGTCATACCGTTAATGGACGACGAAACAATATTATTCTCTCTCTTAGTCCATTTTAACCCTTCTTCTTATTAAGTGTCCATAATGAAAGTGGTCCAAGACCAAAAAAAAGAAAAAACAGTTATTTCACATCACATTACATAGTCTGTGATGTGAAATAACACTGATAAACTTTTTTGACTTGGAACACTTTCCTAATATGAACATCTATATAAACCTTAACCAATCTTTTTTTAAAAATAGTTGGGGTATTTAAGTAAGCGATAAACGCACAGATAAAATTACCAGAAAACAAATTATAGGTAAAATTATCAGAACAGTGAAAAAATGCACCACAAAATTTGTGAAAATTTTCAACAAATTTGTTTCAATTATTAAAAGCAACGTTGTTTAATATTTACTTAACATTATTTTATTTTTCTCTTTAAATTGTTTAATTAATAAATTTAGTAGTGTTAAATGTAAAATTAGTGACTATTGTATGCCACCACCGTTTATATTTCTTTTCCCTTAAAAATGTAAATCTAACTCCACAATTATTTTACTTTAATATTGAATTAAGTTCGAGTCTTATACGAACGCCATTCTTTGCTCTCAAAAGAAACGTCACAGGATTAAATTCCAGTGCATCGTCCAAACCATCGCCTTTTACCAACTCGTATTCAGATAAAATTGTGATTAGGCTCAATTTAATACTAATCTTTGCAAATCTTGAACCTACAAATAAAAGCAAAGAAATTAATAGGTAGAGGCATTACAAAATGTCGTGGACCGCTTGAAATGTTGGAGAAAAAAGCAACAAAATGTTTGAGACAAAATAAGATTTTGAAATTACCAAGACAATTTCGAGGACCGCCCCCAAAGGGCAAATAAGTAAACGGTGGTATCAAATCGACATTTTCTTCCGAAAATCTTTCAGGGTCGAATTTTTCAGGTTCGGGGTAGTATTCTGGATCGTTCTGTAAAGCCAGCAGTGGAATAATAACCGAAATACCTTTCTCGATGATTACATCAGAACCAGGGATGGAATAATCTCTTGTGCATACTCTGTCTAAGAATGGCAGTGTTGGATATTTTCGTAAAGTTTCTGAAAAGTATTATAAATGAGTCAAAATCGTTTGACAGTAAAAAAAATTACCTGACACAACCATGTGCATATATTTCATAGATTGAATGTTGTCAAAAGTAATTGAACCTTTTTCAGAAAAATGTGGTTTAATTTCTTCCCTCAGCCGCTTTTGAACGTTCTGATTTATAGTCAGTTCATAGAGGGCGTAGGAAATTGTGTTGCTGGATGATTCCAGACCTGCGGCAAAAAATTCGGCCGCATGTCCGACAGCTCTAGGTACTTCTGAAATTTATGTATTCCAATCTGATACAGAAACAAAAATGTTGCAGCATTACCAAATTTAATTCCATCCAACAGATCACCGGAATTTTTTGCTTTAATCATTAAGTCGATTAGATCGTTTCTCGTGTAATTATTTCTTTCGCGCTCTTCAATGGTTGTGGAAAATAAATCTTACGAACACCAAAATGAATAAAATTAAAATATAGAAAACAAAAAAATACCTGTTAAGAACGTGGCCGTTTCCTTATCGAAGAACGGCATTTTGAACAATTTAACCAATTGCGGAAAGAAAAAATAACAGATTTGTTGGATTGCGATTCGATATTCTTGCCCGAATACTTTCGTGGCCACTTTTTGAAACACCCCTTCTTCGTTTTCGAAACAGCGCCCGTTAATTCCGAAAGCACACGTCGAAATCACGTTGGTGGTGAATTTTCCAGAAACTTCCTTTACTTCAATCTCACCTTCAGTTTTCTTCAGATACTTTCTTAAATCATCGGCAACTTCTCGCATGAGTCCAAACATGTTCTTTAATTTGAAGCTTGTGAAAAGGGCAGAGAATTTTTGTCTGGACACTTTCCATTCCTGATTCTTCATGCTGAATAAAAAATACGGTTGCAAGGAGTCGTATTCTTTATAGACGGGCATGGTTCTGTTTTGGAAGTGGTTGAAATCGTTGATTAGAATGGATTTTATCACTTCGGGAGATTTGATTACTATGTGTGGGTTGTTGAATATGTATATTCCAAAAACTGGGGTCGCTATATTGTCGTAGAAGGTTTTTATGTTTACGCTGAACTGTTTCTTGAAAAGGCAAACATCCAAAATATTTCCAACGAAAGGTACAGGTTTTACAAACGGAACATTTCTGTTTTTCCAGTATTGGTGATATTTAACCGACCGACGATAATATATAAAAAGTAAAACTAACTGTGAGATAATTATAACGAAAAGTGAGATTAATATCATCTGAAATCAAAAGCAAATTGTTAGTAGTAAGTAACCGAATTCGTAATTATAAAAAACATCTTAAATTAAAATAAATTAGGAACTTATTATCTGTATACTTACTTTTGCAACAACGCTAACAAAACTAAGCTTATTGACTCTGTTCTAATAAAATATATATAGTGGACCCTGTGATGTCGATAATGAAAATAAAAACAAGAACCTCTAATCACAAAAAAATTTTATATAAAATAATATAAAATTACTCACATAGACACGTTTCGGTGGCTATGCCACCATCTTCAGTACCTCTACTCTAGTAGATGTAGTGAGCAGATGTACTGAAGATGGTGGCATAGCC
This sequence comes from Dascillus cervinus, assembly GCA_949768715.1. Classification (NCBI taxonomy): domain Eukaryota; kingdom Metazoa; phylum Arthropoda; class Insecta; order Coleoptera; family Dascillidae; genus Dascillus; species Dascillus cervinus. The sequence continues at coordinate 11,766,113 of OX458322.1, read as the reverse complement.
ACCGAAACGCATCTATGTGAGTAATTTTATATTATTTTATATAAAATTTTTTTGTTATTAAAGGTTCTTGTTTTTATTTTCTATTCTAATATTTTAATCACGTCATTTTAATTACATTAAATTAATTTTAATTAAATCATTCAATGCGTAAATACAAGAAAAAAATATCAGTAATTACAGTGAAACCTCCGTAAGTCGAATCTCGAAAGGATCGTAAAAAGATCGAATTAGGGAAACTTCGAAATACAAAGATAGCAGCAAAACATCACTGTATTATTTAAAGAACAACGTAAGCTTACAAAACGTGTTACTCAATCAAATTGAGGATTTTTAAAAAATTAAATCAATCAAATTTATTTTTAGTAAAAAACACTTTACTGACAAAACTTACGTCGAAATGAAATTTTAATAGTAGCTAACAATTCATATTAAACACATTTTTAAAAATTGAATAATTTTTATCTGGGGGTTTTATCAGATTTTATCAAATTTTGTCATTTATTAGGTTCGAAGCGATTTTTCGAAAGCAATTCGTTTTTAATCTGTGAATATTGAGTAGTGTATGAAACGCAGAGTGATGCCAGTTTTTTGATTCATTAAAACCGGGCCGCGATTTAATTCAAGTTTGTCGGGGTGTTTTTCAGATCTCTCCACGTTGAATTCGGATAAAATAGTATATTATGCAACAAGCACAAAATGATGCTCATTTTGTACGAGTATGAATTGCAATTCATACGAGTGTAAAATTGCCATTTTGTGCGCGTTGCATACTGCACTTTTTCTACGATAACCTCTGCTAACGCGTTTAACATACTTTGCGTTGATACATTTTCTTAGACGTTTCCGGTAACAAATTTAATGTTGTGAACTTTGCAACTTCAGTTATGTTTGGAGGTGTTAATTCCAAGTCATTATCACTATCACTTTCCATATTAATTGTAAGAGTTATCGAAAATAACTACGAAATTATTATCTGCAACGTACAAAAATGTTGACAGAAGCAAACTGATGACATTCGATTTTCTAGGCCGCCTTAATATTTGTGACCAAAAACAGTGAACCGAACACGAAATATTTCATTTCGCATTTGTTGCCTAGCAACCGATGCGAAATGAAATTCTGTACAAAATGTAGTTGTTTATGATTGAATTTACGCTCGTGAAATAACATATTTCGATGTTGTCGTAGAAAAAATTATTATTAATACAACCTTATGGTATTTGTATGCTTTTTTATTTAAAATACTTCATATGATAATTAAAAAACGTAATTGACCCTGTTTTACGTTTGATTCGCTTAACGATTTTGTTTGGCATGCATTATTCGCGTAAACCGGGGTATTACTGTAATTGTGTTTTAGTAAGACAACTTTCAATTTTCTTGTCTTCTAACGGAAGCAACTAAGTTTTGTTGGGAACCGGTTTAATTTGATGTTAGCATTAACGATTGACGATTGAAGGTAAACGAAAATAACATTTACTTTTAGTATTTGCTAAAACAATCAAGCGTCAATTTTTATAAAATATTAGCATCCTGGAATTCAACTAATTTATTTGCGACGCGTTCGTTATTATAAGTAATATTTCAGCAACCCTTACCCCACTGAAACGCCGAATTTTAGTGTTAAAGATCACAATAATAACAGTCAAATAAATTAAATTAGGTTTCTGTTGGGAATAATCATATTTAAAATTCTGCACATTATCTACTTAGCACATAAATGTCAATGAAGTGGCCTCATAAACGATGTGTACGATTTTTTTAGTTTTATCTGGTTTTTTAAACGGTGTCATGAACTTATTCTGGTGATATAAAACGTTCAAAGTTATCTGAATTTAACAATGAAATAAAAATTATTCTATTTCTAGTTTTAATTAAGTTAAAGATACAATTTTTTCTACAATAATATAAATCGAATATCATGATGCGCATATATTTGGCGCCGATTGTTAAGCTTAACCTCAAAAATCGAACTGGTCCATAAATTTAAGTATTTTAAATTTTCCACTTAACGGTTTTGGATCTTTTCGCCAGCTAACCATCGGCACAATGAGATTTAAATGGAAAACGGCATCACTCGTTTTAGCCACATTTTTAAGATTTGAAGACAAGGTCGCTATTGCATTTTATAAGAGTGATCGGCCCGAATTCTTCTATCCGGTTCTTTTTTTGATGGTGTCTCGATTAAGCTAGTTATTAATTAAAATGTAAAAAAAATTCGAAACTGGCATCCCTCATAAAGCCTTCAAATATTTAAAATTTTGGTTTCAAATTTATATGAACTTATTGCTGACACTTAAACGTTGATTTTCTTCAAATATTATGGTTTGCTCATAATTTAGTTAGAATCGAGGGTAAAGTGTCAACAAGATATATTGCTCCAACAAAGGCACTGAGTGGCCTTTGTTAGGGCCTTATTGATTGCCATAAAGTTTACCTTAAACGAGTGCAGTGGAAAAAATATATTTTTGAGATCTTTTGCAAACGATTTTAGTTTCGATAATTTACTTATTGTGTTGTCACGAATTTATTGATAACATAAAAATCTTATTTTATCGAAAATAATAATTGAAATAAAATATAATTTTATATAAATAATTGTACTCAAATTAATAATAATGCACGTCAATGATTAAATGACTAGGTATTCCATAATAATTGAAAGGGTTAGAATAAAAAGGGTACAAGTAAAATTTACATTTACACCTCACTTTTAACAAAACGTACTTATCCCATAATTTAAAAAAATGCATTTATACTTTTTTTTATTCTGACCCCTTCAATTCATGCATTCAATGATTCACAAGAAAGGTTTGTTTGATAGTAAATTTCTTTAACTATGCATCTATTTACAAAATTTACTGACATAGAGACAGAGATGAAGGTAAAATTTTATTTCTTCGTGTGAAATAGCCAAGCTGTAAAAATTCCGTTTTAATTTCAGGTACTGTTTGATTTTGCTGAAGTCGAAATTTGTTCTCGCGATTATTCACAGGTTGCATGTAGTCTAGATAATATATTGCTTGATTATTTTTCGATCAAAATATCTTATATTTGGAATAAATTAAAATGTATTAATTATAAGCTTACAGTTTTTAATTCATTTGTATCTGTTAGAAACCAGATCTTTTGTAAATAATTGTAGTTTCGATAAATTACTTATTGTGTTATCACGAATTGATATAAAACTAAAATACAAATTTTATTTTATTGAAATACTACGAGTAAATTAATAAGTATGTACAATACTAATAACATTAATTGTATAACTTCACAGGCAATATTTTTTTTGGTATAAACTACAAAATAAAATATGTCTCTTCGCGTAATGTTCAACTGGCCTTGCACTTGATACATGTAATCGTGGTTATGCTTCAATTTAATTTTACCATCCTTCAACAGAAAACACAATTTGATTAATTTTTTTTCGATTGCTTCTACTACCGTACAATCTTTCGCGGAAAAGGGACATTTGACTTCGATTATCGCATTATTTCCGATAAGGCCGTCCGGAGAAGCTACTAAAAACTTTTTTTGACTATCGATAAATAACCCACATTTTTCTGCTGTCCGTTAAGGGGTTAATCTTTTATTCGTTGTGTTTTAATTTAGTAATTATTAAAGTAGTAGTAAATAAATTCCTTTCTAATAACAAAAGATTCTAAAACCAAGTGTTCACGGATGTCAACAGTATTTTTACGAAGAAGTAGTAAAATTTTATGAAGTTCGTTTTTGTAAATTCTAGGCAAAGAATTTTAGCTGACAAAGGACGGATGTAGGTACCTAAATAAAATATGCAAATATATAAATATCGGAATCTCTGTCCAACTTCTAGAATTTTGCTCGTTCACGAATATTCCTCAAAAATCGGCAAAAACTTATAAACATTATGAAACTGGAACAATGAGTTGCATAAAACAATTAGTAAAGCAGGTAAAGGGAGATATTGGTTAGCGCTGGAATCAAAAAATATTGTAGCGATGGGGTAAAATATATTTTTGCAGTAGTTATTTTTGTGACAGTAGTTAAATAACCAACATGTGTGCTAATAATATTGTTGAGATTATTAATCGCCGATTAATGGTTACAATTTTTTTCCATGACAAAAACTCCAAATTTAAATTAATCAGGGGTACCGCGAATTTTAATTCAATAGATAGATAAACTTTATTAATAACAAAAGCATTTAAAAACTCCTTTACTAAATAAATAAAATTGTTAAATGAAATGTTTGAAACGCTATCCATCGACCTCTTCCAACTTTAAAATACAAAATATATCCATCAAGTAAACAGAGGTAAAATAGATACATTGGAATATTAACACTCAAAAGTCGTTTTCATTGTTACACATTGAGCTATTGTGAAGGTAATAATGAGTGCTAAGTCGATCGTAAAAAAGTTTTAGGTGTGCCTTTAAGGTTTACGCTAAATTATTGGAGGGAACCGAACGCTGGCAAAAACTCGACCCTTAAAGTGACCCTTAAACGTTAGAAACGTTTTTACAAAGTATTTGTAATATGTTGTTTATGCTTTCTGAGACTGGAAAATTAAGCTTTATTGACAATTCTATAATAGACTGTATAACTTAATCAAAGAAAAACAATGAAATGTGAAACATTTAATTTTCTTTTCAATAATTCCCAAGTCCAAAAATTTAACTGAAGTTAGTAACAGTTTTGTAAGCCATAATAGGCATAAAGTAAATATAACAATAAAATGCTTTAATATCAAAAAATAATTAACTTAAAGTTCACACAGGATTAGCTTTCAGCCTTATGTAAATGCCGTTTTTTGGTCCCAATAAAAAAGCCGCCGGATTCAATTTCATCGATTCCTTCGTATCTTCACATTTTTCCAATTCATATTCAGATAGAATAGTAACCAAACACAATTTGCCACTAGTCAATGCAAATCTTGATCCTGCGAAAATAAAATTCAGAAATTATAAGAATTCCTAAACTTTACAAATTACCAGGACAATTTCGAGGACCTTCGCCAAATGGCATATAAGTAAACGGTGGTATCGAACCGACATTGTTCTCCGAAAATCTTTCAGGGTCGTATTTTTCAGGTTTAGGAAAATACTCCGGATCATAATGTAAAGCCATCACCGGAATAATAACCGGCGTGCCTTTTTCAATAACAACCTCACTGCCGGGTATGGAATAATCTTCCGAGCACACTCTGTCTAAAAACGGCAGTATTGGATATTTTCGTAAAGATTCTGAAATGTATACAGAGTGAGCAAAAATCGTTTGAAGGTATAACAACTAACCTGACATAACCATATGGAGGTATTTCATTGTTTGAATGTTTTCGAAAGTAAACGAGCCTTTTTCGGAAAGATGTGATTTTATTTCTTGCCTCAGTCGCTTTTGAACGTCCTGATTCATGGTCAGTTCGTAGAGGGTGAAGGAAATTGTGCCGCTGGATGATTCGAGACCTGCGGAAAAAAATTCGGCCGCATGTCCGACAGCCCTAGGTACTTCTGAAATTTATGTCTTCCAATCTGATATAGAAAGAAAAATGTTGCAACGTTACCAAATTTAATTCCATCCAACAGATCACCGGAATTTTTTGCTTTAATCATTAAGTCGATTAGATCGTTTCTGGTGTAATCATTTCTTTCGCGCTCTTCAATGGTTTTGGAAAATACATCTTACAAACACCAAAATGAATAAAATTAAAATATAGTAAAAAAAATACCTGTTAAGAACGTGGCCGTTTCCTTATCAATGAAACGAATTTTGAAAAGCTCCACCAATTTCGGAAAGAAAAAATAACAGCTTTGTTTAATCGCAATTAGAAGTTCCTGGCCGAAAACCTTCCTGGCCACTTTTCGAAACTCCCCTTCTTCGTTTTCGAAACAGCGCGAATTAATTCCGAAAGCACAGGTCGCAATCACATCGGTGGTGTATTTCCCGCAAACTTCCTTTGCTTCGATGATCTCATTTTCACTTTCAGTTTTCTTCAGATAATTTCTTAAATCGTCGGCCACTTCTTGCATGAGTCGGAACATGTTCTTCAATTTAAAATTTGTGAAAAACGCAGTGAATTTTAGCCTCGAAGCTTTCCATTCCAGACTTTTCATGGGAAATAAGTAATATCGGTGCAAGGGATCGTATTCCTTGTAGGAGCGCATGGTTCGATTTTGGAAGTTGTTAAAGTCGCTTATTAGGATGGTTTTTATTAGCTCGGGGGATTTGATTACGAGGCGTGGAGTGTTGAACACGTACATTCCAAAAAAGGGGGTTGTTGCTTTTTCGTAGAGACTTCTTATGGTTTCGCCCAATTGGTTCTTTAGTAGACAAACATCCAAAATGTTTCCAACAAAAGGTAGAGGCCTTACAAATGTAACATTCCTTTTCTTCCAGTATTCGTGACATTTAATCGAACGACGATATAATACAAAAAGGAAAATTAATTGTAAGATAATTGCAAAATAAATTACAGTTAAAATCATCTGGAATAAAAGGAAATTATTCTTTTGTAACCGAATTCACAATAAAACTTAATTTTGTAATTAATAGGTTTTTATCTGTTTACTTACTTTTGACACTATGTGAATTAAATTAAGGCTGTGGACTATTTATTAACTTTTAAATTATTTACATATTTATGGAAAAGCAAAAAATTTTTAGTTTTTATTGATTTCATGTGTAGAGTCAATAATAAACTGTTGGTATTATAATGTTAACCAATGAAATGATTAAATTATAATTACCATCTCACTTAATAGAGCGTAACTAATGAGGTCAAACATCAAACAACGTGATAAAATGTGACACTAATATTTTATGTCCATTTAAGTCGCTTTTGAAATGGAATATTTAAATCTGTATTTGGCTACAATGTAAAACTTATTGGAGAGTATGGAAGTTGGAGTGTTTTTTCAATCTTGCAGTTTAAATCTCTGCATAAATTTTATTGATTGATCAACACTACTCACCAAACTTCATTGTGGCATGGTTTCGCTTTTTTAGATCAATGATGATCACAAAGTTAGTTTTCTCTTTTTCACAAATTGTTCCCCAAAAGAGGAGTTTCTGAAAAAAATGAAGTTATCTACCTTTGGTTTAGTTCTAAAATAAGTTTTGCAAAAAGCATTAAAACTACGTAATGGTTTAGTTTTTTTTTGACATGGACCTGCTATCCTAAAAAATCGTTGAATATTAATATTCAATATTAATATTAATATTAATTAATATTAATATTCAATATTAATATTAATATTAATTATTTTTAAAAAAATCTTTATAAATTCACCACCTCGAACTAATTTACCTTGCCTTAAATTTTTAACGTTGTTAAAAAGCCTTTGTAAAAATTAAAATCCCGCAAAAGAACAAAAAATTACTGGATGTGTTACAATGTTTACGAGATTTAGACTAAACTTACAATTAGTAGTTGTTTACTTACTTCTGAAACTACGTGAAATAAATTAAAGCTGTTTATTATTGTTTTTTAATTGTTTTTGTTGATAAGATATTACAGCATCCAATACGTAACAAACCGGAATGTATCTCCGAAATGCACCGTATGTTTGCTCTTGCTACATAGTTTAATTAAATTTGACTTTTGTCATATGAATAAAGTAAAGACACTCGTTTTATAATCCGTAGTTACCTAGGAAGTTAGAAGACTTTGTACACATAATGTGGAAATAGTATATTATTACATGAGCAAGTAAAGAAGGTTTTTATCCATAAAAATAATACAAATATTTATAACACAATTTATTTATTTAGACTTTCATAATATATTTTCTACATAATTTTACAATGATTATTGACAAATATATCCTACGTTACTTTAAACAAATTGTAAAAATTTTTAGAAATGAAGTAATACATAAGTAAACAAATAAATTTTTTGATTATTTAGATACCTGATTTCGCTGAAATAAGGAGTAGTGGCAGTCTGTTTCATTAAACATTGCGTTGTCAGTGTGGTTTCTGGAATCAATTTTGAAAATTAGAAATATACAGTTTAAGATTACTATAATTTTGTTATACAGGACAGCCTTTAATTTTCTCTAATTTATTATAAATACACATATTTCTTTTAAATTGCATAGAAATGTTCATTAATATAACAGGGCTCCGATCGCAAAACATTACGAAAACAAAATAAAATCATTTTCGCAAGTTCCAACTTTTGAATTTTAATTTTAACAATTTTAAATCAGTATAGTGCAGCATGTTACGAAATCTGATGTAAGAAATGTATATAATTGCATGTTTTTAATTTTCTCTGTAATTGTGAGACCTACAATGGGAATTGTCATAATTTCAAAGTTCATTTTTATCTACACTAATTACAACCAATACTGATTTAATTTTATTATGACAAATCAATTACAAAATGCAACCTCACACCAGGAACTGTAGTGCTATTTGTACGTAATTTGCCAAAACTATGTATTCATATTTATAGAAAAGTTTAATCTTGGCGTCGCTGTCTTACTCCCAAATTTGCAAATTCTGACGGTACTAAGAATTGCTTTCCCATATCCATCGATTAATCTGTAGCTAAAACAATTTTATATTAGTTTTAAAATAATTTTAGGCATACGCTAAAGATATTTTACTAAACTTGTTAGTTGTTGTTGCTTTCTCCAGGTTGTGGAGATGGACACTCCAAAAATAGTCGATAGAACTTAACCCTTTATTTTGATACACTATATACAATGAAACTTAATATATCGTTTTAACATGCCTTTAGGAATGACTTCTCCCTTACGATTTTCGTTTGCGACTTTCGCTTAGAGACTTTGCTTAGCGACTTTCCGTAACCAAAGCTTATTTTTTAACTACAACTTGACTAAGACCGGTGCAAACGGCCGTGAATTCTTTAAAATTAAAACAACAATTGGCGGTTCAGAAAAGAAACGATTTTATTGCAAATCAAAATTATAAAAACAGTCAAAAAACTTCGTCAAAAGGAACTATGGAAAGAAACAAATTAGAGCAAATGCTCAAAATGTCCCTAAGCATAAACGTGCCCTTCTTAAGAGGCTTAATTTCGAGTCCATGATCATTTGTGGGGTAGAACTCCCTTCTAGCAAGGTAATCATGTGGCTGTAAATGATGTACACGAATGTAATGATACGGATGTTGTCGGGTATTTTTCAAAACTCGGAAATACACAATGGGCGAGCAACTTCGGCAAAGCTTCTGGCACCATCTTCTGCAACAGCATTTAGAATGGCTTCTTTATTCTCAACCGTACGCGCAGTCATGGGAGGACCACCAGACTTTTTTCAATTCGGTAGAACTTGACCTGTCTCGTGCGTCCTTGCAATCGCTCGCAGAATTACCATGTGATCAGGATGATTTCTACCCGGAAAACTTTCGGAAAAGACCCTCGCTGCTTTCTTTCGCTCGCTACAACCGAGATCGCCCTAAGGGGTAATGTTGTTTTATTGCTATTTTTTTTTAACACTACGACGAGCATAACACTAGTAACGTAAAATTACGATACACACCTTGAGGGCGCCTGTCTCTGATCGGTTAACTTTAAGTTGTCTTTTCTCTAATAGGCACCTATCAAGTTAGATTTTATTTTCTTTACACACATCATAATGCCGTCTCGCGTTTCCTCATTTTCCCTAGCGCGCGAGTTGTTAAAAACCCTGTATAATGATCGTAGATAAAAGAAATTATAAATCGCAAACACACACTGACACACCCACTCACAACAAGTGAATCGTCTCAATTACTCGAAGACACAACAACATTCAACCCAATATGATCGGCTTGATTGCATTACAACGCAAGTCCTTAGCCAATATCCCCCGATTTACACGGTACTTTTTTTACACGATTTCGCTTTTACACGGTTTTCGAAATATATTAGATTATATTAGATAAAAAATATTTATTACAGTAAATATGCGCCACCACTGAACAATTCTTCAGTTTAATGCGCTTAATATATTTTCCAACTTTAAATGTGAGGACTTGTTCGCCGAATGGAGAGATTTGTTCCAAAGGTGGAGCATCGCTTTTCTTGACAATGAAGTTTTTTTGGCGCAGATATAAATTTGTGGATTGTAAGATTAAATTTAGTTTAGATCATCTTGTTGTCGCTTTTTAAAACGAATAGGCAATTCTCCCGATGGAGCTAATAAGAAATTGAACGGCGAGTAAGTGATTGAAGTTGGTGTGCTTTTACAAACTTCCAGTTCAAATCTCAGCAAAATGTGGGCCAAGGCCGCCTTTAGAGCTACCATCGCAAATTTGGCGCCTGTAAAACGTTAATAAAATTTCTTGAATTCAATTTGTGAAAAACATACCGGGACAATTACGGGGGCCTTCTCCAAACGCTAGGTAAGTACAAGACGGTCTTGTATTTTTATTTTCCTCATTAAATCTTTCCGGGTCGAATTTATCAGGTTCGGAGTAATACTGTGGATCGTTATGAAGTCCGTACACGGAAATGTACACAGAAACTCCTTTCGCGATGGTCACATTTGTGCCTGGAAGTTGGTAATCTTCCAGGGTTAACCTTTCGAGAAACGGAAATATTGGATGCTTTCGTAAAACCTCTAAAATCAAGTTACAATAATTTTGAATTAGGAATTTGCTTAATTTTATACCTGCAATCACCATGTCCAAATATTTCATATCGTGGATGGCTTCGTAGGTAAAATCGTTGTGAATTTGCATGCAACTAATGATTTCTTGACTTGCTTGTTCTTGAATTTGAGGATGGTGAGCTAATTCGTAGAGCGTTAGTGCGAATGCTGAGCCTGTTGTTTCAAAACCAGCCGCGAAGAATTGAACTGCTTGACCAATCACCTTATCGCCCTCTATATTTATTTAAATTAATAAGTTAATATGTGAAAATTGGCGATTTGAATTTAAGTTAAGCGTTGAAAATGGATAACTATTATTTTTCGAATAAAATTCTCGATGGCACTTACCAAACTTTATTGTTTCTCGAATGCTTTCGTTTTTTCGTATATTGATGACGACGTCAACAAAATCGTGTCTAACAACTTCATTTTTCTCCCTTTCACGAATTGTTGCCCAAAAAACGTTCCTGAAGAAATTTGATATTTTATCAGGAAAGAATTTCATTTTGAACAGTTTCACCAATGTTGGAAAAAAAAAATAACATAGCTGCGGTAGCCCAGTTCTCCAATTGCATGCAAACATATCTCTTGAAACGCGTCGAAAATCAGCAAGCTCGTTGGTAAACGAATTGGCATTAATGCCAAAACCGCATGAAGTTATGATATCGGTGGTATATCTTCCACAAATTTCTGTCACTTCGATAATGCCATCGTCCTTGCACTTATCCTCTAAATAATTCACCATATCCACGCAGCCTTCATTAACTAAACCAAACATATTTTTTAATTTTCCCACTGTAAAAATTGGACTTATTTTGTTCCTTATGATTTTCCAGTCTGGATTTTTTTCGGCGAACAGAAAATTTGACCACACAGGATCGCAAGTTTTGTCGGATAGTACTCCATGATCGCAAAATTTGTTGAAATTTTTGATTAGTACCGCTTTGATTAATTGTGGGTCTTTCAACATTATGTGTGGTTTCTGTAAGAAGAACATTCCGAAAAACGGCGCTTGCATCTGATCGTACATATCTCGTAGATGTGGTCCCATTTGTTTTTGTAGAAACAATATATCGGCGATGTTTCCAAGAAATAAAGACGGTTTTACGTACGGCACTCCTCTTCTTTTCCAATATTCGAAATGTTTAATCAAATATATGTACAGCAACACGAAAGCTGTTGTTAATGTTATAATTATGAGGGCCATCTGAAACTGTTTAAGTTTCGATTGATTGCAACAAGGTTAAAAATTTATAAAGGCACAATACGACCGATTATGGCCTACACAGTTGAAACCAGATTCGACACCTTTAAAACAAAACGATCATTAGAAACAGCAGAAAAGCCACTACTACGTAGAATTGCCGAAAAGACTTAATTTGATAAAGAAAGAAGTGAAAAATAAGTAGAAAACATAGGAGGATGGACGTATGAAAGGAAAAAGAAATGGAATGCCCATATTGAAAAAATGGGACGGAATAGAATTGTAAGCATTGCGAGAATAAATTACCTCATATTGACGTACTGAAAAATCTCCAACTACCAACAAGCTATGTTAAGGTCACTAATCCAAACACCTACAAACTAATGCAGTCTATGCAGCCATCCATTTACAGTACAAATCGTATAAAAAGTGATGGAGCGTATGGGCAAGATGTTCGACCTCCTGATCTCTATAATCAATGAATGAAATGATAATATTGTAATCTGAAACGCCAATAAGTATAAATGAAATTAAATGGACGTTATGGTGATCTCTGAAATTGTCATTGTCATTGTCATTTAATGGCATTTTGTTATCTTCTAGCGCAGGTAGTCTGCACACACTTCGTCTATGTAACCCGCCAAACCTATGTAACCTGCGGCAAAAATTTAAAAACCGTTCAGTCATAACCTCTCTACACTGTCCACGAATCAACCCACATATTGTAAACAAATAGAATTGTGCGTATTGTTTTCTAAAAGTAATAATAAAAGAACAATTTAAAAACAGATTGTATTAATAAAAGACGTTAAAAAAACATGCAAGAAACATTTTTAGTTCTTAAAGGTGCTGCAAAAAAATTAAACTTACTTGGGCACACTTGAAAGTAACTGAAAAATTAACAAACTTGTTAGTCAAAACGTTAGCCTTGACAGTGCAGTTGATCAACTAAGGAAATTTTTGATGCCGGTTTGAAAGATAAGGTCAAACATGCGAGTTTAACTTATATTCTCGTAATTGTTTTGGTACATCGAGCAAATTATTAACAGCAGAAGAGTGGCGAATTTACTTTTGAATTTTTATTCTCATGCAAATCTGCGAGTGACGCATTTGAACAGGAAAACGTTCAGCAAATATTGCCATAGGTAATGATAAAATGGTAAACAATGTTCTTTAAGCTTTTATAATTTTTTTTGTTCCTGTATTTAATGTCTTCAATTAATCTTTATGGAAATTCTTACAAAAAAACAAGTCATAATAGTCCAAACAAGAATGTTTTTTAAGATTTATATTTTATATTTGCTCAAGATATTGATTTGAATTTTTAATTTCAACGTGAGATTTAAGTATATTGTGATATTAATTGTCGCTTTTTAAAACGCAGATTTATTCCAGATCTTATATTCCATAAGCTATTTACAAATCTTTTGGAAGACGTTTTCAGAACATTATCATAGGTGCAGACAAGATTGAATATAAACGGAAAATTCTTGTCTGACGATATGCATAATTTTTAGAAAATGATAAAATTGAAATCAAGATAAAATTTTATTAAAATTTTATTGCAAAAATATTAAAACCTGTTAAATTGGTCTTGCGACGTTTATATTTCAGGGACAGCTGCTGTGTCCATTCAGTTTTATTGCGTCGTTCTATCACCATCTAATAAATATAGTTTTGTAAAACTTGATTTGTATTATCTTCTGGGTTCTATTGTGGTTTTTTAAAACGAAGATTTATTGGGTCCAAAGGAGATAACATAAAATGAAGAGGCGAATATCTGATTGAACGTACGGTGCTTTCGCACGTTTCCACTTCATATTCTTTCAATATAGACGCCAGACCCACTTTTAACATCACCAACGCAAATCTTGAACCTAAAAAATCATGAAATTTTCTGATATAAAATTTTCGCTAAATTTACCAATACAAGCCCGGGGGCCTTCTCCGAAGGGAAGATAAGTACAGGCCGGTCTTCGCTTTTTATTCTCTTCGGTAAATCTCTCCGGGTCAAATTTTTGCGGGTCCGGAAAATATTGCGGATCGTAGTGGAGCCCATATACCGAAATTATTACAGAAAGGCCCTTTTGGATGACCAACTTACTTTCTGGAACGGGGTAATCCATTACGGCTTCTCTGTCAAGGAACGGGAATACCGGATGTTTCCGCAATACCTCTGAAATGGAAAAATTGATTTTTGTTCGAAACGAAACAAAATTCTAACCTGCGACGACCATGTCCAAGTATTTCATCTCTTGCATCGCTTGGAAGGAAAAACCGTCGTGCAAGCAATCAATGACTTCCTTTCTTGCTCGTTGTTGTATTTCGGGTTGATGGGCCAATTCGTAAAGAGCCCGAGCAAGTACTATACTTGTCGTTTCAAATCCAGCAGTGAAAAATTGAACTGCTTGTCCTATGACCTTGTCACCCTCTTAAATTTAAAGAAATATGAATCTCAGCAAGATTGAACAGTTTTGCAAAGTTTAGTAAACAAGCAGAGAAGCAAAAGGAAAAGGAATAATTTAATTCATTAACTAAGTACTTACCAAACTTGATTAATTCTTTGACAGTTTCGTTTCTCCTGATGTCGATAACAATATCAACGAAATCATGCCTCACAAGTTTGTTTTCTTCTCTTTCACGAATTGTCGCCCAGAAAACGGTTCTACAGAAATCTGAAATATGATCGGCGAAGAATTTCAATTTGAACATCTTCACAATCGATGGGAAAAACAAGTAACACACTTGCGGAAACGAAGTTTGCAAGTTGAATCCAAACGTTTCTCTAGCAACCCGTCGAAAATCAGCGTGCTCATTTTTGAATGAATTGGCGTTAATGCCAAACCCAGTTGAAGCTATAACATCAGTGCTAAATTTACCACTAACTTCTCTTATTTCGATAATATCGCCGCTGTTGCAGTTGGTCTTTAAATAATTCGCCATATCTTCACCGGCTTCTTTTATTAGTCCAAACATATTTTTTATTTTACCGCTGCTGAAGATTGGAGTTATTTTGTTTCTTATAATCCTCCATGCGGGATTTTTGGTAGCGAATAATAAATTCGCTGCGACAGGATCGCAGCTTTCATCGCAGCACATTACATGGTCAGAAAAATAGCTGAAATCTTTGATTAGTACGTTTTTGATTAATTCTGGGTCTTTCAACATAATGACTGGCCTAGTCAAGAAAAACATTCCGAAGAACGGCCCTTGCATTTTCTCGTACATGACTCGAAGGCATGGTCCCATTTGTGTGCGTAGAAGGAAGACGTCGCCGATGTTTCCCAAAAATGGAAACGGTTTTACGAACGGAACTCCCCGTTTTTTCCAGTAATCGAAGAATCTGGTCACATATAGATAAGCCAGGAAAAAGGCTATTGATAGAAGTATGCCAACATCGAAAAGCCACCTTTCTGATAGTAGGACCATCTAAAATCATATTAATCATCTAATAGTTTTGAATAGGAAACCTTTAAAATATTTTTTTAAAAACTACTAAATAAATTAATAAAGTGATTCTAAACGAGTTTCAAGGCCTGCGATGCGTTTCGTCACACCCTGTATGCAGCAACGCAAGTGATAACGTATGTTCAAACAAAAAATCTCTGATCAAATCGATAAAACAATTTCAAACGTAAGATGACGCATTTGTCGCCGTTTTCTTATAACTAGTCAACTTTTAAATAAAAAGTTATTTACTGAACTTAATTGCAAAATAAAGAATTAAGAATAAAATTAAAAGAGGAAACTTTTGCGCATAAGTTTAGAAAATTACTTTTTTCAATAATAATAATCATTTAATTGATTAATAAGTTGAAGAACGTGGTTGTTGACACTCACTCTATTATGTAATATCACTTGAGACATACTAATTGTTTAAACAATCATCAATCAATCAATCAATCAAATCAATTATATTCGATTTAACAATTAATAACAATAACAATAATAAATTTAAATTTCTTCGGAGTTGTTACAAAAATATTATAATTAATAAATAATTACTTGGATACACTTAATTACAACAAAACTTACAAATTTTATTAGAATTTATGAATCAGTGCTAAAATGATTACCTTAAGTCTTTTACACTTTACGACGTTGAACAATTTCAAATATATAAATTAATTATCGCAAAATGCAGAAACATGGAAACTGAAGTCTCACCTTGTATCACCACTAACTTGTCGTAAATTGCAAATTTTTTGGCGGTCAACGGTTTTATACTAACTGGTGATGTAATTAAAAAAACATCGTCCTTGCATACTAATCATTATCAAGAAAAAAATATATTCTGCTAACAATAAACTGTTTAAAAACAACTAATATTTTTTGACTAAGTCTTAGAGCTCGTCTCTATTTCGTAGTTTAAGGTTTAAATTGATCAAATGTAACAATTAATAAATAGGTAAAAAACAATTATTGTTACAATAGTCACTAAGTATACAGGGTCTTTCACAACTCGCGCCCTAGAGAAAACTGACATGTGCCGACGACAGTAGGTTGCAAGAAAATTCAAACGAAAAACAATTAATGGCTTGCATAAGAGAGTTGTGAGACATCTAAGTTCCACCAATTCGAGAAAGGGAACTCTCAGGTGTTAATGTGAATAAAATCGGTTGCTAAGGTTATAAATTGGCACAATTAAATAATGCCCGCTAAAGTGTCAACATCAACATGTTAGGTTAAGGCAGATGTCATTCAAGATGTCACACTCGCCATCATCTTAATCAAGTTTAGGTTTGTTAAATAAAACAACAAATGGCGGTTCTGAAAAGAACCTTTATTATAACGCGTAAACTTATGTGAAAAAACAGGAGAAATGGTATAACATAATAATAACAACAGAAACAACATAGCTAAGAGGAATCACGAAACGAGAAATAAATACAATCAGAGCAAGTGCTCAAAGTGGCCCCCATTAATTTGCAAGCATAACCGTGCCCGCCACAACAGACTCCGTTTAGAATTTGTAGCCATTTCAGGAGTAATTGTAGCAAAAGCTTCCTGAATGCGACCCCTGAGTTGCTCTTCTGTATCAATAGGGTGCCTGTACACAACATTTTTAACGTGGCCCCAAAGAAAGAAATCCAGAGGATTTAAATCGAGAGACCGTGCAGGCCAGTTTTGTGGACCGCCACGACCTATCCATCGACCAGGATACTGTTGAACCAAAATTTCTCTAACTCGTCGACTGAAGTGTGGTGGTGCGCCATCGTGTTGAAACAAGTCGTTAATACGGAAAACAAGTGGAATGTCTTCAAGCAAATTTGGAAGTTCTGTGTCCAAAAAATTTGCATAAATGGCTACCGTTAACCGTGCAGGAAATTCAAAAGGTCCTACCTAAAGAGGGAAGTTCGATGACATGTAAACTAATTTCTATTGCAGACATACCACACGATTCTCTAATAGACCAGCCCACAAATTTTGGGAAAATCTTTCTTGAAATGCTCTTGGAAATAGAGCATGCGGATTATAATCATTTCGAGATAATCAGCGGCTGAATACATGATTATGGGCAGATTAAAACGTTTTGACTTCACTTTATCAAATTTAATTTGACAGTGACACTTTTCAAAAAACCCAGGCACCCACATAATTTTAAAGATTTGCTTTTTTCTTATAACCTAGTAACGTAAAATTACGACACACACCTTGAGGGCGCCTGTCTCTGATTGGTTAACTTTAAGATGTCTTTTCTCTAATAGTTACCTTTCAAGTTAGATTTTATTTTCTTTACACACATCTTAATGCCGTCGCGCGTTTCCTCATTTTCCCTAGGGCGCGAGTTGTGAAAGACCCTGTATATTAGCAATTAATTGTTAATAATTTATTTATTTTTCAGTCGCCCTTGATATTCAAACATACAGAAACATTGCATTGCATTGCATTGAAATTTCTATTTCTTTCGTAACTTTTCCCTTGAAACACAGTTATGAAGGGTTCAGACCGTCAATATGCTGGCTGTTTACTAAACATGCGGCACAAATTCAGAGGGTTATTTCTTGGTTTTAATTGGTGGCATTGTAAAAACTGGTTTTTGTATTGCTGCTTGCTTTGAACAGCAACACCGTCAAACGGAAAGGTAAGTTTTTACAATGGTCCAAATTTAAACCGTACTTGCCTTTGTGGCTAGGTAGTAACGACTGTTTAGTCATAAATCTTTACGTTTACTCTTAAGCAAATTTTAGACTAATTGGAATTATTTTTTTACTTTCTCAATCATGCTGATCCTGAAGAGTGAAATTTGACAAAATTGGAAGATATTATTTTTATAAAAAAACAGTTTTTATTTTTTTCATCGAAAACTAACGCCGACAATTAACATTTAAAATTGGAAATTTCTAGCCTTATACCAGAATCATACGTGAATCAAATTTAAAATAAATAACTTTCAATTATAGCTCAATTTTGGTGATGGCCACAAGTGATGGGACACCCTGTTCTTATAATCGCCGTTTCAGAGGAACTAATGACGTCATTAAATTAATCAATTTTTGCCAAACTAAGTATAGAAAACGAGTTTGAATGTTGTCATAATCTTCCCAGTCCTGGTGTAAGTTCAAGGCAAAATTGCAAATAATATTTCTAGTAATTACAATGACGATAAAACTCGACCATTATGTTTGGTTGCAATTTTAATCTTAAATTTTTAGTTTCAATGTAAGGATTGAACAAATGGAGACTGTCTCAAAAATTGTTTGTATATTTTGAAGTTTATTTTATTGTTACGGAAACTTCATAGCATATAGTTTAAGAAAACAATTAAGTTATATTATTAAAGAATTGCCAAATATTACAACCGGCACCTTAAATATCATTACAAATTTTCTAGACTAACATCGAGGAGGTAGAGTAATGGTAAAAATCGTGGTGGGAGTATTATATGGTGTACCAACGCGCATATAAACAAATCTGTCCTTGTTGCACAGTGACGTTACTCGTAAAACAAGTTCAAATTTCCACGGAACTGAATTACACATAAAATTGAATTAAATCTGAATGGTTGAATTTTTTTAGAAAAAAATGTATTTCTCTAATCAAAAAAGAATAATCGCTAGTAATACCACAAGAGTTGAATCTACGAAATTTTAATTTTTAAATAAACCTAAAAAGGATAGGAATCCTTGTTCTACAACATAATGTTACATTACATTTATTTTTTTAAATTATTATTTCATACGATCGTTCAAATTTCCTAGTTTCACCCAGTAGTAAATGAGGTTTTATCAATGACTGACGTCATGCGCAAACTTCAACGAAATAAGATTCAGTTTGTAGCACACCATATAATACTCCCACCACGGTAAAAATATTAAAACTCTTCGTAAAGTTCAAGCCTGAAGTTTAACAATAGGCAACACATTAAACAGTTCGGCCAAAATTATGTTTTTAAAAAATTTATATTTCATATTTGGTTAAAAGATTCCTTTGCATTTTTAATTTTAACGTAAGAGATTAAAGTAGATTGTGTTACTAGATATCTCTTTCGTTTAATTGTCGCTTTTTAAAACGAAGATTTATTCCAGTGGTAGGTGTCAACATGAAATGAAGAGGAGAGTATATAATGGAAGTTGGAGTGCTGTCACAGGATTCCAATTCAAATTCTTGCAAAATATATGATATGGCCACTTTTAAGTTCACCAATCCGAATCTTATCCCTTAAAATAAATTTAAACAATTTCTGGTATAAATTTTTTCAGAGATTCACCAATACAATTCCGGGGGCCTTCTCCGAAAGGAAGATAAGTACAAGCCGGCCGCGTTTTTTTATTCTCTTCGTTAAATCTCTCCGGATCAAATTTTTCAGGTTCCGGATAGTATTGTGGATCGTAGTGAAGTCCGTACACCGAGATGTATACAAACATGCCCTTTTCGATAACCAGGTTACTCCCTGGAAGCTCGTAATCTTTTACAGCTAATCTGTCAAGGAACGGTAATACCGGATGTTTCCGTGTAGTTTCTAAAATGGACGAAGTTTGATTTTTGTTAGTAAAAATAAAATTATAAACCTGAGATAACCATGTCCAAGTATTTCATACCACGAATTGCGTCCATAGTAAAACCAGTCTGCAAGCAATTTAATACATCTTTTCTTACTCGCTGCTGTATTTCGGGATGCTGTGCCAATTCGAATAGGACTAGAGTAAGTACTGCACTTGTAGCTTCGAAGCCAGCCACAAAAAATTGAACTGCTTGTCCTATCACCTTATCACCCTCTTGACGTTGAAAAATTAAACAGCAACGAAATTAATACAAGGAAAAAAGTTTTTTAAATAATTGCATTTATTTATTTAGCGAATCACAAACACAATAAATTATTAGCATCTACAGGCAAACCTGGATAAGATGGATCTCTTCTTCGATCCCAAGCACTTTTGTCATGCTCAGGTTTGACTGTATTTGGTTCCTTCCATTTTGGTAAAATGTAAATAAGATTAAAGAAGCACGATACACAAAAAAAACTTTTTAAATTATTATTTAATGTTAAATTATTGTAGTCAGAACTATTAAAAACTATTTGGTAAAAATCAAATGTAAAAAAATTGTTTTAAAAGATACTAAGCCATTTAGAATTGCCGTGTGACCTCACAGGGCTAGACCCAAGCGACCGGCTTATCTTTTACTAGGCCAAGCAACAGAGCAAAAAAAATGTCATAATTTGCCATAAATACTACCCGGAAACCGACTGTGCGATTACATAAAGGACAGTTAGTAGTTCAATTTGGCATAATTTTAGACTCGAGGACCATAACTTTTAATTTGTTATGAACAATTTAGAAGAAAAAATCGTTTTTTTTTAGTTCCTTGTTTGTAAAATGGAAACTAATGAAGCAATCTTAATGTTGTCAATAGACAAATTGTAGAGAATTAAATTACGAAGAGAATAAGAGGTCGAATGTCCCGATCGAATAATTAGAACTGGAGAAAACCCGGAAAACCCGGAAATTTCAGTGTTTTCTTAAAAAATTCACAATTCCCACATTTTTTAATTTTAAGAACTGAAACTTTGCACACAGATAGCTATTTATATAACGGTTATTGCACAATCACCATTTCAATTGTTTTTTTAGATATTTTCGCGGAGGGCTGCTTGCTCCTGTGGTTATCCGATTTAAATTTTAAAAACAGAATTGTAAACTAGACGTACACAGCAACAAAACGTTCATCTTAGATTTTCCATAAAATGTAGCGAAATAGGTGAAAAACGGTCGTGAATATGAGTAAAAACGGCCGACCCCGCGAAAGTCATCGAGTAGTGGTGGAAGACCGGCCGCTGAGGGGAAGTTTTTTACATAGGAATAGAACCAGGCTGCGCTTCCCCTCGCGGGCTGTCACCCCCACTACTCGACCACTTTCACGGGGTCAGCTATTTTTACTCATATTCACGACCGTTTTTCAGCTATTTCGCTACATTTTATGGAAAATCGAAAATGAACGTTTTGTTGCTGTGTATGTCTAGTTTCCAATTCTATTTTTAAAATTTAAATCGGACAACTACAGGAGCAAGAAGCCCTCCGCGAAAATATTGCAGAAAAAAATTGAAATGGTGATTGTGCAATAATCGTTAGTCCGACAGAATCGGGGTTTTGCATACATGAAATATATATAAATATCTATCTGTGTGCAAAGTTTCAGTTCTTAAAATTACAAAATGTCGGAATTGTAAATTTTTTAAGAAAACACTAAATTTTCCGGGTTTTCCGGGTTTTCTCCGGTTTTAATAATTCGATCGGCACATTCGACCTCTCATTCTCTTCGTAATTTAATTCTCTACAATTTGTCTATTGACAACATTAAGAGAGCTTCATTAGTTTCCATTTTACAAGCAAAGAACTAAAAAAAAACCGATTTTTTCTTCTAAATTGTTCATAACAAATTAAAAATTATCGTCCTCGAGTCTAAAATTATGCCAAATTCATCTACTAACTGTCCTTTATGTAATCGCACAGTCGGTTTCCGGGTAGTATTTATGGCATGACAAAATGCTTTATTGCTTGGCCTATACGTGCAAAAGCTACTCGCTTCGCACAATGATTTATATACCTAAAATAGTTATTTTTATATTAAGTGCGCAAAGTAAAGGTTTTTGAACTTGAGAATGTTAGGTTTTTTGTCGAGACCGTCAGGTCGAGACAGAAAATACATTCGAAAGCTCAAAAAACTAGCTTTGCGTACGTAATATAAACAACTTTTTTTCTACAATTGCACGGCTTTAAACAGCAAGTTTATTATTAAAAAATATTGAATTCATTAAAAACGACAGCATTATTTTTTTAAATTACCGTTGCATGTGTTTCTATAGTTACTAATGTAAATAAAAATTGAAAAAAAATTCTGGGGTCCGTGAAGTTGACACCTGATGTGGAGGTACAAACGATGAAATTTATACCAATCGTTTGTACTTCGTTTGTACCCGTTTGTACCCTCAATAATTTTTCAATTGAATCCACAGTTTCGCAGATATTCGCTAAAAATGTGACTCGGTGTCAACTTCACACTAGCACCGGACTTGGAAGATTTCGAAAAACTAATTGCGCCAATCGTTTGTACTTCGTTTGTACCCGTTAAGTAAGTCAATTGTGTTTGAAATAAAAATCTCAAGAAAATTCGTTCGTTATATGTTGGAATCCTTCCGTTGCCACCAGAGCATATTTTTTAATAATGAGTATACTCGTAACTCAAACGTTTTTATTCACTAATTAACACTAAACTTAACTAAAGATTACATTGAGATTTAATTGAATAGATGAAGAGAAATGTAAAATTCGAGATGAGACCGATTTTTGGAGTTTTAATCGCCCCTATTTTGGTTCTTGAAATTTGTTTTAATTATTTATTATTATTCTGTCCAATTTATGAGGGTCAGTGTAACTTAATAGATTAGCGTATGGGTTTGCAACAATAAAAATGTAATTCGTAAGGACGACATTGTTTATTTTAATATCTGGGTATAATTGCAATATATTGAAAAATCATACGCACAATTTGGGGTATTTTTTCAAGAAAGATTTTTCCTTTACCTAAGACACGGGAAAATATTTAGGCGGAGTAGTTACTCGATACAATTTAATTTTTTAATAATTTTATTTATTACCAAATATGGGGCCGTAGAAGAATGAATAATTGTTACGACGTAATGTCGTTATGCCTTGTAAATCATTTTTTTCAAAACTTATTCACTAAACTTAAACAGATGAATAGATGCTGAGTTTACACTTTCAATATCGCGAGACACGTAATGCGATAGATAAGCCTTGTGTCCCTGACATTGACGCGACGTTTTTCGGTTCTTATATTTAGAGGGATGAACTTGAAGAAATTTAATTTGAGGTACAAACAGGTACTAACGAAAATCTATCGATTGGTGTTAAAATCTAATTGATTACTCCTATGTTCGGTGCTAACTTCACGCTACGTAAAAGTTTTTTCGGAATTATTCTGCAAGGGTTTGTGTTAGAGAAATATTATTGAGGGTACAAACGGGTACAAACGAAGTACAAACGATTGGTATAAATTTCATCGTTTGTACCTCCACATCAGGTGTCAACTTCACGGACCCAAAATTCTGTCGTCTGAATAAGTGTCACTTTCTAAGTGTTTTCTGTGAATTCTCTGAAAATTGACGCAGACTCATGGAAGACTCCGGTGATTCCGAATATGATGTAGTAGCAGTAGCTAATGAAGCGATTGCGAGTATTTTGCCGAAGAAGTCAAGACCGCAGTATGAAAAAGCCTACACCGATTTCTGGCATTGGTGTGACTTGAAAAGAATTAGTAACACAACAGAAAATGTTCTATTAGCATATTTAGAAGAAAAGTCGAAGATTTTGAAGCCGCCAACAATGTGGTCCCTTTTTTCGATGTTAAAGGCAACATAAAAGAAAATATTGATGTTAGAAAGTTTCCCAAAATAGTGCCTTATTTGAAAAATAAGAATGTAGGATACAGAAGCAAAAAGTCGAAGGTTTTGACCGATAAAGATATCAACGAATTTTTGAAAGAGTCGGATGACGATAACTTTTTACTAATGAAGGTATAGTTAGTAACTTTTTACTTATAATTTGAGCTACTTATTTGTCTTTTTTGTAGACGGTATTGATTTTTGGGATCGCTGGTGCTCTTAGGTGAGATGAATTATTGAAAATGAAGGTATCAGATGTTGTAGATAAGGATTCAATACTGATTGTTAAGGTGCCGGATTCAAAAACCCATTCTAGAGAATTTTTACCGTTTCCAATTCAGATAATATGAAATTGATTAGAAAATACCAAAGTTTGCGTCCATCAAACGCGTCAAGTGAACGGTTTTTCTTAAAGTACGTCAAAGGAAAATGCTTCAATCAAAATGTGGGGATTAACAAAATCGGTGAAATACCAAGCTTAATTGCGAAATGGCTTAAGAAAGAAAACCATAAATATTACACTGGGCATTGCTTTAGGAGAAGCTCTGCTACACTTCTAGCTAATGCAGGAAGTGACATAACTGTAATAAAGCGACACGGTGGTTGGAAAAGTAGCAACATAGCAGAAGGTTATATTGAAGACTGCATAAATAACAAGATCGCAATTTCGAATAAAATTCAACCTTCCACAAAAAATTCTGAACCATCTACATCGACTCGCAATGAAATGCCTAACTTACTCTTTGATAAATCGGGAAATCAAACTGACAACATTTCTTACTTACAATTAGTCGAACCTTCCACGCCAGCGAATACTTTTAATATTGGTATTTCGAAGCAAGAGGCTTTACCCGAATCTGGTTCGTAAATCACGTCACCGTTTGAATGTATCACGAAAATGCACCGGTTTAAAACAGCAGACTGACAGTGACAGATATAGGTTAGTTAGGTTAGTTTATTCTGAATTTTAGAAATGTCAAAAATTCTTTTTTTCACAGTGCGCAAAAAATTTTTTAACGGTGAAAAAAAGGCGTGCTTTGCGCACTGAAAATAATGCATAAACACCTATTTTTTGAGGAATTGTAGAAAAATAATATTTTTAATGCTTAATTTATGTGAGACTGTGTGAATGTTTGCGCTAAAAATGATAAAAGAATCAGAATTTTGATACAGTGATTATTATTATTTTTAAATATTAAATAAGAACAGCGCCCCGACTAGACGTTCCGTTCCTATTTTATCTAATTGTGCGTAAAGTTTGGTTACAGATATTCTGCGTTTATGACTGCCTTTTACAATAATATAACTGATCCGTCCATAAAAGTAGGTAAGCCGTAATAATCAACATGGGCAAAAATGCCCAGGCCTGTATTAACAGTTAAACATTAAACCTTTCTAATAATTAGGTATAAGTATGTGGGGTTATTGATTAACTTAGGTACTTGATGAATTCTGTATAAGTGCATTTTCTATGACCTTTTACGCTCGTCGTACGGTCCTGAAGTATCTAAGAAAATATTTTTTAAAGCAACGAGGTTTGTGGCACCCTGCAGTGAACCCTCATTATCATCAGTAACAGTTGATTGCGATTTAAAGTCGTAAATGCAAAATAACTCAGAGTTATTTGCAACAGTAGCCACAAGAACATCGCCGACCAGTTTTTGGGTGCAGTGAACCAACGGGACATCGTTTTCCTAATAGAGAAAAATCGCCTAAACGATTTGCATTTTGGTCAGAATCTTGTAAAAGGAAATCATTCCAACCAGGACAAAATGCAAGAATTTGCAATAAACATTTTTTAGAAAGTGGTTCTAAGAAAAAAATTTCTACCAAATTCAAAAGAACCTTGTTTAAAAAAAAGTGCTGTACCATCAGTACATATTAACCTATTGGCTCCAAAAAAAAAAATCTCGTACATCAATGACCTCCAACGTAATCCAGACAAACCATACAACCGAAATAGAAAATCTATTTAGTAATCAGGATAATGAAAACAAAAAATGTGAAATTGGTATTCAGTGTGAATTAGGTGAAGAAACTATAAAAAACAATGCTGACCGAAACTTTTGCTCTTCATTTCAAAACGTCCCTTTTTACGTCTGTTAATTTACATTCGGAAACTTAACAAACGTGTACATAGTGTCGTTCATTTAAGTAACTCAAAAAAATTATCTAATGCGGTAGAAATAACTTTTAGGAGTGCGTAAAAATGGTACGAATCACCGCATCGGTCGTGCCATCGCATTTAATATATTTTAAAAAAAACATTAAAATTTTAGTTGCACTATCGTCTTCAGTACAAAAAAAACAGTCTAAATACTCGTAACAAAATTTCGAAAATATTGTTTAAAGGTAGGTAAATTATCGTGTGAAGCGAGCAATTTTTGCACGTATAAGATAGGGCTCTGCGCTGAGCTCGACCCAGTGACGTCACGCGTCTATTTTAAATTTATTATAACTCATTAAATAACCTGAGTAAAAACAAAATACACATACCATTTTTCTTAGAATTAAGCGTACTTTTAAATTCAACGAACTTATTTTTTGTGTATTGTGCCCCTTTAAACTACTTTGTAAAAAATTATTTTTAAACCACAGTAGATAAGTATCCAAATACTTGTAAACATTGCAATTTGTACTCACCAAACTTGATTGACTCCTGTATGCTTTTGTTTTGTCTTATGTTGATAACAGTATCGACAAAATCATGTCGGATAATTTTACTTTCCTCCCTTTCACGAATTGTCGCCCAGAAAACGTTTCTGAAGAAATCTGTAACTTTCCCCGGAAATAATTTCATTCTGAATAATTTTGCAAGCGATGGAAAGAAGAAGTAGCACAGTTGCGGAAACGCAGTTTGGAACTTGAATGCAAACAGGTCTCTAGTTACGCGTCGAAAATCAGCATTTTCGTTTTTAAACGAATTAGCGTTAAGACCAAAACCACACGAAGCAATAACATCGGTGGTATATCTACCACAAACTTCTTTCACTTCGATAATATCATTGTGATCACACCGATCCTTCAAATAATTCGCCATATCTTCGCCGACTTCTTTTATTAGCCCGAACATGCTTCTTATTTTTCCGCTAGTAAAGATTGGAGTTATTTCGTTCCTTATAATTCTCCATTCAGGATTTTTTAAAGTGAATAATAAATTTGCTCCAATTGGATCGCATGTTTCGTCGCACTCCATCACATGATCGGAAAAATTGTCGAAATCTTTAATAAGGACGAGTTTAATTAATTCTGGGTCTTTCAACACAATGATTGGTTTATCCAAAAGAAACATTCCGAAGAACGGTGTGTGCATTTTGTTGTACATGTCTCGAAGACATAATCCCATTTGTTTTCGTAGAAGAATGACGTCGGCTATGTTTCCAAAAACTGGAACCGGTTTTATGAACGGAACAGCCCGTTTTTTCCAATAATCGAATGATCTGATTAAATATAGATACAGCAAGATAAAGGCCGTTGTTAGAGTTATACAAATATCGAAAATCCATTTTTCAGTTAGTAGCGCCATCTAAAACCATACAAGTCATTCGACCAATTTAGAAAATGTTTCAAAAATATTTTTAGTCTTGCACAATTAAATACCAACTTTAATTTGACAGTGCAGACTATCTAAAAATAAGTGATGGAATTAAAACTATTAGTACAAATCTGTGAAACGAAATTCATTTTAAATAAATAAATAATAGTTTCCCCTACAGCACGATATATTGCAGCAACATTACAACAATATTTTCACATTGCAATTGGAGCGCAACATTGCATGGCAATATTTCTGCAATATTGCTGCAACATTGCTGCAACATTGCTGCAATGTATCTGCAATATTACGAAGCAATATTGCAGATATGTTGCAGCAATATTACAGCAATGTTGCAGATATACTGCAGATACATTGCCGGGCAATCTTGCTGCAATATATCGTGTTGTAGGGGTTGTAGTAATACTTCCTCCAATCGTACAATTCGTCCAATTCTACATACTACTCAAATATACTGAAAAACTTCAATGGCGAGCGTTCTCTTATTAAACGCTGCGTCATTTGAAATTAATTTTGAAATAATTACATGCAATATTGAAAATGTTTAAAATTATAATATCGTTTACCTCATCACTGTTAATATTTCACTATTATTCTGTATTATTTCTTGAAGTTCAATTAGTTTAGTTGTAATCATAAATTCTTGCTGCTGACACTAAAATGTTAATTTTGTGACCATTTAATAACTGCTGCTATTGTTTTGTAATGAACAGAACTTATGTTTCGATTTGTGGCCGGTCAAGGTAAAAATAGCATTTTTAATTTATACCTCAATTTGATTAAGTCAATGTGATTCAATGAAGCCGTGAGGTAAATGTATTCAAATTTTAGAATTTTTGTATACAAATCAACAAAACGTCGTTCTTTATGTAGATGAATATTGTAATATAATGAAAATGTCAATACATTTCCTCTGATATCCTAAAGACAAATATTTAAAATTATTTTTATTTTTATTTTTAAAGTTGTAACGCGACACCCTTATGGGACGACCCTGGGTTAGCAGACTACGACGTCACGGCTTAAAACATCCCCCGTCTTAAGTGTTTTGACCAACAACCCAGAGCCATAAAAGTGATTAGGGGGACAAAAGTAGTTGGTTTCGGTCCATCAATAGATGAAGGACTGTTTTGCTTATTTCCTTGTATTGCATGGTTTAAAATTGTTCTTGTTAACTTCTTTCTTTTTCGTGTGTTGATTATTTGTAATAAAACAACGGTGGAGGACGAACCCCTCGTGAAATTGCATTGTTTCAATTATACACCCCCTTGAAGAGTAACCCAAGCGCTACAAAGTTAATTTTTATTGCCAAAACATTAATTCACAAGGCGGCACTTTGCATTCGAAAGGTTAAACGTGTCCTCTGAAAGTTTATCTTTCAAATTATATATTAGGGCTCTGGTTTATTTAATTTTCTGCAGATACGATTTTAACATTCTGCATTTTTCAGGAAGAGAATCGTTGCTTGATTAATTTAAAGAAAATGAAGCCATTTCCAGAAAAAATGGACTTTTCCTCGCTTTTTTTAATTTTAATTCTTTAAATAAGTAAAACAACATTTACTTTTCATAGATTTTATTGGCGCTTCTTAAACTGCACATTTAATTTACTTGTCGGGTTCAACAGAAAATTCGCTGGTGAATAAGTGATGTTAGTTGGAGTAGCTTCCAAATCGAACTCCAGCAAAATTTGGGCCACACCGACTTTTAACATAAGCATTGCCAATTGCAACCCTAAAATATTTATTAAATTACTTGAATTAAAGATGCTTGAAAATTTACCAAGGCATTGTCGTGGGCCATCTCCAAACGGAATGTACGTACAAGCTGGTCTTGTTTTTTTATTTTCGGCGGTAAATCGTTCCGGATCGAATTTTTCAGGTTCGGGGTAGTACAGTGGATCGTAATGAAGTCCATACACGGGAACATACACAGAAACACCTTTCGTAATGATTACTTTAGTGCCTGGGATTTGGTAATCATTGGTGGTTTCCCTGTCGACAAACGATAATACCGGGTGTTTCCGTAACGCTTCTGAAATCGACCAAACTTAAATCTAATTTAATTTAAATTAACTTACTAACCTGACACAACCATTTCTAGATATTTCATATCATGAATCGCCTCGTAGTTGAAACCATCACGACTTTGTACGCAATTTATGATTTCCTTTCTTAGTCGTTCTTGGATTTCTCGATGGCAGCCTAATTCGTACACGGTTAGTAGCAATGTTGTACTTGTTGTTTCAAAGCCGGCCGCAAAAAACAAAACGGCTTGTCCGATGACCTTATCGCCATCTTAAAATAAAAAATTAAATAAAAATTAAAACAAAAATCGATTTTGAGAAAAGTGCAAAACACTGTTTTATAAATCTAAATAACGAGTTGTTTAAAATTTGATGTATAAACAGCTGTACCTTTATTTACAAGACAAAACGTAGGGCGTAACTTGACACAATGAACTAGATTTGTTTATCTGTTTGAAAAGTTAGGTTATATATTTTGTTTTTAACCCTAGAGTCATGTTCCGAAATAAAATTTCTCCGTCCATGTCTTCGGTCTCCGAGTCCGAATTTTTCTAATTTAATTATTATTGAAAAATATTACTTTAGGATAAATCTAAATCAATATATTGGAAACTTGGTCCTTCCTCTACAATAAAACACAAATGGATTTATTGTAACATTATTTTTATTGAACTTATCGATGTTTATTCACTGGTACCGCAATTGTAGCACTTTTTTGTAATATCTCTAGAAAAAAACAAATCATTAAACTTTCTTTTAAAAATAACTTTGGTTCTAAGGAAACAACATAATAACGTATCAAAGAAAATAAAAACAGAACTATAAAAAAATTTTTTTACGAAAATATAAAGGTTACAAATCAGTCTTCTTGCTCGGTTCAACAGTCGTTGCATATGACCGTAATATGTTCGAGACATAGATATCTGTTGCATTTTTTACAACAATATTTGGTTTTTCTATTTTTTTTCGAACCACATTCGAAGCAACGACCTTTTCTTGCAGGACCAGCCGACGTTTGTTCATCAGTCTTCAAGATTTCAGAAAGTTTAAGCTTCGTTGATCGAGGCAAGTTCAATTTCATTTGCCGTTCTTTTAGATGAGGCTCAATTAATTTCATTGCCAAATCTTCTATGAATTTACGACGTTGAATGTTTCTGGTTTGATTATTAGCAGTATATATCACCTGACTATTTATGGTGCTGATGTTCAACATAGCATAAAACAAAACCATAGGCCAGCGTCTTGTATATCTAGCGCAGTTATAATTGGCACACAATCGATCTACGACATCTACACCACCTTTCGTATCATTATAGTTCAATATTATGTCAGGTTTTTGCGAAATAGAGTCAACTTTATCGTCGTTATGTGAGGTACTCAACAAAAGGACATTTTTTCCTTTTTTTTGGGACGTGCGAAACCAAAACCATGGTTTTACAAAATCCAAACATATTTGACTTTACACTTCAACCGCGTAACAGATTGAAGGCAGGAGGAATTTCTTTTTTGTTTTTCCTAATCGTTCCAACCATTGTCAAGTTTTTCTCAATAAGGGCTTCAGCTAATGGTACACTGGTGTACCAGTTGTCTGTAGTAACATTACGACCAGTATTGAAAATCGGCTCGCACAACCTTTGTACCACAGCAAGGCCAGAATTGTCAACTGCGTATGGGCTATTATCAGGTTGTTTTCCTGCATATATTTCAAGATTGTACGTATAAAACATTTTTGCATCGCAGAGGGCTTGGATTTTGATACCATAGGGATTTGGTTTATTAGGTATGTATTGCCTAAATGAACATCTTCCTTTAAACGCTACAAACATTTCATCTACAGTCACAAAAGCGGATAACGTGTAATTTTCCCGGCAATTTTTGACAAATCTTTCAAACATTTCTCGCACCGGACATAATTTATCTAGATCTTTTCTTTGCTGTCTAGTAGCTCCATCATCAAATTTCAAATGACGTACTAGAAATTGAAATCTTTCATAACATATCGATAATCTAAATATTTCTACAGAACCACCGTCTGTTCGAAACAGTTCTTTTGCATTCAGGTGATTTGATTTTTTTACACCAGACAATAATAATAATCCGATTAGGCACTGAACTTCTGTTAGGTATGTTGGTTTGGCAATCGTTTGCCTTGCGTATTTATGTCTAACGGAATCAATATAGCTGTTGGTATATTTGACAATCATTTCAAGTATGGTATAATCAATAAATTGTCTCCATATGGCAAGAGAGTCATATTCACGCGAAATAGCTCTTGTAGGTCCTGGCAAACGAGTCACGATGTTGCAGCGGCGAGCACGAACAGACTGTCGAAAAGGAAGTTTGTTCCATGGGGTGATATTGTCCTTTCCCAAATAAAATGTCGAAGTTCCTGCCGTTTCCCCGGTAAGATCATGATCGCTCAAATCCTCTTCGCTATCTGTGTTTTCGAATTGCTCCTCGACAAAAGTTTGGCTGTCACTTTCACTTTCCGATGATCTATCCGAGGAATCATTTTCAATTTCTGAAGTCTCATTCAAAAGAGCTTGAAGACGGCGTTGTTCATTCTCAAAATCCATTTTATTAGAATCAAAATTATGATAATACGTCAAAAATATCAATACTCGTTAAATTATTTGTGCCAAAACAATTGTAAGAAGGATATATGCCATAAAATAATAATTTTAGTTGGTTTATTGTACTTACCTAATTTATGCCGTAGGGGCTCACAAACGGTGACGGTGATGACGCCAAAATCACAAAAACAATACACGTCGATAACATGCGACCGACTGAAGAATCGACCAAATTTGTTATACTAATAATAAAAAATTAGTCTACATATGCAAAACGGCCGGTCTGTGGAATGTATGCGTCATAACATTATTTTTATTCAACTATTTAACTTATTGCCCTTTTTGTAATACCAAAAAAACCACCGATCATTACGCTTTCTTTCCAAAATAACTTTGTAACTAAGTTTTAGCATAATAAGCTACCAAACAAAATGAAAAAGAATTATAAAAAATGGTTTTACGAAAATAATAACTATTATAAATCAGTCTTATTGCATTTTTTACAAACTTATTATATTCTTTTTTTTGTATTTTTCTTCAGCTATATTCCAAGTAACATTAGATTGAAAATTATGATAATACACAAAAAATATAAATACTCATTATTTGTGTTAAAACAATAGTAAGAACACAAAAAATAAATATAAACAAAAAAATGCATAAGTAAGTCTAAAAATATACCGTATAAAATAACTGTAGTTGGTTTATTTACTTTCTCCAGTCATGTTATATGGTCTCACAGACCGAGACGGTGCAAAAATCACAAAAACAACTCAATATGGGCACATGTGGCTATCATGCGACTGGCTGTAGATAGCGATGACCAAATTAAGCAGCTACGCAAAGAATTTGCCCAATTTGTTAAAATACTAAAAAGTTATTTAAAGTTTAGAAAAAAGTCGGTCTGTGGGACATATAGAACATGACTCCAGGGTTAAAAGTAAAATGTGTTGTTTTGTAAAACAGAAATATAAAATAGATGTTTGCAGAATAGACTGTCAACAGAAGTAGTTCCTTCAAACTCAAACTTGGACTCCGCAGGACGAACGCCTTGAAGAATCGGAATAGGCAACACTTATTGCACTCCCAAGACCACATTACACCAGTAGCATTAAATTACATAGTAACTTTATTAGTGGCTCTTGTATTGTAGCACAACTTGTGTCAATTACAGTTAGTGATGTTTTGAATGTAAGATGTGTTGTCTATTGTAATTCTGCAAGGCATTCCTTTTAAAGTAAATCCCAATGAGTTATTGAGAACCTAATGATTGGCCCTAAACTTATTAAGTTGTGTATAAAAAGAAAATAATGTTTTTGATTAAGTTCTTACCAAATTTGAGTGTATCTTGTATAGTTTCGTTCTTTCTTATGTCGATAACTACATCAACGAAGTCATGTCTGATAATCCCACTTTTTTCCCTCTCGCGAATTGTCTTCCATAAAGCTGTTCTAAGGAAGCCTGTGCAGTTGTCGGGAAAGAATTTCAAATGAAATATTCTCACAAGATTATGGAAAAAGAAGAAGCACAACTGCGACACTGAAGTTATCAAATTGAATCCGAGCATTTCTCTAGAAACTCTCCGAAATTCGGCATTTTCGTCCTTAAACGAATTGGCGTTGATGCCAAAACCGGTTGAAGCTATAATATCGGTGGTGAATTTTCCAGAAACTTCTCTCATGTCAATAACTCTCTCACTTTGGCTACTATCGTTCATATACTTTATCATATCTTCAGCGACTTCATTCACCAGTCCAAACATGTTCTTTATTTTTGCTCTGCTAAACATTGGAGTTAATCTATTCCTCATTAATTTCCATTCTGGATTTTTTATCGTAAATAAAAAATTCGCTGAAATGGAATCACAAGCTTCGTCTGCGAGCATGTTACGATCGCAAAAATTGTTGAAATCTTTTATTAGTACTGCTTTGATTAATTCTGGGTCTTTCAACATGAGGCTTGGTTGATCCAAGAAGAACATTCCGAAGAACGGTGCTTGGATTTTGTTGTACATATCTGCAAGGTGTGTTCCCATCTGTTTGCGTAGAAAAACGAGATCGATGAGGTTTCCGAAAAATGGAATCGGTTTTAGGAACGGAACTCCACGTTTTTTCCAGTAATCGAAATATCTGGTCACATGTAGGTACGCCAGGAAAAAGGCTGTTGATAGAAGTATGATAACATCGTAAATCCATCTTTCTGTTAGTAGGGCCATCTAAAATGATATTAATCATATAGTAGTTTTGAATAGGAAACGTTTAAAATATTCTTTTTAAAACTACTAAATAAATTAATAAAGTTACTCTAAATGACTTTTATTAATTAGAGAAAGAAGTGCCCTATGTTCTCAAGGCCTGTGATGCGTTTTGTCATACCTTGTATGCAGTAACGCAAGCGATAACGTAGGTTCAAAATAATATCTTTGATCAAATCGATGTAACAATTTCAAACGTAGGATGTTTCACATTTATCGCCGTTTTCTTACAACTAGCCAACTTTTAAATAAAAAACCATTTACTGAACTTAATTGCAAATAAAGAATTAAGAATAAAATTAAAAGAGGAAAATGTTGGTCGTAACTTTCAAAAATGATCTTCAAAAATAGTCCAAATCTGATCAAATAAAGGACATCGTTATCAACGTGAAATTATTTTTTCATTATTTGTTACAAATTCAATAATTAGTAATCACCGTTGATGATCGAAAATAATCATTTAGTTGATTAATAAATTGAAAAATGTGCTTATAGGCACTCACTCTATTATTTAATATCACTTGAGACACCCTAATTGTTTAAACAACCATACTGGATTAAATCAGTTATATTCGATTTAACAATTATTAATAACAATAATAAATTTAAACTTCTCCGGAGTTGTTATTAAAATATTGGATACACTTAATCATAACAAAACAAAAATTTCATCACAATTTATGAATCACTGCTAAAATGATGACCTTAACTTATTAATAGTTCAATTAATTAACATTAAAACTGAAGTACTCACCTTGTACCGCCACTAACTTGTAAAACTAACTATTAAAGCTGCTAACCGTAGAATTCCTGATTTTTGGACGGTCAATGATTTTATACCAGTGTGTGATGATGCTATTAGGAAAATGTCCTTGCTCACTAACCTCAACCATTATCAAAACCAAAATATAATTACTCACATCAAACTGGTTAAAAATAACAAATACAGGGTGTCCCATCACTTGTGGCCACCCCAAAAATTGAGCTTCAATTGAAAGTTATTTATTTGAAATGTGGTGCACGTATGATTCTGGTATAAGGTTAGAAATTTCCACTTTTATATGTTAATTGCCGGCGTTAGTTTTCGAGAGAAAAAAATAAAAATTGATTTTTTATAAAAATACTATTTCCAAGTTTCGTCAAATTTCACTTTTCAGGATCACTATGATGAAGACAAAGATATATAAAGTTAAAAAAAAAAACAAAAGCTGTAATTAGTTGCTTTCCGCAGAAATAAGTGCGATTTAAATTTATGACATTGTAAAAATTTGTCACTGTCGAGTGGAAGTCGGGCGATGTGAACAACCGAAGCGTACCTAAGCCTTAAAGGCTCTGGGAGATATTATTTCGATAAAAAATCAGTTTTTAATTTTTTTGTCAAAAACTATCGCCGACAATTAACATTTAAAACTGGAAATTTCTAGCCTTATTCCAGAGGCACCCGTGCACCAAATTTCAAATAAATAACTTTCAATTAAAGCTCAATATTGGGGGTGGCCACAAGTGATGGGACACCCTGTACACTAATTGTGAATTACTAGGGCTCGTGTCTATTTTAAGTTCGTAGTCATAGTTTAAGGTTTAAATTAATAAAATATTTATTTAAAAAACAATTATTCTTACAATAATAACTAAGTATGTATTAGCAATTAATTGTTAATAATTAATTTATTTTTCAGCCGCCCTTGATCTTCAAACATGCAGAAACATTGCAGCCGCTCTGTTTTATTTCCTTGAAGTTTCTATTTCTTTTGGAACTTTTCTCTTGCAACACAGTTATGACTGGTTCAGACCGTCAATATACAGGTTGTTTACTAAATATGCGGCGAAAATTCAGAGGGATATTTCTTGGTTTAAATTTGTGGCATTGTAAAAACTGGTTTTTGTGTTACAGCTTGCTTTGAATAGCAACACCGTCAAACGGAGAGGTAAGTTTTTGCAATGGCCCAAATTTAAACCGTACTTACTTTTATGGCTAGCTAGTAAGGAGTGTTTACAGTCATAAATCTTTACGTTTACTCTCAAGCAAATTTTAGACTAATTACAGCTTTTGGAATTGTTCCGTTTCTTTTTCAATCATGTTGATCCTGAAGAGTGAAATTTGAGGAAATTGGGAGATATTATTTTTATAAAAAATCTATTTTTTTTTCTCGAAAACTAAAGCCGGCAATTAACATTTAAAATCGGAAATTTCTGCTCTTATACCAGAGTCATACGTGCACCTAATTTCAAATAAGTAACTTTCAATTAAAGCTCTATTTTGGAGGTGGCCACAAATGATGGGACAGTCTGTACTTATAATCCCCAGTAGATTGCAGAACCTCTGAATCGTCAAAGGTTTTGCTTGATCTGGAAGTGCGCTTCGAAGGAACCAATGACGCTATTAAATAAATCAATTTTTTGCGAATTATCGAAAACGGGTTTGAATGTCGTCATAATCTTCCCACGTTTGAATAGGACGCTCCCGTATATAAGCCGCACCTGCATTTTGAGACATTTGTGGGGAAATTTGTTTTTCTGAATTCCGTCGTACAAGCCGCACCTCATTTTTACTTATTGTTAGCTATTTTTAATAATAAAAGTGCGGTCTATACAAGCGTCAATACGGTAATTCAAATGACAACCTTTGCTATTTTCAATGTGGGGATTGCACAGATATAGACTGAGAAAAAACCGGTTTATAGTGATATATTAAATTTTCCTGTTGTGATGTTCTAATATGTTTTCTTTCCTTCACCTCTCTTTTTAATTGTATATCTTGAAGTTTATATTATTGTTTACGGAAACTACATAGCACATAGTTTAAGAAAACAATTATTACAAATTGGCCAAATTTGATCTTGCTACCGATAGCTTGAATATCATTACATTTTTTCTAGAATAACATTAAGGAAGTAGGTAATGGTATGAGCACTTCAGAAATTTTCTAAAATTATTAAAACTCTTCGTAAAATTACATAATACAGCGCGGTCAGTTTACCTGTTCAATAGGCAACACAATAAACATTTCGGGGGAAATTATGTTTTTTAAAAATTTAAATTTCATATTTGGTTAAAAGATTCCTTTGCATTTTTAATTTTAACTTAAGAGATTAAAATAGATTGTGTTACTAGTTATCCCTTTCGTTTAATTGTCGCTTTTGAAAACGAAGATTTATTCCAGTGGGAGGTGTCAACATGAAATGAAAAGGAGAGTATATAATGGAAGTTGGAGTGCTGTCACAGGGTTCCAATTCAAATTCTTCACCAATTCAAATCTTGTCCCTGAAAAGAAATTTAAACAATTTCTGGTATAATTTTTTTCGAGAATTCACCAATACCACTTCGGGGGCCTTCTCCGAAGATAAGGTAAGTACAGGCTGGTTGCAGTTTTTTATTCTCTTCCTTAAATTTCTCCGGATCAAATTTTTCAGGTTCCGGATAGTATTGTGGATCGTGGTGAAGTCCGTACAATGAAATGTATACAAATAAGCCCTTTTCGATAGCCCTGGAAGCTGGTAATCTTTTACAGTTAATCTATCAAGAAACGGTAACACCGGATGTTTCCGTGTAGCTTCTGAAATGGACGAAGTTTGATTTTTGTTAGTAAAAGTAAAAATTCCATTGTGAAACCAGTCTGCAAGCAATTTAGCACGTATGCTGTGCCAATTCCTATAGGATTAGAGTAAGTACTGCACTTGATGCCCGAACCAGCCGCAAAAAATTGAACTGCCTCTTCTATCACCTTATCACCCACTTGGCATTGAAAAATTAAAACCAACGAAATTAGTCCAAGGAAAAACGAGTTTTTAAAATTATTTATTTATTTAGCGAATGATAAGCACAAAAAACTATTAGCATCTACAGTCAAACCTGGACAAGCCAAAATGCTGTCTATAACAAAATCTTTTTGCCATTTCGAATTACATACGCAGATATCTCACTTGTTATTACAGAAACCAGACTAAGACGGATTTTTTTTCGGTCCTCAGCACTTCCGTCGTGTTCAGGTTTGACTGTATTCGATTGCTTCTATTTTGGTAATAGTAAAATGGAAATAAGATTGAACTGTTTTGTAAAAATTTATTTTTAAACCACAGTAGATAAGTATCCAAATATTTGAGTAGCCCAGTTGCAAAACCAGACATCTTAAAAATGAGAAATCGAGTCATTGTGACCGGTCAAAGTAAAACTAGCATTTTTAATTTATACCTTAATTTGGTTAAGTTAATGTGATTCAATGGAGTCAATGGATTCAAATTTTAGGGTTGTTGTATAGAAATCAATAAAACGTCGTTCTATACGTAGAAGAATAGTGTAGTATAACGCAAGTGCACAGTGGGGGGTAATAGTGACCTCAGATGAATTTGATGATGAATTTGTGGGATCACACAGACGCCACTTTGCATTCGAAAGATTAAACGTGTCATTTGAAAGTTTATCTTTTGGAGGCAACATTATCATTATTATTGATAAGGTGACCAACTTTTTTGGACTGAAAGGGACACAAATAAATAAATTGAAGAAAAAAAAACCATCAATAAAAGAAACTGTTACTTAATATAATATGTATAATAATAGTTATGTAGTGTAATTATGCTTACATGCCTATTATTAATAACAAAAAATATTCATTCACTAGAAACAATAATTAATAGTATTGATTATTGTTTAAATGAGTATTTTCCTACTGAATGAATATTTTTTGTCAATGCATCGCATCGTCTTCTAACAAGATATGGGAAATACAGTGAAACCCCGTTTTTACGTTTTTGAAAGAACCGACAAAAAAACGTAAATGGAGGGAAAACGTAAATTAAGGGCAATGCAAATTTTTCTTTAAAAAATCATACAAATTAATTAATAATCCATCTAATCACGATCACGAAACTTTGCAAAGTGCAGCCGTGCCTGAAAACTGCTAACATATTCATTTTAATGATTTCTATAGATTTAATCGAATGTACTAAAATAAATGGAATTTTTAATTTTAATAAATTTAATAGCTGCATTTTAAATATTTCCAACGTAAATTGCGGGAAAAATAAACGTAAAACCGGGTATTATCTACATTAAAAAGAAACTGGACTGCAAAAATTAGACGCAAATAACGGGAAAACGTGAAATACGGGGACATAAAAACGGGGTTCCACTGTATATGAACAAGAAATATTCTTCGTATTAAATTGTATGGTAAGCGCTGCAGCTAAAGTATCAACAAGTTTTCTCCATTTCTCATTTGTCCAAAAATCATTGGCAAAAGAAAAAACTCTCTCAAATGCTGCATTAGTTCCAGGCCAGCACAACGAAAATTGAACGAGAATAAATAAATTTTCACATGAAATATATCTCTTTTAAAAATATTTCCACCCATCTTTTATCACATTCAACTTGTTGATTTTCACATTCTGTTAATTTTTCAGAATGTAAATATGCGTTCAATTTTCTAATTTCTTCAAAGAGATCGCTGTCGTCTATTTTCAACTCAACACAACACAAGTTTCAACATCTGTCCAATTTACTTGCTATGAAGCCAAAAAACACCATTGAAAACTGTTACTTTCCGTGATGTTTGTTTCAGACCATTCTTCGGCATATTGAAAACATGTTTGGTAAAAATTTTGCACTTTGATTTGATTCCTCTAACAAATTCCACATTTTTTTTTTATAATTGGACCTCCTTATGCAGAAAGGAACCAACCTTATTTCGTTCGCTATGGATACTGAACTCGATGCTAATAATGCATTAGGTTCAATATCGTAGCAAACGAATTGTAGGTTGGTTCCTTTCTGCATAAGGGGGTCCAATTATAGGAAGAAATTTGTTTTCAAATCGAGATTTATATTGAAGGATAAAGTCATTCAAAATAAGACTAACTTCTGTAGCTGAAATGTGTACACCTTCAATCGTTTGAATCGTTTTGTGAAAAATAGATGCTTGTTTATGTACAAAATACATTAATATCTCAGATATTTCATTATTGAAAAACGATTCCAAGATTTTAGGACATTGTAACCCCAGCCAGATCCAGAACACATTAAAATATTTCTCATATTTATTTTTTATAAATGTATCTCAATACAAAAAAGATCATATAGCCATAATATTCTTCGAAGGAAACAGTAATATTTGGATGTCCGTGAAATTGTTTGAAGCGTCTGTTCACAAACAATTATAAAAAATACAGTAGGTAATATAACAATCGCATTGACTAAGCTCACCGCTCTTATCGTCACAAATCATAATATAAATAATATTTATCAAGAAGTTTGATGAGTTACGAGCATAGGAAAAGTGGGGATAAGAACTGCTTCTTGCCATGATTAAAAATGTGTTTGCAGCCTGTTACGGGATTAATTACAGCAGGTATATATATTGTCATACAATGATGCACTTTGGCAAGCAATTTGCAACAACTAATTTACGGATTAGTCTTCAAATATCGAAAAAAGGACATATTGGAGGACACTTTTCGAGGGAGGACAGAGCTTACAAAAGAAGGACTGCCTTCCCTAAAGGGGGACGGTTGGTCACCTTATTATTGATTTATTACGGTTCCAAATTATACATTTCGGCTCTGGTCTATTTAACTTTCTGCAGATACGATTTTAATATTCCACTTTTTACATGAAGAAAATTATTGCTTGATTAATTAAATATTCAGTCATGGGCTATAATGTATGTTTTACTAAATATTTATTGTCTTCTGTGTTCTACTGTCGTTTTTTAAAACAAAAATTTAATTGGGTGGAAGGAGCTAATATAAAATGAAGAGGAAAATATTCGATAGAACGTGGGGTGCTTTTGCACGTTTTCAATTCAATTCTTGCAAAATATATGCCACACCCACTTTTAACATAACTAGCGCAAACTTCGACACTGAAATATTCCCGTCAACTTTACTTCATAATGCCACGTGTTGATCTATCAAAGTATGTAATGTTTTTTATGTTCTAAATTGACACATGAACAAGTGGGGTAATGAAATGAAGTTGGCAATAATGAAAATTTTCGGAATTGCAGTTTTTTATTTTCTCCCCCAGTATGTTCATATACTTCATCCGTGACTGAATAACGACCCCATAGTTAACTAAAAACTTCAAATTAGCAACTAAAGTACTTACACAATTAATTCCTTCGTGGATTCTTATATTTAAGTTTAACTTAAATAAAAACAATAACTCGACTTTGTTGGCTTTTTGAAGTAGGTACTGTATGGATAATCGTCTGGAGATGGCAGAACCCCTAGATCGTTGAAGATCTTGGCGTGGAAGTTCACTTCAAATGGAATCTAATTAAATTAATCAATTTTTTTTTCGATTTAGAAAACCATTTTTAATGTTGTTATAAGCTTCCGACTCGTCGTAAGTTCAGGGCAAATATACATAAATAGCATTTTTAGAGATTGAACTGCCGACCTGGATAAAACTTAACCTTTATGTTTTGTTGTAACTATATTATATATAATTTTAATCTTATTCTATTTTTGTTCAACTTTATTTTGGATTCTTGCCTAAGCAACAGCAATTCTAATGTCCTTGCTGTTGTTTACTAACAGTTATTAACATTCTCGGTAGGCAACAAAGCCTCGACTTCGCCTCGCCTTTCTATATTTTAATCATTTAAATAAGTAAACATTTTTTTCATAAATTTTATTGGCGCTTGTTAAATTGCACATTTAATTCACTTGACGGTTGCAACAGAAAATTTACTGGCGAATAAGTGATGTTAGTTGGAGTGCTTTCAAAAGGTTCAAAATCGAACTCTAGCAAAATATGCGCCACAGCAACTTTTAACATTACCATTGCAAATCGTGTCTCTAAAATATTTATTAAATTTTTTGAATTAAAACTGTTTGAAAATTTACCCAGGAATTGTCTTGGGCCTTCTCCAAACGCAAGGAACGTACAAGCTGGTCTTGTCTTTTTATTTTCGTCGCTAAATCGTTCCGGAGCGAATTTTTCAGGTTCGGGGTAGTATAGTGGGTCGTAATGAAGTGCATAAACGGAAACATACACAGAAGCACCTTTCTCAATGATTACATTGGTGCCTGGAATTTGGTAATCTTTGAGAGCTACCCTGTCGAGAAACGATAATATCGGATGTTGTCGTAACACTTCTGAAATAAACGAAACTTAAATTTACTTTAATTTAAATTAACATATTAACCTGACACAACCATTTCTAGATATTTCATATCATGAATCGCTTCGTAGGTGAAACCATCACGACTGTGAACGCAATTTATGATTTCCTTTCTTACCCGTTCTTGGATTTCTGGATGGCAGGCTAATTTGTAAAGGGCTATTTCCAATGTTGAACTTGTTGTTTCGTATCCGGCCGCAAAAAACATAACAGCTTGTCCAATGACCTTATCGCCATCTTAAAATATATAATTTTAAGGATGATTAAAACAAAAATTGATTTAGATACAATACTATGAAACTAGTATTGTTTATAGTTATTTTGTCAAAAGTGCAAAACACTTTTTAGAAATCTAAATACCGAGTAGTTTAAGGTGACTCGGCGCCTCGAGACTAAATTCAATGGTTTTGTACGTTGTCCGTACGGTCGCATTTTCAAATTTGAAAAGAAGGTCGCTATCGTATACGACAAGTACACGCTAGCCGGACGACTTCCACTTAATTACAGTTTGATATTATGTCAATTAAGCTTGTTATTAATTAAAATGTCAAAATTCACCTAGTCTTACAACTTCCTGTACGGCTCCAATTTTTAACATTTTGCTTTAAAATTGTAATGGTCTTGTAGCTTACTCATTTGTCGGCGGCCCTCACTATATCGTTTTTCTTCATATACTACCGTTTTTTAATTATTTCAATGTTTGTAAATTCATGTAAAAAAAAGTGCCGAGAAATAGTCAAGAAAAAGATCGCCTGAAGGCATCTGTCTTTTTAATTTATTGGGGGTACTCAAGATAATAACGTCTTGTGGTCGGGTCTGCTGCAGCAAGAGAATTCTAATTTTGGTATATGAAACATTCAATCACAAAGCTGAACATTTTGGATATATTCCAACTACCTGTTTTCGACCCTCTTTTGTGTGAAAAATAAATATCTTGGCGAAGAAGCAAATTTTGTTGACTTACATTCTTTTTGAAACGAACGATTGTAGTCGATCGACTACTTTTAATACGCAATATATTTGTATCAATCTTTTTAATTATAAATTAGTTAGTTAAGTAAAATTAATAAAGTTACGATTTTACTGACTATACGATTCAATTTATTTTGATGTTTTAAAATAATGAACTAAATAAAATATAATGAAATAATGAAATAAATTTTTCAAGGAAAATTGAAACAAACTTCAACGAGGATTCGCAGCACGCAACAAAAAGATTAAAAATGAGAGAGAGATGGAAATGTACCCGATCTAAAGGAAAATATCCGTAAAAAATCGCATATTTTTGTGGATACAAGTGCGTATGAGAGCGAAAAAGATTACGTTTTATTAGGTTAGTACAGTAATACTTGACGTAATGTTAATGTGGTTCCCGTGGTGAGGAAGACGTATGGGGGAGGAAGTTAGTAGTCACACAGGTTACCTCCTCTTAACAAAAAAAAAAAAAGGTTAGTACAGGATGACAATATTTGACTGTGAATGTTATCCAAATCGGTTCGTGTTTCGAGCACGTGCCCATTAACGCTGTCTTGAAAAGACATAAATTATTATTTTTATGCACAATCGAGTAGCCGACACCCAATTCAGCATTTGGTGGCTTAAAAACTCCGAATGAATTATTTTATAACTACTTGTATGCACTAGAAACATTATTTTTCAATACTTTCGTACAATATGTTGTTGACGAAGGTGTAGGGAAAATAATATTTCTTATCGAAAGATATTTCAGGTTTCAACCATCCATGTGATAAAATTCCCTATTGACTTTTTTATTAAATTTTTTATAAGATTTCGAATATTTTATATTATGAAATTTACAAATTTTTATTCTGTGGTATTACCTGTGTTGGTATTAGCCCTCAACTTACAAATTTTTCCAAAATTACTTCCCGTTAATCTTTGACTCCTTGTATTTTTTTCAATTTCAATCGGATCAACAGTTTTGAAAAATAAACAGTTCTATGACAATTTAGGATATTTCTCGCAAGGACAAGCGAATTGAGAATGACGGATTTTTGTATAGATAGTTTGGTGCACATCTGGTAGCACACTGGCGGGAAACTTGTTTCCGTAACTCAGTAAAAAAATATCCTGTACCTTTAGTCAATTACTACGTCGCTGTTCATTCACTTGGTTTTGGTGTTCATTCACTAGGTATTTTGTACATCTTGTATTCAAATGTCTTTTAATAAATTGATTTGTACCGAGTCTTCCAAATGATGCAATAATCTTGTGCTCTAACAAAATATCTGTCGATACAACAAGTGATTAGCAGCAAAAGTGATATTGGGGACGGAGAAAATAATTCTCTGAACGCAAATATAACAGCCTAAATGCAAAGTGTTCATTCACTGGCAAGGTCACCCTACGATTTTAAAGAC
Organism: Dascillus cervinus; assembly: GCA_949768715.1. NCBI lineage: Eukaryota > Metazoa > Arthropoda > Insecta > Coleoptera > Dascillidae > Dascillus > Dascillus cervinus. Next base: position 11,721,509 of record OX458322.1, on the reverse strand, counting down.
GAATTTTTGTAAGAATAAAGGAGGCGACCCAAACACGTCTCGGGCGTTGTAAATTCTGGAAATGTTGAGATATAAGTCGTTTCAAGAGAGTGATTTATAGCTACTTGACGGCGCTCTATTGTGTACAATTATTTATGACCAAGGTGGTACCGTGGTTGCCTATCATTTAGTGTAAAAACGATCTCGTAAAATTGTAGTATTGAAGTAACCAAGTCTCTCTGCCGAGAGCCGTTAAAATTTGATGTCTAAACAGCTGCTTCTTTATTTACAAGACAAAACGTAGGGCGTAACTTGACACAATGAACTAAATTCGTTTATCTGTTTGAAAAGTTAGGTTATATATTTTGTTTTTAAAAGTAAAATGTGTTGTTTTGTAAAACAGAAATATAAAATAGGTATGTGCAGAATAGACTGTCAACAGAAGTATTTGCTTTCAAACTTAAACTTGGACTCCGAAGTACGAACGCCTTGAAGAATCGGAATAAGCAACACTTATTGCACTCCCAAGACCACATTACACCAGTAACATTAAATTACATAGTAACTTTATTAGTGGTGCTTGTATTGTACAACTTTTGTCAATTATAATTAGTGATATTTTGAATGTAAGATGTGTTGTCTATTGTAATTCTGCAAGGCATTCATTTTAAAGTAAATCCCAATGAGTTATTGAGAACTTAATGATTGACCCTAAACTAAGTAGTATATAAAAAAAAATGTTTTTGATTAAGTTCTTACCAAATTTGAGTGTATCTTGTATAGTTTCGTTCTTTCTTATGTCGATAACAACATCAACGAAGTCATGTCTCAAAATCCCACTTTTTTCCCTTTGGCGAATTGTCTTCCAAAAAGCTGTTCTAAAGAAGTATGCGATTTTGTCGGGAAAGAATTTCAAGTTAAATAATCTCACAAGAGTTGGAAAAAAGAAGAAACACAACTGCGACAATGTAACTTTTAAATTGAATCCGAACATTTCTCTAGAAATTCTTCGAAATTCGGCATTTTCGTCCTTAAACGAATTGGCGTTGATGCCAAAACCGGTTGTAGATATAACATCGGTGGTGAATTTTCCGCAAACTTCTCTCATTTCAATGACTTCCTCACGTTGACAAATATCGCTCAAATACTTTATCATATCTTCGCCGACTTCATTCACCAGTCCGAACATGTTCTTTATTTTTGTTTTGGTAAATATTGGAGTTATTTTATTTCTCATCACTTTCCATTCTGGATTTTTTAACGTAAATAAAAGATTCGCCTCAACGGAATCACAAGCTTCGTCTGCGAGAACGTTACGATCGGAAAAATTGTTGAAATCTTTTATTAGTACTGCTTTGATTAATTTTGGATCTTTCAACATGAGGCTTGGTTGATCCAAGAAGAACATTCCGAAGAACGGTGCTTGCATTTTGTTGTACATATCTGCAAAGTGTGGTCCTACTTGATCAATCCTACAAGATCAATGAGGTTTCCGAAAAATGGAATCGGGAATTCCCCTGCTTTTCCAATAACCGAAGTGTCTTGTCGAATATAAGTAGGCTGATGTGAAAGCTATTATTAAAGTTACACAAATATCCAATATCCATTTTTCTGTTAAGACAGCCATCTATAATGATTTCGAAAATTTGTGGTTTAGTGTTCCAATTGGTTATTTAACAATGGACGCTGTGGTGTTATAAAAAAAATAAATAGACCTTGATATCACAACAATATAAATATTCTATTTATGTTATGCTGTATGTCTATTACGGCCACCGAAATGTACACGATTTTTTTTAGCAACTTGATTTTTGCTTCATATCATAGGCGCTCTAAAAAAATCAGCCCAATGTCAATATTATTCTGTTTATGACAAATATTATTTCGCGAAAGTCACTGGATAACTTTAATCTATGGAAAAATCGGGAAATTTGTGTCAGGTATCGTGCACATTTCGATGACCGCAATAGTACTTGCAGATAAATTACGAATACAGCAATCGGTAAACAAAATTTAATTGGTATTGCAAATAAAGTTCTAAGTTTTACCATGTATTAATTACTGCTAAAATTTCGTTGGACTTAAATTTTTTACATAATTACAAGGTTAAAATATTCCAAAATTTGTGAATAATGCAATTAATTACCGAAAAATACAAACATATGTTTGACATTAAACTGAAGAACTCACGTTTTTCAAAATAAAACAAATAATAATTAACAATTAAAACTACTGATCACAATTACCGATTTCTCGCCAGTCAAGTTTATAAATTCATTTGAAGCTTCGCCTATTTTAAAAAGAAGCAACTTCACCTTGAGGATGTTGTTTTATTTACAAAATTTAGTCCTTATCTAAACCAAAATGTATTTTAGTAACAACAATCATGTACAATATTTATTTAAGTCATTTAATGACTGATACTTCGGGTGACCCAACTACACCCATCCCTCGATATAGGGAATTGCTACTTATATCGAAACTACGTATAACGAATATATTTTAACACTATGTTATATGGGTCTGGGACTTTTATGCTAAAAGTTGTATACCTATAATAAAAAAAACATCGTAGTTTAATTAAATTTATGTATTGATTTGTTTTTATAAAATTAATAATTGACACAACAAAACAGGCAATGCTGTCTACGTATGTATAAAAATATAAAAATAAAAAATGTTTAAATTAAATTTTCTGCACCATCAGGTAACTAAGGTAAAAATTATCGGATGAACGATTTTAACGTCAACTGTTTTACTTGATTTTTTAAATTTATAGTTGTTTGTACCAATCTATTGCATGGTTGACACCATGCGAAACTCTTAAACTTTGTTCCTCATGGGAATCTTACTTGGATAAAATTTGTAAACCTCCTTCGAAATAAACAAGAGCTTCTGATATACCCTTCGTGGTCAACTGCTGCTGATTATTTTTTATGTTTTTATAATCGCGTTCGAACATATTAAGTTAATGATAAAACAATAGCAAAGTCAGAATGTCGGCAAATTTTTTGTACCTACATATCAAAACTTTGCTACGTAAAACGAGACTGTTGAATATATTTAAAAAGTTACGTAAAGCGAAACTACGTAAAGGGAGACTAAGTATAACGAGGGTTGGGTGTACTTGTCGCTTGTTTATAATATCTCCTTATTTGTTTGGCTCAATTTCATAGTAGGTATCAGTGGCGGCTCGTGGTAGTGACGAGTGAGGAGGCTAATATTTATGAAGAATAGGTACTCTACTTAGTCAACAAATTATGATGTTTTATTTTTGTATCACAAATTACCGTCCAGCAAGAACCATCTAGGAGGTGTAGAGTTATTTCTTGCCAGGACTGGATTAGGAGTTGAAGGAAATGTATAGGGTGGGATGATGAGATATGGGTTTACAAATTGTATTTTCTCTTACTTAATAATGAAAATAACTAACTTTGATATTAAATTCCTCCATCTCGCGAGTTCGAGCAGTATCCAAAACCCTCGATATATTTTGATTTCCTTTACTAAATAACCTAAATTTACATGTTGATGAATTTAGAGGTACCAATTCCGCATCAAAACTTCAGTCTCGCATGCTTGCGGGACTGACATCATCAATTCCGCGGATCCGCAGGATTTGCGGGATTACAAACTATCACAATGTTATTTTTAATTGCTAAGAAAATTAAGTACCTACCAGAAGTTAGTTATGCAATAAAAGACAACTAATTCAAAATAAAAGTAGCATTTTTTAGTAAAAAAAAAAATTAAGAATAATTATTGAGATTTCTTTTGGAAATACTTTCAGAGAAATGATAAAGTATTCAAAGTTTGATCTTGTAAATTTGACCTGATTTTATAACAGAAATACCCAGCGACAGAAAACGCGCGCTCGGCATATATATTTTTTCAAATTCGGATATTTTTATTCAGTCCCGCAAGTCCCGCGGATCCCGCATGTGTAGTCCCGCATTACTGATCCCGCAAAAATCATGCGGGATCTCGCATTTGCGGGATCCAGCGTTTGCGGGATTGGTATCCCTATAAATGATGATATGTGACCTTTTAATGGAACGCGGTAAATTTTTCAAATCGTGATATCCCGTTCTTTTCCACTGACAATGAGTATATTCGGTTTGTGACACCGATGAAAAAAGTAAGCATGGCCAACAAATCAATTTACATTGCTTTGCACTTCCGGTAAACCATCCGCATTTGTTATACCACGTTACATTATAACCTCGATTTTGTTCCGTTCCGGAATGTTTTAAAGAAATTAAATTTGGACGAGGCCTATCATAATTTTTATAAATAAATAATTTTGTATCATATAATCCAAAGACCTAAATGACGGTCTTAAAAGAAAATCTACAATATCCTTACATACATACATTTTTTAGTTCTACTCCTATATCGTCAGTCATATTGAAACAATGAAACCCGCAAATTCAAAATTTTATACCTGAATTCAATGATTGCAGTAGACCTGTCGCACCCAGTGCTAAGGAATAATTGGGATCTTTGTCCGACAAAACGCACTGGCCAAGGCGCGGGTGGAGTATTGCATCTCATTTCTTTTTAACGTTCAAGGTCAAAATCGTGCCATTCTATACAATTAAAGGAGACACTTGGAGTCAAATGTAGCAAATTTTCTTTGGCCCGGTCTCGACCATATTTCTGGCGCTTACATTCAACCTTCAAGTTCCATATTGTAAATAGAAGATCCTCTTTAATAAGGCCGGTCTGGTATGGTGAAAGAAAATTATCTACCAAATAACTATTACCATTTATTTAATTGAGTACCTAATAATTGATGATTTCATACTGAAACTTTAATGAAAATCAAATTTGATTATGTAATTATTTATTTATTTCAATTTTATCATGAGGAGGCTTAGCCTCCCTAGCCTCCTCTGACGAGCCGCCACTGGTAGGTATACGAAGTTTTGACTAATTTATTAATTCATTTAGCTTTACAAAACATTTACTTACTGAGTTTTTTAAATTAAATTTATTGTATTTTCTTAAAACGCAGGTTTAATCCACTTAAAGGAGCAGATAACAAAAAATTTATAGTTGGAAAAACGATAGCCGGTGGAGTGTTCTCACAGGTTTCCAGTTCGAACTCTCGCAAAATATGTGCGATGCCCACCTTTAGGTTCACAAGCGCAAATCTCGACCCTTAAAATGTGATTAGAAAAACATCTGAATTGGAATTATTTTCAGCACTCACCGATACAATTTCGAGGACCATCTCCGAAGGTAAGGTAAGTACAGGCTGGTATTGATTTTATATTGTCTTCGCTGAATCTTTCCGGATTGAATTTTTTAGGTCCAGGGTAGTATTTTTGATCATAATGCAATCCATAAATTGGAATGTACACAGAAACGCCCTTTTCGATTATCAAGTCCGTGCCTGGCAGTCGGTAATCATTCATGGCCATCCTGTCTAGGAACGGCAAAATCGGATATTTTCTTAACCCTTCTGAATTTGTTGCAATTAATTTTTGGTCCAAACTAAATAAAATGACGAACCTGAGACGACCATGTCTAAGTATTTCATCTGACTGATTGCTTCGTAAGTTAAGCTTTCGTTAGTTTGGACGAAGTTGATGATTTCTTTTCTTGCTTTTTCTTGAATTTCTGGTTGAAGAGCTAATTCGTACAGAATAAAGGTGAGTACAGAACTTGTTGTTTCGAAGCCAGCCGAAAAAAATTGCAGTGCCTGTCCTATCACTTTATCGCCCTCTTAAAATGTATTCATAAATAGTTAATTGTGCATAAGTTAAAATACGTACCAAACTTGACTGTTTCTTGTAGCGTTTCGTTCTTTCTTATATTGATGACGACATCAACAAAATCGTGTCTAATAACTTTACTTTCCTCTCTTTCATGAATTACCTTCCAAAACACGTTCCTGAAAAATTCCGATGTTTTTTCGGGCAAGAATGTCATTTTAAACAATTTCACAAAGAACGGGAAGAAGAAGTAGCACATCTGTGGTAACGAATGCTTCAAGTTGAAACCAATCATTTTTCTGGTAATGCGTCGCAACTCAGCATTGTCATCCTTAAACGAATTGGCGTTGATACCAAAACCGCATGAAGATATAACATCGGTGGTGAATTTTCCGCAAATTTCTTTTATCTCAACAATTTCATTGAACTTGCACATATCTTTCAAGTAATTCGTCATATCCTCGCCAGCCTCATTTATTAACTGGAACATATTTTTTATTTTACCGCTGGTGAAAATTGGAGTTATCTTGTTTCTTATAATTCTCCATTCTGGATTTTTTACTGTAAATAAGAAATTTGCAAACACAGGATCGACGGCTTCATCAGACATTATCGCGTGGTCGGCAAAATTGTTAAAATCTTTGATCAGTACCGCTTTGATCAATTCTGGATCTTTCAACATGAGGTGAGGTTTGTCTAAGAAAAATATCCCGAAGAACGGTGTCTGCATCTTATTGTACATATCTTGGATGTGTGGTCCCATCTGCTTGCGCAGAAAGAAGACATCGGCGAGATTTCCAAAAAACGGATACGGCTTTACGTATGGAATTCCTCGCTTCTTCCAATAATTGTAATGTCTGCTCGAATATAAGTACAGTAATAGAAAAGTTGTTGTTAAGGTTATTGATATGTCTACCAGCCACATATTTGTTAGTAGAGCCATCTAAAACAACAACAAAATAACAGCCAGAAACCAGTTGCATTATTTTGTTTTCTACCATTAGGTACTGAAAATCTTAAGAAAAAACCAAGTTGACTTAAAAGTAAGATCAAAAATTACAAAACTTTAACGTTCAAAAGTGCTATTAGTAACGATAATAATACATTATTTGCTTAGTTACACTACAGAAAGAATCAACGATATTTAAATTATGTTCTTTCAAACTTGAATTCCATTTTTGAGTCCAATAATATTCCTAACAAAATTTAATTTCTAAATAGTTTTATAATCTTTTCTGTTTTCTTTGAATATCATTAAAATGTGGAACATTTTTAGAGCCAATAATTCCATCAAATATAATTAAGTTAAAATTCAGCTGAAGTGCACTATTGACCTTCTGGTTGCACTTACAAATGGGTGTACATGGAATAATTAAAAAATGATAATGTCTATTTGTGTTTCTAATCAACAAACACCAACTTCAAAAAATGCTGAACTTGTTATTACTATTGTTAATTATTAAAAATAAGTAACTAGTTAATTAATGTCCTAAAAACATTTGCTAATATCAAATAAATATTAAAAGTTTTGAAAATACACAAACTCAATCAAAACGTGCCCTACGTTAGTTCATGTCAACACATTGCACAAGGAGTTTTTAATCTAAGATATATTTTGTTTTTAACAAAACAATTTATATAATTCAGGCTATTACCTGCGATTATGTAAATTATCTATCAAAGTGAGGCAAAGTGAGACAAAGTCAGTAGCACCAAGATAACTTACCATTAGGCCATCACAACTAACTTGTACTTATAGCAACAAATTAAGTTAGAAGGATACCGACCTCAGCATATCAAGAAAGTGCAACGCGTGCAATTCCAATCAAATATTCGCTTAGTACGTGCCGATAAAATGTATTTAAATCGGTACCGTAAATTCACCAAAAAATGCAGGTAAAATTTGGTAATGGAAAAATAAAAATAGCAAATAAAATAGCAACTTCTAAAACTTATTATACTTTATTTTCTTTTCCAGAAATGTTCATCTTCATAGCGGGCCTTATATTGTTACAATGGCACTATGAAATTTCTAATAACATAGCAAACGACTACTTTTTATTTGAAACCTGCAGAATTTCTTAATTTACGTTTGGATGTAAATTTTGAATTTTGTCTTGGTCCTTTGTTTATGTTAACTGAGTTTGTTACTCTTTTCCTTTTTAACAATTATTTCACTTCTCCAAAAATTACATATTTGTGCAAATTGAGTTTAAGTATCTATTTGGCCTCATCATTTGGACTGTCAATATTTATGACCTCAATCTTTTATTTATTTTTATTAAAATTTATAATGCGCTCTGAACTTTGAACTATCTTTTTGAGGGCATCAATTATTAACTAATTACTACTAAATTAAACAATCTACCAACAGTGACTTAAAAGAAAATCATCTGTAAATAGGAGTTGCAAAATTACAAAACATTTCATCACAAACAACTCGCAATTTTAACAATAAGAATATCTCGCTTGCTCTCAGGACATACTATAAGGAAAGGGAATCCAGAATTACAGCTGTAACTACATCAAGGTCGCAAAACACACTCGTTAATGCGATAATAATTCAGCAGTGACAGTGAGTGCGGGCAAACAAAGGTTACTTTTCAGTGTTTTTTTTGCAAATTGATTATTTTTTTACTTTCAATCAGCAGATGTTTTTTCAAATCGGATTTATAACGGATGTTTTCATCCTACTGCTAGCATTGGTAGGATTAGCTTATTATCTCCTGACGAAAAATTTTGACTATTGGGCGAAACGAGGGGTTCCTTATGAAAAGCCCACAGTTTTCTTCGGGAATTTTCTTGAAGTCTTCAGGGGCGACATATCGCCCGGTCCTCATATCGAAACGCTGTACAAGAAATTTTCGGGTCCATATTTTGGAATTTTCATCATCAACAAGCCGTTTTTAGTCGTCAATGACCCAGAAATAATCAAAAACATTCTAATAAAAGATTTTCACAAATTTGACAACAGATTCTTTGCACAGGCCGAAGACGCAGATCCGATCATATTCAACAGTCTACTCTCGCTGAGAAATCCTCAATGGAAAACGGTGAGATCCAAGATAACTCCAGTATTTACTTCCGGGAAATTAAAAATGATGTTCCCGTTGATGCTGGAATGCGCTGAAGATTTGCAAAACTACATCGAAAAGCATGTCGAGAGAACGCTGGAAATGAAGGAAGTGAGCGGAAAATATACAACTGATGTGATCACTTCTTGCGCTTTTGGAATTAACGCGCGTTCGTTTGAATTTGAAAATTCCGAGTTTCAAGTTATGGGGCGCAGGTTGTTTAATTTTAATATCAACCGGTCGATTCAGATCGTGTCTTATCTATTCGCTCCAATTTTGGTGAAAATGTTTAAATTCAAATTTTTGGATGGAACCGCCGTCGAATTTTTAAGAAGAGTCTTTTGGGAGACCGTCGGTGCCAGGAAAGGTACAAACATAAAAAGGCACGATTTGATCGATATCCTCATGGAAATCAAGGCGAGTGAAGATGTAAATGAAGAGTTCGAATTTGGTAAATTTTTGTTAATCTATTGAAATATGAATTTGATTGTGAGTGAATTCTAGATGGAGACAGATTGGTGGCTCAAGCAGTGACTTTTTTCGCTGCCGGACACGAAACCACCAGTTCTGCGATGGCATTTATGCTTTACGAACTTTGTATAAATCCTGAAATACAGAATCGTTTGAGACGCGAAATTAAAAGTATTGTGGCCGACCAAGGGGTTACTTATGAGTCCCTGCATGATATGAAATATTTTGATATGGTGCTTAGCGGTAATTACTTCTATTTAGGTGGTCGGTCAATTGTAGTTTGATTCAATTGCAGAAATTTTACGAAAATATCCCCTTGTTCCTTTTATTAACAGGGAATGCAGTGAAGATTATACAATAGAGAAAACTGGTTTGGTTGTGGAGAAGGGAACCGCTGTGATTGTACCGCTTCATGGGTTACACTTTGATGAACAGTTTTATCCAGATCCACAGAATTTCGACCCTGAAAGATTTAGTGATGAAAATAAGAATAAGCTGGTGCCTTATACATATCTACCGTTTGGAGATGGACCTAGGAATTGTATTGGTATTTGATTGTTTTGGATATTAGTTCAATAATTTGAATGCACATATCTTATTGCTCAACGATAACAATATCGGTTAATTTATTTTTATCTCAGGTCTACGATTTGGTTTGTTGAGTGTGAAAGCAGGTTTAGTACACATTTTACTAAAATATGAGATTGTAAAAGCTCCCGAGACTCCAATTCCACTGGTATTTGATCCAAGAGCGCCCTTGTTGACATCAATAGTTGGTCTTCCATTGCAACTGAAGCTGTTATAAAACTTTTATCAAAACAAGTTTAAAGGTATTTGCTTTGAAAATGCTGATTATGATCGATTCCTATATTAAAGTGAGAAATTTGTAGTTGAGAGATTTACAACTACAAATCCTATTTGTAACACAATTTTTTTGTTTTTTGTGGAAGAGTCATTGGTTACCTCGGACGAAAGAAAGAAGGAAATTTGAGTTCAGGGTAAAGTGGTCATATTGTCCAGTTCGAAATTGGGGAATTGGGGGAATTGGGGAAATTGGGTGTAAATAAAATAATTCAAAAAATGTGATTGTAAAAGTAAAAAATTAAATATTCTTTATAAATTACTTAGTCAAGTGGAAAGCTGTTCATTAAGGCGGGTGTTTGGTTTTCAGTTTGGGGGTATTGACAGGAAGTCGGATTGGATTTAGTAAACGAAATGTAGATTCCTTTTGCAGTGTTGCGCCGTTTAGCTTATGACTTCACGCTCTTATTTATTTTTGATAAAAATGTATCTCAATACAAAAAAGATCATGTAGCCATAATATTCGTTCGAAGTACACAATAATATTAGGACAGTCAATAAAATTGTTCGAAGCGCCTGTTCACAAACAATTATAAAAAATATAGTAGGTAATATAACCATTGACTGAGCTCACCGCCGTTATCGTCAAAGACCATAATATAAACAACATTTATCAAGAAGTTTGATGAGTTACGAGCGTAGAAAAAGTGGGAATAGGGGCTGTTTCTTTGCAAGATTGCGAATGTGTTTGCAGCCTGTTCCGGATTAATTATAGCAGGTATATACATATATTGTCATACAATGATGCACTTTGGCAAACATTTTGTTGAAGACTTAAACAACATCCTGAATTGATTCATATTTTTGTACGTTTTCGAGAAATTGAGTATTAAGCATTTGAAAGTGTGCGTTACTTCAAAAGTTAATAAAATAGAAAATTAATAGTTTTTTACAATTATGGCAATTCAAATTGTAAAAGAGATGATGTAGTTTACATTGGCAAAAACAAAACTCAGAAATATTAAAAAATTAAAAAACCCTTAAAACCGACGGTCGACTTCCTCTTTAAGCGTGAAGTGGTAAACGCACTAAATATCTGGAGTTGTGCCACCTGAAGTTTAGAAGCTACACTAATTCCGTTAGAATTCCGTGTTTTTTTGTGAGTCCAGGACTGGGTTTATTTCTACACTTACTGAATTCTACCCGTAATACCAGTCAATCCTTTTTTTTATATCATTTACAGGGGAAGATTTAATTTTTGTTGCAGTACTTTTTGTTGCAATGCAGAACATTTTTTTTAGCTCCCAGGGGTGCAATATCTTATTTCAAAATTGCAGATAAAAATATATATACTGTTACCTATAAAAGGGATGTTTTATTCACAGTGTATAGTGTCGAGACAGTCCAACTTAACATTTAAAACACCCCCAGGACCTCAAATCAATTCTTTTAAAAGAATTGAATCAATAGTTTTCATTTCTTATCCAAAAATCGTGAGCTTGTTTAGCGTCCAGCGCAGCCGAGTAAAACGCCAACCTTAATATATCCAGTTCACGTCTATGACTTAAACTTGCTCAATGGGTTGCATAAGGTCGCGCTCACTTTGATAGTTTTACATAATACCCTACCGTCCTGGTAAGGCCAATTTATAATGATATTAGTGCAGTTGTATTGTAAAGAATGTAGATTCCAATTTTAGTGCAGTTGGTACAAAATGTACTGTAGAAACTTGCAAGTTTCAAACCTCTTCGTTTGTGCTCACTTGGCTTAAGAATACGAAGATGTGGGGGTCGCGTAAAACTCACTCTTCAAATACTTTGATGCCATTAAACATAAACCTAATTAAAATATCAATTTACATCGATTGATCAAAAAAAAATTATAATCAGTCAATTAATTTATGATTGAAAATATGTAACTCGTATTAGTTTCAAGTTTTAATTTATGTCGATGATTAATTATTTTTACTTTCACTATGTAACTTGAAATATTGTCCCTTTCATTTACCATTCAGTATGACGACTAAGCTTTAGATTTACTTACTTACTATTTTGCTTCATTATTTTTCTTCAATTTTTTATGGCCCAAATTACTCATTTTACAAGAAATTAATGCTTCATATTTGACCTTCTAAAAACAAATATTAATCAACAACATCAATTAAAAACGGTAACGCATTCTTTGAACTTTGTACTCTATCTTGAAGGACATAGGCTATTGAATACAATTTGTAACAGTGACTTTAAAACAAACAGGATTTGTAAAATTACATTAATTATTAATTTAAATAACGCGCATTAATTATCAAGCTGCTATTTTATCTAGTAATGACACAGATAATAAAGAAATAAATAGTAGATAGTAGATTACAAGATGACAAGATGACAAGATTATCGCGTTGGACTCGGGGGGAATCTATAAAGAGAGGAAAATCACTGATTCACGACACATTCAAGGTCTCAAAACACACTTGTTGATGCAATAATAATTCGACAGTGACAGCGAGTGCGCGCAAACAAAGGTTACTTTTCAGTGTTTTTTTTTTTGCAAATTGACTATTTTTTTACTTTAAATCTGCAGATGTTTTTCCAAATCGGATTTATAACGGATGTTTTCATCCTACTGCTAGCATTGGTAGGATTAGCTTATTATCTCCTGACAAAAAATTTTGACTATTGGGCGAAACGAGGGGTCCCATATAAAAAGCCCACAGCTTTATTTGGAAATTTTCTCGAAGTCTTCAGGGGCGACATTTCACCCGGTCCGCACATCGCAAAGATGTACAAGAAATTTTCGGGGCCATATTTTGGAATTTTCGCCATCAACAAGCCGTTTTTAGTCGTCAAGGACCCGGAAATAATCAAAACCATTCTAATTAAAGATTTTCACAAGTTTGACAACAGATTCTTTGCACAGGCCGAAGACGCAGATCCGATGATATTCAACAGTCTTCTATCGCTGAGGAATCCTCAATGGAAAACGTTGAGATCCAAAATATCTCCAGTGTTTACTTCCGGGAAATTAAAAATGATGTTCCCGTTGATGCTGGAATGCGCTGAAGATTTGCAAAACTACATCGAAAAAAATATCGAGAGAACGCTGGAAATGAAGGAAGTGAGCGCTAAATATACAACTGATGTTATCACTTCCTGTGCTTTCGGAATTAACGCGCGTTCGTTTGAATCTGAAAATTCGGAATTTCGAAATATGGGGCGCAGGATCTTTGATTTTAATATCAAGCGGTCGATTCAGGCCGTGTCTTACTTTTTCGCTCCAGCTTTGGTGAAAATGTTTAAATTCAAATTTTTGGATGGAATCGCCGTCGAATTTTTAAGAAAGGTCTTTTGGGAGACCGTCGGTGCCAGGAAAAGTACAAACATAAAAAGGCACGATTTGATCGATATCCTCATGGAAATCAAGGCAAGCGAAGACGAAAATGAAGAATTCGAATTTGGTAAATTTTTGTTAATCTATCGAAATACGAATTTGATTGTGAGTGAATTTTAGATGGAGACAGATTGGTGGCTCAAGCTGTGATTTTTTTCGCTGCCGGACACGAAACCACCAGTTCTGCGATGGCATTTATGCTTTACGAACTTTGTATAAATCCTGAAATACAGAATCGTTTGAGACATGAAATCAAAAGTATTGTGGCCGACCAAGGGGTTACTTATGAGTCCCTGCATGATATGAAATATTTCGATATGGTGCTTAGCGGTAATTAGTTCTATTTAGGTTTTCGGCCAATTACAGTTTGATTAAATTGCAGAAATTTTGAGAAAATATCCATTTGCCCCTTTTATTAACAGGGAATGCAGCGAAGATTATAAAATAGAGAAAACTGGTTTGGTTGTGGAGAAGGGAACCGCTGTGATTGTACCGCTTCATGGGTTACATTATGATGAACAGTTTTATCCAGATCCGCAGAAATTCGACCCTGAAAGATTTAGTGATGAAAATAAGAATAAGCTAGTGCCATTTACATATTTACCGTTTGGAGATGGGCCTAGGATTTGTATTGGTATGTAATTAGTTTCGTTATTAATTCAATAATATAGAAATCCATTGATAGCAATATCCATTAATTGATTTTTATTCCAGGTCAACGATTCGGTTTGTTGAGTGTAAAAACAGGTCTGGTACACATTTTATTAAAATATGAGATTGTAAAAGCCCCTGAGACTCCAATTCCACTGGTATTTAATCCAAGAGCGCCCTTGTTGACATCAATAGTTGGTCTTCCATTAAAACTGAAACCTGTATAAAACATTTCTCAAAATATATTTAAAGTTATTTGCTTTTAAAATGATTGATTCCTGTATCAAATTGACAGATTTCTAGTTAAGAGACTTATAGCTACAAAGCTTATTTCTAACACAAAAATATTTTTGTTTGTATCATCTTCTGGCAGAAAATTTGGGCGTGCACCGAAATACCACTGTAGAACCCACGTAACACATGTACATCCAATGGACGTACATTGGACGTACACAAACGGATCACTGTACGTCCAATGGACGTCCAATTTGAGACTAAATTGGACGTACATCTGGACGTCAGTTTGTGGACGTTTTTGGGACTACATTTGGGATCTTTTCGAACGTTCAATGTACGTCCATATCGTGCCGGTTTCTGGACGTCCATCGACAAACGCTTATTGAACGTCTTTGGGATTGTAAACGGATTCGTTTTGGACGTTCACTGGACGTGTTATGTATGTCAATTTTGACTCAAATTATGGACATTAATGGACGTGCTTATAAACGTTGTGGGATTAAAAAATAAATAAATAAAAAATAGAAAAAAGCATATATTCAAAAATAACTCCCCTTCAAATAATTCTAAATTCAAAAATTGTTACAATAACGATCTGTAACAAATAGAACTAACCATTAACAAATTAAATAACATGAAACTTATTCTTCAAAAATACACATAAAGAAATATGTAAATTTAAAAATAATTTGCAGTGAACAACTTTACCTATTTAACTTTAACTATTAACAAACTAAATAACTAGAAACTTAACCTTAAAAAATATGCACATTCAAAAATAATTACCATATAGAATTTAACTAATTATTAACAAATTAAACAACTAGAAACTTTGAAAAAAGTCATTTCAAAACAACACCGGTTTTTCCATTGCAGTTTTAATGCCCCTTTCGGTGAAAGTAAATTTACACTATCTAAAAAAAGAAAATATTACACACCCCTTTCTTAAAATCATTTGAACTTACCAATATTAGCAAAGCTGCAATTACAAAACCCCCTTTTTTTCTTCGACTTTGCATAATTCAAATTGCATAATACAAATTCATGTAGGTATTATCAAACGGACTTGGGATTTGTTTCGTAAATTCATAATAAACTAAAACATGTAAAAAAAGTCTCCAAAAACTCTTCAAATGGCACTCACTCACTACAACTGACGAAATAAGTATACAGCACCAAATACATGGAACAAAAGATTAAGGGTAAAAAGTTACTTGAAAGATGTTTCATTGCCCCGAGAGCCGATAGAATAAAAGAAATTCCGAACCCTCCATAAAATTTCAAGGTTACGGCCTTTCCAGGGTGCGAATAATAAATAGCTGAATGTATTGTTTTAAATTTTTAAGTTTAAATATCTTATAATCTATTGATACAATTACAATTTAAGTTGTTCAAGAATCTAATTAATTCACTCCATTTCTTTTAAAAACGAGACAGATGCTTTGTGCAAAATTTCAATTACTTCTTGAAAATACACTACGTCCCCAAATTGAAATCAAAATACCGGGCCACCTGGAATGCGGTTAAATTAATCACTGTGGATTTTAAATTTTCTACAGCGTTTTACTTTACCTACAAAGTTTATTAACGTGATAATTAGTTGTAAACATGTATCACTTAAGGATTTGTAGTAAAAAAACTTTGATTGTTCGTTTCTAAATTAAATTATACTTAAAATAATTAGTGACCAACTTCATACTTAAAATGGGGTCAATTTGATTAGTGACGGAATCAAACAACTTTTTGATTATTAAACACAATAGAGGCAAATTTTATCAAAACTTTATTTACAGGTAACTGAAACTAAACAATTGTTAAACAAAATTTGAAATAATTAGCAGTTATAAATTTGTATTCAAAGTTGTATCTCGCATTTTACATACGAATTGAATTGAATAGTTTAATTAATAATTCATTAGAAACTCCTTATCTCGTAGATCTAATCAGGATATCAAAACAACGTATTCTTCATAAACTCAAAGTCATAAAGTCATAAAGTAGTGAGTTTAATAATGCTTTTAGTTAAAGTTTCAAATTTTTTGATACATGTCGATTCGTTTACGGACCGATCGAATCAAGTACACGAATGTACGTCTAATGGACGTCCATACTGATTCGTTTATGTACTGTCCGTTTATGTCCATGAATGTACGTCCAATGGACATCCATGTTGATCCGTTGATGGACGTCCAGATTAAGTCCATAAATGTACATCCAGTGGACATCCCATTTACATCCATTGCTGTAATGTACATTTATGGATGAGCTTGGACGTCCATTGGACATCCATTATAAATCCGCTTGTGGATCGTCCATAAATGGATAAGAAATGGACCAACATGTACGTCCATTGGACGTCCTGTGTTACTTGGGAAGAGGCATCGGCCCACAAAAACAAAACATTTACCGAGTTTCTTAAATTTTATTATATTTTCTTAAAACGCAGGTTTAATCCACTTAAAGGAGCAGATAACAAAAAACTTATAGTTGGAAAAATGATAGCCGGTGGAGTGTTCTCACAGGCTTCCAGTTCGAACTCTCGCAAAATATGTGCGATGCCCACCTTTAGGTTCACAAGCACAAATCTCGACCCTTAAAATGTGATTAGAAAAGCATCTCAATTAGAATTATTTTCAGGACTCACCGATACAATTTCGAGGGCCATCTCCGAAGGGAAGGTAAGTACAGGCTGGTATTGATTTTATATTGTCTTCGCTGAATCTTTCCGGATTGAATTTGTCAGGTTCAGGATAGTATTTCGGGTCGTAATGCAGCCCATAAACTGGAACGTACACAGAAACGCCCTTTTCGATTATCAAGTCCGTGCCTGGCAGTCGGTAAGCACTCATGGCCATCCTGTCGAGGAACGGCAAAATCGGATATTTTCTTAACCCTTCTGAATTTGTTGCAATTAATTTTTGGTCCAAACTAAACAAAATTACAAACCTGAGACGACCATATCTAAGTATTTCATCTGACTGATTGCTTCGTAAGTTAAGATTTCGTTAGTTTGGACGCAATTTACGATTTCCTTTCTTACTCTTTCTTGAATTTTTGGATGAAGAGCTAATTCGTAGAGAATGAAGGTAAGTGCAAAACTTGTTGTTTCGGTTCCAGCCGTAAAAAATTGCATTGCTTGTCCTATTACTTTATCGCCCTCTTAAAATGTATTCATAAATAGTTAATTGTGCATAAGTTAAAATACGTACCAAACTTGACTGTTTCTTGTAGCGTTTCGTTCTTTCTTATATTGACGACGACATCAACAAAATCGTGTCTAATAACTTTACTTCTTTCCCTCTCATAAATTGCAGTCCAAAAGACTTTTCTGAAAAATGCCATTGCTTTTTCAGGCAAGAACGTCATTTTAAACAATTTCACAAAGGTCGGAAAGAAGAAGTAGCACATCTGTGGCAACGTAAGTTTTAAGCTGAAACCAAGCAGTAGTTTGGAATGGCGTCGAAACTCAGCATCGTCGTCCTTAAACGAATTGGCGTTGATGCCGAATCCGCATGAAGAAGTAATATCGGTGGTGAATCTTCCGCAAATTTCTTTTATCTCAACAATTTCATTGAACTTGCACATATCCTTCAAGTAATCCGCCATATCCTGGCCTGCCTCATTTATTAACTCGAACATATTTTTTATTTTACCGCTGGTAAAAATTGGAGTTATCTTGTTCCTCATAATTCTCCATTCTGGATGTTTTAGTGAAAATAAGAAATTTGCAAACACAGGATCGACGGCTTCATCCGATATTATCGCGCGATCAGCAAAACTGTTAAAATCCTTGATCAGTACCGCTTTGATCAATTCTGGATCTTTCAACATGAGGTGAGGTTTGTCTAAGAAAAATATCCCGAAGAACGGTGTCTGCATCTTATTGTACATATCTCGGATGTATGGTCCCATCTGCTTGCGCAGAAAGAAGACATCGGCGAGATTTCCAAAAAACGGATACGGCTTTACGTATGGAATTCCTCGCTTCTTCCAATAATAATAATGTCTGCTCGAATATAAGTACAGTAATAGAAAAGTTGTTGTTAAGGTTATTGATATGTCTAGCAGCCACATATTTGTTAGAAGAGCCATCTAAAAGGATTTAATAAAAAATAGTTATATTATTTTGTTAACTGCATAGTCTACACGTAAAAAGTACAAAGTACAAGTACAATGCAATTATATGACTTTATTATTATAAATTATTGTACTGTAAGATCAAATATCTATATTCAACTAATATTAATAACAATTGCAAAATCTTTTCTGTTTTCTTTGAGCAGAACATTTTTTAAAGACAATAATTCTGTCAAATATAATTAAGTTTCAATTCGGCTGAAGTACTCTACTTACCTTACGGTTGCACTTTAAAACATAATCAAATATTAATTTGCTATCTTGCACCGATTTGTGCCACAAGTTCATTGATACATAAAATGATTAGAAAGGACAAAAGTTCATTCGCCAACTTTTTATGTTGCGAATTTTTTCTTATTCTTATTATTGTTTTCGATTAGTTGATAATGAAAATTAATTATTAAAGATATTGAATCAATTAATTAATGTCCTGAATTGCCTATAAATAAAAAATAATAGTTGAATGTTCATTTTTGAAAAATGATTTTTTGGTGGATTTAAACAAGTACCTTGCAATTTGAAATTTTTGAATTGACTACACAATCCGGTTTTCTAATAATTTTATTATAAAAACGACCACTCATTTATTTAAATTTTTGCAAAAATACATCTGGCTATTTTGTATTCAATTATTTGTATTAAATGGATGCAACTCAACAAGTTTATCTTTTAATTCGACATTTCCTAAATCTACACATCGAATTATTACATTTGTATAAAAATATTTAATACACATAAAAATAAAAAAGCATTTAGCTAAAGTTAAGTTCTAAAAATTTCAACATTGCTAGAAGTGTAGAAAAATGTAATCCTAATTAGTGCAACTGTCAAACTCTTGTTCTGAAACAAACTCGAAATGAATACTTGAATTGAAATTTCAAAACTACTTACTCTGGAAATGTATTGCCTGCAGGAGTGGAATTAATTCGCTTGCAGCACAGTCGAACCCACAAGTTCTTCTTTTTCTCCCTGAAAAAGCACAGTTAATAGTAGTACAATACGAAAATCCAAAATTTATATCCGAGCGTGCATTTACAAATTCGAGATTTTTTAAAATAAAGTCGACAAACCGATGTCATTGGGCGTGCTCAACGGTTGTTACGCAAGAAACCATAGTAGAATTTCTTCTGTTGTTGTAATTATTACTCCTGAGCGACATGTACACAGCCAAACTATTTTTGACGGCCAGTTTGACCTGAAAAATAAATGCAGGAGTAATTGATAATGACAAATGCAATTTGCATACCTCCCCGTTGAGAAAGCAGTAGAGTACGGCTATGAAAAATCCCTGAAAAGTGTTCAGGAAGTAGGTTGTATAAGACCAGAGGGCGAATTTCCACGCTTTTTTCAGTAATCTGAAATCCATCAGGAAGAGGATGTGCGCTATCCCCATCAAAGGAAGAAGGAATATCGCGGCTCTCACAGCTTTTCTGAAAATGGCAAAAAATTTCAATTGGGATTTTAAAAGGTTCCTGAAATCTACCTGATCTGTTCGATTTCGCTCGTGCGACTTTGGCGCAATTTCACCACTAGAACTCTGATTATATTCAGCAAAAACAGAAGATTTACCTGAAATGGTGCTACTTCAGTAAACATTAGTTTTAACATTAGTTTAAATTTAACAATGTGCCATATAACAGGTTTCAATGCCTAGTAATATTCAGTGCCACTGAAATTAATATTATTGTTTTGAGAGAGTACACCGCAAACAAAGAGAGACTTGAATTGGGTTTACGGTGAAATGAATTAATTAATTACAAGGAAAACACCA
Organism: Dascillus cervinus; assembly: GCA_949768715.1. Taxonomy (NCBI): domain Eukaryota; kingdom Metazoa; phylum Arthropoda; class Insecta; order Coleoptera; family Dascillidae; genus Dascillus; species Dascillus cervinus. Next base: position 11,701,281 of record OX458322.1, on the reverse strand, counting down.
TCAAAATAAATTATTCGCTGTGCATTTCGAGAACTGGTGTTTTTGTTCAATGATAGTTTAGTGTTGAGCTATTTCCTAATTAGGATCATAGTTTCCCTGCTTAATCTAGGTCAATATATCGACCGCTGAAGTGCTTAAGAAAATAAATTTTAAATATTAAGAACGAATTAAAATTTATTTTGCCCAATAAAATTTTTCCATTGAATTTATGTATTAAGGTTTTCCACCCTAAAGTTTGTTGACAAATACAATTTGCTTTTATTGCTTTAGCGTACGCCTAAATACAGGCAACACCTCAGACTTTTTTATAATCCAGATATCACCATAATCACCGTAAAGTGCAGTGGATAATAGGTCTATATGTAAAAATGAAAACGGCTATCGAACGGTTGCATTCCAATATACCTGTTCAACAGATGCGAAAATGTTTGTATCTTCAATAAATTTAAAACGATATAATTTAAAGTATAATAATAATATGCAAGAAGAATTTGTTAAATTGAACAATTTTATTTACTTATTGTTAGTAAAGAACTTTTGTTATTACTGCTTGTTACTCTGCAATGCCTTCATTTACGCCAAAACGAGTTATTATGTTGATCCCGGGTATTTGTTTCTGTGAAATATATGTAAATTTATATGTGACACTAGCGACACCTGTTGTGTGGTGGGAGCAGTGAGGGAAGCAGGAAGTGCGCAGTCGGTGGTAGAATGGCTGTGAAAAGAGTTGATGCTCGCATTGAATAAAGTTTAAGTTTCGTTGTAAATTCTGTATATAGTTCTTTCTCAAATAAATACATTTTGGGTTGTTTGATAAATGTATACGATTCGGAGCCGCTGGGAGGTGGTATTTTTCCTCCATAAATCTAACAGTTTCAACGTAATTTATATTTATATCGTAAATCGTTTTTAAAAATTGATTTTTAGCCGTTTCAAATTCTATTAATGACATATCCGGAATATCATCTATCGCCATATCACCATAATCAGAATCTTTATTTTAAAATGTACGCGTTCTTTTAATAATTTTGCGGTCACTGTATTTTTTGTCAATTCCTTACGATATGCAAACAAATAGATAATGGAATGCAGCTGACTGTAGTTAAAATTTTAAGTTAAATAACCTGTCTGAAGAAAGGTTGTATTGTCGAACGATATAAAATTTTATTACTTATTCTAAAAAATTCTGTTCTGAATTCGGAACAGATGTTGAATTTCGTAATCGAAAGAACTAATATTTATTAATAAATTAAAACAGAGTGAGTAAAAGATTATCCCCTTAAGCTACAGTTTATGTTTACAGAAAATTGCACCGCGTTATGCACGACTTGACCAAGCACTAAATTGATATTTTGGAAATTAGCTTTCCATCTAACGTATAATGATGCTATCTACCTACAAAAAAATCAAGTTGGCGTAAAAATCTATTTCTTACTAACAACCCAAAAATTAGATCCCATTAACAATAACATTAGAAGTCGTTAACCCTGCAGCTTAATTAATTTAAAAATTACAGTTTAAGCTTAATTTTTAAATTCAATTTCACATTTTTTTGACATAACCCCTTAACGCGTAGTGTTTTTTTAGAAAAAATTGCAGTTTTAGCTTATTATAAGTTTTTAACACTACAGCTTATTTTTTTAAATTAATATGTGATAAAAAAGCCAAACAATTTTTTTGGAAAGAAATTATAATTTAGGCTTATTCTCATTCATTTATTTAAAGGGGTCTTCACAAGCGATTTTTAAAATTAATATGACCTTGCATTTATATCCTATTAAGTTAATGTAATAAAAAAGATTAAAATTGTCCAAGACTAAAAAATAATTTATAGTAATAAAACTTTTTCAATAAAAGCTTTTATTAAAATGCGTCCTTATTTTTAATCATTTAGGTCAATATCAAAATAAGTTTTAAATTTTTACTGCGTCTTAATAAAAGCTTGTTTTTTAAAAAAAGTCTTTACTATAAATTATTTCAAATATACTGTTTGAAAACGAAACCTGGTTTTAAAAGTATTTCGCATATTATCGCTGTTAAAGTATCCCTGCTGGCAAACCATAATCACCTGCTGCGACGTTGTAAATCTTTTTGAAGTAGCTCTGAAATCGGCAAAAATCAGCTACTTCAATTTCGGTTCTTGATCTAAAGAACATTGAGTAAATCAAAAACTATTGCGTTGTTTAAAACAGCTATGCGTCAGCTCAGAATAAAAAAGTCTAATCTACGAGTCCAAAAAATTTTAATACAAAATTTTGATAACTGAAGGCATAAACAGTAATTTCGGAATTTGATGTTTTAATTAATAACTTGCTTAATTATGATTATTTAATTATGGCTTGGGGTCAGCTCAAAGTAGATTGGTATTCTCTGTATGATGAAGTATTGACCTCCTTTTCAAAATAAAAAATAAAGGTATAAAAAGGAATTGCGTTTTACATGTATTGAAAATCTTAGGGTGAAACGCCGTTAACTAACGTCCGCCGAAATGGTTCACCTATACATATATAACACACCAGACATTTTCATGCATTAAAGTCTTTTGATAAAATATTTAAATAAGATTAAAACCAATAACTTTTTAGAAACCGAAATAATTTTCTAATAAAATGTATGAAGCAATTTTCAGCAGAGTCGATAAAAAAGACTTGAAACTTTTTACCTGGCCACTTAAAATTTAAATTCGATCTTATTTCGAAACTTACGAGTATAACGGTGAAGCGGGGACCCTCCAAAATCCAATAGTACGGAAGAAAATAGTACAAGTACCAGCATCTGCAATATTTTAAACTCATCAAATCATAAAGCACTAAAATAACGAAAGTTATGCACATTGATCTTGCATTGATCTGCTGGATAAAACATTCAACCGAATAAAGCCATTTCTCGAGTTCTTTCTTTTCTAAAGGCTCATTTACAATAAGATTAACATAAAGATGGTAGAATTCTTGCGATGCTCGGAGTGTGCGTTTACAACTAAATTAAGAAGAATGCAATTGGTGCAGAAGGTTCAAACTTCTGCACTAATTCTGTACTCAACACTTGCGTACAGTCACCTCCGTTGAAAATGTCACCCTAATAAAAGAAGGGAGGTTCCTTTACTAACCACAGTTTGAAGGCTGTCGTAAATTACAGACATTCGCCGGTCGGAATTTCTACCTACTTTCTCAACATCGTTTGTGAAGCATTTGAACAATTATTAGTTCTTCAATCGATTGGCTGTCTGGTTGAAGATCAATTTGTTAACGAAATATTTGCATTATTTTAATTTATCGTTGTTATTCTAAAAAAAAAACGCTACTATCATAAATAAACAGTTTTTAACCCGGTTCAAATTAACTATATTGTTATTGTTTTAGCATGATTTAGAGACGGTATTTCCATCTCCGGAAAGACCTTCGGAATTAGCGACTTAACAACAATATTGTTGTAGTTATGGCAACAGTTATTATTAAATATTGGTTAAATCTAGCGACACTTTGAAATACACTTTGAATAATATTGTGAATATTTCCATGTTGAATTGATGACATGATAAATCTATTGAAGAAAGAAAATTCTTATGGGGAGAAGGATAAACTGAAATTTTCATAAATATACAATTTTGATTATTTCATCTTATTTAAAAAAAAGTAAACATTTTTTATATCTTTATTCTGCAATATATGGATATTAAATTTTTGGTAATTGACAAATTAAATAATATTTTTCTATTTTCTTCTGTCAAAATTCACAATTTTCTTCCGTTAAAACTCATAATATGGTACAAAATTGTTTACGTTACCATATGTGCTACTTCTAGAAGTTATAAGAGTGTGGTAGTAATTCTATTTTAATATATTTTTGGGCACCAAAGTATTTGAAAATTTTTAAGTTGTGCCACTCTTACAGCCGAGGTGCGAATTGTTCAAATGCTTCACAAACGATGTTGAGAATGTAGGTAGAAATTCCGACCGGCCAGTGTCTGTAATTTACGACAGCCTTCAAATATTGGAACCTCCCTTCTTTTATTGAGGTGACATTTTCAACGGAAGTGACTGTACCATGTGGTTTAAAAATAAGAAAATAAATGACAAAATAATTCTGCACCAAGTGACCAACTGCACTAACCTTGTTGTAAATATAGCTTAAACCTTACCCGGTGTTGACGGTCGCAAAAGTCATTGTGAGGGCCCATATGGCGGTCATGACGAAAGGGGCGCTCCAACCGATCCACAAATAAATTTTGACGTAAGAATGTGCTTGGAAAACGGTTGTTGTTAGAGAATTATGTAAGTACAGGCCCTCTATAAACATCCACATGAACATGGTCGTTTTGGCGTACTCCAATAAAACGTAACAAATTTCGCATAGATAGGGCTGTAATGTAAAACACACATCTACATTTTCACTAACTACAAATACTATTTGTATGAGTCAGTCAGAAATATAAAGTTTTTATGATTACAAAAAGCTAACAATGAAAACGGAGTCATCGTTTCAAGCGCTCGATGATTGCTACATTTTGAAATCTATTAGTGAAAACTCAATAGGTACTATAGCATTTCAATAATTGTTAATTGACGATAGAGGCGTTTAATACTTTATAAGAAACCAACTTTAGCTTTGATTTCAACCTGCACAAATCAAATCGATTATATCGTCTCATCGGTTTACAACCTCTTTTTTTATGACCGTCTTAAAATCGTAACAAGCACATTAAAGTTCAACGTACCGTTTTCTCGATGAATTTTTCATCGAGCGTCTGATCTATGTAAATAACGAGCCTTATTATCACTTGCAAAACGGTGGCTATAAAAAGATTTTTGTGAATTTTCGTCCTATTATTCCTCAAGCCTCTACAAACATAATTTTCTGTATAAAAAGAACAAATTTGTGGATCATTACCTGTAATGATAAAATACGAACAGGGAGATAACGAGGGAAACTAGCGACACACTAAGTCCGACCATTTCGATCTTGCGAGTATTTTGCGTTATCTGAAATCAAATATCAATTGGTGGAATTAAACGAATTCGATTAACGAGCGCGTACTTCCATGCACGCATCGAAATCCATGGCTTTGCATGTGTTGATGAGGTCCCTCAATCGTGGCAAAAAGCAGTCGTCATAATAAGTGTAGCCTTTATCCCGTTTGTTGGTAATATTATTGTAATCCCAGGTAGCGTTCGTGGTGCATATTCTGTACGCAAATCCTGCAGAATTTAAATTTATCAATTTGGATCGGTGAGTGCAGCGAACGTGTCTTACTGGTCGCATCTGTTGCTTTGCCTTGAGGACACAATTTGGTAACGTTTGTGCCAGCTGGAATTGGAGGCCAACATAGTACGTCGTCGGATACCGGCCTGCAATATTCTGCAATTAAATTTGTATTAATTTAATATGATAGTTGTGTTTTGTTGGAATCAAATTTGTGAGGAGGGTTAATTTGTAATGAGCTGTATACGTGGAACAATTAAATTTGCTTATCTCCGTAATTTATATGAGGCAAAGGACTACTGATGAATGTTTTCCTATGTTGAATAACACAAAATTAATTAATTAAACTAATAAATTAATTAATATGATTAATGGAAAGTATGCATTAAGAAGATTACAGAACATTGTAAACATATTAACAAATCGATATTTTTCGCATATTTTACTCCAAGCGTTAACAACTATTTTGGCAATTGACTGCTTACTAAATTCCTATCAAATTATGACAAGATTGGTTAAAACGCAAATTCGTGACAAATAACGAAGCATTTCACTGGTTTTAAAAATATAATAATGCACTGCAAACCTAAAGTCACTAACGTTGTTTTAGAAATCCTGAAGTTTTTTAGCTATAATTGGTGTGAATTTGTAAGCGAATATTGAATATCAACACACCTGATTTATAACAACAAAATTAAATCTTGCAAGAATTTTAATAAATGCAACAATGATATTTAAATAAATTTTACATTAAATATCACCTGCAGACATTAGCTAATAATTAAGAAAAAAACCCCACAATAAATTTTCTGGACAATGTTGACATCATATTTATAATATTATTGTAGGATTGATATTCCATTGGTTTGACCTAATGTGTTTTTTATAGTTAACGTGACCAGCACTACGCTGAAAAAATGCTACCTAAACATTTTTTTAAAACCCACTTCTTACATTAAGAACTGATAAAAGTCTTGTATTTAGCACGATTCTGCGTGCTATTAGCACGAACAATATTAAATCTAGCAAACCATCATTTTGGATTAAGCACGAGGATTCTCAATTTGTGGTGACCTCACTGAAGGTTTTGTTCGAGATGAACGTTAGGTCTAAGGGTTCTATAATATAATTATTTAGAAGCCTTGCGCTGGGTCCAGCTACGCGGATACAATTATACTGAATGTTGTAAATTGCTTTATGATGACATTTTTTCTACAAAGGAATGTTTACTGACAATAGATAAAATACTTTAGAATTCCTTACAAATTTAGTTGAAAAACGTTACATCAAACTCGGCTTGCAGTAAGAAAATACATATTACGGTGTGCATTTTCTGTATTAATGTAAAGTGAATTTATAATAACTTACATAATTAGTGAATGTTTAATTGTGAAGAAATGGGAAATATTACAAGTGGTTTAATGTACCGAGATGAAGATGTTAATTCAATGCAATATTAATAAATGTCGATCAACAAATGCTCAGTTTTAACGACCATTTCTAAAAATGGTACTGAAATTATGGGGATTTTCCGATTCTGTATGTGATAAATTCGCATGTAAGTAAATTTGTTGTAATTATAATTTTTCCCACACTTTTAGCTTACCGAATGAATTTTGTAAAGGTTCTACAAGTTTTTTCAATGTAACAGCTATTAAACAAATTGTTTTTTAGTTTATTTCCGTCGGAACGAAAAGTAAGAAGAGATAAAAAGAAAGGGACATGCAAACCAGTTGCTTCTATAACAGAATTAATAGTAACGACGAAGGTAAAGAAATAATTTTGATTTTCTTTTATACATTTGGTGTGATTTACTATCTTATAACAAATTTTACTTTTTAGCAGATGTAGAGCCCTTTGTAAGAATTTAGCAAAACACAAGCGTGACTGAAGTACGTGGATTTGCGAAAAGGAAATCTGCATAAAGTGGAATGTTCATTATTGAAGCATTCAAACTGGTCTATATTGGTAAATTTTTATAATAATATATCCATGGTACAATATAAGCATTTTGTTTCTTTGTTTTTAGAGTGATGTAGATTTTGGCCAATTATTTCTTGAGAGAAAAATAATTTATTTGTGTGGCGGCCAAAATTCATTGAGAAGGCTAATGACTTCGACAAACTTCCATTTTATATACGTACATCGGTTACCAAATGATAATGTGATTCTTAAACTGAAAATGTATTTTTAAACAGGATGTGATAAAATTATGATGTTAAATTTTCACCTACTAATAAAAATATGTATGCGAAATAACTTTATATTCTAAAATTCTTTCAATTCAAGCATTCCACTCTACAATTCATAAAAATTAGAAGAAAAATATTGTATTTACAAGTGCTTATTTAATATAAGAAGTCCATCTTCAATTCTTAAATAAGAAAACACATTAATTAAGAACATTCTGAAGTAATTAACTAAAATTTCTTGAAATCAACATGACCTATTGTTAAATGTAAAACTTATAAAAGTTCTTAAAATTAGAGCTACCCTTTCTTGAATTTGTCACGAAGAATCAACGTTCTTGAAATTGAGAATGTCCCGTTCTTAAATTTGATAAATAGAAACATTCTTGAAATCAAGCATGACCCACTCTTAAAATTAACAACAAGAATGAACATTCTTAAAACTCAAGAACTTGAGCCAAAATTAAAAACGCACAATTTTAAATTTAAGCCCGAATTTTCTTACCTATAAAAACGTAAATTCTATTTGAACTGATTAAAAAAACATGAAACCTTTATTCACAAAGTCGTTAATTACAGAGGGCATTAACAATTTCAATACATCAATAATACTTTCGTGGTCGGTGGCGGTTGCTGCATTTCTCCTTGGGGTTACTCCTCTTATTCCTCTCCATCTTTTTCACTGACACATTCTTTCTACGAGATTTGGTCGAAACTTTTTTCCAGTCTTCTTCTACGGTTTTCGATTTTTTCACCTTCACTTGCCTCATTACATTACCCAACCAATATTTCCCTCTTTCTTTCCTGATGGCCCCGAACGCCACCCCCCGTTCTAGCGCTTTGACCATGTACCTCTTGAAATCTGCATCGGGGATCGCATATTCGCCGGAAATATATTTAGCTATTTGGTCTTTGGTCGATCCTCGCGCTTCGCGCAGATCGCCGATCGCACACAATACCAAACGTGCGGTTTTTCTACTGCGAGAAGTTGGCTTCATGGCTTCGTGGCATTTACACGGAATTTTGTACAAATAATTTAATGGCGTTTTGATAGGAATTTTGATAGATTTCCAAAATTTGTTTTTAAGTGACAGATGTTTCCTGAGCTGTCTCTAAAGATAATAAATTATTTTAAGGTTTACCTGTTCCGAATGTGTAATTGAAGTCCCTGAACGCGGCTTCGCACGATTCTTGGCTCAACGTGTTGCTTCCCATTTCCTGAAAAAGGAAATTAAATTAAAATCAACGTTTATTGCAATTAAATTTCGATCAATTTAAGTCGTGCGCTTGCATAACTTTGGATTTTTCGTATTTCAGATTTTCCAAATGCGCTATTGGACACAAGTGGACGCTGAGACTTTTACTTATAAGCCGCTGACTGCTGCTGATCCTGCAATCCAGTGCCACTTAGCCTCATTTCATTTATGTACTTTCCTTCCACCCAATGTAACAAATTCGATTTTAAAAAGGAATATAGAGATTTCGTTATTTTTGAAACGCTTGCAAGTTAACGGCGTTCCACCCTAAGATTTTCAATACATGTAAAACGCAATTCCTTTTTATACCTTTATTTTTAATTTTGAAAAGGAGGTCGGTATTTCATCTTACAGAGAATATCAATCTACTTTGATCTAACCCCAAGCCATAATTAAATAATCATAATTAACCAAGTTATTAATTAAACAACGCAATAGTTTTTTATTTATTCAGTGTTCTTTAGGTCAACAACCGAAATTGAGGTAGCTAATTTTTGCCGATTTCCGAGCTACGACAAAAAGATTTACAAATTCGCAGCAGGTAATTATGGTTTCCCAGCAGGGATACTTTAACAGCAATAATATCCGAAATAATTTTAAAGCCAGGTTTCGTTTCCAAACAGTACATTGGAAATAATTTATAGTAAAAAGACTTTTTTTTTAAGACGTAAAAATTTAAAACTAATTTTGATATTGACCTAAATGAATAAAAATAAGGACGTACATTTTAATAAAAGCTTGTTTTATTGAAAAAGTTTTTTACTAAGTATACATATTTTTTTTAGTCTCAAACAATTTTAATCTTTATTATCTACATTAACTTAATAGGATATAAATTCAACTCTAAGGTCATATTAATTTTAAAAATCGCTCGTGAAGGGGTTATTAAGCTGCAGATGTATCTTTGTTCAAATAAATGAATGATAGTAAGCTTAAATTATTTTTTTTCCAAAACAATTGTTAGTTTTTTTTATCCCACATTAATTAAAAAGTTAAGCTGTCTGTAGTGGTAATGACTTGTAATAAGCTAAAACTACAATTTTCTGTAAAAAAAACACTGTGCATTAAGGGGTTAATCTTTTACTCGTTGTATTTTAAATTAGTAATAATTATTAGTGTTCCGAAATGTCAACAGCATTTTTTCGAAGAAGTAGTATAACCTTATTGTACTACCAGGTACATAAAATTCGAAGGCAAAGAACTTTAGCTCACAATGAGAAAGGACAGACCGATATACTAAAAGAATGCCTCAAGTTTAAAAAATATTTATGAAATACGTGACAACGTTATTTTAACAGTTAAAGAATTGATGATAACGTCATTTCTTTGACAAGAAACACACTTTATATCAAAATGTCATCTTAAAAAATGTGAAATTGAATTTCACAATTAAGCTTAAATTATAATTTTTTAATTAATTAAGCTGTATTGCTAATGGGATCTAATTTTTGGCTTGTCAGTAAGAAATACATTTTGTACATTAAATGATGGAAAGATAATTTCCAAAATATCAATTTGGCGCTTGATAAAGTCATGCATAACGCGGTTCAATTTTCTGCAAACAAAAACTGTGCCTTAAGGGGTTAATCTTTTAGTCATTGTGTTTTAATTTAGTAATAAATATAAATACAAAATTTGCCATCTGTTCCGAGCTCTGAACAGAATTTTCTCGAATAAGTAATAAAGTTTATGGCGGTTCACAGTACAGGTCACTTTGCCAGTTGCATTCTCTCTTTTTGGTTACCAAACTGAGAATATCTAACTTTTTGAAACAGTTTTTTTCAAAGCTGTAATACCAAAGTGTGAGCGAAAGTTTCAATTAAATTCGTTTTTATAATAAGATTTCTGGACCTGTAAACTGTTCTTTATAAAAATTTACATTTTTCATGCCTACTTATCAATTGAAAATTAAGAAACTAATTTTGTTAATAACAAAACTTCTTTACCAAGTAAATAAAATTGTTAAATTTAACGAATTTTTCTTGTACATTATTATCTTACTTTACATTATATCGCTCTAAATTATTGAAGATACAAAAATTTTTGCATCTGTTAAACAGGTATATTGGAATGCAACCCATCGAAAGTCGTTTTCATTGTTACACTACACTACACTACACTTTACCGTAATTATGGTGATATCTGGATTATAAAAAAGCCTGAGGTATTGCCTGTATTAAGGCGTACGCTAAAGCAATAAACGCAAATTGCATTTGTCAACAATCTTTAGGGTGGAGCAACCTTAAATTAAAATTTTTTAATTTAAAAAAACATCCAATTGAAATTTATCCGAAATCATTGCAAATTAAATTGTTTCTTTGATGCTCTTCGGTGTAAGTTTCTTCATTATATTTCAATTTTCAGATTTGTAAGAAGACCACCTGCTAGTAAAGTTTAAGTGAAACAATGCTTGGAAAATCTGTCTTTAACCGGTATTACTTGAGTCGAAAAAAGTTCACTAAAGGCTTCAAAAGAAACTGCCAAAACCAAATATTTTTAAATACTCAAATAAAGTTTAATTAATGGAAAACGAATCGCCTCGGTCGATTCACCAGAATTTTTGGAGCACCAACAAAAAGTTACAAGAACTTCGCAGACTCAAGACTTGACTGTAAAAGTTAAAAAACTTTAGAAGCAAAAAACCTTAAAAAGTTGTGATAAAATAATAACACAAAAGCATTCGTGCTAAAGCCAATTTGAATTAAAAAAGTTTGAGACTGAATTTGTACGATTTGTCAAACAAAGTTCTTTTCCTTTCAAGCTAGTTTAACTTTATGTCACCCACTTGGAAACGTTTCGTGGTTGTCGTCGTGAAACAAGTTCTTAAATTCTTCTGCCGTGAAATCTTTCTCTCCCAAGTTAATCTGCGATATACAGGGTGAGTTAAGTTTTATCGTCGCGGCCATAATACCCTATTAAAAAAAATATATTTTACTGTTTGTACATCAAAAAACCTAATAAATTGAACAACTGATAATTGAGAGATTTGATTCAAAAAAATATTTTTTTGTCTTGTTTCTATGTTCCTTAATATAAAATTATTCGTGCAATTTATGAGAATTGAGAAATTATTTTGAAGGGCTATTTTGTCACCGGTGGTAAAACTTAACTCACCCTGTATACCTGTGATATTGCTCATTTCAACCAAATTTAATTTAAATTGAAAAATCTTAATTTAAACAGGACCTAAGAAATAAATTAAATACGGATTTTTAGTAATGTTTATTTCATATGAATGATTAAAGTAAATGTATTTTAGGAAATTCATTCTTGGCTGAAAATGTGTGAAGAAGCTACACAAAAGATAAGCAATGTGAAGAACAGGCCAGAGTTACAGCTAGTTAATTTAATTGCTTTGGACGTAATTTCGTTTGATGAAATGTTTCGGGTTTGGATATAACAGTAAAAGTTATTGCTAGAGCCTCAAAAAGAAAAAATTGTAAGTTTCTGAAAATGAGAATTAAGTTGAAAAGCTTCTAAAAGTCAGACCAAAAAACATTTCACAGAATTTTTTACTTACTGGATATTTTACTAGTAATAACGTGAGGTAGTAATTTTGGTTTCGATAACAAATTTTGGGTAAAACTACCAAACAGGTGCCAATTATCTCAAATTGACAAATGTTACCTCTTATTTATTTTAAGAGCGTATTTCCAACCGGTGATGCACTAACTAAATAAATGAAAAATTCTTCATCATTAAATAAACGATTATATTTGAAAACCGGCTCAAAATCGCCGATTACCGATGTTTATTGACACATAAGTGTTACTTAAAATCTGATTTTAATGTACTTTTGCAAAAACGAGCACTCAAAATAATCCACAAAAAAAAATACAGCCGCAATAAATATCCAGATTTATTTTTGGAAGAGCGCACGCAGATCACTACAGATGAAAAGTTTACAAGCGCAAAAGATTTCTGTTTGTATTTCTTACACTTCGGGGTAAACTTATTAAACCGATATTTAAATTTATTGTTTGTTTATAACAGAAAATCCGACATGCTCCGATTTAATCTTAAAAACGAATTAAAAACTTGTTGAATTTAAACAGTCCGTACTTAAATCGCAAAATTTATTCCCTTCATTTCGTTTTAATCGTTTCATTAAAAGCCGTTTAGTTCAAATTTTAACTGTCAGTTTGAAAGGTTTTTCAAAACGGCAGCCATGAAAGCTGCTGAAAACGTTTCCTGCAAAAGCGGATTGACCTTAACCTCTGCTGCTTCCTCCAAAAGTGGGTCACTTTTCTTAATGTTAATACGTTTCAGGACAGCAGTCTTAGAATTTTATTAGTTCATTGTTTATCCTTCACTATTTTACCAGTGGCCTAAAATTAGGCGTTAGACATACAATGGAAAATTATCACACCGTCCAATAGGCAAAAATCTTGCTAAAATATTCATACTATCCAACAGAGAGGATTAATTTTGTGTTTGATGACAAATTAACATACACACGAATCCGAAATTAGATTAGAGCTTGATTGCTTTTCCGGCAAATCGATTAATCATTGTGTGCTAAGATCTTTTTTGTTACCTGTTATAAAGAGGGGCTATTTCGACCGAAAGCGCAATAAAGTGATGTTTATTAGTGGCTTCTGAGAAGTTGCAGAGTATATTGTTTGATTTTTACAAAGACCCTTAACCCTGTAACTTAATTAGTATAATTCTATGATTACCAATGGAAGTAAATAACTGATGAATCAATCTGCTAAAAGTGAGCTATATATACAGGCTGTCCCACGAGCAACAAAACAAGTCAGTGTGATTAATATATAAGTTTCTGTCGAAAAATGTGTAGGCAGGTAGGCAATGAAACAACAAAAGATAAACAATATTTATTTCTGTGCCTAAGAACCGAAATTAAACTATCATATCAGTGATAAAATGAAACTTCTCCTTTTTTGTGAAATCGAAAAATTATAAAATTTAGAAATTTGGAGTATCTGCGCAAAGTTTTTGCAGGTTGTCAACCCTGCGCCATTACAAATTCTAGAAACTCAACGTTCTCATCAAAACATGAGCAAATAGTTCTTTTGAAAATAATAACACCGTTGCCGAATTACCAATGGTGAACACTTAATATGAATCGACCTGTATAGCATTAAATTATAAATAAATATTAATTGGTTTCAACAAATAATGATTAAACAACTGGCTTATACAAATACAGTTTTAATTAATTCTGTAGATTATTTGATGCTGTGAGCTTTAATTCCATAAAATTTGATAATCCGTGTATTTCAGTTTCCATGTTATTAAGTTTATTTATCATTTAAATTTTATCTTCATATGGAATTTTTTCTACAAATGATAGTTGAAAACGCAAGTGCTGCTCAACAAAATATGAAAAAGTTTTTTACTTCACATTATTCTTCCCTGTCGATTTATAATCAAATTAATTTTCTCAAAGGCTCATAGATCTCCAACAATTATTTTAAACGACGTGGTATATAATTACAAACAAAACGACGTTATTTTGTAGATATTAACAAGCTCTGTAATTATTATTCTCACTACTGATGGTATATCCAGGACTGTTTTTAAATTACAACTAATTTAATGGTTGGACCGTGTTGAGCCTGTACGATTTGACAAATGATTACATAACTGAACGTAACTGAATTTAAAAATTGATTTCTGTTCTTGTTGGAAATGAATAAAGTCGCCAGAACACCGATATTAAACTTGAAAATTGAGTGTGCAGTGTTCGAGGTTTGCGGTACGAACAAAGACCGGTATTTCCGTGCAAATGTACAGCTACTCAACTCACCCCGGGTACTAACTTTCCAATATTCAGCGAAATTCCTTTCATAGTCAGAGACGACGCTTTTCGCGGCTTTTCAAAGGATTTTGGGTAAACTTGTTCATCTAACTCAGCCGTCGGCACAGGCCACCGAGTCACCCATTCGAATCATCTTCTCGAGTTTTGAGTCTTCTTAATACTCACATTTTGTAAAATTTTGACCCACAACCAAAAGGCTTGCCGACGCCTGATCTAACTAGTTCTTCACACATTCTAATGGAAATCGACCTTACTTTTCATTGCGATTTCATCCAATTCTTTTATTTTAAAATTCATCTTTTCCCTTGTAACGAAGCGTTCAAACTTTTAGTTACAAGTTGCGCTGCACAATAGACTCATATAGAATTAAATTTTTCGAATGCTCACTGAATACATCAATTCGATCGTAAAATTCAAGATAGTTATACATTCATTTTTGCATGAATAAACTGACGTTTCAATAAGTTACAGAAAAGTATTTCATACTCCAGAAGCGAATCTCTGTTTAATAATTTTGATGCTGTAACTTGAGCTCGAAAAGAACAGTCTGTGAAATAGAGTTTTTATGTCAACGCTTGATCTTTTATAAGTAGGGCTAACTGATACGTTACATTTGTTGTGCCGATGGCGAGCAAGGCTTATAATTAGTGTTAATTAATATCGTAATACATGTTTAATCCAACCTGTAATGAAATTTCAAGTAACTAAAGGATGTTAACGTTGAAAGCTCTGTTACTTGGCTTAAGTTGCGATTTTAATATTTTTTGTAGTTAATTTTGACAAGAAGTGGCATAATAAAACCTTCCCTCTGTAAACGACTTTGAAGTGCAGCTTGGAGACCTTACAGATTAAAATTAAGTCCGACATCAAATTAAAAATTGATTTTTCATTAAACTACTTTACTTTAATTGCTTTCAGAACTTGAAATAAGCTTTTTTGAAACATTTTGAAATCATAATTGCAATTAAATTTGGTTTCCAAAGCAATTTACTTCAATTTACTTAAATGACCATTATCCAAGTTTGGTAGCAAATTGTGTGTAGGTATAATAAAAGTTTAAACGAAAATTATATCTTAATTAACCGAATTGCCAGTGTGGGAGGAATCAGTTATTGGAATACAGCATCCGGAAACACCCGCATTATCATAAAATCTTTCAACCAAATGTGAATTCGAAATGAGAAAGAGAAACACGCGTTGGGAATAAAAAGGGCGTTATGAGCGCACGTGCCTTATATAACTATATATTTTTATATAAGAACTTAATGGAATTAGAGATGCAGAAAATAGATTATAGAGCGTTTCCTTGAAAGCAAGATCAAAACAAACATTTTCTCTATACAGATTTAATGAGAAAATAAAACCACATCAGCAGACTGAAAAAATTGCTGAGATTAAGTCCTGGTTAAAATTGGTTGCAAATGTAAAAATACAGCAAAATGTTTTTCTTTTATAATTTGACACCGGTATAACTGCAGATGGATTTACATCTCCCAAAATTAAGAATAACTTTGTTCAAACAAAAAATTAAGACAACAGATGGCCTTTACAACTCTTTATAAAAACACCAACGAGGAAAAGAAAGAAAGAGTTTAGACCGAGTACGGTGTGATTAAATATGGAAGTACGACAGTTACCAACAGATGCGACAAATGGAAGAAGGTTCAAAAAAATTAAAAATCAGATTTCATAGATTCAATTGGCTGGGATTACAATTCGAACTAAAATAGCCAACATTTCTTTTAAACTTCTGTTTTGCATAAAATCTGATAGTTGTCTTGACATCTTTTGGTTTAGCAAAACCTAATCAACCCTCAAAGAACTAAAACAAATTGACGAATTCGAATTGAAAAATGAACAAATCTCAAATATTCCTTTTGCGTTTTCAATGATAACTGAATTAATTGCAATTTTGAATTTTTCCAAAATTGCTACTTTTGATCAGTTTAACAAAATCCAATTGCATTTAAAAATTTTCCCTTACAAATTTAATGAATTGACAAAATCGAAAAATCTCCTTTTTAATATGCCATAATAGTTGAATGTGCTTCAGCATCGACCGATTAAAAAATTCATCACAATGCTAATAAAAAAATGCGGGAAACGAATCGCATGTTAATTGCGGTGTTAAATATCCGAGATTTGTAGTAAAACCCCACTACAGCGCTGCCTCCAAAATTACCGCTGCATTGTTTGCTCACAGAAAAAAACCTTTCTCATTATTAGTGCGCAAAACGTGCTTGCACTCGTTAAATCCATATCAAAAGCACATCTTACCTTTTTCTTCAATAAGTCATTTCAGAATTAATCTCCTCTATTTTCAAAAAAGAGTCGACCACTTAATGGCCAATTACCTGCCCGCACTGAAAGATTCGTACGTTTAATCCTTCGTACCCGTAAGTTCGAAGCATACTGGCGGTATACCAGAAGCATTTTGTTAGTTATCAACTCACGTTGCAACTACATCCCGCAAATTTCGACTCTGGCGCTCATGCGCCCTGGAAAAAGAGTGGCCGCCGTTTACTCCGAATTGTTTTTCCGGACGCGAAAATTTAAGACCGAGTAAACAGCCACTGAAAGTCAATCTTCCTGTGAGTGATACTTGAAACAAGAATTAAAAATAGATTAAAGTGGATCTTGCCAAACAACTTTGACAAAAGACGTCACTGCCCGTTTTTTGTAAATATTTGCGTTTAGGGGCGAGCGCATCGATAAAAATCAATTTATCTGCGGAGAACCGCTCAAAATTGTATGAATTGAAGGTTGATTGAATTGACAGTTATTCGCTTATCTGCGGTTTTGTGAATCCCAATTTTATGACGAGCTTCCTGCTGAAATCTGTGAATTTGAATTTTAAATTTTTAAATATTAATAGAAAATTGATGTTTATGGTGAAATATTTTCATTGGGTTTGCTAAAGCGGTCATTTTTATTATTACTCCGGTGGGAAACTCATTAGTTGATTTTCCGGTGTTAATTATGTCGCTCTAATTGGTTGTAAAAATAGAATTCTTCGGCTTGCTAATTTTTGATCGATACCACTATTTATGCAATGGTTCATACTAAAATAAACAGCGTTTAAAATTAGTGCTAGACCGCCAACTGGCCCTGCTGCAAAATTTTAGAAAATATTTAGTAGATTGAGACTACGGAGTATTTAATCCAGACATTTTAGCATCCATCTTCTAAAAACTTCCAAGTGAAGATTTTCCTTCGGGATTTTCTTTGTATCGCTATAAGAAATACTGTGTAAAAAGTCCGTTGCAAAATTATTGTAGATTAAAGGCCGTGAAAATCAGTTTTTCTCAAACATCTTGTGAAGTATTGGCTTTACGTAAATTGCAAGATTTATTTATTATCAAAATCTGCACAAAAAAGGTTCTATACAAAATTTAAGTAGAACTAATAATTTTCTCCTTAAAAGCCACTTTCTGGTCCATGCCCCATTTTTCTTTGGTTTATTCATAGTAACCGCTAAAGTAATAGTTAAACAAGCTTTCCTTTCACAAGACATGTTTACACTCTTGCTGCTAGCTAGAAACTGAATACATCATCAATAAATATTGATCGTTTGCATCAATTTCGACGGTATTGACAATATATACTGATGGTCTGAACCCGGCTATACAAAACCAGTCATTCCAGCCATTCACCCAAATGATGTAAACTGCTGGTCAATAGAAGTGGTTCACTAATAAAAATTGAATTTAAATTATTTTAACCTGATAGACTGATTATCTTACTTCTGTTAACGAGATAATTATGTTCAGCAGCTGGTGTAATTTACTTGTATCAGCATAATCACAACTACTTACTGAAGTTAATTGTGGTCGGAGGGTTTACATCTCGTCAATCTTGTAACACTTTATTAGAGAACCGATTCCACTGTTTCGGGAATTAGTTAAAACTAATAGTTTGAATTGCTTTGGTCAAAAAACTAAATAAAATAGAAAAAACAATTAAATTGTGTCATAACTAAAATATTATCTTTGAATTTAAAATTTCTGGAGGAATATTAAAATTTTTGTTATAAAAACAATTTCCCGCTTTTTAATAGAGTGCTTCTGAAGCTCGCGTACTTGATAGTAACGATAAATATACTGAATGCAAGTTGGAAATAAAAAAAATACTGAATTACTAAGAAAATAAATTTACATCACTCACTTTAGATGACGTATTAACTTGCAAATTTTTGAATGAAAAGTAAAAGCAATTCAACATAAGTTTAGATTAAGTCATTTAATTTGGAAAAACATGAATCTCAATTTTGTCAGATTATGTATGCACGTTTTAATTAATTTAAAGTTTTAATTGCAACTACATACCTAAAAAATTCGTTTGATGTTTTTTTTTAGTTTGCTAAAAATAAATAAAAATAATTGACTCACATGAATCGTCATATTTTACTTGAATTAATAAACCTATCAATTTCAAAGAGCTATGATTTTTTCATATTAATTTTAATATTTCAAAAAACAAAATTATTTGTAAACGTTTAATTTAGCAGAACATCTAACATCCAAGTCTAGTTTCTTACGCTTACATAATTTTAGCACGATGACATGTATTTTCCTGAAGTTGCTGAGCTTGCAAGGCCAATAAACAAGGAATGAAATGACATTTCGACCCCAGATTTTTTAGATAATTTTGTGAGAAAATTAAATCATTAAAGGAAGACTTTGCAAATAAATCACGAAGTAGATAACCAATGTAACTATAACATCATGACTTATTTAAAGAAAAAACTATTCACACTAAATTTGGGTATTGAAGAACCATAAAATAGGTATTTATTTAAAGGGATTAAATTTGTCATTACTCTAGGTGTAAAATTTGTCACATCAATCGTTGGGAAACTTAAAATAAAAATAAATAAACTTAAAATTACAATTTAATCCCGCGAGGACATAAAGTTTTTACTTTATACGAGATACCGGAGCGTTATTTTTACACCTGACACAACTAATCAATGATATAATTCGTATTGCTGTAACATTAGCTGTGTAAGGACTGTAAACCGACTACTGAGATACTTAATGCATTTGTTAGATGACGGCAAAAGTTGATGAAACAAAACGTCCTGGAATAATGTACACTATAATTTAATGAATATGTTTAAGAGTAACTAATTCCTTAATAATAATATTAAAATTAATAATATCGACATTTTAAATCTCTCTAAAAAAGTCAACTGATAACCACGTTCCAGGAACTAATAAATTTCAGGATTAGTAGGTAAACAGTTAAACATATGTGCAGGAAGTGCTTTTTACCGAAAAATTTATGTTCTTTTTTTTGTGAACGCAATTTTTATTTATCACTGTATCGTTTTTCAATTGGGCGGAGATTAATTCGTCAGAATTATAAAGCAACGCTGAAACAATGGTCGAATTGTGCACATTTGACTCAATTGAATATGCAATTTTTGTGGCATTTTAGATTTTAGTAAAATTAAATTTGGAAACGATAAAAATTTAATTTTTTCTCGGTGATTTACTGGAATAAACTCGAATGCTTTATCGATAGTAATTTCTCCACATAATATAAACCGAATTTTAAGATGCAATAAATTGAATTCCGTTGATATGAAAATCTAACAGGATTGCTTGAATTAAAATTTGGAATTTTAAACCTTTGCGGTTTATCAAAGCAAAAATTTTTGGCAATGTTCGGATTAAGCTAGTTATCCTTTTCAACAAAAAATGTGGTTCTTTGAAAGGCATTTTCACGATTACCAAACTTTCACTCGCCAAATCAACAAAGGATTTAATATAATTTGTCAGATTTCAGTGTTTTTAGGGTAGAAAGCTACAAAAAGACATTTTCTGTAAAGGCCATATTAATTTCTTTTAGTTTACATCTAATAAGTTTATGTCAATTTACAATAATTGATTTTTGAGTTTTTAATCTCAACTATACAGAGTGTAACTAAAATAAAGATAAGTTTAAAAATCGTCCTGCATTTATCATTGTATTTTATATTCTCACAATAGAATAAAAAACGTTATAAAATTCTGTTTATTTTAAAACATAATTAACAAATTAACTAAGATATTTGAAAAGGCGGAATTATCAATGTGGTGATTCAGTTTGGTGGCATTACATTAATGGCCCATGGCGATGTTCCCGTGACTCACTTTAAATATTTACGTTATGAATTCCGAAATATGTGGAACAGCTTAAGGGGAGAGATACATAACCTCGCTTTACGTCAAATGCAGAGCAATTTTATTTCCAAAATTTCTTGCTTAAAGAGCAATATTTAGCTATACTGTTGACCAATTTAGAAAAAATAAGGCCCCATGAAGGACACCTGTGCATTTTCATATCAAAAATTGTTAAATAGAAGTTGTAGTACATAATTAAAAACATGATATTTGAACAATGGAAAAATAGATCGTATGACGATTATCGAGGGAATTTCAAAGATTAAAAGTAGGAGATGTCTTACATTATTTTACCTACAATGCATCTTGAATATTAAATTTTATTATTATTGTTAACTAAAAAAGATATTTTGGAAACAAAAGCCGATGCGAAAATTTCGATTCGTATAATTTTTCACGCAAAGGTGCTGAATCTACGCATGCGTCGTCTTGGTAAAACTTCATTGTGCATCACGTAGATGGCTTTGAACCTGTGTTTGAGAATTAGGCGAGGGCGGCATTTTCAAATTTGTTTCCTGATTGGAAATTGATATTTTTTTTATCGTGTCGTGCAGGGAAAACTGAAGCAGACAGACAATATTTTCAAACAAAAAGAATAACTTATTATCTGTTATTAAATAAATAAAAAAAGTATAATACTGGTTTATTATTTACTCTAAAATATCTACAATGGTGACATTTTTTAATTTGTTTTTCTTCTGTGCTTCAAGGATGTAGAGAGGATCGTCACATTTCAGCCCTTTAGGAATCTTCCTCCTAACTAATTCCTGCAGTACACGTGTTTATCGGTATTTTTTATGAGTGTCCGTTAGGTTATTCTGAGAAGGTTCCATGAATTTCGTTCGTTGTTTATGACGGTGCTTTTTTAATAAGAGTCATAAACTTGAATTTCAATTTATTGGATTATACTTACAATTACAAAATTATTACTTATTGCTTAAGAAGTTTCTAACTGACTGACAATCTAAACTAACATATAACATTTAAAATAAAAATATTTTTATTTGGCATTTGATACTTGTTATTTATTAATACAAACTTTGAACTTTGAAAATTGTTGCTTGATGATTCGTATTCAAGTGCTTTTTGACTTTTTGGCAAAGACTGGGTTGTTTTGGGGCGTAGCACGTGTTTAACGGTATTTTTATGAGTGTCCGTTAGGTTATTCTAAAAAGGTCCCATGTGCTAATATTTTGAAAGCGTGACTGTTCCTTTCCTATTAAAATTTACTGTATACACAAGGGATGGTAATAAAATTGTTTAAAATAACGGTACAGGTCGAACATTTAAAATAAAAAATTTTTGTTTGGTATTTGATACTTGTTATTAATTAATATAAAATTTGAATTTTGAAGATTGTTGCTTGATGGTTCGCACTAAACTCCTTGTTTATTTCGAAAAAGGTTTACAAATTTTACGCGAGAAAGATCCTCGGAACGAACGAGTTTCGCATGGTATGAATCATGAAATAAATTGCCACAAACAATTCTATAAACAAAAAAAAGTCGAGTAAAGTAGCTGACTTGAAAATTGTTCATCCGACCAATTACTACCTTAGCTAATGACAGTATCCCTGATAATGCAGAAAATTTAATTTAAAATTGCTTTATTTAATATTGCTTGTTTTGTTGTGTCGTTTAAAAATGATTAATTGTAACTTTTTTTTTGAAGCGTCCGCTGACTTTTGTTTTAGAAGCAGGAATGAGCAGGAATGAAGCACTAAACATTCCGCCTAGTTTTAATTTTCCTGCTCAAAGTCGTCGGCTGAGTGAGAAGCGAGCGAAATTAAAGATAATCTTTAATAACTTTTGTTTGAAGCGTCCGCTGACTTTTGTTTTAGAAGCAGGAATGAGCAGGAATGAAGCACTAAACATTCTGCCTAATTTTAATTTTCCTGCTCAAGGTCGTCCGCTAACTTCACGGACCCCAGTTCGAACGGATTAAACTCCGTATCGCGACAAAATCGTCCACACCTTTGGCGATTCACCAGTAATAGTTGGAAATCTATAATTTCCAATTGTCAAAATTTAGAAAAAAATTAGACATTAATGTCAACCTCAATTTCTAAATCAAGATTATTTACCATATTCCTGTTTTTTGAAAATATGGCTTAGGTCTCTTGTTGCCCCGAGCCCTTCAAATCATCTAACGGTAGCAAATTATTAAATACGTTCTGGTAGAAAATAAATTAAAATCAGATAAATTTGTGAATAAAATTTGAAAACTGTGCTCTGCACATCTACAATTTCATTTCCGAACGTATTCTATCTGCGCTTGGTATTTTAAAAGATACTTAGGTAATAGCCGAATATTTGCTTTGACCCTCACCGCCTACCCGCCTTTCCCCTAACCTTCGCACTGAATACATTTTTAGAAATCGTAGAAATCCGCATTGCCACGCCATCTGAGCGGAATTATTAGACTAGGGCAACGTATTTTTCCTCTTAAGACCGGCCATTACACTAAAGTGAATAATAGATGTCACCACGGTTCAAATGCATACCCCTCGTATAATGTAAATTACACTCGTTTTATCAAACATATCGTTTATAAAGAAATATTATTAGTAAATTAATGCGTCAAACTTGGTCAGAATGGTATTCATATTATAATTCATTGGCCGTGTAGTAGTTTATTTGATGTTTTAACACAACCAAAAACCAGTTATATGTTATCTTCAAATTCAATGATAGAGGTGTTAGGTCATAGAAAAAATTGCCGCCGACGGAATTTACTCAATATTCCAGTTCAATTCCTAATATTTTCGATTCGAAGTACATTTTTCGATTGAAGTTTACAGTTCCGTGAAAACATGGCCGACGCATTAGCTGAGAAAGTTTGGATACCATCCACCAGAGGGTACGATTATAAATTTACTAGCAGTTCGACGTCTTTCCCGGGTATTTAACCCTAGAGTAGGCGCGTGAATTTACATATGTAATCCAGTGTTCTTATTTTCATCAGTAATATCACAAGAGAGTGAGAATAAATTGAAAATAATTCGACAGATTTTCGAGAACTTGTTGCCAGAGAATAGATACGAGAGCCCGTAGGGCTCGAGAATGGCAACAAGTTAGAGAAAATACTGGAAAATTATTTTCTAATTAATTCGCACTCTCAAGTGGTATTCAAAAGGTTATTTTATAATGTTTAAATAAAAAATACAGCTTTTTAATATTATTTCTTTTAATTGAACAGTTTCTCATTATAAACTTAGCAAAATGCGTTGTCAGTTCTTAAAATAAAAAAATGTGGGAATTGTGAATTTTTTTAAAAAAACACTGAAATTTCCGGATTTTCCGGGTTCTCTCCGGTTCTAATTATTGGATCGGGACATTCGACCTCTCATTCTCTTCGTAATTTAATTCTCTACAATTCGTCTATTGACAACATTAAGATTGCTTCATTAGTTTCCATTTTACAAGCAAAAACTAAAAAAAAAACGATTTTTTCTTCTAAATTGTTCATAGCAAATTAAAAATTATGATCCTCGAGTCTAAAATTATGCCAAATTGATCTACTAACTGTCCTTTATGTAATCGCACAGTCGGTTTCTGGGTAGTATTTATGGCATGAAAAAATGCTTTATTGCTTGGCCTACTAGTAATGCCACTAGAGGTTAAATTTTCGGATTTTAATTTAACGTCCAGTGGTATTTGGTAAGAAAATTTTGCACCTTTTTGCAATTTAATTTATATATTGACATATTATCTATAAACGTCACTCAACGCCATAAATAATATGATGAATCTTATTTCGTTGAACGATATTTGAAACATCTGAAATACAACTGTCGCAGGTAGGTAAGTTCGAATTCATTTATTTATGGGAGGTAATAAAGTACTTAAATCATGAAGCTTCTGGGAAAACTGTGTTTTGCATAATCGGTTGATACAAAAAAAATTTAGTCAAAGCAATGGTAAATCAGAAAGACTTTCTTCTCGCGGCTGCAGGATATGTAATTTTAAGTGGTGCACAGAAAAAAGAAAAGAAAAGATTTTGGATTTGCCCATTATTAAGGTCTCGAAAGCGATACAGTGGTAATGGGCAGCGACATCATCAACGATTTAAAAGCCGACGACATTGTTCCGTTTTGTAATTAACCCTTTGAGTGCCAAAGTGATTTTTAGAGAATTAGCTAAAATTGCCAATTCCAAAAACAATAAACAATAAACAAGAATCGATAAGTATGAAAGAGAGATCGATTGTATTAGTTAGTGTGGAAGCAAAAACGCGATCGCGCTCCTGGCATTTTCGGACAGTGTATTGACGAGCGCGATTGCGCTCCTTGTCACTCAAAGGGTTAATGATGAATTGCGGTGTGACGGAAATTTTAAAAATTTTGCCAGAATACCAAGCGCCGGTTTTGAATTTTTAATCAACGAAGTGGGACAAAATATGTAAAACGATTTTCAAACTAAAGTGTCAAATATGTAGTTCCTAAAGACGCAGTTAAAAGCTTTTAAAATAAGAAATTTATAACCATCATAAAATTTGTCGCAGCACAAAAGAATTAGAAAATTTGCGATATTCAAGGCTGGAGCCCGTCGCTCTAGGGACGATTTGTACGTCAATTCTGGTTGCTAGGGACCACTGACCTGCTTAAACAATGACAATTTTAAAATTTTCCTGTTCTGTTGATTTTCAATTATCTTAAATTTCAGCCTTTTATAATGTTGAGCTTGTGTTTGTTTTTTAACCCTTTAAAGACGTATGTCGCCCATACGCGTCACACTAGAAAAGAAGCAGTTTTCCCGAATGTCGCACATTCGCGACACAAATCTAACTACATCCCATGGGATCTGTAACCGAAAATAAATTCCGTCCTTAAAGGGTTAAAATGTTTAATTTGTGTGTCTAAATTGGTGTCTTCTTATGGTATTACTAGCGATTATTCTTTTTTGATTAGAGAAATACATTTTTTTCTAAAAAAATTCAACCATTCAAATTTAATTCAATTTTATGTGTAATTCAGTTCAATGGGTATTTGGATTTGTTCTACGAGTAACGTCACTGTGCCACAAGGACGCAAATACCCTGTCTCCCATCCCAGAAATTCTAAAAATAGATTTGATGTTTCTTTTGATATTGTCGGGCCATCTATGAAGCAGAAAAATTATTACACTTTCTTAGCTTAGAAACATTTGGACTGTGGAATGAAATTGTCAAACCCCCACCATTTTTGGGCCGCCCTTAAACAACTTGCATTGTAACATCGTTACTTTATTTTAGCTCTTGTTACTAAATTCTCAATGATTCTCCTGAAATACCGTGGGTGATATACAAAACGGGATCGAATTTCAACATTTATGGAATCTGTAACTTAATACGCAAAATTATGTCACACTTCATTCTTTCCGGTGGTCTCATAATCAGAAATGTCAGCAAACGTTTTGAATTTCCTTTTCTTTGTATAAGGGATGACTGTGGGGTGATGTCACGTAATACTCCCAAGTCCCACAGAACCACAATTTTCTCAAAATAATGAGCCTTATAACTACAACGTGACCACCGAGCGCATGTCGAGAAACGTGAACCATTGTAACCAACAATTATTTTCAAATTGAAATAAATCTGCAATTTAATTGCATGTTTGTAGGTTTCGGTGTCGTATCTATTGATCGCGCAAAATTGTTAAGAAATCCAGTTCATTGTTGCAATATCAAATGCACGTGAGATGCGAGATGGCTGACGTCAATTAAATTCTGTAGTTGATGACACGTCGGAAGTGTCAGTACCAGATAAATGGGGAAATTCTGCATTTCAAAATTTTACACTTTCCAACAAATACATAGGGTTTTTGTTTTCGAAATGTGAAATATTTGTTTTTGTGCCGCGTAATAGACTGCACTTTTCAATTTCGCAGTAAATTGATGCAGGCCATTGGAGAACGTTACATGGCAAATATTTATTTTAGATGTCTATAAAATTTGCTAGGACAGCTTCATCGAATAAAATTCAGTAGACCCGGTATGGTTATCACATCTTGATTTTATTATATCTGCGGGATAAATTATGGAGACGTCTTTTAGGCTAAACAACTTACATCCGGTATTATAAAAAACATCAGCCACGCCGATAATATCTAAAAAATTAGGAGATAAGCAAATTTTCGTTTGGGGGCCTTAAATTTATGATCAGTAACGGGCAAGGTTGCGTGAATGTACAGTAGATATTATTTGTTTACTGTTTTTACTAGGTTGGTGCAGTGCAGAGACGTTCCCGACGTGTTTCAGGTGTTCAGGTGCATAATTTTGGTGTTTTCTTGGTGGTTTGAACGGTGAACATAAATTCGAGGTTAACTTTATTAATATTGGTAATCAATTTCAAAATGCCCAGTCGGTGTTGTGTGACAGGTTGCAAAAGCAATTATGATTCTTCTTTAAAATCTAGCCAAAACAACCGTGGTGTCAGTATCTTTAATAAACTTAAAGCAATCCCTAGGAAAGACTTTATTCCATCATCTTCAAGTGTGGTTTGTCAATTACATTGTAACGGCGCTGATGTGATTACACATGATAAATACAGACAGGCAGATGGAACCTGTACCGAAATTCTTTTAAGGAGACCACGCTTGAAAGATGGTGCAATCCCTAGCATTTTTCCAAATTTACCATTATATTTATCCAAAACAGTCATTAAAGAGAGAACTGACCCACAGGCTATACGACAAGCAATTCTTGAAAGACAAAATGACGAAATTGGGAATTTTTAAAAATCTGATTTTATAGTTGACTTTGACGACTTAAAACAAAATTTTTCCAATGAACTAGAGTTATCAGGGTGGGAATTTAAGGTTTTTCAAAGTGAGATTATCTCTATAATTTGTATCATAATGAATATCATTAAAATACAAGTAGTAAATGTCTAATAAATCGATTAAAGTATGGGTGTAGAAAAACGTTCGTAATTAAGAATTACCACGCCACCACCAGAATTTTGCGTTTTATTTTAATTTGATTTTTATTTTATTTTATTTGTTCATTTTGTTTTTAATTTTTTCTTATCAGCGTTCTTTTTTCTTTCTTAAAAACACTTTTCTTAAAGCTTTTCACCTTTTTCTCTTAACGTCAACTTTTCAATTTTCCTTTCCTCTGTGGCAAGAAACAGCCCTACACCTTCACGTGGTTCTTGCTGAAGAATAAAATTAATTTTTCTTTCCGGCAATTAGATATATTATTGCTAATTTCCCGAAGTGTGTATAAAATTAATTCATAATGACAATCTTTCGTTGGCGCGCACTTCATAAAAGATGTCCTCACAAATACCGTATTTCATATTGCTTTAAGACGAAAAATTAATTTTATTTACCAAGTAGGGTTTACTTGTAACCTTTATTATTTTTGTTGTCTTGTCCTTTTTTGTTTATTATAAACAATATTCGGCTTTTGAACGCTTCGCTGTAAGTGGTTTGTGTCTAACTTAATACGTTTTTACCCGCCGCTATGTTCACGCCGGTCCGCTAACAGTGAGAGTTGCGACGTTGCTACGCTGACGTCTTCCATTTCATTGTACAGCTTGATTATCAATAAATTGGACTCGACAAGTATGGTGGGTTGCATTGGTTTTCCAAGATTTACATTGCAAGGTAGTCTAAAGCAGGTAACTCTAAACGGAATTCCTTTACGAGAAACGTCGAAATGTGTTCTTTTGTAAGAAATGCATTTATACCTTGAAGGTTTCAGGTAGTTTAAAAATTCGTTCGTCGCTCAATGCATATTGACATATTTTTAAATTTATATCTATTAACCACAATGTTATCGTTTGAGGGAGTTCTTCTAAGACAGTTATTTTAGTCGATATCTAAGGTTTTAATACATTTTAATAAAAGCGTGTTTTGAAGAAAAAAATGTTTTACTATAAATTATTTTATTGGCTTTTTTAGTCTTGGGCAATTTTAATCTTTATTATCTACATTAAATTCATTTAATACAATAGTATATAAAAGTTTCGCTAATGTCTTTGTTTTATGGTGTCTTCCGACTTAAACCGGCGAATTTTAATAATCTTCCCTGACCGAAGGACCGAACAATGGTCCCACACCGTTAGGGGGTTCTCGACCTACAAATCACTATTGTATTAACATAATAGAGATTAAAAGTGATCACTATTTGTAAAAAATTGCGGTTGAAAATATGAAAATATCGTATTGTCATATAAACTACTTATGTGTACAAAATTTTTAATTCATCGGACTACTCCAAGTGCGGCAAAATTAATTTTTAAACTATTCAAGTGAAATTGAAATAAATGCTTGTAAAAATAGAAACTGTTTGTTTGTATTCCGAATTCGAAATCGGCGTCAGTACGACCAAAAAACATTGAGAGTTTTAATAATGAATTTGCTAAATAATTATGAATTAAAAATAGTTGGATGATTCTTGTATTGTGAAATCCAGTTATAGATTTGTGATCTCTAAAAAACAAGTAAAGTTTTAATTAATTATTTATTTACATTTTTCAAGTCCGTTAGTGAGTGATGTTAACATAAGCAATTTTTTTTGTGTATATTCAATGGAGGAAAACAGCAATTTTACTGTTTACAAAACAGTAAATAAAATGCAGTTTTTCTCGTTTTATGCTTAAACACAAAAATTATATGATTAAAAATAAAATAAAATTCATGTATTTTCAAAATGCTATTATTAAACTTCTAAATTCAAAATTGTTTTAAAAAGTAAAATTTACCAGTTTATTTCAAAAATTTCAAGTAAAAGAATTTGTTCAATATTATTAATATCGCCCATTATTGTATGTGTCCTAAAAAGTAACCGAAAGTAACATAATTTATGTTCTTAAATGTTTTAAAATTTAACTTAACAAAAATAATAAAATTATTTACTTACAGAAAGATTAACTTGAGCCATTATTTCTTGAATTGATGTACCTTGTTCCCATAATGTTACAATATTTGGTTAAATAGTCGTAAAGAAAGTGGGGAGAACAAAATAGAATTTAAGTTTATGACATTCCAATTTTTGCGTACAGAGAACAACACATCCAAAAAAATAATTTACAGATGTAATAGCGGCATCAATAAAATTTACGATACGTTTCTGTTAATAGTAAGACCGCGCCTGGTGTAATTTGCCACTTGGCTTATTAGGAAATGTAAAATCAAACAATGACATTGAACAAACCAAACCATAAAAATTGCAATAAACCAAGTGTCCAGATCTTTTAAAGCTTTTAAAAACAACGCTTAAATATGTCCAAGTATAGATCATGCAATCGATATTTAACGTGTTTTTTATGGCTTGTGAGAATGTCAATTTTGGTCGAGGCAGAAAAGACAGTTACGTTTTTGATATTTGTCCACCCAGCTTATGTTTTGTAATAGATTGTATATTATTTTATTATTTTGTATTATAAATTAAACGCATACTCATTTTTAAATTTATATGTATTTAACCACAATATTATCGTTAAATAAAAAAGATTATTTTAATCAAATTTTTATTTCGACAGAAAACTATTTTATAAATGAAATCAAGATATTTTCGCCCCAAGCTTTTATTTGTAATCATATGATGGAGTTTTGAGGTAATCGCATTTAAGAAAATTAATAGTTGTTTAAGGAATTTACGGATAATAATTGGCAAACTTAATTATTAATTTATGATTGACTTAACAGCACTTACGCTTTTGAAAATTTACACAAAAAATTTAGTTGTTACATTATTGAACTTTGCGCAAAATTTCGTTTTGAGGTCATCTACAAACAGTTTCTATTTTTACAAGCATTTATTTCAATTTCACTTGAATAGTTTAAAAATTAATTTTGCCGCACTTGGAGTAGTCCGATGAATTAAAAATTTTGTACACATAAGTAGTTTATATGACAATACGATATTTTCATATTGTCAACCGCAATTTTTTACAAATAGTGATCACTTTTAATCTCTATTATGTTAATACAATAGTGATTTGTAGGTCGAGCACCCCCTAACGGTGTGGGACCATTGTTCGGTCCTTCGGTCAGGGAAGATTATTAAAATTCGCCGGTTTAAGTCGGAAGACACCATAAAACAAAGACATTAGCAAAACTTTTATATACTATTGTATTAAATGAATTTAATGTAGATAATAAAGATTAAAATTGCCCAAGACTAAAAAAGCCAATAAAATAATTTATAGTAAAACATTTTTTTCTTCAAAACACGCTTTTATTAAAATGTATTAATACCTTAGATATCGACTAAAATAACTGTCTTAGAAGAACTCCCTCAAACGATAACATTGTGGTTAATAGATATAAATTTAAAAATATGTCAATATGCATTGAGCGACGAACGAATTTTTAAACTACCTGAAACCTTCAAGGTATAAATGCATTTCTTACAAAAGAACACATTTCGACGTTTCTCGTAAAGGAATTCCGTTTAGAGTTACCTGCTTTAGACTACCTTGCAATGTAAATCTTGGAAAACCAATGCAACCCACCATACTTGTCGAGTCCAATTTATTGATGAGCAAGCTGTACATCGACGACAATATTCGAACACAGGCAAACGTTTTACAACACGAACTAGGAACATATCCAGGCAGTCTATTAGAGAACTCGACCAGCAACTAACGTAACACACATCCCACTGAATCATTCAAAATCCTAAAATCCTTAAAGTCAATTGAAGAACTCAACGAACGTAACACTGATGTCACTGAATCAATTTCCAAATCCTTAAATCCTTAAAGTTCACGTAATCAACAATAAAAGTGTAAAATATTGTAAATAGTCTTCAATAATAAATTTATAGAAATATCAAAAACTAATAACAAAGTGCTACCAACTGTACGACAACTTCCGGGTCCACTACACAGTCATCATCAAACTTATCAATATTTTCGATGTCGCCAATACCTCAATATATTAGGTCACACTTTCAATAATATTGAAGAAACTGAAATATTGCTAGTCTGAACCGAACTTTATATGCAAAGATCTAACCTTCAAACGATGCATTTTATTTTCTGTAAGAAGGAACTTATTTTTTTTTTATTTCTACAGCATTTTTCAAACCAGTAAGTAACCGTTGACCCTAATTATATAACATCATCCACAACAAGAACAAGAAACTAAATTTTAAATAAATAAGTTTAAACCTTACGCCAATAACTGGAACATAGATAAGCTGACATTGAAACCTAACTGAAGTAAAATATTTGATGATGTAATTATATTTTGCATAATAAAATATGTGCGTTGTTACTACTCATTAATGAAATATGCGTTGGTTAGTAGGTACTAATTAGTAGTGGGTTGTCCTACGGGGCTTCGAAACTAATTTTTACCAATTAAAATTCGTATCGAAACATGATACCTTCGCACCAGTGAGAGATATCATATTAAAGATAACAATAAAATCGATTTAAAACCAGACATATATTACAATTACACAGTGTTACGTAAGACGTTGTTTTGTAGTGATTTTGTTATTCACAACTTGAAATGAACTCCTACGAGTTGCCACAGCGCAAAGCCAACCCCAAGGAGAAGGCCAACATTTTCTCAACGCTAACATTTGCGTAAGTGACAAATCTCGTTAACACCATTCGCGTGATCGTCTAATTTTGACAGTGCTGATGAAAAACAACAAATTTCTTATCAACATGTTTTAGATTAAATCGTCGCGATATTTTTCGTACTCTTGACACAGTTTTTAGGATCTTGCAAAACACTTGCTAAGGGCGGTGATAGGAGAAATGATTCAAGCAATTGAAGTTCTTCAAGATAATTCTTTGTTAATATTTCAAATGGGATGCGTTTAAAATTCTTTTGAAAGTCGAAATAAATATATAACTACAATTCATGACACGTGGAAGTTTGATTAGCTTTTCCTATTTACTAGTTACGGTATTGTTTGAATAGGATTCAACTGAAATTGAAGTGACAATTTTAATGAAATCGCAATCCAATTGCAATTCTCCAGGCAGAAAATAAACTATAAAATACCCCAAATTACAACATATTGGAAAAACGACTGGTTAATTCTACGAGTATTGAAATATTTTGAATTTTAGTCATAAATAGCTTAATAAAAATAACAGTAATTTTTAAATTATATATGGCAAAGTTTCGTTTTCCTATTTACATTATGTCCTCTAAAATTGATTTTCTGTCAAGCAATCTAATTAAATCAAACATTATTTTTTACTTATCAACTGCAACTTATGGTTTAACATTGTTACTTACTTCAAGTATTTACAAACAACTGCAACAGTCACAAAAAATCGTTCTTCAGATTGTGATGAAATAACACATTTTGAGGTAAACTGATGAACACTACTTTTCTCCATGTATTTATCCAAGTTTGTAACGGAATCGTGTGGTTAAGATAACTCAAACCATAATCATTCGAACTTCCTGTAGTTTGGCTATTTGATTTGCGGAGACCCAATGTCAACGATTACTTCACTAAAACTGTTTTCCAAATTATTTAAATTTAAATACCCACCAACTTTTCAATCAACGCTTAGGAAAGCAGCGTAAATCGAACTGAATAAGCCCCGCCCTTCACTGCAGCCTTAGCGCGAACTATCTATAAATTGTTAAAGTTACTTACAAATTTTACCTTTTTTCATAACAACATTTTTAACCTTTTCACATATTACAAATTTAACAACTCCACAAACATTTTAAAAACACATTTTAAAACATTGTCATTTTACACACTAATTAAACAATTTAAAACGCATTTTAAAAAGTCCATTTACAATGATTAGACTGAAACATTTATTTCTTTCAGTTTCGTAGACACATCATCAGTAATCATTGCATACTAATTCAAATTATAAATAATAAAAAGTCATTATTTTTCTTTGTTGGAGCATTTCATAGAAGGCTCGTCAATTTGTAGGGGGAAATGACGAGCCAGTAGTATAGCTAAGCGGTTTCGGGGTCACTTTGATATCAAATTGATATCAAATTGATATCAAATTGATATCAGTTTAATCGATCAGTGATTCATTTGTTAATGAGGTCATTAACCTAATGAGTAATTAGCTTAATGGGGTTTTAATGGGTTTTTAATGGGTTTTTAATGACCTTTAGGTTTCAAGGTCAACAGGTGCATTCTTATGTGATGATGTCACCAAGTAATTAACTTAATGGGTTTTTAATAGGTTTTTAATGACCTTTAGGTTTCAAGGTCAACAGGTGCATTCTTATATGATGACGTCACCATGTACTTAGTTAATGGGTTTTTAATGACCCTCAAAGCCAACAGGTTCATTCTTGCATGATGACGTCACCATATAATTATCCCAAGTCCACTGGGTGCATTCTTACGAGAGTTTGGCGGATGCTGGTGAAAATCTGAGATAATGCGGTAACTGATAGATAACTGATAAACAACTATGTGCGATCCAGCTCATACCTCATGTCGGATATCTAATTATCTGCTATCTAATTATCTGATATCTAATTATCTGCTATCTAACATCTAATTATCTGATATCTAACATCGAATTATCCGATATCTAACATCTAATTATCCGATATCTAACATCTAATTATCTGATATCTAACATCGAATTATTCGATATCTAACATCTAATTATCTGATATCTAACATCTAATTATCTGATATCCAACATCGAATTATCCGATATCTAACATCTAACATCTAATTATCTGATATCTAACATTGAATTATCGGATATCGAACATCTAATTATCTGATATCTAACATCTAATTATCTAACATCTGATTATCTAATTATCTAACATCTGATTATCTGATATCTAACATCTGATTATCTGATATCTAACATTGATATGATTAATAATATACTTGAGTTAAAAGTTTGGAAATTTGTTAAACCCGACAATAAATTTTTAAAGTTCCAACCAATTCAAAGGAAATTCCAGGAATGTGACTGTTAACCTCATTAGAAAGTTTTCTTTTTCTAATGAGTAACTAATTGATAAGAACTCTTAGGAATATTCCCAGTAACCATTCTAGTGCTATATCAAAATAATTGTGAGCGATAGTTATCACAATAACTCACAAAAAACTAATTGTAAAATATGCTCGTTAAACACATTAACTAGAAAACAAAAAAAACATTACATTTTATTGAAATAACTCAAATAATATCTATTCTCTAAGTTAGAATATGCTTTGTCTGAGACATAAACTAATTTTCTGAGTCCTAATAAACATTCTCAGAGTCTGAATCTAATTCTTAGAGTCAGAATATGATTTTTCTGAACTAGAATCTAATTCTCTGAGTTAGAATATGCTTTTTCTGAGCTAGAATCTAATTTTCTAAGTCAGAATAAACTGTACACACACTTGAAATCTAATTTTCTGAGATAGGATTTTGTATAAAATTTAATAACCAATGAATTATATGCTTTTCATATATTTATTCCAAAATTATGCTTTTTGTACATGTCTTCTAAATAGATATTGTATTGTATAAAATAAATTAACACTATTGAATGTAGCCAGCTTCACGCAATTCATTGATAATCGATATGATTTCATGAGAATGACTTGGATTTCCAGCAGCCTGCGATGCAAGGAGCGTGCGCAGTCGATCAACCAATATGTTAGGATCATCCAAGCTCACATGTTCACTCTCTTGAGCAACCATTGGTGATGGTGGTGATGATGGTGATGAAATCATTTTTGTAATAATATGTTTAAATTTAAAACTGTTATTTTCACGAATCGGTTGATCTTTATTATAATGTTTCCGATGAGCGTTTGTTGAAATCACAATTTCTTTATAAGTTTCCAAATCACCTTGATTCACGAAATTCATATTGGGTGACTTTTTGAATAATAACTCGATTAAACCTTTGCTTGTAGAATAATTTACTTCACCCACATGAATAAGATTAGTTGTAAAATTAATCGGTGTATCACCAATCATCAATCGGTCTCGTTCAAGCTTCCGTACACCATATACTGTGTCTAATTCTTGTTTATTATCACCCATCAACATCTCAAGGTACACTTTGAGAGAATCATCAACCATCATATTATCCATCTCTCCATTATCAGCATCATCATCAACATCATCATCATCATCTTCAGCACTGATTGGAACTTCTTGGTATCGATTTATGAGTTGCTGTAGTGGAAAAATCACAGGGTTAAGTAATTCACTTAGTACCCTCACGACTGTATTAACATCGAGCAAGACATGTTCATCTTTGTTTCTCAAATCATCATAAACTGTATTTCCCCCATCTTCCACTCTCGGTTCAGTCATGTTTGCAACTTGTTCCGTTTTCGGTTCGGTCTTGATTACCACTTCTTGTTTTACAAGTTTTTGTAGCGGGGTTACCACAGGTTTAAGTAATTCACTTAGTGTCCTTTCAGCTGTAGCCTTATTCAATTTAATCATTTTATGCTTTTTACGGATCGCATCACTAGCTGTAGCGATTTGATGGAGAACATCTGCATGTTTGTTCTCACTTTCCATATTTACTCAACTAAATCTAAAACGATACTGCAGATATATAGTGATACATAATCTTATAACCCACATTGGTGAAACTCAGGATACCAACTTAACAAATGGTATTCTATCAAAGAAAATTAAATTCTGACTCAAATAAATCATATTCTAACTCAAACAAATCATATTCTAACTCAGAAAATTAGATTCAAACGCAAAATACTCATATTCTGGTTCAGACACTTAGATTCTGACTCAGGAATATAATATTCTAACTCATACATATCATATTCTGACTCAGAAAATTAGTTTATGTCTCAGAAAAAGCATATTCTGACTCAGAGAATGTTTATTATGCCTCAGAAAATTAGTTTATGTCTCAGAAAAAGCATATTCTAACTCAGAAAATTAGTTTATGTCTCAGAAAAAGCTTATTCTGACTCAGAAAAAGCTTATCGTGACTCAGAAAATTAGTTTATGTCTCAGAAAAAGCTTATTGCGACTCATAAAATTAGTTTATGTCTCAGGAAAAGCTTATTCTGACCCAGAGAATTAGATTCTGGCTCAGAAAATGCATATTCTAACTCAGAGAATTAGATTCTAGTTCAGAAAAATCATATTCTGACTCTAAGAATTAGATTCAGACTCTGAGAATGTTTATTAGGACTCAGAAAATTAGTTTATGTCTCAGACAAAGCATATTCTAACTTAGAGAATAGATATTATTTGAGTTATTTCAATAAAATGTAATGTTTTTTTTGTTTTCTAGTTAATGTGTTTAACGAGCATATTTTACAATTAGTTTTTTGTGAGTTATTGTGATAACTATCGCTCACAATTATTTTGATATAGCACTAGAATGGTTACTGGGAATATTCCTAAGAGTTCTTATCAATTAGTTACTCATTAGAAAAAGAAAACTTTCTAATGAGGTTAACAGTCACATTCCTGGAATTTCCTTTGAATTGGTTGGAACTTTAAAAATTTATTGTCGGGTTTAACAAATTTCCAAACTTTTAACTCAAGTATATTATTAATCATATCAATGTTAGATATCAGATAATCAGATGTTAGATATCAGATAATCAGATGTTAGATAATTAGATAATCAGATGTTAGATAATTAGATGTTAGATATCAGATAATTAGATGTTAGATATCCGATAATTCAATGTTAGATATCAGATAATTAGATGTTAGATGTTAGATATCGGATAATTCGATGTTGGATATCAGATAATTAGATGTTAGATATCAGATAATTAGATGTTAGATATCGAATAATTCGATGTTAGATATCAGATAATTAGATGTTAGATATCGGATAATTAGATGTTAGATATCGGATAATTCGATGTTAGATATCAGATAATTAGATATCAGATAATTAGATAGCAGATAATTAGATATCCGACATGAGGTATGAGCTGGATCGTACATAGTTGTTTATCAGTTATCTATCAGTTACCGCATTATCTCAGATTTTCACCAGCATCCGCCAAACTCTCGTAAGAATGCACCCAGTGGACTTGGGATAATTATATGGTGACGTCATCATGCAAGAATGAACCTGTTGGCTTTGAGGGTCATTAAAAACCCATTAAGCTAAGTACATGGTGACGTCATCATATAAGAATGCACCTGTTGACCTTGAAACCTAAAGGTCATTAAAAACCCATTAAAAACCCATTAAAAACCCATTAAGCTAATTACTCATTAGGTTAATGACCTCATTAACAAATGAATCACTGATCGATTAAACTGATATCAATTTGATATCAATTTGATATCAAAGTGACCCCGAAACCGCTTAGCTATACTACTCGAGCCTTCTATTAAATGCTCCAACAAAGAAAAATAATGACTTTGTTATTGAAAATTAATTTCACTTCTGTCAAGTGAAATCTGAAAAAATTGTCTAGATTTACCAATAACGAATTTACTGATATTGTGTTAACCTATGAGAGCCAAGCGAATGCAGCCTTAGCTCGAAGAATTTACATGGACCGATTTCCGAACCGTCGTCTTCCGAATGTTCGCACATTTGTAAATGTGGTGCAGCATCTTCGAGCTGAACAGTGTCGAGGTTCGACCTGGGCTCAGCACAAGATGGCTAGCACTTCAACATGGAATATCGCATGATACAAAAGAACAGCAATTGTATCCTTATCATGTTCGAAAAGTGCAGTTCTTACAACCACAAGATTTATCTCGCAGATTGCAATTTTGGCAATGGCTTCTAAAAAAAATAAACAAACAGCAAAATTTTTTATCGTTTGTGTTAGCAACTGATGAGGCTGGATTCACACGAGAAGGAATTTTTAATAGTCACAATACTCACATCTGGGCGGACGAAAATCCTTACCCTGTTAGGGAAAATCACTTTCAACATCAATTTACAATCAATGTCTGGGCTGGAACTATAAACGGACACCTCATTGGACTTCACATAATGCCACCGCGTTTAAACGGAGAAGGATATTTAAATTTTTTAAATAGCAGTTTGAACGAGTTACCTACCCGAAGAAGTGCCCTTAGAAATTCGCGCAAACATGTGATATCTGCATGATGGTGCTCCCTGTCATTATGCACGCATTGCACGTGATTGCCTGAACGACAATTTTCCTGCTCGTTGGATAGGACGAAGTGGTCCTGTAGCCTGGCCTGGCCTGCCTTGCGATTTCTTTTTGTGGGGGTACATGAAGGATATAGTATACTCTGTACCAATTGAGGCGCTTCTTACAAAAACGACCATACTCCAAAAATGCGAATTTCGCGGTTAGTGTTGATTTATAAAGTTTCTTGGACGCCCAATCGAATGGTATGATCGGTTTCTGCAAGAAGATACATAGTCCAACGTTATAGTTAAGTAAATATTTGCTTGTTCTGCAAAAACAGTCATTGCCCACTCGATATTCAAAAGTAATATCACAAAAAAAAATTAGGACTATGGTTGTTTTTGTAAAAAACGCTTCAATTGATACCATCGAAATGTTGCAAGAACGAGTGGAACTTGCTGCTGCAATGATTCGTAACAACAGAGCCATGTTACAAAGGGTAGAAGATTCACTTCGTCGGCGTCTTCAAGCATGTGTACAAAACAACGGT
Source organism: Dascillus cervinus (assembly GCA_949768715.1). NCBI lineage: Eukaryota > Metazoa > Arthropoda > Insecta > Coleoptera > Dascillidae > Dascillus > Dascillus cervinus. The sequence continues at coordinate 11,662,163 of OX458322.1, read as the reverse complement.
GGACACTTTGAACAATTTTTATGATCGTTTTTCTTTATTTTCGTTAGCGCAATTCTCTCGTCAATGTTTAAAAATAAATTTGAAGTAAACCTTTTTTTTGTGTTTATTGGTTTATTGTTTAAAATCGACAATAATAGTCGCAACTAATGGTAACCGTTTCATAAGGTAATCTTGTTTATTAGGTAACTTTGCTTCCAGTGGCGTGTAAGAAAATTGTGTAAGATTTTAAAATAATTTTAACTCAAAACCAAAAACGTTTTAAAAAAAAGTTTTAGGAAAAGTTGTTGGTCTTGAAGAGTTCTATTACCAGTTAAAATTAATGTACTTATTTCGCTTACATATATTATATAAAACCAAAAAGGATGAGGAAATATTAAATGAGCGAATTTATACAAATAATGATGCGATATTCAAGTTGATATACAAGGTTAAAAATAACTAAATGCAAAAAATAGACTTCATAAAAGGTTGGGTGACTGAGGGAAAATTTGAATTAGTATGCAATGATTACTCATGATGTGTCTACGAAACTGAAAGAAATAAATGTTTCAGTCTAACCATTGTAAATTGGCTTTTTAAAATGTGTTTGAAAATGTTTAATTAATGTGTAAATTGACAATGTTTTAAAATGTGTTTTTAAAATGTTTGTGGAGTTGTTGAATTTGTAATATGTGAAAAGATTAAAAAATGTTGTTATGAAAAGAAAGGAAAAATTTGTAAGTAACTATAACAATTAATTACATAACAAGGGAAACTCTATTTAAATTAAATTATCTATAAATTTTTCATATTTTGGTTGACTTAAGTGTATTTAATATTTTTGAAATCTGTGCATTGTGTGGCGATTGGTGATTAACCGAAAACATTTTTTAGGTATACAATCCAGACTTTTTTGAAAGGGCTGAAGCAAGAAATCGACGAGGATGACTTATTCCAAACACTCTCCGAGCAAAAATCCGAATTATTAGGCGATAAATTAGAAGCTGTTTGGCGGGAGCAGATAAAAAAATCAAATACATCACTGAAAATTGCCCTATTAAAGGTGTTCGGAAAGGAATTTCTATTTTACGGAATTATAGTCCTAATATTCGAAGTAATTCCTTCGTAAGTACAGTTCTCTTTAGGGACATGAACCCGAGAGTTTAAAAATTCACAGAATAGCGCAACCGATCGCCCTGGGAAAACTCATTTCCTATTATGCTCCGAATCAAACGAACATGTCGATTAATGAAGCTTGGCTTTATGCATGCATCGTGATTCTGTGTTCAATTATAAATGCGTTCGCGTTCCACTACCAAATGATAAGTCTGAGCGTATTGGGGATGAAAATGAGGGTCGCGTGCTGTTCGCTGGTATACAGGAAAGCGTTGAGACTGAACAAAGTGGCATTGCAAAAAGCGAATGTCGGTAAAATTATCAACCTTCTTTCCAATGACGCGATACGTTTTGAAGTCGGCACGAGCTTTGGGCATAATTTATGGGTCGGCCCTCTACAGACAATTGTTATTTCATATCTTTTGTATAATGAAGTCGAATTTTCCGCATTCCCCGGAGTTGCTTTCTTGTTACTATTTATTCCTGTGCAGAGTAAGCGCTTGTTTGTGGTTTGGTTTTATTTCATTCGCAGGTATAGTATATTTTAGCCGAAAGGCGTCCAAGTTGAGGTTTAAAACCGCTTTGTGCACCGACGAACGTGTGCGCCTGATGAATGAGATCGTTACTGGGATTCAGGTTATTAAGATGTACGTGTGGGAAAAGCCGTTTAGCGATTTGATTGCTACAGCTCGCAGGTACGTCCATTTAATATAAACACAATAATAAAACGAAGCCAAAAGTTTCCTTCGAAATTGGTCATTTGAAAGATGAATTGCAGAAAAATAATTCATCAAAAACTTATCTTCCTTTCAGTTAATGAAAGCTTAACGGCGTTCCACCCTAAGATTTTCAATACATGTAAAATGCAATTCCTTTTTATACCTTTATTTTTAATTTTGAAAAGGAGGTCGATACTTCATCTTACAGAAAATACCAATCTACTTTGAGCTGACCCCAAGCCATAATTAAACAATCATAATTAACCAAGTTATTAATTAAAACTTTAAATTCCGAAATTCTTGTTTATGCTTTCAGTTATCAAAATTGTGTATTAAAATTTTTTGGACTCGTAGATTAAACTTTTTTATTTTGAGCTGACGTTTAGCTGTTTTAAACAACGCAATAGTTATTGATTTATTCAATGTTCCTTAGATCAAGAACCGAAATTGAAGTAGCTAATTTTTGCCGATTTTCGAGCTACGTCAAAAAGATTTACAAAGTCGCAGCAGGTAATTATGGTTTCCCAGCAGGGATACTTTAACAGCAATAATATCCAAAATACTTTTAAAACCAGGTTTCATTTTCAAACAGTATATTTGAAATAATTTATGGTAAAGACCTTTTTGAAAAGCAACCTTTAATTAAAACGTAGAAAAAAAATAAAGCTAATTTTGATATTGACCTAAATAATTAAAAATAAAGGCACATTTTAATAAAAGGTTGTTTTATTGAAAAAGTTTTTTTACTATCAATTATTTTTTAGTCTTGAACAATTTTAATCTTTATTATCTACATTAACTTAATGGGATATAAATTCAACTCTAAGGTCATATTAATTTTAAAAATCGCTCGTGAAGACCTCTTTAAATAAATAAATGATAATAAGCTTAAATTATAATTTCTTTCCAAAAAAAATTTTTGGTTTTTTTAATCCCATATTAATTAAAAAGAATAAGCTGTAGTGGTAGTAACTTATAATAAGCTAAAACTACAATTTTCTGTAAAAAACACTACGCGTTAAGGGGTTATGTCAAAAAAATGTGAAATTGAATTTAAAAAATAAGCTTAAATTTTAATTTTTAATTAATTCAGCTGTAAGGTTAACGACTTATAATGTTATTGTTAATGTGATCTAATTTTTGGCTTGTTAGTAAGAAATAGATTTTTACGCCAACTTGATTTTTCGTAGGTAGATAGCATCATTATACGTTAGTTGGAAAGCTAATTTCCAAAATATCAATTTAATGCTTCGTCAAGTCGTGCATAACGCGGTCCAATTTTCTGTAAACATAAACTATGCCTTAAGGGGTTAATCGTTTACCCATTGTGTTTTAATTTATTAATAAATATTAGTCCTTTCGAATACAAAATTCAACATCTGTTCCGAGTTCTGAACAGAATTTTCTAGAAAAAGTAATAAAATTTTATGACGTTCGACAGACAGGTTATTTGGCCTAAAATTTTAACTACAGTCAGCTGCATTCCATTATCTATTTGTTTGCATATCGTAAGGAATTGATAAAAAATACAGTAACCGCAAAATTATTAAAAGAACGCGTACATTTCAAAATAAAGATTCTGATTATGGTGATATGGAGCTAGATGATATTCCGGATGTCATTAATAGAATTTGAAACGGCTAAAAATCAATTTTTAAAAACGATTTACGATACAAATATAAATTACGTTGAAAAAATACCCGGGAACAACATACTAACCTGTTTTGGCGTAAATTAAGCCACTACAGAGTAACAGGCAGTAATAACAAAACTTCTTTACTACCAATAAGTAAATAAAATTGTTAAATTTAACAAATTCTTCTTGCATATTATTGTTTTACTTTAAATTATATCGTTCTAAATTTATTGAAGAAACAAAAATTTTCGCATCTGTTGAACAGGTATATTGGAATGCAACCCCTCGAAAGCCGTTTTCATTGTTACACATAGACCTATTATCCACTGCACTTTACGGTAATTATGGTGATATCTAGATTGTAAAAAAGTCAGAGGTGTTGCCTGTATTTAGGCGTACGCTAAGTCAATAAAAGCAAATTGCATTTTTTAACAATCTTTAGGGTGGAGCGGCCTGAATGAAAGCTTAAACTGTTTGCCAGGATTAATTAAATTTATTTTCTTTTGTGGAACCAAATGAAAAATTTCAATTATTGAAGTGGTTTCCCATTTTCAATTACGAAATCGTATTATGTATTTTCGTTGTACATTCAATTTTTTCAATTATTAATTTTTTAAGAAGTCTTTTCTCGACTCGTAACTTTTTAATTTATTTACATGTGCCAGATCAACTGCAAGGGAAAGACTCTTTTTCAATTTCAACTGTACTTTTATAAAATGTTCATAACCTGCAATGGTTTTTAATAATTTGCAGATTAGAAGTTAATAAAATTCGGTCATTGGCATACGTGAAAGGAATAGTATTATCATTCGGCATGTTCTCGACCCGCGTCGCAATCTTCATCATCGTCATAATGTACCTCACTTTAGGCAACAAAATCTCAGCGACGCAAGTCTACGTGATCACAGCTTTTTTCAACATCTTAAGACTGTCAATGAGCATGTATTTCGCGCAAGGAGCTATAAAAGTGCAAGAACTCTTCGTGACAATAAACCGACTGAACGAATTCCTTCTTTACGAAGAAAAAAAAGAAGAAGAAGTAACGAAAGAAAAAAAGATCCTACTCTTGCAAAGCCAATATATCCAGCCTAAAATAGAAATTGTGGACGCGACCGTAGAATTAAGCGAACGCATTTTGAGTGACATCAATTTAAAACTCCAGCGGGGACAGTCAATAGCGGTTACGGGACCTGTTGGGAGCGGCAAAACCAGCCTTTTAAATTTGATCCTCCAGGAATTCCCGTTGAAAAGTGGTGACGTGACAGTGCGCGGCAGCGTTTCGTACTCGTCTCAGAAACCCTGGATTTTTCCGGGACGATTAAACAGAACGTAATATTCGGGCAACCCTTTAATGAAGAGCTTTACCGGAAAGTAATCGAGGTTTGTGCTCTGAGCAGAGATATCGGGTCGTTCAGTAAAGGGGATCAAACTTTTATTGGCGATCGCGGGGCCACCTTGAGCGGAGGACAGAGAGCGAGGATCAATTTAGCAAGAAGTGTCTATAAAAACGCCGATATTTACCTCCTAGACGACCCATTATCTTCAGTCGACGCACACGTCGCCAAGCAAATTTTTACCGGTTGTATCCGAAACTTCTTGAAAAATAAAATTGTGATATTAGTCACGCACCAGCTGCAGTTTTTAGAGCACTTCAACAACATCGTCGTCCTTAAAAGTGGAAGGATCGAATCGCAAGGAACGTACAGGGAGTTACATTTTGATTTTGTCTCGCCGATTGAGGATAATGTCGAGGAAAATGCCGAGGAAAAAATTGAAGCCGAGCAAGGCGTGAAAGCTCAAGAGGGAAAAGGAACCGGGAGAAGTGGATCGTCCCTCTTGATGATTTATTTTCGAGCTGCAGGAATATTTTTTATTTTCTTAGTCGGGGCCTTTTTCATCCTAGCCCAAATTGCCGGTTCATTTTCTGACTACTTGCTAACTTATTGGTAATAATGAGGCGCCGTTTGGGCCACGATGTTAAATTTGTTAATATAAAAGTGTCCGCAGAAATTAAAAAAATTGACAGGGCATATACAACAGACGTTAGTTTCGTGTTATCAAAGAGGTTGTACTCTTTTATTTCTGCGGACTCTTTTATTTTGGGCAGAAACTTTGTTTTGTACTCTTTTATTCGCGCGGACTCTTTTATTTCGGACAGAAAGAAAGTTTTTTTGTACTCTTTTATTTTAGTGGACTTTTTTATTTTGGGCAGTAATTTTTGTTATTTCTGCGGACTCTTTTATTTTGGACAGAAACTTTGTCTTGTACTCTTTTATTCGCGCGAACTCTTTTATTTCGGACAGAAAAAAAGTTTTTTTGTATTCTTTTATTTCAGTGGACTCTTTTATTTTGGGCAGTAACTTTTGTTATTTCTGCGGACTTTTATTTTGGGCAGAAACTTTGTTTTGTACTTTTTTATTCCCACGGACTTTTATTTCGGACAGAAAGAAAGTTTTTTTGTACTCTTTTATTTCAGTGGACTTTTTCATTTTGGACAGTAACTGTTCTTATTTCTGCGGACTCTTTTATTTTGGGCAGAAACTTTGTTTTGTACTCTTTTATTGGCGCGAACTCGTTTATTTCGGTCAGAAAGAAAGTTCTTTTGTATTATTTTATTTCAGTGGACTTTTTCATTTTGGACAGTAACTGTTCTTATTTCTGCGGACTCTTTTATTTTGGGCAGAAACTTTGTTTTGTACTCTTTTATTGGCGCGAACTCTTTTATTTCGGTCAGAAAGAAAGTTCTTTTGTATTATTTTATTTCAGTGGACTCTTTTATTTTGGACAGTAACTTTTGTTATTTCTGAGAACTCTTTTACTTTGGGAAGAAACTTTGTTTTGTACTCTTTTATTCGCGCGGACTCTTTTACTTCGGACAGAAAGAAAGTTTTTTTGTATTCTTTTATTTCAGTGGACTTTTTTATTTTGGACAGTAACTTTTCTTATTTCTGCGGACTCTTTTATTTTGGGCAGAAATTTTGTTTTGTACTCTTCTATTCGCGCGGACTCTTTTATTTCGGACAGAAAGTTTTTTTGTATTCTTTTAATTCAGCGGACTCTGTTATTTTGGACAGTAACTTTTTTTATTTCTGCGGACTTTTATTTTTGGCAGAAACTTTGTTTTCTACTCTTTTATTCGCGCGGACTCTTTTATTTCTGAAAGAAAGAAAGTTTTTTTGTATTCTTTTATTTCAGTGGACTTTTTTATTTTGGACAGTAAGTTTTCTTATTTCTGCGGACTCTTTTATTGAGACCGAAACTTTTATATTAAAAATTTTTCGGTATAAAACACATCGTGGTCCAAACGGCGCATTGTAATAAACAACAACGAATTTCTTTTAATGTTTCCTTTTTCATTCAGGGTGAATTTGGAAGAAGGATTAGAAAACTTGTTCCAATTGGAACTCGACCAATTTATCTATGTGTACAGTAGCATAATTTCTGGAACTGTTCTTTTCACCGTATTCCGTGTCTTTTCCTTCTACTCGTATTGCATGCGGGCATCCGTGCAACTTCATAATCAGATGTTCCAGCGGGTTGTCAGCGCGACCATGCGTTTTTTCGACGCGAATAACTCAGGAAGGATTCTAAACAGGTTTTCTAAAGATTTGGGGTCGATCGATGAGTACCTTCCTTTTGTTTTGGGAGATTGCTTTGAGGTAATTTTTTTTATACAGGGTGATTCCTACAAAACGTTCCACGCTCTTACTCATAAAATAGTTGAAAATTTGAATGAAACTCTTATATTGACACTTAAATGACATTTATCACGTGATGATCTTATTGTTTTCCAAGACATGCTAAAATTTTTTACTGGAAGTCCGACTTATTTTTATAAAATATTTTATTTTTTTTCTCCTTAATATTACTTCAAGGTCAAATTATTAGATATCATTGGATTTAGAAAAAAATCTTCCATCGCAATAAATAAATAAATGTATACATTTCCATTTGAAAAAAAAAGTTGACTGTCCCGTCACATTGAAGTTAATGTGGAAAAAAATCTAAGTTAATACATTCTTGTAGTACTTACTCGACTAATCATTTATATATTTGTTTTTCTAACATCAGACAATAAATAACTGAATTAGAGCGTGGGGCGTTTTTTAGGAATCACCCTGTATAATGCTTCCCACAGGCACATATGTGTATATAAATATACATATATGACCATTAGGCTATTTATGACAATAGCCTTGTAATGAATTTCCACTTTCTCCTGTCCTTGGCCACTATTTTCCAATTATCCATTTCTCGCAGATCTTCTACCGCTTCTCTCCAAGTTCTTCTGGGTCTGCCTCTTTTCCTTTTACCTTCTACTTTTTTCCATGTTATATTTTTAACATCTCTACCTTCTTCCATTCTTATCGTATGACCCAACCATTGTAACCTCCGGTATCGTATGAAATCGCTTATTTTACTTTCCTTGTACATTTCATATATTTCTTTATTTGTTCTCCTCTCCCATCCCCACTGTGTTTGTTTGCCCCCAAAAATTCTTCGTAAATTTTTCCTTTTCTTAATTTTTCTTTGTTAACACAGCTGTAGGTGAGTGTTGGCTTTCAAATTATCCTGTATATTCTGATTTTTGCCCTATATGATATTTCTTTGGATTTCAGGACTTTTGTTAGTCCTTCCTCACATCTGTTGCCTTTGGCCATTCTTAGCTCTATTTCTTTATCTTCTTCACACCTATTATTAATTTAAACCCCCAGATACATAAAATCCTCTACCTCCTTGATTTTAATCTGTTTCCCATCACACTGTAATGTAAAGCCCTCTTTAACTTTCCTTTTATGTTTGTTTTTCACCTCTATATAATTCGTCTTTTCTTCATTGATAGCAAAACCCATTGTTTTTGCTGCATCCATTAATTTTTCCACAATATTTACCATTTCTTTCTTACTCCGTGTCAGCAGCACTACATCGTCCGCATAAGCCAGACATTGGTAGTTTTTATTAAACAGTGTACCGCTTCTGTTTATGTTGCTATCTCTTACTAGTTTTTCAAGAGGCAAGTTAAATAGTGTGGCAGACAGAGGGTCTCCCTATCTTACACCTCTTTTAACATGGAAATCATTACTATATTGTCCATTTGCTCTCACCTTACAGTTTGTGTTTATCAATGTCATGCTTATTAATATTATCATATGCCTTTTAAAATCAATGGCTATCATAAATGTTGGGATGTTATATTCGTATGTTTCATTTAAAATTTGCTTAAGCATGGACACATGGTCCGTTGTAGATCTTCCCTTTCGGAAACCTGCGTGGTACTCCCCTAGTATCCTTTCCGCATATACTTTTTATTGAAATTTAATTAGCAGCATTAATTAATTAATTGCAGATTTTGCTAATGTTTCTTGGGGTGAGTGTTCTGGTCGCTGTCGCGAATCCCTGGCTTTTGATTCCGACATTCGTGCTGGCCTTTCTTTTTTATCCGTTGCGATACGTGTATTTGAAAACAAGCAAAAATATCAAGCATTTGGAAGGGATTAGTAAGTTATCTAGATTGTAAAATAAATTTAATTATTGATAAATATAATAATAATAGTAAAATAGGTACATTTGCTTAACGATAACATAAAATAACATAACATAAGTAATAACTAGAATAAATAAAATAACTCATTAAGAGAAGAAGAAAGCGGGGCTGTACCAAGAACACTAGCAACGTTGCCTCTCTGTATAGCCAAACTTATTCGTTGCTTCAAATATGTTTTGGCCTGAGGAATTCCCGTTGTTTGAACAATACGCCTCCCCAAATCTTCAAGCAGAGAAAGAGCATCAGCACTCCAAGGACCCAACGTTTCCACAGCGAAGGCGACGAAAAAATAATCATCAGAAATTGACTTATATTTTTTTTTTCTTAAGATTTGCTGCCAAGTGTGCAGCAGATCTTGCAGAAAATGAAGAATCAGTCAAATGTGAAGGGGCAAGTGTATCCCGTACAAATAAAATCCCTAACTAAAGATTTACCTACTTTCCATGGAATAACTGTAATACCATCTGGACGTTTGCCATCATCCCTCAGAATACCATTAGGTTCAAGGATACAAGGGATGTTGGCAGAAGAGAAAGCACGTTTAATAATGTCATTAATACAACTGTGACGAGCGAGTCTACCAGCACTTTTAATGACGATAAACTATGATGACCCAACGAGCCTACAGAAGAACCGCACGTGCAGATATGAGGATGACAGAAATTGATGCCCAATCTAAGTGAAATTGCAATTTGTAAAAAGTTTTTTTTCTATAAGAGTACCTAATTTACAAGATGGAAGAGCTTCAAGCCAAGCTCCAGATTCAAGTTCAGATCCAGCTAATAAGATAGCTTTTTGTATGATAATGAGGAAGATAATAAATTTTGAAATATTTTCTCACAGATAGGTAAGTCCCAATTTCTTTGAATAGAAAGCTCTTTTGGAAGTAAAGACGAATTAGAAATTTCCTTCCAATAATCAACAGCCTCGTTAAGGGATGTGATTTCAAAATTAAAAAAACTAGAAGGTAGAATGGACATAATAAGTTCAGAATTAGAAAATGTACACGAGAAAAAGGCAGGCGAGGAAATATCAATAATGGACCTTATACCTAATCCACCAAAATGGATTAATAATTTGGCTTGCGTCCAAGATCTTATTGTAAATTTAATATTCAAAATTTTTTCCAAAGAAGAAATAACAATATTATCCAATTCAAGGCACTCATTTTTAAATTTCCAAAAAGGACAACATCTAAGATTATAAGTGAAATTAGGTATCCAAAAACAATGGCGGAGTAAAAATAAACTAATATGAGGATTAATTTTACATAGATTTGAATAAAGTAAAGAGAATGAATCAATTTTTTTAGAAATAAATGGAGAAATTGCTGCATCGAAAATAGGACAACCAAGAATAAAAAGGTCTTCAACATTACAAACGTGAATACAAAGAGCTAATAATTCGAATCTCTCCAAAATTGAAAACTTGTCTAATTCCGAAACATTATTAAGGAAGAAAAGTTCGCATTTATTGAAATTAAGAACCAAACCAATTTTCTTCAATTCGGAAATTATCGTTTCTAAGTCTTGTAAGACATCCAAAGCCTTACCACTTAAAGAACCATCATCTAAAAATAATCGTTTTGAATTAATTAATTTTAATTCACTTTTAGAATTTCATAAAGCTGAAATCAATTTTTAATTTTCAGCTAAGAGTCCAGTTTTCAGCCATTTCAGCGCCACCATCGACGGTCTCACAACCATCAGAGCACTAGGCGTCGAAAAAATTCTCAAGAAAGAATTCGACGAATACCAAAACATCCACAATTCAGCTTGGTTCATCTATTTATCCTCATCACGCGCATTTTCATTTTGGTTGGACATAATTTGTGTCATCTACGTCGCCGTAATTACCATCAGCTTCCTAATAATAAAAACAGGCGAGTGCAATTCACCAACAAACTGAATTTCGCAACAAATTTAAAAATTTCAGATAATTTCGGTGGAAATGTCGGCTTGGCCATCACCCAATCGATAGGAATAATGGGAATCTTCCAGTGGGGAATGAGGCAATGGGCCGAACTGGAAAACCAACTAATCGCAGTCGACAGAATCGTCGAATACACCGAAACGGAACAGGAACCTGACAATAAAACCAAAGTGCCGATCAGCGACAGTTGGCCGAAATTCGGCAAAATTGAGTTCCGAAATTTATACCTCAAATACTCGAACGAAGATCCCCACGCGTTAAAAAATGTTTGTTTTGTCGTCGAACCCAAGCAGAAAATCGGAATCGTGGGAAGAACCGGAGCCGGAAAATCCTCGCTAACTTACGTCCTATTTAAATTTGCGAATTTCGAAGGCTCAATTTTGATCGACGACATGGATACGAATCTATTGAATTTGGCGCATTTGCGCTCAAAAATTTCGATAATTCCTCAGGAGCCGGTTGTATTCTCAGGAAACGTTCGCGACAACTTGGACCCTTTGAACGAATACAGCGACGAAAAATTGTGGAAGGCCTTAGAAGAAGTTCGACTTAAGCAGCACATTTCCACGATTCCGGGAGAACTGAACTGCAAAATCTCAGATTTCAGCGTTGGGCAAAGGCAATTAATTTGCTTGGCGCGCGCGATTTTGCGCAATAATAGAATTTTAATTTTGGATGAAGCCACCGCCAATGTCGATCCCCAGACGGATTCTTTTATACAAGAGACCATCCGGCATAAATTTGCTGACTGTACCGTAATCACGATTGCCCATCGCTTGCACACTGTTGTAGATTGTGATAAGATTCTGGTGATGGAAGAGGGCTCTGTCGTTGAGTACGGCAGTCCTGCGGAACTATTTAAAAATGAAAATGGAATATTTCACGGATTGGCCAGGGAAGTTGGCATTATTAAAATTTAAGATTTTAATCTTTGAAGTTGTGTTTTAAGAAATTTCTTTGTTCATGCTCCGTTCTTTAACGGCACGATAAGCTTGTAAAGAGATTTTTGAGATTTGAATCAGATAATTTGACCATTTTTCATTTTAAAATCGAAATCTGCTTCAGGACAGACAAAAAATAAAACGTTTCTCTATAAGTTGTTTCATTCATAAATTGAAACCAATAACAAAATAGCAAAATTACTTTACTAGCAGCGTTTTCTGTATTTGTGTTTGCAATGATATTTGTTGTCATTGCAGAAAATTTAACTTGTTTACATTACTATCGAATTAACTGTTACTAATGGCTATATGATTTTAAGCTTTTTATTTAACTATAGTATACTTTTAAATGAAGGAGACGGTTAAAAGGCTGAAAGATTTTTTTTATTATATGTTGATTGCAATGGCATTTCACATCTGTGAGTTTAAGATTGTAGTAGTAATGCCGCTGCAAAATTATAAAATATAGCACAAAACGCTTCTGTCGAAGAAAGCAATATGGCCATTTCAAAAGAAACTTCAAAAGACGAAAGTTTATCATCAATATTCTGTAACATTTAAGTGATGCTGTAAAAACTATATAGGCTATGTAATTAAGCACTCATAACTATCAACATAAACTAAAGAAAATATTTTTTCGCAGTATTCTAATTTCTCTCACTTAAAACTCAACTATGTAACATTCTACGAAATAGTTTTTAGAAAACTCGAACATCAAAGGTTCCTGATCTTATTGCATGTTTCCCAATTTCTTAATTTTATTTAATTAAATTTCTATTAGTGACTATTAGGTATTGAAATTGGTGCTTGGTAAAATATTTTTGAAATTTCGATCTTTTTCTGAAACAAATTTGCTCACTGTGTTCGCATGTATTATGTGTAAAATGAAGCTAATTTTTAATAGCCTTCATAACGTTTATGAAAGCAAAAATAAACTCGACGCAAATGCTCTTTACATAAATCACATGGTTTACACCAGTTCAGTTTACTTTTACTTTTTAGTTCACAATTCTAAATAAAGCTACGTTTATAATGTTTAAACAGCGTCATCATATTTGTACGTTTTTAACACGTCCATTTGGACCCGCTAAACAACTTAGATTTTGAGCTAATTTAATATAAATGTTGCCATTTAGGAGAAAATAAGACAAAATGCTTTGCAACCCAAATATTTTTTAGGTATATTAGCGATTAATTAAAATAATCAATTATACCAAAGAAATATAATATATTTATACAGTGAGGACGCGTGGGTTGGAATAAATTCATTTAAAATTTACGGGTTTGGTTTTTGGAAAAACGCCCAAACACGTCGATTTTTGTTTTTAAAACTGCATCTTTTTTGATATTCATAATTTTAAGATCGTCTTTTGTTTTCGCACTATGACGTCATTAATAATTTTTTTAAATTGCATCCTATATTTTTGTTCACGAATTTGGATGCAGCGCATTTTTCTGAGTACAGAAATGTCAAATTCGAATGACCTTGAAGAGGAAAGTTTTCGAAATAATCAGTCCTAAAGTTTCAAAAATTTATGATAAAATTATTAGAATAGACCACTAATAATATCATCAAGGAAGCGCTGGAAATCGAGCAAAACATTCAATTGCGTGTTTATTTTTCCGGTTTATTGAAGTAGACTTTAGATTTCAGATAACCCCTTAGATAAAAATCTAATGGGGTTAAATCTGAAGACCTAGATGGCCATTCGATAAAACCTTTCCTTCCGATCCATCTATTTGGGAAAATATTATGAAGGTATTCTCGTACTGTTCTCGAATAGTGTGGGGGCGTTCCATCCTGTTGGAACCATATTGAATCTGCCGGTATATTTGGGTTTTCATTATTCAGATAGAGTGCACTTACACTGGGTATTATGTCATTTTGTAGTAAGTCTAAGTATTTTTCAGAATTAAGTGTTCCCTCAATAAAAAGGGACCCACAATTGAGATACCCACAATTCCGGTTCAAACGTTTACTTTCTGAGGGAATTATGTATGACTTTTCATTCTCCAATGTGAGTTTTCCGGTGCTCAATATCGAAAATTTTGCCTGTATACCGAACCATTCAAACAAAATGTTACCTCGTCGGAAAAAACTATCTTACGTAAAAATTCCGGGTTGGCATTGCATCTATCCATCATTATTTCGCAAAATTCTATTCTGCGGTCGAGATCGTCTTCAATAAGTTCCTCAACAAAATGTACTTTGTATGGGTGCCATTTGTTCTTGTGTAAATATTTTAGAACAGAAGATTTACTTACTGACTGTTTTGCAGCTACTTGTCGACTTGATTTTTGAGGATTTTCTTGTAAATCGAGCAAAACATTCAATTGTGTGCTTTCTGGAAATGTAACATTGTTGGTTTTGTAATTGTCTGTTACGTGGCCAAAGTCTCTAAACTTTTTCTCCATCTTACTAACTACTGATGGTGTAATAGGCTTCTCCGGGTACTTATCATTGAACAATTCGCAAACTTCAGCTTGTGTTCGAGTATTATCGTTATATCCTACCATCATCAACATTTCTATTCGTTGTTTCTCCGTTAAACGCGCCATCCTTCAAGCCTTGAAACTGTACTTGACAAGTGGCAACAATTAAAAAAACCAAACAAACACACAATTGAATGTTTTGCTCGATTTCCAGCGCTTCCTTGATGATATTATTAGTGGTCTAATCTAATAATTTTATCATAAATTTTTGAAACTTTAGGACTGATTATTTCGAAAACTTTCCTCTTCAAGGTCATACGAATTTGACATTTCTGTACTCAGAAAAATGCGCTGCATCCAAATTCGTGAACAAAAATATAGGATGCAATTTAACAAAATTATTGATGACATCATAGTGCCAAAATAAAAGACGATCTTGAAATTATAAATATCAAAAAAGATGCAGTTTTAAAAACAAAAATCGACGTGTCCGAGCGTTTTTCCAAAAACCAAACCCATGAATTTTAAATGAATTTATTCCAACCCACGCGTCCTCACTGTATATTACACCGTATTACTTCGAATATAAGCCGCCCTCGAATTTAAGCCGCACTAAGGTTTTAACACTTTAAAATTTGAAAAAAAATCAACCTCGAATATAAGCCTCCCTCGAAGTTAAGCCGCACCTTAATTTTGCACATTAAAAATGTAAGTAAAAAGTGCGGCTTATATTCGAAGTAATACGGTATATATTATGTAAACTTCTGGCCAAAACTAACGCACCATTAAGTTTTTCCCAATTTTTTATTTTATTTTTTAATATCTACAATTAAAACTGTTTTTTTGTTTCAATATTATTAAGCTC
The DNA here is from genome assembly GCA_949768715.1 of Dascillus cervinus. NCBI lineage: Eukaryota > Metazoa > Arthropoda > Insecta > Coleoptera > Dascillidae > Dascillus > Dascillus cervinus. The sequence goes on along the minus strand of OX458322.1, from coordinate 11,646,997 downwards.
CACAAATAGAAGGATAAAATTGAATTTACGTAATGTGTAATTTAAAAATTGAATTAATCAATACTTCGAAAAAATTGGTACTTTTATACCAACAGCAGAAATCTGTAATCGACTGTCTAACCGCACGAGCTGCTGTCATACTTGCATTATAGAATGCGCTAGAAGCAGCTAATAATTTTGAATTTAAGAAATTTCATTGTTAATTGTAAATTGTTTTTCGTAACAGAAATTCATAAACTTTTCTTTTAAAAAATGGCTAAAGGATATTAAAAAAGAAAACCGATTCGTCAAAGTCAGAAACTAAAGGAAACTGAATTTTTAAGTTAGCGCTCTCGGGCAGAAGGTAGCGCATTACATCTAAGTGGCAATCATCGCCGTTTGAATATTTTATTCTGCGAGCAATTTTGCAATTACCAGCGAAATTATTATTACTTCCCCGGTCGTTAAGAATTACGGTGAAAAAACTTTACAACTGGATTACAAAGTTGCGGCATAATAAAACTTCGGAAAGTAACTTCCCCGAAAATAGAATTTGTGTAACAGCGAAATATGAATCATTTCGCGCAGTTTCATCCATCAAGTTGAAATGTTTTGTTTAAATTGAATCCACAGTCAAAACAGCCATAAACGTTCGTTATTTTTAACCTAACGGCTTCGTTAAACTCGAGAATTTATGGCGACCATAAATTAATTTATTACTTATTTTTTGTCATTTTTATATAGTAATTAATCGCTCATTTGGTCACTTCTTGGTACTACTTTATCGGGAATGGGCCATCTACATCATTGCACGCAAAATCCGATCTCTAACCAAAAAAAATAAATTACCTTGACATTTTTGAGTTCAACGTCCGGCTGTTTGTATATTTTGTGGCGAATTTCACGTGTAATTATTCTTAATTAATGGCATGCACACAAATTAAGAATGCGCTATTAAAACGGCACTACACCAGCGTATAAATCGTGCAGCCAGAAAATAATATAATATCCTTATCAGGACAATAACTTGCACGTTGGATTTATGATGTACGAGTTCAGACAAAGAGTCATGTTCCTCTGGAGACAAGATTTTTATGAAATTTACCTTAATTGATTAATATTATTTTCATAAGTAATATCACAAGAGAGTGAGAATAAATTGAAAATAATTCGACAGATTTTCGAAAACTTGTTGCCAGGGAATAGACACGAAAGCCCGTAGGGCTCGAGTGGCTATTCCCAAATGGCAACAAGTTTGAAAAAATAACTGGAGAATTACTTTCTAATTGATTCGCACTTTCGAGTGATATTCGGAAGATTATTTTTTAATGTTTGAATCAAAAATGCAACATAATAAATACAGTTTAACAGTTTAAAATAAAACTAGTGACAGATGTCAGATAATTCTCGCGGGAATTTTCTACAGTAGAAAATTCTCACTATAATAATGTTGTGATTGGACAGAATTAAACACGTGTGCCCAAATACTGCTAAACGATTGGTCAATGAAATCAGTAAAAAATAATCACTAAAAACATTTATGATACTATAAAATTATAACATATTATAAATTAAATTACAAAATACAAACTAAAAAAAACAAACTAAAAATTACGTTAAATTAAATAATTCGTCCAGAGAAGAAGAAATAAGCACAGTTCCCAGAACGCTGACTGCGTTACCCCTCTGAATGGCAATACTAATTCGTTGTTTTAAGTATGTTCTCGCCTGAGGAATACCTGTGACGTCAATAATAAGTCTTCCCAAAGCATCCAACAACGATAGAGCGCTCATACTCCAAGGACCAAAGGTTTCAACAGCAAAGCCAACAAAAATGCAGTGATTTGCTAACGAACTATATTTTCTTCTTTTAAGATTTTCTGCTTTGTTTGCAGCAGATCTAACAGATATGGACGACTCAGGTAAATGTGGAGGTGCAAGCGTATCTGTACAGGTGACATCCCAGACAAGGGATTTGCCTTTCTTCCAGGGAATAATGGTGATTCCATCTGGACGTTTGCCGTCATTTCCAGAACCCCATTGGGTTCAAGTAAACAAGGGATGTTGGCAGATGAGAAAGCACGTTTTAAAATGTCGATAATGCAGTTGTGTCTTGGGATTCTTCCTACACTTTTTATGCAAGACAGTCCATGATGACTGTACGTGTCTACCGAAGAACCACAATTACATATATAAGGATGACAAATACTGATGCCTAATCTTAGAGAAACAGCAATTTGTAAAGTGCTTTTTTCTAACAAAGTACCTAATTTAGAAGAAGGTGAAGATTCAAGCCAAGCTCCAGATTCGGATTCAGACACTGCTAATAAAATGGCTTTTTGAGTAACATTTTGCTTTTGAATGTTATTTTCAATAATTGGCAAATCCCAATTTCGTTGAATGGAGGGAGATGTCGAGGGTAAAGACGAGGAATTAGATATAATTTTCCATTCTTAAATGGCTTCACTGGAGTAAGATGTCTCGAAGTTGGAAAAACGAGAAGGTAGAATAGACTTAATGGACCGAGAATTAGCAAAGATAGAAGATAAGATGGCTGGAGTTGAAATATCTGCAACAGATCGAATACCTAGACCACCAAAACGGACAGGTAACTTGGTTTGATCCCATGACCTGTTTGTAAATTTTATGTTCAAAATTTTTTCCAGAGTCGAATGAATATTATTATCCAATTCTTGACATACATTTTTAAATTTCCAAACAGGGCAGCATCTAAAGAAGTAGATGAAATTTGGAATTCAAAAACTTTATAACTTTATCTTCATCTAGAAGGGGACAACCGAGTAGAACAAAATTTGCATTATCACAAATACGTAAAGTTTGATTTTTTTAATTCGAAAAATAATTAGAACTGACAAAAAACAAAAATTCTTAGTATGCGTGAAAGTACATATGCCTATGCTGTGCAGATGTACAGGGGGTCGGCAGTAGTTTCGTTTGTTAGGTACAATCCGTACAAAAAGTGTAATTATTTGAAAAAGCGCAATGAATTTAAAAATAATGTAATTGGAGTCCAGATAATTACAATCCTTTAGCTATTGACGCCTGTTATTAGTTTCAACTTTCGTCAAAATTAATATGATAAAAAAATTGTTAATTAGCACATTATAAAAACGCAATATTGGCAAAAGATGGATTAAAAAGTAGAAAGACTTGTTTCCTCCCAATGCCTCACTGCTAGAATATATCTATTCATTTTATCAATTTTTTGAGAAAAATATTAATATTCAACATCTAAAGAGATGAGTTATTGCAAATTCAGTCCTTACAACATTCTGGACATTTAGTTAACAATTCAAGCAAAAAAGTCTCAAATTTATTTTAACCATATAATTCCATCTGTTGAAGAAAATAATTCAATGAAACACTCAATTTTGATTTTGCTTGTTTTCCACTAGACCTTTTTCGCGTTATAACTGCCACCTCGCACTTTTGGAACTTGGAAGTAACACCTGTTTTTTATCCGTGTGCGAGGTTTACTCCTAAATGATGTAATCTTCAAAATTAACTTTGACTTGAAAGAATTTTTACTGCCTTTGTCTTTTGTCGGCTACCGTTTTTGATTAGTAACATTAGATTCGACAAGTTTAATTTATGTAAGGTAATTAACTGAAAGTTAGGCCAACGTTTCTAATAAATTTTCAAGAGTGTTGTTTTATTTACAAGTCAAAATCATTAACGTTTATATGGCCCCAGGACTGGGTAACCTCTTCAACACCGCCGTGGGTGGTATTGTATTAAAAAACTGGATTCAGAAAACGGCATTTTTAAATTGATAATGTTGCTAATTTGTAATAAATTAAGAATTGTTATTAAATAAGTAAAGATAAGAATCGTTTATTGGAAGAAGCGTTTTTTTGAGTCCTTGAATGGCTGTCAACAATTCGGCAAGTTCTCGCATGTCAACATTTAAAATCATGTCCCGTTTTTGCTGTCAAACCCGAGTACATCCTCTTTTTTACCAGCTTGCAATTTGTGGAATTTAAAAAAGCAGAATTTACTGCTATCGCATTTCTTCTGACATGTGTTAAAACATTAATTATACATTTTATCAACGATATAAATACAAGGGCTCGGTTATTCAGTTTATGACTCAATAAAATTTTAAATAAATCGGCTTGTACTGAGTGTCTTCAAATGGCAAACATCTACATTACGCCAGAAGTGAACTTCTTTGTGTCATAAATAATATACGGATTTGAAGTCACATTTGAACAACTATTTTTAAACTTTGGCCATACATAATATTGCAGTTATGTAAATTTCAGATTATGTAAACATACAATAACTTTCGTACGTGAGTCTAAATTATTAATTGCACATCAAAATATTTATAGCCAAACCACAGGAATTTTTCTGTAATATTCTCGTTCATTTATGTCCATCAGATATTCAAAAGCGAGGGGGATTCATGCGGGCGCACTCAGGGCTCATTTCAAAATTGTTCCTGTAAAAGGCAGACGATTATAAATTAATTTTCAGAGATTTATAGCTAGATGAAGTTTCAATCCCTACCAAAAACATTTTATTCCAAAGATGAAAGGCCAAATTGACACAATTGGTTTCTTCAAAACTTTTCTTGATATATTAACAGTTTTATCACTGTTACTTTTTTAATTAAAGTACAGGAGATTCATTTTAAAAACGAACGCCTTGCAGAGTCGAAACAAGCAATACATCATCCATCCCAAAAATCACAAATTCTTAGTTTAATTGAATTAAAGATTTTAAGTGACAATACTTATTGTAACGCAGTAAAACAGTACCAAATAATAACCAAACAGTTCAGTTACGGTAACGAAAAGATTGGTTAATAATTTCTAAACTTTGTTTGGTACCATTTAACTAAACTTCAATTGAATTCTACTAAATTTACTGGTTTAGTAGTCAAAATTGTTTTGTAACTGGTAAGCAAATGTTTTGTTACGATTTACTATTAATTTTTTCATTGTTCATGTAATATGTGTTGCCTATTCAAGGCGTTCGTTTTTAAATTGAAGACCTTGCATGTTAATGAAAACTTATCTTTATACTATTACCTTTTCATTATGCTTTCAATTTTGGTATCATCTCATCGACTAAAATAAGTTTTAAATAACGATTGATTGCAATTAATTTCCAATGTAAGCAACTTTAAATAAACCGTTATCTTAAAATTAAGTAATTCATTTTTTCGCAATAAAAATAATAACAAGTTTATCATAAAATATAATTAATACCGCGAAACGCTCCACGAACAAAAAACTGAAGTCAATTTAACTAATTAAAAATATTTCAAGATAGTCGTTCAAATTTCTTCTTGACTCGAATGAACTTTATAACTTTTTCAAGAAATAATGAAGAGGCTCGTGTTTTGGATCGCATGATTCCTCGTCGGTACAAATAAAAGGACACGATTGATATGAAATCGATTCCTAATAATAATTTTATGAAATCGATACATTTACTGTTTTAGCTGAATGATAGATTACCTTTTACACTTGCGTTTTGAGTGCATCGAATAAATACAATTTTAAATATTCAAATCCGCACGCCCACAAAAAACTTGGAGCACTCATAAGCGCTTTTCAAGCACTTGTACGGGCTTTTTTCATCAAAGCTGGATTGCGACTTAATCGAGCGTTGATGTCTACATTTAGCACCCGCTCGATAAAAAGTCCCCCAAAAAATTTGATCATTGAAGTAATTAATTGTCGTCGCAAAAAATGACAATTTTGCTATTTATCAGTACGTGCTCTTCTGTGGATTGTAGAATTAAATATCTTTGTTCAAAAAATAGGTCAGTTGATGAATCACGACGAGAAACGAAAAGTCATGGATTCATTTGAACCTTGAAGCACAAAACGCATTTTAATAGTTGGGTTTCTTAAAATGGTCGATGACGCATGCCGGTTCGCGATTCTGACCCTTTGAAAAAGGAGTCATTTACCCAGGGAGTTAATTCGACAATTTATTTTGTAAACATTAAATTTAAGATGCTGAAGTTGAGCTGTTTATGAAAGTTTCAACGCCCATTGTCGCGGTAATGTTAATGAGTGAATTGAACCATCTGTTCGTACCAAAATTTGCGATTTCAAGGATGACCTCTAGGTCGACCTCTGAATCTTTGTCTAGTATCTGTCTAGGCCTACAAATTCTTCGGAAGAAAGGAAACGCTGACCCATTTAATTGCGATTAGATTTCACACAATGTGGTTTAATTGTAGTGAAGAATCTGTGGAAAATGTGGAATTATTTTCTACCACTTACTGGTAACAATGCAGTTAACAATTTCTTAATTTTTTGATCACCTGCGAACGTTTGCGGCATCTAGTTAGCTTAATAATAATTTACATTTAAAATACACCTCATTTTACAGTTTTCTTTACTGAACGGTCATTTTTTTACACTGCACATATATCAATGATATTGACCTAAAGTATTACTTAATAAAGCTATTACATTATGAATATAATTGCTAACCAAATAATTAATTTGTTAATAAATGTGGATTACAATATGCCCCTTTGACCTTTGCTACTTTTTCACGTTCTTAGTCAGCATAATCACTTTAACACCATGTTACATAATAAGGAGTTGATTTTATTACCGGAAAATGTTTGTCAGAATTTGTACTTTTGTTTTAAACTTTATGCTCGAACAGATAAAGAAGCAAAAAGCGCAACTTGTTACAAGTTGGAGCTGCTTTAAGCCTCACTCAGGTAAAATTGCTGCTTTGCAAGAAGTTCGCGAATAAGTTAAAAATGGAATTTTCGTGTGGGTCGGTCCAAGAAAATGTCATTAATGTTTTTTATTTGTTGTGTCATGGTTTAATTCTGTTTGATGATTGTGGCACAAGTCGAGTTTCTATCACCGTACATAATGTTCCCAAATAATACATATTTACTAAACAGAGATATTATACATTAGATATCTATGTAACCACCGGCGGCTGCATAGAAAAAAAATGTTTTTTCGCTTCTCCTGTAATACTATTTTAGACTGGAACGTTGGAGAATTTAGCCAACGACATTTGCGTGTGATCATAGCTGATAAGTTGAATTATGGTCATATTATACACTAGTTCAGTTATGGCCATATTATCCACTAGGTGGTCATATGAATTGCACCACTGCCGCAAAATCGATACATTATCTGGTGTTTACTGAAAAGTGTCGTGTAAAATTAATTACAGTAAAACTCCTTCAACCGACCACTCGCCCTAAACGACCACTTCTGTATCCGACCATAATTTCTACGAACGAAAGATTTATACGGTATCAGAATACACTATTACTCCTTTAAAGCGACCCTCCCCTAACACGACCGTGACCGGCAATTTATGGTTAAAGCGACCACTTATCACTTTGTGAAAATCCTTTTAATTTTTGTCTTTGTTGATTTATGAGTTGTCTCACCATGAGATTGGATTTGTAAAACTTAAAATGTCAATTATACACTGTAGAATTTATTAAGAATGTTTCTCCGTCAAGTGCTTAACACATGCCCTATCTTTCGGTAATAAATTTGTTACGGTTATAAATCAGTTCTTCAACTTCGGTTCCAACTTTTTTATGCGATATTTGTGGGTTCGTGTGGATATTTAAAATGGCACATACTATGAAGGCAAACAATTCGTATCAGTTGTATGACAGTTGTTGAGAAATTGTTTTCACTGTGCTTCTGGAATAGCTTAGAAAATGATGGCTAAACGGGGTTACCATCACGAGATTTTAAATTTGGAAGCTCGCATAAATGTTATTAAAGACAGCGAAAAAGGTTTATCGCAACGAAAGCTAGCTTCTAAATACAAATGTGGGAAAATCCAAATTCAAGAGATTTTAAAAAACGCGAAAAAGAAATTGTCTCTAATTAAAAAAATTAAAAATTGTAATCAAACTTTTTTAGAACAATATTTTGGTAGTAAGCCTTAAGCATGTATATCTTAATTTCTTGGTCTTGGCTATTTTTTATGTCATGATTTTTTTTTATTTGCATTAATTTTTAAACATTCTATTATTTAATATTATTAATTTGTCCTGTGTGCTTTTGAATTGACGCTTTGTATTTTTATGAAAATATAGGAGCCTTCATTATTGATAATAAAACCTTTCAAAGTTAATATGGTGTTTATTTTATATTAATTTAATAAAAAGTTTTCTAAAGCGACCACTCCAAGAGACCATTTTTTAAGGGAACCATGAGTGGTCACTTTACAGGAGTTTTACTGTATAATTCAAATAATACAATATTCCACAGTTGGCAATTAAATTATTTATTGCGTTTTTCCACGAACAATGTAAATATCTTATCGTGTACTTTGCATACAATTTTGCCGATTACTGCACACAATTTTACGCAATAAATGCTTTTAGTGTAGTGGCAATTATATTTGAAAGACAGGCAAATTACACTTATTAAGAATTTTTAATTGGATTCCTATGAGAATGATTGCCGTCGATTTTTTAAATTCTAACAAAATCAACTGACATTTTTTTGCGGCGTTATGTGAGTTTTGAATTACAACCTTCATTTCGAACATACAATTTTCCCATTAACATATTACTTCCAAACGTAATTTTCTACGTCGTGATAATTAACGTCTTGTAATCACAGGCCGTCACAAAGTAATCTTAATTTGTAAAAATAAAATGACCATTTGATAAGTAAGGCCATAAGTATTATGCTAAATTATTACGTAGCAAAACAAAAATTTAAGTTACCTTAACCTTTTGTTTAATTCAAGAATTTCTTAGGCAATTTTTTACAACACAACTTAATCTAAAACTTTGGAAATCATAATAAATTTGAAAATACAGTCGAATGAAATATTTGACGCTGCTTAGGGGAGATCGGGTATGGTTGTCACAAGTGCTAAAACAAGAACTGCAATCTATAGGAACTTACTGTAGTTTATTTTTTAATTAGGAGGAGTGAACACTGAAATATTTTGGCGGCAAATTTGAATTTTAGTATTGTCAACGTATGTGCAATATGGAAAACACGAACGAATTTGTATAACCGTATAAACTTCAACTTATTCGAGTGATACAGTTCCACTGACTGTCTTTTTGGTCCAAATTAAACTTTATGGTTTGTGGGACTTGACAATTGAAGGTCTGTTAACAAAATTAAATACATTCGGTATCTATGGCATCTGTACCAATAATAAAATTTATTATAATTTTACAATTTCACAAAACGTGGAAATATTTTTTCTTATTAATGCCAATTTGAATTAATAGCCAAACATGCAAAAATATCTCAGTTCCTCCACATAAAAGGTGACATAGAGTGTCGTTGTAACCTCAGATCAGATTTAAATATATCAAACTTTCTAATGTCATTATTGCAAAATTTACAATTTTACAGAATGCAGAAGCAATGCAAATTGTCACATTGGTAAAACCATTTGGACCAATACAGTCCTGATTAGATCATTAAGATTATTCCGAAGGGCCGGTTGCTCTATACAGAAATGGTAATACCTGCGTAATGACACTACTCTTCGTAGACACAATGCGTTCATGTCTTAAAACCCATCTGAAAAAATCGACACTATGTTAATTTTGTTCGGAAGTGAATTTATTTTATTAGCTATGGTTAGTATTGCTTAATCAATTATTCAAAATTCAATATTCAATATTTGTTTGAAACCTAGCGAAATGTAAACTGACCGTCCATCAAATAAAATAAAAATAAATAAGAAAGGCTTTTGGATAGAAGCATCAAAAAATTGAACTGTTGGAAATAAGAGCCGAACTTTAAAAGACAAGAAATTAATTAATTTCAGTGACAAGCAAAGAAATCACTATAGTACTATTTTCTTATTGCCACTTGGGCAAAAAATGGTAAAAAAGTATATTCAAAGTTACAACTAAAAATAAAATTAAGTAATTATAAGAGACTTAGATTAAAAAATAAAACAGACCGAAAACTATGTCGGTAGTTACTGAACTCCGCGGCCATAAAAATTAATTTTAAAACAGTGTGCAAATATCCTTAAAGTAAACCTGCCCGGAACGCTGCACAAATAGTTTCGTTACGTGAATTATTTATTTATTTCTGAATTTAAGAACCGACAGTTTCTTAAATAGCTGAACTTGTTTAATCATCCTATAGTCGGTTTTTTAATTCCAGAAACGGTTAGAAAGATGTGAAAAAATATTTTTTTAATTTTATGTTGGTAGTAATCAGTACTTAATACCATAACCTATACGCAGGGCCGGATTTAGACTTGATAAGGCCCTAAGCTATTTGAGATATTGGGCCCTTTATAAGTCCAGATATTATACAGGGCGCGCCAGCCAACTGGAATAAATTCATTATCTCTATTGTTGTGCATATTTAAAAAATATCCCAAAACACGTTATTTTTAGTCTATCAAATGATATCCTGTAAAGTGGAAATTTCATCCCTAACCTCAACCCCCTTCGAGTGACAGTTGCAACCCCCAAATTTTTAAATGGGAAGAGGGCTTATGATACCTCATTTGAAAGGTTTCTTCCTGCTCTATACAAAAATGATATCGTTTAAAAAATTATTGCAAAAATGATGGGTAAAAAAAATTAATCTGTTTAACGAAATTCGTAACGACATACTAAAAAAATCAAAAACTAATAGCATTTGGTTCTTGATACTGAGAAGGCAAGTAAAAACAATTGAATTGTACAGAAAGTGACATAAAAACTTATCAACATTTTTCGTTAGTTGACAGTGTTAGTTTAGTTTAAAGCGCTGATTGGTATATTTTTTATTGTATTACATTGCTAAGAACGAAACGCTATTAATTTTTGATTTTTTAATGTGTTATAGCAAATTTCGTTAAACAGATTAATTTTTTTTCACTGTTCATTTTTGCAATAAAATTTTAAACCATAGCATTTTTGAATAGAACATGAAGAGACCTTTAAAATGAGGTATCATAAGCGCCATCTTCCTATTTAAAATTTTGGGGGTTGCAACTGTCACTTGAAAGGGGTTGAGGTTAGGAATGAAATTTTCACTTTACAGGATATCATTTGATAGACTAAAAATGTCGTGTTTCGGGATTTTTTCGCAATATGCACAATAATTGAGATAATGAATTTATTTCATTTGGCTGGCGCTCACTGTATGTCAGTGCCAAATATATACCGTGTCTTTATTTTAAAATTGAACATACATTGTAAATATCTCTATGTTCAATTTTTAAAAAAAATTGTCACTCGGTCAATGTTTTGCAACCAAGCATACTCATACGTCAACTCTTAGGTTATGTATTATTAAATTATTATGGTCAGACGTTAAAACAGTAAAACGATTTATTTAAAAGAAAATAAATGGAAAATGGAAATGGTAAATTAAAAATGGAAAATGGAAAACGAAAATGGCAAATGGTAAATGGATATGGAAATGAAAAATTGAAAATGGTAAACGAAAATCGCAAATGGAAAATGGAAAACGAAAATGGCAAATGGAAATGGCAAACGGAAAATGGAAATGGTAAATGGACATGGAAAACGGAAATGAAAAATGATAATTTAAAATGTTAAATTTTCCATTTTTCATTTTTATTTATTTATTTTAAATAAATTGTTTTAACGTCTGGTCATTACAATTTAATAACACATAACCTAAAGTAAACTGACGTGTAGAGTATCCTTGATTGCAAAACATTGACTGAGTGACAAAAATTTTTTTAAAGTTGAACATAGGGATATTTACATCGTATGTTCAATGTTAAAGGAAAAACCCGGTATGGAGGCCCTAAGCCTATACGAATTTGAAACAATCACTTAAATGTTACAGAATGTTGAAGATAAAGTTTTCCTCATCGGAAACTGTCGTGTAAAATGTCATTACTATCAACAAAAATTTAAAAAAAAATTTGAACTGTTTCTGGAATAAAAAAACGTGATATAGTCCAAAAGCTAGAACATTTTCTTACATTTGACCCGAAAATAAAGCATCAATCGATTCCAGACCCGAACAATTAAAAACCGAACAAAAAATACAATTTCTTAATAGGATTGGCTTTTCGGCGTTCTAATCATGTAAAACGCGTTTAAAAATTCGCCCCAGAAACTTTTAATTCCCACAAAGGAGTCTCTCACCCCCTCGATTCGATAAATTTTCCAATTAACAGATTTTCGGTAACAATGCGAAATCCGTCCCTGCGAAATTTATTTGAAAACGATGATGTACAATATCCTGGACTAATTTTAGCGAACCGGGAATGCAACAAAAGTGATCAGCGGTCGTCTTCGTCGCGCCGCGGATCGGATAAAGACAGCGGCGCGCGTAACGTAAAACCTGATAGAACAAATGGGGCAAGCACATGTGGTGTTGAAGTTTTGAAAAGTTCGCTCGGCGGCATTCAGTGTTGCGCGACTTGTGTGATCGGACAGCTTCTTGGTCCAGTACGCATATCATAACTTGCTGTTGCAGTGCGATGACTCTTGGTGCGTGAGTGACATTACTTAGATATGGGTGCATTTTACAGCGCCACCCCCAGACTGTTGAGGTTTTGTATATTTGCCGCGTGTTTCCTCTTCCTCTTCGCCAACGTCGGCTATCAAGTGTCTGCTGATTCTGAGGTACGATTTTTTCCTGTTAATTTAATTACCGAGCGCACTTTGATAGAGTTCAATACAACAAAGTTTCTGATTTAATTATGCAAACTTTGAAATGCAACCTTTCGGTCCGGCTTTAATGGACGGATTAATTTCGATCATTAAATATCTTTTTCGGGAACAAAAGGGGACCATTTCGCGCACAAAAGAGCCGCTTTTCGCAATTTAGAATTTTTTTCAGACAAATTAGACCGAGTGGGATAATAAAGTATAAATACGGCTTAATCTCTTTATCTGATAATTAAATTAACAATCTTTTGTTAATTTTCTTACTTCATTCTCTTTATTGTGATTAATTGTTCTTTACAAAAATTACAGTTTTTTCGCATTGTGTATGCTAATCCGACCGTGGCGTGAAATAAGCGTTCCTTTAAAGGCATTGGAACGGGATAAAAGATCAAACCGGTATGGCCTCTGTGTATGCAAGTTCTTAAAAAATAATGCAAAGTTGTTCATTTTTTTGTATCATGCTATAACGCACTAGCTGGACTGAATTATAATCAGACTTGTTCCCAGAAGATCACGTCTTTAATGGCCTTTTTTACTTATTTATACTACAAATTCTGGGAAGTATCTGAAATGTTGAATTATTTGTGCTTATTGCAAATTGAGTGATTTATCAGTATAGTCGAAATTAAGTGGCCAGACGACCGGGCGTCGACTGTATTTTACCTTTGGCAATTTTGTAAAGAGCTCTTAATGAATGGGTTGCGGTGTGTTTATCGTCAAGAGCTGGAAATGCATCGGGTTGTTATGAATATGGATGTGGGCGATTTTACTTTTTAATTAAATCAAGATGCCATTTCGCCCCGTTTATTTTCAATTCCACTCTTTTTGGTCGAAGGCAGTTTATCTTGTTAAAAAAGTTTCTGATTTGTAACTCGGGCAAATTGCAAGGCTCATTAAAATTTATCCAGTTGATTGGAAACATGCGTTTTTTAATTTTTTAAATATGGGTGGAATTTGCAAAATTAAATATGTCTCCCCGTTTCCTACATATGAGCTCTTAGGTAGCGAATACCTCTGTCAACCACTCCACATAGTAAGACAAGCGAATATAAATATTAGACGCCCTAGCAATGCCGAATACTCGAAGCTAATTGGTTCTAATAACTTGAAAATATGTCAAGTTAACGCAAAAGAATTGCCTGATTACTTTTGAATGAAAATAATGTTGATTTAAGTGGCCTAAGTGGCCATTAAGTGCGTACAATAGTAATGGTTCCTCGAGACATAAAAATTGTACTTTTTTGAGATTCACCCACATAATTATTTTGATACCCTTTTGACATTTACCAAACGAATATTCTTTGACGACACTTAATAACTATAGTCGGGTACACTTTCAAAACAGTCATTGACATACAGTAAAACTTCTGTATAGTGACCACTCGTGGTTCTTTTAAAAAATGGTCTCTTCGAGGGGTGGTCGCTTTAGAGAACTTTTTCTTAAATTAATATAAAATAAACACCATATTAACTTTAAAAATACAAAGCGTCAATTTAAACGCACACGAGAGAAATTAAATTAATAATATTAAATAATAGAATGTTTAAAAATTAATGCAAATAAAAAAAATTCACGATATAAAAAATAGCCAAGACCAAGAACTACAGATATGCATGCTTAAGGCCTACCACCAAAATATTGTTCTAAAGTTTGCTTACAATTTTTAAATTTTTTAATTATAGACAATTTCTTTTTCGCGTTTTTAAAATTTCCCGAATTTGGGTTTTGCCACATTTGTATTTAGAAGCTAGTTTTCGTTGCGATAAACCTCTTTCGCTGTCTTTAATAACATTTATGCGAGCTTCCAAATTTAAAATCTCCTGATGGTAACCCCGTTTAGCCATCATTTTCCAAGCTATTCCAAAGGCACAGTGACAACGATTTCTCAACGACTGACATACAACTGATACGAATTGTTTGCCTTCATAGTATGTGCCATTTTAAATATCCACACGAACCCACAAATATCGCATAAAAAAGGTGGAACCGAAGTTGAAGAACTGATTTATAACCGTAAAAAATTTATTACCGAAAGATAGGGCATGTGTCAAGTACTTGACGGAGAAAGGTTCTTAATAAATTCTACAATGTATAATTGGCATTTTAAGTTTTACAAACCCGATCTCATAAATCAACAAAGACAAAAATTGAATGGACAATTTTTGATCATAGAAATGAACTGAGGTATAGGTCAAAAGATTGGGGAAAATTAAATTCAAATTGCTCAGTGTTCAATCGAATTGTTCATAGGATTCATGATTTTTGGGATGGCGGATCCTTGACATTACGACACGATCTTAACATTTGGATAAGGTCGCAACCTAGCCACACTTTAATCGTTGCAAAAGATAAATTTTGCATTATCATTTCACTGTTACGATAACATTTATTAAAACGTTGGGTTCAATTTACCCATTCAATCTCCTCTAATTATTTACTTAAAAGTTGCCGAACAGATTGTTTTATTACAATTTTCAAAATTCCGGGAACATCTTCTTAAAAGCCGCACGGAGCGTAACAAAAACTTATCGCAACCTCTCACAACTTTCCCATTCGATCAAAACTCATTTCGGTAAAAACTTGGGAATTACTTGTATCGCCTCGCACACAAACCGAAATTTTCGTCCTCATTAACCGGTCGCCTTTTTGGTAGCTTCGCGCTGCCAAGATATGCACTCGCTGATGAAAAAAATAATTTACCGAAATAGGTACCAATAAATTTGCGGACCCTCAACAGAGCATTAAATTTTTAATGGGGCCATTTGAGCGCGGAGCACATTTTTATTGGAGGACAAAAAATCGATTTTTTCTGGATTTACGCGTTTAAGAAATTCGTTTATAAACAATGACTCAATTTGACTGAATGCTATAAATTAGCCGGTTCATTGATATTTAACAGTTCGGTTGAATATGTGGATCTAGCTGACCTTGTGTTTATTTTTTCCTTGGAATTACATCATTTATGTCTCTTCCTTGGTTTTTAATCGCCAGACAGAAAATCTACCTCTGAACGGAACGCAACGGCGGTGCATAAAAAAAACTTAAAAAATAAGTTGGAACCTGACTTGGTGCAAAACGACCGCGACGATTTAACGCGCTTGCAGCGATACTCAAATCCCACATGTGGTTAAAAATTACAAAGAATTAAACCCTTTTTTTTCTCATCGACAATGCATCGGAGTTAAATCGGTGTTAAGAATGTGTCTTTCGCGTTTTAATGTGTGTTTAAACCGCTTCGAAAATTCCCCATGTCGAGTTTATGCCTTGTGAAGGAGATACAAATAAATTTTTAAAATACTGTTTTAAACTAAAAAGTCAAAATCGTCGTCATTTTTCCATACTAATGAACCTCCAGTTTGCGGAAAAGATGTTTTTGTTACATAAATGTTCATTATTTTGACCGAAGAAGGATTCAGATGTTACTTTTTAATAATAATTTACATTAATAAATAATAGAGCTTTATTCGCATAAATATTAATTATTATCTTTCAAGAAATAGTAGAAATGTATGCAAATAAATGTCGCTTTTTTAAATTGTGGAAAATGTTTTTGGAGTCGCATAAATTTTGACTAATTCGATTAAAAAAAAAATATTTATATTCGACTGGTTTTGTGCTAGCAATAAAATATTTTTTTGACTTGATTTGTATTCAGGATGCTTTCGGACGCCTCCACCTTATTCGTTTGCCGGATGGTTCTTGTATAGAAAAAAAGTGCGTCTCCAATGAAAATTAAAACGATTTTTAAGGCATTGTTTTTAGGGGCCATTGGCCACTTTTAAATTCTGCTGCACATCTGAAGACTGAGGAGTGTGTGTTCATCTACAATAAAGCTATCGTAATTAGATTTTAGAACAAGGTTCGGAGTTTCAAAGCCTGATCTAAGTTTGTTAGTGAATAATATTGGTCGATAGACATAGACCTAAAAGTGCCCCCCAAATATTTAAATTTAACTCAATACCAAGAAGTTGGGGGTCGCGTCAAAATTGTTTCATTTAATTAATTTGGTTAATATATTTTCATACAATGAAATTATTTGGACCAAACAATGACTCCAATTGAGAGGAAGAAAATGATGCTAAAAATGATGAGCGTTTATCTTCACATTCTGTTTATAAAAAAGACAATGATAAAAAATGTATAAATCTAAATGTAGCTGATTCACATGTGGTATGAAATTATTGTAACCCAATTTCAGAAGAAAAAATAAAAAATCTTGCAACTGTAACAACATATTATGTGCTGCAAAAAATGTGTTAGCTTTGACAGAATATCTAAAGTAGGAAAAAGCTTTTGTTGTAAAATCAATGTTTTTAATTAACAATGGCCATATTGCCACCATTCTGAAGTAATTTTTCTGTGTAATTTCAAAGTCACGAATTTATTCGACTTAAATTTCGATGCACGTTTGATACGAGTAAGATTTTAAAAATCATCTCTCATTCATAATTAAACCTCACTTGTGTATTTTTAGGCACACAAACGTATGGATAATGTGTAGTGATTCCGTTGCCCCCGGGCTGTTTTCAACGGTGACTTGTTATTTTTAAATTAATTTGAATGAATTTTTCCCCGATCGGCCTTTTGTTACAGATTAATTAAACGCACGTGAAGAAAAGCAGCATTTTTCCTTTTTCTTTTGTAAAGCTGAAAAGTTTTGGTAACATTTTGTGTGTACCATCAGCGACAAGAAAGAAAACGTATCAATCACCATTATGAAAGTTGTTGCTTGTTAATACGTAACTCTCGCATAAAGAGAATTGGAGATATCTGAATGTCAATATGTAAATGGGACATTCTTCTGTAATTACTTTTCGAGATAAGAGGCACAATGGAGGGCAAAAATGAGACGAAAAATAGGCCAAGATTTTTATAGTGACACCCTCAATGAGGAAGTAAGAATTAAATGGTGGTATTTACAGTTAATGATTGAAAAGATTTTTGTATGAGTACCACGTGGCTTACTGAGTGCCTGCAATTCCGATGGAACGTATCGGAATAAAATATGAGGATGAGCTAATAATTTATAAAACCGTGGATGAAAGACAAGCCATGCTTGTTTGAGAGTAGAATTGGGGATTTACGTCGATGTGTGGTCATAAAATTCACTCAATGTATCCATGGGCCCTTATATTCGCAACATAAACAGTTTACCATAAGTATTTACGTAATGTAATGACTTCATTATTGTGGAAAGTTGAGAAATTGAGTTAGTTGTAATTCAGAAGTTATCGACGTCGCATGGGCTGATGCTCTTTGTACGTGTAATTTGTTTTGTGGACGTTAATGGAAATGTGCACACCAGGTTTTTTGCATTACCATACAAAAGAAGTTTGCCATGATTGGTTTCCCCACAAAAAAATATTTTGCAACATCAAAAACCATGAAACATGGACCAATAAATCCTACAATTTAAACAAACAGGAAATCTGTTTACACCGACATACTCTATTTTACATGCAAGTACATAAAGTCGATAGAATGTGTCGCGAACCTTGCTTGAGTAGCCCCAGGATGATTCAGTAAAGACAAAAATGGAATATTTTCTATCTTTATCGTACTACCGTGCACTGGGTCTTAAAACAATAATTTCAAAGAATAACTTTGTATTGAGAAAAATAGTACCAAAATTCCAACTGTAAATTGTTTGTTTTACCTTAATTCTAATTAATTGAATTTGTAGCAATCTCTTCAAAATTTATTGAGAGGATTTTAAAAAACTTTAACGTTAAGTTTCATTGTTTACGGGCCAATTGTGTCGACTTTGTTATTTCTGTGGTCAGATTGTGTAGCTCAAAAGCTGCACAAAGACTCAGTTTCAGTCCTGACGCGCAGGTCCATCGCTGTTTCACTCATCAGTATATCATTTGGCAGCCAAATTAAGAAATATATAGGGTGAACATTTAAAAAGGATAGCTGTTTATCTCAAAATGCAGAAAAACAATGACTAATATTGAAAATTAAACAATGTAAATGTGTTAGAATAAGGTTTCGCTAGTGTTAATATAAATTGTGTATGTGGAGACTTGTAAAAATCTTAAATCTAAAGTCGAAAAGCTCCTTAGGTCAACTTGTTGTGATTCCTTGACATTTTTACTTACAATTAGGTGCAGTGAAATAATTCTATTAAGAAACATAAGCAATTTTGAGAAAATAAACTTCACCCATTTAATATTAATGATCATCTTTATTGTAGTAAAAGTGAGAAATTTATTTACTTCTTCTTCTTTACTTAGCCTCCCTACAAATACAATTTCATTAAAATTCATCCATTCAATTTATAAACATCTAATGGGCAGTAAAACCATCTACAAAGAAAATTGATTATTTCTTAATGGGAATTGTTTCGTGACCGGATTTATTCGATACCTATCGAAATAAATTGAACCCATCCAGAATGCAAGGACGGTTTATGCATCCACTTCGTTGACAAAGGTACGACAGGAAAGTGTTGCAACAAGTTTTTAATTCTTTTATTTTCAAGAAAATGATTCAAATAAATAAAATCGCCCAAAATCAGTTTTTTAAATTCCCAAAAATTACACAACATCGCTTATGTGTATTATAAACCGCTTACAAAGGTTCTTTTGTTGTTAAGAATGAGCAGGTGATGGCAGGGCGGCCGTTTAGTGTGCAACAATTGTCCCTCCTCGTCGGGGGTGAGTTAGGATGATCGGAAAGCCATAAAACTTTTGCTGGATGTTCAGGTGCGTCAGCGAAGCGACCTGTATTGTAGGGAGGTGTGAAAGCTTAACCGTTCTAGAGATATTTACGCGCATTCACGCGATTCTTCAACTGCATAACGACAAATCAATCTCACCGGTTACTTTGTCTTCAACTTTCCCCTTAACGGTATTTCATAATAAATTGGATAAATGAATTTTCGGATTTGTTCCTATTTAACTGAGATTAAATCTCGTCAGATCCGATGAACTGTAAATTAAGTGAATTGGCTCGTCGGGGCATTCTTTTGACTGTCGTGAGCGTTTACACTGTTAAAAGGCTAAAGAAGTATCTATTTATTGTAAGTGCTTTCGAAAAACATGTTATCTTTGATTGCCTTATTACAAGTTGGGAGTTTTTTTTTCGGATATTTACAACATCGAAGTTTAATTTCCTATTCAAATAAACCGGACGATTTTCAAAATTACACGTTGTTACATGCCCTTATGCGGAGAGAGTAGATGACGCAATGTGCAGTTGCACTTCATATGACTCACGGTTTTTATGGCCGCACAAAAAAGAGGATGTGAATTTTTTGAGCAATTAATTTTCTTTTTTTGAAAAGGACGCGACTCAAATGTCGTCAGTCAAAAGAAAACTGTTGCGTTTGGTTTTTCAGAATTAACCTTCCAGTAGTCGCATGTGGAGTCTCTCGAACGGCCGTTTTCAGTACCTTCCTAATTTATTGTCTAAATGTTAGTGGAGCAATATCAGAGCTGCAGATACATTATTTTTGCTTTTTTGCATATTGCGGAGTGAGACTCCGCAGCGACTATTGACGTCTTAGGCAAACCTTTGTATACATTTTGACATTTTCGGTTTACAACAGCTCAAAGTAAATCTGTAACAATCATTTTTGATACAAGTGCGCTGTCCAATAATTTACAAAATGTGTGGTTGCTTGTTTCAAGCACGAAGCCAAGGTGTGTGATGGAAAAGCTGCACAAAATGACAGCCTACATTTTTTCATATTAAAAAAACATTAATTTATTGTAAATTTTGAAGTTGTTTAACAAATCGTCAAGTTAATATTGATTTGTTCAATATCCTCTTTCTGGGAATATTGTGTTATAGATGTCGCAGACGGATTGTAGAATCCGCTACAATACAAACCGGCTAACCGCATTATAAAACGGCTCGGTTTTGTAAATCGGCTGGTTAATGTTTAGGCGGGTTGTAATACGGCTAAACTTTGGCCAGCCTTACTGTAACCACGTTTCGCGTTCTCCAATGCAACAAAATGACGGGTGGCCGTTTTATAAAACGGCAAAAAGGGACTTTATATAAAGAAAACCTTTCCTTGTAGCTATGACAAATATAAAGTCATAACTATAAGAAAAAGGTTTAACTCAATATAAAAGTTTTTTTTTTTAATAAAATGTCTAACAATTTTTCCTTTATCAAACGGACTGAGTTATTAAGCGATTCATAAGACACCTAAAATTTTCAGTCAAATTGTAAAACTTCTGTTCATTCTATATTTTACAATCTCCCCAATCATTTAGAAAACGACTGAATTTACAATTCGCCTCCGACATCTACAATATGGCTGATTGTCGCCGTACATTACACATAGTCAACATTCCGGCTAAATAATCTGCCTAAACGTTAATCAGCCGTTTTACAAAACAGAGCTGCTTTGTAAAGTGGCTAGCCGCTTCATATTGCGGCGGATTCTACAATATGGCTGCGACATGTACACCAAAGTTTAAGTTAAAATTAGTTTGTTCAATGGTCCACAAGAGAACCAGTAAAATAAAAAGTTTTCAGTATTTATTTTGTACAATATCTAGTAAAATTATTAAAACTTTGTGTTGTAGGTAGTATTCATTAAAGTTTTTTGAAAACTTTTCTGCTTTTTTTTTAATGTTTATGGCATAACAACTTAATAATACACCTGGAAACGCTATAATTTATTACTAATTTTAACTTAAAATTTCAAAAAAATATAGAATTTTCTTTTTCGGAGTTATACTCCGCAGCGACTACTAATGTCTCAAAAAAGGTGCGACTACTGGAAGGTTAATTAAGACCGCGTTATGTCTCATAATTTGTATTAAGGCATTGTTATTGTGCGTTACACGTTTCTTAAGTCTCTTAAGTTACTGTCCAATTGTGTTGGTAAAATATCGTTTGATTCTGTATTCAAAATGATATCAAAGAAGTCACAAAATAGAAAATTACAACGGCGTGGGTGCCATCCACCCGGTGATTTATTACCGTCCGTTATTGTAATATACGGATCCAGAGTGGTTTCCTTTTCTGTTCGTTTTTACGTTCTAATCAAGCACTAATTTCACGGATTTGACCTGAATTTTGAAACACAATGCGCTCTGCACGTCGCGTCGTAAAAACACTTTTTCAACCGATAAGCCGATTAGCAATAATTCCTGGCGGATGCTAAAAAACTTGTAAACATCGAGTTTAAACTTGCCCGAAGATAAATACATTCATAAAGTAAGACTTTCGCCGTGTGTGCGTTACCTGAATTCTTGATTGCACGTAAAACGAACGCCTGGTATTTTGTGCTAACGCATTAATGTGGGATCGATACATTGTCACGTTTGTTGTAAAGGCGTCTTGTAAATCGTTATCATAAACTAAAAAAGAAATGTAACTGTCTCGATCCTAAAATTAGTTGAGCTGCATAATAAGCGTTGTGGGATACTTCAGGTTTGTGCTTTTGTTCGCTCACGTACCGTGCATTCAAATCGCCGATTAACATGTGGACCGTGTTTTCTGTTTTTATTTTTGCTTTTGCCAAACTTGTTGCGAGCTTTAACATTTATGTCGATTAGGGTTTTGGTTTTCTGCAAAATTTATATGTCAAGATTTTAGAAATAGAAAATTCCGAATAAAATACATTTTAATTTGAAGTGCAAACGTGCTTTAGTATAAGAATGCATCAAGACTTTTTATGCTTTATTAATAACTTATAAACAACTTCTTTTACTTGGTGCCAATTTCTACACTCAGACAAAAAAATTCTTATAGGTAAGAAAATTCGGACTAAAATTTAAAATTTCGCGTTCTTAATTTTGGCCCAAGAATTGGTAATTCTTGAGTTTTAAGAATGTTCATTCTTGTTGTCAAATTTAAGAGTGGGTCATGCTTGATTTCAAGAATGTTTGTTCTATTTGTCAAATTTAAGAACGGGACATTCTCAATTTCAAGAACGTTGATTCTTCATGACAAATTCAAGAAAGGGTCACTCTAATCTCAAGAACTTTTATAAGTTTTACATTTAAGAATAGGTAATGTTGATTTCAAGAACTTTTATTTAATTACTTAAGAATGTTCTTAATTAATGTGTTTTCTTATTTAAGCATTGAAGATGGCCTTTTTATTATATTAAATAAGCACTTGTAAATACAATTTTTTTTTTCTAATTTTTATGAATTGTAGAGTGGAATGCTTGAATTGAAGGAATTTTAGAATATAAAGTTATTTCTCATGCATATTTTAATTAGTAGGTAAAAATTTAATATCACATCACATTCTGTTTAAAAATACATTTTCAGTTTAAGAACCACATTATCATTTGGTAACAGATGTACGTATATGAAGTGGAAGTTCGTTGAAGTCATTAGCCTTCTCAATGAATTTTGGCCGCCATACAAGTAAATTGTTTTTCTCTCAAGAAATAATTGGCAAAAATCTACATCAATCTAAAGAAACAAAATGCTTACATTGTACCATGGATATATTATTATAAAAATTTACCAATATAGACCAGTTTGAATTCTTCAATAATGATCATTCCACTTTATGCAAATTTCCTTTCCGCAAATCCGCGTATTTCAGTTACACTTGTGTTTTGTTAAATTTTTTACACCTCCACACCCACTAAAAAGTAAAATTTGTTATAAGATAGATAAATAACACTAAATGTATAAAAGAAAATCAAAATTATTTCTTTACCTTCGTCGTTACTATTAATTCTGTTATAGAAGCAACTGATTTGCATGTCCATTTCTTTTTATCGCTTCTTACTTTTCGCCCCGACAAAAATAAACTAAAAAACAATTTGTTTAATAGCTGTTACATTAAAAAAACTTGTAGAACTTTTACAAAATTCATTCGGTAAGCTAAAAATGTGGAAGAAATTATAATTGTAACAAATTTACTTACATGCGAATTTATCACACACAGAATCAGAAAATCCCCATAATTGCAGTACCATTTTTAGAAATGGTCTTTGAAGCTGATCATTTTGTTGATCGACATTTATTAATATTGCATTGAATTGACATCTTTATCTCGACACATTAAACTTGTAATATTTCCCATTTCTTCACAATTAAACATTCACTAACTATGTAAGTTACGAAAAATTCACTTTACAATAAAAATGCAGAAAATGCACGTCGTAATATGTATTTTCTTACTGCAAACCGAGTTTGGTGTAACGTTTTTCAACTAAATTTGTAAGAAATTCGAAAGTAATTTATCTTTTGTCTGTAAAAATGTCGGCCATAAAGCAATTTACAACATTCCGTACATTTGAGGCGTTTCTTACAGAAACAACCATAGTCCTAATTTGCTTTTTGTGATATTACTTATGAATATCGAGTGGGCAATGGCTGTTTTTGCAGAACAAGCAAATATTTACTTAACTATAACGTTGGACTGTGTATCTTCTTGCAGAAACCGATCACACCATTCGATTGGGCGTCCAAAAAACTCTGTCAATCAACACTAATCGCGAAAATCGCGAAATTCTAATTTTTGGACTATGGTCGTTTTTGTAAGAAGCGCTTCAATTGTATCCGCCCAGCTGGACCCAGCGGCAGGCTTCTAAACAATTGTATTATAGAACCCTTGAATCTAACGTTCATCTCGAACAAAACCTTCAGTGAGATCACCGCAAATTAAAAATCCCCGTGCTAACTCTAATAATAGCAAGCAAGCAAGCAGAATCGTGCTAAATACAAGACTTTTATTAGTTCTTAATGTAAGAAGTGAGTTTTTAAAAAATTCTTAGGTAGCATTTTTTAGTGTAAGTATCGTCTTAATTAACAAATTGAGTCTTCGACAATCAATCACTTCTTCTTCTGCCAATGTCCACTTCAACTTGTTTTGTTTAGCATTCAATATTTTCGCACAGTAAACTTACTGGCATCATATCCGCATAAATGGTACCAGAATCTTCTTCCTCTTCCTTGCTCTTAGATATTTTCTTTCAATACTTTTCTAAAGTTTCATGAAACTTTTTCTATAAGGCAATTTCATCAAGTGTATTGCGTTTTAAACTCAGAACTGTACAAGCGCATGGCAAGGTGGAAGAAACGACCATAAACTGCCCACCATTAAATTTTAACTTCTCAAGTGTTGGAACGTAAACTGAAGACCCCAATTACAGAACAACATACAGAATGCAAACATTTTTCAGTCTGGATTATCACAGGATCACAGAAACTCGAGGCAATAAGTTTTGGTAAAACATGAGAACAATACATCCAATTTGCTTTAGTAACATATTTTATTCTCGGAATTTAATATAATAATGTGAGAATAAAATTCTTGTCTTGTTTGAAATCATCATATCTTTATTGAGATAAGAAACGGCAATTAAATACTTTTACCAGAAAACATTTTTTATTAGATTAAAAATACTGCTTTGTAAAATAGAATTTGAAACGGCGAGAAGAAATAATAATTCCATTACAAGTGTAAATAAAAAAGCAGTAAATACAGGATGCTCCGGTTTTCCTCCCACGTGAGAAAATATTGCGTAAACCTATTTGTTTTGTCGTATACAGATAGTGACATCATTACGAAGAAATATGTTAACCGTCTCGTATTAATTTTTTTTACAACCGTATCGCCGTCCTCTTCCACTCTCATTGTTTTAATCAACCATAAACTCCCACCCAATTAAGTTATTTGATTAACTCTAATTTACAATCTTATTTTTACACCACTTCAAACAATCGCTTCCGCGATTACTAGTTTTTCTTCCTCAGGTGAGAACGAGATCAAATAAAACGCTGCGCGGACTAGTCACAGTTCCACGAAGGGAGCTGATGACAAATGTGAATAACCTAGATAAACGATAAGCACCATCCGCAACTGCATAAGAATTGATACGGACGCATTCTATCAGTGCATTTCCTTTTGGCCTTGTTCTGTTTTTTTTTTGGCGTTTTGTACAATTTCCGTGTGGAAAAAATTGCGGGCGCTAATTAATAAAGTTTGATGAAATCAAGGCAATTCGAGGAAATACAGCGAATGTAAGATTTCATATGAAGTGTAAAAGACTGCTGCTGAGACAGCATTCTTACTGCTTCATTACGGTTTGCAATTGTAACAATAGAATATAAAATGCAATTAAAACTTAATTTAAAGTTAAGTTAATTTCTGTTGGATTCGCCGATTCTTTCGAAAGTGGAAGAATGTTGGTCTTTACACCTACCTGAGGATTTTATAATAAACGCTTCCGCGGACGCTGTAGGTGTAGGCTTTATTCAACACTATTTATAGAAGTAGCTCTACCTATAACAAATTCTTAAGATAATATACGGCTCTAAGTAGACTATTTTAATAAATTTCTTCGGTGCTGCTCACATCAATTTTCGAGGGATTTGTTTTGATAACCGTTATTATGTGAAACGGGCATTCTTGAAGTAACCAAGCCTTGATTTTCGATTTCTCGACAGGAAATTTATTGTACTGAAGCTTAACCAAAAAAAATTGCTGCAAACTGTAAATTCGGATAAAAAAATTCACAAGTTTTTTTCTGAACAAAATAATATTTTAAAGTAACGAAGTTCGTGTGCGCCAAGAAAAAACATTGTTTGCAGAATGTAATAAATATTAAGCAGACAAAATGAGATCGTAGACAAGTTTTTAAGGAGGAGCGTTTTTATGAATCGAAAAAAGATGGAAAAGTTCAAATACAGTGCTGCCTCTATAATACGGATTAACGAATCTTCGGAAAAAAATATAAAAACAAAATTTCTTGATTGAACTAAAATGATACAAATTATCAGCTGCACAACTTGAATCTTCTTCCATTTCTTCGCCCCTAAGTATTTTTCTGCAACATTTTTGCAAAGCTTTGTAGTTTTTTTCCGTGCATTATGAAGCAGTCATGCATCGTTTTTCAATTCACACTAATGGATCTGGATTGGATAGTCAATAACACGTATTACCGAGGCAATACTGTATTTAAAAGTTACATATTAAAGGAGCACAATACACAAAAAAACATCTTTTTAAATTATTATTTAATGTTAAATTATTGTAGTCCGAACTATTAAAAATTACAGTGGAATCCGCTTAATCGGACCACCGGTTAATGGGACCAGCCGCTTAATTGGACCAAATCTTACAAAACAGAAACCAATAGAAAAAATAACACGAATTTACTTCGCTTATTTGGACCAACATGCCGCTTAATCGGACCAGTGACTGTAAGATAAATATATAAAAATTGTGCTCAAATAGTATAAACTCTTAGAATCCCGGTTGATAATATGTTTGCAAATTATTGCATAGACAATATAAACATAGCATAAATTGTTAGCGTTAAATCGCCCTTGTTGCACGGGTGGTTTTCAAGACGTCCAGAAACCTTTTAATTTTATTCTTCCTTGTTTTTTTTTGCTCATAACTAACAAGACTCTAGAGGGTCAATATTGTAAAAAGACCATCCTTTAATTTTTGGTTACTTATAAAATTTTGTCTTAGCCCTCAAAGGCTCTATTTTATATGAACTTCGGATAATTGGACCAGCCGCTTAATCGGACCAAAACGTGCTGATTCCGATGTGGTCCGATTAAGCGGAATCTACTGTATTTGGTAAAAATCCAATGCAAAAAAATTGTTTTAGAAGATATTAAGACATTTAGAATTGCCTTGTGACGTCACAGGGCTAGACTCAAGCGACCGGCTTGTCTTTTACGTCCAAAAGCTAGTCCCTTCGCACAATGAAGAATTTTGATACAGTGTTTAGTTTTTTTTTTTTAATATTAAATAACAGCGCCCCGACTGTGCGTTCCGTTCCTATTTTATCTAATTGTGCGTAAAATTTGGCTAAAGAATTCTGCGTTTATGACTGCCTTTTACGATACTATAAGTGAACCGTCCATAAAAGTAGGTAAGCCGTAATAATCAACATGGTCAAAAATGCCCAGGGCTGTATTTGGTAAATTTTTATAAATTTCTTGATGCTTAGATATAAATATGATATAAAGGGTTAAACATTAAATCTCTTCTAATAATTAGGTAGGTATTTAGGTAGGTGTAGTTATTGATTAACTTAGGTACTTGATGAATTCTGTATAAGTGCATATGACCTTTTACGCTCGTCGTACGGTCCTGAAGTATCTACGAAAATATTTTTTAAAGCAACGAGGTTTGTGGCACCCTGCAGGGAACCCTCATTATCATCAGTAAAAGTTGATTGCGATTTAAAATCGTAAATGCAGAATAACTCAGAGTTATTTGTAACAGTAGCCAGAAGAATATCGCCGACCAGTTTTTGGGTGCAGTGAACCAACGGGACATCGTTTTCCTAATAGAGAAAAATCGCCGAAACGATTTTCATTTTGGTCAAAATTTTGTAAAAGGAAATCATTCCAATCAGGACAAAATGCAAGAATTTGCAATAAACATTTTTTAGAAAGTGATTTAGACAAATCGTTTGTTCTAAGAAAAAAATTTCTACTAAATTCAAAAGAACCTTGTTTTAAAAAAGGTGCTGTACCATCAGTACATATTAACCTATTGGCTCCCAAAAAAAAAAATCTCGTACATCAAGGACCTCCAACGTAATCCAGACAGACCATACGACCGAAATAGAAAATCTATTTATTAATCAGGATAATGAAAACAAAAAATGTGAAATTGGTATTCAGTATGAATTAGGTAAAGAAACTATAAAAAAACAATGACGACCGAAACTTTTGCGCTTCATTTCAAAACGTCCCTTTTTACGTCTGTTAATTTACATTCGGTAACTTAATAAACGTGCACATAATGTCCTTCATTTACGTAACTCAAAAAAATTATCTAATACGGTAGAAATAACCTTTTTTCTTTTTTTTTTTTTTAATTGCTCCTTTAGTGTACAATCTGTCCTTAAGGGGACAATAAGTAACAAGTATGATTAACAATAACGGCCTTCTATCACATGTGGAGCGGGGTTCCACCGAGCCCCGTCCTTAAAAGATATTACTGGAAAAATAACCTTTAGAGACGCATAAAAATGGTACGAATCACCGCGCCGTGTCATCGCATTTAATAATTTTTTTTAAAAAAAACTAGACACTATATTAAAATTTTGGTTGCACTATCGTCTTCAGTACAAAAAAACAGTCTAAATACTAGTAACAAAATTTCGAAAATATTGTTTAAAGGTAGGTAAATGATGGTATCAAAAGCGAGCAATTTTTGCACGTATAAAATAGGGCGCTGCGCTGAGCTCGACCCAGTGACGTCACGCGCCTATTTTAAATTTATTATAACTCATTAAATAACTTTAGTAGAAAATATTAACATTTTTCTTAGAATTAGGCGTACTTTTAAATTAAATGAACTTATTTTTTGTGTATTGTACTCCTTTAATATCAACGTGAGAAGTAACTATTTGTTATTACAATTTTTGAATTGGATTTTACAATAACAAACTTTCCTAAATCTAAAACAAGTACA
Source organism: Dascillus cervinus (assembly GCA_949768715.1). Lineage (NCBI taxonomy): Eukaryota > Metazoa > Arthropoda > Insecta > Coleoptera > Dascillidae > Dascillus > Dascillus cervinus. The sequence goes on along the minus strand of OX458322.1, from coordinate 11,618,018 downwards.
TTTATTTGGAAAAATCAAAACGTAAGTGAATTGGTAATTTTTAAGAAGTGTCCTTGGTTAGTTTGAAATTTGCATTTGCCACATTTGAAAATTCTACAGTAGGAGAGCTAAGCCTTGACGACACGAGAAACCGCCCAGATACTTCTAAAAAAAAAATTATTACCATAACAAAATCATTTCACTAGGAAATTGTTTTTTGCGCGTTACAAAGAAAAGTTACTGTTTTAGTTTTTGAAGTGGCTTCATCGTCTAAGAAAATGTAATGAATTGGAGCAAGACCGGTTTCACAAAGACAATCGTAATGTTCCAACAAATATTTATATTCAGATATTTACATCGCTCCCTTATCGTATATCAACCTCTACGTACAGCCTCTTCCACTTTACATCAATGGTCGCAACGTAAAATAAAATAGAGTTGTCCAGCTCTGAAAGTATTGGAAATATTTAAATATATTTAATATCCTGTTTTTCTTTTCCAAACGTATGTTTTCATATTGAAAATAGCTTAAGGGTGACTTCTAACTTTCTGTATTCTGAAAACTCTAAAGCGTTCTCAAGAATATAAAGTACAGTTTAAAAATCTCGTGCAACTTTTTTGCTTATTTTTTCCGACTGTGAGATTCGTACCGTTAAAAAACCAGTTGGTCACGGTCCATTTACTAATCAATCAATTGCATGCAAAATTGGGAAGAGTGATCCGAACCGAAGGCCATTGCCACCCATTACTTTTTTTATCTCAGACATTAAAAAACGGATTAACAAATCGAATCACTTTTATTGGTGTTTGTTGGTTGATTTAACAATTTTTTGCCGAACTAATCCAACATTGGTTTTTTGGAACTAATTAAGCCTCGACTGGAAAAACTTTCAGGTTTCGGTGTTTAAAAAATTTCTAATGCTACGGAAATAACTTGGTGAAATTTGATATGCTAATTGCCGACAGGTTAATAAAGTATAACAAAAAGATTGTGCGTTCGATTACCGGTCCGCCCTCTTCGCGTAGAAACAGGTTGCAAACGAAAAATTTAGTTTTCAATGTCATTACCTAAAATTTCACGAGGGACATTGCCAAAATGTCCTGTAACCCTCCCAATCTCAGTAAATGTAAGGTCGTGCCGTAAATAACACCGTTTTTATTCCAAGTCATATTGAGTGTTGAATAAGATTTTTTTATATTTATTGTAATGGGCAACGGTAAGAACGACACGTTAATGTATGCTATGTGAATGTTAAAAAGGATATAGCGCAATAAGAGAATTTATGGGACGTGGTTGCAATAAATGTAAAGAAACGCCGAAGACGGTTTGTAACATAGCAGCACTTTTGACCTATCTGCCGAAGCCCACACTAGTTGAACTATAAATAGCGACTCCAAAAAAGTAAAGACTTTAATCGAGTCTCGTTCACGGCTAACATCTTAATTAGATAATTAATACATGAAGTCTATTTACATGTACTTTAAAAATGGACAAAGCACATTATGCAGTTGGCCGCCAGACAAAAAGAACGACTCTAACACACCAACAATGTTATAAGAAATATCGCCAGAAAAGAGCATTAGAAAATTCATTCTCAACGGCCAAAGCAAGACTGTATAACAAAAAGTTATTATTGTGCATTTGTTGAAATGCCCTTGGCGTGATTCATTTTGCAGTTCTGGATGGAGGTCAAACCAAACCTGGCTCCTAGCGATTATCACTTTTTCGATTTTTTCAGCACTTGTTAGTTTTTAATTTCATAATTCCTCAATTAAAAAAAAAACAATCAACCTGTACGAAAGAGGAAGTTTGCTTATACACTTATTTGAATTATCTGAACCAAATTTTGCACAGCTACTCCTTACTCGGCAGGATCCACGAGGGCAACGTCACAATCGAAAATTGCAAAAATTGGTGATGTTACTTATGGTAAACTTCAATGACTCACGGGTGTAATAGCGCGCTCCGAGTCACGTACCTGCTATTAAAATAACGTAGCAAACATCCGGACTATGTGACTTTTTTCTATTTAGTTCCATGCAGATTTGGACAAATCTGTCTCTTTTCAAGTTATTACTAAACCCCTTGATTGCACCTTGCCTTCTTTTTCTGTAAGACATTAACCGAAACGATTTTGCCATGTTTTTGTCAGTTGTCCTATCAATTTTCTTCGAGCTTTTTTTTACCCATTCATATAGTTGTTTCATCGGTTTATTCCAACGATGCTTTATGGCATATTGTTTCAACTTCTATTGTGGATTTTATCCAGTCTTGTCTTTTCCGATAGCCTTCGTAGGATCATCATTTCTGCCACTTCAATCTGTTGTTTTATTCTGCTTGTATCATTTTCGTCGCATAAGATATTTTATGTATTCTGCATTTGGTTTTTTGGTCAATATTTATTGCTACATTTAAGCAACTTCATCGGCGTTTCTTTTTTCGTTTGGCTAGCCAACAACACCCCAAAAAACTTAATCAGATCTGTAATTCATTTTCCTACTTTAATTTGCATCTCACAATCTATTTAGCAATTGTTATTGTTTTTGTCTTGTCGGTAGAGATGTTGGTATTAAATTCCTTGCATTTTTTTTGTTAAATCGATACAGTCGTCCTCATTCTTTGCCACTAATATGGTATCGTCTGCATACTTCTACATACCTAATCTATATCCCTTCATGTTGTTGATTTTTTTAATTCATTCATTATACTTGTAAATTGTAATTTGAATTGGTTATGTGAACAATATTACCAACTGGTTTATATAATCAAAATTAAATATAGATAGGTCACCATTTGTTGAATACCAAAATGTTAAATTAGGTGCCTAATTGTGGAATAACAATAACACCAATAAATTTAATCACTTCTAATAAAAGATAGATAGGATAATAACGTTACAAAGCTTAACAAAAAATTTATGATATGATAATTAATGTAAAGTAGTAGGTACTTCTTGTCCTTAATTAGTTTATTACTTATTTTATTACGCACTTCGACTTATTGCTGCTCATTATGATCGACCGGTTAATGTAATCGTTTTAATTCCCTCCAAACTTGATCACATAAAGCAGTTATCAACGTAACGATGTTAGTTGAAATAATATATTATTTTAAAAAGCGTCATTAATTATCGTTCAACCCGTTACAGTAAAATTATCGAACTATAATTTAAAAGGTAAATGAGGCATACGCGTCTGCACACAACTCGTTTTAGAATCAGTTCTTCCTCTTAATGGAATCCAATTCTTCAGATTTAAATAGATTTTTGCCACAATTAAAATGCGTTAAGACGTCTCCTTGAGAAATTCAATTTCACTTGGTGTCTGGGGTCGTTTTGCAGCAGAGGAGAGTAACTGTGGGTGTAATTGAGAATAGGCAGTGACGTTGCATAACTTATCAGGTGACATAGTCGCGACTTGGCCATTTCAAGGTAACGAGGTCGTTGTCTTTAACTATACTGTTCACTTTTACCTCCTCTAATTAATCCGCAGCGTTTCATTAAGAAAAAAATAATTTTTAACGTTGCAATTGCAATTGAAATAACGTTGCCATAAAACAAAATCGCAGGTCGTTACATTTCTTTCAAGTCGCCATTGATTTACGACCGCAGATTTGTGTGTAAAACTGGTTCTTGTTACCGCAGAAAATAAAACAAACCAATAACACGACGGCCGATAAGAAGGAAATAAAATGAACGCGAAAATTATTTTCGCATTTTTACGGTTCGTGTAAATAGTTAAATCATCGATGTTAGGATCTTGCAAGAATGGCTGGATTGTGCAGTTCGCGATGCACTTCTGCAAAACCGGTCCGCCCATTGCTGCGACTGCTAAAAAACGATTACTTTTTTCGAGTGCGGCCTACTCTTTGGGTGTTTTTGCTAGGATATTAATTTCTTCGGGCTGCAATTAAAAAACTGGAACTATTAATCATGGCATCGTCAGACGGCGGAGGAAGTGCTACTGGATGTGGCCTTTTGCGTTTGCCACGAAAAATATTTGGGCTTATTCATGCGGGACTTTTGATTTCGCGTCGAAACAAAGACATTTATGTGAAGGTCAACTTTTTTTGAATATCTTTTGTGTTTTAGATTACCAATTCAATTTTGTAAAACGGATTTTCACAATAATAATTGCAAGAGCAATTAATTCATGACCCAGAAAGTTCTGATAATTGAAATCCATTAAAATAATTTACCTTTCGTTAGGAACCATTTCATTTTATTTTTAAAAAGTAGTGAACAAATCATTTTCCTTTCGGTTTCAAACTTGTTCTAAATTCTTAGACATACAGTATGTTTATGAATAATAAGCATTGTAAGTCTCATTAATGTTAAATACCAAATTTTTAATTTAGTTTTTTTTAGAGATTTAAATTTGCACTAATCACAACGTAAATAAAATTCCTCATTTTATCATTAGTCTATTAAAAGCAAACATTAGCATTCTGAAATTAATTCGATTTTAATTTAAATTAAGCCATTTTCTTGAGGCTATTTAAAAATTAAATTTTGATACAACCAACTAATAATAGTTTAGCGAGCCCGCAACGTATCATTACCATTTAAAATTTAAACAGCTCGTTTTTTTCAATGAAATCACCATTTCCTGATATTTTGACGCAATATCAGCGCTCCATCGAACCAAACATGCCTTCGAACGAATTCTTCCTGTCTGCAGTTCGAAGATCTTCGACGGTAAAAGAATCGCGTCAGCGGTTTAAATGGTTCAACACACTTGCCATGTACGGAGGCGGTTTCGATGGCCTCGGGTCTTTTTCTATTTAAAATCAGATCCGAAAGTCGGGCATGCACTTCCCAACAAACAGTCCACTAATTGTGGCGTGTGTACAAATCCTGCCACTTGAACTCGACGTGTCTGCAATTGCAGGTAACGAAGCGACTCGGCGAGATCTTCAAAGTGACAGAAATAATTTACATTTTTAAAAAGAAGTGAAGGCGACATCGAACATGGTAAATTTGCAAAATCGCAACCTTAATGTGGTGCCGGAATATATTCTTCTTTATGGTAATTTCGCGATAAAAAGTTGGTTGTGATTTATTGGCGGCGGAAGCGCCTGAAAAGTCGTTCCATGAGGTATTACATAAATTATTTGAGAGATGGCTGGACTGCGTTTTGTATGGACAAGGAGGAGCATGTTGCTTGCAATATATCCATATTTAGATGACATTGCAAATCCTCGCAACAATTGCTTGTCTGGAGAGCTAGGAACACTGTAAGACATAGGGAGTAGCATAAACTAGTGCTTGTATGCTCCGAGAATAATCAAATAGTTTACGGAGATGTCGGGATCAACTGCGTCTTGAAGAAGACTTTAATTTTTAAAATAGACACACCTAAAACCACAATATTGAGAATGGGGCCGGGGCTTTACAGATACACTTTTTAAAGTAATTTCAATAATTTTATTTGTTTAAAAATTGTTTGAAATCAATTATTGTACGTTAAACATAGTTCATCTTTTTCTAAATGTACAGAATGGGAATTAAAAAAAATCATTGATAGGAGTTTGACAAACTTAATAAACATTGACATTGTGGAATGACTGGCATGAATATTTATTTTGGCACATTACCTATTTTCCTTTTACTAAGGTAACTTTTACAACATTACAGTTTGATGTAAATGAGGTATTAATAATATTTATTTCCTTAATTGGTGTTAATAAAAAAATTGAGTTTTGTTCAAAACATTCATGATAATTTGATTAAAATTAATTTATGTGATTCATTAAAACCTTATAAGAAACAAGAGCCAATTTGAAGGAAATGATTATTTCAAGTGTAAATGTCCAATATTAAATTATAATTTTAGCAATATGATATTAAAAACAACATTTATTCAAGGTTTTTCATGTATTTTTTGAAATATGAACCATTTTCATGTAATTATTACTGCATGTAATTAATGTTAATCTATGGATTGCAATACAATTTGCACTTACATATTTAAATTGGGCATGACTGTATTTTCTTCGTGTCCAGTTCATCAAGCAATAAGAACCATGATAAATATGAATGGTGAATTTTTATTTATAGCCGTCAAACTTATAAAATTCATTCAATTAATACAAATTCAAATTTTGGCATGGAATAGTCACCTCATGAAGGAACTAAAGCATTCAACTTTAACAAAATAACAAAGCAATGATATTATAATTTAATAATAATAATTTATTTAATAACAGTATTTGATAACTTTTAAATTAGTATAATTGTTTTGGCAATTAGCTAATTCATGAGTATTACACGATACAAAGTAGGAATTAGACTGGCTTTTAAATGGTTCCAGAAATAAGCTTTGCATAAAGCCATGTTCATGTGAAAGAAAGAAAGACAGGCAATTCTCAAACTGGGCAATTTAATAAGGCCCTCTAAAGTTTCCATATTTTTCGAAACAATTTTCAATCATTTACATTTACCAATTAACACAACAAAATTGTGCCGAAATGTTGTTATTAAGTGGATTTGATTATGGCAAAACTGTATTCTTGACAGGTTTATTAAGTTAATTTTTAATCGCTGTTTACATCCTGATCGATTTTTGACAGGTTAGTATTTTTGCGGAATAAATCACGTCCCCGCAAATTAACTACCTTCTAAAAAACCGCGGCCTTAACTCAAATAAAACAGATTTAATATTAAATAGCTGCAGGTAATGAATCAAAACTATCTTGTGTTCCCATACACACAAGCATCCATTCGAAACAGTTTTATTGAACGCAGTTAAATATATGCGCCGTTGTTTATTTCATATTGTTTCAAGTGTCGTTATGTAATGTCACGCAAAAAAAATTATTTACTCATGTATTAGACATTGTGCATCGCCGGTGATATTGTATGCAAATGGGACGGCGAGACCGATCATTAATTTTTTCTGGTCTCGAATACTCGACTTGTTTTTCAGGACTGATACAGCCGACTTTCGATTATCTAATATGGGTGGGAATTAAAGTGACGGATAGTATCCGCAATAATTTTTTTAATTTAACCTTTGAGTGTCTCTGCTAGTTCACGGCACGAGCAGACAAAAAGCTGATTGATGTTTTAGGAAAAATATTTTGAACTGCAATTTGTAATATTTTAAATTGGAACGTTCTATTTATTAAAAAAACAACGAGTACTGAGAAAAACATTCTATTTACCAGGTTAAAAATAAAAATAACAAACAGTAGAACCTGTCTATAATGGACATTCTTGGGAGTGGAGAACATTTAGTCACTGGATAAAGGTTGTGTTGTTACAACACTTCACTTAGCCTCATTCAATTTTTGTAAAGTAAATTTTCATCTGTGCACGCATGTAGCTTTAATGAGTAAAATCACGTACAATCCTGTACATAATTTTTGAACAATAAAAATTAGATAATTCCTATGAACCACAGCTAAAATTATTTTGAAAATAATATGTCGATTCTTAAATAAATAAATAAATAAATAAAATAAATTTATTGTCGTTTTTGATACAAACTGAAATATTAAAATGAAAATAATTTAAATTGCACTGTCAAAAAATACTAATTCCCAAAAAGCGACACACTAATTCACAGAAAAAATATTTTTTTCATCATTCATTAAATTAGTTTGCCCCAAAAAAATACACACCACATGGTATAATTTCCATAATAATATGATATTAATTTTATCCGATTAGAGGTTTGTTTTTATTGAGTAACCCAACCGTTCGGCTGTAATCCATTTCCATTAATTTTTCTTACTCAACAAATCATTCCACAGTCCATTTAAAATTTGCCTGGAGAAACTTACAACACTGTAATATATTCCGTGCAATCAACACCGAGTCGTTGTAGACCGTATTTTATGAACAATTCTTGATTATGAATCTCGCCGACCACTCAAAAATAATTGCCGCGAAGACACGCTGGCATTAAAAAATAAACTAGAAATCAATACCCCGTATCACACTTGTTACCAGCAAAGTTACACAAATTCAGAAATGATCAATTCGAAGAACGCAGAATAAATAACCCAAACAAAAAAGACCATTGAACTTAATTCGCAATCCGCTTGTGGCCTCATAATTATTTCAATTTAATTGACACTTCGTCCAAAAGTGGAACGTATTCATGGTACAGGAAACTGCATTATTCAGTAAAGAAAGCTTTCGCTGAAAAGGTTCTGTAAATGCTATCATAGTTACTATGTTTGTAATCCAATTTTTGTTCTTATAATTTTTTTCTTAACCCTTATGTGACTGAAAGGTACCCGGGTGCTCATTCAGTTTTCAGTTTAAAACGTATCCAATTTGTATGTAGGTTATGAAGCTATAACTTCGTGACATCTTCTATCTGATTGAAATTGTTAGGTTAACGCCCATTTTGGTGCTGTCTAATAGCGAAAAATATTCGATATTAGTTTGAGTACATCATGTACCTGAGAATGACGGACGGAGTACCCGGGTGCTCTAATGTATTTTTAATTGGAAACAATGAGACAATAATAAATTCAATTTTTTTTCCTGTTTTATTTTTGCATATCATTTTCCAATTAATATAATTAGTAGGTATAATAATAGTATATTATTTAACGAGCACATAATGTAGGCTATTATTAACGAAGATGAAAGTTTGTAAATACGAGTCGAAGACGAGTATTTACAAACATCTGAGTTCATAATAGCCATTATGTGCGAGAAAAATACAGCTGTTTATCTACAATCAAAATTTTATTCGATAAAACTTTGAAATGCTGATAAGTTCCGAAGCAAAATTTACACCGAAATTAAACCGAAACCAAAACGTGATTTTCATCGAGAAACCTTTGCTTCCAGTTGTCATGGGCGCGAAAAAAATAACAAGGATCTGTCAGTTAGCAAGAAAAATACGAACGTGTTTTTCTTTTCCTTATATCGATAACTTTTTTCCAAAGTATCGTAAGTGACATTTTGAGCGAAATTGAGATTTTGCATTATATCGTAAATATCGGACTAAATGCTTGTTCTGGCAGAGTAATATACCCATCAGTTTATTCTTTAAGGTGATAAGAACACAATAAACCTATCGTAAGTACCAAGATAGTCACATGCAATGACCTTGTGGACAAGAAAGTTGTCTCCTGCAAAATTTGACAAATGTGGCTTACGATACTTTGATAAAAAGGTATCGATATTATATTTTGAAAGTGACGACTTAACCACCCTCAAGTTGTGACACTTCTCCGATTCTCGCGATAGCCGAGGTCTCCCTAATGGATAATAGTGTTTTAGTCGTTCCTAATTTTCTTTTTCCCGCAAGGGCGTCGTGCATTGGCACCGTCCGATAATTGTTCCGTCCCGTAACAGTTAAGTGCAAATATTCCCTCAGTAATAGAATAAGGAAGAAGAAGAAGAGATTAGGCAGAATACCTCGGTGTTTTACCATTTCCTCGCGAGGAGACATGATTCTGATTTTAATACCGTGTTACTGTCGCCCAGAATTGAACCCGAGACATTTGTTTAGGTAGCCTCGTAAAAACTAATCATTCTACCGTGCGCATAGGCAACCAACATTACTCTCCGTTCATTAATGAAAATAAATAGGCAACCAACAATACGCTCCGTCTATTAATGAAAATGAAACTGAAGGGGCGTGACCTGTGGATAAGGTGCCTTGTTATGTATCCATGGCTAGCATATGAAATGAACGTATTACGTCATGATTGTAGATAATAGTATATTATTTAACGAGCACATAATGTAGGCTATTATTAACGAAGATGAAAGTTTGTAAATACGAGTCGAAGACGAGTATTTACAAACATCTGAGTTCATAATAGCCATTATGTGCGAGAAAAATACAGCTGTTTATCTGCAATCAAAATTTTATTCGATAAAACTTTGAAATTCTGATAAGTTCCGAAGCAAAATTGACACCGAAATTAAACCGAAACCAAAACGTGATTTTCATCGAGAAACCTTTGCTTCCAGTTGTCATGGGCGCGAAAAAAATAACAAGGATCTGTCAGTTAGCAAGAAAAATACGAACGTGTTTTTCTTTTCCTTATATTATATTTTGAAAGTGACGACTTAACCACCCTCAAGTTGTGACACTTCTCCGATTCTCGCGATAGCCGAGGTCTCCCAAATGGATAATAGTGTTTTACTCGTTCCTAATTTTCTTTTTCCCGCAAGGGCGTCGTGCATTGGCACCGTCCGATAATTGTTCCGTCCCGTAACTGTTAAGTGCAAATATTCCCTCAGTAATAGAAGAAAGAAGAAGAAGAAGAGATTAGGAGGAATACCTCGGTGTTTTACCATTCCCTCGCGAGGAGACATGGTTCTGATTTTAATACGGTGTTACTGTCGCCCAGAATTGAACCCGAGACATTTGTTTAGGTAGCCTCGTAAAAACTAAGGTACCAAAACTAATCATTCTACCGTGCGCATAGGCAACCAACATTACTCTCCGTTCATTAATGAAGATAAATAGGCAACCAACAATACGCTCCGTCTATTAATGAAAATGAAACTGAAGGGGCGTGACCTGTGGATAAGGTGCCTTGTTATGTATCCATGGCTAGCATATGAAATGAACGTATTACGTCATGATTGTATATAATAGTATATTATTTAACGAGCACATAATGTAGGCTATTATTAACGAAGATGAAAGTTTGTAAATACGAGTCGAAGACGAGTATTTACAAACATCGGAGTTCATAATAGCCATTATGTGCGAGAAAAATACAGCTGTTTATCTACAATCAAAATTTCATTCGATAAAACTTTAAAATGCTGATAAGTTCCGAAGCAAAATTGACACCGAAATTAAACCGAAACCAAAACGTGATTTTCATCGAGAAACCTTTGCTTCCAGTTGTCATGGGCGCGAAAAAAATAACAAGGATTTGTCAGTTAGCAAGAAAAATACGAACGTGTTTTTCTTTTCCTTATATTATATTTTGAAAGTGACAACTTAACCACCCTCAAGTTGTGACGCTTCTCCGATTCTCGCGGTAGCCGAGGTCTCCTTAATGGATAATAGTGTTTTATTCGTTCCTAATTTTCTTTTTCCCGCAAGGGCGTCGTGCATTGGCACCGTCCGATAATTGTTCCGTCCCGTAACAATTAAGTGCAAATATTCCCTCAGTAATAGAAGAAGGAAGAAGAAGAAGAGATTAGGCAGAATATCTCGGTGTTTTACCATTGCCTCGCGAGGAGACACGGTTCTGATTTTAATACGAGGTTACTGTCGCCCAGAATTGAACCCGAGACATTTGCGTAGGTAGCCTCGTAAAAACCAATCATTCTACCGCGCGCGTAGGCAACCAACATTACGCTCCGTTTAATAATGAAAATAAATAGGCAACCAACAATACGCACCGTTTAATAATGAAAATCAATAGGCAACCAACAATACGCACCGTTTAATAATGAAAATGAAACTGAAGGGGTGTGACCTGTGGATAAGGAGCCTTCTTATGTATCCATGGCTAGCATATGAAATGAACGTATTACGTCATGATTGTAGATAAAATAATTAATTTAATAATTAGTTAAACAATTATAGCATGTTGCCCGATTTATTGAATGTTCATCGCAAACCGGCTTTTTACATTCGTTGCAAGACTTTCTAGTTTTTCTCTTCTAACTTCCATCATTTCGGCAGGCAAAACAGCTACCAAGCATTGCAATACGTCCAAAAGGGTCTCGTATAGGCTGTTCTTAGCTGTTATTAGCTGTTGGACGTAAAAGTTCTTTACCCAAAACCTCCTCCATGGCAGTTCTAATAAAATATTTTCCAACTATTTTGGCTACGTTTATGAATAGCTGAAATGCACAACTCCTTTCCCAATGACTTCAAAAATTTTCTTCTCTTATCTGTTGCTATGACTTTTGGATTATTTTCTATGAAAATAGTAAAAGCTGCGAGCGATGCAACATCCACAGCGTTGTAAAAGAAGGGAAACGGCCACTTATTCGTCCTTCTCTTCGCCGTATACTCACCCATCATTTGATTCATTACGTCTACGCCACATTTTGTTTTGTTGTAGTATAGGATTATTTCAGGTTTTGCCTTCTCACTGTCTTGCACCTCGCCTGACAACAGAACGACAGTTTTATTCCTTTTTGGTACATAAGAGCATAAAGTGCTATCTTTCCTATATGCAAACGAAACGGGAAGAAAATAGTTGTTCGTCTATTGTAACGCTTTCCTTTGGCTTGTGCATTTTTTTCAAATTTTCATTTAGCATCAGCCAAATATCTCTGATTGCAGTGGCTTTGTCATGCTTTAATCTTTCAGTTCGAGTGTTTTTGTCCTCATCAATATTTTCTTAGTCCGAATCGTAAACATCTTCAAACTCGATTTCGCCGTTTGATTCTACATCAGATGCATCACCATCTGCTTCATCCGGGATATAACCTTCATCGTCAGATGGAGAAAAGTCGTCATTATCTTGCTCATCTAAAATAGCCAAAATCTCCTCTTGAGTATATCTAAAAATAATAAAATCGTTCTGTGAAAACTAGCTAAGGCTACAAAAGTCAGAAAAGCGAATACTTAACAAAATGAATACAAAATAAAGTAAAATTCTTACCTTCGACTACGGTTTCGGCTTGAATCACTTTTTTCAGAAGACATTTGATAAAAGTTAAAACCAAAAAAATACAATGAGGAAAAGAATCACACACGTTCAAATTTTCACAAGGAACCAATGACTAAATGATGCTGAATTGAAGATTTGATTTGATTGCACATCCTGCACTAACACCGACCACATCACAATCGCTTTGGCGAGTGGCACCTTCTCTACATCTGCTTATAAAAAGTCAACTACAATGATAAGAACGACTCGAACCCATGAAGAAAGCATTTGGGTACCCAGGTACCCCTTCAGTCAATAGAAGGTAAAAAATTCTCCAGTCACATAAGGGTTAACTCTAACGAACGATTTTTAACAACCAAAAAAATTGGTGAAAATTTGTGTCAATGCGTCTCAATTAATTCTTATAAAGTTTAATTCGAATCGATTAAAAGGGGGCAATTAGGAGATTTATGCGATTGTAATTGATTAAGTAACGTCTGCAACAAATGTGTCACGACTCGCAAATTTGGGCGGCGATGCCGATTGAAATTAACGTTATCTGGTAATTCAATGAACTCGAAAAAGAAATGGCAATAATACGATAGTGCAGTTACCATGAACGAAGGTTACACTTATTTATAACTTCAAGTTTATGGGTTGCAGAGATAACCGGTTTGAAAATAAACTTAAAGTTACGCAATTAGCACACACAATTTTTTCTGGCTTTAGTAGGCGATTACACCAACGTTTCAGCAAGCGTTTAACCGTCGCGTTTTCGATAAAGAAACAATGAATTGCATTAAAAAAAACAGTCCACGCCTAAACATCCTGTAAAAACGCGACGTTTTTTCCGCTGGTGTAATCCCCTACTTAAAGTCCGTCATTATCAGGGGAATCGATACTATTTTTACCTACGCTGTTTGAACATAGCAGCAAAGAGCTTAATAGTGTTCATTATTCCGTGTATTGACACATGACACTTCGAAAACGTCACACCGGCGATCTCTTCATAAAGTGATGCATTCATCAATCGTACAACTCGATAAGAAAGCCAGATTTATGTCAGCACATAAATGTTAGTGGCGAATGGCTTTTGTTGTACGCTAAAAGTTTTAAATTAGGATTTACATTTGAACTAACAGCGGTTTTCAGCAACGATTTATAGTTAATTTTTATTCTGGATAAAAATTGTCGGGCAATCGATCGTATCGCGTTGAGATCGCTGGACAAAAAATTTAACTGGCGTCTCTGTCCATTAAATGACTCGATAGCAACTAGATCATAAAATAGCAATTAGGTATTTTTATGGATTAATTTAAGTGTAAATTTTATTGCTGCCGGACTTATCAAGGAAATTAAAGCGATTAACTGAAAAATTAGTTTTAAATTAAACCAATTTTTGTAATTAATAGTGGTGCTTGAAAAGCGTCACATGCAAGTCGCGTTTCCACACAAACATCCCTGACTTCCTGTTAGATGTGTGTGGGATTAAATAAATACTAAGACTACTATCACGACGTTACAAACGCGAACCATCTTCTATTGTTCAGTTTTATGGAATACAGTCGAGACTCGATTATTTGGATACGTAGCATTTAAATATAAATACTTAAAAAGATAATTGGTAAAAGCATTATTTGATCACTCACTCTATCATTCCCTCAAAGACTTACTACCATACCATAACCACAATTCGCTTTACAGGCCTCCTGACCATTAAATAAATAACTTGGAGGTCCGGCACAAAATGAATTAAACAGTTTATTTATTGAAATTATTCATTTAAAAATATTTTAACATATGCTGTACAGATTTATTTATTTTTCATTGGAAACAAAAAGTCGTTTAGCCCTACAAGCTTCAATTTTAATGAAATAAATAAATGCACCGAGAAAGCACATGTTGAGATAATAAATAAGGAAAGCAAAAGCTGAAAAACAACGGAGTCGGTGTTACTGATAATTAGATTATGCAACGTCTCGTTAAATTTCATACGTGAAGCATATGCGGTCAAGTGAAACGTTTGCATAAACATTATTCATAATTTCAAAAATAAAAAAAGCCACAATGTGATACGGGATCGACGATGGCAGCCTAAACATTGCATAATTCCATGCTGATATGAATAAAGAACATTCACCTCAAATTTAAATCAAAAAATGTTTATAGAACAGTCATAAATAGTAGCTTAACCTACTTTACCGCCCATCACCATCGAGGCTATTCCCCGATTATATAAACCACATTTCGGCGGAATTTTGGTAAAATAATCAAACACCAACTTCTCCGGGTGATATCATCTTGATGAAATACAGTGAGCTGATTTAAATTCGCAACGTTTTTAAAACGGGAAAAAATCGCGGCGGTGACATCCGGCACAAGAGCCCTTGTCGGGAAAGCAACATCTTCCATCCATCGTTAGACGCGGAAAAAAATTAATGAAATGCATTAATGACATTCAAAAGTTTTCACGTCGACGTGACAAATGTTACGCAAATAATTACAGCGGCCGTGGTAATTGTAAATATAAACGTCCGGAATTAACGATGCATCTCACGCACTCGACAAGTCCAGTTTTGGAGGCTGCAAAAACTGAACAAATAACTAAAATTGTATCTACCGTTTTAAAGTCTGTGGAAGAAAGTTCTGCTAAGTGTTAGAGTATGTTATTCGTCCGCTAATGTTTGTTTATCCTAACGGGGTTGAAACAAGAGCTTCGACTCGGAGCGTTTTGTCAGAAGTAGTTATTTTTATAACTCACGAAAAGTTCAACAATGAAAAAATGACGATTCTTTTTAAAATAAGCAAACCAGTTAATTAAAGTCGTTTTGATAATTCGATTAGCACACGATGATGATTCCAGGCTCGTTAGTGTGACCTGTGATAAAAGCACATTATCTTGTTTGAAAATGTTTTAATAAGACATGATTTTTGTGTGCCGACCTTGGTCATATATAAATAGTGTTTACTGTTTAATTTAAGCTTTTTCTAATTTTTTTTCACGCACTCCAGTCGGCACTCGACGAAACGATTAGTAACAGTAATCAAATCAGAAACGATAGATATGTGACATGACACAGAACCAGATTAATTCGATCATTGGAGATTATGTTTTTTTAAGCAATCTGTTACTGATTTTACTTTTTTAATTGATTAGCATCGATAATTACAACAGATTGTTGTCGATTTGCAAATTGAAAAAAATGATACATCCATACCTACCTTCAAAATTAAAATCTGCTTAACCTGTTGAATGCACAGTCCTTTTACATAATGTAAAGTGCACAGTGGTGCCATAGTGACCCCAAGAAGTAGGTCAATATTATGTAAAAATATTATGTAAATGCAAACATATTTAGCTGAATAAATTGTTAATTCTCATAATTATATTATTAAGGAACATAGAAAAGGAAAAAAACATTTTTTAATCAAGTAAAATTTTGGCTTTCCTTTAATTACTAGTTGTTCAATTTATTAGTTTTTTTTAATTACAGTTTAACAGCTATTTAGATTAAAAGTTAGTCACCATCGGAATTAAGACATTGAAAAAATTTGGCGCAATTAAAAGATTATATTTCTCAAGTTCAATTGCCATAAGCCATTGTTGGTTTTATTTATCTACAAAAATTGTTTGTGTGACTGGAGGGTCCAGACGACATATTAATAAATTATGTTTCAAACTGCACTATTTTGTAAATACATTAAATACCCTTTTTTAAGACGTCACTCCCCTTCGCGTTTACTCGTTCCTACACAGTCGTTGTGTTATGTTCGATATAGTTTCTGATAATATTAAAAGTTAAATCCAAAGTGTTTCTTTTTATTTAAATCACACCTAACCAATAGCCATTAATAAAAATAAAATAAACAAATTGATAAATTATTTGTAACTACAATTATGGAAATATAGATAAGCGATTTTACCAATGTTTTTTGCAGATTATAATGTGTTCATTAAAACATTTTAATTGCGATAAATAAGTTAGAAACGAAACACAAAAATTAGAAGTTAATTTAAAAAAGTTGTCACAATATTGAATGAATTACTGATAAATTGCTCAATGGTGTGCGATTAAAATATTTTGCGACAAAATAACCAGCCATTACGCAAATGTGAGTGAGCACTGTAGGAAAGTGGGTACCCATTGTTTGTTTAATACATTATCAGCGAAAAACTCTCCACCTGTCTGCCTTTCTTCGTTATTACCAAACAAAAATGGGCGGTTGCAAGTTTGAAACTCTGTCTGGTTTGTTGTAAAATAAATATTTCTTAATTGCTATTAATTAGACTGACCCAGTTTTGACTTGTACTGAACACACACTAGCGAAACATAATAAAATTAAACAATGTACGTATAATACACAGATTTTAACAGCGGTTTTAGTTTGGCCAAGATAAAATTTTAAAGGCACCTGTTGGGTAGTAAATAATGTGATAATTTATAGACTCTTTATCTTATGTTGAACTCGATGGGACTTATGTGCTAATGAAATCGTGTACGACGGTTCTTTTTATATCGATTACATGCAGCACACAGTGAAACTGGATACTTAACGGGGGTTTAAAATCACGAAATGTGTTTGTCCGTTTTGTGGAAACCGCTAAACCGCGGTATTACAAACATATTTTCAAGTGCTGAAGTAATCGACAGATTTAACTGCAACTGGAACTCGTTAATTATGCAACGGCATTATAGTGGTGAAGTATCATGACACATTTATATATAACTACACAGAAAACTCTTTAACAATTAAATATTGCATTTAGATTATTTTTACCTGAATTCGTATTTATTTTTTTGTTTGTTTTGTTTTTAAGGTATTTCAAACGGTATTTCAAAGCTGCATTTCAAACTTAGTCAGTGGCAAGGTGTATCAAACAAACAAAACAATTTCTTTTAGATTTCTTTTAATTGGGAATATACAGTGTTACAAAATTAGTTAAAAATGGAAAACTGTTGTTCGAGATGTTTATAATGCATGGAAATGTTGAAGAAATCATTTATGCAGATTAAATTGCGACCAACTGGATCCTTTTCTAATCTTACAATGTAAAATTTACTTTAATAAACCTACAAACCTAGAAACGTAAGTTACGATTATGCCATTCTACAATATATGTTTAGAACTGCGGTCAATAATTATTAATCACACAATAAAATTTTATTGCTCATTCGGAAGAGTTGGAAGGACTTTTGATACATGCCATGTTCAGAAAATAAATTTCTTAACCTTTCTGTTTGCACGTTCATAACATTTTATTCCTTATAGGAGGACAAATTTTTATATAAGCTCTCTAACTGTCTAAGGAAAACACGCAAAATATTAAAAACAATCGTTTTCTACTTAACTAATATCTACACTTATATACACTTCTAGTCAAAATTAACGCACCACTTAGTGAAATGACCAAATTACTTTTTAGCCTTATTCTGTCCATTGACTTCCTCATTCCTATCTGTCTTGAGTTACACTCGCCTGCTCAACTCATAGTAACCCTGGGGACTGCGAATATAAAAGATTAAGATCGACTATCCCTCATCGAAATAATTTGGCCTAAAATTTAACTAGAAATTGTGTATGTTGATCATACATATTGGTCACTCTTAGTACCATCTCAGAGATTGAGTGTGACTATTAGCACGGCATATTTCCATCAATTTTTCTGCATTCAAGCCACAGTGATTCGTTTATGGACAACTTTCACCTTATTGTCTTCTTTTGTGCGAAACTTTATGACTCTGCAGTGCTCAAGTTTAATAGCCCTCATTTTAAACATAAAATTTTTATATTTTACAAAATGGGAATAAAATTTTAATATGCCTTAAAAAATTCAATTAAAAAATTAAAAATTTGGGTGAATCTCAAAAGCCAAATATAATTGCCATATAAATTAGGTATGCATGATAAGGTCATGCGGATGACTGCACTAAATTTTTTATGACTTAATTCATAA
Organism: Dascillus cervinus; assembly: GCA_949768715.1. Taxonomy (NCBI): domain Eukaryota; kingdom Metazoa; phylum Arthropoda; class Insecta; order Coleoptera; family Dascillidae; genus Dascillus; species Dascillus cervinus. The sequence goes on along the minus strand of OX458322.1, from coordinate 11,599,539 downwards.
TCACTATGTTGTAGAAATTAATGTTAAACGAATGAAATGAAACCTTTTCAATCATTTGCATTGGAGTTTATTGAATAAAAACGTATTCCTTAATTTTCCAGTAGTCGCACCTTTTTTGAGACATTAGTAGTCGCTGCGGAGTGTGACTCCGCAAAAGAAAATTCTATATTTTTTTGAAATTTTAAGTTAAAATTGGTAATAAATTATAGCCTTTCCAAGTGTATTATTAAGTTGTTATGCCATAAACATTAAAAAAAGGTTTTGAGCAGAAAATTTTTCAAAATTTTTTAATGAATACTACCTACAACACAAAATTTTAATAATTTTACTAGATATTGTACAAAATAAATACTGAAAACTTTGTATTTTACTGGTTCTCTTGTGGACCATTGAACAAACTAATTTTAACGTAAACTTTAACTTAAACTTTGGTGTACATGTCGCAGCCATATTGTAGAATTCGCCGCAATATGAAGCGGCTAGCCACTATACAAAGCAGCTCTGTTTTGTAAAACGGCAGATTAACGTTTAGGCAGATTGTTTAGCCGGAATGTTGACTATGTGTAATTTAGGGCGACAATCAGCCATATTGTAGATGTCAGCGGCGGATTGTAAACTCAGTCGTTTTCTAAATGATTGGGGAGATTGTAAAATATAGAATGAACAGAGAATTTTTACAATTTGACTGAAAATTGTAGATGTTTTATGAATCGCTGAATAACTCAGTCCGTTTGATAAAGGAAGAATTGTTAGACATTTTATAAAAAAAACCTTTTATATTGAGTTAAATCTTTTTCTTATAGTTATGACTTTATATTTGTCATAGCTACAAGGAAAGGTTTTCTTTATATAAAGTTCCATTTTCGCCGTTTTATAAAACGGCGACCCGTCATTTTGTTGCATTGGAGAACGCGAAACGTCGTTACAGTAAGGCTGACTAACGTTTAGCCGTATTACAACACGCCTAAACGTTAACCAGCCGATTTACAAAACCGAGCCGTTTTATAATGCGGCTAGCCGGTTTGTATTGTGGCGGATTCTACAATCCGTCTGCAACATCTATAACGCAATATCCCCAAAAAGTGGATATTGAACAAACCAATATTAACTTGACGATTTGTCAAACAACTTCAAAATTTACAATAAATTAATGTTTTTTTTAATATGAAAAAACGTACGCTGTCATTTTGTGCAGCTTTTCCAGCACACACCTTCGCTTCATGCTTGAAACAAGCAACCACACACTTTGAAAATTATTGGACGGTGCACTTGTATCGAAAATGATTATTACACATTTACCTTGGGCTGTTGTAAACCGAAAATGTCAAAATGTATACAAAGATTTGGCTAAGACGTCAATAGTCGGTGCGGAGTCTCACTCCGCAATATGCAAAAGAAGCAAAAATAATGTATCTGCAGCACTGAAACGGCCGTTCGAGAGAATGGGAACTTCCTTGGAAAATCAAAAAAACAGAGTCGTGCGGAGCGAGACTCCGCATGCGACTACTGGAAGGTTAAAGAAATGTCGAAAGAAAAGTAAGTTACGTGTTCGTTTAAGTGTTAATTAGCGAAATGGCCAATTTATGGAATGAGATCTTATCATTTTTGCGCAAAAAACCGTAAAATAAACGCGACAAGAAACCGCACTTTATCAGACACTTTATTCATGCATGCCCATAAATGGGCGAAATGATCTCAGTGGCGGCGGTCGGTCAACAATTTATGTAAATCACGTCCGACCATATGTTTATGTAATTTCTATCGCCAATTAATTTTACAATTAAAACTGGGAATTACGGCTTAAACGGAGCTCGCGAAAATTGAATTAAAAATATATCCGCTCGGCCGATTTCAATCGAGCGCTGCTTAGGTCAGGTCCCCATCGGGAGAGTAACTAAAAATAACGGGACAGATCTATCGGCTCGAAAAACAATCAAAAGTAAATAAAGTGGACGTACGACAGACATTTCCGGTAAAACTTACACTCTCTATTTTCATATTAACGCGCCCGCGGATGCAATATTCATGAAACACAACCTAGTCAGCTCCCATCGGCCGAAATTTTTATTTGAAGCGATTAAGAAATGTAGAAAAGCAAACAGACAACCTTTTATGTCAGGCGTGCTAAATAATAATTATATGTGAATGGGCACATCAAAAAAGGTCAAACGCCATCTGATGTTAAGATCTGTCTAGCAAATGTGCCATTCTTATAACAATCCTGCGCCAGGAGGAGGGGGTGCAAGTGGACGAAAACAATCCTCGTCACCTTTTAATTTATATTCTTCTAGTGGACGATGATTTCATATTTCCATCAGCATACTGGCGTAATTGAATATAAAACAACTGATTTATTGCGAGCGCATTTCGAACGCTAGAATTAGAATATGTTATGTCACCACATCATAATCCTTAGTAAATTTTTTCAGTCAACAGTGATGTCAGTTAAGAGTAAACATTCGCAAAAGAATAAACAGATCTTTTAAAATGTATGCATGGATGCCACTTGGTCCGTAATTGAGCTCGTTACGCTCCCACTATCAATTTCACGCTATTAAAATGCACCCGCAACAGCTTCACGCAAAAAGACTGAAAAATTACATTATTAGCATCGTTTGCGCGACTTAATTAGAACCGAGCCACATTCAATGTCAAAATGATGCAAATTTCCATTTCCTTAAAAGGAGTAATACTAGTCAGGCATAACGAGATGTTGCCTAATATGGGCAACGCGTTTTGCTTACGCAACGTTCATTCCGCCGCATAATTCTAAAAGTAAGCAAATTATATCATTGAAATTGTCATTGTTTTATTTAATCTGCACTTTCGCTAATAAATCATTTATTTAATATTGACAATTCAAAGTCCGTTAGTTCTGAGTAGCATACAGGTTGTTATTAAGTGTTCACCATTGATTTTTGTTGTTAATTGAAACAGTCCACGTTAGATTTTTTTTTTGCTCTCATTAGGGTAATTAGTGGGAAAAGCACAATTTCTTTTATAATTTAACCGACTTTGTAGCCCCAATAAAAACAAAGTTACCAATGGTGGACACTTAATATAATACAACCTGTATAATCTGCACTTTCCCTAATAAATCATACCTTTAATATTGACAATTCAAAGTCCGTTAGTTCTGAGAAGTATACAGGTTGTCTTATATTAAGTGTCCACCATTGATTTTGTAGTTAATTGAAATAAAAACTTCAATTGATTTTAATTCCTAGGTATTTAATATAATAGTACTAGTGTATTGAGACTTTTTCACTCAGAATTGAACATCCTTTCGAAATATATAAAAAATTATAAGGTAATCCATTAATGCTATTTTTGTAAATATCTCAAACAGTCGACGTTAGATTGTTTTTTTGCTTTCATTATGGTCTTCAGTGGAAAAAACACAAATTCTTTGCTAATTTAACCGACTTTGTACCTCCAATAATAACAAAGTTACCAATGGTGGACACTTAATATAATACAACCTGTATAATCTGCACTTTCCCTAATAAATCATACCTTTAATATTGACAATTCAAAGTCCGTTAGTTCTGAGAAGTATACAGGTTGTCTTATATTAAGTGTCCACCATTGATTTTTGTAGTTAATTGAAATAAAAACTTCAATTGATTTTAATTCCTAGGTATTTAATATAATAGTACTAGTGTATTGAGACTTTTTCACTCAGAATTAAACATCCTTTCGAAATATATAAAAAATTATAAGGTAATCCATTAATGCTATTTTTGTAAATATCTCAAACAGTCGACGTTAGATTGTTTTTTTGCTTTCATTATGGTCTTCAGTGGAAAAAACACAAATTCTTTGCTAATTTAACCGACTTTGTACCTCCAATAATAACAAAGTTACCAATGGTGGACACTTAATATAATACAACCTGTATAATCTGCACTTTCCCTAATAAATCATACCTTTAATATTGACAATTCAAAGTCCGTTAGTTCTGAGAAGTATACAGATTGTCTTATATTAAGTGTCCACCATTGATTTTTGTAGTTAATTGAAATAAAAACTTCAATTGATTGTAATTCCTAGGTATTTAATATAATAGTACTAGTGTATTGAGACTTTTTCACTCAGAATTAAACATCCTTTCGAAATATATAAAAAATTATAAGGTATTCCATTAATGCTATTTTTGTAAATATCTCAAACAGTCGACGTTAGATTGGTCCTTTGCTTTCATTATGGTCTTCAGTGGAAAAAACACAAATTCTTTGCTAATTTAACCGACTTTGTACCTCCAATAATAACAAAGTTACCAATGGTGGACACTTAATATAATACAACCTGTATAATCTGCACTTTCCCTAATAAATCATACCTTTTATATTGTCTATTCAAAGTCCGTTAGTTCTTAGAACTATACAGGTTGTCTTATATTAAGTGTCCACAATTGATTTTTGTAGTTAATTGAAATAAAAACTTCAATTGATTTTAACTCCTAGGTATTTAATATAATAGTACTAGTGCATTGAGACTTTTTCACTCAGAATTAAACATCCTTTGGAAATATATAAAAAATTATAAGGTATTCTATTTAAAAAAATGCTATTTTCGTATATATCTCAAACAGTCGACGTTCGATTGTTTTTTTTGCTTTCATTATGGTAATCAGTGGAAAAAACACTAATTTTTTGCTGATTTAGCCGACTTTGTAGCTCCAATAATAACAAAGTTACCAATGGTGGACACTTAATATAGTACAACCTATATAATCTGCACTTTCCCTAATAAATTACACCTTCAATATTGACAATTCAAAGTCCGTTAGTTCTGAGAAGCATACAGGTTGTCTTATATTAAGTGTCCACCATTAATTTTTGTAGTTAATTGAAATAAAAACTTCAATTGATTTTAATTCCTAGGTATTTAATAGAATAGTACTAGTGCATTGAGACTTTTCACCCAAACAGTCGACGTTAGATTGTTTTTTTGCTTTCATTATGGTAACAAGTGGAAAAAAACACAAATTTTTTGCTAATTTAACCGACTTGGTAGCTCCAATAATAACAAAGTTGCCAATGGTGGACACTTAATATAATACAATTCTGCACTTCCGCTAATAAATCATACTTTTAATATTGACAATTCCAAGTTCGTTAGTTCTGAGAAACATATATTCGAAGCACAACTTCATTCGTTTTATTGTCTATAAAAACGTGTACATAACAGGAATTCGCAATAAAATTAAGTAGGTGCAGTTGCACCGATTGGCCATCTCCAGAAAAAATCACGATTTCGAAATTACGAGGAAGTCGATTAGTGTAATAAGCAAAATCGTTACAAAATAAACTGTCGCATTAGCATAATGATAAGCTTCAAGTCGTGTTAATTTTTTCTTGGTCTTATAGTTCGAATTGTAATTTTTTTCCGACTGATTTATTATACATTGGGCTCGTAAATTCGGCCATTAAACTGTAACGAAATAAGCGATAAAGTTGTGTCCTCATGAAGTGACGGTTAAAATTTAATAAATAAAAGGTCGTCGGGACAGCGCAACTTTCTCGACGAAAAAATAAGTACAATATGGTTTTCAAGCGATGAAAGAAATGGCAAAGAACTTTGCAACTAGTGTAAACGATACTAAATGTCAAGAACATTGCACTCGGGACAAAAACGAATCGTAATTAGATGCATGTTCATAAATCAAGTGGAAGTGGAATTCCTCATCTGGCATAGGTGAAAGTGCAACCGGGAATTGATACGTTTAGAACTTGATTTGCTTGCATTCTAAACATTTCAGTTTCATGATACGGACAAGATTTATGTTTATTGAATTAATTTACAAAACTTGATAAAAGTGGATTTTTTGTAGAAAATTATTAATTTTGCTACAATTAAAAGCTTTTATAAAGAATAACATTTTTTTGTATAGTTGAAAACAAGAAAGTTTTTCTTCTTTTTCAGTTCATATGTGCCATACGGTATATTTGAGATATAAAGTACCGCTATTTTTAGATTTTCTTATAAAATAACAAAATACAAAAAAAATTATGTGTAATAGAAAAATGTATGTAAAGATAATCATACTATTTTTATCTGATCATGCAATTTTATTATATCGGGTGGTCAGAAATATCCGTGATCGTGTTTCCTTACTTAACCTAAACACCTAAATGTCATTTATCAGCTTGGATTCACCATTTTACTCATTCCAAAAATAACGCAATCACAGATATTTGGGGGCCATCTTATATTATACAGGTTGATTTATATGAACTTCTACGTTTTGGGATAGTCATGAAAATTACATTTTTTAAAATACAGTTTTACATGTTTCGAAACGATACTAATTTCTCAACGAAAAAGTGATCAGAGATCAAAAGGATTTTTTATGTTTTTTTCTGTAATCGAGAAATTATGAAATTAAAAAATTTGAAGATGCTGCGCAGTTTTTCTATGCTACGTGACGGCTTATTTGTCACCCCTTTCCCACTTTACAATCTTAGATGAGTGAATTACTTCACTGTGTATTTCTCGTATTTTAATGACGAGTTCCACGTTTTTGTGCGTTGATGTCAAATGGAGATATCAACTGTAAGATATACAACTGTTTTCGATGCTTTTATAATTACCATTTTCAACTGTTTCATTGCCCATTTTTGTAGTTAACTGTAACTGGTAATCAGAGGAAAAACATTTCTTTGTTAATTTAACCGATTTGTAGTTCCAATAGTCACGAAGTTTCTAATGGTGAACAGTTAATATAAATCAACCTGTATAACATATTATATTTTATGGAAGAAATGAAAAAAATATATTATCTGGTCAAAAAACTTGCAATTTATAATAAAAAATTGAACATTTTCGTTACGAACTAAATTACCTTTCGTTTTAGCATCAAAAAAAAGTTATTGAGTATAGAAAGTTTTGGAAAAAATTAACGATATGAATTAAGTGATTTTTATATGATCAAAACGTACAATTTTGAAACATTTACAAAGCACCGTTAGCTATGATTACAGTTCATTATAAACGTTACAACTTATCATCGATTGATAAATTTAAATACGTTTGAAATAATAATAAATTCTATCGCGATTTCGAAGAAAGATTAGGCTTTAATTTTCGTTAATGGCTGCTTTTATAAGAAATTAGTAAAACGCGCTATTTGCATTAATTTTTAACTAGCTTGTTAAGAGGTAACAAAAATCCTCGGTCAAGAAACTCCACTTGAATAATGCCCAAGGAATTCCGAAACGCCGCAATCGTAACCCTGTTGGCAGTAAACTTGTATGTTGCCATTCCAAACATGCTCTCGCGATTAAAATAATGAACTCCCAAGTACTGCACCGGTTGTGATGCAATTCAAACCATCCTTTTAATTTACAATTCCAAAGTAAATTAACGATTTTTTCTGTAATTAAAAGATTGATGCAAATAAACTGAAACTACAGTTTTTTAAATTCGCATGGGGTCAATTTGCAATAATTTTTATGTCCATGATCTAATCATTAATAGGCTGTGCCATTTTTTAAATTGTTTAATTAATAGTCGTAGATAATTTAACCGTTTAACTACAATGTTGATGTCACCTAAATTAAATTACTAGATAATTAACTTAAAATTCTTGTCTCGAAATGATAACAAATATGAACAAAATAGGCGTTTGAAAATCACAATTCTTCATTGATAAAAATTGACGACATTTTTAAAACAGCGCTAATTTTAGACTCAAAAATTAGGACACTCAATAATGACCGAAGAAAAATTCGTATCAAGATTAATGGTGCCAACAATTTTTGGCACTTTCTATTAGCACTTGTTTCTCAATGAAAAGTTGAACACCCAAACAATTTCGCTTTCGTTCCTTAATTTATGCTAATTTTTTGTGAAGTGCATCGCAAACAGCGGAAATTATTTAAACAAACATTCATAATCAGTGCAATTGGATACAATTTTCCTCACATCAGACAGGAAAACATTACGTCATCGTTAGATTACACTGCGATTTCAGGAAGTAACCAACCCCATTGCATGAAATCAGAACACTTCTGGTGACAGTCTGATGTGAGGTGTCACATCCCGCGCGGTTTGCGGTGGCCGATTTTTTTCAAATCTGAAAAAAAAATTAGGAAAAAACGCGCGTGCGTCAACACTTTAAAATAGAAAAAGTACATAATGCTCAAGATAATTTACGACACGACTTCGACTTTACCACAAAAAATGTAATTAATGAAGAATTACGACGTAATTCCGTTTAAGATTATGTAAACGCTAATATAACGTTACACATGTAACCCGAACTATTTTTCCTTTTTTTCTGCTGCGCCGTGGAAATTAAAGAAGTTGAATATCCGGCCGGTCGCATAAGTGTATGTGAATTTCGCGGATATCAAATAATCGTCGGGTGGAAAAAGTTTTCTTATAATAACATTTCCTGGATGCCGGCTAGTTGTATTGATTTCAAAGTTTCTGGCTTGATGGTTCTCTAAAGAGTTAAAGAGTGTAAAAGTTAGAGTGATAACAGGAAGCGATGCGGTGACATCATATGGCCATTGTGTTTGACCAAATTTATAACTTATTGAATGTTGACCTTCGTTAAAAATTTATTTCGATCCTCGCATATCTTCACATTTGTACTGGTTTGTTCTTTTTCTACGTGTGAATGCAGGCATTGTCCACCTTTTGCAGTCACGCCCTAAAGAATTCCGGTTATTAATTAAGTTTTTCTTTTTGTTACAGGTAAGGCGAGATGATCTGATTGTGGGTATGAAATTCAGTTTCTAAGCGGATTAAGAGAGGTTTCACTTCTGGAATCGTATTTACATTTATTCGACGATACGCTAGACTTTCGTGTTCATTAATAATCTGCCACTAATTGCTGACATAATTATATTAACAACACATACAAGTCTGGTTCTCGCATTACCTATTATTTTCGACCTTTAACGAATCGTATTTTTTTTAATTCTCAAGTAGCGTTGGTAGGAATTTAATGAATTTTCCAATTTGTAGTCATTGAACTTTAATGTAAACCATTTTAATAACTGTGGTTTATTTAAATTATTAAATTCAATTGACTGAAATAATTAATTACATTACTGATATTTCTTATAATTTCTTTCAAATTAAATGAAAATAATAATAAATTTTGTAGTGTCTTTATACATTCTATTCTAATATATCTTTATTATATAATATAATGTGTAAAATAGGTACATTTGCTTAACGATAACATAAAATAACATAACATAAGTAATAACTAGAATAAATAAAATAACTCATTAAGAGAAGAAGAAAGCAGGGCTGTACGAAGAACACTAGCAACGTTGCCTCTCTGTATAGCCAAACTTATTCGTTGCTTCAAATATGTTTTTGGCTTGAGGAATTCCCGTTGTTTGAACAATACGCCTCCCCAAATCTTCAAGGAGGGAGAGAAAGAAAATTGCCTTATATTCCTTTTTTTCTTAAGATTTTCTGCCAAATGTGCCGCAGATCTTGCAGAAAATAGAGAATCGGTCAAATGTGAAGGGGCAAATGTATCCCGTACAAGTAAAATCCCTAACTAAAGATTTACCTACTTTCCATGGAATAAATGTAATACCATCTGGACGTTTACCATCATCCCTCAGAATACCATTAAGTTCAAGGATACAAGGAATGTTGGCAGAAGAGAAAGCACGTTTAATAATGTCATTAATACAGCTGTGACGAGAGAGTCTACCAGCACTTTTAATGCACGATAAACCATGATAACCCAACGAGTCTATAGAAGAACCGCACGAGCAGATATGAGGATGACAGAAATTGATGCCCAATTTAAGTGAAATTGCAATTTGTAAGATATTTTTTTCTAAAAGAGTACCTAATTTACAAGATGGAAGAGCTTCAAGCCAAGCTCCAGATTCAACTTCAAATCTAGCTAATAAAATAGCTTTTTGTGTGATATTTGAGGAAGATAATAAATTTTGAAATATTTTCTCACAGATAGGTAAGTCCCAATTTCTTTGAATAGAAAGCTCTTTTGAAAGTAAAGACGAATTAGAAATTTCCTTCCAATAATAAAGATGTATTTTCTAGAAAAACTAGAAGGTAGAATGGACATAATAAGTTCAGAATTACAAAATATAGAAGACAAAAAGGCAGGCGATGAAATATCAATAATATACCTTGTACCTAATTCACCAAAACGGATTGGTAATTTGGCTTCAGTCAAAGATCTTATTATAACTTTAATATTGAAAAAATTTTCCAAAGAAGAAATAACAATATTATCCAATTCAAGACACTCATTTTTAAATTTCCAAAAAGGACAACATCTAAGATTATAAGTGAAATTAAGTATCCAAAAACAATGGCGGAGTAAAAATAAACTAATATGAGGATTAATTTTAATGAATCAAATTTTTTAGAAATGAATGGAGGAATTGCTGCATCGAAAATAGGACAACCACTAATAAAAAGGTCTTCAACATTACAAACGTGAATACAAGGAGCTAATAATTCGAATCTCTCCGAAATTGAAGACATGTCTAATTCCGAAACATTATTAAGGAAGAAAAGTTCACATTTATTGATATTAAGAACCAAACCAATTTTCTTAAATTCGGAAATTATCGTTTCTAAGTCTTTTAAGACATCAAAATTCTTACCACCTAAAGAACCATCATCTAAGTACCAAACATTCAATTCTGAATTCAAATTCTTAATAATTTGATGAGAGGGTCACCTTGTTGACAACCTACCGAGGATTCATTAATATTTCCATTAAAGAATAAATTTGATTGATAAGCATTGCAAGAGATAAGGATATATATATCTGGAGTAACAGCCTTGACAACAGAAAGAAGGGAGTCTCTTTCGATAGAATTGAAAGCATTTTTAACATCGATTTTAAGAAAAACCTCAGCATCAGACTGATTATTAATATAAGTTCTAATTGAATGAACAGCTCCCTCACAACCACCCTTAAATAAATTATTTGTAAATTGTAATTAAATTTTTGAGGACACATTAAATTACACAATCAGTTAATTTCGTCTTAATATGATAGTAAAAGAAATTACTTGCTTGAAGCGATTAGGCTTTTGTATTAATTTACCTTATTGGATAAAGACTGAAAACTATGTACTGTAACTTCAATCAGAAAGGAAATATCAAAAAGCCAGCCGACCTAAAATTTACTTTTTCACAACCTCTTATTCTATCAACTGATGTAACATGAAAATTTTGTGTTATTTTATTAATTTAATTCTGAGACTTGATTGTACTTGAAATTAATAAAAAATCGTAGTAATAAAAAGCTGCAACTTTGCATTAACTGATTAAAAGTAATTTTTGTCCGTATCGATTAAACTTCTTGGTTCCTAAGAGTGAAATTTGTGAAAATAATAATAGGAAATGCGAAATTAATAACGTCGCATAAATAGAAGTAAAAAGCTTTCATATTCTATGTTGTAAGTAGTAAAAAACTGCAGGGGAGTATGTGTAGTAGGTAAGGGTTAAAGACAGGATTGGAACATTAGTACAGTGGTGGCTACACCGACGAGTGGTTACGGCAACTTCCAGTGTGTTTGAATACAGAGCTATTAGAAAACGTTGAGTGCCATCCAACTGTCTGCAACCTATACACATCTCTCTTAATCTGCATAGACTTTGCGGGTGAATACAGAACAGGCAGCCTTTTAAATCCACTTGCTTAGTCTTTGTCTCGGTGTTTCGCGCAGTTTTACGTTTTCGCAATTTAGACAGACACGCTTGTAAAAATTGTCTCGCCCCCGCTTAACAATTTTCAGCGTTTATGCTAATATTTTACGAGGTGATTTTAAGCCTTTAAAAACATAAGGTCGAAGTTTTACAAGAGTGCGGAATTTTTGACTAATGCCGCCGGATTTATATGAGATGTCTAAGTTAATGAAGAGATTTATATGCAAAGTGTGATACTTTCAAGTTTAATTTGTTCCAAACTAATGCCGTAAAAATTGCCAATCCGTCATAATTATTTAATTTATGACTAATAAGTGTGGAAAAAATTTCCATACCGTTACGTAATTGTCGGCGCCAGCAGATACACTGTCGGCGCACATGACAAATTTTTCAGGTACCCTGCGTACGTGAAAACTAATTATAATTCTGACTCGGCGCACGTTTAATCAGTAAAGAGATTCGAGATAAGATCTCGAATACGATTCGACGACCGCATGTTTATTAAATCGATTAACATTCATCCAATGTCCAAAAATTTTACTATTTTTAGCTACTTAGTTGATTCGTGAATATTTCAGTGACATTTCAGGAAATGTAATGGTTACGGTTCTCTAACGATTATGAAATGACACGAATGACAGGTACCCTCATTAGTTAAACATTAAGGAAGGTTAATTGGGCAACTATTGACATTGGTCGAATTAAGAATGATGGATCTGTGACCAATAGCAGATTTATCGGTTTTATTACTGTCACAAATAAATGTTACTTTCCCAATGCCACGGCATTTTGTTTCAAATTAAATTCAGTGTTTAAATATATATTTCTTTAATTGCTTTTTGTTTTTAACTTAACGGAATCATATCAGTTATGTTGAAAGTTGATAACCGAAGTTCTTAGTTAGCTTCCTATTTTTTCTTGGCAAGAAATTCTGCAAAATTGTGATAATTCAGTTCTGAAAATAAGATAATGTAAAGAAACAATATTCTTTAAATGTTTATTTTGGTTCATTTTAATTTTAAAAATTGACCTCAATTATTAAATTATTATCTTCAAACTTTGGTAACTTCCTGGAGTGATGCACGACCACAAAAGTATGAACCGCGTTATACGGGAGTCTAGTCGCATACTCCTTCCATCACAGTGCAAGCAGTTATGTTGTCTGATCTTGGTCCACTTTAATAATGTTCTCAAATTTATCATTATCATCTTCGAATAGGAAACCTTGGTTAATCTTCAACCGCTCTGTTTCATGAACAGCACTTAGCAAAGCACGTTCATCCCAACGTTACAATTTTTGCTCACAAGAATACCTTTGCCAAATTCACATAAAATACTCTTTGCTAGTCGCCCTCCTAACCCCTTCAGTCTCATTTCAGTTTGTTCAAATAATTTTCTTAAAATCAAACTTTATAAATCAAATACCGAGACAATGTGACTCAATTAAATTATGAAAATGTTTTTATTATGAGTGACACATTATCATAATATCTTCTTGAGTTACCAATTTATTGCTTGAATGGGGCAGAACAGGCATTATGTAGAGTTTGACTAAAAATATTCTGCGTTTATGACTTTAAACCGCAATCAACTTTTAGTGATGATAATGAGGGTTCACTGCAGGGTGCGACACATCTGGTTGCTTTGAAAAATATTTTTGTAGATACTTCAGAACCGTACTTAAATATTTCAACTTTAGTTAAGTTCAGAACAAATAATCAAATACAAGTCATAGAATTCATCAAGTATTTAAGTTAATCAATAACCCCACATACCTACCTAATTATTAGAAGAGGTTTAATGTTTACTCATATTTATATCTAAGCATCAAGAAATTTATAAAAATTTACCAAATACAGCCCTGGCCACTTCTGCCCATGCTGATTATTACGGCTTACCTACTTTTATGGCCGGATCACTTATAGTATTGTAAAATGCACAGTCATAAACGCAGAATAAGTTTAGACAAACTCTAAGAAGGGAAACACTTATATAGACGTAAGCTACATACTTTTTTAGGTTTTTTTTTAAATTAAAATTAACCCCTTGATTAAAAAAAACGTTTGTGGAATGGTTGTGAACCTTCCAGTAGTCACATGCGGAGTCTCACTCCGCACGACTATGTTTTTTTGATTTTCCAAAGAATTTCCCATTCTCTCAAACGGCCGTTTTTTGTACTTTCCTAATTTATTCTCTAAATGTTAGTGGAGCAATATCAGAGCTGCAGATACATTATTTTTGCTTTTTTGCATATTGTGGAGTGAGACTCCGCAGCAACTATTGACGTCAGAGACAAATATTTGTATATATTTTGACATTTTCGGTTTACAACAGCACAAGGTAAATCTGTAATAATCATTTTCGATACAAGTGCACTGTCTAATAATTTTCAAAGTGTGTGGTTGCTTGTTTCAAGCACGAAGCCAAGGTGTGTGATGGAAAAGCTGCACAAAATTACAGCGTACGTTTTTTCATATTAAAAAAAAACATTCATTTATTGTAAATTTTGAAGTTGTCTAACAAATCGTCAAGTTAATATTGATTTGTTCAATATCCACTTTTTGGGGATATTGCGTTATAGATGTCGCAGACGGATTGTAGAATCCGCTACAATACAAACCCACTAGCCGCATTATAAAACGGCTCGGTTTTGTAAATCGGCTGGTTAACGTTTAGGCTGTTTGTAATACGGCTAAACGTTGGTCAGCCTTACTGTAACGACGTTTCGCGTTCTCCAATGCAACAAAATGACAGGTCGCCGTTTTATAAAACGGTGAAAAGGGACTTTATATAAAGAAAACCTTTCCTTGTAGCTATGACAAATATAAAGTCACAACTATAAGAAAAAGGTTTAACTCAATATAAAAGGTTTTTTTTTTGATAAAATGTCTAACAATTCTTCCTTTATCAAACGGACTGAGTTATTCAGCGATCCATAAAACATCTAAAATTTTCAATGAAATTGTAAAAATTCTCTGTTCATTCAATATTTTACAATCTCCCCAATCATTTAGAAAACGACTGAATTTACAGTTCGCCGTCGACATCTGCAATATGGTTGATTGTCGCCCTACATTACACATAGTCAACATTCCAGCTAAACAATCTACCTAAACGTTAATCAGCCGTTTTACAAAACAGAGCTGCTTTGTAAAGTGGCTAGTCGCTTCATATTGCAGCGGTTTCTACAATATGGCTGCGACATGTACACCAAAGTTTAAGTTAAAGTTTAAGTTAAAATTAGCTTGTTCAATGGCCCTCAAGAGAACCAGTAAAATAAAAAGTTTTCAGTATTTATTTTGTACAATATCTAGTAAAATTATTAGAATTTTGTGTTGTAAGTAGTATTCATTAAAGTTTTTTGAAAATTTTTTTTTACGGCATTACAACTTAATAATACACTTGGAAAGGCTATAATTTATTACCAATTTTAACTTAAAATTTAAAAAAAATATAGAATTTTCTTTTGCTGAATCACACTCCACAGCGACTACTAATGTCTCAAAAAAGGTGCGACTACTGGAAGGTTAAGTATGTAAAAAAAGCTGTGCGTTCAGGGGTTAACTTCATATTAAAAATGACTATCCAAGATAAATATAAATTTGTAACTTAATCGTCTAGAATGAACAGATTTTTCTAAATGGAAAAGTTCTTTGCGTTTGTGTGGTTTACCTCTCTTATTTGTTTAGAAGCAATAAACAGTTTATTACCTGTCTGACGCGGTATTCAAGAAAAAAATCATTAAAACTTTTGTACGTTTAACAACTGATATCCAGATCTTTTAATTATCTCTTTTATTTCCAAGTTATATTGTGTGCCAAGTAAAATTAGCTCAATGAATTAAAATATGTTCAACAATTAAATTTGTGTAAAGTGTGTATTGATTGGCAAGGTATGAAAGGCACAAACTGAACACAGTATTCGTCACATAACAGGCCCTTTCCTGAGTGGATTCTAGCTGTATTCGCCGGTACTATTGATATTGCTTTAATCTAAAATTGCTTCTACGTGCCTACAGATCAAAAACAATGAACGAGTAAATGGATTTTCAAAAACAGAATGGGATTAAATGATAAATCAACAAGTGTTCCGTGCGCTTCGATTTGACGCACCGCCACAATCTCATTTTATCTCATTATTATGCTAATTGGGTGACTTACAGGGGATATTAATTTCCGTTACTTCCGAGTCTTATTTCGTGTACAAATAAAATTAATGAAATTGCCGTCTGCGTTATTTAATTTTACAGTTTTCAATATCTTTATGGCCGTGCAAATTCTTTCAATGCGACCCCAATTTTCTAATCTGAAAGAACTCGGTTTATCTCACCCTTGAAACGTGGAACAATTAAGTGAATGTGCTTTACCTCAATAATTACGTTAATCTGGGTAAACACGAGATAAGAATTTTTAAAGCAGTTTCAGTCTTTGATCTTGTTTTGCGCGGACCTTGAGACTGAAATCGCCGCAACGTGATTTAGTGCGAATTTTTATTTTTAATGTCAAAGTAATTGTGCCATTTAGCGAGAAAATTGAAAACAATTCGGTTGAATGCAAATTGCGTTAGGTAGAAATATTTTTATTGGCTTTAATTATCTTAATGGTCGTAAATCTGGTCGCATTAACGTTTTGATGAACTGAAGTTCGTTAATTCTTTTAATGTTAATTGGCGTGAAGAAAGCTGAGTTTGTTTACTGTCTTTGTGTTATAACGCACAAATTAAGCGCCCATTAATTGAGTGGGCGAAATCAAAAAGTTGCCGAAAATAATCCGTCTAAATTTAACTTTGAATCGCTTGAAATTTAGTCTTTCCAACCGTTTCGTTGGATCAGGATTTCAATAGAAATTGTCTAGTTAATAATTAGGTACTCAGTAATTTGAGAATGAATATCATTAATTTTAAAAATAGTGGGACGTGAAATATCTCCTTGTTTTCAGTTGCAGGAAATGTGTTCATGTTTTGATGTAAACTTGTTTTAGTCATTAATTAGTAGCAGTTATTAAGTCGAGTTAAATAAAGTGAAGTTGTAATTTAAGCCGAACTGTAAATTAATTCTTTTAAATTCGTAGGCAATATGTTAACACATATTTTGACATAAGCAAATCAATTAAATAAAGTTAATCAAAGTGAAGATCTTAGTTCGAGAATTTTATCAATTTTTTTATCAAGTAGTTATGACTGACATGTTTCTAATTATTTTGCCAAAGTTATTAATAGATAGGTACTAGAAAGTTGAAGTTTATTTATGTGTTTATTTACGATTAGAGCGATCTTTATTGATCCCTGTGGTAATTTTGGAGAGAAGGTTTTCTGAACACAAAGAATCATTGCGAAATGTCTCAAATGAAGATTACTTGGTTCATTGAAATATTGTAAGTTATCTATGAATGATATTTAGTATCACAGACACCGAACAAACAAAATTATTATCTTCTAACATTTAAGTGATTCCTTAGGCCAAGCAACAGAGCAAAAAAAAAAGTCATAATTTGCCATAAATACTACCCGGAAACAGACTGTGCGATTACATAAAGGACAGTTAGTAGATCAATTTGGCATAATTTTAGACTCGAGGACCATAATTTTTAATTTGTTATGAACAATTTAGAAGAAAAAATCGTTTATTTCTTAGTTCTTTGCTTGTAAAATGGAAACTAATGAAGCAATCTTAATGTTGTCAATAGACGAATTGTAGAGAATTAAATTACGAAGAGAATGAGAGGTCGAATGGCCCGATCGAATAATTAGAACCGGAGAAAATCCGTAAAACCCGGAAATTTCAGTGTTTTCTTAAAAAATTCATAATTCCGACATTTTTTAATTTTAAGAACTGAAACCTTGCATACAGAGAGCTATTTATATGTATTTTGTGTGTGTAAAACTCCGATTCTGTCGGACTAACGCTTATTGCACAATCACAATTTGAATTTTTTTCTGCGATATTTCCCAGGAGGGCTTCTCGCTTCTGTGGTTGTCCGATTTAAATTTTAAAAACAGAATTAGAAACTAGACGTACAGGGCAACAAAACGTTTATCTTGGATTTTCCATAAAATGTAGCGAAATAGCTGAAAAACGGTCGTGAATACGAGTAAAAACGGCCAACCCCGCGAAAGTGGTCGAGTAGTGGGGGAAGACCGGCCGCTGAGGGGAAATTTTTTATATAGGAATAGAACCGGGCTGCGCTTCCCCTCACGGGCTGTCACCCCCCACTACTCGACCACTTTCACGGGGTCGGCTGTTTTTACTCATATTCACGACCGTTTTTCACCTATTTCGCTGCATTTTATGGAAAAACGAAGATCAACGTTTTGTTGCCGTGTACGTCTAGTTTTCAATTCTGTTTTTAAAATTTAAATCGAACAACCACAGGAACAAGAAGCCCTCCTGGAAAATATCGCAGAAAAAAATTGAAATGGTGATTGTGCAATAAGCGTTAGTCCGACAGAATCTGGGTTTTGCACACATAAAATACATATAAATAGCTATTTGTGTGCAACGTTTCAGTTCTTAAAATTAAAAAATGTCGGAATTGTGAATTTTTTAAGAAAACACTGAAATTTCCGAAAATTTTCCGGGTTTTCTCCGATTCTAATTAAACGATCGGGTCATTCGACCTCTCATTCTCTTCATAATTTAATTCTCTACAATTCGTCTATTGACAACATTAAGATTGCTTCATTAGTTTCCATTTTACAAGCAAAGAACAAAAAAAAAAACGATTTTTTCTTCTAAATTGTTCATAACAAATTAAAAATTATGGTCCTCGAGTCTAAAATTATGCCAAATTGATCTACTAACTGTCCTTTATGTAATCGCACAGTCGGTTTCCGGGTAGTATTTATGGCATGAAAAAATGCTTTATTGCTTGGCCTACATTCACAGCCAGATAGATTTGAAGCAGTTATCCAAATCCCGACTCAAAAATGAAGGTCTCAAAATCATAGTGGTATATCTCCCTTATCGGCCTTTTTGATCCTACTTGGATCTTGACCAACTCCACCACAAATCTCCATATTTTTTTGCAGTTTAACTCAAATTTTTAACGCTTACTGTACTTCAATCACTTTATTCTTCTCGGTTCAGTTGCCAACAATAGTGTCAGTTCCAATATTTATTTTTTCCACTATTTCTTCTTCTACCTTCGACTAGGGGTAATCTCTGCTTTTTTTTCTGCCTCATTCTGTAGTCTTTTCCCTGTAGCATACTATATTAACATTATATGGCCCTCTATTTGCTTTACTGTTTTGTTTTCAGTATGCTTTCTTACTTGCATATTGTCGTAGGTATGATTCTGTTGAAAATTCCAATGTTACTTTTTTGTGACAAGAAACCCAGATACTTACATACTTGTACTGTCTCAAAATTATACTTATTCTGCCATGGTTACGTTTTGATTTATTCTCCATCTATTCTGTTTTCTCTTCATTCTCTCTGATTCTTTTTCGCATCCACAAAACTTTCCTAATAGTTCTACATTGTCTCACAAAGCTTATTGGTTTCAACAGTTCTTCAAAGAACTTATCGCAACTTTTTCCAAAACAAAATTCAATAGAACTAATTCAAGGCAATCTCCTTGTTTTAGTCCCTCAAACGACACGATTTTGAAAGACTTAATCATCATGCCATCAAAAAGCCCATAACTTTGTTTCAAGAAGACCATTTTGTCTTCTTTACATTAATTTAAGTGCCTTGTTAATAGTTATTTTGACCTCCATAGTCAATATAAATTAAATACTTTATGGTTTTTAGTTACTAATGATCAAAATATTTAAAGCTTAATGCACTTAACACATCGTTTTTTCTTGAATTTCTCACAGGTTTTAAAATCCCATCAAATAATAATTTTTAACTTCAAATTACTTGCGGTTACACAAATTAAAGATTATCAACTTAAAGTCCAACACATTTCACGTCCATTAGCATACATTACTCGGTGTTGATTTCACGATTTTTAAGCCTTAATTAATTGATTGAGACGTTTTAAGACCGTCGAAGTAATCAAAAAGTAGTTATTTTCCAGAAACCGTACTCGTTTGCATATCACAGAGATCGAGCGGAGAAAAAACACAGCCAGGAATGTAAAATAAGCGTTTGTGAATTTGAAACGTGCCGGTAATATGTAATGAAAACACCAATAATCTCATCGTTTACGCTATATAAAAGATAACATCAGTATAAAGGTTTGTGGAGCCATTGAACATGTCGTGAATTTCTAAGCGCACAAGTTTCTCTTTTTCTTACATCCTGTTATCCTGATGTCCCCAAACTTGATACGCCGATTGTGAGATTATCTATAAATCTTCCACTTTGAAGCCGCCCAAACTTCCAGTCTTACACTCGCACCTTAATTTGATTCGGTGCTTTTGATTAATTCTGATTGGTAAAGGGGACCTAATTACAATAACCGGAGTTTAATTTTTAAGCAATATTTACAAAACGGGTGATTTACGCCCTGAATTGGAAGATGATTTATCGCCGGCGATAATTTATTAAATTTTCATATTGTAGCAATTGCTGTTTAGAAAGGGCCACCCGCAAACAGATTTGTCGTGATTTGTTGCTTATGAATAAATTTTAATGTCATTTAAATTTATGCATACATTAACCGGTCGTGATTATTGGGCAATTAGTTGATGTTCCACTTATCTTCGGATCTCGATACCTACGGGACAGTTTTTTGGATTTTAATTAAATTAGAGATAGGATCGAACAATTTCGCCATATGTGTTTAACATGGTATCAAATTATGTAGTCATAGCTGACAATCGAGTAGTTCTGGTTAATTCTAGATGTCTTCAGGAGATAGGGCGACCCCGCCGAGCTCGTCCCGTTACCTTATGAATAGGTAAATCTCGGGGCAACCCCGTTTAATGTCGAGAATTCGCCGGGATTCGATCAAAATGAAATGTGACCGAGTTAATATCCGAAGAAATTATGTAAAAGTTTCAGCCACTTTACATTTTTATTGGGCGTAAAATGAGTGAAGAAACAGCTCAAAGAGTATGTCGAGAAGATAAATGGACAGTATAAAGTGCAATACTACAACACTGGGCGTTTAAATGTGTATAAAAGAATCTTAGCGCTGAAAAGTTATGATGGATTAGTGTTAAGCTAACAGTCTCGCACCCGAGGGACGTCTGT
Source organism: Dascillus cervinus (assembly GCA_949768715.1). NCBI lineage: Eukaryota > Metazoa > Arthropoda > Insecta > Coleoptera > Dascillidae > Dascillus > Dascillus cervinus. Next base: position 11,578,727 of record OX458322.1, on the reverse strand, counting down.
CGAGCTAGACAGTCATGTCTTCATTCGTAGGGAGCGGGTAAAGTGGCTGTATTTTTGTACCTCCGATTAGATTTCATCTCGATGGTAAAGAGAATTTATTTGCATAACAGTTACGAATGTCTTTTCGTGTTTGCGCGTTCCGAATTATGACCCGTTTGAAGTTGCCAAAAGAATTTATTTTCGGATTATTAAGGTCGGAATTTATGACAACGATAAAAGGGAGTTGTAAATGTATTAATAAACATTTTCTAGTAATATGAAAGTGAAATTTCGAATTGAAATAGTGCTGTTTTGCAATTCCGAATTTTAAATTTTTAAGAGCATTTATTTTGTTATTATTTTTTGTTTGTGTTGACTGTCTGTATTTGTTGATTCTGATAATAATATTTAATTCTGAACGAAAATTCATAATAAATTAGATATCCAAATGTTGCAAGCAATTTCAGTCTTTATTACAATTAACTAAGGACTTCAAGTGGTTTATATTTTTCTATTTATTTTTGGACAGAGTGTATAATTACATTCGGAAATTATAAATGATGAAATAGCGGCTGCACATACAAGCGTTACCCTTAAGAGAGTATATGAGCTGTTGACACATAAAGTTAACCAGTCGAGCGAGTGGATCAACGATGCAACCACCCTCTTTAACCCCAATTGGGAAGTAAAATACTTAATGTGTACGCGAGTACTTGAGTGCTCGAGAAGAAGAGACCAAATGAGATTTACGTTTTAGGAAGTTCTAAAGGTGAATTTTTTAATGCACGGAAAACAGGTCGCATACCTCCCACGAATTGGTTGCCAAATATTTCAATATTTATCACATGCAAAATTGCATTATTACAATTTTTAAATTCAACCTCGCACAACTCGTACGTTCTTAATTTATTATTATTACGCCACATTCTTTTAACGTTGGCTTTGCTCGAGACAGTTAAACCACATTTGCCAATTACAACTATGCGATTTTTTTCCCAAGCCATTAAAAATATTACCGCGACACGTAACCGTTGTCTGTGTTAGTGTAAACGAACTTTAAACACGGCTTAACTAAATAATAAAAATAGAGCAAGAAATTATCTTGGCAGTAGAAAGTACACTGAACTTGAATATATATGCTAGTCGAGCAAGTTCAAACTAATTGTCGTTCACGATTTCGTTTATGAATTTATTTTAATTGTAAACAGAATCATTGGTTGTGCAATTTTTTTTTTTAAATTCGGAATGATACCGCTTTTTGCTGGCGTACCTGTTTTTAACAGTAAAAGTGTGCTCGTTTTTTAATAATGTTTTTGTTTCGTATTAATCAGTGTCGGTTTAATTTTAAAAACGATTTCCTCAACGGAGCCTTTATTAAAATCATTATACAAATTTACAAACCAATTTAAGAGTCCCTAAAACAGGAAGTATGCTGTAAATTTTACGTATCAAGCGTTTAAAATTAATAAGGAAATTATTGTTTGCCCTGATCTTTGCTTTTTATTGTTATTTTTTTATGAGGATAACCGCCTTGAGGGCCAGCTGGGAACGTTTTTGTTGTAAAGAGATATTTAATTGCGCTTACTGGATTTAGTTCTAAAATCTGGTATTCAACGAACGCGAAACTAATCTTAAGATTTGTTTCATATGAGATTCTTCTTCTTTTCTTCTTTAGTCACCATAATCCATCCACTCATTAAAGGTTTCTCCCAATAACTTACCAATTTGTTATACACATTTACTGCTGTTTATCATTTATTAGAAATTATTAGAAATTTATTAAAAATAATTCATAATCCACATCTGCTGCATTGACAGTACCCTTCGAATTAACTGTGTTACCATTATTGAAACTATCCTATTGAACTGAAAATTTTGACTGGTTTAGTTAAGGGCACAAATTACTAGAAAAAGGCCATGTAAAATCTTCAAAATACAGAATTGGTGTGAACTCTGATAAAGCGCTGCTGTTAATTAATGTCTAAATTATTTTAAAACAAACTTATTTTTAGATTTTATTTATTTAAACTTCTATTTGAACTTTAGACAAGATTTGGATTTTTAAAGTAATTTTTGTTATTTATCAAGTTAATTGAACAATCAATATTTAGTTGGAATGTTTTTTAGGTACTTTCACGGAATAAAAAATGCTCTCACCGAAATAATAATTTTATAAATTAAACAGCAAATTGCTTGTTGAGGAAAATTGTTTCATATTTCGGCTTAATTACATTATACTTTCTTGTAAAAAAAATTACCGACCTTTTAAAATATAATGTAACCTTACACAATTAGTAATAACCAAATTAAATTTTGTATAAAAAAATTTGCTTATTTTTTACTCCAACGGGGCATTTTTTCCCGGAATGACAATCATTTCTGCTAATCAAAGAATTTAAATGATACTTGCTCGTGGTATTTTTCATGTGAAGCCTATCTATTGTGTGCATATAAAGAACGCAGCGTAAAACTTGCACCGAACAGCGGCACTCACCAGTGGATAACCATCCGAGGCGGTAGGAAGAGTGTAGACACGTATTGGTTTCCAAGTCTACAATATCTTAGGTATAATAAGGCAGAACGTACATTAACGGCGGAGGGTGTACATTACCCTGCTATTAAGAACTTCTAATTAACTCAATTTGAGGCTTCACAGCTAACAACAAACTTCACTTTCTTACCCATTACGCTTTCCTACCTAATCTCTGGATATAGAAAAAGATGAAGTATGAAAAATGCTTCTCAGTTTGTAGCGCATTACACAATTTTGTAAATTTTTACAAGACCTATTTTGCATCAAATTGGAGCGCGACAAGGGGATGTTTATGTAAAGCGAGGGAGTGTGAGCGTTTCACTTTCGTCCTAAATATTGAATTAATGTTTAATTGTCTATTGTAAACCGAAAACTTGGAAGGGATTTTAAATGAAAGGCAACACCGTAAATGATACACTGTTTATAAAATGGATAATTCTAGATATTGCTAATGGAACAAGTTAATCAAAATTACGTCTTACACAAAGCGGTAGTCTAAAGCGACTGCCCTAGAAACTGTTAATCTACGGTTCTCAAGGGCAGTCACTACTTGAGTATCGTATTACACCCTCTTATTTAAAAATCCTAAAATTAACGTAAAATTAAATCCGTGTCAAATCGGTCGCAGTGTTGCCGTCTGCTTACACTCGGCCCACCTGACATTCCTTCACGTCCCGTGAAGGTTTACGAACGTCCCTTACCTAAAACAGGAAATTAACACAATTTACAATTTTATCAATCAAAGTCCACTTGTTTGCTGAGCCGATAGGAACCCTTTCACATTCACTATCGCTCAGTCGTCTCTCTCCCTCTTTCTCTCTTACTGACTCTCGGCCTCGTTATCCGAGTCGTCAGACTCATCTTATACTCACTGACTCTCGGTCTCATTACCTGAGTCGTCAGGACGTGCTCACTGACTCTCAGTCTCGTCATCCGAGTCGCCAGACTCATCTCATACTTACTGACTCTCGGTCTCATTACCTGAGTCGTCAGGACGTACTCACTGACTCTCAGTCCCGTTATCCGAGTCGCCAGACTCATCTCATACTTACTGACTCTCGGTCTCATTACCTGAGTCGTCAGCCCGTGCTCGCTGACTCTCAGTCTCGTTATCCGAGTCGCCAGACTCATCTTATACTTACTGACTCTCGGTCTCATTACCTGAGTCGTCAGGACGTACTCACTGACTCTCAGTCTCGTTATCCGAGTCGCCAGACTCATCTTATACTTACTGACTCTCGGTCTCATTACCTGAGTCGTCAGGACGTACTCACTGACTCTCAGTCCCGTTATCCGAGTCGCCAGACTCCCTTCTTACTCGCTATCGCTCACTTTCGTGCCGAATGGCTTTAACCTATCAATCGAACATATGCCCGTATAGCATCTACGGGCTCTCGTTGAGCCCGGCAAGTCGCTAATCACAAATCGGTCGGCATTGAGTACTTTAGTGATTACGTAAGGACCCGTGTATCTCGTAAGCAACTTTTTGCTTTGTCCGTCGTTTAACGAACTCGCTCGACGTACGAGCACTTGTTGGCCAACAGTAAATTCTGGGGGTTTGGCGCGTCGAGCATCGTAATATTGTTTTTGAACACGTTGTTCATTAACAATGCGTTTTGCCACGTTGGCACGTAACTCGCCTAAAGCTTCTGGCACATCCTCGCTGATCTCTGCCGTGAGAAAAGCATCATTCGCGCCCCTAGGGCGATACCCCAAAAACACTTCGTATGGTGTTTTACCTGTCGTCGAGCTAACGGTGGAGTTTATACCCCACTGCACTCTGCTCACCGCTTCGTCCCAGTGCCTTTCATCGTCAAAGGACGCTAGTAACGAAGACAGAATTGTTCGATTCATTCGCTCTGCCTGGCCATTCGCACGTGGGGTGGCCGTCGCGCAAAGTACGCGCTTTATTCCTAATTTTGAGCAAGAATCTGTGAACGCGTTACTTGTAAATGCCGTACCCCGATCGCATATGTAGCGGCGCGGTACGCCGAACATCTCAATAATTTTGTCTAAAAATTTAACTACGGGCCTGGTTCTCGTATTAGGGACCGGTTGCATAAAGACGAATTTCGTAAAGGCGTCCACAGCCACAAGAAGGAACGTATTACCTTTAGTGCTTTTAACAAAAGGACCCAAATGATCCAGATGAATCGTGTCCATCGGCACACTAATCTTTGGGATGGTATGTAAAGTACCAACTTGTTTACCCGACCGCTTTTTGTTATACAAACATCCCAAACAAGATGAAATATAATTCTTTGCGTAACTTCGCATAGCGGGAAACCAATATCGTTTTGCCATGGACTCGACTACTTTATCTACCGCAAAATGACCTGCATCATCGTGATAGTACATTAAAAGGCGACGTCTCGCGCTTTTTGGTGCGACCCACCGTCGACCGTTTGGTGTTGTACGGTAAACTCTGTTGTTCTTTAAAACATACTCTTTGTGAATCGTCCTTTCCTCTTTATCTATCGGTATCCGCGATAGTACTTCATGCAGCAGTTTGCAGCGTTCGTCAGTTAATTGTGCTGACAGCACCCAATCGTCTTCTGTTACGGTAACACCCAAAATTTCGACATCATCGAACCCTTTACTGCCTTCAACCGGATTTCTACTAAGAGCGTCAACATGAACCATTTTTGTTCCAGGACGGTACTCAACAGTGAAATCGAACTCTTGTGTGGATAGCCACCATCGTCCAATGCGCGGTATTAAATCTCTCTTTGTGAACGTGCAGCGAAGGGCATTGCAATCAGTGATTACTTTAAAAGTTAAACCAATTAAATACGTCCTAAATTTCTGTAAGGAATTAACAACCGCCAGGGTTTCCAATTCATAAGCATGATAATTTTGTTCATGTTTAGAAGTTTGTCGGCTAAAATATTGGACAGGTTTTATTTCACCGTTAGACTGTTCTTGAAATAAAATGCCGCCTACACCGACTTTACTTGCGTCTGTGTGAAGTTCTGTTCGGGAGGTAGGGTTATATATGGCTAAAATTGGTCGGGTGGTTAATTTCTCTTTGAGTTGTTGAAAGGACGTTATTTGGTCTTTCTCCCAAATAAATGGCACGTTTTGTTTGGTTAAAGTGGTTAAGGGCTTGGCCAACGTTGCGAAGTTTCTAATGTACTTTCGAAAATAACTCGTCAACCCAACAAATTGACGTACCTCGTGTACATTTGTAGGTGTAGGAAAATCTGTCACCGCGCGTATTTTAACGCTACCTGGTTTGATACCGTGTTCGCTAATTTCGTGCCCTAAATATTCTATGTTGGTACGGAAGAATGAGCATTTATTTAAACGTAATGTCATGTTTACTGACCGCAGCTGTTTCAAGACCGACTCGAGGCGTTCCATACCCTGATTTATGGTAGACGACGGGATCAGAATGTCATCTAAATATGCCATCGCCGTGCTAAATCGTAACGGTCCTAATACAGCATTCATCGTTCGTTGAAAAACCGCAGGGGCGTTAACTAAACCAAAGGGCATTCTCAGGTACTCGTAGTGGCCGTCTGGGGTTACAAATGCAAGTTTTGGGATTGTGTCTTTCGCCACGGGTATCTGATGATAACCACATGCTAGATCCAGACTTGAAAAATAACGGGAATCTTTCAATCCGTCGAGTAGGTCACTAATCCTTGGCAAAGGATACTTGTCCTTGACCGTATTACTGTTTAAAGCCCGATAATCAACGCACATACGATCTTCCCCATTCTTCTTTTTGACAAGCAGTATTGGGCTAGCGAAAGGGGAATTTGACTCTTGCACTATTTGGTTATCTACAAGATCTTTTACAATGTCGCGGACTTTTTCGCGTTCGCTATAAGATAGTCGGTAGGGTCTATACGTAACGGGTTGATCTTTACTTAACGTAACAGATATTTCAGCCGCCGAAGTTTTACCTAATTCGCTTAATTGGGTAGCAAAACAGTCACGGTATTCATTTAATAAATTTAATAATTTTGAAGTATTATTTTTACCTAAATTCTGGTCAACTTGCGTAGCGATATCGGAAAGTTTAAATTTAGGTAAGTTTTCGTGATTAATGGTGAAACATTCCGCAGTTACCGTATCACTTTCCTCTTCGCAAGCATATCCTCTAGCTACAATTGTATTTTTAGGGTAACAAAGGGGTTGTTGTGACGTATTCATTATGGGTAAAATTCCACCATTTTTCATGCTTACGATGCACCGTGGAATTACATGAAAATTATTGGGCCAAAATCGGTGTTGTAGGTCGACAAAAACATTTTCTGTCGTAACATCGCCGTACAAAGCTATATGGCCTACGTGCAGAGGGGGAATCACAGCACATTCTTGTGCTCGTAATTCAATTTTACTTCGCGCCGGTAAAGCGTCAATTTCCGGCCAAAGTGCTACGTCTTTATTAAACAATCGTACCTGACCGTCACGTACTATCACAACGACATTTTCGTTGTTGATAAAGGGTTGCCCTACTATTAACGGGATCTGTTGAACATGATCTGGAACCACAAGTGCATTTACTTCGGCTGACGCTAAATCGACGGTGAGGTTTATGCGGATTTCTGATTGTACAAAAACCGATCCGCCAACAAACCCTCTCAAACGCACTTGTACCGGCCTATACGTTGCGTTTAATTTGGAGGCGTCTGTTTGCCTTATCGTCACCGCATTACTCCCAGAATCTACGTAACCGCGTAAAATATTGTTATCAATGACGCAATCAATAAAGTAGCAATCATTTGATGTTTGCCGGGGATCTCGGGTTAAATTTACAAAAATGTCAACTTTTGACTCACCGTTCATACCACCAGGACCGGACTTACGGCACTCCGCTGCCAAATGCCCCAGCAAGTGGCATTTGTTGCACGTTCGTCGTGCTTTTGGACATCTCGCTGCCAGGTGTCCCTTTTCTCCACAGTTATAACACCGTGCATCGCCCCGTTGGCGATTCTCCCGCGGGTCCTGGTTACTTACTGGGCGCTTTTCGCCCCTTTTTTCCGTCGGCTTCTTATCGTCACGCAGTAACGACAAGTATAATTCGTACAGGGCCTCTGGCGTCTCGTACCGCCCCGCCCTTGCCCCGTTCTGCAACACCGTATCGCCCAATCCGTCGATCAGGCACGACACGGCGTCTTTATCGAAAATCTTACATATTCGCAACAGCTCCATTTTTTCGAAATAATATGTCGTCATGGACTCTGTCGCGAGTTTAACTCGCATTACTTGACGCCGCAACAATGTGGCGTAATCCGCGTGATCCGGGAATGTCTTGATGATGAGCGTCTTCCAATCGCCCCACGTTAAATCGTAGTTGGTAAGGCTGTGGTACCAACTCTTCGCCATTCCCGCCAAACGGGACTGCATTTGATAGATCGTTAGCGCATCATCCCACTGGTTCACGGCTCGCAACTGGTCGATTTTCTCGAGCCATTTTCGGGCCGTGAATTTCTCATTGTCCGGAGCGAACTCCGGAATACAATCACTCCGAACCGGCCAGCGTGATCGGGCCTCCGCCGGACGCTGTTGGAGAAGCTGCTGGACGGTCGCCTCCAGCTCGCGAATTCGCTCGGCCTGCGAAGGCACCTTCTCGCTTCCGGGTCGACGTTCCGGGGTCATGCCTTCCAGATCCACCCTCTCAGTATGGGGGGTGCGACTACGGGACCGTCTGCGGCGTCGGTCGCCCGCCACAGACTCGACGTCCCGCGATACAGATTGCCCGCGACGCCTTCCCTTATCAGTACCACTGCCACGTGAAACTGATCGTCGGTTTCGTTGCCGATTGCGTCCCATTTCGCTTAGTACGGTCACAGGTCACACAGGTACACAAAAACCCCACACCTGAACTGTAAACCGAAAACTTGGAAGGGATTTTAAATGAAAGGCAACACCGTAAATGATACACTGTTTATAAAATGGATAATTCTAGATATTGCTAATGGAACAAGTTAATCAAAATTACGTCTTACACAAAGCGGTAGTCTAAAGCGACTGCCCTAGAAACTGTTAATCTACGGTTCTCAAGGGCAGTCACTACTTGAGTATCGTATTACACCCTCTTATTTAAAAATCCTAAAATTAACGTAAAATTAAATCCGTGTCAAATCGGTCGCAGTGTTGCCGTCTGCTTACACTATAATATTATTTAATAAAGGGTGGTGTTTTGCAGCCAGACAGGCTTTTAACCTTATTAAATTCGAATCGGCTCGTTTTTTTTTCTGCTAAATTTTACATGAGGATGCAAGTGGATTCTAACTAATTTACCGCACAATCCCATTAATGGCTTAAATAAAAATCGGATTCCACTTATATCGTCAACTTTTTACGCGGCGGTAATACCCGTTCGATGTCGCGCTAGTTTACTGTAAATTTTAATTCTTGAAAATTTAATTCCGTGTGATTGAATCAGCCGCGATAAATTAGCGTTCATAATGGAAAAAATAGAAATGTGAAGGTTGTGATGTGTAGGCCTCCTACACTTGTGTAAGTCCATTCATTAGATAAATCAATGTCGTTTTGTAAGTAGCGTTGGATTATTTAGAATGTTGTCGGACATGCATGTCCGTAGGTTGCTTGAAAAGTTTTTAGAAGCTGCTAGAAAAACGTCTCTATTTATTTGTGTTTTAATTATCGAAGTTAATATTTGCGGCCAATGGATTCGGATTATAAAAATACATGACAAGGTCGGAGCCTAGAATAGATCGTGCAGACACCGTCCCATTAGATGAAATCAATAAAAGTTTTGGCGCGGAAATCATCTTGGGGCTTCTAAGCCCGAAGGGGTATTCTTTGCGTTTTCGCCGATTGTTTGATTTAATTTATGAAAATTGCCTTTGTAATTTTTTTATAACACCACGCAACTATTTTGTAATATTAATACAAAAAAGTTCATTCAAAGGTTAAGTCAAAGGTAACTGAGGAAATGAAGTTGAGGAAGTAAAATCAAATAAGAATATCAAACATTAAGAAGCAGCAACTCAAGTACAGAATCTCCGACCTACACAGGGTGATCCATCGTGTAGCATTTTTGAGATAAAAACTTTTTTCAGTAGTCGAGAAATTCTGAAAATTTGAAGCAATTTTTTTCCATTGTCAAACTACAAAACTTGATTTGAACGATTTATAGTGCAATTAGACGCACATTTCGAAGGCTCTTTCAGAATTTTAAATACAGTCGAACACCTCTATAGTGATGTTCGAAAAGCCATAAAAAAAACATCACTATAGAGAAACTTCACTATATAGAATTCAAGTATAATTTTACAGTTTTGGCAGTCACTTTAAAAACCAATCGATATTTAAAATGAAACAAAAAATTAAGATTTATTATGTTTGACAGTTGTTGATCATATGTAATTAAATACTTGTTGAAAAAATCTGCTCAAAGTTTATTGTACGGCAGTACTTTTGAAAATGGAAATTCCCATAAGGAATTTGCAAGAAATTCTAAAGATTTTTCAGGTAGTCGGAATTTGGGGAAAAAACCAGATGCTCAATACATCCATTATATTTTTATTACCGAAAATTCCGTTCCCCAAGAATTTTGGTAAACCTTTGTTAAAGAGTAATCACTATATACTTAACATCATAATAGAGGGGTATTTTTATACGCAAAACGTGCAAAAATGCACATTCCTGACAAAAATATCATTATAGAGAAAAAATTATTATAGAGGAGGTCACTATAGAGGAGTTCGACTGTATCTGCAAAGTCAAACAAAAAATGATTTTGATTTGATTGATATTTAAATTTAAAAAAATAAAACTCCCATTTTATAATACGATAACTGCAGATTTTTGGCCGGGGTTTTCAATTTTTAGTGAAATTAGAAAGATGTTTTGTCGCGAAAATCCAATACGATGGACCGCGCTTTATTGCAGCAGATGATGATCTTTCTTGTTGAAAACAATAAAGTTTTTCTTTCTTGCGGGGACACACTGTATATTTAAACAAATATTGGACGCGCACATGTGCTTCGGGTTCTAAAAGTACCTGAAGTGTCCCTCTCCCAAAAATACCCTTAAGGTCCATAGAAAACATTTAAGTCAGTTACTTACAATAGCTCAAAGTTTCAACATCATAAAAACACTAGTGCATAATTTAGCGTTATTGTGTATATAGTATTAATAAATCATACAATCAGAAAAGGTGTCTCATTTGGAGAATCTAAGCAAAAAGAGAAACAGCCAGGCAATTCGGCCTATACATTTCATGGTCCTTCGAGCCGGATATCAACCTTGTCAATTGCAATCAGACACTACAGCGACGAATCAACAAAGTCATTGCAATTAGACAACTAAATCAACAAACAAATCAACAAATCAATTGCTACTGAGCAATAAAACGCAATCAAATCAAGAAAACATCTGGAAGTCGACGTCGCTTGGGTTCAAACTACGCACCGTTCAGAAGTGCAGCGGGTAAGTACAATTCAATTTATCCCGTCACAAAACCCTTTCCCAACGGCAAGCTTCGCATTTGGAAACAATAATCACATTTATAATGCAAGACTCTAATGAGCAATACGCGACTTTAAATCGCAAGCGCGGCCACATTAAGGCAAAATTAACGCGGTTCAACAATTATTTATCAGAACATGAAACAAACGTTGATGTGTCCGTACTCAAACAACGGTTTGAGGGGGTCAGGTTACTTTTAAAAGATTTTGAGGAAATCCAACTCAGTCTCGAGGCGCTGCAAGCAGATTACGATCATGAAGAAGAGACGGTAGCGTTTGAAAATTTATATTATGAGGCGTCGGGACGCGCCGCTAAATTAATCGAATCCGCAAACGTCATTGGACGATCGACATCATCGACGCCAATATCAATTCAATCAAACGCGGACGCGCTCGGCAGCCAAATCAAGCTACCAACGATCAAGTTGCCAGAATTCGCAGGGTCATACGACACGTGGTTAAATTTTTACGACACTTTTACCTCACTTATACATGACAACACAGCAATAACAGACATTCAAAAGTTCCACTATTTACGGTCATCCTTGAAAGGCGAGGCAACAGCGGTCATTCAGTCGCTAGAAGTGTCCGCAATAAATTGCCAAGTGGCATGGACGCTTCTAAAAGATCGTTTCGAAAACAAGCCCCTAATAGTTCAAAAACACGTGCAAAACATCTTTGAATTGCAGACAATGACGAAGGAATCCCACACTGATTTATGACAGTTGACCGATAACTTACAAAAAAACTTACGCATTTTAAAGACGTTAGGACAACCAACCGAACATTGGGACGCTTTGCTAATTCATTTAATTACCTCTAAATTAGACGTCAAAACGAGACGAGACTGGGAAACTGCAAAACCATTTGGCAAAACCCCGACTATGGACGAAATGTCAAAATTCTTGAACGCTAAATGTCAAGTGCTCGAGTCGATTGCTCCGAGCAAGCAAATCCAAAAAGATCGGAAAACAGCGGTGCATGTAGGGATCAACGACAAACCAATGTGTCCTTTGTGCAAGGGCATCCATCCTTTGTATCAATGTGACACATTTATTAAACTCTCTCCAGATGCTCGAATGAACGAGGTCAAAAGATTGAATTTGTGCACCAATTGTTTTCGAGCAGGTCATTTTGCCTCGCGCTGCTTTTCAGGCGCTTGTAAAAAATGCAATCGACGACACAATAGCATGTTACACATTAACAAGTCGATGGCTACTGATGAACAAACACAAGGCACCAGTGCAGACACAACGGTGGTTGCAGTGGCAAAACAATGTTTAATTACAGTCGCATCTCAGGTATTATTATCAACGGCGGTAGTCGACATGTTTGACATGAATGGCTATCCGCAGCAATGCAGAGTTCTCCTTGATTCAGGCTCACAATCATGTTTTATAACTAAATCATTTTCTAGTCGTTTAGGAATAAGACACAAAAACACACAAATACAAGTGACTGGTATCAATCAGTCACAAATCCAGACGACAAATTCAATTCAGGCAGTCATGAAATCGCGTTTTAACCGATTCCAAGCATCTATCGAATGTTTAGTCATAGACAGAATAACAGACAGATTACCAACTGTCACATTTGACAAGTCATCAATTCACATACCGACGAACTTACGATTAGCTGACCCCGATTTTAACATCTCCTCAGACATCGACGCTTTAATTGGCGCCGAACACTTTTGGGACATTCTGTGCATAGGGCAAATCAAACTAGGGAAACATCTGCCAATTCTCCAAAAAACACAACTCGGTTGGGTTTTAAGCGGTTCTGTTAACAAATCACTTCCACCCTCATCAGTATCGGCATGTCATCTATCAATGACAGACATTGACAGTAACCTCACCAAATTTTGGGAGATTGAGCAATGCCACAAAAACAATACATTTAGCCCAGAAGAGAAAACGTGTGAGCAACAGTTCACGCAAACATACACACGTAAGGAAGACGGTAGATTTGTCGTGACGTTGCCAATAAAAATAGATGCGCCCTCACTGGGCGAATCTAAGTCAATAGCGTTAAAACGCTTACATTCCCTAGAAAAGCGGTTATCGCGAGACGTACAGTTACGTCATCAATACATCAATTTTATGAAAGAATATCTGGAATTAGGCCACATGAAATTAATTCCAGACGCTGAATGTCACATTCGCAACTCTTCAAGTTTTTATATGCCGCATCACGCGGTCGTCAAAGAAAGCAGCGTCACAACAAAGGTGCGTGTAGTATTCGACGGTTCATGCAAATCGTCAAACGGCGTTTCGTTAAACGACACTCTCATGGTGGGTCCGACAATCCAACAAGACCTCTTTTCAATTGTCACACGATTTCGCACTCATCAGTATGCATTCACTGCTGACATTACTAAGATGTACCGACAAGTACTAGTTAACTCGCACCAAACGCAATTGCAACGCATCTTATGGCGCGAAAATACATGTGACCCTGTTCAAACGTACGAATTAACAACAGTAACCTACGGAACCGCATCGGCACCATACCTCGCGGTCAAAACATTGAACCAATTAGCAGTTTTAGAACAGAATCAATTTCCCATCGGTTCCAAGATCGTTCAGCGCGACTTTTATGTTGATGACTTGTTAACCGGTGCAGATAACATTGCTGATCTAAAACAAATTCGCAACGAGGTAACAACGTTATTAAAGTTAGGAGGTTTTCAATTAAGCAAATGGTCCTCGAATGTACAGTCATTCCCAAGCATAGCCACAGTCAATATCGGATTAAATCATGATAATCCACAAAGCGTAAAGACCCTTGGGCTACAATGGAACACGAATTCAGACTCCTTTCATTACGCAATTGCGCCAGTTCAAGAAAAACATCGCATTACGAAAAGAACGATACTGTCAAGCGTTGCACAAATTTTTGACCCCTTAGGCCTGCTCGGTCCAATTATAATAACCGCGAAAATTATAATGCAATCCCTGTGGCAACTGAAATTAAGTTGGGATGAATCAGTCCCACTCAGCATCCATACTACATGGTCGCAGTGGCTCATACAACTCAATTCAGTGAATCAAATCACAATTCCGAGACACGTGCTCAGCACAAATCATGCATGCATACAACTGCACGGCTTTTCAGACGCATCACAAACTGCATACGGTGCAAGCATTTATTTGCGAACCAGCGACAGTCACAACAATCACACCGCAAAATTACTGTGCGCTAAATCGCGAGTCGCACCCTTGAAAACCATTTCCTTGCCGCGTCTAGAGCTCTGTGCAGCGTTGTTATTAGCAAAATTAACGAACAAAGTTGCAAAAATCTTAAATATTCAATTACATTCCAGTCATTACTGGACAGACTCATCAATAGTCTTGTCTTGGATCACATCGGTATCAAGCCACCATAAAACATTCGTGGCAAACCGCATCACAGAGATCCAAGAGCTAACAGACGCAGCAATGTGGAAGCATGTAAGCACTAAATGCAATCCCGCAGACCTGCTATCTCGCGGCGCTGGTGCCGAAATATTAGCAAACTCAGATTTGTGGTGGCATGGCCCAAGTTGGTTGACACTTGACATGACTGACTGGCCCATTACACAAATGACAATTCCAACACAAGACATACTTGAACTACGCAAACCCATCTGTTGTGCGTCGACAATAAATAATGAATTTGCAACGGCACTCTTTGAAAGGTACTCATCCTATACAAAACTACAACGAGTGGTCGCATACTGCAACCGATTCATAAAAAATATACGAAACGAGCATGACACACGGAGGGTCGGACCACTGACAGTAGACGAACTAGAAGGTGCTACCCTGAACCTTATACGTTTAGCGCAGTTACAGACGTTCGCACAAGAAATCACCGATCTCACGGCAGGGCGACCAATCAAACAAAATAGTCGTCTACTGACTCTTAGCCCGTTCTTAGATTGTAACAAATGTATAAGAGTAGGAGGTCGATTGAAACATTCGCAGTCTACATTCAATCAAAAACATCCGGTATTGCTTCCACCACATCATACATTAACCAAATTAATCATCACATATGAACACATAAATTCATTGCATTCGGGAACTCAAGCCGTATTAAACAAATTACGCTTGAAATATTGGCCCATGTCCGGACGTAGCACAATCCGACAACTCATACGCAAATGCATAAAATGGTTTAGAGTGCGACCGGTAAACGTACAACCTCAAATGGGTGAATTGCCCGAACATCGCGTAACGCCATCGCGCCCATTTTCAATTTCAGGCGTAGATTATGCGGGTCCCTTCAGCCTAAAGGAAGGCAACACACGACGATCCCGAATAGTCAAGGCGTATTTATGTTTGTTTGTTTGTTTTGCAACTAAGGCTGTGCATTTAGAAGTGGTAAGCAGCCTAACAACAGATGCATTTCTAGCCGCACTCAAACGTTTTATCGCCCGACGCGGCATATGTAGCCACGTTTATTCGGACAACGCCACAACGTTTGTTGGTGCTGATCGAGAATTAATCAAGGTAGCAAAGCTACTCGGCAACACCGAGCAGCCAAATAAATTTCAGGGATTTTTAAATTCAAACGCAATAAATTGGCATTTCATACCCGCAAGATCACCCCACTTTGGGGGATTATGGGAAAGTGGAATTAAGTCGGCCAAGGGCCACATAAAAAGAGTAGCAAGCGAAAGCGCGTTAACGTTTGAGGAAATGGCCACCCTGCTTGCGCAAATCGAAGCTTGCATGAACTCACGACCTCTCACACCGCTTTCCAATGACCCTAACGACCTTAATCCATTAACACCCGCGCACTTTCTGATCGGTGAATCGCTCCACTCACCGCCAGAAGCTTCGATAACGGACATCCAAATGAACAAACTATCGCGGTTCCAACGAGTACAGCAACTTCTACAACACTTTTGGAAGCGATGGTCAAGGGAATACCTGTCATCTCTACAACAGCGTTCAAAATGGAATAAACGCCCACAGGATGACATCAGAACCGGCACACTAGTGATCCTCCGCGACGACAATCTACCACCGCTAAAATGGCAGTTAGCCAGAGTGTTAACAGTGCACAAAGGCAGTGACGGGGTAGTGAGGGTAGTAACGGTGACGACTGGAAAGACCACAACAAAACGCGCAGTGTCAAAGGTGTGTGTGTTACCAATTAATGACAATTAATGAACAAAAATCACGCAATGACTTTCATTCTTTGAAAGAGGTCAACCCTTTCAAGGCGGGCGGCATGGACGCGCACATGTGCTTCGGGTTCTAAAAGTACCTGAAGTGTCCCTCTCCCAAAAATACCCTTAAGGTCCATAGAAAACATTTAAGTCAGTTACTTACAATAGCTCAAAGTTTCAACATCATAAAAACACTAGTGCATAATTTAGCGTTATTGTGTATATAGTATTAATAAATCATACAATCAGAAAAGGTGTCTCATTTGGAGAATCTAAGCAAAAAGAGAAACAGCCAGGCAATTCGGCCTATACATTTCAAATATTCTAATCAGATTTTTGCAATCACAAGATTTTTAAAAATAAAAAGAATTGAGATAAATAATTGTAGATCCAATGAAATGTTATTTGATTTGAGTTTGTTTGAAGATCTAAACCGATTTTATGGCGTCCTTCCAAGAAACATTGCAGATGCTAAAATTCGCGATTTCTTATGTTTATTCCGATACAAGTTTTAAATCATTTTCTGAGATGTAATAAATTGTGTGATGAGATGATTTTTGCGAAGCAAGAAAGCAAAAATTCTGCGTACGTAAAACAATGTAAGAAAATTGTGAAATGTGGTTTTGAAAATTTTATCAGCGAGGGAATGCATACTAAAATATGATGCCGGAAAAATCACATACATACACATAGCAGCACACCACTCGTGAATATTTAGGGTGCGCTATGATATTGGAAACATAGTGCTGCAGATGGGAAGAGATGTTCGGTTGTTGGTTTACATAACGGTTCCAAGACGTGACAGACTATTTTTTTAAATTACCTGCTTGCTGTTTTATTTCCGAATAATCTTATTAACCTTCCAGTAGTCGCATGCGGAGTCTCGCTCCGCACGACTACGTTTTTTTGATTTTCCAAATTAATTTCCCATTCTCTCAAACGGCCGTTTTCAGTACCTTCTTAATTTATTGTCTAAATGTTAGTGGAGCAATATCAGAGCTGCAGATACATTATTTTTGCTTTTTTTGCATATTGCGGAGTGAGACTCTGCAGCGACTACTAATGTCTCAAAAAAGGTGCGACTACTGGAAGGTTAATATTAATTTTCCATAACATTGGCATATTATTTATTTACACTAACCACTGGACATTCGAAGGATTAAATATTGTGTAAAAGTTTAGTAGGGTAGAAACACCACTTTATAAGTTACATTTCTAAGTACATTTACTCACTGCCAACATAAATTTAAAACAAAAATATTTAACCATCTTGAGAAACACTTTTCGATCATATTGTATCGTTAAGAAAACTGATCATTTACTAAACGATTAAATAAATGTTGGATGTAACTTGTGTTGTTCTTAGGACCAACTTTTTAATATTTATTATTATTGGCATTATCGTTTAACTAAAAAATCAATTAATCTTTGTTGAATTTAATTTTTATTAATTTGAAAGAAATATGAACATAATAAAACATAAATGTTTCAGTGAAATTTTAGGAAAAAAAAAATTAAAAAGAAATTTAAGGCTGACCTTTTAAGACATTAATTTCATGCCAAGAAAAATTAATGAGGATCCTAAAAAAATGTTTTCCTATAACAAAAATTACAAACTGTACAAATTAAAACCCAATTCTTCTTTTTGTAGCATCAATTCTTTCAGCAAATTTTTTATTTATGAATCAATTAAGAAGCTGTACACTCGGCTCAATTGTGCCTTGCAAATTTGTTTGAGGTTAATTAAAAAGGCAAAGACGATGAGTCAGGATTTACAGACCGCACTGACGTCTGTCTAGTCAAAAGAATTAAACGTTCTATAGCTCTCCTCTAAAAAAAAAAAAACGTCTGTGTATTTGCGAGAGTTTAACGGATGTCTCGTTAGGCCGACTTTTCATGAAAAAATTCAAATTGAATTTATTTTTGATTTCATTTTTATTACTCGAATTATTTACGGCCCGGCTTTTCAATAATTGCCGCGCTGAAAGTTTAATGCCTTTTTTTTTAATCGGCTCGAGGAGTGAAGTCTCGTCGCCTGGAAATATTTGTTTATTGTTTAGAATTGATTGTGTTACAAATGCGCGCTCAAATTATATAAAGTTGTGCCAAACGTTTTGTTCTTGGCTGCAATTTGATGGCTGGCTGGCATCTCGCGTTTTATTGCATAAATTTGCTCTTTACGGCGGTTTAATTGCATATTCAGAGAGTATCCTGTTTATATGTTAACGATTTTTTCCTCTAATATTATTGTCATCGTTATATAAACATTCAGAGTTATATTTAGAATCGGAAACATTTGCATACGATTGTCCAAAAATAATGATTGCGTATGTGGGGAAACCACATCTCACACGCACGGTAGCTAAACAGCGACAGATGCAAATCTCAATTTTTAACCTTCCAGTAGTCGCACCTTTTTTGAGACATTAGTAGTCCGGTGCGGAGTGTGACTCAGCAAAAGAAAATTCTATATTTTTTTGAAATTTTAAGTTAAAATTAGTAATAAATTATAGTCTTTCCAAGTGTATTATTAAGTTGTTATGCCATAAACATTTTAAAAACAAGTTTTGAGCAGAAAAATTTTCAAAAACTTTAATGAATACCACTTACAACACAAAATTTTAATAATTTTACTAGATATTGTACAAAATAAATACTGAAAACTTTTTATTTTACTGGTTCTCGTGTGAACCATTGAACAAACTAATTTTAACTTAAACTTTAACTTAAAGTTTGGTGACATGTCGCAGCCATATTGTAGAATCCGCCGCAATATGAAACGGCTAGACACTTTACAAAGCAGCTCTGTTTTGTAAAGCGGCTGATTAACGTGTAGGCAGATTGTTTAGCCGGAATGTTGACTATGTGTAATGTACGGCGACAATCAGCCATATTGTAGATGTCGGCGGCGAATTGTAAATTCAGTCGTTTTCTAAATAATTGGGGAAATTGTAAAATATAGAATGAACAGAGAATTTTTACAACTTGACTGAAAATTTTAGGTGTTTTATGAATCGCTGAATAACTCAGTCCGTTTGATAAAGGAAGAATTGTTGGACGTTTTATTAAAAAAAAACCTTTTATATTGAGTTAAACCTTTTTCTTATAGTTATGACTTTATATTTGTCATAGCTACAAGGAAACGTTTTCTTTAAATAAAGTCCCTTTTCGCCGTTTTATAAAACGGCCACCTGTCATTTTGTTGCATTGGAGAACGCGAAACGTCGTTACAGTAAGGCTAACCAACGTTTAGCTGTATTGCAACCCGCCTAAACGTTAACCAGCCGATTTACAAAACCGAGCAATTTTATAATGCGGCTAGCTGGTTTGTATTGTAGCGTATTCTACAATCCGTCTGCGACATCTATAACCCAATATCCCCAAAAAGTGGATATTGAACAAACCAATATTAACTTGACGATTTGTCAAACAACTTCAAAATTTACAATAAATTAATGTTTTTTTTAATATGAAAAAACGTACGCTGTCATTTTGTGCAGCTTTTCCATCACACACCTTGGCTTCGTGCTTGAAACAAGGAACCACACACTTTGAAAATTATTGGACAGTGCACTTGTATCGAGAATGATTATCACAGTTTTACCTTGTGCTGTTGTAAACCGAAAATGTCAAAATGTATACAAAGGTTTGCCTAAGACGTCAATAGTCGCTGCGGAGTCTCATTCCGCAATATACAAAAAAGCAAAAATAATGTATCTGCAGCTCTGATATTGCTTCACTAACATTTAGACAATAAATTAGGAAGATACTGAAAACGGCTGTTCGAGAGAATGGGAAATTCCTTGGAAAATCAAAAAAGCATAGTCGTGCGGAGCGAGACTCCGCATGCGACTACTGGAAGGTTAATAACACTTTCACTGCCAACAAAAAAATTTAAAAAATCGTAACCTAAAGGATAAAAATTTTCGATCATGTGGCATTTTATTTGCAAGTGACTTTCTAAAAGCTCCAAAAAAATTTGGATATTTATTATGATTTAAACCAGTACCTTCTTTGATAGTTCAATTCGATTCACATTACAATTTTTGGGTCGCGTAAGTGGATCAAAGTAACTTTTAAAATGGATTAATAGCGTCGATTGATGTGTTCCCATAACTTGTCCTCATCCTCTTCCCGACTCGGAGATCCCCTACACACCAAGTGTGAAGTTGTCGGAGAATAGCAGGCGCGTGCTTAGACTTGCAATTACACTAAGGGGGTGGTGGCACACTGCAAGACTTGAACCCTCGACTGCGGTAGATTGATCATATTAGTATCAAATTGCGTTTGTACACTCCTTTTGATCGCTTAGATAATTTTCCGCTGTCATTTTCCCGTGATTCAGAAGTTTTAATCCGAGCCACTAAAATAAATTTCATTTCATTTTTCAAAAAAAAGTCCATTCGTAAAAGGTCTAGGGCGACGAGACCTTCTTGTGTTAAGAATCGACATTAAATCCCTGTAAAGACCACACGTCCCGTGTCGGTTTGGCACCGGGATTCCCGACTCACTCTTTTTCGGGATTGACTTGTTATTGTACAAATGATTCCGCGATTTTTTTCGCAGATGTTTTGGGGTAAATAAAATAAAGGGTCTGCGCTGATTCATATCGTTATGTAGTCTATTTTTTAAATTGGAAACGTACTGCACTTGACGTTTCTCATGGAAATGCAATAGTTTCGAGTTTGTCAAAGGATCTATTTTTATATTAAATTGTGTTGTGGTTTTAACCGTCCAGCACATGTTTATCGCCACCTAAGGTCATACTTATAATGTCGGGATCGATTGTGTATCAGATTGCATCACATCAGTGAATCTAACCACATCTCGGCTATAACTTCATATCAATGTGATATCGAGTCGATGATGCGATCCCGCCGCCCTAAAAGTGGCCGATTGAACGTCCTTTTTTAAATTATTTAATTTTTTCCCACTTTTTGGTAATTTATCAATATATCAAGGAGGGTATCCGCAACGTTCAGGGGTGACCTATGATGAGCGTTTAACATGCTGAAAGTGTCTTGAACATTTTGTTTGAAAAACAAATTTCCAAAATAGAGTAAAAGTTAGCGCGAGTGGAGGGAGCGGTCTCTTCCTCGGTATTGCAGAACGCCCCAGTTATGATATGCAAATGCAGAGGAGATTTCACATTATAATCAAGTTCTTTGTCAACTTGTAACGCTCGTATACAAGCCGTCCAAATTTTAATTGTAAAATAAAAATTGAAGGCGACCGTTAAAGCGGCTTTACGGCAGCTGTGCACCAATCACTTCTTGAAATAATTTAATTGACGGTTCGGTCGCGCGTGTAATCAACAGGCTATATGAATAAAGTCTTACACATATGTGTTATATAAATCATTTTTTTTGAGAATTGACTGCATTGGTAGATCGATTTTATTAGATTGAACTACATTTTTCGGTCCGTTTATTCCTCGGGAGACGGATTTTATTATTATCTGCTTAAAATTACACAGTAATTTGCGCGGGATAATTAATTTTGCAAAAAAACAGTTTATTATGGCAGTAATTAGAGTGATGATCTTACTGTTTATTATTCCATATTTTTGCAATCGTGACACTATCTGAAGTCGACTATTACATGTTAATTGTGGTTTGTTGAGTAATTGCAGCGAAATGATGTCACCAGAAAGTGTCGGAGATAAGATAATAGGAGAGTTAATAGTTTGTAAATTTACATATTTATTCATTCAGGAATTTACAGATGGAATTAGCTACTTTGATTTTTTTAATGAAATAGTCACGATAAGTAGATAAATTTGTAGATATGCCACCGGGGAATTATTAGCCGTGGGGCAAATGCATATTTTAAATCTTTCGATTGAATTTCTCTTCCATTTGATTACAACTTTAAATTCAAGTGTATTGGTACTAACGGATTGAGACTGTTTTTTACTAATATGAATTATACCACACGTGATTGTACACAATATGGCAGAAAAAATCGGAATTGCCGTTCTGGCGCTTTGCAACTGGTTCGGCAAGGGCGCGGGTTGGGTTGGGGTCTGTTTTAGGTCCAACTCTCTGGAATTGCGTGGTAGATGTGCTGCTTCAGATGCCCCTCCCAGATGGCTGTAGCGTCATAGCCTATGCTGACGACTTAACCTTTGTGGTTACATCTCCTACCAGGTCTGGTCTGCTACTTCGTTCCCAGCATTGCCTCGACATCGTGCTTTGCTGGGCGGAGTCGCAGAAACTTACCATTTCAACGACCAAGACCACCTACATGGTCAACCGGTCTCCGCCGCGCATCCACCATCGAGACCTTAGGCTTCAGCTGGGAAACACCCGACTCCGCCTTTCGGAATGTGTGAAATACCTGGGAGTCATGGTGGATCACAGCTTGAATTTTCAGAAGCATGCTGAGTATGTGCATGCCAAGATCCGAGCCCTCATTGGCGCCCTGAGGCGCAAATGCCGTTCCTCATGGGACCTTGATGTTACCTCGTCCCTCCATGCGATCTACAGGACTGCAGTGGTTCCGATCGTTAGCCACGGCGCAGAGATGTGGCAGCACAGGTTGCGGATGGTAATGGTGCGGAGAAAAATTAGCTCCATTCATGGGCTCTGTGGCAGAGCAATCTGCAAAGGATACAGCTCCATCTCCACGGATGCGGCGGGAGTACTGGCTGGAATCCCTCCTCTGGACCTGGAAATACAGAGGAGAACTGCCCTTACAGGCCTCCGAAAGAATGGTCATGCCCCATTTCAGGATGATATGCTTCGAATGGAGGACTTTCCTAGCCTTTCCCATGCCAAGGAATATCTGACCCTTCGGGTGTGGGACTGTTGGCAGGAGAGGTGGGAGGAGTCCACCAAGGGACGGGTCACGTTTGGTTTTTTTCCCCGGGTGCCTGATCGTCCATGTCAGAAGCCGAGCTTCATAACCACACAGCTACTGTCAGGACACGGGAACTTCGGCATCCACCTGCATCGGCTGGGGAAGCGTGATCTCCCGTGCTGTCCCGCATGCCCGGATGCTGATGATGATCCCGCCCATCGTCTCTTTGTCTGCCCACTGTTTGACGACGCCCGCTCTGACCTGTCAGCCCAAGTGCAGCCCTGGCCTCCGCCATTAGAGCTTGTGCCTTATATGGACCCGGAACTGTTGCGTCCATTCACTGTGGCCACCGATTGATCCACCGGCCACAAGTAACTTTGCCTGGCCCCAAATGCCTTGATGGACCTCCCCGCAGATGTTCTTGTCTGCAACGCTAGCCACCGCCTTCCCGCGAATAATTAAATAATAATTTAAATACTTTAAATAATTTAATAATTAAATAATAATTAAATAATTTAAGTTGAGATACTGCCGCTGTAACCGACTGTAACTGTGCGTCCTATTTGGCGCTATAACTTTCTAAAAATACATGCGCTGTTTGGCGCCTTATATATATATACAGGTTGTATTATATTAAGTGTTCACCATTGGTAACTTTGTTATTATTGGAGTTGCAAAGTCGGTTAAATTAGCAAAGAATTAGTGTTTTTTCCGCTGATTACCATTATGAAACCAAAAAAAAACAATCGAACGTCAACTGTTCGAGATATTAACGAAAATAACATTTTTTTAAATGGAATGCCCTATCCTTTTTTGCATATTTTGAAAGAATGTTTAATTTTGAGTGAAAAAGTCTTAATGCACTATTACGATTAAATTAACTACCGAGAAGTTACAAGCAATTGAAGTTTTTATTTCAATTAATTACAAAAATCACGTAGGCACTGAAACAATTGAAAATTGTAATTATTAAAACGTCAAAAACAATTGAATGAGTGTGTTAGTTAATATTTTCATCAAACATTAACGTGGTATATTCAACATTTATTACTTTTGGTGTGATTTAGTAACAGCTGTGTTCAATTTTGGTTCCCGACATGGCATTTTCACATTTAGAAAAATGTGACATGTTAGAAGCATATCTTATGTGCGGCAAGAACTCGGTGAGAGCTCGAGATTATTACCAGCAGCAGTACCCGCTTCGATTGCAACCAATTCAACAGTATTTTCTGAGACTGTATAGAAAGTTTAGGAGTAACGAAACAGTGTTTCAAAAAGGAAGAGAGAAGAAAAAATTTGTAATTTCTGAAGAAGTCGAAATTAATGTAATTGCGTATTTTGAGGCATATCCTAGAAATTCAATACGAGATATTTCAAGGGAGTTAAATTTAAGTTTGAACAGCATTGAAAGGATTTTAAAGAAACATAAGATGGTTCCTCATCATTATCACCCGGTGCAAACGTTACTTCCAGGCGATTTAAATCGAAGATTAACTTTTTGCAACTGGTATTTAAGTTACTGCCAACGACACTTCAATAGCGAGTTTCATTTTCTGTGGACCGATGAATCGAACTTCTCAAATTCTGGAATGTACAACAGAAAAACGAATCATTATTGGGCCCGCGAAAATCAATTGCATCAATTTCCAACAGGATGGAACACCGGCCCATAATTATCACGGAACAACCAATTTGTTAAACAGATTATTCATTGATAAATGGATAGGAACTAATGGGCCCGTGCGCTGGCCACCACGTTCGCCAGATTTAACCCCCATGGATTTTTTTCTGTGGGGGTATATGAAAAATTTAGTTTACAGGGAGATATATGCAACAGTTAATGAATTGGAGAATAAAATTTTAACAATAATTAATGTATTGGATGGTAGAAAAATTTTGAAAGCAGCGCGGTGTGTTCAAAAAAGAGCCCAAAAATGTGTTGAACAAGACGGTGACATTTTCGAACATTTATTATAATGTCTTGGTCATGCAATATGTTTTTCTAAATTTCTATTCTCAGTTTGCCGTGGAAGAAATGTTTCAATAAATATCATTTTCAATTGTTTCAGTGCCTACGTGATTTTTGTAATTAATTGAAATAAAAACTTCAATTGCTTGTAACTTCTCGGTAGTTAATTTAATCGTAATAGTGCATTAAGACTTTTTCACTCAAAATTAAACATTCTTTCAAAATATACAAAAAAGGATAGGGCATTCCATTTAAAAAAAATGTTATTTTCGTGAATATTTCGAACAGTTGACGTTCGATTGTTTTTTTGATTTCATAATGGTAATCAGCGGAAAAAACACTAATTCTTTGCTAATTTAACCGACTTTGCAACTCCAATAATAACAAAGTTACCAATGGTGAACACTTAATATAATACAACCTGTATATATATATATATATATATATATATAAATATGCTGTTTGGAAACGAAACCTGATTTTAAAAGCATTTCGGATATTATTGCTGTTAAAGTATCCCTGGTGGGAAACCATAATCACCTGCTGCGCAGTTGTAAATCGGAAATCGGCAAAAATTAGCTACTTCAATTTCGGTTCTTGATCTAAAGAACATTGAATAAATCAAAAACGATTGTGTTGTTTAAAACAGCTAGACGTCAGCTCAAAATAAAAATGTTTAATCTACGAGTCCAAAAAATTTTAATACAAAATTTTGATAACTGAAGGCATAAACAGGAATTTCGGAATTTGATGTTTTAATTAATAACTTGGTTAATTATGATTATTTAATTATGGCTTGGGGTCAGCTCAAAGTAGATTGGTATTCTCTGTAAGATGAAATATCGACCTCCTTTTCAAAATTAAAAATAAAGCTATAAAAAGGAATTGCGTTTTACATGTATTGAAAATCTTAGGGTGAAACGCCGTTAAGAAATAAATCCTATGAGGAGTATTTTCTATTGGGCTCGGTTTTCTTTGTATATTTATTTATACTATTTTAATTAATCCACTAAATTTAACACAAACTAATAACACCCTGTATAAAATTGTTATTCTTGTTATTCTTGAAATATTTTCATATCATAAACAGTTCTTAAGTTATTTATTGAATGCAAACTAGCAACTATTTTTTTATTTTTTTCAATTAAATGACAATGTTTTACAAATTCTGTTTCTTTTTCAGGTCGATTCAGATTTAGTATTCGATAATATAGAAGAATCAAGAAAAAATAGTCATGACAATACGATAACAAGAAGAGACACATCAAAATTCGAGTCACAATCTAGTCATCCCAGTGATCAAGAACATTGGTTGTCCAGTACTGTACATAGAATAAAAAGACAGCTCAGCAGCCTTTTCAATTTTCATAATAGTCGAGCAAATGGGACCGAGCAAGAGCAAGATGAT
The DNA here is from genome assembly GCA_949768715.1 of Dascillus cervinus. NCBI lineage: Eukaryota > Metazoa > Arthropoda > Insecta > Coleoptera > Dascillidae > Dascillus > Dascillus cervinus. Next base: position 11,552,426 of record OX458322.1, on the reverse strand, counting down.
TACGTAAGGCTTTTTTAACACTTACCACAGCAAATAATGAATGCATTTTTTAATCAGGGCGATTTTGGGAACGGAACAGACAGTGCTGAGGAGGACGGTGATCGAGGATACCTAGCGAGCGATGCAGCAGCACACAGGAGTGTTCACCAACAGTAAGCACTTCATTTAAAAAAATTCACGTTTACATTGTTCTAATTTTGCAGGGATTTTTCGAGAAGGGATGACGAAGATGAGGAGGAAACTTCCGGTGATAACAGAATCGAAGGATCCGGAACTACGGCGCCTCAAACGTCGGCTCCGAACACGCCGGTGTTTTACCGAATTTTCTTGACTGTTATGGAACCGTACCTTCCGGCCTTCCAGGACAAATCAAGCAAGGAGTATCAGACGCTATCGCGAGAATTAATACGATCCATTAACGAGCTGTACGAACTACATAACCAACAAGTTGTAGCTCATTTTGTCAAAGTGGAGTAAGTTTTACATTTTGAGGGATCAATTCGTTCTGATATTGTAATTTCAGGCCGCGCGATGCCGATTCGTTTTCGAGCAAAGTAACCATCGACTTGGGAACCAACAGCGGTTATGACAGAGAAGATATTAAAGAAGTATTGTATTCACAAACTCAATCACGCCATAGTTTAGGAACGGTGCAGGTTTCTACTGATGATTTCGTCTTCCGAGAATTTTCGGGTATGCACCTATTAGTTTTACCATTGTACATTACAATAAGGTCATAAGATGATTCATGTAAGAGATTGCTTTCTTAAATTACATAAGTGCAACAATGACAACAATTTATTGTTTATTAAGACTGCTGTAATTTGTGTACTTGAGTTATGTAACTGAAAGTCCTTGGCATTTAATAGTTTTTTCAAAAATGAATATAATGTTAATTTTGTAATAGTTGTGTTGTTACTAAAAATGAAAATTCTGTTGTGAAGCTTGTTCAAAGAATACTATAAACAATGTGATACACAATTATTGACAATTAGAGCGTCGATTTACAAACAATTTAAATAATTAATTCCATAAAGCATTCTCTGTTTAGTTTTTATGAGGCTTGAATATATAATAACTTCTGTACTTAACTAGAATAATTATGATCATTTGCAATGCATAAACAATTTATGACTTTATAGCTTTCTTGGCATTTTAATTATAGGAATAACAGTAATGATTGTCGTTCTGCAGCGAACTTTAGAAAAACGCTCTTTTTCCAAGTAAATTACAACTAAATGACGAACTTTTTTAGTTCTGCTGCATTTAAATACAAGCGTTAAATTTTATTTATAGAAATAACAGTAATTATTGTTATTTTGCAAGAAGTTTTAGAAAAATGCGTTTTTTTAAATAAATTGCATTGAATTGGCTATAATTATTCAACTTCAGTCACATCCAAATACAAGAAGAAAAATGTATTTGCATATTGAATTTTAATTACAAGAATATTGTTATTTCACAACAAACTTTAGAAACCCGCACTTTTATCAAGTAAATGGCAACTAATTAATTATTTAACATTTTGTAATTTTAGAATGACAATAATTTATTGAGTTCAAAGGTTTTGTTTTCAGTAAAATTAAAATTAATTTGTCAACCGATTAATTATAGGAAATTTGTTTTTGTTTACTTTTGTTTATTTATTTTTGTTTTGCTTGGTTTATAACATGAAGCCCCAGTTGCTCCAACTCAATGTGAAGGTGATCAAATGCCCTGTCGGGGTGGCCAAATTCTATGTGTGCCCATTGATGCCCGTTGCAATGGAAAGTATGAATGTGATGATAAATCTGACGAGGCAGGGTGTGAGGGTACGTTTCTATTATTTGTTTTTTTTTTTACATATTTTATTTATTTAATATTAACTAAGATTGGCTTTGGTGATATCATCCATTATTCCCTTAATCTATTATTTTTAAATGATACTGCTGTATATTGTGCCTAAGCAAACAGAAATTTTTTATTCTTGACTAATTAATCTGTTTCATTCAATGTTCAATGAAAGATTTCTGTTCTATAAATTTAATAAGTTAACATATAAGTTTGTAAGGCAGCTTCAGTTGTTATATTAGCATCAAATGCTTACTTAAACAATTTTAAGTGCTTTGTAATTGGTGAAGGTTTTCCTATTTATAGTTCACTTTTTCCAGTAAAATTGTGCTTAGTATTAATTAATTGAAAGCTTTATTGTTTGTGGCCATGGAAGAAAACTGTAAAATGAGAAAACTTATGTAAGCTGTTTATTTTAAATTTAGTGGACTTAGGAAGGTCATTGTTAATGCAAGAGTTATTATTATGTAACGATTGTTAAATTGTTCCCTGTTAAAAATCATTGTTAATTTATTACACAGCTGTGTTTATTAGTATCTCAAAAGTTACATTGTAATAATTTATTTTTAAACAATTAGGAAATTAAGTACACTTTTTGCTTTTGGTTCTAACAAGCCTTTTTTATTTGAATGTCTGTGATGGCCTAATAATGTAATAACTCACTTAACAGATGTGCGAGATTAATGTTGTTGTTATTTTATGTAATAAGTAAAAAAATCTGACACATTTTTCACAAGCAAGTTTTTCTTACTTATCCTATTTTTAAAATGGCACTTTTTGTTGAATCCATTTCCATTAAACAAGAAACAAGATGCATTTACAATTTAAATTTTTGCACAATGCAGTTAATTATAGAACTGAATAAATTAATAGTTATTTTCAGATGTACCCTAACTAGTAAATTTAAACCGTTTGCATACACTTTTATGAATTTAATTTCAATTAAGTGTAAGTGGAAGTTTAAAACGTAACACTGAAGTATGGATATTAATCTGAACATTTTAACTAAAAACGAAATTAAATTATTTTTAGTAAGTTTTGTGTTTTGCATTTTGATATCTTGTCTAACAGCTATGCAAACAGTTTAAAATATTTATTGATATTCATCAAATTTTAATTAATTTTTAATTCTAACACTACATTATAATTAACATATAAATATCTGAATGAATCATATTTCATCATTAAAACATGAAAAAGAATGAAAATCAAGCAGCGATTACCTCAGAGCAGAAACCTGTTAATTAAATCTTAATTTTGCCTTCAGTTCAAGGACAAAGATGGAATCACATTTCAATTTTGATCTGAAGTAAATTTTCAACTTAAAGTGCCAAGAGAACTAAATTTCTTTTATTAATTTTGTAGAAATGGGCTTCTAGTAACACTTACAAACTTTGAAATTTTGAAAAATTGTGGCTAATTCGATGTATGTTTTTTTCTCCAGACATTCTTCCAACACCTTATATTCCAGTTTCCGTCAACTCAGGCTTTTCAGCATTTCCTACCGAAGCTTCATTCTTTACCACAATTCAACCAGACCTATTTAATGTTGGAGAACCCGACGAAGGGGATGCCTCCACTCCTTTAACTTCAACTCCCAAAATTACCACCCATCCAACCACCCTGTCCGGCCCGATCGATAGGTGTAGGGCTGATGATAAGGTACGGTGCCATTTGAGCTCGGTTTACATCTGCGAAGATCAAACGTGCGACGGTCATCCCGATTGCCCTAACGGTGAAGACGAAGTTGGCTGTCCATCCGGTACACTTTTACAATGTTTGTTACTAAAAAGCTTTGTGAGGCGGGAACTGTGGGGACACTTAATTTTAATCTTATAGCTTTAGCCGAAATTAACAATTCCTTCAGTTGGGTTCGATTGTAATTAATCTCTTTTTTAGCTTGCGCCACCGGCGAAATAGGCTGTGATTTAACTAGATGCATCCCCGCGTCCAAGAGGTGCGACGGCGAATCCGACTGCGCTGACGGCACAGATGAAGATGCTTGCGGTAAGTGCTTTTTTTGTAAAAATGTAATTTGCGTTTGTCCGCTTGATTTGTTTCGCGTTCTCCGCCCCGTATGTGATTGGGGAACCACCCGCTGAGAGGGTAATGCGGAATGTAATCACGCTTCATTGCGAGATGACTGAGATTTTTACGCCCGTGCGTTATCAATACTGTTTCTCATGTTAGTTTCAGGATTATTTTGTAAATATTTATAAGGGTGGCTCTTTGAACGCCGTCTCGCAGGAATACCCCGAAAATATCGCATTAAAAATTTCCATTACGTTTCATAACCTTCCGTCTAATTAACATATGTCTGAAACGATTTTTTTGAATATGCAGAAGTTAATTGCGTAAGCGAATTCTTAAAAATTGCATTTAGAACAGCTCTAAACACTCGTCAATTAGCACCCCAATTTTTTTCTTGACCGCACATGTTTGCCAACATCTGCTCTTTTTTCGCGCGACCACATTTTGCAAAAATCCATGAACCCCGCTCATTGTAAGTGAATAACGGTCGGTGCTATAAACATGTAAATCACACAATGAATATTCATAAGCATCATCCAGTGGCAAACTTAAGAGGGCATATTCTTATTCGGTCACCTTATTGAATAAATTACTGTCCCCAGGATTCGTTAGTTTTCAGAAAATCCTGCACCGCATGTATGTTACATTCCACTGGCAGGCATTCGTCAAAATTCAAAAGAGACTCCATTAAAACTTAAGTCGCAAGTAATTCATCAAATCCAATGAATGCAACACATTACAGCCGGTTTAAACTTTTATTAAACTGAATGCATATTTTTGTTCCCGGTTGATGACAAACTGCATTTGCATATCTGAAATACTTCTGCATAGGTCACGAGTTCTTTGCTGATTGAGTCAATGATGATGCCATATTCTCTTTTCAGTCGTTTAATGATCTTGCGGATTTGTCAAAGTCGCATTTCAATGCAGCTTCGTTCGCGTTTGAAAAATTGTGACTACAGTGCTACCTTGATAATCCGGTAGTATCACAACGTCCGGATTACCAAATCTCCAGAAAATAACCGAAAATAAAACAATACTTCAATGTTTCTGAGGCAACTTAGCATACTATTTTGTCTTCTATAGTTTCTTATTCTGTATTGTCTTCATCAGTGCACATTTTTAGTTTTCTTTTAACAAATTGAGGCTCCATTAAGTCAGTCACTTCTTCTCGAGTTAGTGTAGCAGTGTCAATGTTCTCTAACATTGAACTTTCAATTTGTTTCGCTATGCATTGAATGTTCTTCTTCTTTTTTTAAAGTAAGTAAAACGCCTATTCTTTTTGACCTTATTTGTCTGTTTGTCTGTTGCGTTAGGTGGAAGAAACATTACAATAAACTGCCCAATAAAAATGCTTTCTTCAGTATATTTTGGCTTCACAAAAATGTTTGAAGTTCTTGAACAATTACAAGTGTTGAACCATAAACTGAAGATCAAACCCATAAAAAAATTCAGCAACAAATTTTTCATGCCGGATTATCCTAGGAATCCCCAATTACTCGGATTATCGAGGCAACACTGTATTCGGAATTAAGAACGGACAAGGCTGGCCCTTGAAAAATACGATTATTAGCACTTATTAAGGAGCCATTGAATGCCCGCATTCAGATCATTTTAATGAATTTTATGGGATCTCTTTACGACTCGCATTCCGTTATGGAAATGTTTACCAGTTTTCTAAACAGTGTTTAATGTTAATAACTCATAAACAAATTACAAAAATCTGATAAGTGAATCGAGTCGGAGAGTAAATCCAAGTAATTTAAACTATTTGGGTCAAGTTGAAATTTCTTTAGATTCTTGGATAAGAACTTGTTGCTTGCTCATTTAATAATGAACATTTTTTTATGGAAAGCTAGCGCAAGTGTCTCGATTTTGGTACTAATAGGCGTTAATGAACTTGTTCATTTTAAATCTCAAAGGCTGCTGTTTGATTGGTAGTTCTGAATTAAGGAAGCAATATATCAAAATTAAGATTAACGATAAGTGCTGGATGAATTTCCATTACATGGACACGAGACTTGTTATTCGATCTCCGAAAAATTAATTTTTCCAGTCGGTAATAAAACGGATTATTCTTTGGCCTAGAATAAAATTTAAATCTTTTGTCGACAACATTTAAAATGTGCAAATAAAATTACTTTAGCTTTTATTTATTTTAAATTGAGTCGTTAAATCCTCGATTTTATCATCCGAGTGAGAGCACTAAATGCCGGCTTCCTCATATAATTTTAGTGTTTATGTAAATTGCACTTCTGAATAAAACTTTATTTTTGTATTAAATGCAGTTTATTGGGAACTTGCGTGCCGAAATCATCTGATATCTGCGGACTTAAAATCTGTCGGTAAATAAATTCGTCCGTGCGCCGCGATACTTAAAAATGATTTACCTTTACTGCCATTTTTTCTAGCCAAAAATTTATTATCACAAAATTGTATAATTCCGATGCAAACGCGATTAATGAGCGCGGCACGTCAGCGCAAATGAATCGGCGGAGCGATATGAACTTCTCTCGAAAATTGGGCAAGTTTTTTGAAGTCTCTCCCAGACATGAATTAATTACGTTGGTTACATTATCTTAACTTGCATGATTTGTCAGTGTTATCGTACGCACATAAAGTGATTTATGCTATATAACCGCTCTCGTTATCTCAGATAAAATGTAAATTTTTTTTGTCAATGGTACACCGTCTTAATCGTACCTGGTTTTTCCTTGTATGTTACAATTTAAATAAATGACCAGTTTGTGATAAAAAGAAGGTTGTTTGGACACATTTACAATTGTTAGCTTCTCGTGCCTGGTTCGCATTTATTTCATTCTAGCATTTCTAACTTTACTGAACCGATTGCATAATTTTTATATCCACTCGTAATTTGTCCGAGAAAATTCAATAGCACTATTTATTCTTTGAATTGATTATAATGCAACAAATTAAATAGAAGACACAAAAGGCTGATTTTAGGAAAATATTTCTGATAGCGAATTCTTCAAGACGGACAACCACAAGAATTTTGCAGTGCATTGAATATCAATTAGAACTTCCTTATATGTTATTTTGCAACTTGATAGAAAGAGATAGGTATTAATCATAAAAAAACAAGGAAATATTCAGCAATTTATGAAAAATTACATTTTCTTTGCAATAATCCCAAATTGTATTTTTCAGTCTCAAATTTTCTCACTCATATTTAATTTCACAACTTTTAAAACTCACAGTTAACGTTACCAACATTATTTAAGTCACAAAAAGTGCTGTTTAAGGTGAGTGATAGTTAAGTAAAGAACACACCAATTCACCATGACACTTTTTAAAATATTTTTAATAAATTAAACAGAATTTAAAAATGAGCTGTCAAATGATAAAAATAATATTAACAAAAATTTCAAGCGTTCAATGTAGAAAGGTAACTTTCGACTGGTAGTTGGATAATGCAGTTGATTTACAAATAAAGCTGGAAAAGTTAAGAAAACTTCATATTACTTAAAAATAAAAATAATCCAGTGTTAGAATTGTGGAACTTATTTATGATTTTGAAACGAAAATTGGTTTGTCTTAAATTTAAATGAAACTTATCTAGGTCTCAAAAGGTGGATAGAGATAATCCAGATTCTCTTCATAGATAAGTTTATCTTTAAGTTTATGGTACTATTTGTATACAACTAGCGCAGAATGACCAGTTCTGCTAAATTTAAAAAAAATCAAAATGAATTAAAAAAAAACTAGGTATTTAAACTTTTAGAAGTCTACAAATATTTTTTCAAATTGTTATCAGCATTTCAGCTGTTAATTTATTTAAAATTAGTCATTTAGATTAAAAATGTCCTTGTGGTAGTAAAATAGAAAGTTTCATGACTTAAATTTTTTATCAGAATGCATAACAATATTGTTATAATACATTATGAATTAGGCAAAATTGTCATTCTGAAACCAGGATTTTAATAAAAAAATCGTTTAGTGTTTAATTAAGAGAAAAATTCTGTTGACATATAATTTAGTTCATCTTTATTTAGCTTGAACAATAGTCATGTCATTAATTTCAACATCAGGAAATACGGTAATGCTGGCATGAAGTCTACACATGCAAAGATAAATTCTTTTAAATCGTCACATTTTGACGAAAATAGCTGACGAATTGTTTTCCCGAAGGTAATTTCGTGCCGGTATTTTATTCGTAAAATTTAAAAGATTCTTCTGGAATATTTAAACCGCCTATAAATAGACGTCATTATGTATACAATCGAAGTTTTAAAACTGAAATTATGAGCAGGTATAGAATTACGGATCACGGAAAAGTTGAAACCTCTTCATATAATAATTCTAATAGATATCGTCTGCAGATGGGTGGTATCTGTCGCTAAAGGGGTGTCACGCAGGTACCTGTGGCTGTGTCTACCGGAGACTGGCACAATGCCGCACAGTAACCCTTACGCCAGTGTCACCATTAACCCCCCTATTTCCCCATAATTTAAAAAAAAATGCAGCGATGCATCGATTTTTTTCCGAAAGGAAGTGCGGCCGTAAATTTCATTCCATACGAGGCTATGTATCAATAAACAACCGCTTTACATCCGGCCAAATGTACTTGTTTTTGGAGCTTAATTTAAACGCCCCGGCGTTCGATGTTTTCTAGAGCGATTAATATTTCCTTATGCGTAGCAATTAATTCCACATTCAGTACTTCTTTGATGTTCATCGATTTGACGTTTAGAGCCGCGTCCGTAATTTTAGAAAGTGATCTAAGCTAATTTGGCACATTGTCGGTAATTCTGCATCGAGTAGCAACAACTTTGCGTGGGACACGGACTGGCACGACCGGCTTGAGCATTCGTAAAAATCATATAGTATCCCCTTTATCATTTTGTCAGGGCTTTTAACGTTGATAAGTTGGAGCTCATTTCTGAATTTTTACGTTTTCTGCATGCCGTCATAAATAATGCACTAATCACTTCATTTTTTTATTGGGGGCCGTTGTAACATTTCAACGGGACTATAAATAAATCCGGGGAACATCTGGACCGATCGGAATTAGAATCTAATCGGTCATCAACATAAATTAACCCGACACTTGTTTTAAAACTGGATGAGTGTGTTCGGGCCCAACTTGTTTCACATAGTGTTCACACACTTCTTTCAATGTGGATTTATTACGACTTGAAGGAAATCGATTGGATTCCAATCCGGGAAAAAGTTTTACCGAACGCTCCAATCGGTGGGAATTTTTTTACCACAAATTCAGTCATACAATTTTTTAACTGCATTTTAAGATTGAATAATCAAGCTGTAATGTAATTAACAGATATTTTATAAACATTGAACATCGTAGAAAGTATAATTTTTTACGACTTTTCTGTGAGTTGAAACAATTTTTGCAATCTTTATTTTTAATTTTTGTTCTTAACCTAATTTCAAGTTGTAGCCACTTGTAGTTTATGTTATTTCAGGAACATAAAAAAATGATTGAAATAAAAGTTGATCTTTCAAAATTGTAAATATTGAAAGGTTTCATATTTTTGTTATTTTTACAGATGGACTAAAAAATGTTATTTTTTATAAAAGCTTTTCTGTTGCAAACCTGATAATTTTCTTAACAAAGTCTAGATACCGTTTTCCTTAAGTAAAATGAAGGAGAAAAATTAAAACCTTAAAGTAAAAATTTTCAGTATCTAGTTTTAAATTTAAATTGTAACTTGTGTATTAAATTTAATGGTATTTGAGTTCAAAATTAAATATTCCTTCCAAATATATAAAAATTTGACCGGCTTTTGGGTCGAATACTATCAAATTACCAAATGGTAAATCAACCATAAAAACAATAAATAAAACAATTTCATTTTCTTTTTTTCTGCAACTTTTGTAAAACTTTTCCTTTGGGGGTGTTGTTGTTTATTGGTAGTTATATTTGTTGCAATTTATTTATTTAAAAAAACAATAACCGAACTTTGTTTAGAAAAGTCATTAGTTTTGGAACAAACAAAAAGTTTTATAGAGAATAACTTTTTTTTTAAGTTGGAAATAAATATGTTTTTCCTCTTCTGTCGTCCACCCGGGAACACAATTAGTGAAGTAAATAAAAGAAAGCAACTTTTCAGTAGAGTCTACATTGTAGTGTTAGCATTTACTCACATTTTAGGTGAATAAACAAATGCTAATTAAAAGTAGTAATTACTTCACGAAAAACTCAAGCATCAGCTGCGCTAGTAAACTACTACATGGAGAGTAACAATTACCTATTTTGTTTAAAATATACGTGCAACTTGATGTTGATCATCTCGGTCCAGCCGGAAATCATATTTTGACTATCAAACTGAAAAATTTTTTTTTTCCACTGGTTTAGTTAAAGGCAGAAATTACTAGAAAAAGGTCAGGGAAAATACTGGAAAAGAGTCATGGAAAATCTTGAAAAGTCAGGCAATTTGAAAATACAGAATTGCCATGAATCCTGATGCAGTGAATACTCGCAAATGCACCGCAAAGATCACAATTATTCTATATTTATAACAACAATTTTAGACCAATTTGTTTTGTCATTAAATAATCATCACTAATAATGGATCTAATTTTTAATTATCCTAATAGTGAAAATTTCCCAGTGCACAATGTAGTGCGCCACCCACTTGCCCTATAAACTGCCGTTTCATCCAAACGCGATTTTGCCCGATGTTTCAGAATTCAATCAAAAATTTCCTGTTAACAACCGCGCGACCCAAATAGCCTATTTTTAAAATTTGGTCATGCCTCAAATGTTGATAATTCTAAAGAAAGCTTGCAGGTTTAATAATACATTCTAAGCGTTCAAATCTGGTTACTGTTAACTAAAATACGACATTACGCAACGCTATTTTTTTCTCACTATCAATACTTTGGATATCTGCCAGGAAAAATTGCCCGAGAGTTGTGTGCATAAACAAGACGCTTGTGCGAATTCCGGAAATAGTTAATAATTACGCCAGGAGTTGAGGTAGCCGCGGCCAATCGTGAATCTTGCAGGTAAACGCTGAATAATTGCCGAACAGATCAGTCGATGAAATTAATGGCACCAACGGGTTGGGACGATGCTGATCGAGTAATGTTGATGTATTTTATTTAGATTCCCGTGATTATTCTCGCTGTCACGATACTGTTAAATAAAGCACCTAATCTGATCATTTCCCAGAAGAATTTAAATATTGTCCGTTAGATAATGGTTGTAATTAAAAATAAAACATGAAACTAATGCGCATACAATTAAAGGCGTTAGCTTGCATTTAAATAACGACACAGTAACAGATGTTGCGAGTCCATGAAATTCCCAATTCGGAAATGGATTAAAAAAAGTGTGGAAAATTTGCAAAATTGTTTAATCGGATAAGTAGTTTCCTAGTCGCGATTGTTACACATGGCGCCCATTTTAAATATTTATTTAACGTTACGTAATTAATTAATAAAAACCACCGAATAATTTGAATATTTAACAGCAAACAATCGTAAATAAACTGATTCTCGCAAGGACGAAAGTATTAAACGTGACATCACGGAGACGTTAATAACTGTCCTCTTTAAAAACTGAAAAAAAAATTGATAGCCACCTAACGCGACATTCATTTCATTTCAATATATCATTCTGTCGGAGCACACGCAATGCACATCATCGGGGACATTTTCCGATGCATCTTTAAAAATGCAATTTTTGCCGACGTCGCTCTTTTTATTTCTGGCTCGTCGACAATTTTAAAAATTTATAAGGACAAGAGTCATAAGGTTTATTAAGATTTAACGTAAAATGCACGTTTCTTTTTAAAGTTAAGTGTCACTTAAGTGCACGGATTTTCAAGGTTAAGCTTAAACGTTGAGGTCCTTAAAGTTAAGTATTGTAAATTCTCTACTTAAAGTGACCCTTAAACATTAAAATCGAGTTTAAAAGCTGTTTGTAATTTACTGTTAGTTTGATAGTGGTAGGTGATATAATAATTATTGTAGAGACGATACTTTTTTTTTTTTTTTTTTGAGGTGTAAAATTCCTTAGTGGAAGACCGGGGCTTAAGTTGGAAGTTGCCCGGTACTGTGGGGTTTCCCTGAATGGGTCGCTACCCACTAAAATCACCCCCACACAGCCCGGGACCGCTCTCGCATTACTTCAGGCTGTGCTGCTCTCGATGCAAAGTGCATTTCTCCAATTCTCGATTTCGATGACCTCCCTCCGCCATTGGCTTTGGCTCAGTTCTCTCCCTTCTCTATCTCAAACTCGAGCTTCTCCTTGCCTTTCATGGTCACCTCTGCGTACTGTAGTCCGGCATCCCAATTATCTTGGCTCTTCATCATTTCAGTTAGAAATGTTTCGTCGATGGCACATCTTAATTTGGCCTCCAGAGCTTCTCGTCCTTCTCTCCAGCTTTCGCACCACATCAGGGTGTGCTCCGCATCGTCCTCTGCCTCCCCGCAGTGTTGGCATGCAGGCGAGTCCCTCCTTTTTATTCCATGCAAGTACTTTCCAAAGCACCCGTGGCCCGTGAGAATCTGAGTGAGATGGTAGCTCAGATCTCCGTGCTTTCTTTCCAGCCATGGTTTTATTTCTGGGATCAGCCTCCTCGTCCATCTGCCGGTTGTCGCTTGGTCCCACCTTGCCTGCCAATTCTGGATCGTTGCCTCTCGCTCCTCTGCCCTGTAGCGCCTCCTTGTGCTGGGGTCGTTCCCTTTGCCTCTGTCGTGTATTCTGGCCCTCTCCTCTGCCAGCAGGTCTAGTGGAACGGCTCCCGCTAGCACCCCGGCTGCCATATCTGAGACGGTCCTGTACGCTCTGATGATGCCCAGGTTGGTTAGAGACGATACTGAAGCATTCGAACTGATTCTAGTCCAAATTGTCCAAATTGAAAGTGATAAACACTTGAACGAGCTACACAACTTTATACAAAATATTTTTTTCTAAAATCAACATTTTGATAATTATGAATTTTAACATTTGGCACTTTTTGAATGTGATGATTGTGATACAGTGTTTCCATATTGCTATTATTTCAACAAATTTTCAAAAACATTGTAAATAACAATTATATGTAATTAAATAACCTACAACTTTTATCTATAATATTTTTTTTCTAAAATCAATATTTTGATAATTATGAATTTTAACATTTGGCACTTTTTGAATGTGATGATTGTGATACAGTGTTTCCATATTGCTATTATTTCAACAAATTTTCAAAAACATTGTAAATAACAATTGTATGTAATTAAATAACCTACAACTTTTATCTATAATATTTTTTTCTAAAATCAATATTTTGATAATTATGAATTTTAACATTTGGCACTTTTTGAATGTGATGATTGTGATACAGTGTTTCCATATTGCTATTATTTCAACAAATTTTCAAAAACATTGTAAATAACAATTATATGTAATTAAATAACCTACAACTTTTATCTATAATATTTTTTTCTAAAATCAATATTTTGATAATTATGAATTTTAACATTTGGCACTTTTTGAATGTGATGATTGTGATACAGTGTTTCCATATTGCTATTATTTCAACAAATTTTCAAAAACATTGTAAATAACAATTGTATGTAATTAAATAACCTACAACTTTTATCTATAATATTTTTTTCTAAAATCAATATTTTGATAATTATGAATTTTAACATTTGGCACTTTTTGAATGTGATGATTGTGATACAGTGTTTCCATATTGCTATTATTTCAACAAATTTTGAAAAACATTGTAAATAACAATTATATGTAATTAAATAACCTACAACTTTTATCTATAATATTTTTTTCTAAAATCAATATTTTGATAATTATGAATTTTAACATTTGGCACTTTTTGAATGTGCAAAACAGAAACAGAATCGTAGTGATAGAGCCACCGAGAAGAGACAAAAATATTGCTCAGTGTATGCGATGCCAAATGTACGGACACACAAAGTCCTATTGCAACCGACCGTATCTATGTGTAAAATGTGGAGAACCACATGATACCAAAGTCTGCAAGAAAAGCAGAGAAACTGCAGCTACATGTGCGCTATGTGGAGGCCCACACCCTGCTAACTACAGAGGATGTGAGTACTATCTCAGCTTTTATAAAAACAGCAGTGTTAAGTCAAACACGCAGCAACCGCAAACAATTCCGCAAACGCAAAATGCTATTCAGCCAAACCAAACAGTAACTGCACACCCCTCATATACATATGCAAATGCAGTAAAGAACAATGAAAATCATCCAATAAAAAATGATGAAAGTATCAGCAACGTGTTAATTAAATTCCTTGAGGAGTTTAAAGGCATGTTTAATCAAATTATACAACAAAATAGCATGGTTCTTAACATGCTAACCATGTTAATATCCAAACAAAAGTAATGGCTAAGTTTCTCAGGATAGCACAATGGAATGCCAACGGAATGATTCAACATAGAGATGAAATAAATTTATTCCTTCATCTTAACTTAATAGATATCCTATTAATTAGCGAAACACACTTTACAAATAGATCCTATTTTAAAATACCCTACTATACTCTGTATCATACTAACCATCCAGATAATGCTGCCCACGCCGGTACAGCCATATTAATAAAAACAACGATCAACCACTACGTATTATCAGAGTATAAAAAAGATCATCTTCAAGCTACCTCAGTCAAAGTTAAAACAATGCCATATGATCTAACAGTATCTGCAGTGTATTGTCCACCTCGGCACAACCTAAAAAAGGAAGACTTTCAAGATTTCTTCCAGACACTTGGACCAAAGTTCATAGCTGGGGGGGACTACAACAGCAAACATACACTGTGGGGCTCCAGAATCATTACAACCAAAGGCAGAGAACTATCGAACCTTCTGCACGATAGAAACTACTTTTTCTTATCAACAGGCACTCCGACTTATTGGCCGAGTGACCCGAACAAACTCCCCGATCTATTGGATTTTTTCGTGGTGCACGGAATTATGACAACCTACACTGATATAGTCCCCAGCTATGACCTATCTTCGGATCACACGCCGGTCATTGCAACTATTAGCACATCTGTAATAAATTTTAAGAAGCCTCTCAAACTGCATAACTCAAAAACAAACTGGGAAATATTCAGAACTGAAATTAATAGCAATATAAAACTTAATATTAGCCTCAAGACTACTGAAGAAGTAGGCAAAGCAGCAAACGCATTAGTTAAAATTATGCAGGAGGCTGCCAAGCAAGCTACCCCTAACGTAGAAGCTCATGCACAAAAATTCAACATTCCGGTTGAAATAAAAAAACTTGTTGGAGAAAAAAGAAGAGCAAGAGCGAAGTGGCACCGTACACACATCCCAAGTGATAAAACAACCTATAATCGATTAAGCAATACCCTTAAAACAAAGCTGAAAAATATGAGGGATATTAATTTTTCACAATACATCACAACCCTTAACCGTCGTGACAACTCCATCTGGAGACCAATCAAAGGACTTCGTAAACCTGTAACAGTTTCTCCTCCATTACGAATAGAAGCAAATACATCCTCATGGGCTAGAAGTAGCCGAGAAAAGGCAGACCTATTTGCGCAACATCTAGCTAAAGTATTTACTCCTTTCAACGATAACCCACAACAAAATACACAAGCTACCCACGGCAACAATAATGTGGATATGGAGTCAATAACAAGTATTAAATTGGTAAGCCCCGGTGAAATCAAGGGAAAAATTACCGCTTTAAGCAACTGGAAAGCACCAGGAATTGACATGATAACAGCAAAAATGTTGAAAGAACTTCCAAGGAAAGGGTTAGTGATGCTAACATACATATTCAATGCCATTATAAGATTACGATATTGGCCTAAGTGTCTTAAGATATCTGAAATAATACTCATACCAAAGCCCGGAAAGCAATTAACTGATGTCTCCGCTTACAGACCAATAAGCTTATTGTCCTCCATCTCAAAATTATTTGAGAGATTAATTCTACAACGCATACACCCTTTACTCAATGTCATTCCTGATCACCAATTTGGGTTTCGACATGAGCACTCTACAACACAACAATGCCACAGAATAGTACATGCAATTAATGAAGCCTTGGAAGAAAAAAAGTACTGTGCGGCGGTTTTCCTAGATGTGAGTCAAGCCTTTGATAAGGTCTGGCACAGTGGCCTTTTACATAAAATTAAACAATCACTACCAGATCCCTACTACTACCTTTTAAAATCATACCTAACAGATAGGTATTTCAGAACTAAGGTTAACGATGAAGTTTCCCAGCTCCGGCCTATTAAATCCGGAGTCCCTCAAGGCAGTGTCTTAGGGCCAATCTTGTATCTGTTGTACACATCAGATCTTCCCACATCAGACTCCACTATAACTGGCACGTTTGCAGACGATACCGCCATCTTAGCCGTCCATGAAGATCCTGTAATAGCGTCAGCAAACCTACAGGACCACCTCTTTCAAATAGAAGAATGGCTTATAAGATGGAAAATAAAAATCAACGAAAGCAAGTCGCAGCATATTACCTTCACTTTAAACAAAGGTAAATGTCCTCCAGTGTACATTAACAACACAGAGATACCACTTGCAACCGGTGTTAGATACTTGGGTTTCCACCTTGACACTAAACTCAATTGGAGGGAACATCTAAGCAAAAAGAGGAAGCAGATAGATCTAAAAATGAGAGAACTGAATTGGTTGATCGGGAGAAACTCACGAATGTCATTAGAAAACAAAATTTTAATTTACAAAACAGTGATTATCCCAATCTGGACATATGGCATCGAGCTGTGGGGTTGCGCAAGTAAGTCCAGCATAGCCATTATCCAACGTGCGCAATCGAAAACCCTAAGATCAATAGCTAACGCTCCATGGTACGTAACCAACTGGACATTACATCAAGACCTCGGCATCTCAACAGTCCAAGAGTTAATACAAAAGAGAAGCCAAAAGCATCACCAGAAATTAGAAACTCACATCAATACCATCTTACGGCCACTAATAGACGTAAGAAATCACAGAAGACTGAGAAGACGTTGGCCAGCAGATCTCTTATGAGGGGTGTTGTAGAGGTCTTTCCAATGGGGAAGCCTCATCCGGACACATTCAGCCAAACAGCTCATAGAACAAAACTTCTGATTGCTGTGTATAATAATAAAAAAAAAAAAAAAAAAACTTTTATCTATAATATATTTTTCTAATATCAATATTTTGATAATTATGAATTTTAACATTTGACACTTCTGGAATGTGATGATTGTGATACAGTGTTTCCATATTGCTATTATTTCAACAAATTTTGAAAAACATTGTAAATAATAATTATATGTAATTAAATAACCCACAACTTTTATCTATAATATATTTTTCTAATATCAATATTTTGATAATTATGAATTTTTAAGTTTGCACTTTCCGGATGTGATCATTGTGACTTAAATAATTCAAAATTGCTATTATTTCGACAAATTTAAAAAAACACTGTAAATAGCAATTATACATAATTAAATGAACCACAACTTTTATCTAGAATATTATTTTTTCTATTTTGCGTTTAAAATAAGTCCATTTAAGCACCCAAATGACGTCATTTGAGTGCTTTAATAAGTCGCTGGCGTGCTAGAATAGAGTAGGAAAATTTACTGTTTTGATGTTGGTAGCCTGGTAGCGTTGAACTGTCAACGTCAACTGACACGTCAAAAAACAAAGCAAATTAATAAATAACAATGAAAAAGAAGCTTAATCTAAATTATTACCGTGGAAAGTACAATTATTATACACACTTGCAGTTACATGTGATGTATCTTGGGAATTTATAGTGACACCATGTAAATTCTGATCGGACACAGTATTTTGATGAACATTGATGTTGCCTATAACGGTAGTAAATTTTCTAACGTCTTTTGTGCAATTTGCCTAATTTTCGGCGGCGTTAGTGATAAACCTTCTTCAGCATTTATTTTTAAACATTAAACGTGAAAATAAAAAAAAACTGACGTTTGAAATTAAATTTTTTCACAACCGCCTATAATTACGCCACAAAAATGTCAGCAATCACCACGAAATTCCCTAGATTTAAAATTTTTATTTTATAGTTTATAAAATGATATAAAGCTACAAAATAGAAAAAACAGTATAAAACACTCGTAGCAGAAGGTCCTTCAAGCACTCATTTGTTCCTCCACTCGCCTTGCGGTTCGTTTCGGAATTTCAAATTCGTGCTTGAATAGATGCCTTCTGCTACTTGTATTTTAATATACTATTCTAACATCAATATTTTGGTAGTTATGCATTTTTAAATTTGGCATTTTTTGGATGTGACGATCGTAATATACCAACGTCTTAATTAATTCAAAATTGCAATTATTCCGACAAATTTCTAAAAGGGTTAAATATAAAAGTTATACAAAATTAAATAAATTACAACTTCTATGCGAAACATTTGTTTCAAAAATCGATATTTTGGTAATTACAAAGTATTAAATTTGGCCCTTTTCGGATGTCCATAATCATAATTAATCATAAAAAAAACTAGAAAATATTACACTCATTGTCAGACAAAAAAATTCTTATAGGTAAAAAATTCGGACTTTATTTATTTGTAAGAAATTCAAAAGTATTTTCTGTTGTTACCAACCTTACTTAAGTGACAATTCGGTCCGCGTTTAAGCTACACTTTAAAGTAAGTGTTATTTAACTAAGAAACACGTTTACTAGAAAATTCACGTTTAGAGAAATGTTCACATTAAATAGAAAAAGGAAAGGCAAGCTAACTTTTTATTATTCGCATTTTGCCGACATAATTGACAATAAATGGGGATTGTTTAGGTTTCCGCCTGAAAAGGGGGACGACGAATGAAAAAATCGTTACGGAAAACTTTGAATTATATTTTTCACGATTCAAGCGCCACGCTAAAGATGTTATTTCTAAACAATATTTCTCAAGAACTTAAATAACCCTTCAGAACATTGCATACGGTATTACCTAACATTACATAACGGTCGGTTTTATGTCTTAAGGTAACATAATAATCATTTTAATGTCCAGCCAGTTGTACCTCAGGGCTACCTTCCGTGTTTCTGTATTTATTTGGTCGTGAACCAATACATAAATAAGTTGCAAACGTATCATTTCGTTGCAACACGAATCGGCCAAATTGGGCCCAAGATATCCACAAATCAAAATTTCAAGTGGCATTTAAAGCGGTTACACATTTTAATAACCGACTGGATCAATATCTATTTATTAATTGAAACGCTTGACATTCTATGTGACCGGGCATTATTTTTAATAACAATGAAAAGGTCAACTGGAAGAATTTTTTTCCGAACCGAAAATAGTCCGATTCATAAACTGTTCGGATCTCTTATGCAGTCCATTCCCGGCACTTTCGCCAAACCGAGCGGAATGGACCACAGTCAACAAATTAATTTCGCATTCAAGCGCGCCAAAATATTTTCTCAAATTTTTTAACAAAAACAAATCGCGGATTTGCCGAGTAGACGGTAGTTTTCAATTTCCGGCGAAATTAAAATTCCCGCTGTTATCTTTGTCAACAGGATGACATTACCGAATGTTCCATGTGCACATTGTAAAAATGTAATTCTTCAGGAACCCATCACGCATCGGGAACGACACGCGATCTGTATCGTGTGCTTTTGGTCACGTTTACTCCCCATTTCTGTGTAATGTCACTCTATGTACACTTCACCTAAATGACATTTAAATTATTGGTAACGTTGTATGTGGGGAAGTTTTTATTGGGTTTTGTTTGTTTTATGAAATAGTGTACACACCGTCCAGATCGGGCATAATTGGGCCATTTTTGTTATTAAATGTTCGAAAAAAATTACCAATTCATTGCAAAAATATTCAAGCGGAATGAATTACTTTTTATTGTACAATGTGGTGATTTCAGTAAAATCGAGATGTAGTTTTTTCAGCGCTGAAATATTGCAGGAATACAACATCAATACTTTCTTCGGCGGATATGTCTTCACGGCTCTTTTAGATGTTCTAAAATGTGAATGAGTTTATTGTGGCGCTTTTTATGAGAGAGTTACAAGCTAAAGCAAAAAATAAAAGAAAAATGAGCAAAGTTTAATAACATTAAATTTTTTAACGACATTTTAAGGTAAATATTTGTTGATTAAAAAAACTGTGCCTTGTTCAACAAGAAAAGTTCGGATTTCATACAATCGAAGATGTTGACAAATCGAAAAAATAATGTTTTTTTCAATTAGGCGTTTGCTTTTTTAATGAGATTTATGAATAATTGAAACGGCTTTTGTAAACATCGGGCGAGGCGAATATAAATTATTTTTGGTTCATTTAGAGTCGCTGCATTTTTAAATGCTGAATAACTTTCGCAGTTTCACTTTTCGCGACAAATCAATAAGGAGGGTCTTATAAATAAATTAACAGCAGGTGTCCCTTGCTTAGCTTCACATGAGCTGTGTCAAAATTCTGGCATTCATTAGGAGAGTGGCCATTACTGTGGTTGGCTCGAAAAAATTATGGATCCTTTCAGGAGCGCTGCTGTTTTGAAATTTAAATTCGGATTTGAATTTTTCGAGATTTTAAAGGAAGTTTTTGTTTTGAATGCAGCAGTGCGCGTTTCGAAGATCAAAAAAATTCCCATCCTTGTAACTAATAAGAAAAAATTGCTTGTAACTTTTTAGATTAATTTTTACTCTTATCCCTTTTATATTTTTTCAACGTTTTAATTTCTTCAAAGCAAACTTGCGTCACTTTCACTGACTACAGCAATAATATTGATAAAATTATTGGCATAAGTTAATGCTTTGATGTTAGGAATACGAACGTTCCATTCAACAGTTTTAGAATTTCTCCAGTAAAGAGTTATGTTTAGTTTGTTATTCCGTGATGCGTTGAATGCATATTTAACTTGGCAAAATATCGAATTGAACAAACTTATCTTAATCCAAAACGAAATTCAATATTATCAAAGACACGTTTGTCCGTTGAATTTAGTTCGAGTTATATGTGTCTCAGGTGTCCTGTAATTATTTCATTTTATAATATACAGTGTGTCTCCAAATGAGCCTCAAAAACAGAAAAATGACTTATTGTTATTCTTTAATTTAAGTTCCGAAACTTCTCCTTAATCGCCATCAACGAGTGCTCCTTTGTTGTAAATATAAACTGATCAGAAAAATTAATGTTCTTATAACAATTTTGATTTTTCAGCTGCTTTTATTTAAAAATTTAATACAAACGAGATTTGATAATTCCTGATTGTGCAGATCTACGTCGCAATTATATTTTTGGATCTTCAGCTATATAATCTGCAACCAATATTGTAGCATCATCATCTTCTTCGTTATGATTCTTCTTTACTTTTTTAATATCATATAAACTACCTGTTTTTTTCGAACTTTACAATAAGATTGCATAAAACATTTTCTCTTTTATTTTACTTAATAAAAACAATGTATTCAGAAAACTGTTAGTTTTGGAACAAGAAAAACTTTTATAAAGAATAACATTTTTTTGGGAACACACTATATAATAATTTATACCTACTCACATACAAAAAAATAATATATTTTCAAGTTGTAAACATAAATGACCTCTATAAATATTATTATTCTTAGCACATTTTGATACTTAGTTAGATACTCTTTTAACCTTCCAGTAGTCGCCCTTTTTTTTAATTTTAAGTTAAAATTGGTAATAAATTATAGTCTTTCCAAGTGGATTATTAAGTTGTTATGTCATAAACATCAAAAAAAAAGTTTTAAGCAGAAAAATTTTCAAAAAACTTTAATGAATACTACCTGCAACACAAAATTTTAATAATTTTACTAGATATTGTACAAAATAAATATTAAAAACTTTTTATTTTACTGGTTCTCTTGTAGACCATTGAACAAGCTAATTTTAACAAACTTTGGTGTACATGTCGCAGCCATTTGTAGAATCCGCCGCAATATGAAACGGCTAGCCATTTTACAAAGCAGTTTTGTTTTGTAAAACGGCTGATTAACGTTTAGGCAAATTGTTTAGCCGGAATAATAACTATGTGTAATGTAGGGCGACAATCAGCCATATTGTGGATGTCGGCGGCGAATTGTAAATTCAGTCGTTTTCTAAATGATTTATGAGATTGTAAAATATAGAATGAACAGAGAATTTTTACAATTTGACTGAAAATTTTAGATGTTTTATGAATCGCTGAATAACTCAGTCCGTTTGATAAAGGAAGAATTGTTAGACATTTTATTAAAAAAAACTTTTTATATTGAGTTAAACCCTTTTCTTATAGTTATGACTTTATATTTGTCATCGCTACAAGGAAAGGTTTTCTTTATATAAAGTCCCTTTTCAACCCGTCATTTTGTTGCATTGGAGAACGCGAAACGTCGTTACAGTAAGGCTGACCAAAGTTTAGCCGTATTATAACCTGCCTAAACGTTAACCAGCCGATTTACAAAACCGAGCAATTTTATAATGCGGCTAGCTGGTTTGTATTGTAGCGGATTCTACAATCCGTCTGCGACATCTATAACCCAATATCCCCAAAAAGTGGATATTGAACAAACCAATATTAACTTGACGATTTGTCAAACAACTTCAAAATTTACAATAAATTTATTTTTTTTTAATATGAAAATTTTTTCCGTCACACACCTTGGCTTTGTGCTTAGACAGTGTACTTGTATCGAAAATGATTATTGCAGATTTACCTTGGGCTGTGTAAACCGAAAATGTCAAAATATATACAAAGATTTGTCTAAGACGTCAATAGTCGCTGCGGAGTCTCACTCCGCAATATGCGAAAAGAGCAAAAATAATGTATCTGCAGCTCTGATATTGTTCCACTAACATTTAGACAATAAAAGGAAGGTACTGAAAACGGCCGTTTGAGAGAATGGGAAATTCCTTGGAAAATCAAAAAAACATAGGCGTGTGGAGCGAGACTCCGCATGCGACTACTGGAAGGTTAATATCAATGTGATATTCTGGGGGCCGTTGGGAGCCCCATTTACCAACCGTTAATTTATGGTAGATCAGGGTCTGGGGTTATGTTATTTTCTATCAAATCTCGTTAAACACTGTCAATAGAATCCAATGTTTAATTTAAATGAAAAAAAAAGACAAAATAAACAGAGAGTAGAAGTGATGAGGCTTAAATTCGCAATATTGGTATTGTATCAATTAGAACCTTCAAATTTAAAAAATAAATAATAGCGAATAGTTGTAAACAAGAATATTATTTTAGTAGCGCACAGTACAATAAAAAAAGCGGTTCTGCTAGATATCTCAAATAGCTTAGCATCGAAAGGTTAATAGAAGAACTTGTAACTGGAACGCTTTGAGCATGTAATCATAATGCATGAGCTTTGATCCGGGGAATGCATGAGTTTTGTGAACGACTTATGTACGCATAATTGTTTTAATCGGTTACATCATGCAATTGCATGTAATGATTCATATCACTGCCGCAAATCCATCGACAAGGATTCGCCGCGGCGGTTGCTTGAGGAATTGACTGTGTTTAGAGAACATACAAACTGCGCTTGAACGTGGACCCACGTATATACACAGAAGGATTACCACGCTAGTTCATTCAGTCGCGGTTTGTCGTGTTCAGCGATTGTTTAACAAAGGTGCTACCTTTCTATCGACACCTCCACCTACAACGGTGCATTAACAATAATTAATTTGATCGATTTTTATTTTCGCATGTGATTTTTTATTGTGATATTTTCAGCTTTCAGCCTGATTTTTGTGTTGTGCATTTTCCGACAGTGGGGTAACTATTCTCTGTTAAGTCCAGCGCTTTGGAAATGTGTATTCGAAATCAACGCCGTTTTGTCCTGCATAAATCATAAATCGCCCGGATCGAGTAAACGTAGCGTGGGCGGCATTTTAAAAACCTTCCGGGGGAAATTTTTCTCGAAATTATTCAAATTTAATTTGACGAAAGTTTTCTTAGAGCGCGGAATTATTCGGCGCGCGGTTTGGCGCCCCATTAATTTCAAACCTGCGTTACTAATTCACCCTAATTAATATAAAAATAAATTTTCGCCGCTCGAGATTTCCTATCCTACAAAATCCGTGATTTGCTACGTACACAAATTTAAATTTCTAACCTCGCGAAACACTTCGCAGCGCCGATAAATTTTTCATCCGTATATTTAATGAATCTTATTAAATATTAAAATGTCTGTTTGTTTTTTAAATCTTGAGTTCGCATCTATTTTTAATTCAGCAAACAGGTAAATGCAGATCTCGCTAGCTGCTATTTTTGACCCAATTTAATCCCGTGTGCACCGCAAGTTTTTCCGATACGTGCTTTATTGCTTATTTATAATTCGTTGTTGCATTAAGAACGGCGATTTTCGCCCATTTCGCCGGTTTTTTTAACGTCTGCAGATTGTGATTTATTGGCCGCATTCCTTGCGCAAATCGACAGCAAAATATTTGCATTGAAGCGTTATAATAATAATTTATCTGAATTTGCGAGCTGCAGACACAACATGTTTTTTTTGTGATGAGATTACTCGAATTTTTTTAGACTTTATTGGGCATTAAATCATCAGATTTCATTTATTCCCTGTATGGCTGAGATCTTTGAACTTTTTTATTAAGATTTTTTAATGCTAATTTTTTACATCAAATTTGACTACCCACAACTCAAAAATCGCAAAATTTTGTTTAAACTATTTGTAAACTTTTGAAGGCTTCCTTTAATTGCATTTTAATTATTGAAAAACTATTGTATTTTGATCGGTACAGTTTTGATTTAATATAAAAAAGATAACCGTCCCATTAGTCGGTATTAGTTTGTAAATAAAAAATAACCCTTTAAATTATTTATGATGTTTCCCATGTTATTTTATGAACACCATACAAAAATAACGGTTAAATTGAAAAATCAATGCCGGTACACACTTTGAATAATTACATTTCTTTAAATAAACATCTCTCGTAGCCAGGCAAATGGTGCAATTTGAAACTCGCTGTATAAATAGTCAGATAAGGAAAGTCTATGAACTGACTTTTTCGAGACAATCTCGACTGATTTACAAAGTTAATGTTTTATGACAATTAGAAGTGGTTGTGTGTGTGTCGGCCGCAGAGTACAAACGGACACGATCCGACCACTACTGTCTTATTAAATATTGATTGATAAATTGCCTACCCTTCTGACCACAGTTCACACTTTGCGCTCCTTAGTTACCTTTCGACCGTGCACGTACATATGGTTCGAATTGGGTAAATTGCGTTAATTCGATGTTCTTTCAAAAAAGTCGTTGAACTTCACTCAAATCGAATTAATTCACCAACGCGGCTCATAGTCTGGAACGTACATTACACCGTATAAATTTTTATCTGATAATGCATTTTCTAGTAACGATTCAGCCTTGGTCCAAAACATTTTTGTTCTGAATTTTAAATATTTAAGTATTCATTGCACATTAAATTCCACCAATATTTTTTTTACTTGTTAAACATATTTCACTTTTAATTTGGGAAGTTATAAATGTTGATAGCTTTGTATGAAAAATTGCAAATTACCAAAATTTTCCATTAAATAAAAATTAAAATAGATGAAAAAGTCGCCATTTACACATTTATTATGCAAGTGAAGCAATAACAGCCTAATGCATTACCTTAAACAAAACTTTTCCATTAACTAAAATACAAATAAAATAAGAAGTGTTTATTTAAAAATTTCATTATGCAAAAGCCATATTTTTCAGCGTCTAATTACTTTTTTGCTGTATGGTATTATATTTTTTACGACAAAGACTTTTGATTTTTTGGGTTAGACATAATGGCAAAAAGTTTCCTCCATTATCGTTGACGGAACATTTTTTTGGGTTTTCTTTTACCACAAAAAAAAGATGTTCCGTCAACGTAGCAACGTTTTTGTGTCTTATTGCTAAGCAAACTGAACCATAACTTTAAACTTTATGGTGAATAAAACCTTTTTTATGCAGAATAT
Source organism: Dascillus cervinus (assembly GCA_949768715.1). Lineage (NCBI taxonomy): Eukaryota > Metazoa > Arthropoda > Insecta > Coleoptera > Dascillidae > Dascillus > Dascillus cervinus. The sequence continues at coordinate 11,526,641 of OX458322.1, read as the reverse complement.
TATGGAGAATATTTTAGTTCAATACCATTTTTCGTGCGACAAACGGTTTAGACATAAATGAGAAATAATAATTACAATAGTTTTCGACAACAAATTTTGAAATAAAGTTACATCAGAATTTTGATTAACATCTTCAATGTTCAAATACCACATCATACATTAACCATTTTGCAATATTTTTCTTTACTTGTAATTTTGAAATTTGGATTTGCTTTTTATCAGAAAAATTATGTTCTTACAAAATATATCCTTGCTTTTTAAAGTTAATTTTTTTTTTTTAAATTTGCTGCAAATGGAATTTGTTTGTAGCAGCATCTTTTTCTTCGTTGTGACTTTTCCTCTTTTTTAGTACCATGCACCCTTCAACTTCTGTCAATTTTTTGAATACCGCTAGCTAAACCATTTATGGAAAGATGAACTGTATTGCACTAAACAAGAAAAATTTTCTCCAATTTAACGACTTTGAATTTTCACTTTAGATTTTAGATTTTTCTTTATTTCAATTAAGAAAACGAGATCTGAATTTTGTTCAGCAAGTCATTGGTTGAAAATAAGTCAAAAAGTTGAGAATAAAAACGATTCCCCTTATTTTCAGTCCATCTGGGGACGCACTGTGTAGTTGTGTAAATTGCAGCTTTCTGGTGTAGTTGTGGCGGTTATTTGCCTTTGAAAAAATGGAGATCGAAATGGCGTTTTGCATCGTGTGTACATTTGTTACACATGAAATGATGTCGTAGGTTCTAAATGCTCTTAATGACTATGCTAAACAAGTTTTTTCGTAAAGTCGTATTATTATGCAAATTAATTGCCTCAGAAGGAAGCATTCATATTGAGCCTGTTACTTAAACGTCTCACAAAATATTTCGCGTCCCCTTAAGTAATTTTTTCGTGGCGTCGAAAAATGTAATAATCACGAATTTGATGTGAAAGAACTTAGCCCCGATGAATATCAAGTTGCTAATTTATTTTGCATTTCCCTCCCCAGCAAGAAATTTAAATTGCATTATTTGTCTACATGGAATAAACGTAATACTGTACAAATTACTGTATATGCTAATATAGGCATTAATGGATTCTGTATTATTACATTTCGAAGGTGCGGACTGAATTAGCCAATTTGAATAGTTGATGCGACGAGGGTCAAATAACTTGTTTGCAAGATTGCGCCTTTTTGCACCGCTTACAATTAGGCCACGTGAAATGGATGCGCAAAGTTTTTCCGAATCCTGCAGGTTCATCATTCACCGGGAGCGCCGCGTATTGTGTCGCAAACGTCTTTTGAAAATGCTATCAGCTAAATAGAAACACATCCGTTTCGGAGCGGAGTATTTTTCAATTTAATAAAGCGCGGATGAATGTTTTTTATTAGAAAAATAACGTAAATTACCTTAATAAACAAATTCTTGGGACCAGAACGAGAAGTTTTGTTGTTTCATTTCCAAAGCGTTGTTTTAATATTTATTTTCGCGTTATTCTGGTAATGTCGAAAAAATTTCAGATTTTAAATAAACAAGTGATTATTTCGTCGGTTTATTCTCCGAGATGGAAATAATATAAACAATGAGTGCTGCTATTAAAACATTTTATCGCCAGCTTTAAAAACTTTCGTTTTTCTAAACCAAGAGTGTCGTAAAAATGGTTCGCTGCAAGCCCTGCAATTTGGGACAATTTTTCATCGCCAGGAGTCTACTTCCGCTGGTGATTTTCGCTGTAGCCGCGGCTCAAGGTAAATTTTCATTACCATCTTTAATCGACAAATTGGAAAAGTGCTTTACGCTGTTTCTACAAAAAAAAAATCTGGAAAATTGTTCGAAGTCTTTCATTGATACAAGTTCCATTAAAAATGATGGATTTTATCTGGGAAGCAAACTTTCTGGCGAACTTGGAATTAGTTCGGCTGACCAAAACAGTAATCTTCTAGGTACTCCTAATTGTTTGTGATATTGATCATAAGTAATAGCTTCGACATTCTTTTAATTTTTTTAAGGGTGTCGTGACGTCGGTTTATTTGAAATTAATTGCAAACAATTGGGATTGTGAATAGTTTACTGGTTGTTTTTTTGTGTTTCAAATTGTTTGCATGTCGTCCAAAAAAATTGGGCAAATTAAAGTAAGAACTAAATAACAGAAATATTTATGGAGGTCACGAAATGTCGTGGATCTTTTGGACGTTCAATTTGTTATAAAAGTTTTTATTCGGTGTGGATATATTTACTGTATTTGCTAACTAAATTGACGCCAATAGCTTTGAACTTTGTTTTTCTCGAATGGTGGAAGGTGGATTTTTTTGCAACGCAAACGAGGTGTTTACAAAATAATGGAAAATTATTTCTGGCGAACAGAAAGCAGAAGACCAACCGTGGAATGTGGAAGCGAATGTTACATGTTGTGGTTGCAAAAAGAATAACACTCAACTTATATCTATCAGTTCTTAAGTAAAAAGTTACATAATAAACATTAAAAATTTATGTTAAACAATGCAAAATTTGAGAGGGTGATAATTGTTTTTCTTGAAAGAAATCAGTCTGTTATTAAATTTTTCTACAGCTGTTTTTTTTTTTTAATAAACTGAAAAGATAAACCAGATTCTAAATGTTTGTTTTGATTTGATGCATCCAGATTATTTTTGAAAGTGACAATATTCTAAATAAGAGTTTAATTTAAAACTGACTGAAGAGTCTCATTTTTACAATTTTTTGTTGGCAATCAAGACCTGTTTAGCTTTGATTATCTTTTGAAGTGGACATTGAGGTCAAAAATTTATTTACATTTGTGCTACAAAAATAATTTTGTAGCACACCATGAGTTGAGTACTTATGGTATTAGATATCTGCATGTGTTATGATAGTAACCTATAGCATCGGATGGCATAGAACAAATTGCTTGCAACCTAGTACAGAGATAAAACAATTTATGATTTCATCAGTCAGTACCTCATCACTTGGAGAATCGATGAGTTATTGACTGATGGAAGTGTATGTAGAAATCATTAATTAAAACTTCAAACAGTTTATTTTGATTTACATCAAATATGAAAGAATATTCATATAATGGTTAGAAAGATCATAAAATAATAAAAGCTAATCCATGCAAACATCAACCTCGACAGGTTTTTTTAAAGTAGTAGTATGAAAATGAACTTGTACATAATTTAAAATAGAAATATAAAGTTTTTTTCAGTTAACAGCTTCTCACAATGAAAACGGAGTCTGTAACTTGTGTAGGTCCTGTGTTTTTAAATGTATTAATGACCGACTTGTTATTATGATAATTCGCAGGAAATTAAATTGTCATATAAATTGGTTATCGCTTGATGTTAAACTTTTTTTTTTGTTGGAAAAGTCACCTTTTGTATGTACGGAGAATTATGAATGCTTTGAATTTGAAATTGAGGCTGAGATCGCTGTCAGTCTGTTATCATGAATTAAATGGAAAATTTGCAAGGTTTTCCGATTCCTTTCCATCGTGTATCAGTAGTGTTTCACTTTATCTCGAATGCTTTTCCCTTTTGTGAAGATTGTGTCAAATGAATTTCCCACTTGTCGTTTTCTACCTGAGGGAAAAGCATCGAGATAAAATGAAACAACTGATATATAATGAGAAGCATTCGAAAAAGAAGGTTGTTTTACATTAAGTGTTCACTATCGGTAGCTACAAATTCAGTTAAAATTAGCAAAGAATTGTTTTTTCCATGATTTTTAGCCGTCACCATCAGCACATAAACGAATAATTCTTTACCGCTTTAACCGATTTTGTAGCTCCAAAGTTACCAATGATTAACAATTAATATAAATCAATCTGTATAACCAAAATATTTTTAACGCAATTTTTTTCCAACTAATGTGAAACATTTCTACTACGTAAACTAAACTAGGGCACTATTAACTTTGAGTTGATTAAGAAAAACGTTACAAACCTTGAAAACATCTTTTGAAGTTTCAGCAGAAAAGCCAAAACGTCTATTGATAAACACTGAGGTATTTTTAGCATCTTTTCGATTAACTCGGAAGTTTATAAACGTTCAAACGCCTTGAGAACTTTACTGAAATTATCAAATTGTTTCTTGCAAACCTTATATTCGCCCAAAGAATCAAAAAGTTGCTCGAACATCCCAAGATCTACATTTTAAATAAATAAATATCGACACTATTTTTATTTTACTCACACAATATTATAATCTCATTCAATTTATGTATGAAATTATCAGACATTCTCTCAATTTTTTTAATTTTTTAAAACACAACTTGTGAAGCGTTCAATGCAAGAAGACATTTTTGGGATCTGCTGTCACATGTTGTCCCAAGGGAAGGAACATAGGGGTTAAGACATAAAAGTTTATCGTTGACAAAACGTTTAGTTTTAAAACCATGATCGAAGTTGAGATTATCTAATTTAAATAAGCCAAAAAGGTTAATGTTAATAAGCTGTTTTGTTTTTTTAACCTTCTTTCTTTTTGAGTTATTTTTATTGTGGTCAATTGAAAGCGACTTTTGTGAGGCTCAATTTACAACCAGTCGACGATTTTTTCCAGGCTGAACGGACACACACAGTCAGCACCAAGAAATTGAATTCAATACGATTACCTACACTTCTTAAAACTTTACAATTTGTTTTTTCTTCAGTGATAAATAAATTCATAGAACTCGTTCTTTGTAAGTCCACAAAGAACCTTCCAGACCAGTTTTTTTGCGGAATAACTTTATAACAAAATATGATCTCAATGAAACAGGAGCGTAGACAGGAGTGTAGAACGTGCATCACTGAATCCCGGTCCTGCGGGAATGACAGATGGGAAAGACGACAAACTCAATTACTATAAACCACCGCGTGTCCACTCGACCTTTGAAGCAGGCTTAGATCTAACAGAGAGTTGGTTTTCTTTTTCACTGTTGTCCTATGGCCCTGCACGGACACTTGTTACAAGCTTCAATGAGAAAAAAGGGAAAATCACCTGTGGTGATACAACTGTCGCTTACACAAATTTCCAGAAGCTTTATAAATAATTGCGATTCGAGTGAAACCATTCGTAATCCAATCAGTGGTTTGTGAGCTCATGTAAAAATTATTAACGTGGATAATTCATCAGTATGTGGCTGGCAGTGTAGACCTAAATGGTCGATTTAAAAAGGATGAATGCAGGACTTAACCTTCCAGTAGTCGCACCTTTTTTAAGACATTAGTAGTCGCTACGGAGTGTGACTCCACAAAAGAAAATTCTATATTATTTTGAAATTTTAAGTTAAAATCGGTAATAAATTATAGCCTTTCCAAGTGTATTATTAAGTTGTTATGCCATAAACATTAAGAAAAAAAAGTTTTGAGCAGAGAAATTTTGAAAAAACTTTAATGAATTCAACCTGTAACAAAATTTTAATAATTTTACTAAATATTGTACAAAATAAATACTGAAAACTTTTTATTTTACTGGTTCTCTTGTGGACCATTGAACAAGTTAATTTTAACTTAAACTTTAACTTAAACTTTGGTGTACATGTCGCAGCCATATTGTAGAATCCGCCGCAATATCAAGCGGCTAGCCACTTTACAAAGTAGCTCTGTTTTTTAAAACGGCTGATTAACGTTTAGGCAGATTGTTTAGCCGGAATGTTGACTGTGTAATGTGGGGCGACAATCAGCCATATTGTAGATGTCGGCAGCGAATTGTAAATTCGGTCGTTTTCTAAATAATTGGGGAGGTTGTAAAATATAGAATGAACAGAGAATTTTTACAATTTGACTGAAAATTTTAGGTGTTTTATGAATCGCTGAATAACTCAGTCCGTTTGATAAAGGAAGAATTGTTAGACATTTTATTAAAAAAAACCTTTTATATTGAGTTAAACCTCTTTCTTATAGTTATGACTTCATATTTCTCATAGCTACAAGGAAAGGTTTTCTTTATATAAAGTTCATTTTCGCTGTTTTATAAAACGGCGACCCGTCATTTTGTTGCATTGGAGAACGCGAAACGTCGTTACAGTAAGGCTGACCAACGTTTAGCCGTATTATAACCCGCCTAAACGTTAACCAGCCGATTTACAAAACCGAGCCATTTTATAATGTGGCTAGCCGGTTTGTATTGTAGCGGATTCTACAATCCGTCTGCGACATCTATAACCCTATAATCTTCAAAAAGTGGATATAAACCAATATTAACTTGACGATTTGCCAAGCAACTTGAAAGTTTACAATAAATTAATGTTTTTTTTTTTTTAATATGAAAAAACGTACGCTTGTGCATCTTTTCCATCAAGCACCTTGGCTTCCTGCTTGCAACAAGCAACCACACACTTTGAAAATTATTGGATAGTGCACTTGTATCGAAAATGATTATAACAGATTTACCTTGGGCTGTTGTAAACCGAAAATGTCAAAATGTATACAAAGATTTGTCTAAGACGTCAATAGTCGCTGCAGTCTCACTCCGCAATATGCAAAAAAGCAAAAATAATGTATCTGCAACTCTGATATTGCTCCACTAACATTTAGACAAAAAATTAGGAAGGTTCTGAAAACGGCCGTTCGAGAGAATGGAAAATTCCTTGGATAATCAAAAAAACGTAGTCTTGCGGAGTGAGACTCCGCATGCGACTACTGGAAGGTTAATGTAATTTTTGGGTTTGCAAGAATCGTCTTCAAAGTGTATATTATGATTGCAACGACCTAATCAAACTTTATGCTGATAAAGGCGGGCGGATGCACCAACCGATAATTTTTTCAAGTGCTTCATTAAATAAATAGTTACCAAGTGTTTATAGATTACAGCGGGATTGTTTACAATTGATTTTTTAATTCTTTGTAATTGCTTTTTAATTAAGTTAATCTTCAATTTGAAAGCTTGCGTAATAGTAGCGTTCTTGTATGAATTTCTAAAAATAAACTACCCAGAAGTAGGTTTCTGGAAATTTTAAGAATCATTAAGAAAGGGGATCTTGTTACGCCAATGTTTTACATTATTTAATTATGAAGAAACCTTGCAGCGGGGTTTGATTTCGTTACGACGAACCTCCCCGATAAGATTTTAAAACACTTCCTCCGCGAATTGCAGCAAGTTTAAAAATATTTTTCTGAGAATCATTTTCCAAACAAAAAAATTGGCAGTGAAAGTTAACGAGTTAACGGCTTATTTTGACACACTAATTTTGATTTGCTTCTCTTGAATACAATTTGGATCAATCGACAGCGGACTTCATTCGGAGGTATTTTAAACTATAAACAGCCGAAAACTTTGTGATCAACAAGCAATGTAATTAAGGGATTAATTAAGTAATGGAGCAGTAAAAATAATGATGCTCAGTGACGCTGTTTTCTTTGGTTAATAGAAACACATCTTGCAAAAAGCTCCGCCAACACAGTCGATTGTGTTTATTTTAATTGCTGCTCGTTTTTGGCAAGTGCAACTGGTTGCACAACGCGCACGGTCCGGATCCAAAATGTAATTCGAAATGCTGGTTACGCCAAATGCATCCTGTTCGGTTATTTTATGATTCACTATCTATAAAAATCCATCTTTTAACGGCAGTTGGTTTTTATGCAATATGTAAATAAAGAGCGAACAGAAGCACGGATCGCATCGATGATAAATGATTAAAAAGTTATTTAATTAAAATGTAGATTTAAACGTATAAGGTAACAGTTACCGGTATAGAAATCAAGGTTGAACGTGTTTGCTCCGAGCATTAGAAAGAATGCAAACAATGTAAGCCAGTAAAGATTGCTGTTTAAAATTCATCATTTAAAAAGGGATTATTTCGGTGTACAGTCGGGGATATACTTTGTACAATATAATACATGCAAATAAAAGGATAAGCTTTTTTCTAACCGGCAAATATAAATTCTGAACTTAAGTACGCTTTTATGGAGAAAAGAAAATATCGGTTCTGGAAATAACGCAGTTGTGCTTATTTTCGTTCCGCATACAATAATTTGCGTTTAGTTTATGTGAACATTGAATTTTTTTATTGAACATTCAAATCACGAACAAGTGTACAAAATTGATTCAATTTTTATTAAATATTCTCGCCAGTTCCATTACTGCATTTCTAAGGAATTCATACGAGGTTTTATACGTACAAATTTAGTCGCTCAAATAATAAAATTTGCTGCACTTTTAAAATGTGCGCAGACCATAATTTACAATGTACAGAGCTTTAAAAAATTAATGGGCAATGTTGGTTAATAAGGTAGAGTCCGAATATGAGCTATTCTTTTTTTGGTTATATTCGGGAAATATAAGCTACATTTATAAAGTCGGTTAGTGAAGTTGTGAAGTACACAATTAAAAAACGGTTTAGTATGACAACTGATACCGCACTTCGTAAACCAGTTACCGTATGTACACCATTTACCACTAAGTTGCAACACATTTGAAATGTGTTAGAGACACTGCCCCATATTTAGACCCTATAGATTTGACCGTCTTTAAAGTTTTAATTAATTTTTATTTTTATTTGACAATGGCAATAAAATAAAAATAGTTTTTCCTCCTTTTCGGCCCATCTGAGGACACTATTATTTTTAAAAATTGATTTGATGAAAAGAAAAATCCCTAAGAATAAAAATCGTTGAACACGTCAACGCCTACAACTTTTATTTAAACTATTTTTTTGATTTCAAAGTAAGGAGGACAGTTTTGGCCCGGGAAATTTCTTCCATCAAATTTGACTGCCCACAACTTAAAAATTAGTTGAGATACAAAAAATCTCTAAGAGTAAAAATCGTAGAACTCACCAACGCCTAAGACTTTTGTTTAATCAATTTTTTTGATTTCAAAATAATAAGGCAACGCGTGTAACTAAAAAGGCACTACGGAACATTTTCTTTCAAACTTCCTATTTTTTACATCGATTATTTAAGGTAGCAAAAATCATATCATAATCATATTAATAATTATGTAAATTCATTATCAAAACATTTTTAGAAAATATTTCTACTTAAACCTTGAGTAATATAAAAAATATTAAGCTTGTCATAAAATCAGAATAAAATCATAATTAAATGAGTGTCCGAACATGTTTGTCAATGTAACAAAATCAACTACAGATAGATTCGCAACCGGGACGAGTGTTATCACCATCTGATCTGTTGATGCGGTCAGTAGGGAGTACCTCACGTTTTTACTGCACCATTTAATACAAAATAGTTTAAGTGTTTTCGCAGCCTTGCCAAAGTTTATGGTTCTAAACATAAAAATTCTGGATGACAGAAACGGACAAACACGGCCTGTTTACACGTTCACTTAATAGTTATATGACAAGAAATGAAAGTCTTAAAACCACAGCAGTGAGTCGTTACCCTAATAAAATTTATCGACAGTTAAACGTTTAAATTTAGAAATAGCTGCAACAAAAATATTTTAATGATGATACAATCAATTTATTATTAGTTTGTGCGCCCACCAACTCGATTGTTTTTAACAATTCGATTAAGTCATTCGGAAAAAATTAATGTTTCCATTAGCTCATTCTCAATTTTTCTCGTTTAAGTCACTCCGAAAATATTTATGAATTTTAATTGAGCGTGATGCAAGATGTGCCATAAACTGATTATTTACCCATCCGTGCAAGATAAAATGCCGCACTAATGACATCCATGTAAATATCATGGTGTAAGACCAGATCCTTTAAATGAGGCAATTTGCCTTGGCAATAAACTGTTAAATTGTCCGGACGACTTCCTTGAACCAGTGATTGATTAAAACATGTTTTTTCGATTGCATAAAATGCAATTTTACAGTCGATAACATCCATCGCAATGACAATATTATTTAGCGCAAAAGCCACTTTGTACTGACAGTTCACTTAATATTTCACAAAGCAAATGAAATATCGTACGAATCGGTGAAGTTTTTACAAGGAAGCGAGAAAGACCGGAAACAATAACGTTTAGCGGAAGCTGAGGCGAAAAAGCTGCGGGCCATCGAGTTAATGATTCATTCTTTGATTCATAAATCTGTTTCGGACAGGTACATCAAAATTAAAAATTTTCCGGCGGCTTTTCGAGGAAGCGCTGAAAAACGGCTGAATTTTTTATGTGTTTACGACTTGCGGTCTCATAATTACGTAATTCCTATATTTTTTGACGTGACCTTTTGTGCAAACGTCGTTTAATCCTGTTTATTTTGTAATGCGGCAACTCGTACAATTAGGTCAACGCATTTTGACTGATAACAGATGATGCTCTGGAATGTTTATTCTCACGTGCAACGTGTGTTTGAACGCCGGTTGCATTACTTCAGATTTTTGTGTTTGAATTATTGCCACATCTATTTATTCACGACTGAGATACCGGGGAAGAATTCTCTTCAGACAAAATGTCGAAAATTAAATTTAGGTGCACACGCGGTAGTTTATAACGATGTTTGCAGTGGATATTGAACCCAGCCAATAGAGTAAATACGTGGATAAAATCTGATTTAGATATTCGATCTGTCTTCGATATTCCTCTTTTGTATCCTTATTCGACGGCCGAGCGTCGAATTTTTCGCGAAAAAACCCGTCCAACCCGAAACGATCACCAAATCGAATTAATTTATCGATGTGGCTCTCTGCGGTCTACTACTTACACATAAATTACTTAATTTTTGAAGTCGTCACATTATATTATTTCGACGTCTTTAAATCTTCTAATAACTTCAAGTAGACTCTCCATTAGCAAAAATATTTCAACAATTTGATGAATTGTGTTTAGTTTGAAATTGCCATAAAAAGTACTACTAAAAAGTAATACAATAAGTAAAGTAGTAGTCAAAATATTGAGGTCTCAAAAAATTTCTTGATATTTGGCGAACTTTTGAACTTGTCACAAACTTGCCACGGGAGATCAGAAGTTTAAAAATTCATAACTTCGGAACCAATTGAGATTTGGGGTGGGGATTTTTATTTTTATTTTTATTTTGAACGTGCTTTTGGAAAATACTGTTCAAAATATCAAGGTTCGAAAAAATTTGTTGAATTTTTGACAAATTTTTAAACTTGACACAAAATTGTCACATGCGATTTTGAATTTCAAAAATTCATAATTAATGAACGGAAACAGATTTTGGGTTCTAACCTTTTCTAACCGTAGACAATACTATTGTAAATTAGTAGTCAAAATATTGAGATCTCAAAAAATTTCTTGAATATTTGGCGAATTTTTGAATTTTTCACAAACTTGCCACGGGAGTTCAGAAGTTTAAAAATTCACAACTACAGAACCAATTGAGATTTGAGTTGGTGAATTTTTTTAATGTAGAACATGCTTTTGAAAAATACTGTTTAAAATATTCGAAAAAATTTGTTGAATTTTTGACAAATTTTTAAACTTGACACAAAATTGTCACATGCGATTTTAATTTCAAAAATTCATAATTAATGAACCGAAACAGATTTTGGGTTCTAACCTTTTCTAACCGTAGACAATACTATTGTAAATTAGTAGTCAAAATATTGAGATCTCAAATTTTTTTTTGAATATTTGGCGAATTTTTGAACTTTTCACAGGAGATCTGAAGTTTAAAAATTCATAACTTGGGAACCGATCGAGATTTGGGTTCGTGATTTTTTTTTTAATGTAGAGCATGATTTTGAAAAGTAATAGTCAACGTCCTAAAAACTCTTCAATGTTTTACAAATTTTTAGGATTTTAAGACCCTTTTCGGCTCTCCGTCAATTTTTGCACCCACTGACCTCATAAAAGTTTCAGCCCGGCTTGCTCTAAAATCCTAAAAATTCCTAATATCTTGATTATGTCCTAAAATGCCCTAAAAATTTATTCGGTGACCTATGGTCTGGAAAATGTTCTAATTTTTTTTTAAATTGTCCTATAATCGTAAAAAGTAGTAAATTATTGATGGGACCCCTGCTACAGTAACAGAAAATGGTATCATACATTAATGATAATTGGAAACAACATCATCTTGTATATAAATTTAGTACTTCCTGCAGAGCACACACAATGAGACCCCTGTGTAAAGATATAATGTAGGTATCAAAAAATTAACCAAATTTGATATCAGGGGACTAATTATTAATTTAGGAAGCGGTGCTGACTTCTGACTAGCACGGACAATTACGTAACTAAGACGATAGATGGCGCTACGCATTTTATATTTAGCAACTATTAAACTTGACTTGCGCGTTAGATAGTAAACGTTTCATTTCATGCGATCAGGTATTAGTTAGTCCAATTATCTAATAACTTCATATTTCTTCCCAAAATTATAAATGTTTAAAAAGCCGTTTAATAAATATAAATATTTCTTATTTAAAAATCAAATATTTCTTATTTAAAAATCAAATATGTACTACTTGCCTTCAATCTCGGATAAAAAATTTATTGTAACAGCCTCATAAAAGCACCAAAATATTACATCATAGGAAAAAAAACAGTATAAACCACTTTAGACATGTGATTAGACGATTGGATAGAAAGAAATGTAAACAGAGCAGTTTGCAGTATCGGGCAATGTGAAAGGTATAAAAATCTGAACGCAAACCACAGACCAGATGGTTGGATAGCCAACGTCTGGCTGGCGCCAATGTCCACAGTAAAACAAAATCAGAGGATCTGAATTAAAAAGCTTGGACCCAAAAACTTTTTTCAATTTCATAATTTAAAAGCACAGCAAGCTTGATGGACCTTTCAGAGATCATAAATCGCCCTAGGAGCACTTTATTCTATCAAAGAAGAAATCATTAAATATGTATCTCGTAATTTACCCTCATTTCACACTTTACAAAAAACGCTATCTCCAAGAATGCGACGTTATCTAATCTTGCTGCACAACAAATATTTTTATTGGCTTTTATAAATGCATCCATTATTGCAACAATAAACTTCAGAATCGGTTAGTAAGTTCATCAATTTTTTATTCATAGGCGTGAATCGCCAGTTCTGCGGTAACAGCTTCCCAACGGCATTAAATCACGCCGTACATCCACATAATTATTATGTGTATAGTTTAGATGACACGGTATGAAACCTCAAACACTAAAACGAGATTTATCACAAGTAAACTTAATTATATCGTTGTTGGGTTTTAATTAACCGTAGATTAATTTTTAGATGATGGATGTGCCACACATACAGATGTAAAGCACGCGACCTATTCATAAAAATTTTCAACATAGAAAAACATTATGTTAATGATAATGATCCGTATCGGGGCGTATCCTGTGAAATTGTATCTTTCTCGACTTCCAGCGTCGCTCGCAGTTCCTAAAGTAGTTTTTTATTAAAATAAGGCCATTACCAATTAGAACCGTTTCATTAGGTAAAACAACTAATTGTTGTTTAATGTAATGATTTGCGTTATTTACTGGCCGCCCTACCTAATACAACGGACTGCTTATTACTCTCAATTACTTTTATGTGCATTTTAAAATGATGATTGCCCGCAATTAAAATCACTGTCTGCCGAGCTTTTTGCCTGATTAAATGTTAAACTCTGTTACTTGTCGCACGCGGACGGTTTCCCGCAATTAACAACATCAACATATTGGCAGTTATTCCCCCGAAAAACATTAATGATGAAATTGAATTCTTCTAGTAATCGCAGGCGTTTTTTAAATCTTTGCGCTATCGAAAACTTTTTTTTAATTGGCGGCAAAGCCGCGGAATCGAAAAAACGTTAGGGTGATATGTAAAACGCGGTTGGATACGTCCACAAAAAAGCTATCCAAGATACAACGAGCAAATAATGGCCTGCATCGCAAATAACGTGTTAAATCCTACAAGATTTACTCGATAAAAAAATCTGGCCCAGATTGGCCGCTAGATTTCCGACATTGCGAAAAAAACAAACTCGTGACATGATTTATTATTCTTAATAATTCGTAAAGGTAATAATCTAATCAACAGAACGAATTCGGAGTTAATATATTCATGAAAATCGATATTGCCGTATTGTGTGTTCGCTTGATTACATCATTTACACGTTTACCTTAATATTGTGTGTGAATGAATCCGTGAATGGTATTTCACGGAGTCGGTTGTGATTTTTTACAATCCATAATGTACAGAGTGCGCCCTGATTTTTATTTTTTAATTTTTTAAGGTCGCTGAACCTTATTCGAATCGACCCAGGTGGTTTTATCACTTCAATGTTTATTAAAGCAAATATCAGAAATTTAGCAAACTAAGGCGTGGCGCTTTTTATTGTGTACATGGAAACAAGTGTACGAATTTTTTATGTCACTTTGGAAAGCTCTTTTTTTATGCCCATTGTAAAGATAGCAAATATTATAAAAAAATTGCGACAAGGAGTTTTTATACATTTATCATGGATTCATGTCATTTTAAATTGCATCAGGGAACTAAAAGAAAGATAAGGCAACGAATTGGGCCGAGTTGGATTAGGCAAAGGATTCTGGTAGTTTTCCAATGAAAACCAATATTGAGAAAGGGGCTCAGTAGAAGAAGACAAAGAATTGTTTACGGCAAAAACTAGAAATCAATTTGTAAACTGAAAATTGGGGAATAAATTTGAAGAAATAACACAGTAACATGAATGGACATAATATTAGTAAGAGATAGAGCAAAAAAAGGATGACAGTGGAAAAATACATGTTAGATCAGACAGAAGTGGAACAGAATCGCATAGGTAGAAAGAAAGAAGGTAGACCTTGATGGCCATGGAGGGATGAAGTGGATGGACCGGCTAGATCTTCAGCTCGAAGAAGTAACTCAACAGAGAATCGAAGCTTTTAAAATGTAGTGTTGCCGTAGAATTCTAAGAATACCCAGAAACAGTCACACTACCAACATTGAGGTCATGCAAAGAATAAAAGATAAGATGGAAGTGATAAGCGCAATAAAACACTGAAAAGCTTATCATGAGAAATGTCAAATACACGTTTTTGCAACTCATCGAAGGGAAAATAGACGGCAAAAGAGAAACAGGAAGAAGAACTTACGACACCAGACAGGAATGACATTGGGCGAACTGTTCAGAACTGCAACCAATAGAATTCGTTGAGCAGCGGTAATCGCCAACGTCCGCAAAGAATAACATGCATTCAGAAGAAGATATTTTAATTTCAAATTTGTAAGTTGCGCAACCACGTCGAAAATATGTAAGAAAACCAAGAAGAAGAAGCATTGGTTGCCCTCCAAAGAGATGGAGTGATATTCGGAACTAAAACACTGAAACTATTAACAACTAATTAGATTCTTCTTGATTGTCTTCATCAGTGTCAGTTGACAAACAAATTTCAGTTCCCTGCTACTAAATTTAAGTTTTCCCAAAATAGTTATTCGGGGCTAAACAAGTGATTCAGATTTTTTTGGAGATTACTTATACGTTGCTGAGGTCAACTTCTTCCTAACATGATGCACATTCCATAATAAATCAAATATGACACCGGTATTTATTGCCAATCCTTGTATAGTTCTCTGACATAATGGGATATAGAAGTAAAATGAAAATTGTTATTTTGTAATAAAATATTAGTAAACTTTAAAGTTCTCAACTTTGTATTTTACATGTTTATGTAATTAAACCAAATGTGTTCATTACTGTCTGCTGAAAGTAGTTTTTTCATTAAATTTATTTAAATAAGTAACTTTCAACACTCGCTATATAAAAAAAAATATTTTTCGAAAAAACCTCCTCAATTAAATTACGCCTTTGTCATGTTAGGCATAAAATAAATTATCCATATTTATATATTTACCAATTTATTACGTTTCCTGTAGCAGTTTCACATAATTTATTCGCCTCGGTACAAAAATTGGCTTGTTTATTTCATGTCGCCACCGTTTTTTTAAATTCATCATTTGCTTGTTTGAGGTAAATATGCAACGAGGTCTCAAGTTTTGTAATACAAGCGAACAAACGTAACAATCAATTAATCTTCGAGGTCGGTGATGCGTTATGATGCAGCGCGTGAAGAATTTTTTGATTTATTCATCCGACCTACAATCTCATTGTGACTTTCGTAATTAGGTAAATGGCAAGAAAGAAAATTGTACAAAAATTTTACAGCGGCAATTTATCGTTGTCCTGCGATCCTTTTCAGGAATCAACCTTCCAACCCGAATCTTTTGTATTTTTTATCAGTTTTTCGTGTCTTTCCCATTCTATCAGCAAACAAACAACATTAACCTTGAAGGTCTTGAAACACTAGGTCGAAAATAGGACGTCTCCGCTGGATTTCCTCGTCCATTCAGGCGAGTGACATATTGTAGACACACAAAAAGCCCTCAAAATGTGCTTTTTGCGAAGGACACGAAATGTTTCAGTAATGTCATCTGCATCCCGCTACAGCTGCAATTTCACGTTTGTGGGCCGAAATTTAATTACAGGCCGTGAAATGCGCCTTTCCTAATTTAAAAAATTATAATCGATTTTTTGCCGATAATATAGTTCAGATTGTTTAACTTTTATGGGCAGTGCTGCTATGTTGGGGGCCGGCCTTTTTCACCGTGACCCACACATTAAATGCCGTGCAATAGAGCACAGGAATGATACTAATTAACACGTTCCGTTAACGTTTTTTATTTAAGTCGAAATTCAGTCCTGCCCGCAAATGATGTCATGTTCACGTGTCAGATTATAATTATCGAGGAGTTGGGTATTAAACGGTGATTACGGCTAAGCTAAGGTGCGCTTTTTCGTGCAGAGGTGTTCAACAGGTGGCAATTTAAAGTAATTTCGTCCAAAAATCAGATTCGTGCAAAATTGGAAGTTGGCTAGTAGAGGAAGTGCATTTTTACTTCTGAAATAAATCAATCTGTTCCACTTAAATCGGTTACAACCGTAAAAGCTTTAGTAGAACACTAATATCACTATATAAGGAAACAAGAAAATCTAATATTAGATCTTTTTTATTTATTACTGATTTTATTGATTGATAGTGGAATTTTGCAATAACATTAGATTTATTTACAAACAAATTATTTAAATTAAGTACATAGCTAACGATTTTTCGATGTGGAATTTATATTGGTTTTGAGATTGATGACAAAATTGATATTCTTTAGTTTAATACCGAGAATTGACGAGTGTATTGTTTCCCCACATTTATAAACCTTGTTTGAATTAATAAAATATGCAAATGGTGCTCTTAAGTGCTCAATTCCGTGGCGTTTGATTCGAAACAGTAATTATCTGATTTTTTGAGGACATTACAATGTAAGCAACTTTCTGAATTTTAATCGACTTTGAAACATTATTCCGGAAGCTCATTTTTGAAGGAGACAATGGGAACTGCATTGCTGCCATACATATTGAATCTCAAATATGTCGTTGTAATGCACTCAGAAAAAAATTCTTATAGGTAAGAAAATTCGGGCTTAAATTTAAAATTGGGCGTTCTTAATTCTGGTCCAAAAATTGGTCATTCTTGATTAAGAATGTTCATTCTTATTGTCAAATTTAAGGGTGTGTGCTTGATTTCAAAAATGTTTATTCTGTTTATCAAATTTAACGGGACATTCTCAATTTCAAGAACGTTGATTCTTCGTGACAAATTCAAGAATGGGTCGCTCTAATTTTAAGAATTTCAAGAACTTTTATTTAATTACTTAAAAATGTTCTTAATTAATGTGTTTTCTTATTTAAGAATTGAAGATGGCCCTCTTATTATATTCAATAAGCACTTGTAAATACAATAATTTTTTTCTAATTTTTATGAATTGTAGAGTGGATTGCTTGAATTGAAGGAATTTTAAAATATAAAGGTATTTCTTATACATATTTTTATTAGTAGGTGAAAATTTAACATCACATCACATCCTGTTTAAAAATTCATTTTCAGTTTAAAAACCACATTATCATTTGGTGGCAGATGTACGTATAAGAAATGAATTTTGACCGCCACACAAATAAATTGTTTTTCTCTCAAGAAATAATTGGCCAAAATGTATATCACTCTAAAAACAAAGAAACAAAATGCTTACATTGTACCATGGATATATTATTATAAAAATTTACCAATATAGACCAATTTGAATGCTTCAATAATGAACATTCCACTTTATGCAGATTTCCTTTTCGCAAATCCGCGTACTTCAGTCACGCTTGTGTTTTGCTAAATTCTTACAAAGAGCTCTACATCTGCTAAAAAGTAAAATTTGTTATAAGATAGTAAATAACACTAAATGTATAAAAGAAAATCAAAATTATTTCTTTACCTTCGTCGTTACTATTAATTCTGTTATAGAAGCAACTGGTTTGCATGTCCCTTTCTTTTTATCTCTTCTTACTTTTCGTTCCGATGGAAATAAACTAAAAAACAATTTGTTTAATAGCTGTTACATTGTAGAACTTTTACAAAATTCATTTGATATGCTAAAAGTGTGGGAAAAATTATAATTACAACAAATTTACTTACATACGAATTTATCATACACAGAATCGGAAAATCCCCATAATTTCAGTACCATTTTTGGAAATGGTCTTTGAAACTGATCATTTTGTTGATCGACATTTATTAGTATTGCATTAAATTAACATCTTCACCTCGACACATTAAACCACTTGTAATATTTCCCATTTCTTCACAATTAAACATTCACTAATTATGTAAGTTACTAAAAGTTCACTTTACAATAAAAGTATAGAAAATGCACACCGTAATATTTTCTTAGTGCAAGCCGAGTTTGGTGTAACATTTTTCAATTAAATTTGTAAGAAATTCTAAAGTAATTTATCTATTGTCAGTAAACAGTCCTTTGCAGAAAAAATGTCGGTCATAAAGCAATTTACAACATTCCGTACAATTGTATCCGCCCAGCTGGACCCAGTGCAAGGCTTCGAAACAATTGTATTATAGATCCCTTAGACCTAACGTGCATCTCGAACAAAACCTTCAGTGAGGTCACCACAAATTGAGATTCCTCGTGCTCCATCCAAAACGGTGGTTTGCTTGATTTAATATTGTTCGTGCTAATAGCAAGCAGAATCGAGCTAAATACAAAACTTTTATCAGTTCTTAATGTAAGAAGTGGGTTTTTAAAAAATTTTTAGGTAACATTTTTTTCTGGAATAAAGTATGGTACCAAGTAAATATATTGAAACCGGGCAAGACGATATTGATGAAATTTTGCAGGTTAATGTAGAACTTATAGCGCATCTGAGCAATATTTTTTGTTGTCCCTGTATTTCCAGTTTAAGTTTGTTCTCAAGGTAGGAATGGAAAAAGCAAATTCTAGCAATGCAAAATCATACTGGTGTGTTGTTGAAACACTTGTTCGCCAGGACATAATGTAGTTTTCACGCCCACCAGCAATATCAACCGTTGGAGTAAATTAAATCCTTTGTTATACCAGCATGCACCGATTTTATCGTTTCTCCATTAATTTTTTAAATCGAACAGTTTTAGAACCGCAAAGTGGACGATCCGTAGGCAGACATTTGTCGTGATTATTATCGCCCACATAACAATGATTAGGTACTCCTGCTGATCGTTACGCAACTCTAATCTCGCGAGATCCTTTTGCGTAACGGTCATTCAAAAAAATCTTATAAGGCGCTTAATTAAGCGGTCAGATGCAGCTGCAAGTTGCCAATGTGATGAATTATGATGGACATAAATGTCACAATGAAATTGATACTGATGGCGAAAGTGCCAAGTGTTTTCTTTGTTTTATTTTATTGGAAAAAGACTGTAATAAAAAAGGTACGAAATCAGCACGTCTTGTGTGATAGAAGGCTTTTTGATTTACAATGTTGCATTGTTATAATTATTTTCTTTGATGTCTTCATTCATTTTTTTTGTAATTAATAAAATTTCAATTAATAAGCGTCGAGCATTGTGTTTGTAACCGACATTTGTAGTTAATGAAAGGGTGAAATTTATCGATGGCTGGATGAATAGATTAGAGTTTAGTAATAATGCGTATTATAGTTTATTACCTATCAATTTGTGAACGTCGCGAGTGTTTATGCGTTATATTAAACTAATAATAGCTATTCTGCTTTCGCAATTTTATTTGTGCTTGGCACAAAGTGCCTTCGGGACTTTAATTTACAACTTGCGCAATCTAACAATTTTTTTCCTTTCACAAAAATTTAGTGGCGAACGTTTTGACGTAGTTAGAAGTTGTGCTCTGAAATTTTCGTTAAACTCGACAATCAATTTACCCGAGTTATCCTTTTGGGACGTGCATATTAGGAAACTCGACAAGCATTTACCTACTTCACACGCTCAAGTATAAGTTGTCACAAAGCCATACCTCAATAGAATTTTGTCGTGTTATTGCACGTAGTAATCGGATACCGCTTCTTTAGTAGTCACCTTACCTAAAGGATTCATCGCCCCTTTACCAAGTTTTAAGGGCTCATTCGATTTACTATCAAATTACAGCTGCTTTAAATTTTTTTGCACACAACAATTGAGAAGGGCATGCGATTTGATTCTGTACCCTATCGATAAGAGAATTAATTTAAACATTAATTTAATCAGTTTTTATTTGCATTTAAAAGGTGATAGCGCTTGCATTAGTAATAACTTTGTTTTCTGCACATAGCAACAGGCTCTCCTTGAAAAATCTTTATTTCATTAAGTTATTATTGACCTACAACATTAAGAAAATGTAAAGGATTGAAGAGAAAATTAAATAGTAGGATAAAAATAAAATATTTATGTTAAACGTTTTTAACTGTTAATTAATTGAGTAATTAATTGCTGCTTCTTTATTTTATGCAAATTATGTCAGACAAATTCATTAACCTTCCAGTAGTCGCATGCGGAGTCTCACTCCGCACGACTACGTTTTTTGATTTTCCAAGGAATTTCCCATTCTCTCGAACGGCCGTTTTCAGTATCTTCCTAATTTATTGTCTAAATTTTAGTGGAGCAATATCAGAACTGCAGATACATTAATTTTGCTTTTTTGCATATTGCGGAGTGAAACTCCGCAGCGACTACTGACGTCTTAGACAAATCTTTGTATACATTTTGACATTTTCGGTTTACAACAGCACAAGGAAAATCTGTAATAATCATTTTCGATACAAGTGCACTGTCCAATAATTTTCAAAGTGTGTGGTTGCTTGTTTCAAGGACGAAGCCAAGGTGTGTGATGGAAAAGCTGCACAAAATGACAGCGTACGTTTTTTCATATTAAAAAAAAACCATTAATTTATTGTAAATTTAGAAGTTGTTTGACAAATTGTCAAGTTAATATTGGTTTGTTCAATATCCACTTTTTGGGGATATTGGGTTATAGATGTCGCAGACGGGTTGTAGAATCCGCTACAATACAAACCGGCTATCCGTATTATAAAACGGCTCGGTTTTGTAAATCGGCTGGTTAACGTTTAGGCGGGTTGTAATGTAGTTAAACGTTGGTCAGCCTTACTATAACGACGTTTTGCGTTCTCCAATGCTACAAAATCACGGGTCGCCGTTTTATAAAACGGCGAAAAGGGACTTTATATAAAGAAAACCTTTCCTTGTAGCTATGACAAATATGAAGTCATAACTATAAGTGTTCACCTCTTGGGGTACGGTGGAGTGGGGACAACGGCATCTGAGGGCTCGCCCCCTCTCCACCTCCAAAACTGCTAGATTAGTCTTGCAAATGTAGCGAACTCAATAAGTCAATAAAAATAACGCTAACATTTTGGTCCTTCGATCCACAAGCATAATCAACCGAACCACGATTCATTCAAAGCAACATTCATAATCGTCGAAATTACCCGTGTGTAAGAAAAATCATCAAAGCATCACAAATCGTGCGAAATCATCGGAAGCGAGCCATCAACGCCAACATCATCGCGAGGGAATCATCAAACTCAAGGGTGTTAAAGGTCAGACCTATATTATCCATTCATTACCTAACTTCGTCAATTCCTTTTAATTAATTCACTTCGAGAACCATGCCGAAAAGGGATGATCTTGTTGATTTGAAGCTGGATAGACGTAACGTAAAAAGTGCTATCACACGACTTCAAAACGGTTTAGATAGTTCGAAAGCAAATAATTTTCAATTGCAAACGAATTTAGAAACGGTAACGGACTTATTTAAACAATTTAACAAAATTCAGACAGACATTGAACGGTTTCAGTTGAACGATACATCGGCCGACGAGACGGCCTTGGAGGCTGAAGCCGACAAAGAACGCGGCAAAATAGAAACGCAATATCGGGCGATTGTAAGCAAAATAAAAACATTCTTGAGCGAAAATTTGCCAGCTGCTTCCGCTTCTAAAGAAGCAGACACTGCAGGTACTATAATTAATATTACAAATAACGGGCACGACAGAGAACCGTCAAATAGCGTAATATTAAAACCCTTACCTTTAGCAACGTTCTCCGGTAAACACAGCGATTGGTTTACGTTTTACGAGTCATTTTATTGTTTGGTAGGAAAGGATACGAGCATATCTAACATTCGCAAATTTCACTACCTTAAGGGTTGCTTAAAAGATGAAGCTCTTAGGGCGATAGAATCACTATCGGTGTCGAGTGATAATTATGACAACGCAATCGCATTATTAAAAAAGAGATTTGAAAATAAACGGCTAATTGTACAAGATCACGTCTCCAATATCTTGAATTTTGCTCCAATCTTAAAATCGTCACACACACAGCTACGCGAATTAATTGATAACGTAAATAACAACATCGCAGCATTAAAAGCATTAAAAATCGAAGTCCAATACTGGGACGCATTGTTAATACCAATTATTTTAGAGAAATTGGATTATTCTTCAAAAAAAGAGTGGCAGGCCACTTTGGAAAAAGAAGTTCCCACATATACAAAATTTGATGAATTTTTAGAAAAACGATATCAGGTATTGGAAGCATTGAGCAATATAAGGCCCAATGATAGTCCAGCAAATAATCAGTCAAAAGACAGTAAATTTCATTCAAAAAACGGAAATAAGTATTCAAAACCAAATACCTTTGCGAAACCTAATAAATTCACTTCAAATGTTATTTCATCAAACAAGTGCTTTATATGTAAAAAAGAGCATAATGTCTTTCAGTGTGAAGAATTTCTAGCATTAAGCATAGCCGAAAGAATTCAACATGTAAATTCATTAAAACTGTGTAGAAATTGTTTGCGGAACAATCACGAAGCGAACAAATGCAGGTCAGCCAGTGTATGCAAAGAGTGTGGCAGAAGACATCACACTTTATTGCACGTGTTTGAATTTGTACCTAACGCCAACCCTGGAACGTCCTCTAGTACTTTATTAGTAGCTCAAACCAATCAGGTACTTTTTTCAACGGTTGTACTTCTAATCAGAGATTATCAAGGAAATTATTGCAAATGTCGAGCGGTACTTGACCAATGTTCTGAGGTTTCGTTAATAACTGAAAAAATGTGTAGAAATTTGAAACTAGGCACATATTGTACTAGTACTTCAATTACGGGTGTTAATGTAACAGAGAGTCTGACAAATCAGGGTTGTAAAATCAATATCAAATCAAGAGTAGGTGAATTTGAGACTAAACTAGAATGCTTTGTTTTGTCAAAAATTACGCGGCCGACTCCTGCTATATCATTCGATAAAAGTCCGATCGAGATACCTTCGGGTGTTGTATTGGCGGATCCAAATTTTAACATCTCTGCAGACATCGATCTGTTAATAGGAGCGCGATTATATTGGCAATTATTAATTGGAGCTCCAGTTCAGATACAAAAGAATCAACCATACCTACAACAAACGCAACTGGGTTGGATTGTAAGCGGAAACTTTGATTTTAAAAATTCTATTTCAAAATTTAGTTGCAATTTGATTCGTAATCCCGAAACTTATTTGGAAAACCAGGTAGCAAAATTTTGGCAAATGGAAGATTTAGGCGAAGAAAACAATGTAGAGAAGGCAGAGGAACAAGCATGCGAAGAGCATTTTCGAAAAAACACGGTTAGAGCGGTATCGGGTAAATTCATTGTAAAACTACCTTTCCGAGAAACTGTCGATTTGGGAAAGTCCCGTGCATCAGCACTAAGCCGTTTTATCTTCCAGGAAAAAAGGTTCGAAAAGGACAATAAATTGAGAAATGAGTACAAAGACTTTATGGCGGAGTACCTGAAGCTCGGCCATATGCAGCTCGTTCCTCAATCGCAGTTAAATAACCAAAAATCATTTTACGTGCCCCATCTGGCTGTTTTTAAGCGAACGGCCGAAGGGCCTCAAATTCGTATTGTTTTCGACTGTGCAGCAAAATCCTCTAACGGATTAAGTCTAAACGATAATTTGTTAACGGGTAACAACCTTCAAAATGGGTTGTTTGACATACTTTGTAGATTCAGAACTTACAAATACGCTATTTCTGCGGATATAAAAAAAATGTACAGAATGATAGAAATCCATTCTGACGATACCGACTATTTGCGTATTTTATGGAGAGAATCTAAAAATGCTCCTATCCAAACTTATAAACTAAAAACGCTAACCTATGGGCTCACGTGTGCTCCCTTTTGTGCAATACGTTGTTTAAAGCAATTATCAATAGAAACACGAGAAAGTCATCCTACAGCGAGTCAGATTATAAATCGAGATTTTTATATGGACGATTTGCTAACCGGAAGCAACTCCTTTAACGAAGCTTCATCGATTAAAAGCCAGGTTACAAACATTCTAGCGACCGCAGGTTTTAATTTATGCAAATGGAGCTCCAATAATTCTTTATTATTGAGCGACAATTCTAATTCAAACTCTACAATCGAATTATCAAAAGGCGAAGATGTCAAAGTACTGGGTTTTTTCTGGAATTGCAATAATGATGAGCTTAAGTATAAAGTCGAATTTCCGTCAGACTTGAAAACTATCACAAAACGTAATATTCTGGCAACAGTAGCAAAAATTTTTGATCCATTAGGATTAATTAATCCAGTTGTCGTTAAAGCAAAGATTCTCATACAGCAAATGTGGATACTGAAACTAGGTTGGGATCAACGCGTACCCGATGAAATCGAAATCGTTTGGAAAAAATTATTAAATGAATTATCGTATTTGAACGAATTAAGTATTCCGCGAAAATTACTATTATCAAATCATTTGAAGTCCGTCGAGTTGCATGGCTTTGCGGACTCGTCATTAAAAGCGTACGGTGCAGCCCTGTACGTCAAAGCTAACTACGATTCTGGGACGTCTTCAGTAACGTTACTATGTGCCAAAAGTAAAATTACACCAATCAAAAATATTACGCTACCGCGATTAGAACTTAATGCGTGTTTATTACTTTGCAAATTAATGTCAAAGGTTGATGAGGTTTTCAAGTCAAGTCTAAAGGTTGAATCGAATTTCTTTTGGACTGATTCTACCGTAGTTCTGTGCTGGTTGTCTGAGGCACCGGAAACTTGGTCTCAATATGTAGCAAATAGGGTTAGACAGATTCAAGCGGCTAGTGACATATCTAAATGGCGTCATGTTAGATCACACGATAACGCTGCCGACATTGTTTCTAGGGGCATGCTCCCAAATCAATTAAAAAATTCAGAGCTCTGGTGGCATGGACCGCACTGGTTAAAACTAAACTCAGCCGAATGGCCGCCGATCTGGTGCAATTCTCAAAAAACCGAGAAAATATTAGAGGATAGGAGGCCAAAGGCAATTAATGTTATACAAGCAGAACCTGAGTTATCGGTATTTTCGAAATTCTCGTCTTGTATGAAATTACGAAGAGTCATCGCATATTGCTTGCGTATTGTTAACAAGAATAAAAGTAAAAATTTATCAT
The DNA here is from genome assembly GCA_949768715.1 of Dascillus cervinus. NCBI lineage: Eukaryota > Metazoa > Arthropoda > Insecta > Coleoptera > Dascillidae > Dascillus > Dascillus cervinus. The sequence continues at coordinate 11,501,016 of OX458322.1, read as the reverse complement.
CTACAGAACTCGAATACGCCGATTTAGTTATAATTAAACATATCCAAAGGCAATCCTTTGAAAACGAAATTCGGACTATTGGTAATAATGAAAAATGTAAATCCAACAAACTGTTACGTTTAGATCCATTTATTGACAAAAATGGAGTACTACGGGTAGGCGGACGGTTAAAGAACGCCCAAATCAATTTTGATAATAAATTTCCGATTTTATTACCTCAGAAACATCACGTAACTAAATTAATTATTCGTCAATTTCATGAGAATGAACTTCATGCGGGAAACGAAGCAACATTAGCTGCGATTAGAGAACGATTTTGGCCAATATCGGGCAGAAGTATGATACGAAAAATCATTCATTCGTGTGTGAAGTGTATGCGGGCTAATCCAAAACCTGTAATTCAAAAAATGGGTGATCTCCCTAAAGAGCGGTTGCAACCTTTACGACCGTTTTTAATTTGCGGTGTAGACTATGCCGGACCATTCCTTATAAAAACAAACAAATTGCGTAACGCAAAGAAAGTCAAAGCTTATATCGCTCTCTTTGTCTGTTTCTCGACTAAGGCCGTTCATGTTGAGTTAGTAGGAGATCTAACTACTGACAGTTTTTTAGGAGCTTTCAAACGGCTAATATCGCGTAGAGGACATGTAGTAGAAATGTTTTCCGACAACGGTTCCAATTTTGTAGGAGCTGAGCGCGAATTTTTCAAATCGGAAAAATTTCAAGACAAATTATTAACGCATTTTTCAAACGTAAACACTAAATTCAGCTTCATACCAGCAAGATCACCGCATTTTGGCGGACTTTGGGAACGTTCAATTCAAAGCGTTAAGCATCATCTAAAAAGAATATTAGGCGATGCTTACCTTACATACGAGGAATTTAATACTTTGATCATTCGGATTGAAGCTTGTTTAAATTCACGACCCTTAACCCCCTTGTCCCAAGATCCTAACGACCTTCAAGCATTGACACCTGGACATTTTATCATTGGAGCCTCTCTTACTGCACCTGTTGAAAGCGACGTTACCGGCATCCAGTTGAATCGCTTGTCTAGATGGCAACGAGTTCAGCAGCTCCAGCAGCATTTCTGGAAACGATGGCAACGGGAATACCTAACCCAACTACAGACACGTCCTCGAGGTCAACAATCGGCTCAACCCAACGTCACAGTTGGAACATTGGTGGTCTTGGTTGAGGAAAATACCTCACCTCTGCATTGGCGTCTCGGGCGAGTCATCGAGGTGCACCCTGGCAGTGATGGTCTCGTGCGGGTAGTGTCCGTTAAAACAGATACTGGTGTTTTTAAGCGCGCAGTTAGAAAGATTTGTATAATTCCAACAGAAAAGGAGTAACTGCACTTTAATTTTTTCTTTTCTCTTCTTTTCGTCCTTTGTATTTCTTAGTTATTTTTTGTTGTGTATATGCCTAAACTTTAGAATCATTATGTTTTGAAGTACACTGTGTACATTGACTTCAAGGGGGGAGAATGTTCACTTCTTGGGGTACGGTGGAGTGGGGACAACGGCATCTGAGGGCTCGCCCCCTCTCCACCTCCAAAACTGCTAGATTAGTCTTGCAAATGTAGCGAACTCAATAAGTCAATAAAAATAACGCTAACAATAAGAAAAAGGTTTAACTCGATATAAAAGGTTTTTTTTAAATAAAATGTCTAACAATTCTTCCTTTATCAAAAGGACTGAGTTATTCAGCGATTCATAAAACACCTAAAATTTTCAGTCAAATTGTAAAAATTCTCTATTCTCTATTCATTCTATATTTTAGAATCTCTCCAATCATTTAGAAAACGACTGAATTTACAATTCGCCGCCGACATCTACGATATGGTTGATTGTGGCCCTACATTACACATAGTCAACATTCCGGCTAAACAATCTGCCTAAACGTTAATCAGCCATTTTACAAAACAGAGCTGCTTTGTAAAGTGGCTAGCCGCTTCATATTGCGGCGGATTCTACAATATGGTTGCGACATGTACACCAAAGTTTAAGTTAAAGTTTAAGTTAAAATTAGCTTGTTCAATGGTCCACAAGAAAACCAGTAAAATAAAAAGTTTTCAGTATTTATTTTGTACAATACCTAGTAAAATTATTAAAATTTTGTGTTGTATGTAGTATTCATTAAAGTTTTTTGAAAATTTTTCTGCTCAAAACTTTTTTATTGTTTATGACATAACAACTTACACTTGGAAAGGCTATAATTTATTACCAATTTTAACTTAAAATTTCAAAAAAATATAGAACTTTCTTTTGCGCAGTCACACTCCGCGGCGACTACTAATGTTTCAAAAAAGGTGCGACTACTGGAAGGTTAATAATTCATTGATTACACCCTTTTTGTATTTTTAAATAAATAGATAGACAGATTTATTATAAAAATTGTAATCAAGAAAAAATTAAGGCAACAATATTTAAAATGCTATTTTGATTTCAGATCACTGCAGATCCGGATCATTCAGGTGTGACAACGGCACTTGCATAAGAGAATCGTTGAGATGTGACGGGCATAACGATTGCCAATTCGGGGAAGACGAACAAAACTGTCCGGATAGACGTAAGTTTGCATGCGAATTTTCGATTGCAAGCATGTATTGTGCACTTGTTGCTTTGACTGCAAAAAGAGCTTTGAGCTTTAGCGATTTGTTCTCAACATTTAATTTAATATTTAAAGTTTAAATAAACGCCGCTAAGCTAATAGTAGTTACTCTCAGAAAACGTGGACATCCAATTAATAAATTTTTTGCTTGACCGAAAATTTTACTGTGCAATTTTTACCAGAGAGGTGCAATAACGAGGAAATAGCATGCGGCAATGGCAAATGTATACCAGCGATCGAAAAATGCGACGGCAAATATGATTGCGATGATCATTCCGATGAACGATTCTGTCGTAAGTTGAAAACAAGTAGTTACTTGTGTGAAAAATTCTCTTTTATCTCATTTCAAAAGTACTTGCATTTTTTTCCACTTCTCTCTGTGTGTGCTTCCTGTGTCCGGTCGTCGCAATTAAAACATCTTTCTCTTATTTCACGTAGAAGATCATAAATTCTCGTCTTCTGATGTGTTTAACTTTCATCACCACATTGCCACCTGTTTACTTCTAAATGTTTATCGTTTTATTAACATCGATTCGTTAAGGTGCATCTGTATCTATCTGTTCCAGCGTGTAAAACAAACGAATTCACATGCACGAATGGCTTTTGTATCCCCGCATCGCAACATTGTGACGGAACTAAAAACTGCCAGGATGGTTCTGACGAACGAGGATGTCCTAGTATGCATTTTAAGCTTTTCTGTACAGATTGAAGACTTTTCAGTGGGGTTTCTAAAGTGGCTTCTTTGAGCACACTAATTAATTCATAATTAAAAATGGTTTTATAAAATTTAATTACAAAATTTTTGATAGGAAACGTTCAACCTTGCAAAAATAAATCATTATTCGTTTTAAAGGAAGAATAAGGTCAATGTAGAAACTTTTTTTCAAATAATAATACCGTGGAGATCCCATTGAAAAGTCTTCATGAAGCCTGTTGAAGCAAAGAAGCGGTTTTTAAAAGGTGGTGGTTTAAAAGATATCGCTTCGCGAATGTTGTCAAAGCACTGTTACTTGCGAGCATTTGTATTGTCGCAAGCATGGCTTAAAAGCATGTCGCGAGATTGGGGCATGAGGTTGACTCACTGACTGAACGAAAACCGGTGCATAGAATTCGCGGGCCTTGTTAAAATTGCCACCACATTTTGAAACAACTGAATTAAACTAAAACTAAAGCTAAAAAACTTCAGCGTCCCCTATTTGCCGATATTACCAACGACAATGCAAGGATGGAACTTGCATTGACAAAATGCTGTGGTGTAATAAGCGATTTGATTGTGCCGACAAATCGGACGAGGAGGATTGTGTCGATTGTAAGCATGACGAATTTAGATGCAACAACGGCTCCTGCTTGAGCATTGCAAAAAGGTGCGACGGTGTGTCCGATTGCCAACACTCTGAGGATGAGGAATCTTGTGGTTAGTTTTATTTTTTCGGGATTATTTTACCAATCAAATTTATAAATCAAAATTGTATCAAAGCATGACCGCTAACCGCTTGTTAATGTGACAGCTTTGTGCGGAGACCAAGAGTACAGATGTAAAAATGGAGATTGTGTGAATGCAGAAAAGCGTTGTAATGGCAACTACGACTGTTCAGACAGAAGCGACGAAGTTGACTGTAACGGTAAGGGACTCGTTGTCAATTAATATTTCCACATCTTTATTCTTCTCTACTTCTTCCCAAACTTCGTAGTCGTATCGACGTTGTCTTTTTTTGATTACCATGTAGCTGAGAGGATTTAAACCAAATCCATTAAATGAAACTTTAAATGCATGTAGTCTTAGTGTTTTTATTGTTTTTGCATGTTGTGGTGTTTTTTGGGCGTTCAGGTAAACCCGAGTTGGTTTGCATCCCAAATGCATGGATGTGTCTAGATAAACACAAATGCATTCGTATTGATAGGCGCTGTAATGGACTCAGGGATTGTCAAGATGGTTCGGACGAAAAAAATTGCCCAGCCCCAGACAATATTAAAGGTAACATAGACCAGGCCTCTATGTACATAATGTACATTTGTATAAAAAACCGGTCTATGTTGCTGTTTTGTGCTCCTTGTGTTGCGTTTACAGTGTCTGCTTTGAGCTTACAAACCCATCATTGGTAAGAAGGCATGCGACCATTCACATAACACATTGCAAAACATTAACAAAACATTCCGAGGTTGCGGTTTTTTGTGCATTTTGAACGGCGAATTTTGAATTATGTTCGGGACGAGCTATTAACAGTACTAATAAAATGCTAGTAATGCAACGTGTCTAATTAAAAAGAGCGTTAATAGGTGAGCCAGAAAATACATGCGAAGAATCTCAATTTCAGTGTGCGGCTGGATATTGTATCATGGGATACAAACGATGTAATGGCATTACAGATTGTCCTAGCGGTAACGATGAAGCTAACTGTCCCACGCCGAGTTTAGTCACCGGTATGTTCGCTCAAAATTCCGATGAAAAGAATAAATTTTGGAAGAAATATTATTATATTATGTTTGGCGCTTAAACACATTCATTGAGTAATTGAGTACTAAGAAGCTTGCTAAATCAGGCTTGATTTGTAATACTTTTTGATTGTAAAACAAAACGTGGGTTTTAATTACATATTTTCTAATCGCAACAAATTTGCTTTTTTCAAGCTTTTCTAAATTTTGACGAAATTGTGTATGCTTTTGGAATTTTCTACTTTTGGAAAACCTCGTTTACAATTTATTGTGAATGCAAATATTTACAATTTATTTTAAACAAAATATTTTTTTTAAACATAGCCATTACTTAATTTAAATTGGTTTTATAGCTACTAAAAATAACGTTACATTTGCTTTTTTGTAGTTCAGTTTTTCTTCAAATTTTCAAGTTTATTTTGAGACGACTTTAACTGAAAGCCATTTTAACATATTCAAAATTGAATCGACAAACAATTTGTTGCTTGAAAACAAATCGCAAATTCAATGTTAAAACAGTATTTTATTTTGAAATAGTCGTTGTTTTTATTTAATTTATTTTTGATTTTATTTTGTTTTGGGAGCATTTTTTCTCATTGATAAAATTCAGATTACAATATTTTTCTACTTTGCAATTGGGTACAATTCAAAAACGCATTGTTTTACAATCAACCATCACAATACAGGGTTATTTACAAGTGATGAGACCGGTTAGTTCCAAATGCAACCAACAATACACTTCACAAACATCTGTCAGTTTGGACAAATTAGACAAATTATATTGTAAATAGATATCTATTGTTGGTTGCGTTGGAAATTTGCTCGTAAATAACCCCGCATAATCATGCAATTTTCTAAAAATGTTAATAGCTTATCGCTTGCTTTAAATGTGGCAGACTCTACATGTGGCATTAACGAATTCCGCTGTAACAGTGGCACTTGTATCGATACTGCATTAAGATGCGATGGTGTTAAAGACTGCACCGACGGTTCAGACGAACAATTTTGCCACTTAATTCCTACTGATGGTGGGTACACAAGCTTTAGCTTATTTTATGTTACAATAGTATATTTATTTATCTTTTGATTATATGGGTAGTTAAAGAAAACGATTGGGATCCATCGTAGTTAATGTTTGAATAATTTTCTCAAGTTGTTTTAATTTCTTTTTTTTAACACTGGTTGTAATAAATCTGCAGAGCCATGCGAGGACAACAAAGTAAGATGTTATGAGGGCGAATGTGTAGAAGGAGCTCAATGCGATGGGATTTTTGATTGCATTGACGGTTCTGATGAATATCATTGTAAATTATGTGCTCCCAATCAGTTTCGCTGTTCAAACGGCGACTGTATTGAGGAAGATCGTCGCTGCAATGGCATTCACGATTGTAGCGATTCCTCAGACGAATCCGAATGTGGTATGTGCTTATTGTGTTTCGTTTGCTAATGTTTCTCCCACGCTTTTGTGAAGTCCCGCCAAATTATCCCGGCTTTTAATTGTGTAATTTTGTGTTGCAAAAATACTTATGTTGGTGTATGCAGTAAAGCACTGCAACCTAGATCAGTTCCGATGCGGAAATGGACTGTGTCTCGATATCAGACGTCGCTGTGATGGGGTTCCCGATTGTGAAGATCACTCCGACGAGCACAATTGTACGATTAGTACACCGGCGCCATCCAGTAGGTTTTTGTGAATTGGAAATTTTTGTTTTTGAGAAAAAAAAAAATTCTTGTAGGCTTGTCTGTCTTCTTTACAACTTTACAACTGTCTCTATTTTTTTTCTTAATGGAATTTCTAGGTAGATCGTTGAAAATGTTTTCAAGATGTATTAAATCTTCCCAATAATTAATTTCAATTAAATTTCTGACTGCATGGTAACAGCATGGGCGTGATTTATTCTTCGAATTAGTTTTAACGTTTGTAGGTACTGTAAAAAGTGCAGTATATTTTGCTTACTATGGATGTCTGTAAAATTGCAAAGTTGTTTCAGGAAGCGCGAAAATATATTGCAACATTAATTGTTCATTAAAGGACCCTGCAGATGGGAAGAAAAACTTTTTATTACTTGTCGTATATTTAATCAAAGAAATATAAAGAAATAGCTAAATTCTAAGAAAAAGCTTTGCAATTCCTCCAAAACCAAGAAATAGGTTCCTCCTTTATTTTCAATTTCGTTCACATTTTTTATTCGCCATTAGGTTGCACTGCGGACCAATTCCGCTGCAGAAACGGCGTCTGCCTCAACTCGGGATATCGTTGTGATGGTTTTCCCGACTGTTCAGATAAGTCTGACGAAGAAAATTGCGGTAAGTAACTTTTATCCTAACACTTTGATCAAAAATTCGAATCAATTTTTTCCAGCCGTGCAATGCAAGGACGACGAATTCGACTGTGAAGACTCTGGCATCTGCATTCCCCAAAGCAAAGTATGTGACCAGCGAACCGACTGCCCCAATAATTCCGACGAAGAGGACTGCAACGTCACTCCACCGCCTCCTAAACTTTGCGGCGCCAACGAGTTCCCCTGCTTGGATGGGAGCTGCGTGCCGAACTACTTCTACTGTGACGGCCACCGCCAATGCCGTGACGGCTCGGACGAAGCCGATTGTGGTGGTAAGTTCATTAAAATGTAAATTCGACAATTTGTCTCTCTTGCAAAGAGTCAGTAGTTTTTAATCTATTATCCTGATAATTTTGGTAAAACAACTGTATTTCTGGCCCTTTGGCCAGGGATATGTGTGGACCCTGACTGGTTCCAGTGTGCGGATGGTACCTGTATAGCGTCAGCGTTACGTTGCGACAATTACTACGACTGCAGAGACTTTTCAGATGAACAAAACTGCTTCGGTTAGAAACAAACATTAAGTTCGTTGTGGAAAGTTTAGGTGTTTAGATGTCTTAGATTCATAGGGTTGTAGATCGATAGAAGTATACGATTCTATTTTTTATGGGTAAATTTAGTCATTCGTAGGTTAAGCCGTACTTAAAACGTCGTATAGACAGTTCCTTCTGTGTTATTTTTTCGCATGGGAATTACATTCCTGAATTTTTGCGAACTTCCAAAAAGCATGAATGTATTTCGACGCGTTTTTGTTCCATCCAGCGCCGGTCCAAGATAGGCGCTGGTACTTGTTGTTTGCATGGAGACATTTTTGCATTGCTGTAAGATTTCAACGTTGTATTTAGATCTAATCGATGTTGGCCTTAGAATTTATGTGCTCCCCACTCGCAATTACGCCGTAATTTTTCAATCTTTCATTTTTGTAGGATGTCGCAACGATCAATTCACTTGCGCGAATGGAGCTTGCATTCCTAGCTACCTCCGCTGCAGTGGACAACCGGAGTGCACCGACCATTCTGATGAGGCCAACTGTCCCACACAAGCTCCACCTGTGATTCCAGAAGTCCCATTGACAACTGCAAGGCCAACAGCTCCTCCACCCTTCACCTGCCCTTATGCCCAACAACCCTGCAGAAGTGGAAATCAATGCTTCCCATTCGCGGCGTTCTGCAACGGCCATTTCGATTGCAACGATTTGTCGGATGAGGACAATTGCCGTAAGTATTTTTACTTGATCACGGATTGTGATATATTCGTTTTTTGGTGATGTTTACTGCGATCACAGCTAATAATCCACGACGGAGTTGTACTCATGGATATTTCCGTTGCGAAAACGGACCTTGTATAAGGGAAGAACTGCGTTGCGACGGAAAAGTGGATTGTCCGTACGATTCTAGTGACGAACTAGATTGTCCGGAATACGCTCATGGACCGTATATTCCTCCGTACCGTAAGTCGGTCGCATCCTACATTAAATGCGACTGACCTATTTTTTTATAACTTAACATTCGCTTTCTAAATTAATTGAATTAATAAATGGTTCAAGGTTTTCTCTTGATGATGTCTACTTTCCACGTAAAACTTACAAGTAAAATTAACGCGAAAACAAATTTAAAAATGTTACAAACAATTTAACAGTGGAATGTTGTAAATATAGAAATATAGTAATGAATTCTAATTCTCAAAATCTAATCACATCCAGCGATGGTTTTGCAGATACGGTCTTATCGTAGTTAAAAAAAGGTGACCTACAGGTCTTTCAACTTGGGAAGAACTGCAAATTGTCTGAAACGCGAACCTAAAAACGTTACTGTCTTGACAGTAAGTGCGGAATTTTTGGATTGTTTAGTTCACCTATCTTATTGCAAGGGTTCCTCCCAAGTTGAATCGTCTCTACAGGACGTTTTTATTCGAATGTAACACTACTTAAAAAATAATTTACCTATACAAGGCAATTGGCTTATTAATTTATAAAATTACTCATTTTTACTGAAACCGTATTTTCAGTGGACCAAAAACTTCCGAATTAAAAAATCCACTGAAGATAATAGATATCTTGACTTAACTTGAATGCAACAATTTCATAACATCCACAAAAAGCTCCAATTTCGTTTATTAATATAATCTTTGTTCGTTTAGCTGGAAGCAGTGACGGCTTGAATCTGAGGACGTACCCCAGCGATCAGACCATTAAAGAGAGTGAGTATTATTTTTTTTATTATTATTTTATCAATTTCTATACCGACCACCATACGAATTGTCTCATTGAATGAAAACCACGATTCATCTTCTACTGTTGTTGTTTATACATGTAACTAATTTTGTTTATTTGTCCATGTCCTGTGGGATCAGGCATTTATAAGATTGGTGAGTACGTAGTCCCGCTATTGGGAATGAAAATCATGTCACGTCAACGTAATCCCTCATTAAATTCATTCAAAAAGATTAGTCATGCAGTAACTATAATAAATGCTACAATCATGAAATCTGTGTGATCTATCACTTGCACTTGTACGATACTGATACAATTGGTGCAATTTACTTCCATATTCACTCTCTTTCAGGTGCTAAAAATCGTAGGTTTTGGATTCACAATAATTCTCCCATGCGCTTGCCTTAATGTTTTTTTTTAAGTGGTTCAAAAGTGCTTTTGTATTGGTGCCTTTTAAACCACTTTCATTCAATGTGTAGATTGTAGTAATTGTTATTTTTTGTTTATGAACCTCTAGCTACAATATAACACACTGAAGACACTTTACTTTCAACTTTATAAAACATTATAACACAAATTAAAACATCACCATAAACGCATGAAGGAAAAAATTATTGCACAATACAAATCAAATGTAAAATTCTCCTTTTATTTCTTTAAAAATCTCTTTCGAATAGTATTCATATAACCTACCTCACTTTAAAGAGAAAAATCGCACGCGACTAAGAAGATTAATTAATTAAGATTATCAAACTTTAATTCCTCTTCTACTTGAAATGAATAGATTATGTGAAGTTATTTTAATCTTTAGTGAGAAATTTTAAAGAAGCGTGCCATAATTTTTACTTGCAAAACTATAAAGACTACACTAATTCCATTTCCTCAGGTAACAAAACAATTTACAACCATACACATACATATCTAAACATCAACATAATAAAAACCATTGGTGTGACCTGATAACAACAACATTTGATTGTCTAACAAATCTTGTAGATACTTATTCAAAAAGCCCTTAGCAAATTTTTAATTGAAGAAAACATTTAGGTAGGGAAGTGGTGTTCCAATGCAGAGACGAAGGCCCGCTTCGGGCAAGAGTCCACTGGGCCAGAGGAAGCGGATTGCCTTTACCTCCAGGTTCGCGGGACATCAATGGGCGATTGGAAATTCCAAACGTGCAGTTGGATCACAGCGGTCCCTACATCTGCTCTGCTGTTGGATATCCAAGCACAACGCCGGGATCCCAAGTCCAAGTCAACTTAAATGTTGAAAGATGTGAGTTGCTATTTAACTAATCAATTAATGTATTCACTACTCCCAAAAGCAGCTTGGAAATCTACTTCTTTAATTAAATTCGGTGTATTACAACCGATCGAAACTGAGTATCGAGGAACAGGTATAAGTATAAAATTGTAAAATCATAATTACTTACCTTTGTTTTTAATTGTCTCGCGATTTCGGTGAGTAATTTTTTTAGTTTCGGAAAGAGCGCAGAACTTTATTGTACAATTTTTGCAGTTACCACGCCATCACCACCTCGTCCTCCACAAGCTTGTGGTCTCCAACAAGCCACTTGTTCGAACGGCGATTGCATTGCTAAAAATCTCGTGTGCGACGGCAATTATGACTGTACTGATGGATCAGATGAAACGCGTTGCAGTACGTTTTTTTCATATTCTTTTTTTTCCAGAGTATTATTGAATACTTCCAGATCAACATGGATGTGAACCCAATGAATTCAGATGTGCCAATAAACGTTGCGTGCTAAAAACTTGGAGGTGTGATTCTGACGACGACTGCGGCGATGGTTCAGATGAGGCTAACTGTGCCACAAATCCTCCAGGATCTCAATGTTCATACCATCAATTTGCCTGTAATTCTGGCAATCAGTGCATACCTAAGAGTTTCCATTGTGATCTCGAAAGAGACTGTGTTGATGGAAGTGATGAAGTTGGTTGTTGTAAGTAATATTTTATCTCGTGGAAGGTTTAGTCGATTAATTTCTGTTTTGCCTTTAGCATCTGTAACCATTTCAAGATCACCACCACCCATGGTTACTTTAGATATAGGTTCACTGTTTGAAATTTCGTGCACTGCTGTTGGAATTCCTGTGCCTGAAATTGTGTGGCGTCTTAATTGGGGACACATTCCCGAGAAATGCTCCATGAAGAGTGTGAATGGGGTTGGAACATTAACTTGCCCCAATATTCAGGTAAATATTGTAATGACCCATACTTGCCGCCAAAATTTAAACATCCCGAACGCACTGAAATAAACCGCGAAATTTAAAAATTGGCCATGAACGCGTGATCGTCAAAGAATTATGGAGGACCCGACGTTATGTTTAAAGCAAATGCGGCAAGTGGTTCTCGATGCAACGGTGAGACTTTTAGGGGAAGGGATGTCATCAATAAAACAATTGAATAGTGGAGGATGCCTTTTTAATTTCAACATTATGACTGATAATTGTAGGACACCTAATAAAACAGGCAGTAACATAGAGTGAATATGCAATAAAAATCGAGAACAGTGAAACCTCCACCCAAACTATTCCCTCAGGCATGTTATCAAATAAAAAACAAATAAAAAATTAACACCAACACCGACATACACAACATAAAAAAATCGTCCATTTAAAAAACATAAAACATAAAGAAGTTATGGTTATGATATGTAAAAAAAAAAACATTAAATATTTAGGTTGCAATGTCAAATCATCTGAAAAACATAATGAAGATTACACCACAGACCTGAATGAATTTAGATTGGCAAGGCAGTATGAATGATGAACATGACTTCATCATTTTTGTCACTCAAGGCATGAAATAACAAGAACCATTTGTTCTGATTGATTAACCGGGTTACTGACTTGCCATTCCAAACACATGATCACACACTACAGTGCGCGTGGAAGCCGGCCAGTAACTCTGCCACTGCATTCCGAACGGAGAAGAGAAAACAAACACAAATATAACACAATTATACACTTCCCTGGCCATAAATGAAAGGTCCGGTTTCTTTATCGTACTACTGTACTACCAGATTGCCAATCACCAGGTACTCAAAGGCATAGTTATACACAAATACATAGATTATAGACAATACGCGGTTCGAGGGAATCTTCACGAATTACACCACAAATTAAAAATGCACCCACAAAGAAAAAAACACTTTAAAATGCAAAAATGGGACTTATTAAGTTGGCGTGTAGGTCGGGTTGCCTGCGGTGCAGGGGTTAATTTAAATTCGACTACTACAATATTTTCAATTTTAATTCGGAACTTACCAATTAATATTTAGGAAGAAGACCAAGGAGCTTATTCATGTGAAGCCATTAACATCAGAGGCTCGGTATTTGCAGTTCCAGACACCATTTTGGTCGTCAAGCCACCACCAACCGTCTGTCCTCGGGGATATTTCAATGAGGAGGCCAAATCGGTGGGCGAATGTATTCCCTGTTTCTGCTTTGGTTCATCCACTGAATGTCGCTCAGCTGATCTTTTTACATATCAAGTAAGAATTTGTTTTTCTTTGCAAAGTTTCAAAATATTATTTTAGCTACATCCACCATTTGATTCCCACCAATTCTTGGGGGTCAGAATCGATCCTTCATCAGGAGTTGTGGACATTAGAGACGAACCAATTTACAGAGGCAGTCAACCGAAACTCTCACCAGTTGGACGTTTTGGCGTTCGAGCCGAATTGGCTTCACCATATGGGGAACTGGCCCAACCAGACGTTGTTCCTTACTTTGTAATGCCTGAAAATTACCATCATAATCAACTGAAAAGTTACGGAGGGTATCTGAAATATAAGATTAGGTATGAAGGATTTGGAAGACCAACCAGCAGTGCTCCAGCTGTGATTTTAATAGTAAGTTTTTTCTATCTTATTAATTCAGAAGTGAATGTTTTTATGATTGTAGGGGAACGGGTACACTTTGCTTCATGCTGGAAGACAGCCCCAATCTGGCCGCGAAGAAAATATATCTGTGCGATTCTTTGTTGGTGACTGGGTCAAGAGATCAGAAACGTCGCCCGAAACTTTGGCAACACGTGAAGAAATCATGATGGCACTTGCAGCAGTCGAAAATATTTTGATCAAATTGCAATATGTTGATGGACATCTGGATACAAGTATTAGTGACATAGAGATGGATTCAGCAGCTGCCAGAAATACAGGACAGGGCCAGGCTGCCTTTGTTGAAGAATGCAAATGCCCGGTGGGATACACAGGACTTTCATGCGAGGTAAGACTACAACAGCAAGTTTTCTTGGCTTAACAACATTTTTTAGAACTGCGCTTCTGGTTACACACGCCACCGAAATGGACCTTGGCTAGGCCACTGTTTCAAGGAAGTTGAGAAATGTCCTCCAGGAACGTATGGAGATCCAGAAAGAGGAATTGCATGTGAAACATGCCCTTGCCCACTCACCAACCCAAGCAATCAGTAATTATTTAAACGATTTTATTATTTTTACTAATTTGTTTTCAATTCAGGTTTGCAAGGACCTGTTCATTGGATTCTGATGGTGAAGTGACTTGTGACTGCCCACCAGGATATGTAGGAAGACGTTGCCAACAGTGTGCAGCAGGTTACAGCGGAAACCCACTCATTCCAGGAGATTACTGCAAACCAGGAACTTGCAGTTCTGAAGGGGCTTTAAGTGTTGTTGGAGATTCAATTGGCAGATGTGTGTGTAAGGTAAGGATAAGTTTTATGTAATATTCAAAATTACCAATTTTAAAAAAATAAATTTATAAAATGCTGCATTATTTCATGCTAATCTTAATTAACAAACCTTGTAAGTATGAAAAAATTTGTATGTTATTTGATGTTAAAGTGATGTTTTTCCAACAGCAAAACACCGATGGACCAACTTGTAACCAATGTAAGCCTAATACTTTCTATCTGAGTGCGGATAATCAATTTGGTTGTATTGCTTGCTTCTGTATGGGTATTACACAGCAATGTTCCAGTTCCAATTGGTATAGAGACCAGGTAACATTTTTTTCTAATTTAAGGCGAATCGGGACGACCAAGTGTGCGAGAGAAAGTATTGAGCGATTTCTGAAGAAACGGCGAAACCGATTTTTATATTCTAAAGTGTATATGTCTTAAAATGTTGTTTGAATTTGCGCCAACATTTTAGTTTTTTAATTTTGATTTTAGTAAAAAAAAAGAGAAAACGTATTTTATTTATTTTACTGTTTCGAACGCTATTTTCTGTCGAAAAAATAAAATAAAAATTGCTTAATTATTAGGAAGTGTAGCTTAAACGTCGCTACTTGGTTATTTTTTCATGTTTCTTTTTTTTATTAAAAAGTTGCAATTAAAAAAAAATTAAAGAAAAAAACAATTGTGGAAATAGAAAGTTGGCGCAATTTTAATTATTGTTTTTTTCAAATTAAAAATATTTTGCTTGGTTTGTATAGAAACAGCTAAATAGTTTCCGCCTCCTCTATTATATCAGAAACGCATTTAATAATCGTCTCGATTGCCCTTAAAAACAGAGTGTTGAAATTTAGAGCATAATGTTTTGAAACTTTGAATTTTTAGATTAAATCAGTGTTCACGAGTTCAAGAAATGACTTTAAATTGGTCGGCTCTGCAAGAAAATCTGTTCCAATTGAGGAAGGAATTCAACTGAATTCCCACTCCAGAGAAATCGTTTACAGTGATTTCTCTAGTCAAAATTCCGATGTTTATTATTGGTCGTTACCTGTGAGATATTTGGGCAACAAAATTACATCATACGGAGGCAATCTCAAATATTCCTTGAGATACATACCAACACCGGGAGGACAAAGTTCCAGAAACACAGCTCCAGATGTCGAATTGATTAGTGTAAGTAATTTATATTTATATATATAAAAATTCGGAGATTTCCCAAAAACAGTCCCTTAATTCAACCAAATAATAAAACAAAGTATTTTTGTCATTTTTCGAAAAATTACAAAATTTCTAAAATTTATTAGCCACCCCAAGGCACAATTAAACCAAAATAGAAAAAAGACACAATAAATCAATTCAATTAAATAAATACCCTTCTCTCAATAAGCTTCAATGAAATTTTGGATTACCTGAGAATTTAAATTAAAAAAATTTTACCTAGAATTCTCATTTCTAAAAATAAAATTTTATAACATATGAAATGTGAAATAACAATTTAATAAATAAGTAAAAATTAATTTTACCTACTTTTTTTACTGTTTTACTATTTATTACTATTATTACTATTTATTATTTATTTTACTATTTAATTTGTTTAGAATAACCACATCAATCTCCAATACTTCAGACGTGACCAACCTCTTCCTAACACGGTTGATTCATTTTCTGTTTCGTTATTCGAGCAAAACTGGCAAAGAGCTGATGGTCAAAGGGCTGATCGTGAACACCTTCTCATGGCCTTGGCTAATCTTAAGGCAATTTTAATTAAAGCTACCTACACGACAAGTTCAAGAGAAGTTGGGTAAATCCTGTCCACGAAATAATTATTCTCAATTTACAACCCTCAATTATTTTAGTTTGATCTCAGTTTCACTGGATATAGCTGATGAGCGCAATACCGGCTCAGTAGAGAGGGCCCATGCTGTTGAGCAGTGCCACTGTCCGTTAGGTTACAGGGGCCTTTCTTGCGAGTCCTGTGATGTGGGGTATACCCGTGCTACAGAAGGTTTATACCTTGGACTTTGTGAAGTTTGCCAATGTAATGGACACACCAATGAGTGCGACGCAGAAACTGGAGAGTGCCTTGTATGAAAATAATTTAATTTTTCCGGTTCTCTTATAATAGGCCAAGCAATAAAGCATTTTTTCATAACATAAATACTACCTGGAAACCGACTGTGCAATTTTGTCAAAGCCAGTTAGTAGATGAATTCTACATAATTTAATTCTCTACAATTCGTCCATTGACTTCATTAAGATTGCTTCATTAGTTTCCATTTTACAAGCAAGAAACTAAAAAAAACGCAATTGTTTGTTGAAAATTGTTTATAACAAATTAAAAATTATGATTCTCGAGTCAGAAATTATGCAGAATTCATCTACTAACTGTGTTTGATATAATCGCACAGTCAGTTTCCAGATAGTATTTATGTTAAATTATGACATTTATTTTGCTCTGTTGCTTGGCCTATAATTGGATTTAATTTCAGAATTGTAGAAGCCATACCACCGGATTTAATTGCGAGCTTTGTTTGCCTGGATACGAACGCGATTCTCGCGATGGTACTTGCAAGATTGTCAGTGTGGATGATTGTCAATGCAGTAGCTCGGGATCAACTTCACAAAGTTGCTTCCAAGGCGTTTGCCAGTGCAAGGTTAATCAATTTCTTCTTAATCGAAGCTTTAGTTAATCAAACAATTTTAGACCAATGTTGAAGGAAACAGATGCGATCGTTGTCGTAAGGGAACCTTCGGTTTGAATGTAACCAATCCAGAGGGTTGCCAGGAATGTTTCTGTTCCGGAGTCAGTGATGAATGTAGCGAAAGTTCTCTTTACGTCCAACAAATTCCCATCCAAATAATCGACGAAAGTCACGGATTTTCACTCACTGACCAGTAACATGTTTATTTTAATCTCGACATTTTTTTAAACTGGTTTTTGCAGGCTTCAGCGAAACGTGATCACGAATGGTTTTGAAATAAATCTGGCGATGAATGAAATTGGTTATTCGTTCAGACCGAGCAGCATAGAACGATTGTATTGGTCCCTTCCTCGAAGTTTCACCGGAAATCACATTAAATCTTACGGAGGCCGGTTAGATTTTACACAACGTTACACCCAAAGGCCTGGAGCTAGGTACGCACCTGATCAAGATGTCATAATCAGTGGAAACGGTATCACTATTTATTGGACCAGTCCAAAAGAGTCGCAACCGGAAGTTTTGAATGTAAGTTGTTAAATTATTCAACTCAAAATTAGTAATTTAATAAATAATCTAATTTCAGAGAATAACGTTGATTTTATCACCGGCTGAAAATTGGCAACGGTTGGATTACAGGCAAGGCCCCCGGCCCGCTTCTCGTTGGGATATTTTACGAGTTCTTGCCAATGTTGATTCAGTTTTGATTCGTGCGACCCAATCTACTGATACGGCCAGTGCGTTCTTGAATGACATAAGCTTGGATACGGCAATCGACCACTACACAGGACAGGCTAGGGCTGCAAACGTTGAAATGTGTAAATGCCCTCAGGTAATTTACAAGATGAGATTAAATATTTTTTTTAAAAATCTGTACAGTAATACCCCGGTTTACGTCGATGCGCTATAACATAGGGAGGAAACGCTCAGGTTGCACTGTTCTTGTTTAATATTTCAAAAAATAACTAAACACCATATTGAAATTCTGATTCTTTTATCGTTTTTGACACAACCACACAGTCACAGTCTCATATAAATTAAGCATTCACAATATAATTTTTAGGTAGATAAATCATTGTGCGAAGCGAGTAACTTTTACACGTAAAAGATATGCCGCTCACTTGTGTAGGGGCCAGTGACGTCACACGGCAATTCTAAATGTCTTAATATATTCTAAAACAATTTTTTTTTTACATTGGATTTTTACCAAATAGTTTTTAATAGTTCTGACTACAATAATTTAACATTAAATAATAACTTAAAAAGATTTTTTTTGTGTATCGTGCTCCTTTAACAGTGAAATATAGTTTTCATTTTGTATTATACAACATATCCCAAAATTCGCGGAACACCTCGATGGATCATGATTATATAAGATCTAAGTATTATGAGAAAAATATAGAAAAAATTCCATCGTTATTAATTTTGAAGATATAAATATCTAAAGTTTGTACATTTGATGTCGTTTAACTAGATTACTGGAAAATATTTTTTAAAAATTGGTGTTTATAATCATTTGCATAATAATTTTGAATAACTATAACCAAGTTTGTATTCGATCACTCTTCAAAATATACCATTTCCACAAAAGCATTTTACGCCAGTTTTACCTGAAAAAACACACGGCAACATTGCTCTGAATTTACTTTTAAACCACTTTATCATAAAAAAAATATATCAAATCAACATGGCTTATAAATGTCATCGTGACTAGAAAAAACCGTTGTCAATTTGTCCTGTCATGTTAAAATGTTTTCAAACAACGAATATGCAGACATGCATTTGGTGCTGGGAGCATGCGAAAATAATGCTGCTGCTGCTGCTAGGGTCTATCGCGACAGGTATCCTCTGAGAAGACATCCTAGTAGTAATGTCTTTAGATGATTAGACCGAAAGATAAGAGAAACAGGAAGCGTAGCACCAACGGGTGCTTTTTATCAGGATAGAGGTCGTCCAAGAACTACAAGAACCCCTCAAATAGAGGATGCTGTTTTAAATTTATTAGAAGACAATCCAACAACATCAACACGTGAAATCGCTAATATGCTGGACATATCACACAGTTCAGTTGGCTGAATAATTAAGGATGAGCAGTTTCACCCCTATCATTACAGAAAAGTTCAAGCTTTAGTACCTGAAGACTTTCCACGTCGTGAAAATTTGGTATTGTAACTGGTTTTTAGCACAAATACAAAGAGATCCTCTGTTTCATAGAAAAATGTTGTGGACTGACTAAGCTAATTTTTCACGGGATGGATTTTGCAATCAAAGAAATTCACATTTTTGTGCTTTGGAAAATCCTCACACATTCAGACCAGCTAGGGTGACCTTGCCAGTGAATGAACACTTTGCATTTCGGTTGTCACATTTGCGTTCACAGAATTATTTTCTCCGTCCCCAATATCACTTTTGTTGCTAATAACTTGTTGTATCGATAGATATTTTGTTAGAGCACAAGATTATTGCATCATTTGGAAGACTCGCTACAAATCAATTTATTAAAAGACATTTAAATACAAGACGTACTAAATACCCAGTGAATGAACACCAAAACCAAAAACCAAAACAGCGACGTCCAGTAAATGAACACCCAATATGGATGACAATACATTAACTTCAAACGTATTTGTAATAAAGAAAAATTTGTTTCTTTGTTATAAATTATAAATTATGTTCAAAGATACCATGAAATAGGACCTGCCTCTACATTTGACTGCAACTCGCAACCAACTGTTGATTTGAGCAATGTCTTTTTTTGGAATAAACTGATAAGAAAAAAACAATAATTGGATCATATCTGTAGAGACCTAATGGAACTATTTCGCACTCAAGATAGTTCGAAAATGCCCCACTGTTCTTAATAATTCAGTTTATTTGAGCAGTGTTCATTCACTGGGTGGTGTTCATTCACTGGACGGTTCACGATAACTACCACCATAGATTCAGTGTAAATGTTTGGGGAGGCATTATCGGAAATCGGTTAATCGGGCCAGTCATTATACCTAATAGACTGGCTGGGGCCAATTTTGTAGAATTCTTGACAAATGGTTTCCAAAATTTAGTCGATGAACTTCCACTAGCGGTAATCAATAATATGTGGCTGCAAATGGATAGTGCTCCAGCTCATCATGCAGCACCAGTGAGAAACTGGTTAAATGAACAATTTCCTGAAAGGTGGATAGGACGAAGTGGACCGTACCGTTGGCTAGCTAGATCTCCGGACCTCACCCCTTTGGACTTTTTCTTCTGGGGTCACATTAAGTATTTGGTGTAGGGAACACCAGTTTTAAATGAAGCAGATTTAGTTAACCGAATATTTGAAGCAGCTCGTTTGATAGATGAGGAAATACTAGAAAGAGTGCAGGGAAATATAATTAGGAGAGTGGAAATGTGTAGAGATCAGCACGGACAAAACTTTGAACATTTATTATAAAATTATTATTTTTATTTCATTTCGGTGACACATTTGACTTTTATCGTATTTGTTGGTGACATTATAATAAAAAAATATTTCATTGTTCTCTCTGATTTCCGTTGAAACTGACATCTCAAGTACCTTAATCATTATTAGGATGAACTCAATGTGTTGCCACATTTACCTTTCGAAAAAGGCCGATATCTTCTGGAATAAACAACCTGGAATTTTTTTAATATTTATTCCGCGTTCCATTATCATTACTATAAACAGTAGTGTGGAGCTGTTCCGCGAATTTTGGGATACGTTGTATAAAAATATATAAAAAAAAAAAATTAAATTGCAATAAGAGAGCAAGAGCGACTGCGCGGTAGTTGATTTAAAAAAGTGTTATAGCGAATCAACGTAAACTGGGGTATTAGTGTACTTAATTAATGGAAAATTGTCGGAATACAAAATTTTAAAACGTAATTTTACAAAACATTTTTTAAATGTGTTGTTTATAATAAAAAATTTTAAAATGTGTTTATAAATGAGGAAAACCGTTTTCGACTGTAGGGATATCGAGGAACGTCTTGCGAGCTTTGTGACGCCGGTTTTTACAAAGATGTCAATGATCGACACAATTCACCACTTGGGTCTTGCACTCGTTGTCCATGCAGTAACAACGAACAGAGCTGCAGTTTAGAACCGACCGGGCAAGTCGTCTGCAGCTGTCTTCCGGGGTACACAGGAAGGTCTTGTGATGTTAATGGTGAGTGTCGAACCATTTAAATAATTGTAGAACAGGTAATTTGATTGTTGGTGATGTAAAATTTTTGTAAAGAAATAATATGCAAACTAATGTGTATATAGATGGAATTCACTTGGAATTGATACCATCGCAAGTAATAGCACCAGTGGGTGCTAAAATACAATTTAGCTGCAAATATACTAGTCATGAACCACTTCAAATTATTGTTATGGAATCTGGGATATGTACCTTCCAATATTCAGACATTTATCAAAGTACCGAAACTGGTGCACACAAGATATGGTACACTACCGTTTCTCCTTTTCCAAAATATGTCCAGTGTATTGTTAGGAACATGCATGATTTTACAGTAGGAATGATTACTTCCAGGGTTTACCCAGGTTTGGAGAATTTCTGTAAAAACGCTTTGTGTTGTTCGGTGATGGAAATTCGTCTGATTTGTACTCATCCGCCATTTTACAGAGCTAGTAGGATAAACCTGTGGTTATAGAAAGTGTCTGTTTAATTTCTCATGCTGTGACGTCCAAGTTGCGATTCATTCTGATCATGTAACATCCTGCAAAGCCTTTATAAAAGAACTCGTTTCAAATGTCAGAATTAAAGTTGGTTTACATAATCTGAATCCAGTGCGACCTCGATAATCCGGATTAATTAAAACCGCCGCGATCCGAATAAGTAAATAATTCGGATTACTGAGAAAAAGAAGATTATCGAGGTCGCATTGTATACCAAACGCGGCAAATTCATTTATGAAGACTATGTAGTTTTGTGTATAGATTAGGAATTTAGTCGTTTAGAAACTAAAAGAGGTAAAGCTCAAGTTAATAGTATCAACTTAAAAAAAGAAGCTCTTTTATTTTTTATCAAACGAGCTTCAAATTTTGTTTATTAAACCTTGCACTATGTGATGTTAATACAGAGTTAACTCCACGTCCGACCGAGCCTCCAACACCCACTAGTCCACCATTGGTTCCAACAATAATTGTTTCTATAAGTGGCCCGAAAATTAGAATCATTGAAATAGGCAATAATGTGAGAATGAAGTGTTCCGGAGTATCGTCCATATCTCCAAATGTAAGTCTTATAAAACCTAGAATTATTTAATCTGTCTATTGATGTTAACAGAATCCATTAAGAATTGCCTGGCTTAAAGACGGTGGTCAATTACCAGCAGATGCCATTGATGACAGGGCAGGGCTTCTTATCCTCACTAATCTTCGAGTGTCAGATTCTGGAAATTACATCTGTCAAGTATCTGATGGAATTTCTATTGTTACCGATTATGTCACTGTTAATGTGGGAGGTTGGTTTCTTTAATTTTTTAAAATGTTTACTAACAATAATTTTGCACGCAATCAGACATAAAAGAAAGTGCCTTATCTAGACCAGGTAAAACTCTTAATACGCCAAGCAATAAAGCATTTAATAACTAAATACTACCTGGAAACCGACTGCACGATTATATCAAAGACGGTTAGTAGATGAATTCTGCATAATTTCCAACTCGAGAATCATAAACAATTTTCAACAAAAAACAAATTAAAAATTATGATTCTCGAGTTGGAAATTATGCAGAATTCATCTACTTACTGTCTTTGATATAATCGCGCAGTCGGTTTCCAGGTAGTATTATGTTAAATTATGACATTTATTTTGCTCTATTGCTTGGCCTATAAATAAAGAATTTTAAATTTGCACACAAATTATGTTCATGATTAATATAGGGAACGTTCCTGAAGCACCGAGAGTCGCAATTACGCCCGATTATCTCCAAGTGCTGGAAGGTGAGCCAATTGAACTGCACTGTACGTCATCAGGCAACCCTCAACCAACTCTGCAATGGACTCGTGTCGGTCATGGACAATTCAACCCGAGAGTAATGCCTTTGTTTGAATTTAATTTAATTTCTAATTTATTTTTTTTAGCATTCCTTCACTAACGGCATTTTCCGCATTCCAAACGCCTTAAAATCAGACGAAGCCGAATATGAATGCACGGCCATAAACTCAGCAGGAAGTGACACACGAAAAACCATCGTTTACGTGCGAGACGAAGCACTCGCAACCATCCATCCAAACATTTCTCCATCATCTTACTTCGGAAAAACTGGAGATAAATTCAGTTTAACTTGTGTAGCGAGAGGCCAGCTCCACAGCATTGCTTGGTCACGGCAAGGTGATTCGCCCTTACCTTATAGTTCCACGAGTGAGAACGGCGTCCTAACCGTTTACGATGCAAAAGTTGAAGATTCAGGCGTTTACGTTTGCACTGTCACCAGCTACACAGGAAAAATGGAATCTGAGTCGGCCACTGTCAGAATTGATGCTTCAGGCGTTTCTTCCCCGACTGTTCGCGTGGAACCTGAACGTCAAACCGTCGTGCAAGGTTCCACGATCGAGATCCACTGTAACGCGGTGGGATCCCCCACCCCGACAATAAAATGGACCAAATTAAGAGAACAACTCGGTCCTAATGCGCAACAAGTTGGCTCGACTTTAAGAATTCATAATGTTCAGCCCAGCGATCAAGGAGTTTACACTTGCGTTGCTAACAACAATGTTGGTTACGGAGAAGCCACCACGATAATTGAAGTTGAAAGGCGCGAAACACCAGCCATTGAATTGTATCCCAATCAAAGTCAAATCGTTACAGTTGGTGGCAGTGCGATTTTACAATGTCGACTTATTGCCGGAATACCACAACCGACTTTAAAATGGACCAGAGGAAACAATCAGCCTCTGAGCAGAAATATTGAGGAGTTGTCGAATGGGGTTTTGAGATTCACTCAACTTACCTTAGCAGAATCAGGAGAGTATGTTTGCTCGGCTGAAAATGTCGCAGGAAAGATCACAGCCATTGCTCATATTGAAGTACAGACGTTGCCTTTGTTAACAATTACACCTTCCACCAGGACGGTTACTGTAAATGTTGGTGAACGTGTTCGTTTTGAATGCAGAGCTACAGGACATCCTCAGCCAACAGTGCAATGGTCAAGAATACTTCCTCAAGCGCAAGATAGAGTTACTAGGTAAATTTTAAAATTAAAATAACTTGTGTTTACTTAAGATGACCAAACGTCCTCCTTTAGGGAGGACAGTCCTTCGTTTGCAAGTTCTGTCCTTCCTCAATATTTGAAGACTAATCTGTAAATCTCCGTATTCGAACGATGCCAGGCCGATCCATTGCTCGTAATATAATGAATTTTTGTATTCTTCATTCTTGTTCAATTTACTGCTGCCCTGGAACTAATGCAACAGTTGAGAGTTCTTTTTTTTTGCTAACAATTTTTGGACAAGTGAGAAATCGAGATTGAATGTTGAATGTTGCCGTAAATTCAATATGAAGGATATTTCTTTTATTTAAGGTTTTGTTTTTCTTCAATTTATTTGTGTCCTCCTTTTAATTTTAAAAAAGTTGGTCATCTTTTACTGTCTCATTTTCAGTGCTGCACTTGATCATCCACTACCATCTACACTTGACGTTGCTGTGTATGAAATAACTTCAGTTAGAGAAGGGGATACAGGTATTTACAAATGTCAAGGTAGTAACAATGCCGGCGCTTCTGAAGAATACATACAACTGTACGTTGACAGTCTACCAACAAGAGGGGATATTACAAGTGAGTTTTATTTTACGTTAGATTTAGTACATAAGTAACAGAAAAAGGATAATTGGTATGGAAGCTTTTCAAATGATAACAAGTTGATTTATTGGGCAAAAACTGCTTATGGGTACAATTTTATTATTTTATGCAAATACAGTACAACCTCGTTAATCCGAACAAATTGAGAATTGCCGCGATGAATTCGGAGCTTAACGAGATTGTACTGTAATATAATTTTATGCAACTATTACAAAAAAAATTTAAGTTACAGTTAATATTAAAAATTTAATTATTGCTGAAGCTTCACAAATAATTTTTAAACTTAATTCACAGTTTACAAAATTGCATGTTCACCAGAAGCTTTATAATTATAATTTTTAAAACTACAGGAACACTTTGAGAAAAAAAGTACGAGTCCAGTTGGTACTCATGTCCAAATTAGGGTCATTACAAATGATTCCAGCATTGGTTTCTCATGTTTGCAACTTACAATGTTATAATAATTTGTAATACCCGAAATATGGTTGTTCACTGCCAGTTATATTGGCCTGTGCGTGCGCTATGATTTAAAACTATTTTTCATATTTTAAAATCTAGAAAGTGTTTTTGTATTTTAGGTAATTTTTAGTTTGTTACATATTGCAAATAATTAATCACATTTTTTGATTCTATGCTTTTCTACTAATCGGGCTTTTGTAGATAAAGGTGAGTTAACACAATTATTTCAAATTAATCAGATCCATTTCGGTTCAAAACACCGTGATCACCAAATTAATTTTGTAGATGTAGACGCCGGTAGAGATAACGAAATTGATCCCAGACCACCAGTTAGAAACTTACCTAGTGCCTTTGATGAAAAATTCACTGCACCTGTAGGCACACGAGCTGAATTACGTTGTCGAATTGATAGCAGTAAGAATCCCAACACCAATTTTTTACCTTCCGATTACAAACTGTCCTTTTTAGATGCCGACAGGTTGCATGTTGAATGGATCAGAGGAAATAACTCCTCCCTACCAGCGAGCTCGACCGTTAGGGACGGAACGTTATTCATTGACAATGTAGACATAAATGATGGAGGAGAGTATCGCTGTGTCGGTGTAAGCAGTTCAGGAGCTATCGTGTTTAACTTCGTGACCCATCTGGAAGTTATATGTAAGTTTCCGGCAATCTCTTGGAGTTGATGTTGCTTCTTCTTCACTGCTTTTGTTTTTAATTTTCACTTTCTCTATTACATTCAGCCGTGGAAGACATATGTGCACTCCGAGGTACTGTGTTTTCACCGGTTTCCTTTAATTTATTTTATTTTTGTAAATGTTGTTTATGCAGCATGGTTGCATTAGCTTTTTTATTTATTAAATAAATTATTTTTAGCTCCACCAAGAATAGTACTAAGACCACAGAAACAAATAGTACGACCTGGAGATAATGCTCGCATTGAATGTGTTGCAACTGGCGAACAACCCATTAATATTGTGTGGACCGGAATAAATAGGGAGATGCCAAGGACTGTTTACGCCAGTGGTGGGCTTTTAGAATTCAGGAACATTCAAGTTTTAGACGCTGGAGTTTATAGATGCACTGCTAATAATGTTGCTGGCCAAGCTGATGCAGTTGCTGAAGTTACAGTGCAAGGTTTAACTTTTTTATTTAATTTATTCAAAAACGTTTTTGTTTATCTATCAATATATACAGGGTGATTCCTAAAAATCGTCCCACGCTCTAACTCAGTTATTTATTACCCGATTTCAGAAAAAAAAAAAAAAAAAATTAGTCGAGTAAATACTACAAGAAGCTATTAATTTGGATTTCTTCCCACAATAATTTCATTGCGAAGCAACAGTCAACTTTTCGTTTTCAAATGGCAATGTATACATGTTTTTATTTATTGTGGTAGAAACTTTTTTTCTAAATCCAATGATATCTAATAACTTGACATTGAAATAATATTAAGGAGAAAAAAAAAATTATCAAAATAAGTCGGAGTTCTAATAAAGAAATTTAGAATGCCTTGGAAAACAATAAGATCATCACGTGATAAATGTCATTTAAGTGTCAATATACGAGTTTCTTTCAAATTTTCAGCTATTTTATGATTCGAATTTATAATTTTTATGTGAGACACAGTGATCATGAATAATAATGAATTGACTGAAATATTTTATTCAAATAACAAAACCAGTTTAAGCAAAACAAAAAAATGTCCTTATAAATATTTTTCAAATTGACCACCAAAACCCGGTACTTCATTTTAAATATTGTAGATTATGCAAGAGAACCAGAAATAAAAGCGGAAGGAAGAGAACAAAATGCAACCTTGGGACAGAATGTTTTGTTGCACTGTGTTGTTCGAGGTGATGCTAGATCTAGTAGTGTTCACTGGTTAAGGGAACATCTTCCATTGCCTGTAACTTCTCGAGTAAGCGGTGAATACCTACAAATTCCAAACGTGCAGCTAGCAGATAGTGGAAGATATTTATGCCAAGTGACCTCATCTTCTGGAACCTTTACTGACCACATTAACCTTCACATCAACGGTAAATAAATTTTATTTTTACAAATTAAAAGTTTTTTGTTTGGCAATTTTTTTTTAATAGCTAGTGGACTAGTAGTAGTTTTTATTTTTGTTATATTGGTATTTTATCTTAGTATCTTTAATTGTGTAATTAGAACGAAGGCACTGTAGGCAACATCAGTGGCAATGCGACAACGGTCAGTGCATTGATGAAAGGCGGATTTGTGACCAACGCTTCGACTGTCACGATCGAACCGACGAAATCTATTGTCGTGAAAGAAGAAGAAGGGGTTTGTTTTGTCATGCTTTACTTGTTTCTAGCTCTACATGTCGTCCGTTCCGATGTGATGGGCTCTGCTCGGGGTAGTAAAATTCTAAGGAAGTTCAAATGAATTTATTAACTTCAATAAATTTATTTCAGCTTGCCTAGTCTTATTAGGTATTAACAAAGTACTTGTGTCGTCGCTTTACATATAAACTAATTTTGTGTTGTGTCGTCCACTTTCAAACACATTTCGACATGCAAGTCAAACATTAGTAATAACTAAGGAATTCAATCCCGCATGATTTTTGCGGGATCAGTAATGCAGGATTACACTGCGGGATCCGCGGTTTAAATTTTAAAAACAGAATTGGAAACTAAACGTGCACGGAAACAAAACATCTATTTTCGTTTTTCCATAAAATGCAGCGAAATAGGTGAAAAACGGTCGTGGATATGATTAAAAACAGTCGAGTAGTGGGGGGAGACCGCATTGTGATAGTTTGTAATCCCGCAGATTTGCGGGATTGAAGACGTCAGTCCCGCAGGCTTGCGCGATTGAAGTTTTGATGCGGGATTGGAACCCTTAGTAATAACAGTCATCAAAACATGTAAACTCTTGCCAATAACCAACCGTAGTTTTTCCAAGATCATCTGTACATAGTTCATAATCGAAATTTTCGCTTCAAGAAATTAATTCAAAATTTTCAACAGAGCACATCAAGGAACCGCTCAAATCAGCAGAATTAGATATTCAAGCTTCATCTCCGGTCAGTTTTGTCGGTGACACCCTCACCTTGCACTGCCGATCAAATGAAAACGGAGTCATAACAACTTGGTCAAAACACTCTGGAAGGTTTGCAGATAATGTACAAACAAGTGGAGGCACTTTACGCATCAATTCGATAACGTCTGAGAATGCAGGCATTTACAGGTGTGAAGCTAAAGGATACAGGGGTGTTTATTACAAGGATCACAATGTTGAAGTTGTTGGTGAGAATTAGTTTTAATTCAAGTTGTTTGAGTTTTTAATTGGGGGCGTTTAGATGCGACATCTGATGAACCGCCGATCGAGACAAAAACGGCCCCACAAGGGTCTATAGTTGTTATGGATTGCCGAACGTCTTTAGACCCTCCAGTTTCTTATCAGTGGAGCAAACAAGGAGGTGCACTACCAAGAGAAATTGATATTCACAGCGTAAGAAATAAGATTTATTTGAAACAGTTATTGGAATTGTTATTATAGAGGTCAATAAGGGTTGAAAATGTACGAGCTGTTGATGCTGGTACTTATGTGTGCTCGGCCCGAAATGCTCAAACCAGCATTGATATTCCAACGATTCTTGTAGTGACTGGAATAGTGCCTCATTTTGCTCAAGCTCCAGTCAGTTACATTGCCTTCCCAACTTTGCCTGATGCCTATCTCCAATTCAATTTTGAAATTTCATTTAGACCAGAGACCCCAGATGGTAAAACAATTGCACGATGTTATTTCTATTACTGAAATATATTTGTAGGTTTAATTTTGTACAATGGACATAAGAAGACACCGACAGCCTCAGATTTCATATCATTGACTTTAGTTAATGGCGTTCCTGAATTCCGCTTCAACTTCGGATATTCAGTGTCCACAGTTAAGGCTGACAGGTCCCTCCTGCTTGGAAAATGGCACACCGTCAAAATATTACGAAATAGGAAGAAAGGTAATTTTTTTGTTACATCAACAGAGAAAATAATTTTATTTTGATTTCAGTAACAATGTATGTTGACGGTGATGGTCCATTCATTGGAGTTGCTGATGGGAGACTTGTTGGCTTAGATTTAACTGAACCTATGTATATCGGTGGAGTTCCTCATTTCAAGGATATAGTTAGCACAGTAGGAGTGGACACTGGATTTGTAGGTATGTAAAGGATCATCTTTAAAACATGTTGCCACTCTTTAGCACTACATTGTGAAATTACTTACAAAATTAGAATAAAATTTAGTAGCAGCAAAATTTGAAGTTACACAGTTCAAAAGGTTTTCCTTTTTTGAAAAATTTATTTCATCTAACACAATTTTAGAGTCATTGTCTGATAGTTATGTACATAACCAAATTGCAGTCTTTGGCACCAATGTGTCAAATAAATTCACGTTTTTATCACACTTCAAAAATTAGGCAACACTGCACAATGCTTTACCACATTTTTTAATTTGACAAGAAGGTTCAAACAGATTGCGCCAAAAGGTAGATCTATGATTGGCTGCCAGCTGCGTGCAGTTTGCTGATAGCCAATCATAGATCTACCTTTTGGCGCGATCTGTTTGAATCTTCTCAAATTAAAAACTACAATATATGTATAATGTGGTAGTTACTGGGGAATCCCCTTATTCGATAACTGTTACTTATTTCTTATGACATTTGCATTACATCACGCTTGCATTAACATACTGCATCATAAAAGCGTTTAAGTTCACAATATTATTTCAACTTTTTTTTTACACGGTTTTTAAACTAAGCATAATTCTTTATTTCATTTTACACGGTTTTCGGATAACACGGAACGTGTCCCCAATTTTATTATAGGAAACTTATCTTTTTTTACACGTTTCTTTTACACGAATTCCTGAGAAACGTATCTACCGTTTAAAAAAAGAATTGGGGGTATAATTTAAAAAAATTGTAAGGGCTATCACTAAAAAGATAACGTAACGCTAGAAATATTAACAGTTTTAAAAATCACCATGTACTTATATTGTTAAAGATCGATTTTCTTGTATCTGATTGATTTTTTAATTAATTTCAATGCTCTTACAGGTTGCATTAGTCGGCTGAAGATTGGTCATGCGCATCAAGATATCCTGAAGGATGCTATTGTCAAAGAAGGAATCACGAGATGCGAAATCTGTACTGAAAATCCGTGTCAAAATCAAGGCGTGTGCCAAGAAACGCTGACCAAAGAAGGCTTCACATGCATCTGCCCTGTAAGATACAGCGGACCCACTTGCAGCAAACTTGGTGGACAATCCTGTGCTCCTAGTAAGACTAAAAAAATTAAATTGGTCAAATTAATAATTAAATGTTTTAGACGTGTGTGGTGCTGGACGATGCATCGACACTGAAAACAGTTTTGAATGTAGCTGTCCGTTAGGAAGAGCAGGAAATCGATGCGAAAGAGAAATCACTGTTTACGAACCAGCCTTTTCAAACGATGCTTATGTAGCTTATCCGGCACCGAAACCACAAAGGAGGATAAAAGCTTCGTTGAAATTCAAGCCTAAAGATCTGAAAGATGGAATACTTTTATACTGCAGTGAGACTGAAGAAGGCCACGGAGATTTTGCAAGTTTGGCGATCAAAGATAAACACCTCGAGTTTAGATTTGATGCCGGAAATGGCCCTGCTATAGTTAGAAGCAACAGGGAATTGCAGCCAGGACAGTGGCTTACCGTTTCGATAAGTAGATCACTCAGTGATGGCCGACTCGTTGTTAATGGAGACGCTCCTGTTGTGGGAAGATCACCAGGCAATCACAAGGCACTCAATCTGCAAACTAATCTGTATGTCGGTGGATATGATAAGAATACAATTCGGGTCAATCCATCCGTTGGAGTTAATTCAGGATTTAATGGCTGCATATCAGAGGTAATAAAATTTATTAACCAATTACAGGATAAATTAAAAATTGTTTTAGATAAGCATAACAGGCTTGGATTTGAACATCATTCATTCAGCAACAGACTCTGCTAACGTCCAGGATTGTAGTTCGTTGGAATCAAATGAAGTTAGTGAAGAAGATAATTTGGTGGTACCTTCTCATGCAGTCGAAACACCTCAATTAAACCCTGAAAACACAGTTCCTTATGTCTACACTAATACCAGACAAACAGGCTGTTCAGTCTATCCTTGCCAAAATGATGGAGTGTGCTATCCTCTGTCTCCAGTAGATTATAAATGCACCTGTGTTCACGGATTCACGTAAGTTGCATTTATCTAATTTTTGATTTGAGCGTTATAAATATTATTTGCAGAGGACGTAATTGTGAAATAGCCCCAAATTTCTGTGAACATGCAAACCCTTGCCAGAATGCAGGTCGTTGTCAAGATAACTCCTCCGGTTATAAATGCAACTGTCCTTTGGGCTATACAGGAAACAATTGTGAACATCGTAAGATTACATCAATGAAATAATTTTGGCTTAATTTTGTTGTTTAAGGGGCTGAAATCGCAAACGAAGTAAGCTTTGCCGGTGATGGTTACTTAGAATTGGATAAATCTTTATTAAATCACGATGATGACGAAAAGGAAGAAATTGTAGCTTTGGAATTATCAACCAATTCGAGCAATGGATTGGTGTTTTGGCAGGGACAAACCCCCAATGAAGACGGACAAGGAAGAGATTATGTTTCCTTAGCCGGTAAATTAATTTTCAAATCTAAATCTAAAGTGGACACTTAGTTACTTACATATACGGTGGAACCCCGTTTTTACGTCCCCCCACATTTAAGCAGCCAAACATCTGCTGGTGTCTCTATTAAGCGGAATATTGTCCCAATGTATTAGTTTAATAGTTTGGCTTTCGTTTCTAAAAATTTGTCCTGCCCCTTTTAATCGGCGTGCCCCTTAAGCGGAATCGACTGTACCACTTTGGCTACAATAATAAAAAATCGTGAATCAATTAAGACAAGTGTCATACAATGTGATCCCATGGCAAAAAATCATAAGTACAAAAGAATTTCAAAGTATGAAGAATTTATAGTGTTGTCAGAAACCTATATACAGGTTGTATTATATTAAGTGTCCACCATTGGTAATTTTGTTATTATTGGATTTACAAGGTCTGCTAGATTAGCAAAGAATTAGCGTTTTTTCGCTGATTACCATAATGAAAACAAAAAAAAACATCGAACGTCAACTGTTCGACATATTCACGAAAATAACATTTTTTTAAATGGAATGCCCTATCTTTCAAAGGGATGTTTAATTCTGAATAAAAAAGTCTTAATGCATTAGTACTATTAAATTAACTACTGTGAAGTTACAAGCAATTTAAGTTTTTATTTCAATTAACTACAAAAATCACTTAGACAATGAAACAGTTGAAAATTGTAATTGAGACATTTCTTCCACGGCAAACTGAGAATGGAAGTTTAGAAAAACAAATTTTATGACCAAGACATTATAATAGATGTTCGAAAATGCCACCCTCTTGGTCGACACATTTTTGGACTCTTTTTTGAACACTGCGTGCTGCTTTCAAAATTTTTCTATCATCCAATGTCTTAATTATTGTTAAAATTTTATTCTCCACTTCATGAACTGTTGCATATCTCTTCTCAAAAACTAAGTTTTTCACATGCCCCCACAGATAAAAATTCATCGGGGTAAATCTGGCGAACGTGGTGGTCAACGCACGGTCCCATTAGTTCCTATCCATTTATCAATGAATAATCTGTTTAACAAATTGGTTGTTCCTTGATAATATGGGCCGGTGCTCCATCCTGTTGG
Source organism: Dascillus cervinus (assembly GCA_949768715.1). NCBI lineage: Eukaryota > Metazoa > Arthropoda > Insecta > Coleoptera > Dascillidae > Dascillus > Dascillus cervinus. Next base: position 11,467,998 of record OX458322.1, on the reverse strand, counting down.
AAATGGATGTGTTGCCTTGAAATTAAATTCATTTCATTTCAAAATTGAACACATCAAAAGTAATGAAAAGTGAATATACCACCTTAATGTTCGATGAAAATATTAACTGTCGCATTTATTCAATTATTTTTGACGTTTTAATAATTACCATTTTCAATTGTTTCAGTGCCTACGTGATTTTTGTAGTTAATTGAAATAAAAACTTCAATTGCTTGTAACTTCATGGTAGTTAATTTAATAGTACTAGTGCATTAAGACTTTTTTTACATTAAACATTCCTTCGAAATGGGTAAAAAAGTATAGGGCATTTCATTTAAAAAAATGTTATTTTCGGGAATATTTCGAACAGTTGACGTTCGATTGTTTTTTTGCTTTCATTATAGAAATCAGCGAAGAAAACACCAATTCTTTGCTAATTTAACCGACTTTGTAGCTCCAATAATAACAAAGTTACCAATGGTGGACACTTAATATAATACAACCTGTATACAGAAGAAATCAATTTACACCAAACTAATTTGTATGATTTTTTAAAGAAAATTTTTCTTTGTCCTTAATTTACGTTTTCCTTTCATTTACGTTTTTTTTTTTTTTGTCGGTCCCTTCAAAAACATAATAACGGGGTTTCACTGTAGTTTTTTAGGTATGAAAGTGTCCACTTATACTTTATTGAGTCGTCTATGAATCTCGGTCTAAAATAAATTAATTTTTCAGTGGTCGACGGATATCTGGAGTACAGTTTTGACTTAGGTTCAGGGCCTGCAATCATTTCAAACAATGACATCCGAATTAACGATGGTAAAAGGCACAGTGTTGTACTTAAGCGACGTGGAGAATCAGGAACGATGGAAATTGACCGCGACAACATTGTAAAAGGAACATCGGCCGGCATTACAACCACAATGAATTGCGACGGAAACATTTACTTGGGAGGAACACCAAACATTTCTCTCATGACCGGTGGAAGGTACAAAGGATTCAACGGTTGCATACACGGATTTGAATTAGGAGAATCGAAAATATTAGATCTTGGAACTAAAGCAATAAGTGGAATTAATGTAAAACCATGTTCCAGGTGAGAACTTAACTTTAAATAATAGAAATACTAAATTTGTCTTTCACATGCTGCTGAAAGATTACGTTGGATTCCGTCCTCTCTCGTCTTCTCTGATTCAGATCAGTTTGATGAGTTTGTCCAACCCCCTCCTGTTAACATAATCCATCCAAAACCATCTAGTTTATCATATCCCTTAAAATATCATTTTAAATTGATTATTTTAATTTGTGTTGTTCATATGGTATACTCGATACGTACTGATATTAGTTAAGGGTAAGTTTTTATATTATCGGACAATATGAAATTAGTCAAATTTTTGTGTGCAAAATTGAGCGGTGATTAAGCGTCGCCAGACCAATTTTTTTCTTTGGTGATTTTCGACCAAAAATTAGCTGAATTTTCAAATTACGCTTGTGTGAAGTCAGTTTTAATGTAAATAATATAAAATACAGACTGATGCTTTTTTTTAATCTTGCACACTTGTGAATGGACCTTGTGAGTGAAGGTAAAGGTCTTTCAAGTTGGGTTGGTTCACCGCGCGAACGTTTTTCGATTTTTTGTGCAGGTCCTTCCCAACTTGAACCGTCTTTAGATTAAATTGTGTCTAATCTTGGTTTCTTTTTTAGCTCTGATGCCGTTCGATATTTATTTGACGGAAACGATCACGAGATTGTGAATTAATCATGCAATAAAATCTTACAATATCAGAAAGAAAAACACTAATTCTAGGCAGTAATATGATGCATCTGTGGGTATTATAATCCCATTTTTTCCATATGCGCGTTTCCAATTTGTGTTCATTTTTAAGTGGGAATTTATTGTTATTATGTTGCGAATATAATGCGAGCCAAAAGATCTGATTTATTTTTTAAGGCAAGCACATTTTATTCTCAACATACGCTGTATTTCGAATGAAATTTAGCCCATGCTTTCGTTTTGTTTAGTGAGCTTCAAGTGAAATACGGCCTTAGTATTATCAGTACTGCCATTTATTCTGGTCCCACATTTTTTTTATATTACACCTTTTTATACTTTTAGTCTTATTTTGTTTTTTGATCGAGCGTGTACAGTAAGAATTGTGCCATTTTAGAAAATAACGATTTATCGAACTAATATGGAAAAATCTCAAAAAAACGATACTGCTTAGTTTTTATGAAAACTATTCGTGTTAATTAAGTTTACTTCATATTTTATAATGGTGCTAACAAAAACAAATATGTATGGTTTATCATTATTGCTTTATTAACTGTTTATTATTGCTTTTAATCGGAGTTCGACATTGTTATCAAGCAAGCGCTTAAGAAAAATTTTGTACATAAATTTTTCGAGCTCTGTATTGTAAAAATGCATTGTGATTTAATAAATTGAAACAAAAACGTATCAGCAATGGTGATTAACAATAAATATATAATAAATAGAAAAAAAATGATTCTATGTAATTCTAGACTACGGAATCTGTTTTATAAACGCTTTTAAATACATTCTAGTTATTATGTAGAACAACCTATTGTAAATTTACATAAATATATCGAAATTATTAGTCTGCATTTATTTTTATTAGTCTCACCGCGAACCGCTACTTGTAATAAATGCTTTCTAATACATTTTGATTGTAATTATATGTATGCTAAAGTGCATTTTCAATAACTCAAGACAATAATTACTGTATTGAAAATAAATGTATGTGACGTAATTGAATTTTCTTTTTAAACCATGAATTTTTCCTGTTGGAGCCATCTGTGGTAAGAAGATTGAACAAAGTTGAATTTTTCCTGTTTTGCGGTTTGGGGAGGTTTCTATTCTGTTGAGAAAATCGACGAAAAGTTTTCAGTTTGATTTAATTATGGAATTAATTAAACGGTTTCAAATATACAGGCCCAAGTTAATTTTAAATGATTGTTCAAAATTTACTTTTTGGAAATTAGGCTTTTATTGACGATTTTAATTAAAACAAGCATTCTCGTGGAAGTAGAAAATGCAAGAAAATTGTGAGTAGTGGAAAACGTTTTCAGCAAAATTATTTGTTTTATACCAATTCATTTCTGGTGAAGAAAAAGGGAAAAGTTTCGGTTTTAGCAAGCATTTTATTGTTTTTTCCTTTCCTATGGGATTCTACTGCCTCAAGTTTTATTGTGGTGTTATACAGTGTGTCCCACCATGGACTGAAAACGGAAAACTTTAATGTGTGTAAACATCTTTACTAAAAATGCCGTGCCTAATAAAATGGAAAAAATACAAAAATGTAAAATTACTTTACAAAGAATTTGTAATTTTTATTTTGAACAACTTCTTAAAGCTGCATGTCATTTACAACAATTTATATTTTGTATAATCGAAGAAGAATTTTAATTGCATTATATCCCTTTGTTGAAAGTATAATCAAAAATCCATTATAAGTGAGGCTATAACATTATGAAAGTCCACTAGAAGCGAGTTCTATTTGCAAGCAAACGACTAACACATTTTTTTAGTTGCAATCTAATAATATGTCAATATTCGTCTTTTATTAAGTTAGAAACTTCGCTACCAATCTTGCATCTTACTAAAAACAATCATTTTATTGGTTTCTTTCATTTTAGAGCATAGCTAAAAGTTTCGAGTTAAAGTTACATAAGAATATTGACTAACAGCTTCATAAAGTATTAAATTTATGGTAATTCGAGTTTAATTTATGACATTTGTGACATGTTATTTTCATATTCATTTTTCATTTAACGTTTTCTTTTTAATTTTTCCTAAGAAAAACAATACTCGAATTTTATTTAGAAAATTATCAGATTTAGAGAAAGAAAAACTTTAGATAGAAACTTTCTGGGGACACACTGTGCAGGGTGTCCCATCACTTGTGGCCACCCCCAAAATTGAGCTTCAATTGAAAGTTATTTATTTGAAATTTGGTGCACGCATGACTCTGGTATAAGGCTAGAAATTTCCAGTTTTAAATGGTAATTGTCGGCGTTAGTTTTCGAGAAAAAAAATAAAAACTGATTTTTTATAAAAATACTATTTCCCAATTTTGTCAAATTTCACTTTTCAGGATCACTATGATTAAGACAAAGATATCCAAAGTAAAAAAATTCAAAAGCTGTAATTAGTCTAAAATTCCCTTATATTGGAATCTCGAGAGTAAAAGTAATAATTTATGATTGATTTAGTAACTTTCCGCAGAGGTAAAGTGCGATTTAAATTTATGACATTGTAAAAATTTGTCACTGTCGAATAGAAGTCAGTCGATGTGAACAACAGAAGCGTACCTAAGTCGAGCCTTTTTACATTCTTGTAGATTTCTAAAATTTACGTAAATTGCAAGTCCTCTAATAAATGACGATTATGAGTACGAAGATACTTTAAAGTGTAAATGTTGAATTATTTTTTGTAACTCGAAGACGACTTATTACATTTTCCGTTTGAAATATTTTCGGTGCGGTTATGGAAAAGGGGCAGACCATTTGGGGTACCAGGTACCTACTTCCAGTTTCGGAGAAAATTTTACAATGCCATACATTTAAATCGTACTTAACTTTGCGGATAGATACTAAGGACTATTTATAGTCATAAATTATTACTTTTACTCTTAAGATATCAATATAAGAGAATTTTAGACTAATTACAGCTTTTGGATTTTTTTTTTAACTTTGGATATCTTTGCTTTAATAATACTGATCTTGAAAAGTGAAATTTGATAAAATTGGAAGATATTATTTTTATAAAAAATCAGCTTTTATTTTTTTTGTCGAAAACTAACGCCGACAATTAATATTTAAAACTGGAAATTTCTAGCCTTATACCTGAGGCATGCGTGCACCAAATTTCAAATAAATAACTTTCAATTAAAGCTCAATTTTGGGGGCGGCCACAAGTGATGGGACACCCTGTACATCTACTTTTTTGACGAGATGCGTCTCAAATTTTATTACTGTGCAAATCAGTTCTTCGGCTTGATACATTTAACATCAAGTGAGTTAAACCATAAATAAAAAAGTAGCCAGTCGTTGTCGGTTAGCCTGCAAATTGTACCATAGTCGCCAACAAGTAAATTAATTGCAAGACCTTGTATTGCGAGGCACGTAATAACAAGTTCCATAAAAAACTTTAAACATTTTTTAGGTTGTTAAAACAGTTCGCATGAATTTTTATGAAATCCAAAATTATTTGTGCATTCCATTTTAATTCCAATAAAATAATTATGGCGGAAATGGAAATAATGATACAAATTTCCGCTACTACCGAAAAAAGCTGTTTTATCAATGAGCCATAAAATCGCAAATTACCGTTGCAATAATCAGAGCATATTCCAGATACTTTGACTTGTTGACCCCAAAATTAAAAACTGCAACGTATAATTTTTTACGTTAAAACGACACTGTAATTCATTAAAGAAATTTAGGTGAATGAAAGCATAAAAAACACAATTGTACGGGTTTAACTTACTTTCTGTTTTTAATTTCGCGACCTCTTCGCCGAGCCCTGCGAACGGGGATCGTTGCTCAATCGTTGAACTCTCCCAAAACGACCGATTAACCCGCCAGGTGTCGTCTCAAAACCGCTCACCGGGGAACGGTTTCCCAATTTTTTTAAATCCCGAAACCGTAAATGAGCATAGGAATTGCCTATAAGTTTTGCAGAGCTGCAAGGTTCAAGGACAATGAGAGTCTGTACAAACAGATCGGTCGGTAAAACCCGGCTGTTTTTACAAAATAGAGAACCCAACTGCAATGGTGGGAGGAACCAAGCCACCAAACTCACTTGTTGCATGCACTGTGCCGCTGTTGAGTTTTCTTAGCGCGTCTGGGATATTTATCGGGTTATTTGTTGGCAGTGGCTGACCTCTGGGCTGCAAAATGTGCGATTCGTGATTTTTGGGTTCAGTGTGGTGCAATTGAACTTATTTGGGGAATGGTTTTAACGGATTTGCGCAATAACATGGTGATTATTTTTTTCCTTTGACATTGGTTGATTTTAGGGCGCAGACCCCCAGTCTGCAAGGTTGGTGTTTACAAATATCGGTACTGAGCACATCTGGCTAACAGGCGTTCTTTCTAATTCACTTTATTGTACTGGAATGTTTTTATTTAAAATTGTAAACAAACGAAATTTTTCATCCAAATTTAAATAGAGGGTAGCAATCGATTCCTCAGGTATAGGCTCAACACATTTCTTTTATAAAGTGGCTATTAATAGGATTTTATGAGAGCGAGTTGAAGAAAATAAAATGCGTTTCCGTTTCGTTTTAGATTTCAATGTAAAAAAATGATCTTTTCGAGATGCGTCACACATGAACTTCTTTTTATGTCTTCATAATATGAACACATAAAACGTGACGTGTAACACCTTCTACTACTTTTTGATGGTAGATTACATTGTAATCCTTACACAAGTCTGTGTGTATTTTCGGTTTTTTTCTTTAACCTTCCAGTAATCGCACTTTTTGGAGACTGCGGACTGTGACTCCGCAAAAGAAAAATCTATATTTTGTTGAAATTTTAAGTTAAAATTGGTAATAAATTATAGCCTTTCCAAGTGTATTATTAAGTTGTTATGCCATAAACATTAAAAAACAAAGTAATGAGCAGAAAAAATTTCAAAAAACTTTAATGAATACTACCTACAACACAAAATTTTAATAATTTTACTAGATATTGTACAAAATAAATACTGAAAACTTTTTATTTTACTGGTTCTCTTGTGGACCATTGAACAAGCTAATTTTAACGTAAACTTTAACTTCAACTTTGGTGTACATGTCGCAGCCATATTGTAGAATCCGCTGCAATATGAAGCGGCTAGCCACTTTACAAAGCAGCTCTGTTTTGTAAAACGGCTGATTAACGTTTATACAGATTGTTTAGTCGGAATGTTGACTATGTGTAATGTAGGGCGATAATCAGCCATATTGTAGATGTCTGAGGCCAGTTGTAAATTCAGTCGTTTTCTAAATGTTTGGGGAGATTGTAACATATAGAATGAACAGAGAATTTTTACAATTTGACTGAAAGTTTTAGGTGTTTTATAAATCGCTGAATAACTCAGTCCGTTTGATAAAGGAAGAATTGTTAGACATTTTATAAAAAAAACCTTTTATATTGAGTTAAACCTTTTTTTTATAGTCATGACTTCATATTTGTCATAGCTACAAGGAACGGTTTTCTTTATATAAAGTCCCTTTTCGCCGTTTTACAAAACGCCGACCCGTCATTTTGTTGCATTGGAGAACACGAAACGTCGTTACAGTAAGGCTGACCAACGTTTAGCCGTATTACAACCCGCCTAACCGTTAACCAGCCGATTTACAAAACCGAGCCGTTTTATAATGCGGCTAGCCGGTTTGTATTGTAGCGGATTCTAAAATCCGTCTGCGACATCTATAACCCAATATCCCCAAAAAGTGGATATTGAACAAACCAATATTAACTTGACGATTTGTCAAACAACTTCAAAATTTACAATAAATTAATGTTCTTTTTTAATATAAAAAAACGTACGCTGTCATTTTGTGCAGCTTTTCCGTCACACACCTTTGCTTTGTGCTTGAAACAAGCAACCACACACTTTGAAAATTATTGGACAGTGCACTTGTATCGAAAATGATTATTACAGATTTACCTTGTACTGTTGTGAACCGAAAATGTCAAAATGTATACAAAGATTTGCCTAAGACGTCAATAGTCGCTGCGGAGTCTCACTCCGCAATATGCAAAAAAAAACAAAAATAATGTATCTGCAGCTCTGATTTTGCTCCACTAACATTTAGACAATAAATTAGGAAGGCACTGAAAACGGCCGTTCAAGAGAATAGGAAATTCCTTGGAAAATCAAAAAAACTACTGGAAGGTTAATGCATTGAATAGGCAATAACTCAAAATCCACCAACGCTTTCCAATGTTAATCTTTGATTTTTTGCCACACTTACAGTATCCAATGTAATTTATTATTGCATTGCATACGTGCTTTACAGGAAATGAATCATTATCTTCTAGCGGTTCTCCGTCCAAGACTTATAATTTAGTTTTTTGTTCGGATCTGAAACTAATTTTCTGTCCCAACAACAAAAAAATTAAAGGGGTGTGGAATTCTTCACATTCACATATTTTATTCCTCAGGTAAACTTCCATTTATAAAAAAGAATTGAAATTCCAAGGGTGGCCGCAACAGTTTCCATTTACATAATTCGTAAAATTCCATCGTCTGACGAATTCACTTTTCGTTGAAACGATCCCGAGGAAGGTCAACGATGATCGTGCAATTTTACATAAATGTGATCGCAGTAATTGGTCACTTACCTTATAAGCGAATGCAGAATATTTATTATGTCTACCTTCCGCATCAATAACACCGAAACTCGTTTAAAAAATTCCACCCACACGAGCACGCATTTTTTTGAGTCGTGCAAACAGCTTGTAATCGACACTGGTCAATTGCGATATGTTAGGGTCAAACCCAGGTAGGAAATTATGCCCGGCCGGAGCAACCCCAAATTTCCTAAACACACAAAAGCACCAATTCGGTTTCTTGCTGAATTTTTCCAGTTATGGCCAGATTAATCACCGCATTAATAATAAATCTTACACTCCTTCGTGCATTATTAATGTCCGCTTTAGTAGGTCTTCGAGTTACTCGTGGGCGACTCTGTTTTCAATTTTTTGCCGACCTATTATGAAAGTAAAAAATCCGATTTATCGTTTTGGGTAAATCTTCGTGTATTTACAGTTTATGGAAACGTTTGAAGTAAAGATAAAATTTAGTGTGTGAGTTCGAATGTCAGATAATGTGTTCGCTGGTTATCGAAAAAACTTATTTACGCCTCATTATCGGGTATGAGTAAGCGCTAAATGGAACACAAAAAATAAGTGCGATAAACTACGTTTGCTTGTAAATGGTTATCAATTTTCACTGATGTGATAATCCGCAGATTATCTAATGATTTTTTTTTAAATTTTAATTTTTGTCATTCAAGTTTATAAGGTTGAAGACCAATTTAAAATGAACACATGAGAATAAATGACGTTTCTCAAACCAATTTTAGGTCACATGTCCCACATTCATTTATGTTCACTTTGTACAGGATGTCCCATCACCTGTGGTCACCGCCAAAATTGAGCTTTAATTGAAAGTTATTTATTTGAAATTTGGTGCACGCATGCCTCTGGTATAAGGCTAGAAATTTCCGGTTTTAAATGTTAATTGTCGGCGTTAGTTTTCGAGAAAAAAAAAATAAAAACTAATTTTTTATAAAAATACTATCTCCCAATTTCGTCAAATTTCACTTTTCAGGATCAGTATTACTGAGACAAAGATGTCCAAAGTAAAAAAAATAATCCAAAAGCTGTAATTAGCCTAAAATTCCCTTATATTCGAATCTTAACAGTAAATGTAATGATTTATGACTGTAAAGATCGTCAGGAAAGTGACTGTAAAGATCGTCAGGAATGTGAGTGTAAAGTTAAGTACGATTTCAATTTATGGCATTGTAAAAATTTGTCACTGTCGATTGCCAGTTGAAGTGAACATCAGGAGCGTACCTAAATCGACCTTTTTACATTCTTGTAGATTTCTAAAATTTTTGTAAATCCTCTAATAAATTACGATTATGAAAACGAACATGAGTTAAAGTATGGATAAAATATATATAGTGGACCCTGTGATGTCGATAATGAAAATAAAAACAAGAACCTTTAATCACAAAAAAATTTTATATAAAATAATATAAAATTACTCACATAGACGCGTTTCGGTAGTAGATAACATTATACGTAGGAAACAATTCAAATTGTCCATTCAAAATTGTACCACTTTTAGCTGCGATACCGATCCTAAGGTCAGATTTGTTAAAGTTCCTTACGACCCAAGAGTTACAAATGGCCTTGGTGGAATCTTTAACAAATTTGACCTTAAAATAGTTCACAGTAATAACAATAGATCATTAAGTAGTTTGTTGGGTAATCCGAAGGACAAAAATAGTGATAGGAATATGTCAGGTATTTACCAGATTAGCTGTAGTGATTGTGATTTGGTATATATTGGGCAAACTAGACGTTCTATCATTACCAGATTCAAAGAGCATATGGCTCATATCAAATACAATAGACCAGAGAAATCTAGTGTTGCCCTGCATGTACTAGAATGCAACCATAGAATAGGTATAGACAATTTAAAATTGGTTAGGGCAGAATCAGATTATAGGGATTTAAATAGTAGGGAAAGTTTGATTATATATAAGAATAGGAAAAAATTATTAAATAGTGATATGGGCCCCATTCCCAATACCCCATTGTATAGATTACTAGATTTGACTAACCATCCGTGAAACTCACTCAAGTGTTAAATTCACGGATGCGTAAATAATAGTATATAAGGCTTAGTTTGTAAAATTAGATTTAGTAGATGTACTGAAGATGGTGGCATAGCCACCGAAACGCGTCTATGTGAGTAATTTTATATTATTTTATATAAAATTTTTTTGTGATTAAAGGTTCTTGTTTTTATTTTTTTTAAAGTATGGATGTTAAATTATTTTTTTTAACTCGAAGAGGACTTATTACATTTTGAATTAATGTTTGAGTTCAAAGATGAATGCGAAAGATTTTGAATAACGGTCTGATAATGAGTATCGAACTGAATGATTTCGGAACTTGTTCGAGACTAACTTTGTCATCCCCGTAAATTTGGAAATTAGTTTCACGGATTATTGCCGTTGTACGGTGCTGATCGAGTCTTTCGTAAGAACCTGTTCAAAAGCAAGTATCATCCATAAATATTTGATGACTTTATTGCTAAAGTTGCTTCAAAATTACATTTTTCAATAGTAAACGTAGTCGTAAAAATCGACTGTCAGTTATAAACGTGGGGTGGGTGTCAGTGGCGGCTCGTCAGGGGAGGCAAGGGAGGCTAAGCCTCCTCATGATAAAATTGAAATAAATAAATAATTACATAATCAAATTTAATTTTCATTAATTTTCATTAAATTTCAGTATGAAATCATCAATTATTAGGTACTCAATTAAATAAATGGTAATAGTTATTTGGTAGATAATTTTCTTTTGCCATACCAGAACGGCCTTATTAAAGGGGATCTTCTATTTGCAATATGGGACTTGAATGTTGAATGTAAGCACTAGAAATATGGTAGGGACCGAGTCGGAGGCAATTTCCTACATTAGACTCCAACCATCTGCTTTAAGTCTAAAATGTGCCGATTTTGACCTTGAACGTTAAAAAGAAATGAGATGTAATACTTGAGTTAGAAAGCGTGAAAGCATTTCACTGGAGGCTTCAGCTCCGGCCTACCCCTACCCTAACACTTGTTCTGGTCAGTACGTTTTGCGGGGCAAAACTCCCATTGAATTCCTTGATACTGAGTGGGACAGGTCTACTGCAACTTGAATTAAGGTATAAAATTTTGAATTTGCAACTTTCATTGTTTCAACATGAATGACGACCGAAAAACTTTGGTTTCCTTTTAAAGAATTTTCGTTTTGTTACTTTTTTTCTGAGAGCTTTTCTGTTCTCATTTTAGTTTATTTTTTAGAACTTTTGTTTTTGTTCCTAGGGTTATAATATGCGATTGAATGAATTTCCGTTTGCACTTGTTACAAGCTTAATCCCATTCTGTTATTTACTAATTTATTTGCGGATTTTTAACAGTCATTATCAATAATATTGTGCAAATTAAGGCACGACTTTTTGCTACCATCAACTTAAAATGAAACATTGAATCACACATTATATTATTTTCATTATTAACTAAGAGAAAATACATTTTGTAAGTTCATATCTCATCATCCCACCCTATGCATTTCCTTCAACTCCTAATCCAGTCCTGGCAAGAAATAACTCTACACCTCCTCGATGGTTCTTGCTGGACGGTAAATTGTGATACAAAAATAAAACATCATAATTTGTTGCCTAAGTAGAGTACCTATTCTTTATAAATATTAGCCTCCTCACTCGTCACTACCACGAGCCGCCACTGGTGGGTGTATTACTTTTGTTATCAGTTCAACTTCAGCTTTTGAAGAGTAACTTCGTCCTAAAAGTTTTTATCTGTGTGTTTTATTTGTGTGTGATTTCATTAGTTTTCGTTTATAATGCCGGTTACCTTTACCTTCAAAGAAAAGACTGATATGATATTAATTTATGGAGAAGCACGGCAAAATTCTGTTCAAGCTGCTCAAATTTACGCCCAACGTTTTCCGCGAAGAATTCCGCCAGAAAGAAAAATATTTCAAAGACTTGTTGATTCCTTGAAACAAAATGGAAATTTAAAGGGCAACGAAAAAACGATAGTGAATTCCACGGTCACGCATGAAGTCAATCAAGCTGCAGTTTTAAATCTCGCCGATAATAATTCCCAATTGAGCATTAGGGAAATCAGTTCAAACACTGTAATTAGCCGATTTTCAGTAGGGGGGATATTAAAAAAGCACAAATATCATCCTTACCACATAGAATTACATCAGCAACTGTATGATCGAGATTTCGAAAGCCGCGTAAATTTTTGTCAAAGGGCTAATGGAAAGCTCCGCGAGGATCTAAAATAACTCAACATCGATACTTTTAATCATGTTCGTTTTCATAATCGTAATTTATTAGAGGACTTACTAAATTTTAGAAATCTACAAGAATGTAAAAAGGTTGGATTTAGGGATGCTCACTTTGACTGGCTTTCCACTCGACAGTGACAAATTTTTACAATGCCATAAATTTAAATCGTACTTAACTTTTCGAACATTTCCTGACGATCTTTACAGTCATAAATCATTACATTTACTGTTAAGATTCAAGTATAAGAGAATTTTAGGCTAATTACAGCTTTTGGATTTTCTTTTTTACTTTGAACATCTTTGTTTCAATAATACTGATCCTGAAAAGTGAAATTTGACGAAATTGGGAGACAATATTTTTATAAAAAATCAGTTTTTTTTCTCAAAAACTAACGTCAACAATTAACATTTAAAACCGGAAATTTCTAGCCTTATACCAGAGTCGTACGTGCACCAAATTTCAAATACATAGCTTTCAATTAAAGCTCAATTTTGGGGGTGGTCACAAGTGATGGGACAACCCTGTACAAAACCTTAAATTTTTATAATCAGGTAATTACAAGAAAATTCTGAGATTTAAATCAACAATTTACCACAAAGAGAGTAATTAGTAGTGTAGGGGGTGTCAAAACTCTTTAGGGTAATTGATAACGAAATAATTACACAGTCACTCAGGGCGAAGGGGTCATCTCGACCTTAGTTTTATTTCATTGAAAAATTAACACAAAAATGAAAAGAGCAATTTTAAAATACACAACAAAAGGCAAAGAATGAAAATAGCACTGATCGTCTATTGATCGTAAAACCGACTGTCTTTGTTAACTTAAAATTAGGGTTCCCTGATCTCGGCTTCCAGGCAAGAACCCTTAAGTGGAGGGTGCGTGTGATATTGCGCTGTGGCCCGCTACTCCAGGGTCGTCCCATAAGGGGTGACGCGTTACAGTAGTATATTTTTTATGCCGGGAGGAAACGCCAGGTTTATCTTCAATCTCACAAGCGTAAAGGGTTGTCCGATTCGTTTGCGTGGGGAAGACGTTTCAACTCCTTCAGAACGTCATAAAATCGTTTTGCAATTTTCTTACAAAAAGTATATTGATTCTTATCTCTCCGATAGTTGTAGGCAAATGCAACGGGAAAGAGCGTTACGCCTGAATGCTCGTTGCAGTTCATTCTATTTATTACGATATGATATTTATGTATGCAGCAATTATGGCTGGCACAAAGGAAATTTTTACTTGACGTAGGTTCGACCTGTAATTATTCAATAGTTTTCAATTGTAAAAAATTGAACACAGTTTTTTGCGATTAAATAATTACAGCCTTCTGAAATTCAATTTAACCTTCCAGTAGTCGCACCTTTTTTGAGACATTAGTAGTCGCTGCGGACTGTGACTCCGAAAAAGAAAATTCTATATTTTTTTGAAATTTTAAGTTACAATTGGTAATAAATTATAGCCTTTCCAAGTGTATTATTAAGTTGTTATGCCATAAACATTAAAAAAAAGTTTTAAGCAGAAAAATTTTCAAAAAACTTTAGTGAATACTACCACAACACAAAATTTTAATAATTTTACTAGATGTTGTACAAAGTAAATACTAAAAACTTTTTATTTTACTGGTTCTCTTGTGGACCATTGAACAAGCTAATTTTAACTTCAACTTTAACTTAAACTTTGGTGTACATGTCGCAGCCATATTGTAGAATCCGCCGCAATATGAAGCGACTAGTCACTTTACAAAGTAACTCTGTCTTGTAAAACGGCTAATTAACGTTTAGGCAGATTGTTTAGCCGGAATGTTGACTATGTGTAATGTAGGGCAACAATCAGCCATATTGTAGATGTCGGCGGGGAATTGTAAATTCAGTCGTTTTCTAAATGATTGGGGAGATTGTAAAATATAGAATGAATAGAGAATTATTACAATTTGAAAATTTTAGGTGTTTTATGAATCGCTGAATAACTGAGTCCGTTTGATAAAGGAAGAATTGTTAGACATTTTATTAAAAAAAACCTTTTATATCGAGTTAATCCTTTTTCTTATAGTTATGACTTCATATTTGTCATAGCTACAAGGAAAGGTTTTCTCTATATAAACGCGAAACGTCGTTACAGTAAGGCTGACCAACGTTTAGCTGTATTACAATCCGCCTAAACGTTAGCCAGCCGATTTGCAAAAGCGAGCCATTTTATAATGCGGCTAGCCGGTTTGTATAACCAATATCCCCAAAAAGTGGATATTGAACAAACCAATATTAACTTGACGATTTGTCAAACAACTTCAAAATTTACAATAAATTAATGGCTTTTTTAATACCAAAAAATCGTACACTCATTTTGTGCAGCTTTTCCATCGCACACCTTGACTTCGTGCTTGAAACAAGCAACCACACACTTTGAAAATTATTGGACAGTGCACTTGTATCGAAAATGTTTATTACAGATTTACCTTGGGCTGTTGTAAACCGAAAATGTCAAAATGTATACAAAGATTTGGCTAAGTCGCTGCGCTGCGGAGTCTCACTCCGCAATATGCGAAAAGAGCAAAAATAATCTATCTGTAGCTCTGATATTGCTCCACTAACATTTAGACAATAAATTAGGAAGGTACTGAAAACGGCCGTTCGAGAGAATGGGAAATTCTTTGGAAAATCAAAAAACATAATCGTGCGGAGCGAGACTCCGCATGCGACTACTGGAGGGTTAAACAAAACTAATAAAAAGGTTGCTCCAGCATCGAAAATCTGTTATGAAAAATTTGCTTCCCACAAAAGAATTTTACAAGATGAGGGTTAAATATTGAGGTTTCAACTCGTAATCACACTTAAGTGTGCACGAAGTGTTCACAAACCCGCGGAATGTTTACTGCACATGTTTACGGCGACAGGATGTAAATCCTCTTAAAATTAGATTTTTCTTGTGCGCGATTATTTTTTTTTATTTACAAATTTGTCCGGGGCGATATTTTTACCTCGAAGGAGACCTTCTAAATTACAACGTGTGTAAATAATGGATCCACTTGTTTATTATCTGAGACAATGCAATCGAAAATTTAAATAAACATTACGAATAGTAAACATCAGCAGCTGCTAACGGCTACCTATTGTTATTTCTGGGCGCTCTTTACGCGTGTGCGTGAACAATAACCAATGTCGCCTTGAATTAATTAGAACTTCAAAATTACTGATGGAAAAACGACGATTCGTTTCAGTGACGAATCTAATAAAAACGGGAAAACGAGACACAAGTGTCCCTTTGATTCTTTTTTAATTTACATCTAAAATATTTTTTACAAAAGAAAATATTTTTAATCTTAGCGAACAATGGTCGGTGATGACAGATTAGATACAAAAAAGGCGATGAACTCCTCCAGTCGAATTCGTTTAGATACATTATGATCAAAAATTCTATCAGTTTTTTTTTAAAATTCATATTAGCAGTGACAAATAAACTGTCACATTCACTTTTACTGCCAACATAAAATTAACAAAAAAAATATAACATGGCCTTGCAGGGTAAGGATAAAAGTTGTCGACCATATGTTAGGGTAACGCACTTGTTGGCAGCCTTTTAATAGAATTTCTAGATTACAGCAATCATATCAGACGATATTTCAACGACTCAAACATAATATTCAATCTACAATCTCCATGCTGATGCAATTGAAGGGGTTGTCCAAATTTTCGGGTTCATTATCTGTTACCTCCTCAGTGGTATTTCCTGGTACAACTATAATAATAAGTGTGATACAATGAAGGAATGTAGGTAATCAATTTTGTCAGAAAGAATATAATTATCAGAGAACGATTTAATACATTGATGCCCTTAGTTAAGTTCAAAATATCCTTAAGAAATTAAATACTAGTTGAAAAGGTTGCCCACAGTTTGAGGCTGCGGAATGGGGGCTTTCACCCTATGTGGCCTGTACCAACTTCCTTTAGTTTGCATTAATGACGCAGTTATTCAAAATTAAATAATAATAAATAATATTAGTCATAATTTAACATAAATACTACCCGGAAACCGACTGTGCGATTACATAAAGGACAGTTAGTAGATGAATGCTGAATAATCTACAACTCGAGAATCATAATTTTTAATTTGTTATAAACTATTTACAAGAAAAAATTGTGTTTTTTTTTAGTTCTTTGCTTGTAATAAACTTGTAAGAAACTAATGAAGCAATATTAATGATGGCAATAAATGAATTGTAGAGAATTAAATTACGAAGAGAATGAGAGGTCAAATGACCCGATCGTATAATTAGAATCAGAGAAAACCCTGAAAGCCCGGAAAATTCAGTATTTTCTTAAAAATTCACAATTCCGCCTTTTTTAATATTAAGAACTGAAACTTTGCACAAAGATAGCTATTTATATGCACTTTACGTGTGCAAAACCCCGACTCTGACGGACTAACAGTTTCTGCACAATCTCCATTTCATTTTTTTTGCGATATTTTCGTGGAAGGCTGGATGCTCCTGTAATTGTCTGATTTAAATTGTAAAAACAGAATTGGAAACTAGACGTGTACAGCAACAAAACGTGTATTTTGGTTTTTCCATTAAATGTAGCAAAATAGCTGAAAAATGGTCGTAAATATGAGTAAAAACGGTGGAGCACGAAGTGATCAAGTAGTGGGGGGAGACTGGCCGTTGAGGGGAAGCGCGTTATATAGGCAAAGAACCGTGATGTGCTTCCCCTCACGGGTTGTCTCTCCCCACTACTCGACCGCTTTCGCGGGGTCGGCCGTTTTTACTCATATTCACGATCGTTTTTCACCTATTTCGCTGCATTTAATGGAAGAATCAAAATAAACTTTTTGTTGCTGTGTACGTCTAGGTTCCAATTCCGTTTTTAAAATTTATATCGGACAACTACAGGAGCATCCAGCCCTCCGCGAAAATATCGCAAAAACAAATTGAAATGGTGATTGTGCAATAACCGTTAATCCGACAGAATCGGGGTTTTGCACACATAAAGTACATATAAATAGCTACCTTTGTGCAAAGTTTCAGTTCTTAAACTGAAAAAATGCCGAAATTGCGAATTTTTTAAGAAAATACTGAATTTTCCGGGCTTTCCAGTTTTTTCCGATTCTAATTAAACGATCGGGTCATTCGACCTCTCATTCTCTTCGTAATTTAATTCTCTACAATTCGTCTATTTACATCATTAAGATTGCTTCATTAGTTTCCATTTTACAAGCAAAGAACTAAAAAAACGCAATTTTTTCTTGTAAATTGTTTATAACAAATTAAAAACGATTCTCGAGTTAGAAGTTATGCAGAATTGATCTACTAACTGTTCTTTATGTAATTGCACAGTCGGTTTCCGGGTAGTATTTATGTTATGCTTGGCCTAAAAGTAAAAAACAAGAGCTGTATACATTTATTTCGACGTCAAGTGCTTTGATTCAATTACAACAGTCTAATAGAATTCTGAACACTCGGTACCTTTTTAACTTTTTCTTTATTCATTATAATAAACGCTGACATGATTGATGGTTTAAATTGGATATATATCCCGATCTTTGAACTCCACATAAAAGACTCATTGTTTACATAACACAAAATACTACATCGATGCGTTTTCTTCCTAATTAATAACTTGATGTGTGGCTTAATAGAATCAGCTTATTATGATAATAACAGTACGTCCGATTGCAAAATGTTGTGTGCAAATTGTCCTTTCTCGAGTATGACTTACATGTAATTTAAATAAAAACCCACCTGGCGGTTAGTGTTACGAGTTTTTCGTCTTGAAAGCCTTGATTCGGAAAAATTGGTTCATTTTTCATTTTGAAATATTGTCCACTTCCAGCAACACAAACAGGTCATCTAAATCGAAATGACGAGTCGCTATAAATGGCCCGGTCTTGTGATTTATAGGCTTGCAATTAGAATCGTCACTTTTTTTACGTAGATAGGATTGATAAGAAATGCAACACACCTATGAGTGGCTTATCAACAGCGGGGCCCCAGTCGGGCTCCAGTATGCTGTCGACTGCGGCTCGTGTTATGTCATGCTGACGAAGTAAGTCTTCAATTGCAGCTGCAATCGGTACGCCTACATAGAAAAAATGGGAATAAATTTCCTCGCCAGTGAATTTTCTCAAAGTGAAACGTTTCAATCTTGCACCATCGCATTTTTTGGGTGAAAGTTTAAATTGCAAGGTAACAATACAATTTTTTGGTAATTTGCGACGTTATATAATTAAAGCAATTTGGAGTGTGGGAATTTATTTTTGAAACCTTTTCCGTGACGAATTTTTAATATCTCGTGATCGTTTTGATTAAAAAAATCGTTCCCAGAAGCGATAAAATGCACCTGTATTTGCACAGATAACCAACAATATTTTTTCAAACTACAAACTGTAATATAATTAATACGTTGTAACGGCGAAGGTCGCTATTCAAAGTCATTTTTTTTGCAGGGGCGTCCTTTGGAGACCGATCAAGTGGGATACCTACCTCCATTATGGCCGAAAAGAGCAAGAACAGTGTTAAACTAAAAACAATACAAAACATTTACGAGCGAACTGTCGAGGAAGATGAAAGTGTCATTGTTTTAACTAGAAGTTCGTCAAGTAGAAGTCGCCTTAACAAGCAGGCTTACGCCCAACTTCATCGTCATAGTTTCACGAATCCTGGAAATACAAGTGTCGATAAGCTGAAAGGGAGGTACGAGAGAACGAATTCCGAGCCGACTGATAATGAATTGATTCCTTCTAAAATAAATAGAGATAGCGTCAGCTCAGAAATTGTGCAAACAGAGGATGGGAAAAATTCGATAACGAATTTTGATGAAAATCCAAAATCTCCTGATAACCTTTCAAAAACGACGACGAACATTGAGGAGCTCCAAAATAGGCTGTCGACGAAATTGAGCCAGGAGACTGTCGAAAAATTGAGGTTGAAGTATTCGCCAGCAAGTTTTGGTTATCCCAAACCACCGGTAGTTCCGAAGAGCCCAAAAAAAGTTCAGTTTTCGCCCAAACCAGTGACAAAAATTCCAGTTCCGGCCCCCAGGCCCAGGGCCTCAATTAACAATCCACAGGGAGAGTTAACTTCGCAGGAAAAAACAGATTCAATTTTAGACCAAAATAAAACGACCAATGGGACCGAAATTAATTCAAATGTGTTGCCGAGTCTGAATAATACAAGTGCAAATGAAACAGAATTAAAAGAAGATACAATTGAACCAAACCAAAATAAAGCAAGTGAGAGAGTCAATTTAATACAAAGTGATGAATTAAATGACAATAAAATTGTCTTGAACCCAAACCAAATAAGTGTTAAGCCACAAATCGACAGGATTGTGGACCAAAATAAAAATGAAGAAATCCATTATGTGAAAGTAAAAATATTAACGGATTCTCAATATCCACAAAAAGTAATTTCTGAAGAGAACAAGTTGCCAACGGTGCAAGAAGAAAAATTGAAGTTCACTTTCGACGAAATCAAATTTGCCGAACCTGAAGATAAGCATTTAATAGTGCTACGTTCATCATCCGAAGACAGTGTCGAAAAGTACGACAAGTTTTTTTCTGACTTCGAAATGGACAAGAAGAAGCGCACTAGCAGTTTCCGCAAAATTTCCGATCGTATTTTCGGAAAGGACAAGAAGAAGGAAAATGGAAATAAAAAAGAAAACAACACAGTCTTCGCGGAGAACGCCCAAAACGAATCGCAGTTCGACAGGAATTCGTCGCAAAGACACACGGTTGATGGTCATTACCCGAGGAGGGATCCCCCTTATTATGCCAACAATCATTTAAATTTGAATAAACAACCGGAAAAAAATAAACCTTTCGTTCCCGGAAGCCAGTTGAGGTATTCCGCGGAAGATTACGTTTGCATGGACAGTGGGAAGGTTTCGAATTTGACCGCCAGGCCAACTTACATGAATGTTTCTGCAATTAGCAAGTACATTGATACCAGTAGTTCTTCCTCATCGGACAATCGCAATGATACGTATCAAAATGCGTTGATTGCGCAAGCTGAGATGAAGCAGTTGCACGAAAGGGAGATGGCCTCTCCTAAAAAATTTTATACCAACAAGCCGATGTCTCCAACCGTTCCAGTTAAAAATTTCGAGCTTGTTAACCCAAAAGCTGTGATACCAATAAGTTCAGAGAGGCCTCTGCCGAATCCCTACCAAAACAATTTGAATAAGGCTAGAGACCAAACGAAAAATTATGAAAAGAATGAAAAACCGCCCATTTATGGCTCTGTTTATGAACCGAGGGGAAACTCGCCTAGATCTTTGGGAAGTCCAAAAACGGTTGAACCCTCGAAGTTGCGACTACCGCCGAATAGGGAAAAAATTGAATTGCAACCGAGGATTAAATCCCCAATTCCCCAGACGAGAGTCAGTACTGATAAGATAATAGCGACTGAATTGTTGAAAAATAAGCCCAGCCATCAAAAATTGGAAATTGATATTAATTACCCAGAAGCTAGCGAAGTTGATAAGCCACCGGCGAAGCTAAAGAGAAGTCCTCATATTGTTCCAGTAAGACCGAGTAGCTATCAAGGAACTTATCGAAATGAAGATAAATATAACCATTCTCCAGTTTCCTTGCAGTATAATTCTTTGAGGCCTAATTATCATTCAACTCCGGAAAGCGATTATCAGAAGGAAAGGAAGGTCTTGATCGCGTCTCCACCTCCACTTCCAATTCGTAATCCAAGACGAGCGGTTAGTGTGACCGTTCATTCGGATGCTCAACGTCAGGCGCCCCTTTACTCCAATCTCATGCCTTTAAATCGAAGCAGCCCTCAATCAAGCCCCAAAAAGCATGAGATTATGCAGAACGTTCAGGCCTTCTACTGGAAGGAAATGAAGAAACTCAAGGAGAAAGAGGAACAAAAAGAACATGAATTGATGTATCGGCAGATGCAACTTGCAGCTTATGGTTACGTGGAGGAACCGGTTTACTTCCAACGCTCGAGGAGTGTTTCGCCCGGGCTTCAACGAGGAGGCCGGCGCAGCTTAAGCCTCCCTCGCGATGTTAAACCCACCGGGGAGAGACTTCGCACCCAACACGCGATTCCAGAAGGTCGAGCGGTTGTGTACCATAAACGTGACGAGCCGGCCTATGGCCAGTTACAGCCAAATTTCGTTCGGAATGCTCCCATGAGGAACACCATCGGCCCATCCATCTCCGAGCAAAAACCTATTTTCAAGAGGGGCAGTTTAAGTTTAATGCCCGACGCCAATGATAGTCAAATTTTGAAGAGAGTCAGTTTTACCAGTTTACCGGCTTGGCCTACGAAAAATGGGTTAGTGCAAAGTCCTCCCACCAGAAGATTGGAACGTGAGGATGATGACGTGTTTATCTATACGGCGAATCCCAACGATCCTAGGAAAGTGATCGTGGCCAGGACCGTGTCGCAAGAGTCGATTCGGAGGCAAAACGACCCGAGGATGCGGCAAGAAGTGGTCAATCCCGTTTATGGGTCAAAACAAAGTTTGGATTATGGCAGGTCCATGCCGAAGCAAGTGACTGTTACCGATCGGGTTTGTGATATTTACGGGCAAATCCACGATTATAGAAAACCTCATGGGGTCATCTACGGGCAACTTCAGCAACCCCAAGAAGGCAATTTCGTGCGTGGAACCAGACTAACGGCCAGCGCTAATGATATGTACCGGCGTTATCCAGGCAGGCCGGTGTATGAGCAAGAACGTTATTACTACCCGGAATCCCCGAGCAGGCCGCTTCCGCCACTTCCTCCGAACACCCTGAGAAAAATGCGCGGCTACCAAGTGTCAGACACCGAGAGTGGATCGGAAGCCAGTGAAATACAAAGAATTTTCCAAAACCGTAAGTAAAACTTTTTTGTTTGTTTTCCCGCTTCGACGAATCGACTTGCCCGGTTCCTCCAAGCGGGAAAAATCTCGAATTGAAGTCGCTATTAGTGTTGTTTGTTTGTAATTATTATTTATCAGTATTATAAGTTAAGTGTTTTTATGTATTTGCAAAATAAAGTGTACGAATTTTATTTGGTTGTTAATGAAGCCCTTCTGCCCTAATAGCATCTTCAATTCGGTTAGAGTTAAAAAAATCGGGAGTTCCTCGCGTCCCAGGGTAAAAGGGCGTGATTGCACAGGGTGCACAGGGCGTTCACCCCCTCTAGTGCTCGAGTGCACCGCTAGCTGCCAGCAGCGCTTCTATCGATTATCCTTAAACGTTACGTCACGGATGCTGTAATCTAGTAGGTTGTACCGTATCCATGGTTCACTGTCGGTGCTCTCGGCCTAATGTGTCCAACACGGCCTAGTCTGCACTAATTATTAGTGCTCAAGCAGAGCCAATGAGTCTGTGACCGCCTAATCTAACCGGTTAAATCGATACAAAAAATTGGTGTTAACGTCTTGTAAGTATTTTGATGCTTGATTGGCGTTGATTTGATTATTTTGCCAGGATTGTTTTGGATCTTTGTTTTGTTGGCACAACGAGCTGTTGTTAGGCTGTCGCTCGATTTTTAATTTTTTTTAAGGGGTTTGCGATGACAGATTGGCTGGAACATGGTCAATATTGATTTTCTTTTATCACGTGGATTTGTTGGTGCGAATGCTGGGTTTTTGGATTTGTTTTTACAATCTCCAATTGGGTGATTGAGATAATTGTAAATAAGAAACACTTTTCACGCTGCTTTTTCTCTTTTTGTACTTTTCTTTAATTTTGTTTGGAATTTGAATTAGGTGCAATTTTCAGCAAAGAAAAATAAAGGTTTTGTTAATTATCAATTTTTTTTCAAATTGAACATACTTGAATTGTCTATTTTCAAAACAAATACAAGTTCTTTATCGTTATTCTTTACAAAGCTTTATCTTATCAGTTACCTTATTATCAACAATTGAAAAACATTCGTGTGTTGCTTTGAAGATTGACTTTACTGCGAAATAAGGCATTTGACCTATTGAAGAAAAAAAAATTAAACTTGTTTCCATCTTCAACATCAATGTTTTCCCAAAAACAAAATGACCAATCAGAATTAAACAACTAACACAAAAAAGTAGTTTTGAATCGTTTTAATTGTGTCCTTCCATTTATTATTTATTATTTCCTGTTGCTTATTATGTAAGGCATCCAATTTCCAAATTAAAAAAACCTTTGGGACAAAAAGTGCATAACACACAACTCGCACGACTGAAAAAGTTGCCATTGTGTTGTAGTCGGGCTTGTTGACCCCGACACATGCGTCACTTTATCGCATTCAGCACTCAAAGTATTAAGGGGCTTTAAAACTTCTATTTTTCGAAACAAAAGTTACCCTTTTTGCGCAAAAAGGCGTCCCTGCTCCTGAAAACCGTTAATAGCCCCAATTGACCCCGAAGATAATTTTAAGAGTGAATCATGTCTCGGAATCTTAACAGTCGTGTATTACAACCTCTCCGGTCCATATAAGGTTCAAGTGTATTAAAATAGTATCGCGTCCACCATCAATTGGGTTTATTCAAATCCCTGACATTTTTAAATTCATGCGGGTGCAACAATAAGCAACATTTTCCCTCATTTACGGGCTTAATTTGAACACGTTTTTATTTCGTGTTTGCTAATCAAGGGTTGTCGTTGAGTTAATAGAAATTAATTGCATTTCCTTTTTATTTAATTAGTTGCATGTAGAGTTCGTGTGATAAGGAATTAATTAATACGACCGTTCCATGCGAGCGAATTTGGCTGAAAAAGGAATGTTGAACAGTTCAAGATAATTGAAAATAACTAAATAAAGTGAACTAAGTAAAAGTGACGCGATGCTGATACGGTGGAAGAATAAAGATAAGGACAAGGACAAATGTGACAAGTCCGGGAGTCAAAAAATTAGTTCCAGTGCCGGTGGCGGCTCGAAGAAGAAAAGAAAATTTGGCCGCGACGGAGGTAACTAATGCATGTGTAGTGACACTTCCCTAAATTAATTTAATTAAAGCAAAACTATTCAGTTAGCGAAAAACTTTTAATTACTACTCAAACTACTCATTGAACGCTTGAGGAAATTTTCATAATTCCTCGTCACATCCAATTAAAACGTTGAAAGGGATTTTTTGAGTTTGTTGATATCTGCCCCTATTTAATCGACACCGATTTGGTAATTAAATATTGACGTTGCGACCCTCTTATCTCCGATTTGGTTTGCTAAGCAATTTAATAGGTGAAATAGGCCCGGAATTTTATCACAGCTTCATAAGTTCTGGTGCAGCAGTTTTTTACGTCTTGGGGCGGGTGTTATTAACTTTATAACTTGGGAGTTTACAAGGAGTCGAGTCATTGTTACGTTTTGATTCAAACTTCTACTTCACGATTGTATTATGTTCTGGAAGTTTGCTAACATCGATTCAATTCTTTTTGTGCCTTCTTGGATATCCGTGGAAATATGTCGACGATATTAATCACTGCGGCGGAAAAATGCAGCTGAAAAGATTTTCTTCGAAATAAATGGAATGTCAGCAGATTACGTTGCCGAACATGAGTTCGGTTTTATGTAACATGTCCTGGATTCCGCAATCGTAAATCGCGATTCTGATAATTTTGGCAAGGCTTCAAGCGGATGTTTAAACAGCGCAGGTACTTCTTTATTGAATTTACAAAGGAATAAAGAAAAAATTGCATACCTGTTGCCTATCATGTTATATCCTAAGCGGTGCATAAATTAAATAAAAAATTTAGCATCGAATTGAAACTTTAATTAACACATTGATTAATCATATTTCATTGCCACCAATTTGGTTGAATTCACATTGCCAATAAAATATTTGATGACTGCTGAAACGATATTGTAGTGCCTGCGTAATAGGCAACCAAAGATACACAAATTCATGCTGAATTTTAATCATTGCGAAATGTTATTTTAAATTGCATTCACATTTACCTGGCAGCTTGATTTAATTAGGAACGTAAACGGGAATGAAAAAGGCTGAAAGGCATTTTCCCAGGACGCCGAGAAAATGTCTTTAGCCACCGTAATTGAATAACTGCAATGGGGGTATTAAAAGATGTCTATAGGATGTTGTTATTTCAGTTTTTCACGTCCCTTTGAAGGCATCGATTTTCAGCTACGCCGATTATGGAAATGATGTTAAAGCTAAAAGTTGAGATTGAATATAATTAATAAATTTTTGTTTGTGTAAAAAAATCGCGCGTTATTTTTCAGTCGGTTGTGTGAACTTTCGGTTCATTAGATTTTATGTAGCGGTCAAAGGGGAGGCCCTGTTTGTATCGCAGCATCATCAGCATCTGAGTTTCACCGTTTTCGGGGGCGTAGTTATAAATTAATGGCGGAAGTGTTCGTTGTTCTCAAAGTTTTCTTTTCTTCGGTAATATGAAAAAATGATGACGCAAATGGCTGGATTTCTTCCTGGCCTTTTTCGTATGAGTTATAAATTTGCACGGATCATATTAACTATTAACGCAGGAAAATTCCCCAGCGCCATTTTTTACATGCGAATCCCAAAGGCTCCCAGGAAGATTTAAATGTATGTACGTTTATTTGCAATAGCCTGAAATTAATCATTGGAAAGTTGGAAAATATAAGTTAATAAGTTACGCTATTTACAGTAGAATCCGGTTATAACGAACCTCAAAGAACCATCAAAATCGGTTCGTTATAAGCGTTATTGAAGGAATAAATGCAAGAGTGTTTTATGAGACCTTCATTGTCTAATTTAAATATGCATATTTATAAAACCATTAAGAATATGACTGAACATAAGTGAAACAAAGCAAAATGCAACAAGTAATTTTATTTGAATTTTTTTTTTATTTTCGACTGAAGTACAAATTGCCAACACACGTTTCAGCGTCACTAAGATTTTCAATAATTGAGTTCGGCGCACTGTAAAACTGTAAAAAGTCACGAATGTTGTTAATACTTCTCACAGTTTCCTGTGTAGATAAAATCTGTAATGCTTGTGCTTCCGGCTCATTCTCATTCCTCATTGGCTTCTTTTTGGCCACTTTTGTCTATCACAAATACCCAAATATTCTGTTGTAACTAATAAATTGTCTACATTAATAGTCATTCATGTTTAAGTTTTCGAAAAAATTTGAATTTTCTAATTGAAGGGCTCTATGCAAGTAGTATCTAAGTCACTTTTCATATTCTGCGATATTTGAGATTTATATTTCTGCTTGATCTAGAAATCACATTGTTTTGATTTTGACTAATCTTTTTTCACTAAAGAAGGTTTACTTTAGTAAAAAAAAAGATTATTCAAGGTCAAAACAATGTGATTTACAGGTCACATTGAAACATCAAATCTCAAATATCACAGAATATGAAAAGTGACTTAGGTACTTATTGCATAAGAGCCCTTCAATTGCTGAAATTCACGTTCCCTTCGTTTCCATTTTTGTAACCACTCATTTAATGACGAGTCATCATCAGATTCAAAGGTTATTACGCGTTATATACAATGAAAAGTTCGTTATAGACGATTGAAATTTTATTAATTTCAGCTTTTTCAGGTTCGCTATATCGATAGTTCGTTATATCCGACTTCGTTATAACCGATTAATTTTTACATTATTGCATAGGGGAAAATGTCGGGACTTGGAATAAAGTTCGTTATAACCGGTGGTTCGCTATAACCGAAGCCGTTATAACCGGATTCTACTGTATATGTAATAATACCATATGAAAGTAACCCTATAAAGAAACATGATAACAAAAATTGAAAAGTAAACAAATTCTCAATAGTAAAAAATTGTCAAAAAATTGTCAAAAAATTGTCGCAACCATCCATCCACCAAATTCACACGAGACCCGCATTAAGATTAAAATCTCGATTGGGTGCTAAAGGAAAATATTCAGTTTTCGTTCCCGTCAGTATCGGATTTCCATGGCGGGGCTATTAACTCTCAAGTAGGTAGCACTTATTACCCGAAAGCTCCAATTTTGCTTAACAACGCGCCCATTGAAAAATAATTATTTATAATTAGAAAACCCGAAGGTGTTAATTTAGACGTCTGTAATTGAATCAATTGATCTCGTTTGAAAAGTGCTACTGTCGCAGTTTTGGGCGCATAAAGGAATCTAAGGAGGGGCCCGTCCATAAATCATCTGATCTGTCGCGAGAGGCGCATTCATTAAAGTTTTATTAATGTCTATATAATTTGTTTGTAACGAAATATTTTCTTCGAAAAAATGTGAGACGAAAAAAGAACGGCGTAAATTATTTACGTTCGTGCTGCTTAAAGGAGTTGGGGAATCGAATATCAGTCACATAAAAACCGAATTGACCCAGAAACAAAATAAAATATAAAATCTCCCGAACGCGACCCTTTCGATCAGGGCAACGGTAATGAAACCTGGTAAGTCGTCTCGTCATCGAATGTCGACTTGCAACGAAATTAGTGATGGCAAAATCTCGCTTCGTTTAATAATTCGCCAAAGATTCAAATAATTTTTTCTGAGCTTGATTTTTTCAGGAACAATTTCTGGAAGTACTGTTTACAAGCAAAAATTCAGTTCGCGTTAAAATCTTTGCCGGTTCTGAAGTTACGAATTTTTAAACATAACTCTGCACTTGATAAGGTTTTGTCAAGGAATGCATAACTTAAAAAATTCGCCAAAGATTCAAACAATTTTTTCGGAACTTAATTTTTCGAAAATCATTTCGGAAAGTGTTCTTTACAAACAGAAATAAAGTTTACATCAAAATCTTGACCGGTTCAGAAGTTACGAATTTTTAAACATAACTCTGCAAATATTGTTAAAAAATTCATCAAATGTTTAAACATTTTTTCGGAATTTCATATTTGGAAAATAATTTCTGAAAGTATTGTTTGCAATTAGAAATTCAGATTACATTAAAACCTTAACCGGTTTAGAAGTTACGAATTTTTAAACATAACTGCACAACACAATTTTGTTAAAGAATGCTCAGCTTAAAAATTTCACTCAAGCTCAAACATTTTTTTCTGTATTTCATTTTTGGAAAATAAATTCTGAGAGTATTGTTTACAATCAGAGATTTAGTTTACATTAAAATTTTAACCGGTTCAGAAGTTACGAATTTTTAAACATAATTCTGCAAAATGATAAGATTTTGTTAAAAAATTCGTCAAAAGTTCAAACAATTTTTTCTGAATTTCATTGTTTGGAAAATAGTTTCTGAAAGTATTGTTTACAATCGCAAATAAAGTTTGCATCAAAATCTTGACCGGTTCAGAAGTTACGAATTTTTAAACATAACTGCAAATGACAAGATATTGTTAAAAAATTCATCAAATGTTCAAACATTTTTTCGGAATTTCATATTTGGAAAATAATTTCTGAAAGTGTTGTTTGCAATTAGAAATTCAGATTACATTAAAATCTTAACCGGTTTAGAAGTTACGAATTTTTAAACACTGCCCATAACAAGATTTTGCCAAAGAATGCAAAACTTAAAAAATTCACACAATCTCAAACAATTGTTTCTGTATTTTATTTTTTGGAAAATAGTTTCTGAAAGTATTGTTTACAATCAGAGATTTAGTTTACATTAAAATTTTAACCGGTTCAGAAGTTACAAATTTTGAAACAGAACTCTATACGTAACAAGGTTTTGTTAAAGAATGCACAACTTAAAAAATTAATCATAATTTCAAACAATTTTTTCTGAATTTTATTTTTTGGGAAATAATGTCTGAAAGTATTGTTTACAATCAGAAATTCAGTTTCCAGTAAAATCTTAAATGGTTTGGAAGTTACGAGTTTTTAAATATAACTCTGCAAATTACAACAATTTCGCACAAATAGTTACACATCAATTCATATATAAACTCCTCTTCACTCCAGTGATTTTTTAATATTGTCAATTTAAGATTTGAATGTAAAAGAGAACAAGTTAACTTGTTGTGTGGGTTTGTTGAAACTCATAATTGGAAATCGGGGAATTTTTCCTGAAAAACATCATGACCTTCCAACAATTTTAAATAATTACCTATTCTTTTCATCATTTTGGAGAAAATGTTTTTTTATGCGCTCCTTTGTACTTAACCAAGACTTTCGCGGTGTTATCTTGTCTCATCAGCTAAATTGTAGCTGATCAGGTAGAAAAGTCCATCAAAGAAGAAAGTAAGATAATTTTAAATCGTTCAAAATGAGTAGGTGTGTAATTTAAATTTTTTGCGCCGTTCTTTGAACTCATTTCTACGATCTAACGACGTCAAATTTTTTTCAGAACAGTTCAAAAGGCATTACTTTACTTCACAATTGAGATCCGTTTTTTATTTTCCTGAAAAAGTTTATTATGGCTTCTGAATTGTACTAAAGTTTGCTGGGCCACAGATACCTGAATTAAACTTATTTCAATAATACTTTCGAAGTTAAATTTGAATCGATTTGGTGGCCTATTTTTCGTTCCCTGAAAAACTTTGATGGAATCGGAAACTTTCTGATAATTCCGCACGCTCTGGCGACCTGTCGTTTTCAGCCTGAAATTATTTATATTTTAGCAACATCTCCGCGCGAGTTTCTCGCGAGCGCCTTCTGTATTTTAGAGCCATTGTGCAGCCGATATCTCTAAAATATTAACACACTTGCGCGAGTACGTTTCGATTAAAGAAACAACGGGAATACATTTCAGGAAAAAATTCTTAACCGGCCGAATCACGTTGCCGTTTCAGCCGCATCTGTTGCAAAGTTTTCACATATTAAAATCTTCGTGGGCACTTGCTGTGCATGAGTTTTTTCGACAGGAATTTGTGGTTGGTACACTCAGAAAAAATTCTTATAGGTAAGAAAATTTGGGCTTAAATTTAAAATTGCGCGTTCGTAATTTTGGCCCAAGAATTGGTCATTCTTGAGTTTTAAGAATGTTCATTCTTGTTGTCAAATTTAAGAGTGGGTCGTGCTTAATTTCAAGAATGTTTATTCTATTTGTCAAATTTAAGACTGGGATTTATGAGACAGAAAATGGTCTTGTATATCTTTCTTTCTTTAACGTATAGGTGTTGCCTACGTGAGTATTTTTTTAATGGCCATCTATGTCCAGCTAGCTACACTAATATAAAATCGGTTTTGCCGCCAATAACATGGTATCACATACCGGGAGCTTATCTTAAAAGTAAACATATCCTATGTATACTTTTTAAAAAAACGAGTCAACGCATTGCTTTATTGCGATCTGTAGGCAACCAAGTATACACCAAAATTCTCAACATTTGAAAAGTTGGCTCTTTCAACAAAAGTCAATTAATTTTTCAGTGTCACTTTAACATAAAATTGCAATTTCTGTAATAATCATGTACAGCAAAGACGAAAAAATTGAATTGTTAATGTGGTACCAGCAAGGTAATAGTTTGCGGACCGTGAGAGATTTATTTTCCATAAAATATCCTGAAAGACCAATTCCTTGCATCAGAACTCTGCACAATATCGTTAAAAAATTTAATTCACAAGGCTGCATAGTAAATGGTCATACAAAGAAGATTAAAACCAATCATGTGTTGACTGAAGAATTAAAATTAAATATTTTATGCTACGTTGAGCAATATCCGATGGTATCCTTGCGAGAAGTAGCTGAATATTTCGTTGTATCAAAAACGTCAATATTTAAAACACTAAAAGAATTTAAGTACAAATCTTATAAATTTTCCAATCATCAAGAGTTATTTGAGGAGGATAAAACAAAAAGAACAAATTTTTGTGAAACTTTATTTAATTTGTTAAACGAACATGATGAAATTTTAGCGAAGATAGTTTTCACCGATGAAGCAACGTTCACATTAAATGGAGAGGTCAATTCCCAAAATTTCCGGTGTGCATCATAATTTCTTATTTATCCAATTTATTCTGTTAACCTTGTTCCTTCGTTTTCCTTAGATATTGGTCCCGCACTAATCACCATATTCAAAATTTGACCCACACTCAGTACCAGCAGAAGGTGAATGTGTGGTTAGGGATAGTTAATGCTACACTTATCGGGCCTTTTTTTATTGATGGAAACCTTAATTCGGCCAAATTTTTAGATCTGTTGGTAAACAACATCATTCCGGCAATAGAAAATTTAAACATTAACGAACCATGGTTTCAAATGGATGGAGCCCCTCCGCATTCCACAAATGTTATAAGAAATTGTTTAAACGAAAGGTTTCCCGGACACTGGATAGGACGGTACGGCCCCATACCATGGGCACCACGATCTCCAGATTTATCACCCAATGACTATTTCCTTTGGGGTTACCTAAAATCAAAAATTTACCGCAATATCCAAATTTTAAATCTAGATGAATTAAAAGATCGTATACGAACTGAATGTAACGAACTGAATCCTGACATTCTCAGAAATGCCGTGCGTGCGTTCCAAGATCGGCTAGGATATTGTTTAGAAGTAGAAGGTGGACATTTTGAACACTTGCTATGACGCTATTTGTTTATTTTTTTCTGTTATGTACTTTCTGTTAATAACTTCTCAAATTTTGGGAAGTTATCCCATTTAATAGTTTTATTAAAATTGTTATTATTTTGATATTCAAATGATTTTAGATTCTATTCATAATACTATTCATGATACTTGAACATAACCTTTCACAATGAAAAATAATAACCTTGTGATTTGTGGTGTAATGTTGGTTGCCTATAGTTATCAATACGTTGACGCGTTTTTTTTTAAAGTAAACATAGGAGATATGTATACCTGTAAGATAATCTCCCGGTATATTTGTCTGTACCAGACCTACGTAGGGAAAAAGTATTTCTGCAAATAAACAAATCTATTGTCAGTAACAGCACAGAATAAAGATACAAGTGCGTATGAGAGCGAAAAAGATGACGTTTTATTAGGTGAGTACAGGATGACAATATTTGACTGTGAACGTTATCCAACGTGTTTTGAGCACGTGCGGTCCATTAACGCTGTCTGGAGTAGCCGAAAAGCACAGAACAATATATCTTTGTTCTGGTCTTCCGATTTAACTGGCCAACTGGCCATTACCAATGCTAAAATATGCCATTTCGTTATCTACTCGGGGGACAAAAATGATTTGTTTGTGGAACAAGTACATTTTAACGAAATCACATGGCGTACAATTATGTTGCCGAAACTGAAGGATTTTTATGTTGAATGCATTGCACCAAATATTATTGAAGATCGCTTAGCACGTGGTGTAAAATGTAGAGATCCTCCTAGTATTATACAGGCCCAAGCACAAATAATGAAAAAAAAGCCAAAAAAAAAGCGAGAATATGTTCCAATAAATGTTCCAAGTCCAGTGAAGTTGAAGGAAGTTGATGCACTGACTTTGTGCTTGAAAAATAGTGGACACGCGTGCCGAATCAGGTATAGTACAGGGTAAGTTTTACCGCCCAGGCCATAATACCTATTAAAGATTGAGGGGAAAGTATGCAATTTACATGTTACATCAGTTGAAGTTTACGCTTTCGATTAGTGCTACAGATTTTCCAAAATATTTTTATTTGAAGCCAAAAAAGTAAAACAAAGAGTTTTGGGTAAAATTTCTATGTTTGGTTTTTTATTTCAAAATTTGTCAAATTATTCGTAGCATTAATATCTGCAATTTGATTCGTAAAAAAATGATTACTTTTTGAGTTAAATCAAATTTAAGATATAGCACAAAAAATGCTTCTATTTATGACTTTCTAACAATAGATAATGCGGTTTACCATCCTAACAATAGTTTATGATCGACCCATCAAACTGGACGAGACAGCTTTTCAGTTGCCGATAGACCTGCATTCTTAAGTTGAGTTTAGTGACCGCCATAAATAATCTTTCAAGCACCCCTACATAAATACCATTGTCTGGTAAATTAGTCTACTTATGTCGTAAATCATTTAAAAAATACCTTCTAATACGGAAATAGCTTTATTTAATAAACGCAAATTACTAAAATTATTTCAATTACACTAAATTGTGTGAAAATATTTTACCGTTCGTACATCAAAAAAACTAATAAATTGAACAATTAGTAATTGAAAAAAAGCCAAAATTTTACTTGATTAAAAAAAAAGATTTTTTCTTGGTTTCTATGTACCTTAATAATATAAAATTACTCATGCAATTTATGAGAATTGACAAATTATTTTAAAGGCCTATTTTGCCACGGGCGGTAAAACTTAATTCACCCTGTACATCGTGATACCGCCTGTGAATTTTCCGAAGAATAACCACGAGACGAATGCGGACGCAAAACGACAGCCTATCGTTTACGAATAAATGGTGCTGGCTGAAACACAATTATTTACGTACCTAAATATTAACAACACTAAATTTGTTGTTTTGGTTTTATGCGGTTTTAGGAAAGTATGTCTTTTTATCGGTTTTCTGTGGAACGTATCTACCGCATAAAAAAAGACCTGAGTGTACTTGAAAATATGTAATTTCTAACTTATACTTGAAAAAAAAATGTAATTTCTGATCAATTTTTATGTATAAAGAGACTTTATAAACAAAACTGTAAAATTACTCAAATTTTTTAATAATTGCATATTAGTTTTAAAATAAAAGTACATTTTTTATACCCGTCTTATAATTGTCGAACCTCGTAATGCTTTACATTCTGTAACAAGATCCAGTATTTTTTTAAATTTTTCCTTCCTTTTGAATAGGTACTTAAAATTTTTTGACAAATTTAATTTTATTTGCTATATACAGACCATGTAAATATGAGTTAGTTCCACTCTCTAATCTGTTATGGCACAGGAAATGATTGGTGAAAACTTGAGATTACTTACGTTATTTACGTTAGGCGGCAATAATTACAAAAGGCTTGATTGATATAAAGCTCGGCGTCAGTCATAACATGACTCTCTCTAAAGAATGTTCCCGCTTTGTTAATTTGCACGGTGTTTGAACAGTGACATCTGTTTAAAAATAGTTACATAAATGCACAATTTACTGCATTGCTTTCATTTTATTTGACACAACAAAAGGTTTGATTTTTTACAAAGTAATTTTCTCAAAAAGTATAGAATATTTTTGAGTGCCGTTTTTTTTTATCACAAAGCAAATTTTCTATTCTCCGGGATGAGTTATTCTGGATCGAATTTGTTACGAAATAAGTTAGTATTGACTTAAAACAAGAGTTAATATTAACGTTCACAATTCATTTGATATTTAACAAGGTGTATCTACGTAAATCATTTTCATATCAGACTGACAACAACTTACGACGTATAGTCAAGTGTGTAGATTGAGAATAATTGTAAATTTGTCCAAAATATTCATTAATTATTTAAAAAATGGCCATAAAATATTCGTATGTTTTCCCTATATTGACGCACGTGAGCGACAGAGTACGCCTGATCCCTTTTCTAAGAAAATATGCCAGCTTTAAGAACGGTACATTCACAATTTCAAGAACGTTGATTCTTCGTGACAAATTCAAGAAAGGGTCGCTGTAATTTTAAGAACTTTTATAAGTTTGACATTTAAGAATAGGTCATGTTGATTTCAAGAACTTTTATTTAATTACTTAAGAATGTTCTTAATTAATGTGTTTTCTTATTTAAGAATTGAAGATGGCCTTCTTATTATATTAAATAAGCACTTGTAAATACAATTTTTTTTTCTAAATTTTATGAATTGTAGAGTGGAATGCTTGCATTGAAGGAATTTTAGAATATAAAGTTATTTTCATACAAATTATTATTAGTAGGTGAAAATTTAACATCACATCACATCTTGTTTAAAAATACATTTTAAGTTTAAGAACCACATTATCATTTGGTAACAGATGTACGTATATGAAATGGAAGTTCGCCGAAATCATTAGCCTTCTCAATGAATTTTGGCCGCCACACAAATAAATTGTTTTTCTCTCAAGAAATAATTGGCCAAAATCTAAATCACTCTAAAAACAAAGAAACAAAATGCTTACATTGTACCATGGATATATTATTATAAAAATTTACCAATATAGACCAATTTGAATGCTTCAATAATTAACTTATTACTTTATTGTCCACACATGAGTTAAATTTATTAAAAAATTATTTACCTTATTTCCAATAATGACCATTCCACTTTATGCAGATTTCCTTTCCACAAATCCGCGTACTTCAGTCACGCTTGTGTTTTGTTAAATTCTTACAAAGATCTCTACATCCGCTAAAAAGTAAAATTTGTTATAAGATAGATAAATAACACTAAATGTATAAAAGAAAATCAAAATTATTTTTTTACCTTCGTTGTTACTATTAATTCTGTTATAGAAACAACTGGTTTGCATGTCCCTTTCTTTTTATCTCTTCTTACTTTTCGTTCCCATAGAAATAAAATAAAAAATAATTTGTTTAATAGCTGCTACATTGAAAAAACTTGTAAAACTTTTACAAAATTCATTCGGTAAGCTAAAAGTGTGGGAGAAATTATAATTACAACAAATTTACTTACATGCGAATTTATCACATACAAAATCAGAAAATCCCCATAATTTCAGTACCATTTTTAGAAATGGTCTTTGAAGCTGATCATTTTGTTGGTCGACATTTATTAATATTGCATTGAATTAACATCTTCATCTCGACACATTAAACCACTTGTAATATTTACCATTTCTTCACAATTAAACATTCACTAATTATGTAAGTTACGAAAAATTCACTTTGCAATAAAAATACAGAAAATACACACCGTAATATGTATTTTCTTACTGAAAGTCGAGTTTGGTATAACGTTTTTCAACTAAATTTGTAAGAAATTCTAAAGTAATTTATCTATTGCTAGTAAACAGTCCCTTGCAAAAGGCCACAAAGCAATTTACAACATTCCGTACAATTGTATCCGCCCAGCTGGACCCAGCTCAAGGCTTCTAAACAATTGTATTATAGAACCTTTGGACCCAACGTTCATCTCGAACAAAACCTTCAGTGAGGTCACCACAAATTGAGATTCCCCGTGCTTAATCCAAAACGGTGGTTTGCTTGATTTAATATTGTTCGTTCTAATAGCGAGCAGAATCGTGCTTTTATCAGTTCTTAATGTAAAAAGTGTGTTTTTAAAAAATTCTTAGGTAGCATTTTTTTCAGTGTACCTGTCGCCTGATCTGAAACATTAATGCACGAATTTCTTCCGAGGTAAATTTATTAGAATTTTTGAACAGGGAAGCGACCGCAAAGCGTGTTCTGAAAAATTTATATAAAATTTATATAGACGTAATACAGTGCAGAAAGGTATACCGCGGCATGCGCAGGGCTAGCCACCCTCTTGCCTTTGGAAGCTGCGGGCGGTTAGCTTACAGTATACAACAGGTCCTCCGTTCAACCGCGCTACCTGATATTAATCAATTAAACACTTTCAAATAAGCAGTGCGCGTTTCAACGACGGCCTTTCGGGGGTCACTTTTTATTTCGCTAGAGTTGCGTTTATCGATTCGGTTTTTTGGGGCGAATTAACGGTTCGTCTGTGATACTTTTGTGGGTGATACCGACACTTTTGAATATGTTCATGTGGAGGCATTGCGTTTCGCTGGAAGGTAAGGGCCGCACTTTTAAACGCAAATTTGAGTGTGCTGTCGCATGATTAATTAAACAGCCGGTTAAGTGCTAATAATTCCGAATACAAGTGTTTTACGGGACGCACAATTTTTTTCCTTTCTCGTCGATTTTCGCACTTATTAATTAATCACTCGCAAAATCAATGCGGCGGAATTAAGTGGTTGAGTCGACCAGATGATTTTCTTGCGCGATTTTTTGTTAATCAACTCGTGTTAAATTAATTAACAAAATAGTCGTTTTGTAATGCCGTTGAGCCGAAAATCTAACGGGGCAATTGTAAGGGCAAAGCTGCTCGGATTAGTATTGTTCTCGCCGAAAACTTGGTTAATCTGACGGTGAAGATCTCATGCGTAATTTCGCTACATTAGGCAGACAGAAGGGCGGTGGGGCTTCGCGCGCCCCACTTTCAACACTTCTAAAAATATTTTTTTTAAATTTGAAAATCGCCATAAAATGGCAAATGAGTCATGTTAATTAAGTGGTTATGCAGTTTAATTACTTTTGTCTTAATTAATGAAGAGCGAATAAAAAAGTCATAACTGCAGAATTAAGTACAGTAAAACTCGGTTATAAAATTGTACTAAATTTCACCTTATTTATTAAAATAAGTGCTGCTACAATAAAGTTACAATTACAGAGATGAATTTAAAAATCTGTTATTTATAAGTCCTATAAGGGTTGCTCTGATTCATGAGAGCATACATTTAACACAAAAAGGTTGTAATGGGATACTTACATAAGAATGTAATTTACGACACTGAACTAAATGCCTATTTGTAAGCCTTTGTATTTTTCAGGACCAACATTAAACAGATATGATCGCTTTATTATTTGATGTTACTTGATAAGGTCACTCCTCAAACGTAATATCGCATACTGGGTGTCCCAAAATTCGCAAAATTACTCAATGCTAGAAAATTATGAGAAAACCCCCTTTAGATTCAATTATGTAAGGATTTGATCCCATTTTTAGCATTTTCTTTTTTATTTCCTATGGTACAAGATAAATTAGATGCTTGCGGATTATTAGGATATTCAAATGTATTGCCACACCTATTTTGATAAACACGCCCACATCGTATATAATGAAGAACGTACAGCTGGGTTGTTACTCGAATTTTGGGGTACCCAGTATATGACAAAAAAGTCTAACACAAAAGCGCTTGGAGGAATAATCGATTAAGTTGAAATGCATGTCTGGCCCGTATCTTAAAGCAGTGCTTAACAATGCAATTTGGTTCTGATAACATGAAACCGTTAACACGAAAATATTTCATGCCCAGAACGTCATCAATCTAAATAAAATTTGTTTATCAACTGGAAACGATCAATTTGGGGGCTTTTTCCAAGACGCAAAAAACTTTTGAAGCCAAGTCGGTAGATTTTTTAAACTTTTGCTCAATAGAAGGGTTGAGTTTGAAGTTATTGTAACTATAAAAACGTCCAGACTTTTTTAATGAAATGGCATTTTATATTAGTTAATTAAAAAAGAATAGAATTTTAGTTATAAGGTGTTTGGTGTAATAAACAACAAATAACAAAACGCACTTATCCCATAATTTAAAAAAATGCACTTATACCCTTCTGATTGCAACCCCTTCAATGTACTAGGAGAAAGTAGGTATGCCATTTTACACAATCTTTCCATACTGTAATGAAAAACAATAAAAAATACAAAGTTTTAACCACGAACGAATTCAATGAACAATTAATAAAATTAGGTTGGGAGGGATGGGTGCAAGGGTGGTTTTGAATTTCCCAATTTTGGAAATGAGACCCTGCAAGAAAATTGTCCCAATAAAGTAATGCCGTTGGTGAAGCACATCGGCCGTAAAACGTCGGCAACATCCCTTTAGTTAATAAAAAGCTCCGAGCACTGTTTCGGGTTGTTCCCGCACGAAATAGTTCGTCGCCCCAAACTGGCTTATAAACTGTTACAAAGGGAAAAAATTGTCACGAATTGCGGGCCGTTCGGGGACCGTAAACCGTTTTTTAATGATTTTTGAACTTTCAGGAAGTTAGCGCTCAGGAATTATTACTTCCTGTATCGATAAAAGCTCCTTTTTAGCGAAAACCACGCAATCAACAGTAAGTGGTGCGCCTTTTGCTTGTAACTAGGGCTCTCATTGCATCAGTATTTCATCCCTTAATGAAGATAATATTAAAAGACTTAAATTAGAGGGAGTCGTAATTTGTCTTAGTTTCTAAGTTGGTTTCGGATAATTAATGTCTCCTGGTTGAAGACTTGACGTTGATGTTTGGCCATTGTCACAAGCGACATTCGAAATTCAAGCATTTTAATCGCTTTAATTAAACTAGGGGTGTTTATACTTCAAAAATTTTATTGAGACCACACCGGTCGATAAAGGTTTAGCTCTAATTGAACCGGTAGTTCCAAACTTTTCTTGTTTCTTTAATGGACTGCTTTTAAATTCGTTAAAAAGTTGGGATGGAAAATCAGTCGAATTTTTATTCAAAAAATTCTATTAAGAAAAATATTATTTAGTCAAATTTGCTTATTTAGTTTTCAGCTGAAAATATGGGCTTTATGAAAAAATGAGGAAGCTTAATTTTGAGAAAAGGAATACACTTGACCAAACAAAAGTTACTTTAATTAGTGTTTTGACCTTTATTTTTTGCTAGAGTGTTGCAGAGGCCTGAAACGTGATGTATTAAAAAAAGTTAAGTTAGTAAAAAGTTTCAGGAGCACGAAAAGCTGCATATTGATGTGTGTTCGCCCCGAAACGGAAAACGGCTCAAGTGTAAAAATAAGGGTATTTATAGCTGTAAAACAACTATTCTCCCAGAAATATCTCACGCCTCGGAGAATAGTCCATCTTACTGAAATCAGGCCATCGTATTTTCTCGGGTCAATTTATTTTATCTTGTTTAAAATATGTACGGTGCTCGTAAAGCCTTACAACCACGAAGAAGCAATGTGCGCCACGAGATGAAACTTTTACAAGTTTCATATTTTCTCATCGATGCTCCACATTCATTAAAATGAAACTCCGACATCATCCTGACAGTCAGATAAAGCAACATAATGTTGATTAATTGATGCGTTCTCAGTTTGTTCGCACTAAATAAAATAGATGAAGCGACGCACTCCAGTGATGTAAAACAGGAAAAGGGACGCGTAAATGTCTTGTTGCTAGGTGTTGCCGCAACCACTAAATCTGTTTAGATCACCGGAAATTCACTCTTTGGAAGCGCTCGCGGCTGTTATGTATTGCTCTATTAATGGGAATATTTATGCGGGAGGTAATGTACTTTCGCGAAGAAAAATTCTGAGAGGAAAATTAATTCGCTCGGGACATGATGGATTGGTTGAGAGTAAGTTAGACGCGTTGTTAAGCTTTGATGTTGCGGTCCTGTGTATCACGAGTAATTTGACGGATTTGCTTTGTTTGCTTAAATGGACGTGCTTTAGAATAACGTCTTGGACGTCATTTGTAATACTCTATTGTGTCTAAATAAACATGGTGAACGTTTAATACAGCCTGTTTCGCCAGTGATAATGAGCCTAAATACTTGGAGAACGCAACCCATAATACATTGCATAGGTAGCGTGGTGGTAAATAAACCGCCTGTAATTGTTGATTATTGACCGCGGGTTTTCAACTTTTTAGGAGGATTAGAAAGATGCTTTTTCGTGAAAATGATTTGCGATGGAACAGCCTGTATT
Organism: Dascillus cervinus; assembly: GCA_949768715.1. NCBI lineage: Eukaryota > Metazoa > Arthropoda > Insecta > Coleoptera > Dascillidae > Dascillus > Dascillus cervinus. The sequence goes on along the minus strand of OX458322.1, from coordinate 11,427,263 downwards.
ACTTTAAACTATTATTATTAATTTAATTCATATTTTTGCTTTTATTTGGCAGACTATTTTTAAGTGCGGAGAAAACATTTTGTGGAAAACAGAAACCTAAAATTAGAATTGTAAAATCGTTGAATTCCGCCCCTGATAAATAAATCACTGAATTCAAACACACCCAACTACGATAGTAAACTAAAAATATTTTCAGGGTTTGTAGAACTATTAAATTCTTTCATATCAATTACTTATGAAACGTTACAAGAAGAGATCTTATTTGTCAAGCAAACACTTTGTGCAAGAGCAAAAATCTAAAATGAGAATCGCAAAATCGTTTCAATCTGGCCCTTGAATGACTAATAAATCACTTCAAATCAGGAATCTCATTACTAAACTAGTAAACTAAATTTCAGCTGAATTCACCAGTTCAAACTTCATCTGAATTTACAGAGTAATTGCGACATATCCATTACAAAGCGCGCCATCTTCACAGTGCCGTGGATTGTTTTCTTGTTTAACTTGTTTAACATTCGAAATGGAATCTTCTTGCGATCTGAGGTTTTTTAAAATCCGAATCCATCTCATTTGTAACGTTTTGCGTTGTAATGACCGCTTTCATCACTTCCTCTTTGCATATTCTTCATTAGAAGAATTCTTTGTTCGGGTCACGGACATTTGCATTAGAATTCAAAACTTTCTGAATGAATCTCGCCCCATTTTTTGGGAGATTCTTTTAATTTTGTTTGGCAAAATTATGTTAAAATGTTCAGTTTGTGTATAATTTAACAACCTCAAGCGTTAGAAGCTTTGGTGAATAATAAGTGGGGTAAACATTAGCTCCAGAAGTTTATTCGAATCGACCCTAGTTACTCTTGTATAAAGTTCAATTCACATGGGGGTCACATCTTACCGGCTCGTTCTTCTGTTATCCTATTTGCCCGTAACGTCTCATTTTTGCAGACGGTGAATTTATTTTTTTGAAAAATTATTTGCTGTGACGGGGCCAGCTTTGCATTTATTTATGAAGTCGGGAAGACCGCCTGTCATTGTCGAAAGGGACTGTTTGTTTTTTCCAACGTTTGAACAAAAAAAGAAACACGATTGGGTCAAATAATTTGTACAAGGTGCTTTACTAGAATTCTCTGCGCCGACGAAGTTTCCCTTTATTGGGTTTCCTCCAACGAAAGAATACCTTGTACTATCAAAGGCACATTTTTTGTTAATTAATTTTTCATTTGCTGGCCTTCTGAAGTCTATTGTTAAAAGGGCCATTAGTGAAATTGTCCGGAAAGAACAGCTCCTTCAAGATAAAGCAAACAGTCGGATGATTACAGGCGATTCATAAAACATTACATGAGTTAACAACAAACTTTTATGCCAGGAAACTTTGCGCTCATTATTTTATTTTATTAGCCCTCCGCAATTATTTTCGTTGAGATGTTGTAAGCCGCAATTTGCTGTTTTGAATAACAGTAACTCATTCCGCTCCTCGTAGATTTGGATGGGGTATCAACACGAACACAAACAACTTTTACGACCGATAACTGCTTGTTAACAACGTTCGGATGATTCGGGCAGATGTTAATAAAGGGCGACATTACGAATCGTTTATGCCGTACGTTTATTTTTAAAATGAAATATTACCCGGATTTTTCATATTTAAGAAAAAACTTAAATTCTCTTAGAAGTTGAGGAAACGTGTGTAAAATGACATACCTTGTATTTCTTGAGTTTTAAGAGAGCAGCATATTGTTACGTAGTGACTAATTGGCAATGCTTTGATTTTATAACTTGTTTCTTGTCTCTTTTGAATAAGGTTACATAAAACACTTGTGAAGATACGAACATTTGCACATTTTTTCTGTATTGCGCAGATGCAACACACTTCTCCAATCCCGTAACACTGAACAAGATAAATTGTTTGTTGAAGGGTTAACATTGTTTAATAAGTATGTATTAAATTTACTGCAATTCAACGCTTTAATATTAAAGGGGCACAATACACGAAAAATAAGTTCGTTTTATTTAAAAGTACGTTTAATTCTAAGAAAAATTCTATATGCATTTTTTTCTACTCAGGTTATTTAATGAGTTGTAATAAATTTAAAATAGGCGCGTGACGTCACCGGTCCGTGCTCATCGCAGCGCTTTATTTACACGTGTAAAAATGCTCCCTTCACACGATAATTTACCTACCTTTAAATTATATTTTCAAAATTTTGTTACGAGCATTTAAACTGTTTTGTTTTTTAATAGTGTCTAGTTTTTTTTTTTAAATTATTATATTCTGTGAGCTACGACCGTTTATACGCACACTTAAAGAACATAGGGACAGAACGCTCAGCCCGGCGCTGTTCTTGTTTAATATTTAAAGAAATAACTATTGAAATTCTGATTCTTTTTTTGTCTTTGGCACAACCAGTCACACAGTCTCATCAATTAAGCATTAAAAATATAATTTTTAGGTAGATAAATCAGTGTACGAAGCGAGTAAAAAATATTCCGGTCACTTACGTTGAGGCCAGTGACGTCACACGGCGATTCTAAATGTCTTAATATCTTCTAAAACAATTTTTTTACATTGGATTTTTACCACCCTGGTTCGTTCGTAACACAACCATCCTCCGCGACCTAAAAATCGAATCTCTTCGCGAACACACCGGGTGGTATGAATAAAAGAGAGCAAAACCTTTTACTCGCACAATTCCGAGCATATGCTACCACGTTCTATGAATAAAAACGTAAGTAAAACCTTTTGCTCACGACCGTGCTCTGAGTACGAGTCTGAGCAAGAGCTTTTGCTCACTATGAAGCATATCATCCAGTCGATATAAATAAAGAAGAGGTTTTGCTTATGATTTTGAGCAAATGCTCTGCAACTTGTGCATCTGTTTGCGTTTTTTAGGGAACACCGGCACGTGAAATATCAGGCGAAGGGTCTAAACGGCTAAATGCACACGTTCGGCCAATGAGGAAGGCAAATGACTTTCGTATAAAAACAGAGTACAGTTCCTTTTCTTTGAATCCATAACATTTTTTATTATTTTTTATTATCATATTATTTGTATTTCCTTTATGTTGGGACCCGTAAGCCGACAATGGTCCGTTGTCGTTGACCTAATTACTTTATTAGATTTCGGCAACACAACAATAAGGCACTTTCGAAAACGTGCTATTTCGAGGTTTTGGGTTCTGAGAAAGCTATAAACGTAGCGTCCAGATACCAGATGTTACTTGAGTCTGTGCAAAATCTCAAAGCATACGCTCATAGTAAAAGGTTGGAGTATAAGGTTCTGCTCCTATTTGTATGAATAACGATATGCTTTTACTTACAACCATTTGCTCACATGAATTGAGCATATGCTCAAAATAATTCTAGAATGTCCGAATTAAACACAGAGCCCGGCTCAAACGGATGTGTGCGTTCTTTCCACGACGATTTTACTATCTCTCTTTTACTCTTTCGAGTAGTGTTACGTACTACGCCTTTTGTGGACATTCGTTTTATTTCATCGGAATTAATTTACAGAGTGGTTCATATTTTTCACTAAAAATATGTCGTTTGATGATGCGAAAGGAACGAATCAAGTGACAATCTGTTAATAGCTTTTAGTTGCAAAAAAGACCGGAAATTTTTGGTACAGTCGACTGATGAATCCCTAATTTTTCCCCAACTCCAGTTTGAAAGCCAGGATTTGCAATGTACTGGAAAAAAATTTTCATTTTTTCGTGAGACGTTTCAAATTACTTAAAATAACTTGATGACAAACGAACTTTTATTTTCATAATTTTCACCCAAAAAGTGAGTTACGATTCATCTCAAATTTCTTTCCTCAAATCGGTAATAGTTATTTTTGTATTAAGTGGGCAAAATGAGTGTTTTTTATGGCTCGTGAGAAGTAAATTTTGGTCGCAGACAGTCGAACGCATCATAAAAACACGAATTTTGACACGAAATGCAAATAACGTTTTTTCCGCAATGTCACAAAAAAAAAAAGTGATTTATGGAAATAAAATTATAGAAATGAAACTAATACGCAAAAAAATAAATTTATTTTTTTACTGTTAAAAAATAATTTTTTATATCATTTTTTCACGTGTTAAAAAAAAATTTTTCACTGTTAAAAAATAGTTTTTTGATATTTCGTTAAAAAATAGAGCACTTCGCGTATCGATAGTGATGCGTAAATGTCATCTTTTTTGACGTTTGTATAAAAGTTTTTTTTATAATCATCGTACTCTATAATGCTTCTGTGCACGTACATTAACAACTTCAGCCATCATAAAATTAGCGAAGAGCATGAGCACGGTGAATCTACTGCTGACCAGATGCACAAGTTGCAGAGCATTTGCTCAAAATCATAAGCAAAACCTCTACTTTATTCATACCGACCGGATGATATGCTTCATAGTAAGCAAAAGCTCTTATTCATGCCCATATTCGGAGCACGGTCGTGAGCAAAAGGTTTTACTTCCGAATCTACGAATCCCACCCAGGTCAACATGGGGGTGACAAAAATAATAAAATTTTTGTCAAACTTACACACTTTTTTAATTTTTTACACTTTAAAACTTTAAAAACGTTCTTACATTTTAATTGGAATCATTCGTACAATTATTAATTTTAATCTGCAAATTTTTTTTGAGCATATGCTCATTTCGTGTAAGCAAATGCTTATGAGTAAAAGCATATCATTATTCATACAAACAGGAGCAAAACCTTATACTCCAATCTTTTACTATGAGCATATGCTTTGAGGTTCTGCTCAGACTCATGTAGCATCTGCTCTTTTTTATTCATACCGCCCACCGTCTCCCTCGCCGAAAAATTCTTCCAGCGAGCCACTGTCCACCCGAATCCGTTGATTCGGGCGTCAGTGGACTACGAGCCAAATCCACGCGATCGCGCTCGTCGTCCAAGGTCCATCCTCCAATAATTATTGTCCCCGCGGCTCTCTCTATCCGTTACTTCCACTCCATAATAAATATTCTTTCAGCCAAAAGTAAAGGGTAATTGCTACTCAACACTTTCTGTTCCAGTCCAAACAACATCCGGGCTAGAGACGATTTTTTAGTCAGCGAATCTGACTCTACCTGTTCGGTGGACCGACAGGTGCTTTGTTTAAAGTTTTTACGTCTCCCGAATAAATAAAAAAAAATAAAAAAAAAAATTGGATTTTTACCAAATAGTTTTTAATAGTTCTGACTACAATAATTTAACATTAAATAATAATTTAAAAAGATTTATTTTTGTGTATCGTGCTCCTTTAAGGAGTTAGGGGTAGTCATTTTTCTTTTTTGACAGTAAATAAATTTATTTAATAAAACTAATATTACAGTGTTACTATACTATGTTTTAACTTTAATTAGCCAAAATTAAAAAAAAAATTATGACTTGTAGACGAAGTTATCACCATCTCTGTTGACCTCGTTCCACAAATAGTGCTGTGCGGTGACCAACAGAACATTTCACTGGTTCATCTAAAATCAATCAAACAAAAAAAATCATTAGTTTAATAGTTCATCTAGTTTTTAATCGAAACTTTTCTTTTTTTTGAAAATAAACGAAATGGAGGCTTCTGAAAGTTTACTCGCGGATTTTCAAGGGAAAAAGTACTAATTTATTGTTAAAAAAATAGAAGTTTAAAAAAAAAATCCTTCGATTAAGGACAAGTTTGCTATGTTTTCAATAAGCTGTATAAATTTCATTCAAATCCGTCTAGTGGTTTTTGAATTACACCGACTTTGAAAACATAGTTTCGAGAAAAACGCATTCAAAGTTTTAGTCTAGGCGCAGTAGTTATACCGTATAGTTTTGAAGTCAGCAGATGAAGAAAAGCTTATTTTATGTATTTCGATCCGCTGAATCCGAATATCGCATTAGTTTTTCCGAAAATCCGGATATTCAAATGTTTAAAGGTAATTAATTGTTTAAACAATTGATAAAAAAATATTTTTTTGGGGATGAATTTTTTTTTCAATATTTTGGACAATTTTAAAATGAAAGTTATTCTTATGAAATTTAGATTAAGTTTTTAAATTTTAAATTTTTGAAATTTTAGAGTTTTTCAATTTTCAGAAATTTATAACTCAAACTATTAACTTAAGCTAAATTTTATAAGAATAACTTTCGTTTTAAAATTGCCCAAAATATTTAAAAACAATGATTCATTCCCAAAAAAATATTTTTTAAACAATTGCCTTTAAACAATTGAATGTTTGGATTTTCGGAAAAACTAATGCGATATTCGGATTCAGCGGATCGAAATACATAAAATAAGTTTTTTTCATCCACCGACCTCAAAATTATACGAAACGGTAATACCTCGTATACTATTTTCCACTCGATTTATGTACAGAAATACTAATTATTCAATTACTTACACTGAGTCGTCGATTCCTGGGTCATATAAAAATTCTTCTGCCGATTTGGAAGCTTTACATTTCACATTTGCATCACACTTTTTGCACTTGACAAGATTCGAGATTGCCGTAAATATCGAAATAAAATTTATAATTCGAAATTCAGTACTACTATCTTCGGGTACATTTATATCGCGTTCCGCTGTTTTCGGATTGAAAACAGTTTTTCTTTTAACGGTACGCGATTTACGAACATTATCAGAACTCCGAAGTTCTCTTGAACCTCTGTCACGTGCCATCATAAATTATTAAAATTAAAGAATTCCAACAATTCTCGATAAATAAAAATAGAATTATTTCTAAATAATTTAATTATTTAAAAATATAATTATTTCTAAGCAATACTGTAGGTAATAAAATTTGTGAAAATTACATTTTAATGAATACATAACAATAGATTTCAAAGAATCCACTATGCACTTTCGAGGGTCAGGAGCCCGTCAATAAATGTACTATACCTATCTCGAAAACTATTCTTTGGATTGATTTGAAATTTTCAGGTAATATTTTTGAAACATCATACTTTCAGAAAATGCAAAAAAAACGATTTTTTGAAAATTCTGACTACCCCTAACCCCTTAAAGACTTTAATTACTGAAATTTGTGACTTTGATTTAATTGAAGCTGTAAGATGGTAATTTTTATTTATTTTTACTATTTTTAGAGAAACGTCAAGATTTTGTATCTTTTTGGTGTAAAAGAAGTTTTTTGAAATTTGTCGTTTTTGTTTATGTTTCCCAATTCCTAAAACCAAAACTATCAATCCAACCATAGGGTATTTATGAAATTACATTTACTTCGACTGCCAATCAGCAAATCAAAGGCCGGAAAGCACTTTGATGTTCTGAAAACATTTAAATCGAATAAATCCTCCAGTGTCGGAAGCCAAACGGAACAATCAATTGCCTCGAAAAATTAAAAGAAATTTATAAAAAACTTTCAGTTAATAGAATTCAAAACGCGGGTTCCACAAAAATTGTATTGTCCGTTTTATTCCTCGTATTGATTCCCCGAATAAAATAAATACTGGGAAAGAAAGGGTGGAAAAAACAGCAAAAAATATTTTTTTCTGTTTACTTTGGGAACTCGTCTCGGTCGACGTTTAATCAATTTTACAGCAATAAATTAAGTCGCAGAAATCGCTGATTTATTTTTCGAATTAAAAATTAATTGGCTTTTTGCGCTACGCTTTCGAATGTATTTTGTTATTCACAAACATTTCGAGGCCTGGAATACACAAGCTACACACGCGCGATTCATCAAAAGCGCAATTTCGAAAAGGACGAAAAAAAATTCAAATGAGATTCGGTATTCATCAGCTGATATCGCGGGTACCTTGCGTTTATTACTTCCTAAAGTCAACAGGCCATGAACACGATCGGCCCATTGAATGGGGAGAATCTTCACCTTAAAAGGACGTCGAGATTTATCAACAATGCGTCGTTATTTAGAAAGTAAATCGTTACACGTTAAAGCTTTTATAAAATGCCGTGAGCCTGCATATTGAATATCTCTCCAGTTAACGGTTCATAATGATACAAACGGATAACTTGTAAAAGTCGCAACCTTTACGAAAAAAGATACGGTGATCTGTCAAAGGAGACTGAATAAATTATGACACCGTCAGCCTTTTCACCGGTCGGAAAATGCGCGCCTTTCTAAATTTAATAAGGAAAGTCGTTATTTGCACGGCGCTAATTAACTTTATTAAAAATAACGATAGACTGTGTAATAAGCAAATGAAACAATAAAAGCGGGAAAAAGTAAAAAGCTGCAGCAACACAACACACTCAGAAAAAAATTCTTATAGGTAAGAAAATTCGGACTTAAATTGAAAATTGTGTGTTCTTAATTTTGGTCCAAGAATTGGTCATTCTTGAGTTTTAACAATGTTCATTCTTGTCAAATTTAAGAGCGGGTCATGCTTGATTTCAAGGATGTTTATTCTATTTTTCAAATGTAAGAACGGGACATTCTCAATTTCAAGAACGTTGATTCTTCGTGACAAATTCAAGAAAGGGTCGCTCTAATTTCAAGAACTTTTATTTAATTACTTAAGAATGTTCTTAATTAATGTGTTTTTTTATTTAAGAATTGAAGATGGACTTCTTATTATATTAAATAAGCACTTGTAAATACAATCATTTTTCTCTAATTTTTATGAATTGTGGAGTGGAATGCTTGAATTGAAGGAATTTTAGAATATAAAGTTATTTCTCATACATATTTTTATTAGTAGGTGAAAATTTAACATCACATCACACCCTGTTTAAAAATACATTTTCAGTTTAAGAACCACATTATCATTTGGTAACAGATGTACGTATATGAAATGGAAGTTCGTCGAAGTCATTAGCCTTCTCAATGAATTTTGGCCGCCATACAAATAAATTGTTTTTCTCTCAAGAAATAATTGACAAAAATCTACATCAAACTAAAGAAACAAAATGCTTACATTGTACCATGGATATATTATTATAAAAATTTACCAATATAGACCAGTTTAAATGCTTCAATAATGACCAATGCACTTTATGCAGATTTCCTTTCCGCAAATCCGCGTACTTCAGTCGCGCTTGTCTTTTTTGTTAAATTCTTACTAAGAGCTCTACATCCGCTAAAAAGTCAAATTTGTTATAAGATAGATAAATAGCACTAAATGTATAAAAGAAAATTAAAATTATTTCTTTACCTTCGTCGTTACTATTAATTCTGTTATAGAAACAACTGGTTTACATGTCTCTTTTTATCTCTTCTTACTTTTCGTTCCGACGGAAATAAACTAAAAAACAATTTGTTTAATAGCTGTTACATTGAAAAAATTTGTAGAACTTTTTAAAAATTCATTCGGTAAGCTAAAAGTGTGGGAAAATTATAATTACAACAAATTTACTTATATTAGAATTTATCACACACAGAATCAAAAAATCCCCATAATTTCAGTACGATTTTTAGAAATGGTCTTTGAAGCTGGTCATTTTGTTGATCGACATTAATTATTATTGCATTGAATTAACAGCTTCATCTCGGTACATTAAACCACTTGTAATATTTCCCATTTCTTCACAATTAAACATTCACTAATTATGTAAGTTACTAAAAATTCACTTTACAATAAAAATACAGAAAATGCACACCGTAATCATGTATTTTATTATTGCAAGTTGAGTTAGGTATGATGTTTTTCAATTAAATTTGTAAGAAATTCTAAAGTAATTTATCTTTTGTCAGTAAACAGTCCTTCTCTGTAAAAATGTCGGTCGTAAAGCAATTTACAACATTCCGTACAATTGTATCCTATCAGCTGGACCTACTGCTACCTCCAGTGAGGTTACCATAAAATTTAGAATCCCAAAACGGTGGTTTGCTTGATTTAATATTGTTCGTGCTAAAAGTAAGCAGAATCGTGCAAAATACAAGACTTTTATAAGTTCTTAATGTAAGAAGTGGATTTTCAAAAAATTCTTACTATTAGTGAATTTTTCATTTTCTTATTTGTATGTTTTGGCACAGAAAACTGACATATTGCTGGTGTTATCTATTGTTAAATTCCCATTTAATTTTTTTAAAATTTATATATATTTTCTATTTGCAATCTGTTACTTTACAATGAGCATAACATATGTTAGAGACTAATAAATGACATGAAAACAATGACATGAGGTTGAATCCAATGATTAACAACACAGAAGTAACTTATATACTACATGTTTGCTTTATAACATAAGTATGCATTTTATACTTTAAATTAGAATCTATATGGCAAGTCCAGAGGTTTATATCTATTTAATCTTTGTACAGGGTGTCCCATCACTTGTGGCCACCCCCAAAATTGAGCTTTAATTGAAAGCTATGAATTTGAAATTTGGTGCACGTATGACTCTGATATAAGGCTAGAAATTTCCGGTTTTAAATGTTAATTGTCGGCGTTAGTTTTCGAGAAAAAAAATAAAAACTGATTTTTTATAAAAATACTATCTCCCAATTTCATCAAATTTCACTTTTCAGGATCAGTATTATTGAGACAAAGATGTCCAAAGTAAAAAAAAAATCCAAAAGCTGTAATTAGCCTAAAATTCCCTTATATTCGAATCTTAACAGTAAATGTAATGATTTATGGCCCTAATAATCCTCAAGAGGCTGTCCGCAAAGTCGAGTACAATTTAAATTTATGGCATTGTAAAAATTTGTCAGTGTCTAGTGGAAACCAGGGCAAGAGAACGTCAGTAGCGTACCTAAATCGAACCTTTTTACATTCTTGTAAATTTCTAAAATTTTTGTAAGTCCTCTAATAAATTATGATTATGAGAACGAACATGATTTAAAGTATGGATGTTGAATTATATTTTTTAAGTCGAAGAGGACTTATTACATTTTGAATTAATGTTTGAGTGCAAAGATGAATTCGAAAGATTTTGAACTGAATGATTTCGGAACTCGTTCGAGACTAACTTTGTCGTCCCCGTAAATTTGGAAATTAGTTTCACGGATTAATAATAATTAATTAATAAGTCCTCTTCGACTTAAAAAATATAATTCAACATCCAGACATTAAATCATGTTCGTTCTCATAATCATAATTTATTAGAGGACTTACAAAAATTTAAGAAATTTACAAGAATGTAAAAAGGTTCGATTTAGGTACGCTACTGACGTTCTCTTGCCCTGGTTTCCACTAGACACTGACAAATTTTTACAATGCCATAAATTTAAATTGTACTCGACTTTGCGGAAAGACTCTTGAGGATTATTAGGGCCATAAATCATTACATTTACTGTTAAGATTCGAATATAAGGGAATTTTAGGCTAATTACAGCTTTTGGATTTTTTTTTTACTTTGGACATCTTTGTCTCAATAATACTGATCCTGAAAAGTGAAATTTGATGAAATTGGGAGATAGTATTTTTATAAAAAATCAGTTTTTATTTTTTTTCTCGAAAACTAACGCCGACAATTAACATTTAAAACCGGAAATTTCTAGCCTTATATCAGAGTCATACGTGCACCAAATTTCAAATTCATAGCTTTCAATTAAAGCTCAATTTTGGGGGTGGCCACAAGTGATGGGACACCCTGTATATGAGCACTATTATCTAATAAATTTAGGACCAATAGAGTTTGAAGCTGTTCCCCACAGTTGAATGCCATATGACCATATGGATTTGAACGCTGCATTGTAGACAAGAAGCTTGTTTGAAAGGGATAGTTTGAATCTTCTTCCAAGTAGTCAGTTGTGTTTTTTAAACTTATCTCGGAGTTGTTTACGCTTCTTCCAAATGTGGGTTCCCCATTTAATTGACTCAAAACGATGTAATTCAAATAAGTGACATCTACTAATAAAAAATAATTAATTCAATACAAACCATACAAATTCATATGTGAACCTTTCAACAGTTTAGTAATAATGTGATTAAATTTGTAAAGTTTTTTAAATTTATTTAGAAGAATTTAGCCCTTTCACGCTCTCTTCTTGTTTAATAAGTATTTATAGAGCGTGAAGGCTTTGCTTTGTCACACTCACAAGTTAGTAGGGACCCACTCAGAATGTTGTATTAGTAGACTTATGTGGGATTTAGCACTCATCACGGTCTTATCCTAACATTTGTCATTTCATAATCTCGGAGATTTTTTACTGTTTCCTTCCTAACAAATTAACGCAACTTTATTTCGATACAAAATTCAAGACGTTCCCCCTTTTATGACATTAAATATTTACTGAAGTTTGCCGAATGATCATAAACTGATTGACTTCTTGAAACCAGCAATTATGCGTTTTTCCTGAATTTTCAATTCTTGCTCACCCAACGTAAAAGTTTCCCGGCGCTTCAACCCTCGGCCCAACTCGAGTCGCATAAATCAGGAAAGTGATTTATGAAGACGCTATAATTAGGAGCCTCCTAAAGCTTATGCTTTGTACCGCAGTCTCTCTCGGTGCAGTAACATTCGCTATCCGATCTTGTAATCGTTTTGCGAGGAAATCAAAAAGGGATTCATTAATTCGCTTCTTTTAAAATCGCATCAACAATGGACGACCATTAGGTGTAATTTTTCTTTTCGGCCATAAATGTAAGAGACTTATTATGTATACAAAAAAATCACTCCCTGATTACCAGGTCATCATCATTAATTAACTTCCGACAGTATCATATCTGGGGGTGTACTTCCGCATGACGTCTATTATCGACCTTTCACGGGGTGTAGCGAAGGGCGGCGGCGTAGTCACGCGGTGCCCGCCGAGCATTGCGGATCTGCAGCTCTACAACGCGTATTGTTTATAGTACTCTACGGCTATAAATACGGACATTGTGAACTTGGAACAGTGCGAACAGTTTGTGCCGGTTCGAGAAAAAATTCCCTCAGGATTAGCATCTTGTGTTTGTTTCCCATTCAGAAAAGTTTTTCGAGCCTTTCCTGCGGAAGACGTTTTTTCGCCGCCGATTGAATTGATGCGGATGCGCCAATTAGCCCTTTAAAACACCACAATTCGAAAAACGCGACCGAAATTGAATTATGAAATATTGTATTCAGTCAAGTACACGTGATCCTGTAAAGAGGAGACGTTGTGCATACTGTGCGAAATTTCAAAGGGAGTGCTCAGAGGGGTGTTAAATTAAGTAGCAAGTAAATTTTTTTTGGAACGTTTGATCGATTTTGATTGCCCATTCGAAAGATGATTTTTAGAAGTGCCCTTAAATAATAATTTTTAAAAAATTGTAGGTTATTTTAATGCCTACAATAATGCCTCATTAATTCAAAAACAAGTTCGTATTAACCTGGTTATTTATAGAGGATAAAAAGGTTACAATATATCTTGAAAATTGACTAATTGTAAGTTGAACAATTTGGCGCACCTTAATTAACAAATTATCTAAATGTGTGCGTTAATTGTTCGGTTTTTAAGTAGAATTAAAAAAAGAAAATATATTTATAGTTTCAAAAATTTTAACAATGAAAACGATGTCATTGTTTCAAGTACACAATCACTTGTACAGATTGCCATATTTTAAAATGTATTAATGAAAAGCTCATTATGATGGTTTGAAATGATAATTCACATGAAATCAAAACAATAGATTTACTGCCAAAACTAAATTTTGTTACTCATATATTTCAACTTCCTATAAAAAAAGTTAAGTACAGTTGTTTTGGTTATTTCTGTTATAGTTGATTTTTAAATGAGAGAGACAGTTAGAAGGCTGTGGAAAAGTTTATTTTCAATTTTCTGTAACTTTTAAGTGATTCTGGCAAAATTGTATAGGTTATGTTATTAAGCACTCAATACTACCAACAAAGTAAAAAAATATTTTCTCACAGTCTTCTAACCGTCTCTCTCATTCAAAAATCAACTATAGCATCTTGCAGTCAGTCTGCATGGGCGCTACTTAACCATTTAAATTAACTCAGATATATTCAACTGTTCAAGTTTATGTTTTATGACATTAATGAGTGCTTAACGTAAATTTTAGTTCTAATTTGATAACACAATATTTTTCTACTTTGGTGTCATAAGTGAGTCTTTGTGAAACTAAAAGTAGTGGCACAAAGCAACTTTTTGTGAAATTGTTTTTGTTTCTTTTTTATACGTATTACGTTGGTATTGCTGTAATAGCAGGTTGGCCGGAGTCCGGCATCTCTAGCGAGCTCCTGTCAAGGTCAAGTCAAGTGTACAACTTAATTCTTCCATGACTGTTTCACAAAAATATCAAACTCGAGATTTTAAATTTGAAATTTTAGTTGACATATGACATATGACAAATACCAACACAAATAACCTAATTCTGAAAATCCCTAGACTATTTAGAAAGCAGAGTTTTCGAATTTTTCTAAAACTAAGAGTACCAAAATAGAAAAAATACTATATTACACTCGTTTTATAAGACGTATTGTAGTCGTAGGACAATAGATCGTCTTATAAAACTTGTATAATAATATACTATTATTGAGTAAAAAATAATATGAGGACAAAGTGCATGAGCTACTATAAAAACGAAACATTATTCGTTATGTAACGCAACTCACAACGGGCAGAATACATTTCCATCTTTTGCACATGTATCTTGTTCTCTTCTTACAAATCAACTTTTACAACGTACCTACTACAGTTTTCAAGATCATTTTTTTAGAAAATGCCGTTCTTTGTCCATTCTCTTTTCAATAGGGGCCACTTTTCGTTTTATTTTTGATATAATAGGCAATGCAATAATTTTTGTGTTTTTTTTTGTGTCTTTATAATTTTACATTATTTGATGTTTCGAACTATAAAAAATGTACATTTCCCAATTATCAACTAACAATATCTGACAGTGACAATGATTGCTTGTTCTTGCAATTTTTATGACCTACCACCATTTTTTTTGTATCTCACAAAATACATATACAAATGTTTTGGCGAGCTAATAAATAAGAAAATGTGTTTGTGTTAGCTTAAAGCCCGAAAACGGCCACTGAGCGAATAAATCGCACAGAACTAGTTCCGGTAAAACAAAAACGGCCACAACCCGAAATTCAGAATAAACAGCGGTTGTGTGATAATATTGACAATGAAGGCGTTACTTTCTTAATTGAGTAATTATTTTATTAGTTACTACAATTTGTGTGACAACCAACACCAGCATGTGGTAAATTGTTACAAAATAATTACCACGTAAAGTGAATTATCTCCAAATTTTGGTACTGTTGTTTTTTTTATGAAGTCAGATGTTGGCCGCAGATATGTCGGTAAAAAAATCAAAATACAAAAATGCGACAACCATACTTTCGCCAAACATTAAATTTTTTTAGAATCAGTTGAATTGTTTCAATCATAATTTAAATGAAATGGGAGGCTTCGTTAATGTTTGCAACTTTTCTCATGGCGTTTTTTACAACTTAAACGAATGTGTTGTGTAGAAAA
Source organism: Dascillus cervinus (assembly GCA_949768715.1). Classification (NCBI taxonomy): domain Eukaryota; kingdom Metazoa; phylum Arthropoda; class Insecta; order Coleoptera; family Dascillidae; genus Dascillus; species Dascillus cervinus. The sequence goes on along the minus strand of OX458322.1, from coordinate 11,411,960 downwards.
ATTGCTTCCCGTTTTTTATTGCCATGTAATTTTTTTCGTCCTAATTAAAAAAATTGTCTTAATTTTTTGTGGGCGACCGGATGCGTCGTCGATGTGTATCCGAATGGGAAAATCATTGTCCGTTGTTCTTTTTATAAATCGGCGTCGATTTGTCACTCATTGGTGAAGTTGTAAGAAGGAAATTAATTCAAGAGTTAATTAATGGGCGCTTTATTTTTACAACTGCATGCGTGAAGAGTTATTTCTGTGGGACAACAAAAACACATGTAATACATAAATAGATCATTGTCGGTTCCGTTGCCACAAAATGTTACACCGCAGATGTCACTCACTTTTTTCCAAACAAACTTTTATTCGAATGCGAGAGGCCGGAAAGCTTTCGTAACGGCATTTAATAATTAAACAATATCCTGAAAGGCTGCCGCAGTTGCGAAAACAGGGTTTTAAAGAAACAACGTTAAAGAAAGTGAATTAAAGCTTGAACAACTTGGCTCATTACTAATTTCCACTTTACAACAGTTTTAAAGTTATTTGCATTCAAATGTTGTTGTTATCTCATTGTGACATTTGGTTACGGATGTCGCGACATTACCATTGACTTGGACGCACGCTAACTTTATACTTCCAATTTTCGAGGACGTTTTGAATCATTTCATTTGAATCTGAATACCGACAGGGGTCGTAAATTTGTAATTGCCCCTTGTTAAATTTACAGAGTTAATCATTGTTCTGCCGTCCTGAAATTTACCCCAATTTAGAATAACTAGGTCAACTTTTAAATTATTTATTAGTTGACGAAAGTTATAATTTCTTCCGGCGAATATGGAAATGCGCAAATAAACGCTACAGTCAAACTCTTGTATTATTAACACGGTTTTAAAAAAATCATTGTTATAGTTCATCATTTAAATCTAAATCATCTTGAATAAAAGAAACAAGTAGCAAACTAACTTAGTTTAAAAATGACAGATTACCTACCGTAAACCATGCCGCTCCACCCTAAAGATTGTTGACATATACAATTTGCTTTCATTGCTTTAGCGTACGCCTAAATACAGGCAACACCTCAGACTTTTTTATAATCTAGATATCACCATAATTACCGTAAAGTGCAGTGAATAATAGGTCTATGTGTAACAATGAAAACGGCTTTTGAGCTTTTTAATATACCTGTTCAACAGATGCGAATTTTTTTATATATTCAATAAATTTAGAACGATATAATTTAAAGTAAAGTAATAATATGCAAGAAGAATTTGTTACATTTAACAATTTTATTTACTTATTGTTAGTAAAGAAGTTTTGTTATTACTGCCTGTTACTGTTATTTTTTTCAACGTAATTTATGTTTATATCGTAAATCGTTTTTAAAAATTGATTTTTAGCCGTTTCAAATTCTATTAATGACATATCCGGAATATCATCTATCTCCATATCACCATAAGCAGAATCTTTATTTTGCGGTTACTGAGTTTTTTTTCTTCAATTTGTTACGATTTGCGAGCAAACAGAAAATAGAATACAGCTGACTAGTTAAAATTTTAGGCCAAATAACCTGTCTGAAGAAAGGTTGTATTGTCGAACGTCATAACATTTTATTACTTATTCTAGAAAATTCTGTTCAGAACTCGGAACAGATGTTGAATTTCGTATTCGAAAGGACTAATATTTATTAATAAATTAAAACACAATGAGTAAAAGATTAACCCCTTAAAGCACAGTTTATGCTTACAGAAAATTGGACGGCGTTATGCACGACCTGACCAATCGCCAAATTGATATTTTGGAAATTAGCTTTCCATTTAACGTATAATGATGCTATCTACCTACAAAAAAACTCAAGTTGGCGTAAAATCTATTTCTTACTAACAAACCAAAAATTAACATTATAAGTCGTTAACCCTACAGCTTAATTAATTAAAAAATTACAATTTAAGCTTAACTTTTAAATTTAATTTCACATTTTTTTTTACAGAAAATTGCAGTTTTAGCTTATTATAAGTTATTACCGCTACAGCTTATTTTTTTAAATTAATGTGGGATAAAAAATTCAAACAATTTTTTTGGAAAGAAATTATAATTTAAGCTTATTCTCATTCATTTATTTAAAGGGGTCTTCACGAGCGATTTTTAAAATTAATATGACCTTAGAGTTGAACTTATATCCTATTAAGTTAATGTAGATAATAAAGATTAAAATTGTCCAAGACTAAAAAATAATTTATAGTAAAAAAACTTTTTCAATAAAAAAAATAAAAAAAATAAAAATAAAACGTGTCTTTATTTTTAATCATTCAGGTCAATATCAAAATTAGTTTTAAATTTTTACTACGTCTTAATAAAAGCTTGTTTTTTAATAAGTCTTTTTACTATAAACTATTTCATATATACTACTTGAAAACGGAATCTGGCTTTAAAAGTATTTCGGATATTATTGCTGTTAAATTATCTCTACGGGGAAACGTTAAGCCCCTGCTGAGGTGGTTGTAAATCTTTTTGACGTAGCTCGGAAATCGGTAAAAATTAGCTGTTTCAATTTCGGTTCTTGATCCAAAGAACATTGAATAAATCAAAAACGATTGCGTTATTTAAAACAGCTTGGGGTCAGCTCAAAATAAAATAGTCTAATCTACGAGTCCAAAAAATGTTAATACAAAATTTTGATAACTGAAGGCAAAAAAAGGAATTTCGGAATTTGATGTTTTAATTAATAACTTGGTTAATTATTATTATTTAATTACGGCTTGGGGTCATCCCTAAGTAGATTGGTATTCTCTGTAAGATGAAGTATCGACCTTCTTTTCAAAATTAAAAATGAAGGCTTACAATCGAATCGCGTTTTACATGCATTGAAAATCTTAGGGTGGAACGCCCTTAATATGAAAACGATGAACAATGTGTTTCAGTAAACAATACATAGATTAACCAATAGAAATTTGTTAATTATACTGTAAAGTGTAAATACATTTTGTAAATTGCTAACCCTTTCATTACTAAATTGTTTCATTGTTATGTTACTTCAAAGTGTCATATTCCGAACCAAAGTCACCTTCTGGCACATTTAACTTAATCATTTTCTTATTTCTTAACAGTGGAGTAGGAAAAAATGACCTTGTTTCTTTTATCTGCACCTGCCCGTCTTGGCTTCTTTACTCGTCTTCTCTTTTATTTTATAAGTATGCTTTATAAATTCTTGATAAATTTAACTAACTTTGTGCTTTTGATGAAGTTATTGCTTCCCTTAACCTGCCTTATCTCATCTTTGGTTTATCTGTTAATATATAATATTTATTGATCCTGAAACCTCGTTACTAAAATGCAAAGTTATTCATACTTCAATTCCCCAGATTATCAGTGACATTATTTACTTGACGCCAATATTCTTCCATCAATACTTTGCTTGAAATATTGTTTTCCAAGATTACACACTGGGTTTGTGCTGGATAATTTCCACTAAATCTTTGTCGGTTTTACCACTCTTACAACATTTATATTTTTGATAACATTCAAAATTAAATCAGCAAGATAATTAGAAAACCATCAAAATATTGCGCTTTTGTTAAAATGGAAAAGAGGAACCAATTCAATGAACAATAAGAAAAATGATGAGTTTTCAAATCTTCAAAAAGGAATAAAGGAGTTCTAATGCATTGTTAAAAGTTTTTAATCTGAGAATAGTTCAAGTCTCGCTGAAATAATGTGTATAAAACTTGTTCTTGCTTACAATTTTCTTTGTGTATTGTTTTATACCTCAGAAACCGTTCTTTTGTATAAAACAGGCTTCAGTTTGAAAACCAATAACAATTTGCCCAAAAGGAATAGATTTTAGAATATTCAATTTCCGAATGTCGAGCGATGTGCGCTTTCTCCGGCAATTTTGCAAAAAGTGGTTATTAAAATCCAGAAACCCCTCCACGTTTATGAAACACATCAATAAAACTGATATGAGTAGCCTTTCGGCAAACAAAACGATCTCATCCGCATTTGATCTCTCGCAAAAACGACTCTGCGAAATTTTCATTGCAAATGTAATTTTAGGGTTCGGCGAAGTGAAGCGTGAAGTGCAAGGAAAAATAGTTCCAGCGACAATTTAAAATTCGATAATTTTCGCCTCGAAGGGGCGCAAATTGGTATTTTATTGCGTTACAGTCACTATCGCCCTTCATTACGCGATGAAATATATCCTTCAAAACGTGCACCAAAAAAAAGGGAAAATTTCATTTGTTGGAACGTTCTTTTAGTAAATCAAACTTATGTGGAAGCCAATGTCGCCCGCGGCGGAAAAATACGGACAAACCGCGAATTAATTACATATACAAAATGTTGTAGGAAATTCCCCCGGAAAAAGCATAACTTGTAAACGGCCCGGGATGCTGATTGGACCCCGGTACATTAGGACATAAATGCGTGCGTTTTATGACGCATTAAGCGCGATATATTGGTTTCTCTCGCTTGTATTCAGCTAAAGATTAACACTCCCGGAGGTAATATCGGAACCCCTCTCGATATAATTTATTACGTCACGTTTAGGATTAAAAAATGTTGAGGGGTACATAATTTCCTGATTTATGATTTTCCGTCGCGACCGATAAGAAAGGACGTTTCGGGTAATTGGAATGTTTCAGCAGAAAAAAGCAAGCTTGCTCAAGGCGAACTAAAAATTTCAGATACCGCAAAATGCAATTAATTCAGGCCCATAAAATATTTTATGGCCGTTGAGTGGTAGTAACATCAAAACTAATTGGAATCTAATTAATTAAGCCATTCTTTAATTCATAACATACAGTGGAACCTCGATCTGTCGTTTTTAAGGGACTGAAAATGAAAAAATTAATTATGAATTCTTTCCGAGTTGCTAGTAATATACAGTGAGGACGCGTGGGTTGGAACAAATTCATTTAAAATTCGTGGGTTTGGTTTTTGGAAAAACGCTCGAACACGTCGATTTTAGTTTTTAAAACTGCACCTTTTTTGATATCTATAATTTTACGATCGTCTTTTGTTTTCGCACTATGACGTCATCAATATTTTTTTTAAATTACACTCCATATTTTTGTTCACGGATTTGGATGCAGCACATTTTTCTGAGTACGGAAATGTCAAATTAGTATGATCTTGAAGAGGAAAATTTTCGAAATAATCAGTCCTAAAGTTTCGAAAATGTATGATAAAATTATTAGAGTAGACTAATAATAATATTATCAAGAAAGTGCTGGAAACAAAAGAGGAATCGCCAGATTTGACATTTTTTGATAACTTTTTGTGGGGACACTTAAAAAGTAAAGTATACGTTAGTAGGTTAGAGGATTTAGAAGATTTAAAGCAAGAATTCATCACGAGATACGACAAATCCCTCCTGAAGTTATTGACAATGTTCAAAAAGAATTTATTCATCGTATTGGCTGCTGTCAAAAAAACCAATAGTCCACAATATTTTAATTTAGTTGTTTTTTGAATTTAATCGTTACTTAAAATTAGTATTTTGAGATAGCTAAACCGTTTTCTTTATTTTTTTTTTGTAATCATTGAGTTTGCACCATTCCTATTTTAAAAAATACGCTACTAAAAATAAAATTTGACGGATTCGAGCGTTTTCCCGATAAATTTTGTTGATGTAAAAACCGTCTTTTGTTTCCAGCGCTTCCTTGATGATATTACGGCAGGTTTACTCTAATAATTTTACCATACATTTTTGAAACTTTAGCACTGATTATTTTGAAAATTTTCCTCTTGGAGGTCATACGAATTTGACATTTCCGTACTCAGACAAATGTGCTGCATCCAAATTCGTGAACAAAAATATGAAGTGCCATTTAAAAATATTGTTGATGACGTCATAGTGCGAAAACAAAAGACGATCGTAAAATTATAAATATCAAAATAGATGCGGGTTTAAAAAGCGTTTTTCCAAAAACCAAACCCATGAATTTTAAATGAATTTGTTCCAACCCATGCGTCCGCACTGTACTTATACAAAATTTGCTTTTTTACTATTGAACTATTTTTCATAACATTAATATTTCCTGGCATTTATTTTAATAATGGTAATAAATATTTAACGACATGTTTTGAACTTCGGAAACTTATACGTTTAAGTTGCTAAACAAAAGTTATTGAACATAATAATTAATTTTTCATTGAATCAGGTTGACAAGGTATGGTCACGATATTTATTTTAAGTTGATATGCAACTGTAATTCCTGGAAGAACAAATGGCACTGTCATAATTTATAACGTCGCCAGTCGTGAAAGACAACATTAATTAATTAATTACCTTTATACGCTCATTGTATTTCTCTAACGAACAGGTTTATGACAATTCTTTCAATTGATAATCCCAAAAATAGTATATGTCGAGGTGAAAAGTGTTTCATTACAGCCAAGATTGAATGATACTTTTCACGATTTTGTTCACAATCCAATCCAATCCAATCCAATTTTAAAAAGCAAAAAAAAAAATAAAAATATTTTATTGACATTGAACTTGTAAGTCAAATTTGACGTTGGTCAGTGTCCGCGCCATCTGCTAAATTATTTCGGAACTCATAGGAGGTACGTAATAGACAAGGAGGTTAACAATGAAATGAAAAGAGGCTGGAAATGAGTTTTTGTGTTTTTAATAAATAATTGGGAAGTTCGTATTTGACTTGCACATCATGGCTGTTTAAAGTTTGCATTATATGGTCGTTGAATAATATACTATTATGTATCTGTAACAACTATCACTCAATATATTCGAACACTCCACTTTTCTAGAAGTTGAAAACAAAATTATGAAACAAAACCATAATAATCAATTTATTCAAGTATTTACGGTATTGTTTGAGTTATTGGTTCTTTGACCCAAACGTTCCAGTTTCTAACACACCCTTGAAGCACACACCTGTATTGCATGTCGACATATAATAACAAGGAAGTTGTAGTACATTTTTACAAGAGTAATACACGTGCTTTTATAGAGCAGATCAATAAATTTAACGAGACAGTTTACCATCGTAGGAATTTTATTGAAAATAAATTTGTCAGGGTTTGGGAATCGATATCAGAACAAGTCATTTTTGGAATTTTATCACTGGACCTCGTTCAGCCTCAATTTTAATGGTCCATAAAACAGGTTCTTACGAAACAATACTTAATACTATTAAGAGCAGCACGGTGAAAGGCATAAAAATTCGCTCCGGAAACTCTATATATCCTTCGATAGCTCAGTTGGTAGAGCGGTGGACTGTAGAGGAGCTCTTGCACTGATATCCATAGGTCGCTGGTTCAAATCCGGCTCGAAGGAATCTTTTTTTGCTCGGAAACAATTTTAATTAAACTGATGCTGATCCTTGGGAATTAACGAATTTTGTTTAAAACTTGTAGAGTTTAAATTAAATTTCAATGTGCACGATGTGTTCGAGATGCAGCCGTTGCTGTCACGACGACGACGACGATAGGGTGCCCGGATCTGAAACTAGCTCAGGTGAAAGAAATTAACTGAATTTGCTAATGAAGTCCACTTGCTAATCCGGTTACATCCCAAACGAATCGTAAAGAGGGGCTGCACGTTAATATTACAAATTCTGTTATTCCACAAACCAAATTATTGATGGGTACTTAAAATTGTTCCTGTTAATGATTAAAACGCACGAACCATTCAAATTAATTTTCCCTTATTCGGGTTTTACTGTATTTTTCCCTGGAAATTGTGCTTTTGTGTCAATTTAGCTGGCCTTTTGTTTTGAATGTTCATTCTACATTGCCATCCTGGAAACAGGAAGGATCGACGCGACGTTAATGCCATAAGATATCATCGTCTTTGCTTCCCTGCAGCTTTTAAGCTAATGCTGTAGTTCTGTAAATAATCCGGATCGAAAATTAATTGCCGCAATGTGATTTATCAGCTTTTTAATTAAGGTGATTTTTTTGTAGAGGAGGAATGGAATTCGGACGGGAAGTCGGGTCGTGGAACTTCTGCAAATGATTCCGGTGAGTTTTTTCTGATAGTTTTTGTTTCCGGCAAATTTTAAGGCATTTGGTTTCGAATTTTTGTACAACTCCGATGGGAGAGGCTTGTTATGTATCGGGGAACAAAGTTGCGCCCCGAGGGTTTTCCTGGAAGATTATTGGAATTTTCAACTTGTTTATTCTAAAGATTACTGAACGCAAAATAGTTCAAGAATTGTTGTGTAAAAGTATTTTTATGGACGACTTCTTGAAATTGTGAAAACTTTTTAAGGAGTTTTATGTTGTAATATTTTAATGCGAATTTTAATTGCGGCATAAAATTTCTTTTAATATATGTTCGGAATTAAGATAAAATAACTGTCCAATGAAAAAGTTTAGTGTGATGACTTCTGTTTAACCCGAAACTTTAATATAGCTCCAGGAATTTGCGTTTGATTATTACAATTTATTCAATTATGGTTCAAGAAAGTTATATTATACCCCTTCGCTCAACACACTGTTGAACACACAAATTTTATCTGGATATCCGACATGACAAAAGAATGGATTAGTTAACTTTATAATTAATAATTTCCGACGATAAATTCCTTCTTGAATAAAATAAACTTTTTTAATCCATTAACCTCCAAGTAGTCGCAATTTTTTTGAGACATTAGTAGTCGCTGCGGAGTAAGACTCCGCAAAAGAAAATTCTATATTTTTTTTGAAATTTTAAGTTAAAATTCGTAATAAATTATAGCTTGTTTTATTAAGTTGTTATACCATCAACAAAAAAAAAAATTTTTGAGCACAAAAATTTTCAAAAAACTTTAATGAATACTACAACACAAAATTTTAATAATTTTACTAGATATTATACGAAATAAATAGTGAAAACTTTTATTTTACTGATTCTCTTGTGGACCATTGAAGCGATAATTTGAACTTAAACTTTAACTTAAACGTTGGTGTACATGTCGCAGCCATATTGTAGAATCCGCCGCAATATGAAGCGGCTAGCCACTTTACAAAGCAGCTCTGTTTTCTAAAACGGCTGATTAACGTTTAGGCAGATTGTTCAGCCGCAATGTTGACTATGTGTAATGTAGGGCGACAATCAGCCATATTGTAGATGTCGGCGGCGAATTGTAAATTCAGTCGTTTTCAAAATGATTGAGGAGATTGTAAAATATAGAATGAACGGAGAATTTTTACAATTTGACTGAAAATTTTAGGTGTTTTATGAATCGCTGAATAACTCAGTCCGTTTGATAAAGGAAGAATTTTTAGACATTTTATTAAAAAAAAACCTTTTATTATGAGCTAAACCTTTATCTTATAGTTATGACTTTATATTTGTCATAGCTACAAGGAAAGGTTTTCTTTATATAAAGTCCCTTTTCACCGTTTTATAAAACGGCGACCTGTCATTTTGTTGCATTGGATAACGCGAAACGTCGTTACAGTAAGGCTGGCCAACGTTTAGCCGTATTACAACCCTTCTAAACGTTAACCAGCCGATTTACAAAACCGAGCCGTTTTATAATGCGGCTAGCCGGTTTGTATTGTAGCGGATTCTACAATCCGTCTGCGACATCTATAATCCAATATCCCCAAAAAGTGGATATTGAGCAAATCAATATTAACTTGACGATTTGTCAAACAACTTCAAAATTTACAATAAATTAATGTTTTTTTTAATATGAAAAAACGTACGCTATCATTTTGTGCAGCTTTTCCATCACACACCTTTGCTTCGTGCTTGAAACAAGCAACCACACACTTTGAAAATTATTGAACAGTGCACTTGTATCGAAAATGATTATTGCAAATTTTCCTTGGGCTGTTGTAACCCGAAATGTCAAAATGTATACAAAGATTTGCCTAAGACGTCAATAGTCGCTGCGGAGTCTCACTCCGCAATATGCAAAAAAAGCAAAGATAATGTATCCGCAGCTCTGATATTGCTCCACTAACATTTAGACAATAAATCAAAAAGGTACTGAAAACGGCAGTTCGAGAGAATGGAAAATTCCTTGGAAAATCAAGAAAACATAGTCGTGCGGAGCGAGACTCCGCATGCGACTACTGGAAGGTTAAGTACCACTACCAAATGCAGGCAATATTGGCAAAATATTGATGGTACACCAAAATCTGCTTTTACACAGTTTTGGCACTTTGTTTTGCGTGAATTATTTAAGTCTAACGCGATTTCAAAAGCGACTTGTTTTGTAGAAAAAATTAGGATAAGTTTCCCACGATTTTTTATAGTTGTAAAAACATCCTCTATTTTACACGATTTTTGTTTACGCGGTTTATTTTGGAACGAATCTCCCATTAAAACAAAGAGCGTAGTTCATTTCATACCAAGACTTAACAGCTTGGTGAAACTACTTCAACTTATTCAAATTTAATCGACATTAGTCAAATTTGAAACTCACTCTATCAGAAGACCTAAAATTTATGGACGCAATAACCAGTTTCACAAAGTTTAATTAAACCATCCGTATATAATAATGAGAGTGGACGTTGCTCTATTTATTTATAATTCAAGCAATAGTAAATATTTTCCTGAACGTACAATCTAAAATGTTTGAAAGAAGGGAAATATTTAAATGGAAACTGTATAAAAATTTCAATGCATTTTTATGGGGCCATAAAAGTGTGTTTCAGTTGATATGCACCTGCATACGTTCGAAAGGCTTCCAGTTTAAGTGATTTTAATTCGCAACGAATCCCTACTAGGTAGTATCCCCCGCTGAATAAAACAAAACCGCCTTTTTATATGTAAAGTGGAATGGAAATAAGGATTTGATGAATTCTTATTTCGAATACGTCTGTACATTTCCGAAACGTGTCAACCCTGAATCCGATACAGTCGGGACTACAATAATTTAATAAAATATGAGCGATTTCAAAGTCTTGTTGACGAGTAAATTAAACTGTCGCGCGGTATTAACATAATCATAAGGGCATTAAGGCCGAGAGTGAGTATTATATTTCCTTAAAAAGGTTTCCGACCCACGATAACTCTTGTTCAATTTACTTCCGCCAACCGTAATTGGTACATTATGATATGAGTTTAATAAGAAGCATTTTGTCGCACGCACGGATTTAGGGCACGACGAGCTTGCGAGGAGTGCCCCTAAAAGAGTAAGTGCGACAAAATGCCTTATAAACGAGATATCATACACTATTTTTTCTACTTTTCCACATTTTTTAAGCAAAAACATTAAATTTCAAAATCTAGGGGATTTCGCGACATTTGGCAAATACATTAAAGGCGGCTATGGAGGGATATGAATTTGAATTGTTATTCTGAAAATCAACTTTGTTAAAGATATTTTAGAATATACTTCCCCAGCAATACGATTTTTGGCAGAAAATACAATTGGTAATTTGCTACCCACAAAATCACGCCATATTTACAAAAAAAAAATACGGCGAATTTGAAAATTGGCGTAAGGAAAACAAGATGGCAACAATCTCTGAAAACATTGTGCTGGCATATTTTTAATTGCAGCGCCAAAAGTATAAATCTTCCAGTTTGTGGTGTCTTTAGTCACAATGTTTGTTACTCCGTTTCTCTAGAAATGTAGTCATATTTGCTATAATAAAAATCTTATTCTCGCACATATCTGCACTACTGACTTTTGAGGTTATGTTTGTATATCTGGAAGTCTTCTGTGACTATTAAATCAAGCACAGTCAAAGAGTTTTTCCTTTTACTATTTCTATTTGATTCAATTACAAGTCCCAGTGCTGATTGACACTGTTAATTTAGTGTTGACAGTAATGTTAGGTTGTCACACACAAGTTGCCAAAATTAAAAAATAAATGACACTGTTTTTAGTGCTATTTTTACCACACGCAAAGACGTGTAATAATCTCAGTACGAACGCAAAGCAGAAAATTAATTTTATTATGATATGAGTTTAATAAGAAGCTTTTTATCGCACGCACGGGTTTCCCCTAAAAGAGTAAGTGTGACAAAATGCCTTATAAATGAGGTATCATACACTATTTTTTCTACTTTGACACATTTTTTAAGCAAAAATATGAAATTTCAAAATCTAGTGAATTTCGCGACATTTAGCAAATACATTAAAGCGGCTATGGAAAGAAATGAATTTGAATTGTCATTATTTCAATAAATTCTGAAAATGAACTTCGCTGAAGATGTTTTAGAATGTATGCCCCCAGCAATACGATTTTTGGCAGAAAATACAATTGGTAATTTGCTACCAACAAAATCACGCTATATTTACGAAAAAAATTACGGCGAATTTGAAAAAAAAGTAAGGAAAACAAGTTCTCAACAATTTCTGAAAATATTGTTCTGGCATATTTTTAATTGCAGCGCCAAAAGTATAAATTCTCCAGTTTGTGGTGTCTTTAGTCACAATGTTTGTTACTCCTTTTCTCTAGAAAAGTAGTCATAATTTGCTATAATAAAAATCTTATTCTCGCACATACCTGCACTACTAACTTTTGAGGTTATGTTTGTGTGTCTGGAAGTCTTCTGTGACGATTAAATCAAGCACAGTCAAAGAGTTCTTCTTCTTACTATTTCTATTTGATTGACACTGTTAATTTAGTGTTGACAGTAATGTTAGGTTGTCACAGAGACAAGTTGCCAAAATTAAAAAAAAAATTGCACTGTTTTTAGTATTTTTTTTACCGCACGTGTGTCGTTATAATCTCAGTACGAACGCAAAGTAGAAAATAGTTATTTGTATCACTAGGCCAGAAACTGATTTTTTGCGAGTGCGAGTAAGGTTTGAGGGGTGAGGCCGAAGGCCGAAGCCCTCAATTGCGAGTACTCGCAAAACAGTTTCTGGACGTATGATACACAATATTTTTTAGGGTGACAAAAATATTTAAATAAAGAAATATAAATTTGTAGTTCAGATATCTCGGCTAGAGAATTTATTTTTTCTTCTGTTGGCAATATTTACCCGGAAAGATTAATTTGAACTTAAAAATCAAGTACCTACCCAGTATGTAATGCCTTTTGACGTTTATGACAAAACAACCTGCAATTATGACATGGATTAAGATTCTTGCAATATTGTTAAATTAAAAACGTCCTTTATTTTTATAACTAATATTAATAAAGTTCTTATCGATGTTAACAAACGGTGTAATTGACATTTAATTTTCGATTTGGTTAGCAGATTCGGTGCTACCAACCTACAAAATTAAAATTACTCTAGTTTACATTTTCAGGCCTAGTCCTGAAAATCGGATTTTCGGGCCTATTTAGAGGACTTCAAAATCAGTCATTTAGGACGGAGGCCAAAAAAATAATTTATTGGCCGATCTATCCGTCTTATCTTTAACCTTGCGAATTTGCCCCTTTGATACCACTTAAAGTCGATTAAAACTTTTAAATGAAGTTTTTTTCGTTTGTGTTGGTCGCATTTTTTGGTAGTCGCCACACAATACCTGAGGGAAGAATTTTTTCTTGTTGTATGAGAGAACCTGCAGCTGGTGCCATCATATTGAATTGTTTCCATTTATCTTCATGCTGTACAACTTCACCGGTCCTGCAGTAAATTGTTCGCCGTATAAATTTCACACTCGATTTCGCGCGTTTCGGTGGTAAAAAATTGTTCTGAGTTTTGATCGAAAATATTTGAAACTTTTTGAAGTGGATTTCATGGAAAATCATGTCGACAAATTCAATTTAATTTAGAAAAAAATTACTGTCTTTCCTTTACATAAAACCTCGTTTTGGATAATCACCATAATGCTACATAAAGGTTTTGTTTCGCCAAGCAATTTACCTTTTAATAAAGTTTGGCTGAATTTTTCTTTACCTTTTTGTCAGGAAACTAAACTGTCCTTAGGGTAAACCATTTTCGCTATAACTTTGGAAAGGAGAAGTTGAGAGTAAAATATAATTTTAACAGCTTAATGAAGCGATTTGATATTTTTTTTCGATGAGGAATTACATTTTTTTTTGTCTAAATTAGCGTTCGAATTGACGGGTGAGAATGGTTTCATAAGCGGCTGTTACATATTTTTCTTATAAGTGGGATGAGCCGATCTCTTGAGAACGATTCTGTTTCACCCAAGGGACAATTTGATTCTTTTTCGTGATTTTCCAAAGCGAAATAAACAACACAATTTTTGTCTTTACAATGCAATTGATTTTTCTTTTTTAGTCCCAACCAAGTTTCAGTATCACTTTGCTGTTCTCTTCTAGCTGAAATTTGAAATTTTATGTGAAACTGATTTTCTTAACTCTACTATTATCTACACAGATGTGTCCTAGAAAGGGACACTTGACCGCTTTGTTAAAGTATTAGTGCCCAGTAAGTTCTTCTTCCTTTTATTCTGTTTTATAAATAAATAAAAGATCTACTTTAATTAGTAAAAGATCAAAGAATAGGAAGTTCAAAAATAAAACAACATTGAGATCCTCCTCCATATGTAATCTGATGAAAGCATTTGATTAGGATGCAGGACGTCCAGAAAAGCTTTTAACAGCGGTCAACCTGAAATGAGCTCCAGTGGTTCTTCTGTGGGTAGAAACTCTATCTGTGTTTCTCCGAATCTTATATCAATTCCGTTACCTGTCTTATACAACACCGTATTTATTCAGACATTTCATTTGCCCCAAAAAGAATTCCGAGCAATTCCGGAGATTATTACAAGCAGGAACTGGGTAAAATAAGCATGAAACTGGATACACTATTCTGTTTATAAAGTGCAGGGATGCGTGAAATTTATATAAGTTCTTACTTTACGACATTTTGTTGTCTTAATCGATGCAGATAAACAGCACGAGCGAGATAGTGGCAAATCTATGAATTTAAGCATCGCGTTAGGGGCGAATTACATAAAACATTTATAGATAAATGAAATTCATGGGGAATTCGCACCTAAAACTCAATTACTGGCATGTCGATATTCGCCCTCGCCAGTTACAGTTGCACATATTTCTGGAAGGACAGGGGTCTGGAAGGTCGCCTGTAATTATTTTAAGGGCATTATCATTAACTGCCGTTTGAACTTCATTTCTTGCAATAAATGTACTTTTCACAAAACTTGCCCAACTGAGCTTTCATTTCTTTTTTAATTCAAATCATGCTGGTATGTACAAAAGAGCTTATTCTTTAACTCATCTTGGAATTGAAAACAAAATCGGTTTACTCGCAGTTTTTATTTTTGCAGATCTAAAATAAAAATCGTTTAGTGCCATTACATTAAGCAGAATAACACCTGGCAACTGTTCAATTAGGGTACAGTAATACCCCGAACTTACGCGATAGGTGGGACCGTGCGATAACCGCGTAAGTCGAATTCGCGTAAGTCGGGGTATAATTTCGCATATAAATACATACAAATTATTTTTATTGGGGCCGGAGACTAAAGAAAACAATAATTTAGAAAAAAAGGTTTAATAAAATCTTAGATAATACATATGTTTAACAAATTATATTATTAAAATCGTAAACCGGTGTTATTTTGATATAGAAGGCTTCATAAAATCTAACAAAGTCGTCTGACGGCTCAAAGATTTTTTTTCTCCCGCAAAATTTCCTCATAGCATGTTAATAATTTTTTTATTTCTCGTTTTGTAGAAGAAATGCGCTCTTCGTTGGAGTCTATATTTTCTAAAATTTGTAACCCCTTTTCAATTGAACTGAGGCCTTCTGTCAAGTTTCCAATCGTCATTCGATCTTCTGATTGAACTGGGTCTAAAAAATCAAGTTCTTCAATGTCTTGCTCTTGCTCACGCATTTCTATGAGCTCATCAATTGTCAGTTCCTGACTGTGGGAATCCAGCAGTTCTTGAACGTCATCACTATCCACTTCTAAATTTATTTGCCTGGCAAGATCGACAACTTCTTCAATCACATCATCAATTTCATCAGGCTCTGGCACGGATTCCGCCTGAGTTTCAGTGGTGAAAAAAAACGGACACAGTTTTTTCCAGACGCCATTTAAAGTTTTCTGTGAAACTTCATTCCAAGATTGTCCAATGATTCTCACTGTATCTAAAACATTGAATTGTTTCCAAAAGTCTTTAACAGAGAGCTCGTTGTTTTGTCTCATAGCTTCATGCAAATGTGTACACGATCGTCTCGTGTAATAAGCTTTGAATGTTTTGATGACTCCCTGATCCATCGGTTGAAGCAAGCTGGTTGTATTTGGTGGCAAAAATACAACTTTCACACGTGGGTCGAAATTGGTTAAAGTTGCAGGGGGATGACCTGGTGCGTTGTCGATTATTAGCATCACTTTAAATGGAATTTGTTTAGAATGGCAATAACGTTCGACTTCAGGTATGAAGTGATGACCAAACCAGTCCTCAAAAAGGGAAGCTGTCACCCAAGCTTTACGATTCGACTTCCAAATCACAGGCAAGCCAGCTTTAGATTTATTTTTCAATGCTCTTGGATTTTCTGACCGATAAACTAAGAGAGGTTTTAACTTACAATCACCAGCTGCATTCGCGCCAACCATAACTGTCAATCGATCTTTGGCGGCCTTAAAACCTGGAAAAGTTTTCTCTTCACGCGCGATAAAAGTTCTTTTAGGCATCTTCTTCCAGAACAGGCCAGTCTCATCTACGTTGAATATTGTTTAACCGGTATAGCCACCTTCATCTATCATAGCTTTCAATTTTTCTGGATAGTAAGATGCAGCCTCTTTATCGGCACTTGCCGCCTCTCCACTTTCTGCAATGCTATGCCAATTACAGCGACTTTTGAATCGGCTGAACCAACCGTTACTAGCTTTAAATTCTTCGTCTTTAGCCAGCTCCCCAGCATTTTCTTTCAATCTCTCAAAAATCAGCTTAGCTTGAGAGCACACCGTGTTCTGATCAACAGGACAATTTTTCACTTTTACTTGGTTATCACACCATAATTTTAACATTGTTTCCATCTCAGCGATAATACCGTGACGTTTACGAATTATGCTTGAATTTAAAGATTGAGCACTTTTCACCGCTTCGAGAATTTTTTCTTTACCTTTTATAATTGTTCTGACGGTCGATTCCGGTAGATCAAACTTCTTTGCCAATTAACAAATTTTCATTTTTGTATCGAAGTCTTTAATAATATTAACTTTACATTCCAAAGATAAAGTTTTTCTTTTCTTGTTTGATACAGAAGAATCAGTTGTACTTCGTTTAGATGACATAGTAGAATCTCTCAAGTCTCCGTAGATATAACAAACCGAAATAAATAAAACAAAACAAATTGTAGCTATGCGTCATTTCCGCGCGACACGTCCGAACATGCAAGATGAATAATAGCGTGTGGGGGGAGTAAGTGATCGAGAGTTGCGTGGCGCTCAAACAAAAGACGAATCGACGAGATTTCACGAGATTTGAAAATCGCGTAACTCCGGGTTCGCGTAAGTCGGGGTAGCGTAAGTCGAGGTATTACTGTAGTTAGTAAATCATGCTAAACAAATTTCAAGTTGTTCCATGGATATAAAATTTAGAAGATGTTTGCTTTAATCTGTTTTTTTTATTTGATTTGTTTGCCTGTTTTTATTAACTGAATGCAAGTTTATTTTAATTTTAAATATTTGAAAAGAGATTATTTTGAAACTTGGAACTGTCTGCATAAAACTAATAAATATTCAAACAAGGGTTTTCAACTTACTGTTACTGTTTCAGAATATGCAATTTGTCACCAAGTTTAATTGGCTTATGCAGTAGTTACTATGTAGTTAATGTATAGTGCAACATTATTAAATTTCGTTTTGCTGAAAGTCTTATGAACGTAATGTGTGTTGCCTAACAAGGCTTTCTTTTTTACATTGAATAATTAATAAATGAGGATTAATAAAAAGGTTTTAGTAATTTTATTAATTCATGTTCAGTTCCAAATTTAATACGTTTCCTTATTTATACCATTTTATTTCATGAGTTTTTCTGTATCAAAGGACCTTGGTAATGGGAATTTAAATTAGTTATCAGTATTGAAAATTTCCAGACGTTTACGTTGTGAAAAGATGCTAAGGTCGCCGATGAATAAATTACTGGCGGAAACTAATTGTCTCCTTATTATAAACTTTTAACTAATGCTCCATTTATTTATTCTGAACACGTGGGGACTATTATTTATCATCAATACTTGAAACTAAGTAGTTTTACTGTCACTGAAAGTGCTGTTGTAGACACGACAACACCCATTAAGATAAAATGTTAATAAACGTCTTATTGATCATTTATTTCGTTCAGGTGAGTTCGTGAACAGTTTATTGAAAAGAGTAAAACTTGTGTAATTCCAGCACTCACAACTTTCGATAATGAAAAGTAAGTTGGCTCCACTTTATTGCTGAATTCTTGCGCGAGAATTCCTCTTCAAGTAAAATTAGACCGAGTCGATCTTTTTTCTCTGATAAGATGGATTTCCAGATGTCAGATAATGGATAACTCGATCGCTCGTGATCGAACGATTCGTTGATTATCCTCGGAAAATGACTGTTACCCACTCGTTGAAAATTTATTTTTTAATTTAAGGCAAAACGGACGGTGCTCTGGAATCACCCCCTTCTGAATACAACCCGGAAATTAAGCGACCTTTTCCACCTTTAAATTTTTGGAAAGTCCAGCAGGAAATAAGGGTACAGCACTTGAATGACGAGGGTGTCTACGAGCTGCCGGGACCTCTCCCTTTCCCCAAAGATTCTTGAGTGAAATTAATTTTTTTAAATATTGTTCGAGTTGTTATTATGACGTTATTGATCGTATGATCGTTAATAGTTTTTGGATATCATTTTCTATACGATTATAGGCGTCGGCGTCTCTATTTGTGCTGTCGTCTGGCGGAGAGACGCCACACTATTATTGATCACTGCACGTTTTAAGCGTCGCCTATTTGCGTGCTCTACATTTTTTGAATGGGAATTAAATTAGTTTGTAATAAATCTCCGAATGTTTTTTGATGAATCGAACAATAAAATTTTCGAGTTCTTGTTGGCCGAACTTTTTTATTTTTACAATGTGACAAGGCGTCACGAGATATTTGTTTCCGACTGTAAAAGTCACTCTAACCGAATTTGAAGACTAACTAAAAAGCCAAATCAAATAGTTCAACGAAAAACAAGGCCGGGAATTTTAGTGCCATTCGGTAGTCTCTAAAATTAAACAGTGGCCAATGGAATATCACATTTTTGTGTTCAACAATTTGTAATTAAATTCTATTGCCAATTTAAAAGAAAAAATTGTTTGTCGGGATTACCTCGACACAAAATTGAAGGGAAACCTACAACGGAAATTTATGTTATTTTCCAATATGTGCCTACAGTTGTTACCAAAAAGCACTGATCATGAAAATTGACTGCCTTAAATTGGAAATATATGCAAATCAGATAGTAACATAAAATGTAAGAATAGGAGATTGATTTATGGTAAATTTAATATCGTAAATAGCTTTCCGATGCTCTTCTATAAAGCTGTTCAATAAGCAACAACAAATAATTTTTTGTAAGTTTATCCGAAATTTTGGTTAGTAATAACAAAAATATAATTAAAATTCAATTAATAAAATCATTGTGGTAATTATTTTGTCAATGCATAAACAGTTTGTAATGAGTGTAGACTTGATTACAAGGACTAAGATAAAGTAAATTTTGTTTACATCATCTTTTGTAATTTTAACTTTTTTTTTAAATATCAAGAAGTAAACCATACAGTCTCAATTTTTTTATTGGTGCTTCCAGCTTTTCCGCCTCGGTCTTCTTTTTCTCGTGGCTTATAATCCAGAAGGTGTTTAGAAACACAGCCATCGCCATGGCCTGTGTATGTGTTCCATCCCGTTATTTATTAGCTTGAGTATACCCAATTCCTGTGGTATCACTTTGTTTCCTTTATAATCTACTAACGTGTAACAGCCACATGTCTTAAGAACTTCATCTCTGAGGATTCAATTAGTTTTCTTTCACTTTGTGCGAGAGTTGAGTTTTCTGCGCCACATGAAAGTGCTGGAAGGGCCATCAGTTTATAAAACTTTAATTTGGTTTCTTTGCTGGCGCTTGTTAGACTGCTTTTTATTGTTTATTTTATTTAACTTATCGTAGATATCTTTGTCGTAAGTGCAAGCAACTTTATACAACTGACTTGTTCTATGACTTAATTTTCTAAAACACTGTTTGTTCCAAAAGAATTGCAGAAGAACAGTTGTAGATATTGGCAACTTTTATTCTCAATATTTCCTTCAGATTCTAAATGTTGTATTCTCATTAAGAAAATAACTTGACATAATGGCAAAATTAAAATGCTGACTGTATGTTTAACAAAAAGTTAGGTTTTCTTCTTTGAAATAAGGAAACTTATTTATCATATTAAATTGGCTTGGAAATTGCGGTTGAACGACTATTTAAGTGTCAAAGTTGGAATACGTGCCTATGAAATAAAAATTTGAAGCTAATTACTCCTCACTTTTCCAAGCCTTCATTAACCATTCTCAATTAAGCCATGTTATTACAAAACGAAATTATTGTTAAATTTCAAACAATACGTCCTCGAAACGTGTTATTTCCCAACCTACATTCATCATTGCGGGAACAAAAGGGTGTAACGTCACTCTTTAGGATGGGTTAAGGGAATTATTTTCAAGTGTAGGTGTAGGCTCTGAAAAGGAATGATATCTTCAGTTAACATAATAAAATCTGTCATTTACAACGAAATTTCGTTTTGATTCGCTTATTTCAATCATCTGGTAATAGGCTCGGAGTGGATACGAGTGAAGTTAGTTTCGATCAGTTTATTAATTAAACAGTTTAACGATTTAATAATAGAGAATATTTAATCAGAAATGGTAATTTATATTTTCCACGAGAACAAGTCTGAATCGCAAATTAACGATTATGTATTTAGTACTCCAAACATATTCACGTGGGTTTTAAACGGAACCGTCGTGGAGCGGCACGTAAATTGGACGACGAGTGCAATACAGATTTTTATTACAATTTAAGGGGTCGGCATTTGGAGAATTTCTGGATAATTCGGAGAGAACCGACAGCTCGAGTAATGTGCGTGGTATTTCAGATATTTTGATGTTTTAATGGGGGGAGCAGACGGGCGACCTGCAACAAAATGTTTTTTTCCTTAAAATATTTCTTATTGGTTGGTAGGTATTGATTCCTAGTTTATTTTATACAGTTTTTTTTTTTCATTTTATTTCTTTCTTATTAGTGTTGTTATGAAAAATATTTTATGATAAATTGGCAAGAAAACGAGTTATTTCGATATCTTTCGACACCAGAAGCAGAAGTTAAAACAAATTTCGAAAGTAAAGAAAATAAAATGGGGCAATTATTCTCTCAGGAGATGCTGACATGAACAGTTTTTTAAAAACGTGAAGTGTGAAAAAGTGCAACAATTAAAGGAAGGTTGATGGGCACGTTTCGAGACGAAAAATCGCTCTTAACTCTTACTAATAACTTTCCAAATTTTAATTGTTGCGCCGCAAAACCCCTTCATAAACGCAAATGTCATTTAAATTATTAATTTCAATCATTACTAATTTATGCGTTGATTAATTTTCCAAATTGACGAAACTATTAATTAGAATATAATTAAATTGCCATCATCTCATTTACTTTGATATAATCGAAGTGATATTATGACAAGTGGGGTTATGAAGTGAGACAATAATTAAAATTTTTAGTTTTGCCAACACAATTTTATAACTTAAGTAATTTAACTTACATCTTTTTTGTCCTATTTTCCATATCAATAAATTTTAAAGGAACTTCACTTTAACTTAAAGTATGTCACATTTAAAAACTACATTTAAAACTACATTTAATAACATTTTAAAAATATATTTATTTACAAACACATTCTTAGGATGGTTGATTGAACTGAAACTATTTAGTTTTTCCAGTTTCGTTTCATATTTCTTCAGCAATCAACTCACACTGATCCGATTTCACATTGGCCGATTATCAAGCATTTTAAGAACTTTTATGGAATTTGCCCGTTTTTGTCTTTGAGTTGTTTTATCCTGTATATCAGCTTAAAAATTGCCCGCGGGCCGCATGTGGCCCGCCTTGACCATTTTTCTGGCCCGCAAGATTCATCACACTTTTACAAACACAAATAATACACAATAATAATAACTCATTATGTTTTAATTTTTCACTCCAAAAAAATGTCTCTAGTGGGTCTAAATCTAATATGGGGATATATAATTTTATATGTGGCCCGCGGAGTTATGATGCATTTCCAAAGTGGCCCGCAAGATCATTTGGGTTGGACACCCCTAATTTAATATTTAATCATTCCTTTTGTTTTTGTATATACATAATGTTTCTGCGATATTCATCTTGGCTCCTTTTTGGATCACTCTCTCAACTTTCATAGTTTCATGTATTGGACCATGTAGGTGTCTTTCCTCAATCAGATGTTTAGTATAATTTGATGTTTCGTTCCTCATGTTTATGTGCTCTTTATATCGCGTATGAAAGTTTCTTCCAGTTTGTCCGATTTATTTCTTTTTACATGTATTACATTTTAAAGAGTAAATGCCACTAGAATTGTATATATCTTTCTGCTCTAAGCTAGTTTTTAATACCTTTTCTATTTTATTATTCGTCTCATATGTCACATTAATATTTTCTTTCTTAAAAATTTTTGCGATTTTATAAGTTTCTGGTCCAACGTAATTAAATTTAACCCATTTTTTACTGTTGTTATCGATCACTTGTCTATCTTCGTTATCATTTTTGTTAATTTACTTACTTGTGTTGTATTTGAATTTATTTATAATTTTATAGATTACATTCTTGTTATAACCATTTTCGTATGCAATCTGCTTAATAATGCTAAGCTCTTTTGCAAAATTCGACTTACCCATTGGTATGTTGTATAGTCTGTGTATTAAATAATGAAATGCTGCCATTTTTTGTACATATGGATGGTTAGAATCGGCTTGTATAATTTGATTAGTATGGGTTGGTTTGCGAAAAATACTATATTCCAGTCTATTGTATTCTTTGGTAATAGTTAAGTCAAGAAAGTTTATAGCGTTATTAATTTCTGTTTCGATGGTAAACTGAATATTTGTATGAATAGTATTAAGGTACTGTAAAATTTCTTTTGGGTCTTCGTGTTCAGTGACAATAAATGTGTCATCTACATACCTAAACCATTTCTTAACTTTGTATTTATCCTCAAGTACACCCATGATTTCTTCTTCAATATGTTGTAGGAAAATTTCGGACATAATCCCTGACAGTGGTTTTTTATAGTTTTTTTTCTTGTGGCCACCCCCGAAATTGAGCTTCAATTGAAAGTTATTTACTTGAAATTTAATGCACATATGACTCTGGTATAAGGCTAGAAATTTCCAGTTTAAAATGTTATTGTCGGCGTTAGTTTTCGACAAAAAAAAAAAACTGATTTTTTATAAAAATAATATCTCCCAATTTTGTCAAATTTCACTTTTCAAGATCAGTATTATTAAGGCAAAGATATCCAAAGTTAAAAAAATTTCCAAAAGCTGTAATTAGTCTAAAATTCTCTTATATTGGAATCTTAAGAGTAAAAGTAATATGTAAGTCCTTAGTAACTATCCGCAAAGTTAAGTACGATTTAAATGTATGGCATTGTAAAATTTTCTCCGAAACTGGAAATAGGTAACTGGTACCTCGAATGGTCTGTCCCTATTCCATAACCTCACCGAAAATATTTCAAACGAAAAATGTAATAAGTCGTCTTCGAGTTAAAAAAAATAATTCAACATTCACACTTTAAAGTATCTTCGTACTCATAATCGTAATTTATTTTAGAAATTTACAAAAATGTAAAAAGGCTCGACTTAGGTACGCTTCGGTTGTTCACATCTACCGATGTCATAATGTCATAAATTTAAATCTCACTTACCTCTGCGGAAACTACTAACGACTATTTACAGTCATAAAATATTACTTTTACTCTTGAGATTCCAATATAAGGGAATTTTAGACTAATTACAGCTTTTGAATTATTTTTTTTACTTTGGATATTTTTGTCTTAATCATAGTGATCCTGAAAAGTGAAATTTGACGAAATTGGGAAATAGTATTTTTATAAAAAATTAGTTTTTATTTTCTTTCTCGAAAACTAACGCGGACCATTAACATGTAAAACTGGAAATTTCTAGCCTTATACTAGAGTTATACGTGCACCAAATTTCAAATAAATAACTTTCAATTGAAGCTCAATTTTGGGGGTGGCCACAAGTGATGGGACCCTATACAAGTAATAGCTATACTTAAACCGTTACTGAACAACGACCCCTAAGTAATAAATAATAAAAATTTTGAGCATTTCGATACAGATGAAGCTTATTTAATATGATTATTAAAGCAAGCGAGTATAACAATAATGTTATGATGCTAGTCTGAGTAACATTTTATCAAACCTCCTATTCTTCTGTACAAAACCGTCTAATTGAAACCATTCCCGAGGAGACGAAGTTATTCCTGAAAATCGTTTTTTCAGGTCATCATTAACTTTATTTTGGGCGCCACACCCCTGCTCTCAGTTAAATCACGTGTTTATTAACATCTGCACCTTCACACTTGGAAAAGAAAAATGGGTAAACGCTCCCAAAGGGTTGCTCCCCCTGAAAGACTCAATTATCGACCAAAACAGCGTCCTTTCCGCGCATTAATCATCCCTAAACAAGCCGAAGCAATAAATAGCAGCAAAAAAATATAAGAAATTCCAAGCAGACTGTACTTGCAGTCACCATCGACACCCCGCGTGCGCCGGTACGTGCAAAAGCTACGACCTACTCCACGCTATTTTGGTTCTCGGGTTCACAAATCGACGTAAAAGCGACCCGCGGGGGTGTGGGATGCATAGAATCCAAAGCTCACGCGCTTACTCATCTGTCCGCTTGAAATATCGTATTTTAGTTGGTGCGGCGCCCTTGCTATCGCTCGGCTATAATCGAAGTCTACTTTAAAGCGTGCATTACTCGGTGAAAAAAATCCACTGTGCGGATCGATCCCAGACGGCTGGAGTGCATCCTGAAGGATTCCGCTGAAAATGCTGAAAGAACGGTAAAAACACTTGCCATTCCCCCTACTTATTGTGGCTCGAATTTCGTGTCTTTGTTGAAAAGTGGGGAAATTTAATTTGCTTCAATTTTTAAACGTGAGCGATGCCACGTGTACCCGCGTATTGATTTGCAGAGTTAAGAAAAATTGGGGGTTCGGCCGTGCTCGGCATGAATGGGGCGCTAAGAGCGCGAAAATAATTTTTCGTCCGCGAAATTAAATAACGAAAATTTGCTCGACGCGACTCGATAACTGTGTGCCGAGTTTGCTAATTTAATTCGAAGATGCTTTTGGAAGTTTTAACTATTTTTGAAGCTGACTCTGCGCTTCAGTTTATAATTAACCGTATTATGAAGCCAAGGCATAAATTCGCATTTGATCCCTAATCAAGTTCGCTATTGAATATTCACAAACAATATTTGTAATGTGACAAAAATAAGAATTACTAAAGGGTGGCGCCACGCCAAATAATTTCACGCACAAACATATAATTGTGTAATATCCAAAATTAATTTAGGTGCACCTAATTTCTTCCATTAAAAATTAGACGTTTGCTATAAATGATGTCACAAGGTGTCGCACTGTTTCAAACATCCCTCCCCCCATGAGTCACGTCACAGAAGTAAAATAATTTTCAATTATAAAAAAAAATACAATTTAATATATCAATTGACGAATTTATTTTGGTTATTTACCAATAGTCGCTAAAGTTTTACTCTTTAGAAAATACCAATTGTGACGTCACGTTTTTAAAAACCTGTGACATCATTTATGGAAGACGCCTTATCGTTTGTTAAATTTATTCTTTCTATTTGTCTCGGTATTAGCTTCGCATTAAAGTTTTGCATCGATTTTACTTTCCTTTCATATTCGAACTGCGCCTTTACAGAAACAACTTCTGAGAGCTTATTTCATTTGTTGGCGGTAGTATAGAAACGGACCCCGGAAGATTAATTTCATTAGCTAAGTGAGGCAAACTCCGGGCTGTTTCAAAAGGTGATAAAAAAGAGAATAAAAAATTGAAGTAATAGGTCAACTTATATCTAATTTTTTATTGACAAGTAGGCAGTAAAGGAACAATGTAAGTAATAGATATTTGTGTGCCTAGGCACCAAAGTGAAACAGGAATGAATGGGCAGTTTAGTGACCACATCAGTGATAAAAAAGGACGTTTGCGTTTTGCTTTTTGAAATCGAGAAATTATGCAATTTAGATATTTCAAGCAACTGCGTAAAGTTTTTCTAGGTTACATGACGCTTATTTGTCACCACTGTTACAGAATATTTTCATTTCCTTTTTCTCAATTATTTGTTTTTAGTGGAAGAATCGTTTTATACGACACTTACCTGTGTTGCTTTTAATAGTTTTTTGGTAAATTATAGTATACTTGCGCGCCCTGTATATGTCTTTATTTGTTCAAGATCCGCGAAAAAGTTTACTAGTCTTAAAACCGAAAATTGGAATAGGAAATGACCGGGGTGATGAAGTGTTCTTAGTGGACTCCTGTAATTGATTGCCAGTTTTACCGGTTATCATTACCGTTCACGCACACAAAGGCAAATAAGATGATACAATAGCTGCACATTAAAGGCACGTGTTACTACCAAATTACTGTTTACTTTAAGATAGGACTGCCAGAAGTTTGGAACCATTAATTATAATTACAGTCTTATTTAAATAAGAGCGATTTAATAATGAAATAAAGCTGGTTTTATTTTGAATGTTTTAAACAAAAGTTAAATTGAGAAGCAAATAAACAAGAATGTTTATTGGGGAATTTTTATTTTTTTCAATGAGGTTTTAAAGTTTTAAATGTTCTTCTTTTTGAGCTCAGTCGGAATCACACAAAACTTTCTCAACTTTTCAACTTTTGCAAGGTTTAAAGTGACTAAGAATTTTATTCCTCGGAAAGTACAACTTCTTGCGATTATTCTTTAATCTGTTGGATTTAAAATCTCGATTTGTACTTTCTGGCGACAAGAAAAAGAACCTCATTCATATATCAATAGAAGTGGACGTTTTGAGGTTCCTTGAGCACGTTTTAACTATTTGCTGAATGGTTTCTGCATGTGACTAGAATTTAATAGTCGCGATAACTTTAGCAATAATTTATGGAAATGCTTCTAATTCGGTATTTAAGTCTGCCATTAAACTGTCCAGATCTGATTAGTTTTTGGTGAATGTAAGTTGACTGTGAGAGTCGCTGAAATAAGTAGAGAGCCTCTATGCCTCAGAATGTCTTGCGTTAAACACGGCCAGACAGTTAGACGAGGTAAAAAAAGGAAAGAAAAATTACCCAAAAAATCTTGGGACCAAAATTTGAAGATGGAAAATGGAAACAGAAATAATAAGTTTCTACGGACTCATTAAAGGAATGAACGAAGAGAATATTCAATTACTTGGACAGAAGCCCTAAGGCACAGATGACCTGGATCAGGGTGGTCATAAAAGACACGGAAAAAATGAAAATGCATGGAGAAGAAGTGGAGAGAAGAGAAGAATTCAAAATGAAGATTAGAGGATTCAAGGGTTTTCAAGAAAATGCAAAGAAGAAGACTGCAGAAAAAAGAAAACAACATGGACAAAGAATCAAAGAGTACTGGAAGAGAAAAAAGAAGGGAGGAAAATAATCAAGAGTAGTTATTTCACGTGGTCCATCAAAATCGAAAAAAATAAATATGAAGATACATTTTATTGAAATACGTTTTACACAGACCACTTTAAAAATTCCACCGGTTTTTGTTTAACAAAAAATTTTAACTCTCAAGTAAGTATTTGGACTCTATCGGCAGAAAATCGTTGCTTTCGTCAAGCCTAAGCTTGTTCTCTTGGAAACTGTCGTCATTCAGAAGCACCGTCAAATTTCGGGACGCCTCTCTCTGCGAAATGATACTCTGATTGCTTACCGTCTTAATCGATTTGCCAATTACTGTTGTGTACGGATTGATGTACACTTTGAACAGGCACTGACTCATCCATTGCATGCAGTACAGTTCACCGATGGTAACGTGGTCGTACATCTGGGTACTCTTGTCGACTCTTTCGATATTCCTTTTAATTTTGCTTGTTGCATATTTCACGGCCGCGATTTTACTATTTTGTCCGATTTTTGGGCCATCTCCAATTTTGCTTTCTGTTTTTTGCATCCGACATGCGGATTCGGTTTGAGTTGCTTGAGTTACCGTTAACATGCCAATGTTGCACGCTTTAGTGCTGACCGATATCAAACCCAGAGTATCGGTAGGTTTTTCGCTTTTCACCAAATTTTGGTTGGTTAACGGCTTTTCCAAATTATCTACAGTCTGGATGGAAATGCTGTAAAGCATTTTCGATTTAACTTGGGGGGGCGAGTCGTGCATCCGCCGGCACTCTTCAAACATTTCCTGCTTGGACAACTTAAAAAGTTTGGAGAAAGCCTTGGAGATTTTCATGCTCCGCTTTTTCTGCCTGTCTGCGCTCGTTTCGCAATTTTGGACAATTACTTGTTTAAATAATTTCGTGCGTTGCGTTCCCTTCGCTTCGTGATTTAACCCATCCCCGTCCATTTCTCTCAATTGCAACTGGTTTTCCTTTATTGAGTAATTTGTGGTGGGGAAGTTTTTCGTATAATCAAGGCTGCAATAGACGTTCCCAAAATCGGATACCGTTTGATAGGAAGACGTTGTGCTGTTGCACGATGTATTGGGCGTGGCGAAAGTGTTGCTTTCTGGGATGTTGTTGCTGTCGGCGAATCCATGTTTGCACAACCAATAAACGGCTCTATTGGTCGCTACGAATCTCTGCGGCATGTTATATTTGGAATAAATCGAATACCCATGTTCGCTGACCTTGCACAGAGATTCCTGTTCGAACCTCTGCTGGGACACTGTTAAATCCGTCATGTAATCTTGTCGCGGCTGTCTAAATACGCCCCGTTTTTTAGGTGGCATGTTGCCTGATCGAATATTAGAACAAAAATTTTTCTTTCAACTATTGACAGCGTGATGCCAAAAACTGTCAAATTTGGCATGACATTATTTTTTTGATTGCCAGTTTCTAGATTGGCGAAATTTAGTACGAATACTCCAGTAACTTTCTGGTGTTTTTGAAAAATATTTTAATGTGGTGCGATTGATTTTTAGTAAATTAACAAGGTACTGATATTTATTATCTTGATGTAACAAATTAAAAAAATTGATTAGAAAGAATGCGATTTGCTTTAAGAGACTTTTTCAGCAGTGTATATCTACATTCTTGCAGTCTGTTAGTAAAGTTCTGTTCTTGGGAGTAGATAGTCTGATAACATCTCTGACCTTTGGATTTGACCGTATGACTTCTTCCTGTGGGGTTATCTTTACACGTTCAATCACAAGAGCGGGCTTCTCGCGAAATTATTTTGAAAGTTTTAGGAATGTTTTATGAGCATGTTTTGTAAGAGTGTTTGAACCTGATTTCTAAAAGGAACTTTGTTGTTAATAACTATTGATAGTTTTGTATAAGCTACTTAAAATTTGACATGTAGGTGATAAGCTGTTGTGAAAGCAATAATAACAGCTTATAACTATCGGGTGTTCAATAAATGCGTGTTTTTACTTTAGTATAATTTATATGACAAAAGTCAAACTTAAGTAAAATTTGAAAAAGTAACAGACACACGTTTTACAATTCAGTCATCCAGGACGTCACGACTTATTAAACACCCGATACATGATTCCAATTAAATAATTTTAGCAAGCTTTTGTTAGATGCTACCTTCTGTCATTTGCTATTTTGTGGTGTAATAATAAACTTGACTTGAAAATTCTACGGTCAACTCTTATAGTTTAATAACTAATTTTTGTTATTAAAGTTATTAAGTTATTAAAAGCTATTTGTACACCATAAACACCCGATTTCCTGACTGCAATCAACATCTGACGTTTAACTGCCATTCGAAAAGTTTAATAGCTGTGTCACTGTCGCTTGAATAAATTTAAATTATGTCCAATTTCGTCCGATTCATGATTCTTCTTGGCTCTCATTCAACCTATGTTTGAGAGCCTGTCCGCCACATTTGACGCACCCTGTATAGCTCTTTTTCTGTAACACGATGAAAATAGGAGTCATAGGACATGTAAACATACCAGGATATGATCCATATGTGGCTCAAAGGATAGTGAAACAGTTAATTTTGAATGTTAAAGTAGCACGCGTCGACACATTTAAAAAGGTTGAAAAATTAAATCAGGAAAGTCAAAAAAGAAAAGAACTAACTGATGAACGATGCAGAATTATTTTAATTGGTTACAATAGGTTGAACCACCGACAGCAAGCTATTTTTAAAATTTGAGTTTTTAATAAATTTCATTTTTTTACATTTTGTGTTTTAATAAATTAAAATCGAGCTGTTGGAGGATTTTTTTCTGAAAATAATTAATTTCATTCTTTAGCCGCTCAGTGTTTTCAATAAATTGCCTATAATAAAAACCAAATTATTGAACTGTAGTAAAATTCCTCTTTTAAACTGCCCTGAAAGAAAACGGCCTTACTTTGACGGAATTAAAACTAACAGTTTTCAACTGCAACAACCAAAAGCGACTTTACTGTGTCTCTCTGCGTTTTAGAATGAAAACTGTCAGACAAACAAACAAACCGAGAAATTGTGCAGGCCGGTAAACGTTTCGTGTAAGATCAACATACCCGGCTGCAGTGGCAATCAAATTTTGTACCTTCACTTCTCACAGGAATAAGCGCGACTCCTGGAAATGAAACCACGCTTATGTAAATTAGTTGAGCGCAAACAGTTCGTTATTGCCCTATTTCGCATCAAGTGCAATTTTTGCCAATGCATTCTAAAGGTGGGCGTGGAGTCGCTTAAGCCCGAGCTTTTAGCGGATCGATCGAGACCACTATTTCGTGCTTCAGCGATTTATCGAAAATCCGAATTAATTAAATCAATTAATGCAGTACGAAGATGGAATCCATTATGCAAATGAGAACACAATTCTTGCGATCTTAGCAGATTCGGAAGCACTCTTCAGTGGAGGCATCAACCTTTCTTGTAAACAAAAATCGTTCGAGAATTATTTCTGGTATAAACCATTCAACGATTTGGTCTTTTAATATGTTTACTCGTTTTTGGATCTTACAATCATTTCTTTGAATTATGATATTAGGCAGCTTGGAACACTTCCAAATTACGTGCACAGTAAACATTTACGTTCGACGTATCATAATTTCTTCGCGGCCGCATACGTTGTAAAATTCTCGTTATTAACTTGTACCGTAATAAACCAAGTCTAGCAGACCCGTTTAAGAAACGAGTCGGTTACCTACCTCACAACAAAACATTGATTTTGTTACTAAGTTGAATTCATTTTCGTGTTATTTGCGTTGTACTGAATGTTCAATGTGAGATTTTTCTTCGGAGCTCAGTGTAGGGGAATTATGTGTGAGATGGCACATTTAACTCTACATGAGAGCAAAATCAATTTTAGGGCAAGTACACTCAGAAAAAAATTCTTGTAAGTAAGAAAATTTAAAATTGGGCGTTCTTAATTTTGGCCCAAGAATTGGTCATTCTTGAGTTTAAAGGATGTTCATTCTTGTTGTCAAATTGAAGAGTGCGTCATGCTTGATTTCAAGAATGTTTTTTCTATTGGTCAAATTTAAGAACGGGACATTCTCAATTTCAAAAGCGTTGATTCTTCGTGACAAATTCAAGAAAGGGTCGCTCTCATTTTGAGAACTTTTATAAATTTTACATTTAAGAATATGTTATGTTGATTTCAAGAACTTTTATTTAATTACTAAGAATGTTCTTAATTAATGTGTTTTCTTATTTAAGAAATGAAGATGGACTTCTTATTATATTAAATAAGCACTTGTAAATACAATATTTTTTTTCTAATTTTGATGAATTGTAGAGTGGAATGCTTGAATTGAAGGAATTTTAGAATATAAAGTTATTTCTCATACATATTTTTATTAGTAGGTGAAAATTTAACATCACATCACATCCTGTTTAAAAATACATTTTCAGTTTAAGAACCACATTATCATTTGGTAACAGATGTACGTATATGAAATGGAAGTTCGTCGAAGTCGTTAGCCTTCTCAATAAAATTTGACCACCACACAAATAAATTCTTTTTCTCTCAAGAAATAATTGGCCAAAATCTACATCAATCTAAAAACAAACAAACGAAATGCTTACATTGTACCATGGATATATTATTATAAAAATTTACCAATATAGACCAGTTTGAATGCTTCAATAATGACCATTCCACTTTATGCACATTTACTTTCCACAAATTCTCGTACTTCAGTCACGCCTGTCTTTTTCGTTAAATTCTTACATCCGCTAACAAGTCAAATTTGTTATAAGATAGAAATATAACACTAAATGTATAAATGAAAATCAAAATTATTTTTTTACCTTCGTCGTTCTGTTATAGAAGCATGTCCCTTTCTTTTTATCGCTTCTTACTTTTCGTTCCGACGGAAATAAACTAAAAAACAATTTGTTTAATAGCTGTTACATTGAAAAAACTTGTAGAACTTTTACAAAATCCATTCAGTAAGGTAAAAGTGTGGGAAAAATTATAATTACAACAAATTTACTTACATGCGAATTTATCACACACAGAATCAGAAAATCCCCATAATTTCAGTACCATTTTTAGAAATGGTCTTTGAAGCTAGTCATTTTGTTGATCGACACTTATTAATATTGCATTTAATTAACATCTTCATTTCGGCACATTAAACCACTTGTAATGTTTCCCATTTCTTCACAATTCATTATGCACTAATTATGTAAATTACTAAAAATTCATTTTACAATAAAAATACAGAAAATTCACACCGTAATATGTATTTTCTTACTGCAAGCCGAGTTTGGTGTAACGTTTTTCAACTAAATTTGTAAGAAATTCTAAAGAAAGCTGTCCTTTGCAGAAGGTCATAAAGCAACATTCCGTACAATTGTATCCGCCCAGCTGGACCCAGCGCCTTCAGTGAGATCACCACAAATTGAGAATCCCGTGCTTAATCCAAAACGGTGATTTGCTTGATTTAATATTGTTCGTGCTAACAGCAAGCAGAATCGTGAATACAAGACTTTTATCAGTTCTTAATGTAAGAAGTGGGTTTCTAAAAAAATTTCTAGGTAGCATTTTTTTCAGTGTGGGACCTGTGATAATATCATGTAACTTCGTTGAGAAAATTGTAAATTTTCCAGTTCCATGTTAAAAGAAGCTTTTCAAATAACGCAATAAAATCTGAGTACATAAACTACCGAAACAAATAAGATCAAATATCCGGAAACAGTTGCCGCTTAATGGAGTGTGAAAAAATGTTTACGAAATTGTTCAGAAACGTCGAAAATTATTGCCTTTACATCAAACAAATCGCTAATTTATACACTGAAAAAAAAAAGTAGTAAATAAAACTACAATTGTACAAATTTTTACCACAAATTGTATTAAAAATACGACTAGTTACAAATTGTATCATTTTTTTCTAAACAATTGTAGTAACTTGGTTGTAGCTACATTTACAATAATTTGTGGCATATAGTACTAACGTGTATAGCGAGATTTTCGACAAATATAATAGTAAAGTGTACTACACAGTCATTGCAAAATTTACTAAAATAAAGACTAATGTGTTCCAAATCTTTACAGTAAAAAGTATAAGATTTTATACTAAAAATTACTATTTTAGAGATTAAATTTTGCGACAAAAAAGAGAAAGTTACCATATACACATATCTTTTTCTATTATTATTGCCGTTATTTTTACTACAGGTTTTGCAGCATATTTTGCAACAATTAACAGACTTCTGCGCCTAATTAATGTAGTAAAAAGTAATATGTATATTCGTTGCAAAATACTACATTTTTTATGAATCACAATTTACTACTTTTTTTTGGAATGGAATTAGTGGTAAAATGAACCAGGTAAAATGAAACGCAAGAATTAATTATAACAGGATTGTTTCTTATATATTTTAAACAACATCTACAGTAATAATACAAGTAAATACAAAAAGAGCTTTTACTTACAAATTATGTTCCTTGTTCATAACAATTTTTAAAATTTTTTAACACTTATTACAAATCACAAACATTTTAAAAAACACATTCTTTAAAACATTGTCAAATACACAAATTACATTTTAAAAACATATTTTTTAAAAACATATTTTTTAAAATGTAATCAATATACATCAAATTTTCATGATTGGAAAAAGTGGACATACATCATTCTGCTTCTCTGGTACAGATTTTATAAATTAATTCTGAACAAAACTATTTTTACTTGATGCTCAATTTTTAATTTCTCTAATTTTTGGCCAAACAGTTTCCGCGTGCTCAAAATTGGAATTAATTCCTTGAGATCTTCTCGATCAAGATTGAGTAAGGTCTGTTTGTCGACTTCGTTTACTGTAAAACAAATTTCATAATTAATAGTTACTGTCAAATAAAACGCGGTAAAACAATAGAGGTATGTTGCAACGATGGACTTTATGAATACTTTATTAATGAATAGTAAAAACTGTTTCGATAGTACTTACCGTCAAAGCTCACCCTCAACCGGTCTAACAAGCCCCAGCTTTCTAAGGTTGTCTTAACGAAGTCATCCATACCTAACTCACACAAAATCACAACGCAAAACTAATAATTATTAATAAACTTATCGCACTTATAGTCAGTAAGTTAAGACTTTATTAATTTCACTTTACTAACTAATTATAATTAAAAAGATTGATACAAAATTATGCGTATTAAAAAGAAGTTGTTCGTAAGCTCTCGAAAGAATGAATGACCGTTTTTAATCAGTTTGTTTATATTGCGAGGTTGTTTATCACTCCAATTGCTGGAAGGCGCTCTTCACCGGCTCCACCGACCAGCCACAACATCCTCCTTCACGCATATCGACTACACACTGTTTCGGATGTATAATATAAATAAATAAATGCAAAATCAGCAGAAATTCACAACTCTTATCTGTAAACCGCAATATAATCAATATTGATTAAAGCCCAATTTTCCGTGGCATTAACCTATTAACTCCAATGACGGTAGCGTTCTAGTGTTAAAGGCGTATTTTGTGTGACTTAATACTGTTTGGGTCAGAAGTCCAAATATACGTTATACACGGCTTGTAAAACAGACAATGAGAGCAAAATCTCAAAAAATAATTTTGTTACGATATTTTTCCCTGGTATCCTATTTCCTAGCGGGGTGCGATCAGTGTAAATTATTTTATTGTCGGCAATTTTTCGGCAACGGGCCGCGTCCGCAAATCTGTTCCTTCCCTCTCGATCACTTTCAATAAAATACATTCGGCAAGCACGTGCCAACAATTATGAATTTGTATTGGCCAGAAATTTTCGAAAAATATGCAACAATTGTAGTGACGTTAATCCATTTATTTTATAGTAAAACTCACTCAAAATATAATGTAAGTTGCAACAATCTTATAGCAAATATTAAAACAAAATTTATTTAACTTTTTTATTTTCCTTTATGTGGATATGTGAGATTTGAATATAAGTGTAAATAAATAAACTTACATATTATTTTTGTTCCTTATTTTTCCACATAATATTTATAAACTTAATTAACGTAACGTAACGTACGTCATATTTTTATTAAAAATACACTTTAAAAGTATTTAGTCAATACACATTAAATTTAACACACATTTTAAAACACATAATTAACCCTAAACCATCGATAATTAGAACTGTATATTACTATTTCACAGTTTTCGCATTCTTATTAGCATCATCAGTAATTATCGACTAACTATATATCTTTGTCTATTTTAGAGTGTTATTTCGTTTTTCCCCCTCTCCCCACTATTTCGCCTCATTTGTAAGTTTTTCGTATGTTATTTTTATTTATACTTTATATTGTTTATCATTTTTAGTAATATGTCATCTTTTATGCTTATTTGTTCATTTATAAGTTGTATGTTATTTTTATTCTTGTAAATATGTAAATTTTCTGCAATATTCATCCTGACACCTTTCTGCATAATTTTTTCGATTTTCATTGTTTCGTTAATAGTACCGTATTGATGTTTTTCATTGTATAAATGTTTAGTGTAATTGGATGTTGTATTATTCTTGTTGGTATGTTCTTTATACCGCGTATAAAAACTTCTGCCAGTTTGTCCGATATATTTTTTATCACATGTGTTACATTTGATCGAATAAATACCATTCAACTTATATTTGTCTTCGATTTCTATATTTGGTTTAAAAAATTTGTCTAGTTTATTGCTGGTTGTTAAACCTATTTTTAAATTATAGTTTTTGAAGATTTTTGTTAATTTATTAGTATTACGTCCCTGATAATTGAAACATACCCATTTTTTATTTTGTTCATTGTTTATTATTTCCTGTTTATTTTCTTGCTTATATTTGCTTCTATTGAATTTGAATCTGTTAATTAATTTATATATAATTTTGATGTTATATCCATTATTAATGGCGATTTGTTTTATGGTTTTTAATTCATTATTAAAGTTGTCTTTACTAAGTGGTACGTTGTATAGTCTGTATATTAAATGTCTGAAAGCTGCCATTTTTTGTTGATATGGATGGTTAGAATTAACATGTATTACATGGTCAGTTTGAGTACTTTTCCGATATATGTTGTAATTTATCTTGTTGTTCTTTTTCTCAATATTTAGGTCTAAAAAGTTTATGGAATTATTTGATTCTAACTCCATAGTGAATTGTATCTTTTTGTTAATCGTATTTAAATATTGTAAAATTTCGCTCGGATTATCGTAATCAGTAATAAGGAAAGTATCATCAACATATCTGTACCATCTTATGATTTTAAATTTTTCGATTAGCGTTTTCATAACATTTTCTTCAAATTCTTGCAAATATATTTCGGCTAGAATTGCAGATATGGGTGACCCCATTGTTAAACCATCATTTTGTTTGTAGTATTTGTTGTTGAACTGGAAATAATTTTGGTTGAGTATTGTTTTAATGCTACATATTAATTGTTGAACATATAGGTTGTGGTAATTTTTGCCATGTAATTTGTCCTCTATTATATTAATTGTTTCATTGACAGGGATGTTTGTATACATATTACTAACATCAAAGGAAATAAATTTAGAATTTTTATTTAATTCAACGTTTTCCAATTTATGTATTAATTCTAAACTATTTTTAACAGTATATTTGTAATTTAACGTAATAACATTTTTTAATTCGTTAGTAATTGTTCTCGAAATTTTGTAAGCAGGCGCGGTTGTATAATTTATTAGTGGTCTAATGGGTACATCTATTTTGTGTAATTTAGGTAACGCTGATAGTTTTGGTGCAGTTGGATTCATATTAATGTATATGTTCAACAATTAATATGTAGCATTAAAACAATACTCAACCAAAATTATTTCCAGTTCAACAACAAATACTACAAACAAAATGATGGTTTAACAATGGGGTCACCCATATCTGCAATTCTAGCCGAAATATATTTGCAAGAATTTGAAGAAAATGTTATGAAAACGCTAATCGAAAAATTTAAAATCATAAGATGGTACAGATATGTTGATGATACTTTCCTTATTACTGATTACGATAATCCGAGCGAAATTTTACAATATTTAAATACGATTAACAAAAAGATACAATTCACTATGGAGTTAGAATCAAATAATTCCATAAACTTTTTAGACCTAAATATTGAGAAAAAGAACAACAAGATAAATTACAACATATATCGGAAAAGTACTCAAACTGACCATGTAATACATGTTAATTCTAACCATCCATATCAACAAAAAATGGCAGCTTTCAGACATTTAATATACAGACTATACAACGTACCACTTAGTAAAGACAACTTTAATAATGAATTAAAAACCATAAAACAAATCGCCATTAATAATGGATATAACATCAAAATTATATATAAATTAATTAACAGATTCAAATTCAATAGAAGCAAATATAAGCAAGAAAATAAACAGGAAATAATAAACAATGAACAAAATAAAAAATGGGTATGTTTCAATTATCAGGGACGTAATACTAATAAATTAACAAAAATCTTCAAAAACTATAATTTAAAAATAGGTTTAACAACCAGCAATAAACTAGACAAATTTTTTAAACCAAATATAGAAATCGAAGACAAATATAAGTTGAATGGTATTTATTCGATCAAATGTAACACATGTGATAAAAAATATATCGGACAAACTGGCAGAAGTTTTTATACGCGGTATAAAGAACATACCAACAAGAATAATACAACATCCAATTACACTAAACATTTATACAATGAAAAACATCAATACGGTACTATTAACGAAACAATGAAAATCGAAAAAATTATGCAGAAAGGTGTCAGGATGAATATTGCAGAAAATTTACATATTTACAAGAATAAAAATAACATACAACTTATAAATGAACAAATAAGCATAAAAGATGACATATTACTAAAAATGATAAACAATATAAAGTATAAATAAAAATAACATACGAAAAACTTACAAATGAGGCGAAATAGTGGGGAGAGGGGGAAAAACGAAATAACACTCTAAAATAGACAAAGATATATAGTTAGTCGATAATTACTGATGATGCTAATAAGAATGCGAAAACTGTGAAATAGTAATATACAGTTCTAATTATCGATGGTTTAGGGTTAATTATGTGTTTTAAAATGTGTGTTAAATTTAATGTGTATTGACTAAATACTTTTAAAGTGTATTTTTAATAAAAATATGACGTACGTTACGTTACGTTAATTAAGTTTATAAATATTATGTGGAAAAATAAGGAACAAAAATAATATGTAAGTTTATTTATTTACACTTATATTCAAATTAAAACAAAAGTAATACCATAATTGTTTTGAAAAAGTAATACACTTTGTAGATAAGATTGCTACAAAGTTTTCACTACAAATGCTTTAAAAATTGTATTACAATTTTAAGTAACAAATGCTCTCTTTGTAGCAAAAATTGTTACAAAATATGTGCTACATTATTGTAGTAATTTGTAACATACGTTTTTTTTCAGTGTATATTTGAAATCCAGGTCGTTTTTTATTCTCGAATAAGTAATAAATAATACCTAATTTTTGGGCGATCATGTAATTAGTTTTGTCGCAATTTTTTCAGCGAAAACCATTTTTTTGAAGCTGCACCTCAAACAATTTAACTTGACCGGGGGTCACGAGCCAATAATTGACGTCTGACGCCGTACTTCATCGATATTTTTGGCGATACGGTTATGTAGTTTCGGTAGTATAAATATTTACGAAAGCGAAAGGCATTCGCGATTATTTTTAGAATATTCGGAATTTCACAACCGCTCTTCACGTCCCAATCAAAGAAATATATTTTTATCAGCCCCATAAATTATTTCGATCCTAAGTTTCGGTTTAAATTCGAACATAAAGGCGGCGAAAACAGAACCTGTGTCTTTGTGCGAATGCGGGAACCCTCCACAAATCATCTCAACCCCTGCACGGGGAATTAGATTAGGTATGCTCATTCTTACAACCGTAACAGATGTCGCGAAACCTGCTGCCTTCAAGTTCGTCACTTATCAAAATCAGGGGCCGGAATTAAAAAGGAAAGACCCTCTCAAGTTTGAACGACTTCATTTCGTGGAAAGTTCGCCGTTTCTCAGAGAATAAAACCATCTAACCATGATGTTTCTGGGACAATCAATTCCGGGGATCAATTTCACTCCGAGTTAACTGGAGATATCTGTTAGATTAAAAAGACCTCTTTCAATCTTGACTTGCAATGATTGACGGAAGGGAAAATCAATTCAATTTGCGCCAATAAGCATTTTAAATTTTAAACTGCTTATTTATACAGAAGGAGGAAAATAACGTAAATGCACCCATTCAATGTAAAGTTTTGCACGGTTGCCACCCTTATAATATCGAAGCCTAAGGAAAACTATGTATATACCTACATTACATTCTGCTTTGATCCGCACGTTTTAATGTGTCGTTTTTGAGTGCGTTTCGGAGGCGGTGCAGACTAGTTGATTGTTTTTGCATTGACTCTTTCAGGATGCTTCACGGCGCGCAAGTTGTTTCATCCATTATGGATAAAAGCTTGTTTGAGACAACGGATGTACTTTGAGATAAGGAGTTCTCCTCGTATGATAGCAGTTTTTTCTAAGACTGCTTTTAGTAAATATGGGAAGTGTGAAACTTAACTAATTATTTAGTGGGTGGTATGATAATTTTATCATGAAAAATTAGGCTAGGTACACTCGGCCAAGATGAAAATGTCCCTGTTGTAAAAGGACCCCTCGGTTGGTGATTATTACTTGAATAGTCCTGCCATAAACCAGTCGCGTTGTAGAACTTGTATCGGTCCTAAAGAAAACAGGCGCATCGCTTTGTTGTCATTTTTACTAAACTACTAATATTTATCTACAAGAAGTTTTGAATGATGTCTGACTAAACAAATGTTACTCGCCCGAGCGAAATACTATACCATATGAATTAATAGATTTACATCGTTATTAGGCGCAGTCATTGTTGTTGGCATATAATAATTTTTCAAATATTTAATTTGATTTTACGTTTCAGCTTAATTAACGATCAAAACATTATATAGGGTGTAGCAAAACTAAAAAATAAGAATGGTTGTAACTTTTTAGCAAGAAAAAGTTGTCTAGGTTAATTACTGTGCATATTTTGATCTTTTTAGTCTGTTCATACCTTCTTTGTTTACGATTTCGTGACGTAATATTTACGGCTTTCCGAGGATATCGAAGCTGCAAAACAGCACGTCTTGGAAATCAATTTATAGGGCGACCCTGAGCTCGTAAAACGATTAAGTCTAAGTCTAAGTCGAATTTAAACCATGAGACAGTTTTTGGTTTCGCAACACTTCCAGCCCCACTAGTTTTTCAAGTTTATTAAAAATCCCTGTCTCTTTAGTTGTTTGAAACAGTATTTAAAAGCATTTCGTTGGTTTCAAAATTGTTCGTTTTTTACTGAGATTACCGGGACAGAGAAAAGCTCTTTAAGATTCTGATGAACAAGAAGAGGTTAAATATGGCTTCAATCTATTTCTCTCAATATTTTTATAAATTTTAATCGTACTAAAACATTTTTTACTTCATGTTTTAAGATTGTTTTAGGGCCGCTTTTCCTTTTGTTCCAAGAATTATATTTTTTACATCATTTTCTCAACTACTTTTATGTATTGATACCTCATTTCTATAGTATAACAAGTTAAAAAAGTCATTTTTGTATTAAGCGCAATAATCAACAGCAAAAAGTGTATTTTATTCAATTCAAAAGTGTAACATTTCGAATTTTCAAAATTCGTCAAACCACAAAACGAAATTTGGGGCAAAGTTCAATAGTGTAACAACTCAATTTTTTTGAAAATTTTCAAAAGTGTAAGGGCCAGTTGTAAAAACGAAGTTAACGCTCTGTTAGCTGACACCTTTGTTAACTTCGTTTCTGCAACTGGCCCTAAGTGTTGTTAAGTCAATCATAAATTAATAATTGAGTATGTCAATTATTATTCTCAAATTCCTTAGCACAAAGGACGCAGCAGGAATTAAGCAGGCATGTTCACCAAGTTTGGAAGTCGTTTCGATTTTCAAACATTTGTCAAATAGTATGCCACGGCGATTGGCAGATTGTATTGAAAATAACGGATATTATAGAAAATATTAAGAATAATCAATTTATATTAACCAGAAATATGAATTTAATATGTTTCTTTATCGGCTGGTGATTACCGCAGAAATAATAAAAAAGTCTGTTGTCCTCTTTAAAAAAATGGTGTTGATGTCTCATATTATAAAAGAAGACTAGAAATATTTAAATGTTATAAATTTAAATCTATTATTTTATATCAAACATTTTAAATAACACACCAAGGTTTGTTTTCTTTAGTCTAGAAATGATATTTTTAC
This sequence comes from Dascillus cervinus, assembly GCA_949768715.1. NCBI lineage: Eukaryota > Metazoa > Arthropoda > Insecta > Coleoptera > Dascillidae > Dascillus > Dascillus cervinus. Next base: position 11,370,091 of record OX458322.1, on the reverse strand, counting down.
GAAGAGCTCAAGTTCTCTAAAATACCATTGATTTATGACAGGACCATTTAGCTAATAATCACCGATTGAGGGGTCCTTTTACAACAGGGACATTTTCATCTTTTTTGTCTAAACTTATTCAAAGAAAGAGAACACAATTTAATTTAATTTTTATTAATAATGTTGGGCCGCCCCTATTAGTTTCACACTCCCTCATTTTTCGTGGCATTCATTCCAGTAGGTGGTCGATGTCTTCTTGGGATATGGTGTCCCAAGTCATCTGAAATTCAAGCCGGAAAGTTTCTAGTGTTCGAGGGTGATTCGCTAAATTCATCAGTTTTCTTCCCATAATGTTCCACACGTGTTTAATTGGCGAGAGATCGGGAGATCTGGCTGACCATAGGCCTCTTCGAACCGGTTTAGGGAAATTTTCACTACGTGGGGACGAGCATTATCCTACTGGAAAAGTGAGTCTTCGAGCTGCTAAAGATAAAGAAGTAATGAGGTTACATTACTTCATCAACGTAACGCTGGGCGTTCATGGTGTCTCGGATCAACACCAACTGAGACCAACTCCAAATTGAATTAAAAACGAAAATAAAAAGTTGCAATAGTTAAGCAGTTTCCAATAGTAAATTTCGAGTTTAGTAGTTAAGCAACAGGGATTTCGGGTTTTTTAATGTCGATTAATTTAATCGACATTTGATTCGCGGTTTTGTAATTTCGCGTAATAATCCGCGACAATAATCCGTGGGATTAACTTTATTGATGTAATAATCTGCGAAAAATTCCCCGAATCCGCGAAAAATTCCCCGAATCCGCGAAAAAATTCGCGAAATTACAAAACCGCGAATCAAATGTCGATTAAATTAATCGACATCAAAGGGTCCGAAGACCGTTGCTTAACTACTGAGTTTGATATGAAACTATTGAAAAGTTTTTTTTCATCTAGTTAGATAAAAAAGGTTACTCACTGTTACCATTTTCGGTGCTTCTGTACTTCTCTACAGGATGACCGTTTAATTTGTTCACGCCTGAAGATTCAGGTGGAAACACATTGTGGATTTCATAGACCACCTTGAAATTAGGTCACAATGTACTGTAAACTGTTGTGTCAAAATTAAAAACTCCAAGCATCAATAATATTAATAATCAACTCAAGTGAAGAAAGTACAAATTGCCTATAATATAACATACTAATTTGTGAAAATTAAATGTCACCAAAAATCTATTAAGAATGGAGCCGTTTTAGCATTAAACCAGTGCTAGAATAATGTCATTGTAATCCCAAAATACAGAAGGAACGCATATTTACGCAGTCCATAAAATGAGCAGATTTACAAACAAGAAATATTTTCTTTCGTTTAAATTTTATTTGCCCGCTTTTATTTGTCCAAATTTCTGATGCAAATGTTACTTTTCTTGTTCAAAACTTGGGAAATGGAAATTTGTGACCGCATCGCTTTTTATAGTGAGCTGAGGAAAACATTTGTAAGGAATGCACGATGAACCAGTAAGAAACGAGATTCGTTTAAAATTCAGCACGGCTTGGTATCACTTCATTAAGCAGGCAAGGAATCACTGAATTGGCATAATTCGAGCAAAACTTGGCTCGGGACCAAAATGTGACGTTACGAAGTGAAAGATCAAGGTGAAAACTTCCAATTTTCAAATACCTGGTCCTCATCGATCTTACCGCTTCTTTGAGTTCAGTTTCCGAAACTTCAAAGGTTACCATAATTTTTGAGTTAAATTATTACGGTTCGAAAAATTTGACACACTGTAAATTAAAATAGCTCCCACGCGATAACGATTTCGATCATTTTAACTGTCGGGATTATTAGTTGCTCCTAATGTGTTGCCGGAAGATGATCTGCGCTCATTAATGGAAAGTATTGCTTTAATTTTTATTTAAATTTAAGATGCGCCTTCAGTTGGCGCAATGTTTATTTTCGTTGATTTTTAAAATAAATATAGCATTGTGTGGTTTCAATTCTTGCACCTATTTTTACACACTTCTCGTAACGTTTATGTCGGATTAAACAGTTTGTTTAAATTACAGGATGCCCCGCGCGAGCACTCGCATGCAATTTGGGAATAAAAAGTAATTGAACTCGTTACGAATTTTGCAAGGCGTACCGTTTCATTGCCTGCTTCCAGGTTGACTTTATTTAATGAAATTGCTCGTGTAATTGAATTTCAGCTGCCAATCAGTATTGCGAATGGCGCTGGTAATTATATTAACCCGATGTTTACTCAGCGCAATGAATACTTTCCAAATACAGCCGTCCACTTCAAAAATTAGTGCGGTCAAGTGCGTCGGAATCTGACGAGACTGTATCACTGCAGAAATTGAAGAGTATTTTTTTTCTTATTCTGTGAACGGAAATTGTTTTGTGCTATGTTTAATTTCAATCTGCTCTGCTTAAATTTAATTTAATTGCTGCAAGTGATTAAATTATTTTGTGTGCGGAGATTAAGTTTAAAATCGAAAAACGAAGCAAAACGAATTATATATTACAGTTTGTACAAATTTTTCAGTCCTGTAACTATTCGACGCATTAAATGATACATACATAGGTGTTTGCGATTTTTAATCAAATTAATTAATTAATGTAATGGAATAATCAGCAGATTAAATTGAAATTAAAAAAATTGCCAGAAACTTGCTGAAACAAGTAATTAGAAGAATGAATGCTTAATAAATTAATAATTAATTAATTAATTTAACCATTTCATTAACAGTGTCATCAACACAACTTAAGAAAATGTTCACTGTTTCACATCGACGAGTAAAGAAACACCTAAAGTGCGGCATTCACTTGCAGTTGGCCGGACGACGAGATCGACAGTCGGCATGGACTGTCGCCGAATTTTCGCCACTCACCGACAGTGTGAGTGGACTGACGATTTCCCACCGTCCAGATATATAACTTGATTGAAAAATTACCGCGAGGCCAACGTTAAAATATTGCTATTATGGGTGAACTTCTATAGTTATCTAGTGATAATAACATTACAATAATGCATAAATGTAAATTTTTAACATTTTGCCCCTTAAGACTCGAATTAAATTGAGTCAGCAAAACATTGTTTTTTTTTTATAAAACAACTTAAAATGAGCCCAAATGTAATCCAATTTAAAAAATAGTTCGAAAATCTTTTTTTAAATAATTGGTATACTATACAAAACTTCCCAATTAACAAAAAATTAGAGAAGCAATAGATATTAATTTATTCAGTTAAGGGGGTTTTCGCAATATTAGGATTGAGGATTCTTAAGAGTTTTATTCACAGACATACGTTTTGGAAGCCTATACGCATCACAAGCGCTGAAAAAGAGATGAAATATTCATGTTACGTTGTACCATTTAAGTAGTCTAATTTATGGGTATTCGTTGCGCATTATTGGTTGAATCAATTGCAGACATGTGTCATTCAAATCCATGTGGACCGAAAATCTTGAATTTACACAATAATAAATTATTTTTTTTAAAAGCGCAACAAAGGTAAATTTCAAGCGGTTTGTTGCATAATGACTGCAACTTCAATTTTCTGCGGACAAATTAGTTCTTGCATCTGCGGCAATGAACACAAGAAATAAATAACTGGAAGTTCTTATAGCAAATTGTTCTAGAAGTATTTTCTTTCTAAATTTGTAATAGGATCACCGAAAAAATGTAAATTTGTTCATTACTGACCAGTGGTTAATATCGACTGGCGTCAGGTCCCACAGCTCGACCGGGTTAACTGCATCTTTGTTGTTACATAGTTTTTACATTTTATTTAATATGTTGGGAAGCATTACTTCCAAATAAAACTGTTTTAATTTTGGTACCATATTTCTCCAAAATTTGTTCTCTTTCAATTTTATCTACAGCAATTCCATGGGGAGTTCACACAACAAAGTAACAGTACTTTTCCCCAGTTATCGCTAACTGCCCCTGAACTTGGTAGTAATAATTATGGTTTTGTTTTAATTGTGTGGCATTATTTTTTATAGTTAAATATGGAAAAAAAATTATTTCCACTGCTTTTTGTGGAGAAATGTTTGAAATTGACCATGTACATTTGATTTCAATAATGGCATCATTACTGATTTTGCTATCGGGACTGGCACCTAGAAAGCAATTTTCTTTATCAATAAAAAGTCCACAATCTTCTATGCTGAGATCAATTTCTGCTTCGAATTTCTTCTTGGCATTTTCTTCATTGTCACGGCCCCATTTGATTGCTGCACTGTTTAAAAAGTTTGAGTTCAAAATTGCTTTACACGCATTTACTGGATTTGTTGTAATTTGATTGTAATAGTTTTAAATATATTTATTCACTTATCTGTTCGTGCGAACACCAAGGCAGATTGTTAGACAAACAATCTTTTGCAGTTGTCGATACCGAGAAAGCAAACGATGAGAAATACGCTCCGCCCTTTCCGTACCACAATTCAATAAGACATTTCCGTGAAATTTTGGTAAAGCGATAAATTTATTTGGGATTTTGCGGTCGTATTTTTTAAAAAAATTAAATTTTTTTAATAACGTATTTTTGTAAAATATATTATCTAATAGATAACGCGAAAAAAAATATTATTTAAAATTTAATAAAATCTAGAATTACAAAAATTTATACCCTTCATGTAATTTTTTTTTTTTTTCAAAACAAGCGACATAGTCCGATGAGTCTTTTTGTTATGTATATTATGCGATCAAATTTTTCCAAAAATTTAATATGGGCTTAGAAAAAAACCTTAAAAACAATTCAGAGGACCCGAGAAAACAGCCTTAAGCAGGAACACAATTACATTTTTGTGTTCATTTTAATGTGCTCCGGCTCTGAAGGGGATAATAGGGAATGCTACTTACAGAATCATCAAGGAATAGCCCATAGTTTACTTTCATTAGTTAACAATTATTCTTATTATTATTATATACAGACGCTGCAGGTCGAACCGAAGCGTTGTCGTGATCTTGAACTGCATTAAATTATTACTTCCGTCCTATCAGTTTTATGTTTATAAAAAAATTAATTTAAAAAATAACCGAAAATAATGTACCATTTGTTACTGAATTTTTAAATACATATTTGAATATTTCAAATCTTCAAAACTAGGTCCTGTGGCCAGAAAACGTAGAGTTGCTATTAATCTCTCTTCTGCACCGATTGCGTTTCTCATTCTTGTATTTTTTTTTGTAATATGTACATAATATGGTTCAGCAACTTTAGTAAAGTTTTGAAACAATTATCATCCATGCACAGAAATTTTTTTAAATCGTCGGAATTAGATTCTCTTAATTTTTATACTAATCGCATATGTGAAAACTTTTGCCGTTCCAATAGCCACTCTTTTACCCAAAACATTTCTTGATTTATCAGGCGTTTCACTTAACAATAATACTAATATTAAAATGCACAATCTTTTCTTTCTAGACGTTACCATTTTCAAAACTCTATAAAAACACTGCCAAAAAACTGTGTGCATAGTTAAAAGGTGATCGGGAATGAAGGCGATCTGTCCGGACGCCTGCTAGTGTGTGCAGTCCCGTACTGTTGCCTAGTTTGTGGCGCGCAACAGTCCGGGACTGCAGGCCGTCCAAGGCCGCCTCTAATCGCCATCCAACGTCCGGCCAACTGCAAGTGAATGGCGCACTTAAGTTGTCAATTAACATTTTAATGTTTCTCTAATATGAAGTTGGATTTAATAACAAATTTTAACTTGTTCTGGAGACACTCTGTATCTTATAGAATTTAAGAATCTTCTGGAATTTTATACAGATTTTAATTTCTAAAATTAATGGTTACACTTTGAAAATAAAATTTATGGAATTTGGAACATCGAAAACGTTATTAAATGTTAAATGAATATACGAATATAATTGCAGAGACAGGAAATTCGTAACGCTTTGTCGAAAATCGATTCAATTATCCGGAATGAAATTAATATCGGCAAGTTTATAAGTCAATATAAAAATTTCCGCCCATAAAAGTTATAATACCCATTAAGAGCGCATTAAATATTCATATTCAAATAAGGCTGAATGTAGCCATTAAACTAAAACTCGCGACCTTCTTCCACATTTCTCATTTTCATATCCTCTTGTTTCAGGAGGTAGTCGGGGTGAAAATGAAGGAGAGGTGAAAGGCCGCAGCCGCAGCGCTCGGCGGGAAGATCCGCGCAGACACACACTGGCCGGGGATCAGCATTACGGTAGCATGGGGACACAGGGAGGCCCCTTGTCCAGGACCATGGATCTAGAGGTAAAATCGATGCGCACAACCCAATAAATTTCTCATTACCGCCCATTTTTATTGCACCCGCTGGAAGTAAATCACGTTAATTCGCCGATAAAAGCTAATTTTATTTACGGGGCGCCGTAAAAAAGGACTAAATATTCAAGTAAACATAGGATTAGTGTCGTCGATGGGGCTTATTGCATAACAAGGGCTGTTACAAAAGCCATCAACCGAGGTGAATTGCATTATCTCCGCAATGCAGACAGAGGAGCACTGCACATTCTGACATAATAACAGACCACATCAGTGACATCATTGTTTCAATTAAAGGTCTAATAATGAGTGGTCACTGTTGCCGACATACTTCAATTAAAGTTAGTTATTTCGGTGCATCCGATATGAGTGCCGGGCTATTTTTTTTTTTTTTTTTTTGAATGAGTGTGTGCTTTTTTGATCGAGTGCCAAAATGCGCGCCAGAAGAAACTAATAACGAATGTGTTTATATTCGAAAAGATGTCATCGCAAAGTATTATATCGTTGCCACCTCAGTTAAATATGGTGCCTTTATCCTTAGCCGCTATTGAGAAAATTTCAAATGAATGTGTCGCGGGAGGGCCGAAAAGATCTTTGATAAAGCTTTCTGAAAGTTCATTTCCAATGCGCGCCTACGATTCGTTGAAGCTTCGGATTGTGTTGGGGAAAGAGGTATCTAGTATTATGTAACTAACAGATTACTTGTTATGAGAGATGTCTGCAAAGTTTTAAGAATATGTGTGATTATTTGTTTTGTTGTACAATTTCAATGTGATTTTGTTAAATCGAAATTAATGCTATGTTTCCGGTTTTCCAATAATCTTTAAGTCGAGTGGTTTTTTGATGTTTGGGTGGCAATAATAGGTAATGATTTAATGGACACCTTCCGAAAAAAGTTATTACGCTCTGGAAGTTTGAAGTGCTTTTTGTATCGACTCCCATTTAGAAATCATTAAATTTTATGTTGTAACGAGTGTTTATGTCTTGTCTTGAGTTATCATTAGAATAGATAAAAGGGTAATCAGTAATGTAATTTTTTATTGCTTTAGTAGATAAGCAAGAGGGTTTCTGGCTCACCACTATATCAAATTTATTCGCGGTTTTATTCGCGGATTTTTTCGCGATTTCTTGTAACTGCGATTTTTTCGCGGATTGGGGGAAATTTTTGCGGATTATTGCATCAATGAAGTTAATCCCGCGGATTATTCAGCGGATTAGTTTAATTCCTCAAATTTGTTCTGGTTTTTTATCGCGTTTTCTTGGAATCTATCGCGGATTCTCAGAATTTCGCGCGATTTATTGATTGATTGGTCTAATTAGATTAATTGTAATTGATTGCGTAATTACGCTTGATTACTCTAATTACACATTCTTGGAATCCGCGATAAAAAAACGCGAATAAATTTGATAAATTAAATTAATCCGCTCAATAATCCGCGGGATTAACTCTATTGATGCATTAATCCGCGAAAAATTCCCCGAAATCGTGAAAAGAATCCGCGATAAATCCGCGAATAAAACCGCAAATAAATTTGATATAGCGGTGAGTCAGGAGCCCTTCAACTAAAAATCTCTTATAAGTTGAACTGGAAAAGGAAACAATGTTTTTTAAAATGTAATCTAGATTATTTATTTAATTTGATGATAATGTTCAAAATCTAGCCCAAAACTTTCAGATAACTTCCAGTAATTATTTTAGGAATTTGTAAAAAATATATGCTATGAAAAAAGTATAAATTTTTGGAATTTGCCATGTTGTTTTGTGCAATGAATTATTCAGTACTATAAATTTCACTTGTCTAGAATAATTTACCAAATATAATCCGACTAAGATATCAATTTGCAATTAAAAGATAACAGAAACGGTTATATTAAACTTTCCAAAAATGAACTTTCAAAATCCAGTGTTAAAATTACCAGAAGATGAGTTAATAAATTTTTAGAATTCAAACAGCAAATTATAATTAAAAGTTACAACTGACATTTCAAAGTCGTTTGAACTTTTCGGTTTAATTACAAAAATTTTAATTTGACCTGACCATAAACCACACCTGCTGGTGACTTCAGAAATAAATTTTCAGGATTGTAATTAAAAATTTCCTTAAATTACAGCGTAAACAATTTCAGGGCCAATTTTCGAAGGGATATCCTCCCTCGTCCAACGCCATGCTGTTCGACGACGACCCCGGAATAATGTCGGAAGTTGAGACCAGCTCGACTGGTTTCCGAAGGGGCGGCAAGCAACGGAGCTCCCTCCCGGTGGTGCGGACTCCGAGCAAAACGCTGGAAAGACCTCTAGGTGAGAACTTGAAATCAAATATCTAACTTCCCCTGCAGTCTATTTTCCTTCAGGCTTGGTTTTCCTGCAGTACCGTAACGAAACGAAACGTGCCCTGCTGCCGAATGAAATAACTTCCATCGACACGGTTAAAGCGTTATTCGTTAGGTCCTTCCCCAAGCAGTTGAACATGGAATATTTAGATTCGCCGTTAGTCAAAATTTACATTCATGATTCTTCTAAAGATATGTTTTATGAACTCGAGGACGTAAGGTAACTGGTCAAGTTTGGAATAGGTTTGGAATTTCGGGGATGGCTGTTTCAGGTCGCATCTGCGGGAAATTCGAGATCGTTCCGTGCTTCGCCTGTTTGAATCGACCGATGTTTCTGGAGGATTTCCTCTGACCGGGACTGGAATCGCTGGTGGCGTTGGACATTTCGATGACCCTAGTTATTTTTCTGAGCCCGAGTTCGATTCGGAGTATCAGCATCAGCACATCCACAAAAGCAAGGTCAGTCGAATTAATTTACAAAATTACAAAAACACATTTTATTAAAAAATTAACTCTGTTATAAATATTACAAAACTTGTTGTTTCATAAAAAAATACAATTAATGAATATGCGCATTATTAAATATTTGTGCGTGATGGGATGATTTCGTGACATGAACACCGCATTTAGAACGCTTTGCACTGAGGTATCGCGGGCGTGTAAAAAGTGCCCGAATACAACTTCTTCGGAACTGTTCTCCAATCGAACACTAAAGCTTTAGCGAACGGTTCTTCATCACAACCCGAACACACATTCATGACGGCCATTACTTCGGCTTCAGCCGGCTCCCTTTCCTCCTGTTTTTGCTGCTGCAGGAGCACAGGTTCGTTCTGACCTATTCCCGCCAAACCGAACAACAAACTCTGGTCGAAAGATTTTCCTAAAAGACTATCGTCGACAATAGAACCGCCGAAGATCAATTCCCGTTTCTGTTTGCTCTCATCAGGTTTCGCCTCTCTTTTTACCACTTGTTTATCAACTGGTTTTTCAACTGGTTTTTCAACTTGTTTTTCAACCGATTTATCTTTGCCATTGTGCCTCTTGAAGAGTTGATGAGGGTCTAGAGTCGAATCTATAAATTGAACATTTGCGGGATTTATCAAAGAAGGATGTATGAGGCCGCTGTTGAATAATGGAGAACCTGTTGGACTTGGTTGTCCTGCGTTTGGTGATATTGAGAATTGAGATGGGAACCCTTGAAATTGTTGTTGTTGAGCTTGAGCTTGAGCCTGAGCCTGAGCTTGAGCTTGAGCTTGGGCTTGAGCTTGTTGCGTGAATTGTTGGGGACCAACCGATTGGGGCGAATTCATCAACTGTTGTGACACCAACGAGTTCGCGAATTGTCCGTTGATGAATTGAGATCCGAAGTCCTGTCCTGGAACAAATTGGGGCTGCTGTTGTATTTGGCCACTGGCTATATTCAACGCCACGTTCGAATTGATTTGTCCGGCTGTCAGTAACGGATGGGTTGGAAGAGCTGGCCTTGTGGGACGTGGTGGAGCTGGAGTTGTCGTTATCTGGACCCCATTGTGGTCATAAGTGTGCGCGTGGTGGTGTTTGTGGTCTCTGTGAGCTTTTCCAGCGGTGAGAGCTACTCGATATAGTTGGACCATGGTAATCTCGCCCAGCATTCCACCAGAACCTAACCAAAAATGAAATTATACTTTGCACCAGAAGAAATAAATTCAAGTGGGAAGACAAATGGTGTTTACCTTGGGGTGCCCCTACGCCTTCAAGAAATCCGCCTCCGGATTGTCTCTGTTCTTGGCCGGTTAACGCAATTCCTCCCGCTGGAATCGTATGTCCCACTAACTGCAAAGAGGTTAAGAATCAAGTCGAGAATCGATTTTAACCCACGATCATTTACCCTGTTGTGGAAACCACGTCCCACCCTCTCGGCGTTGACCCATATCTGCCATTCTCCGGTTTTACCGTTCCAACTTTGACAGGTGTGATACCATCGGTTGAGTCTTAAAGGATAGTTCAAGCGGTAGAATGTGTGACCCGTCACTGATAAGCTGAAATAACTGGAGCGGTCGGTATTCGAGACCCAAGAGTAAATCGCTCGCGGCTGACCATCCACTGTTTTTTGTTACATAAAGAAAGTGTAATTAATTATAAATAAGTCAAAAACTTTCTTGAATGGGCGACATAATCGCATAGAAAGCTGTATGACACCAAATAAAAAGTGGATAAATTTTGTTATATTTCATACATTTAACTGTTATTAATGGAAAACCCCGTTTTGAAAGTGACATTATTTTTTGATATGTAAAATCGCAATTTTTAATGAAAATGCGGCCTTTTCGATCTAAAAAGGACTTGTTTTGATTTTTGCCACTTTCAAAAGCCACAAGCGGAACGCAATTATCTAATGTTTTAATTGATACGAATATTTTCGGTTGATTATAGCATTTTGCATAACCGCCTCAATTATTGCACAAATGAATTAGCGAATCAATTTGTATGGTGCAAATTTACGGATAAATTTCTTACAACACGAAACCGAATCCTTTAAATTTTTTCAATTGTCAATTTCGCCGGAATCGCGTGGACCAACATTTTTGTAAATTGTTTTCGAGGGGCGATTCGTCGAGGCCCATTGACCAAGAGCGAGTTTGCTAATTAGTGTTTCTTCGATTTTCGACAGCTTGTTCAGCTACATTTGCTTCGGAATTAATCGGTGCGAGGATCGAACTTTATTTTTATTGCGGGAGATTTTTATTTTCTGTTAAAAAGAATTATAACCAACGTTAACTCCGTTAACGTGCTAACATGATTTAAAAACGTCGTTATGGCCCATTTAAAAAACCGTAAAAGCTTTTATTGTTTTTTATGCGTTTCAACATTCTCTAATTAATATTTGTATTTTGGCCTGAAAATCTAAACGTTAATTGTGCAAATCAGGTTTTTGAGGCACTTTAATTAAAATATTTTAATCTTACAAGAAAACACTTCCCCTAATTTTTATAAATCACTTAAAAGTCTCATAATGAAGAGCTAAGAAATAGCGCACTCGAGGTTAATTATTCCGCAAAACTTTGGCCATTAAACTAAATATTCACTCACCAGAATAGGAGAATATCGGATGGTCGTTGCTGTGATTGTTGAAACGGGCCCAGTAGCACAAGGTGAACTCTTTCAGCTCCGGCAAACTAATTTTGTACTGGATGTATTGGAAGTAAAGGTCTTGGGTAAATCCTACTTTGTAAAGTTCGCATTGACCTTCGTCGTGCAACGAACTGGGTTGATACCTTTGGGCCACTAGGCTCGAAAAGCTCGGTCCTGGCGATCCGAACGAAGATTTTTGATAGAGGCTGGAGTCCAGGACCGGGTGCCAATCGCCGACGGTGGTGCTCGTGCACAGGGGAATCAGCAGCGTTATTAATATTATCTGCTTCATTTTCTAGTGCGTTGGATTACCCAATTAAAAATTTATATCCTGAAAGGAAAAATTAAAATTCGTGAATATGCTTCACCTTGATGGGCGAATAAAGAAAGTGAACTTGTAAGTTCAAACTGACCGGAACTGTTTTACACGACCACGTTTGAAAAAGCCGATTAAAGATTATTTTTCCGGGGTGATTAATTCTCCCTAATTGGCCATAATTAGTTGCGTCTGATTAATTGGAAATTAAGTGGAAAGTTGGGCAATATAGTACATTTTTTGTTTGGAATTGTCGAGCGTGCATCGCCTCAGGTCGATGCGTAGATTCTTTTATTGCAAAATAATATTCAGAGCGGAGAGATCGATTAACTTTTTTCGGTGAAAATGTGGGTATCGGGGACGAAACGTTTTAATTTGTGGTTTTGTTGGTCTATTTATAATTTTTGAGTAGTGCAACACAGCTAATTATGAACAAATTAATTTTAACCTTACAATGTCACGGCGATTATTAGATTACATCGGAAACTAGTTATGCGATAAAAGGAAAAGTTTATCTTGCAATCGATTAAAATTCGGCTCGGAATTATTCAGTGGCCAAGAGCTGCGGTTTTTATTTATTTTATTTTCTGAGTAAAGAAATTTTGTGGGATTAGGAACATTATGTGCGAAGTTGGGGAAATTATTTGGTTTGTGGATTAGTGAAGTGTGTGAATTATTTATTCTGGCGATTAAGTTGTCAGGCTGTTAAGGTATTTTTGTAGAAATTTAACATTTTATGTAAAAGTCTGCTTTTATCAATAGACGATTTTGAAAAAGTGTTTTGCATTTGACTAAATATATTACATTTGGCACAAAAATGAATGTAAAAAGTATTCATTCCCCAGGAAATATGTCGTTAACTTCGAGTACTAAAAGAAATGTATAAAGGGATTGAATCACAAAGAATTTTTTGTGATAAAATTCTGTAAATAGCATTTCATTTTTACTGACAACTAATTAATTGATTAAAATAGGTGCAATAAAATTATTACAATCTAAATTAAATGAAAAGAAAAACTATTGTTTTTTAAAATGTTACAAAAATGTCCACAGTTTCATTTAAAAATATCACAAAAATTTGTAATATTAGTTGCCAAAGAAATAAAATGGAACAAAAATAAATTATTCCGTTACCGATAATCTGAATTGGATTTAATTTGTCAAATATCAAAAAAGGGCCAAGAATAATAATAATACCAAACAAATTTAAAATTGGAACTTAAATTCCAACGGCAAGGTATAAATCCAAACAACAAATATTAAATTCTAGTGGCAAGTACTAAACCCATGTGACAAGCATTGAATTCAAGTGACAAGTATTAAATCCAAGTGGCAAGTATTGAAGTGGTGACTTTTTAAATCAAGTGGAATTCATCTCTAATAATTTTTTTATAGAAAGTAATTTGTTTTTATTTTCTTATGAACCATTTGCAGGGTCATATAAGGGTTACATTTATTTCTTACAGCTAACATTAAAAAAATGTGATCGGTTTATGACTTGACACTTGTATTTCCTGTATTGCAGTAACTTCCAAGGTTACATTGTAACGTGTGCTTTATAAAATTGTGACCAAAGTGGCTTGTAGCTAGTTCATGACATCTACTGTCAACATCAAAATGTATGCAAAGGGAAGTTCAAAATTAAAGTTTCTTTCCACACATGGGAAAGTTGTGTAAAATCATATACTTTTTTGGAATAAATTTATATGTCTTTCTGACATTTACAAATAGGGTTATGTACACAACTGTAACAAGTGTGCCACGTTTAACTGTTTTGTGGCTTACAATTAGTTGACCACAGGTTTTTTTGAACGCACGTTGTGGACTCCTAATCTTATTATTCTATATGACGGCGCAAACTAGTTGACAATGTTATGTCGTTATAAAATAAGTTGAAAGGCCTGTTTTTAATGAGATTTAGACGAAATGTCCGAGAGCGCGCCTTAATCGAGTTTCTGCTGTATTTGGTACTCCTGCCGATTTAGAAATATTTGCTTTTAAATAGTAAACTTGTTTCATCACAGGATGGGCTTTCAATCCATCGATCCATTTCCGTTCTACATAAACCGGTAATTAAAACTGCACATTTTTAATCAACAATTCATGAATTAAACTTGAGGATCAAAATGAAATAATTGGAAAAGTGCGCTAAGAAATTTGCATAATTTCGCCTGCTTAATGTTGCGTGGAGCAACTAACGCCGATTAATCAACCGATCGAAAGTGTTACGAAATTTAACGTACAGACGCGGATGTGCGGCGAAAAACTGGTCAAGTACACTCTTACTTTCAGCACACGTACGCGTTTTTTTCTCACCGAACGCCGGGATTGATTTATCATGAGAATTACTACATTACAGAAGCCACTCCACATTTTATCGAATCTCCGGCATGAAATTGACGGCCTGTCATGAAGATAAAGAATTGTTTTATTTTACTTCGCGTGTGATTTTTTAAGGCGAAATTAATTTTCAACTGGTAAAATGAAACGGAGCGGAAAATACGTGATGTCAACAGATGGTACCTACTTATGTTGTTAAATCGTAAACATTCAGTCCATCATGAAACTTGGAGCTTACAACGACCTTTGAAATTAACTGTGCCATTTAGATTAATCAATTCGCCCAAATACAGTTGAAATTTGGGGTCACTTGTTCGCCCTTTGATTTGCGCTTCAACCCTTTAAGTGCACTTTTAGTTCATTGCAGTCCTGTTCGCATGGAACACTTTAATTGAGAACTCGGTTACAAGTTGCTTCACGTGCACTTGACATCGTCTAATGTTAAATAACTGGCATGTGAACTTCAGTTGCCAGCAGGAATGCCGAGTTCGTCAATTCAAGGATTGCATTGAGCAAGAGCAATCAATTTGCCGGTGCGTAAAGAAAACAGTTTTTCCAATGACCCAACTGCATGAATAAGAAAAAGTTAATTAGTTTTTTATTCAAGGCGATTGCGGCTCGAGAAAAATTCACCTTGCCTTTTTACCCTTAAAAAACAGTTATCGACTCAATTTAACCTCATTAACTTTATTTCCGAAGTTGAAAGTGCCCCGAATTGAATTGTTCAAGTTGTAAAATTTTTATGCGGTCGGTTTCATCGAAGAGAAGTGGACGAAAACCGCGCGAGATCCCCGAGTATCAATATTGAAGTTATTAATTAAAGTAATTGTAACTGGAAGGATCAATAAAATTATTTTCTTGCACGCTCGAGATTTCTACCTAATTTATGTAAATTATAAATGAAACAGAATAGAAAGTTATAATTGGTAATTGTAAATCGCTTAAGTACACACGTATCACTTGAAGGGTGATTTGTTTAATTTTCGAACCGCAGTTTGCTTTTTACTGTTCGCCATATCACTTTCACGTTGTTAAATATTCTTAACATTTTGTTGTTATATCAACATTCACTTTCCAACTTTGATTTCTACGCATTCGAACTTGATTGACTGACATCGACACATCAAAAATTGCAGTTCAACAAAAAGGGAATTGAGAATTTTGCAACTCTTGTTTTTAGTATAGAAATTAATCTCCTTGTTGAAAAATTCATTTCTCAATGATTAAATCTGTTAATTAGCGCTTTAATTAATACGGTTTAGGGAAATGGCAACTTTCGTAAATCCCAGAAGGTTTTAAGCTACTTATTGTTGCAATTCATACTTTCTATACATCTGCTTTGTATTTTATCACTTCCTTCGCTCTTACAAAAAAGTGTGTTATTGTGTGACTCGAGGAAGTCAGAGTTGTGACAGTCAGTCAGTGTTTCAGTCGTCGTAACGGTTGTGTTAATTATTTCCGCATCATTTCACTGATGGTTCTGACCCGGTTAAGGTTACAGTTACGACATTAATTTCGTCCATGCAATTTGTCGGATAATCAGTGATCGATTGATAATTTTCGCGTTAATCGAAACGGTTGAGCGAGGTCGGGGTGGCCTTTTCTTCTTGCGGTCTTAAAATTACCTTAAAAGTAACGTTACCCTTTTTGTTTTGGCAATACTCACACATGAAAGGTAATCCGATACGGGAGCACTAGAGCACTAAGCAACTGTTCGAGAAGAACTGCAATACGTACGGGCAAGCTTCCAGTTTCACTCCGATCGTACGTCCTCCATGGTCCTCTCCAAATCATTCACATGCGAGAGGGGTGGGGTCGCTCTAGACACTTTCCCTTGCATCAATTGCTCACCTGTGTTCGCGCGGATTAAAAGTTATTTTGTCCTGAGATTTTTTTTTCAGTTTCATATCGATTTCATGTGGACATTCGCAAAAAGAAAGTTTTTAATTCGCTCCTACGCAAACAATTCACTTGAGCTTTTATTTTTAAATCCTAAAACTAATTCATTCGCTGCAAAATTAAAATAGATTAGTTACTTTTTTTTGAAATTCTTAACTGCTTTCGAATCTTATGTTTTCAAAGACACATTTGACATTTGTAAATTACTGAATTTGAGTCTTTCAAGTATTTTAACTTCTGTTACTTCGTGAAGTTAAGTGGCGCTTAACTTGGTGCACTCAGCTCATAATTAAACTGCCCTGTCTATTTTCTTATCAGATTCTCTTTCTCATTATTCTTCGCCCGATATGAACAACCGTCCAAGAGATTTTGAAAAAATGAGATTTAAATGAGTATCTACAATCAGTCGATGACTAAAATTTCTTGTATTTCCAAACCTTAAAATTAGTTTAAAAAATTGAGACTTTGTTCTTTTATTGTACAGGGTGTCCCATCACTTGTGGCCACTCCCAAAATTGAGCTTTAATTGAAAGCTATGTATTTGAAATTTGGTGCACGTTTGACTCTGGTATACGGCTAGAAATTTCCGGTTTTAAATGTTAATTGTCGGCGTTAGTTTTCGAGAAAAAAAATATAAACTGATTTTTTATAAAAATACTGTCTCCCAATTTCGTCACAATTCACTTTTCAGGATCAGTATTACTGAGACAAAAATGTCCAAAGTAAACAAAAAAATCCAAAAGCTGTAATTAGCCTGAAATTCCCTTATATTCGAATCTTAACAGTAAATGTAAAGTTATTATTATTAATGCAAAGTTAAGTACGATTTAAATTTATGGCATTGTAAAAATTTGTCACTGTTGAGTGGAAGTCGGTCGAAGTGAACATCAGGAGCGTCCCTAAATCGAACCTTTTTACATTCTTGTAGATTTCTAAAATTTTCGTAAGTCTTCTAATAAATTACGATTATGAGAACGAACATGATTTAAAGTATGGATGTTGAGTTATTTTAAATCTTGGCGGAGCTTTTCATTAGCCCATTGACAAAAATTTACGCGGCTTTCGAGATCTCGATCGTGCAGTTGCTGATGTAATTCTATGTGGTAAGGATGATATTTGTGCTTTTTCCTCTCTACTGAAGATCGGCTAATTGCAGTGTTTTAACTGATTTCCCTAATGCTCAATTGGGAATTATTATCGGCGAGATTTAAAACTGCAGCTTGATTGACTTCATACGTGACCGTGGAATTCACTATCGTTTTTTCTTTGCCCTTTAAATTTCCGTTTTGTTTCAAGGAATCAACAAGTCTTTGAAATATTTCTCTTTCTGGCGGAATTCTTCGCGGAAAACGTTGGGCGTAAATTTGAGCAGATTGAACAGAATTTTTCCGTGCTTCTCCACAAATTAATATCATATCAGTCCTTTCTTAGAAGGTAAAGGTAACCGGCCTTATAAACGAAAACTAATTAAATCACACACAAATAAAACACACAACGACGAAGTTACTCTTTAAAAGCTGAAGTTGAACTGATAACAAAAGTAATACATCCACTCTACGTTTATAACTGACAGTCGATTTTTACGACTACGTTTACTATTGAAAAATGTAATTCCGACGCAACCTTAGCAATAAAGTCATTAAATATTTATGGATGAGACTTGCTTTTGAACAGGTTCTCACGAAAGACTCGAGCAGCATCCTACGACGACAATAATCCGTGAAACTAATTTCCAAATTTACGGGGATGACAAAGTTAGTCTCGAACGAGTTCCGAAATCATTCAGTTCGATATTCATTATCAGCCCGTTATTCAAAATCTTTCGCATTCATCTTTGAACGCAAACATTAATTCATAATGTAATAAGTTCTTCGACTTTAAAAAAATAATTCAACATCCATACTTTAACTCATGTTCGTTTTCGTAATCGTAATTTATTAGAGGGCTAACAAAAATTTGAGAAATCTACAAGAATGTAAAAAGGTTCGATTTAGGTACGCTCCTGATGTTCACTTCGACTAGCTTCCACTCGACAGTGACAAATTTTTACAATGCTATAAATTTAAATTGTATTTTTCTAAAAAATCAGTTAATTAACATTTAAAACCGGAAATTTCTAGCCTCATACCAGAGTCATACGTGCACCAAATTTCAAATACATAGCTTTCAATTAAAGCTCAATTTTGGGGGTGGCCACAAGTGATGGGACACCCTGTATTTCTTATTCACTAAAAAAATTAAATTTTTTTTTGCGACATTTGTTTACATTAGATGTTTTCGTAATACAGAATTCGATCCATCGAAATTCTTAACAATCAAATCGTAAAATCGCATTTAAAAAGTTAATGAACTAGATCAGAAACATTGAGGTGAGCGACTTCGAAATCCTTCTTAAACCGTGTGGCCACGAGCCTGAAATGGAATTGGGCCGTTTGAATTATGAGTTTGGGATTAACTTCAACTAATAATTTATGTTATGCAACTGCACTTTTTGTCGGCTTGCGTAACTCATTGTTTGGAATAATCATTTGCATTGGCCCGAGCACACCTCAATCTGATTGATGTAACGCTGACATTTAGCTCTAATGCGTTTTATCGATGGCGTATTTTTCCAGCTTCGTTCCCTTGTAAGGTTGCCGTCAATATGGATTGACCGCTAATCAAACTAGGTACGGCTCGTTGATTCATTTTCCTTATAATTTACAACAACATCCGTATAAAAATGGTCGATCATAATAGCGAAGATAATGACTGTTTTTTTAATGGTGGGTGAAAAGAATTGTTCGTTTACTCGAGTGTTTTTCTTCATCGTCGACTAAATATGTACTAACAAATATTTGTGTTCAGTTGGAATTTTTTTTGATGAATTTATCGGTACACAATCTTTCAGATTATGAATAACTGGAAAAGATTAATAAAATTTATTTTCTAAAAAGAAAGAGGAAAAAAGGTGCTTGTAGATATTAGGTCGTTTGCAAAAATTTTGAAAAAAAAACCTCCGTTTCAGTGAACCGATTTTAAGCAAAACTCGATCCTTCGACGCATCATCCCTATTTTAAGCTTGGACTGGCTTAGTTTTCTACAAAAATGATTTATTCATTGCTTTGGGAAATATTGCTTTACAATACCTCAATTTCGAAAAACAGCAGTACATTTTAGGTGCTATTAAATTTTCTCTGGCCACATCTGCAAGACCAGGTTTCTTTATTTAAATTCGCTTAGAATTATTCAAACTAAAGTATCTATTTTTTATGATGCCATAAACCAACCTTAGAAAATCCGATAAGAATGTAGCACACATTTGCAGTTTACTCTTTGACATTAAGATTTGCAAATTAATTATTTCTTGCGTACAAATACGCAACGCAGAGCCACCACCCAAATTAAGAAACTTGGCCAAAATAATTAATGTATCAATCGGTAAAAAAAATATTTAGAACAAGGTAGCCCAAACGCCTTATTATTCAACAGCATGTGATTCCACATTTGCATGTGTTATTTCCTGCTCAGGAATTTTATTGAAATTGCATCTTGATATTTGCGTTGCAGATAAATATTAACCGTTATGATCTCCAATTAATTCGCAAGACCCAACCTGAATTGAACAAATACCTGAGATATTCTCACATTAAATGAACCGTACACGAACAATTAAACAAAAAGAAAGTTTTTTCAAGTTTGAGATTATTTCCACTCACGCATGTGCAACAACTACACTCCACGCATTAAATTGTATAATACGAAACGAACGTGATCCTTTCTCTTTCGTCAAGCCGACCTTTTACCTTGATAACTGATTCATAAAATTTTAAGCAGCTTTACCAAACTGCAACAAAGGCCGTTAGTCATTCCTCGGCCGATTATTGAGCAACGTATGCAGCGATTTGCTTTAATTGGCCTAATAGGTACAACCTTTGTGTGCATCATTTCGTTTCAACGAGGGATCAATTATTTTCGATTTATCAAGTCATTTTTCACGACTGGAATGTAATCGACTTGCGTTATCGATAGGCCTTGTCATGGCCTGAAACGTTTCTTTTTGTGTCGCTTTCGTGAGTTGTAAGCAGCAACACACGATAGGAAAAATTAGCACGTAAAAGTCGATTTGACAATTCGTTAAACCTTGAACTTTTCCTTTTTTTGTTTATCCGAGTCATTGTACTTTTGCAAGAGAAATAAATTACTACTCAATGGCAACTTTTGTGGCCAATTATCGTCGATTAAACTGAAGAATTCTTGATTAATGAAAGAAAAAATTTGCGCCAACGAAAGGTAAAAGTTAATTTATTTATAACATCGGCCTCGTGAGGAATTTCGTGCTTGAATTTCTGCGTGTTACCGCAAACGTTTGAATAGTTCGGGTTAAAACGTAACGTTATTTTTCGGAAATTGTCGCATTAGGCAAATGCGATTATCATGAATTTAAAATGAAAGAAATTCTTTGACGTTTTTTCTGTTTAATTGAAAAATTGCTTGTAATTAAAATAATTATATTTATGTAAGTAAATATTGAAATAAACCTTCTTAATATTCATTAGAAAGTTTTGTTTTTTGCAATCATTTTTTGAAATTGAAATATATAGTGAAGAAAGACAAAAGAAAAAATTAAAGTTACAGAATGAATTTAAAATTGAAAAAGTAACCCCTTGCAGTGATTTTGATTTAACTTCACAGGAAAGTCAGAAGAAATCGTGCTGACCAAGCGACGTCAGATCATGAAATCGTTCGTCTTGCAATGTTTTGTTAAAATAACGGATTAACTGTTTCAGTTACATTAATTAAAATTTTCTAGCGTTCAAGATTAAGTGTAACAGTCTGTTGTGGTCGAAAATTAAAACTCGATGATTTCACCGTACCAACGACTGATGCAAAATTTTACGCATAAGTTACAAAATTGACTTCTTTATACCGTAAGTCGCCTAACGAAATTTATTTTTTGACACGCCTTAATTGAAACCGATTACTTTAAGTTACCTGGGAGCTGTCTGCGAATGTGTATGTGTGGCAATCCTATCGATAACTTTTATAGAAGAATAAAGTTATTTTAATGAGACTTTTTGTAATCCTTTGTCTCATTATTCAGATTTGGAAATAATGACGTTTCTATTGAATGACAGAAATGTCTGTCGATTACATATCTATAAATCGGTGGCTTGGAACAAGAATGGCCAATGTCAAACATTGAAGTTCTGTGGAAATCATTAACGCTCCTCGATCTTTTCGCCGGCTAACCATCGGTGCAATGTGATTTAAATGGAAAACGACATCACATTTTTGAGATTTGAAGACAAGGTCGCTATTGCTTTGTATAAGAGTGATCGGTCCGCATTCTTCTATCCGGTTATTTTCTTGATGGTGTCTGGATTAAGCTAGTTATTAATTAAAATGTAAAAAAAATCGAAACTGGCATCCCTCATAAAGCTTCAAAATCTTTAAAATTTTGGTTTCAAACTTATATGAACTTATTGCTGGCACTTAAACGCAGGGCGAGACACGCGTTGATTTTCTTCAAATAGTATAGTTTGCTCATAATTTAATTAAAATCGTTTGAGCTCGTTGTGCAGAGAGCGCATTTTTTCATAGCTCGAGGTTAAAGTGTCAACAAGATAAATTGCTCCAACAAAGGCACTGAGTGGCCTTTGTTAGGGCCTTATTGACTGCCATAAAATTTACCTCAAACGAGTGGAGTGGAAAATATTTATTTTTGAGATCTTTTGCAAATGATGTTAGTTTTAGCGCCCAATTTCATAATAATGCACGTTAATGATTAAATGACTAGGTATTCCATAATAATTGAAAGGGTTAGAATAAAAAGGATACAAATAAAATTTACATTTTTTGAATATATTAGAGTTTGAAGTTATGTAACTATAAAACAGTCCAGACTTCTTTTTAATAAAATCTCATTTTATATTAGTTAATTAAAAGAGAATAGAATTTTAATTATAAGTTTGTGTTTGGTGCAATAAATAGGCACCTCACCTTTAACAAAACGTATTTATCCCATAATTTTCAAAAATGCATTTATACCCTTTTTTATTCTGACCCCTTCAATTTATGCATTCAATAATTTACAACAAAGGTTTGTTTGATAGTAAATTTTTTTAATTATGTATCTATTCACAAAATTTACTGACATAGAGGCAGAGATGAAGGTCAAATTTAAAAAAAATTTTAAAAAATCCGTTTTAACTTCAGGTACTGTTTGATTTTGCTGAAGTCGAAATTTGTTCCCGCGATTATTCACAGGTTGCATGTAGCCTAGATAATATATTGCTTGATTATTTTTCGATCAAAATATCTTATATTTGGAATAAATTATAACGTATTAATTATAAGCTTACAGTTTTTAATTCATTTGTATCTGTTAGAAACCAGATCTTATGTAAATAATTATAGTTTCGATAAATTACTTATTGTGTTATCACGAATTGATAGAAAACTAAAATACAAATTGTATAACTTCACAGGCAATACTTTTTTGGCACAAACTACAAAATAAAATATGTCTCTTCGCGTAATGTGCAACTGGCCTTGCACTTGATACATGTAATCGTGGTTATGCTTCAATTTAATTTTACCATCCTTCAACAGAAAACACAATTTGATTAATTTTTTTCGATTGCTTCTTCTACCTTACAATCTTTCGCGGAAAAGGGACATTGGACTTCGATTATCGCGTTATTTCCGATAAAGCCGTCCGGAAAAGCTGCTAAAAAGTTTTTTTGACTATCGATAAATAACCCACATTTTTCTGCTGCCCGTTAAAGGGTTAATCTTTTACTTGTTGTGTTTTAATTTAGTAATTATTAAAGTAGTAGTAAATAAATTCCTTTCTAATAACGAAAGATTCTAAAACCAAGTGTTCACGGATGTCAACAGTATTTTTACGAAGAAATAGTAAAATTTTATTAAGTTCGCTTTTGTAAATTCCAGGCAAAGAATTTTAGCTGAGAAAGGACGGATGTAGGTACCTAAATAAAATATGCAAAGTTTGAAAAACATCGGGATCTCTGTCCAACTTTTAGAATTTTGCTCGTTCACGAATATTCCCCAAAAATCGGCAAAAACTTGTAAACATTATGAAACTGGAACAATGAGTTGCATAAAACAATTAGCCTTTGATGATATGGTTGCAGCAGGTAAAGGGAGATATCGTAGCGATGGGCCAAAACATATTTTTGCAGTAGTTATTTTTGTGACAGTAGTTAAATAACCAACATGTGTGCTAATGAGAGAGCTTAAAAATATTATTGTAGAGATTAATAATCGCCGATTAATGGTTACAATTTTTTTGCATGACAAAAGTTCCAATTTTGAATTAATCAAGGATACCGTGACTTTTAAATCAATAGAAAAATAAATAAATTTTATTAATACCAACACCATTTAAAAACTCTTTTACTAAGTAAATAAAATTGATAAAGGTAATGTTTGAAACGCTATCCATCGACCTCTTCCAACTTTAAAATACAAAATATTTCCATCAGGTAAACACAGGTAAAATAGGTACATTGGAATATCAACACTCAAAAGTCGTTTTCATTGTTATACATCGAGCTATTGTGAAGGTAATAATGAGTGACAAGTCGATCGTAAAAAAGTTTTAGGTGTTGCCTGTATTAAGTTTTACGCTAAATTATTGGAGAGAACCGAACGCTGGCAAAAACTCGAACGGATAAGCAACCTTAAATAAGATCTGTTGGTTTCTTCAAACTGGTGAATTTGAGTCTAACTTTCTGTAAAAGGATTTTTCTATTGGTTGCTCTAATTGTGTAATATTAGCTATTATTTTCTTATATAAAAAGAAATGTAAAGGATCAAGCATTGATTTTCGGCATTACTGCATTTCAATAATTCTGGAATAATTTCCGAAATAAGTTCTGGAATTGAGAAATATTAAGTAACCAGAATTTGTGACAAAAATATCAAAACTTGCATTTAATTTACTATTAAATACGATTTAAGGAACGCTTGGTAAATTCTAAAAGTTTGCCCTAACTTAATCCTGATATAAACCACATCTGTTGACCCATGCTGAGTTCAATCTGAGTTAGTGCAGGCTTAAAAAAAAATGACGAATCATGGCGGAATTAACATCGACCATTAACCATATCGCAAGAGTAAAAGAATTACGGTTTTGTGGATTTGTTTAATCAGAATTTTGTTATTCGAATTTGAGTTAAAATGCTCCAATTAATGCAGTTCCAAACACGTTTTAATGAGAAAGTTCCAGTCGTTATTATCTAGACTAATGAACGCAAAGTTTACAAATCCCGATAGTTTTTAAAGTTCAGAATGTCAAATCTTTGACTATTAGCGGTTGCAATTTAGGTGGAGTCCGTTTGACTGTCGCTCAAATTTTTTAACGCATTTTTATTCGCACAACGAACTTCCTAGAGAAACAGAACAATGCAACCGAACTATAACGAATGTGTGTTTAAATATTAAAAAGCGGCTGAAATTAATCGGTCGCTGAATAATTTACTTCTTTTACATAAATATTTTTTTTCGGAACTCTTTTTTAACAGTGACGTAATTAGGTCAATGTTTTTGATAATTGCCACGATTTCGCGATGATCGTTAACAAAAAAGTTCTATATATGTTATTGTAACAACAAAATTTATGACTTCTTGTGGGTCATGAAACGTATGGCTTTTGAAATCGCAGGGGGATTGTGCCAAAATTCGAAAGTGGTGGCCTTTACGACAGGAACTGATTCGGTGATATACAAAAAATCGCCGGTTTTTTAAAATATTCCAAAGGTGTTTGTTAACACTTGTTGAGGTTGCGAAACTGCAAAAATTTACTGGTTAAAGTTATTCGTTCTTGAACCTAATTTGAAAATATTTTATACAATTTCCTCGAAATTTGGTAAGGTAATTTTTCGAAAGATTTTACATCCTTCGGGCGGAGTTATTCTAGTGACGCAGATTCACGCTTCACACCAAATTTTACCAATTTTTTTACGTCACTTAAAATCCTGGACAAAGGATAGGGTCACCACGTTACACAATTATGCTTTTAATAAATCAAACCCATTGTGCATTTTCAAATTCAAACCATTCAAACGGATTTGTGCACGCGCGTCCTTGGGACCTCAAGTTTTACCGGATGACTTTTACTCATTGTAATTTCAGCTAATTCAGAAAATCGTCTGAATCTGTTTATTTGCAACGCCCGAGGCCGCGTGAGATGGTTTCGCCTACTTCGAACGCAGCCTTTCGATTCAATTTGGAACAAAGATTGTTCGGATGGTTAGATTGAGAGAAAGGTAACACATATACGAATTTTCGATAATTCAAGTAAAACGTGCAGAAATAAAACCGAGGAAATATTGTAATTATGCGACAGAGAACAAAAAAGTAAAAGTGATCGCCCTTGTATGGAAATGCAACGCTTGTCAAAACTTTCCTTTTAAGTAGGCACACATGTTTTAATTTTTTCAATCACTTTTGTGTCCCAGCACGCACAATTTTAATCTTACTTCGCTGCGCCCTACATTTTTCCGGATGAAACGTTACGAAATAAATTGAATTAAAGACCAGGGATTAGTTGGTATTCCGGTTTACCTTTTTTCAGGTAATTTTTTTTGTGGACCGCGGCTTTAAGCGAGCTAATGGAGCTTGAAAATGAATACGTTATGGTATTTAGCGCTGAAACGTTCTTCTGTTCAATTCTGTAGGTTTTAGTTAACTCCAATGGCATCTTGACAATTCTAGACACTTCCTAGCTCTTATGTAACTTCGACAAAAAATGTTCAAAAGGTTTTTGACTATACAGTAAAACCTGATCCACATGGATACAGTGATAATAAACAGTTCCAAAGAGATTAACCCCTATTTTGCATTGGTGACACTGTTTAGTGCTACTATGCATCACTTACAGTTAGTTCATTGTTAGAGTTTGGCTAAAAATATTCTGCGTTTATGACTGTACCTTTTACAATACTATAAATGATCCGGCCATAAAAGTGGGTAAGCCGTAATAATCGGCATGGGCAGGAATGGCCAGGGCTGTATTTGGTAATTTTTTTAAATTTCTTGATGCTTAGATATAAATATGAGTAAACATTAAACCTCTTCTAATAATTAGGTAGGTATGTGGGGTTATTGATTAACTTAGATACTTGATGAATTCTATGACTTGTATTTGATTATTTGTTCTGAACTTAACTAAAATTGAAATATTTAAGTACGGTTCTGAAGTATCTACAAAAATATTTTTTAAAGCAACCACTTTGTGGCACCCTGCAGTGAACCCTCATTATCATCAGTAAAAGTTGATTGCGGTTTAAAGTCATAAACGCAGAATATCTTTAGTCAAACTCTACCGTAAATGACAAATGTTTTGGCGGTGTACGAAAATGGTGTAGTGGCTGAAACTGGTGCCTCTACCATAGTTGACAGTGACTCAAAACTACTTAAAAATAATGCTTATCAAGGTTGAATAAAAATAAAGTGAAATGAAAATTCTTCATGAAATTAAATTGTGCAAGACAACGCAATTATTTAATTTTTAATAAAAGAAGTCCTCTGCAAAGGATCTCCTTTCACATTTGATGGTCAAGTTTGATGGTGCTACGCTTGTATTTTACCTTTATTATAAACCTCTTGGAAACTAGCCAAAGTTGGTATTACGGTGGTTGTTGAAATTAGAAATTAAATTGAGTGCAGTGTAATTTTTGGACCTCCTGTCTATTGCGGGCGATATTCTTCTATCTCAAAAATGGTCATTATGGGCTCCACTATATAAAATATTACACTATTCCAGGAAGTAGTATATGCAATTCAAATTTAATAATCCAAGAATCTTAATAACAAAAATCGTTCCTGCAATTTCATTTCTGCGAATGGTGAATTCGAGGAACAGTTGGGCAATGGAGAACGCGTTTTCCCTGTTTGGGAGTCGGACACTATTCATAAACGCATTTCACATAAGTGATGCTTACATATTCAGTATGTTACATCACTTGTCTGATCAACTTATTGAACCAGCGCCGCAATTTCATAATTCCTTGCAATTAAAAAAAAATGTAAAAAGAAAGTGCGCAAATTTACGCATGAACGGCAAAAATAATTTTAAAAACCGTATCCGGAAGACACTGTAGGTACATATGGTATAAGTTTCACTAAACGTCAGAATTTATTACAGCGCTAACATGAAAATTTTATGGTTATGCTTTACGGTTATGACGAAATATCATAACGTCGTCATTAGCAGGTGTAATTCAGGAGGCATTGTGGTGTCTCCGATTGGATTTTATCCGCCTCTATTTTTGCGTGAAATATAAATAACCTGATTTTTTTATTATTGCGTGCGCTACATAAAATTTGCTTATTATTTCACAAGAAAAAAAAACGAGTTCAATGCGTAGGCACCTGAACATACATCACGGTTATTTTCAAACTGAACTAAAATTTTCGTTGTTGCGAAAAAAAATTTTTTCTTTGCGAGAGCCGACATAATCAACTGATACATTTCAATTAAATCGTGCGTAATGATGCCTGTTCACACAATAAAGTACAGACAATCCAGCAAATTAAAAGAAAGTGAAGGGGCTTATGTTGTTACATGATGTTAATAAATATGTTATGTGTGCTCGTCAAACTTGACCATCAAACGAGAAAGGATATCTTTGGAGAGAACTTCTTTTATTAAAGATTAACCAAATCACGTGGTTATGTTGCCATGAAAGTCAAATTCAGGGCTAATAATGTGCACAATTTAATTTATTTATAATAATTCTAATTCTACCATTTCATTAGAATTTTCGCTAGTAATACCATAAAAGCGTTGAATTTATCGATTAATTTACGATAACTTGTTGCGTAGCAACTTAAAAGAGTGTAAATTTGTTGAATATTAAAACACGACAGCGAAGCTAGAGCGTTTTTATCACCAAATTTACACGATTTAAAAGTTGCTACGCAGGAAGTTTAAGTTAATTAATCGAAGAAATTCAAAGCTTGAATGGTATTTGATTAGATTATTTTATGCATATATAAAATTTGACAAAAATAAAATTGTTTGAATTTTTTTTGTTGGTGGAAACTAGGCAATAATCACGATTCCACGAATTGTATTTGTCAGATTATATCACGAATGAACAATTTAATACTTTTTCGGGCAAAATGTAATTCCGAGAATCGCAAAACTCGATAAATTGGGCCCAAATACATTTGTGAGACTTTACAGTGTTACACGGTTTATGATTTTGTATCTTTTCATCAATATTGTTTAACGAACAATCACCGAAACGCGCCATTTTTTGTAACTGTGACATTTCAGTTGACAGCACGGTACACTAGATTTGCGGAGCAGCATGCGGGATTATCACTTATTAATCACATTCTACTCAATATGGCACACTAGATTTGCGGAGCAGCACGGGAGATTGCTTATTAATCTTTCTCCAGTGCTCCATTTATTATGCGGTCGCTAGGATAGAGAAAAATAGCACTATGAGTGGTATAATCGCTGTAATTTCGTGTTCCTTCCTCAAATAACGAATTGTGATTGGCTATATTAGCCATAAATAAAATAATCCTTATAATTTAACTTTGTCAGGGTTTAAGTATAAGTATGGCTATTCCTGGGGAAGAAAATAAAAAACTATAAAATTGTGTTGGCAATGATAAAAATTTTAATTGTCTACTTCACTTCATAACCCCACTTGTTCATGTGTCAATTTAAAATATAAAAAACCAACTATACTATACTCTACTATAATTCAAATATTCAGCATTGCCAACACAATTTTATAATTTTTAATTTTTTTCCTAAGTGTAAGAGTGTGGGAGGAAGGTGACATATAATCCCAGAAAACCTAGAAAAACTTTGCACAATTGTTTAATTCAGAAATAAGTATTCCTTCAAAACATGAATAACTGCATGAGAGTACTAATTGCACTGACACATTTTTTTAAAACTTTTTCAAAAAGTTCAGTTAGGAAGTAAATAACAAAACTTGATGCAATTTCAGTCAATTAAAAACGCTGAAACAAAAAATAGGAAAATATTTTATTTGTTCATAAATTAACTTTAATTAATAAGTTAGTTTCTGGGTTCGATTTGATCTCTTTTTCTTAGTGCCACCTCAAAGACTGGGTTTTACTAATAACAACATATTTTCATCTGTAGCTGTGTGCATCAATCATTTTTCATTCATGAAGTTCTTTGGCTACCTCTTCCATGGTTTCCTTCAATATATCATATTTTGCACGACACATAATATGTCCTAAGTAGGTTAAGTTCCTCTTCTTTTTGATGTACGTATCTCAACAGTTTCAAATCGAATCATTTTGGTTTCTTGACCCCCATCAATTGAAATGGGTTTCCGTCCGGTTTTCATTTCCTTATGGGCGAAAACTTAAGAAAGGAATTGTTAGTTAGCAATCCGCATGCACATTCCAAGGCAGATTATTAATTGCCTTATTAATTAATGTTTCTATTAGAAAATTGATTGCTTAAAGAATAAACGTAAAATGAATTTTCACAATTGACCGTAACTGACACGATGATTGAATAAGCCATTAGTTTCCTAAATCAATCGTCACAAAACCACAACAAAATTTAACTGTTATAAATCTGTTTCTTTTCAGAATTTAATTTTTTTAGTGACGTTTCATGTAAATTCAGATAATTAGAGAACTCTGTGCTCACAAAGAATTTCAATTAAAAATGTTGCCGTGTGTCTAAAAGGGAAAAAAGTGACGCTTTAATTAAGTATTGTGCGCAGAAATATCTTGTTAATTAAATGTATTAAAACATTTGCTTTCATTTTTTTCATAAAGTAAGTGTAGCAAATTTTTTATTTAACAGGTTCGTCACAACCACGCGCCCAACACACGGTCGTAAAAAATTCATTGTCCCATAAATATTCTTTAATTAATCTTAGATTCCGGGACAAATCACTTTCACTGTTCAAATCCGCGCGCCGGAGAATACTCCATATGTGTATCCTTGAATCAAAATGCGTAATTATCAGCCTTGTGGTAAAAGAATGCCCGTTCACAACTGAAGACCTGAGGACGGCCGTGAGACGGTTTAAGCTCGCATGAAAGTCGGACGGAAGCGTGTGGCGCGATTTTACACATAACTTGTGAAATTGGGCATTTAATGCGGTTTTTCGCAAAACGCAAAAAAGCAGTAAATCTTGTTTCACACATGAAGTGTCGAAAGTCGGGCGTTTGTCGGCAACGTGAGAGTCGCATCGACACAATGCAGAGACCGGTGAAACGAAATAAATAATTAAAATAAACACTGGCATATTATTTTTATAATGAAATTGCAACATTACAGCTTCCTAAATGCGCTTATTTAGTTTGGGTCTATTTAATCGGCGAGAGTATTCGTGTAATAATCTGTTATGTAAAAATTTACCTTTTTAGTAAGTAAAATTTGCATTTTTATGGGCCACTTGCAATGGCAAAAAAACTGAATGCTTTATTTTATTTTGATTTGTTGCATAAAGGATATGAAACGGGGATCGTTTTTTACTGAATCTTTCCAATTAATTTAAACGAGCAAATCCTGTAAAAAGTCGATTAGAGGGATTTATTGAAAAGTTTTCTGAAAGTGGCGAGTGTAACGCAATCCAATTGGGCACAAATGACCACAGCAAAAACTTAGATACGACGTATCGAATTTAACACGACGTAACACAAGTTTTATTGTCGTTCATATAATCATTTAGAATCGAATTTAAATGAATAATAAGTAAGTAATAACGTCGCCCTTTCAAAATAAATGCCAAATTTTTAAAGCAAAATTAAAAACTGATTTGATCTTAATTGCTGGCGTTGCTATTTATTTATTGGTTTGATATTTATTTACAAGGTATTTTTTAAATTAACATTCTTTAGATGGCGTTTAGTTGAAAAACTCGATTATCGTTAATTTTGCAGCAAGATTTATTTTTTGATTTGAAGTAGCTACTCTTGTTTTTTTTTCTAAAGAAAATGTTTTGCTATTTCAATAGCCTTTTGTTAACTGATTATGACCAAGTCATTCTCATTTCAGTTCAGTGATTCACAGGGCAACAGCTACAACCCGGATTATTTTTTTAATCAAGGTTTTTGTTTTTTGAGCAGTTAGTGATATTACTAATATTTTTCTTTTGACTGCTCTCATTCAGTCATTCGATGTTAGGTTTTGTATTAACTCAATTTTTTAAAAGTTTTTCGATGTTCTCGTTCTGCATTTCGATGATTTCTTCACTACCCTCTTTGTTGGTCATGTATTTGGTTTTTGCCAAGGTTTAGTTCAAATGCTGTGCATATTTCCTGTACCATCCCAATCTTATTTGTTGAAAATCATCTTCTAAGATCAACGAAAGCAGTTTAAATAATATATCATCTCTATCAAAATTCTGTCTTGATTTTTTGATGGGGAATGTTGATGTTATATTTACATCATCCTCGAGAAGCCTATTTATTTTTCAATTGCTTTTAAAATCAGAAATCTTTATTTGTCGAGTTTTTGCCCCAAACAAATATTTTAGAAATTATTCTTCATAGATTTTACTGAAATATGTAAAACATTTTGTGAATCGTTGAAGTGAATGCAATTTCCCATCAATCCCGTTTAATAAAATTTTGTGAAACGATTTTTATTCACATGAAAGCTCTATAGAAAGCTATCATGAGAAACTTGGTGTCGTAAAACAGATCATTAACAAAACTATTAACAAAATATTTAAAAAGGAAATAAAAAGTACACTTTTGACTGAACTTTCTAGGCAGCCAAAAATCAGACGATTAACCAAAAAATCGGAAAAAAAATTAGGA
The DNA here is from genome assembly GCA_949768715.1 of Dascillus cervinus. Taxonomy (NCBI): domain Eukaryota; kingdom Metazoa; phylum Arthropoda; class Insecta; order Coleoptera; family Dascillidae; genus Dascillus; species Dascillus cervinus. The sequence continues at coordinate 11,338,059 of OX458322.1, read as the reverse complement.
AAAAATGCGGGCGACAGATTTCACATTGCAAGATTAGCAATCTGAGAAAAGCGGTTGTAATAAGGATGTGCGGTAACTGCATCGCATTTCCGGTAACACAATCCGGTTAACCAACATATCTCACCGTAAGATCAACGAAACTCACTTTCTTACTATTAATTACCCCTGTTGACACTTTAACCATATAAAACGGAACCATTTCAACGAGTTTGAATCAAATTCCTTCATGTATACATTGATTGCCAATGAAGCGCTCAAATTAACTTAATATTTTAACGAGAAAGTGAACCATTTCACTTTCTAAGAGATGAATTAATCTGATCACATAAGAGCACAGTTGTGCAATATTCCCTCCTGAAAAATCGAAAGCGATTAAGTCGTTGTAAGAATGTCCAAAATCTGTTTAGCCCATTATCAAATCCACCGAAAATCGCAGCACAATAAAAAGTGCCGATTTAATCTGCTAAATGGTGTGTTACAAATTTAATTTACAGATCTTTCAGTTCCGCTTGCGGCCGTTATTATTCATACCCAACAAGCACAATTATCTCTAAATCAGATCTATTATTCGACCGAACACGGTTGTGAGTATCCGCACTTCTGGCGAACACCCTTGAAAGGTGACACCTTTTGAAAATATTTCAACCGGATTTTTGTGTGTTCCGGCGCTTCCGGGTGATGAATACCCCCATCGGTGACTAATCAGAACATTCGCAGCGGATTTAATGTGTGCATTGAAAAAGTGAACCTACACCCACAATCGATTGCAAAAGTACTTTTTAATGCAACGAGATTTTGCAAGATCGAGCGAAATTCAACTTCTCTGTGATTTCACGTGTGACTTCTTGTTTACAAAAATCACTAGTAATTAAATGGGAAACGTTGCAAGTTTACATTGTTTCACTAGATGCACACACAGTTTAAATCAATTAAAAAAAATTGGTACACATTCTGATTAGGTGTTGGGAAAATAAATGAATAAAAGAGCAACTTGAGATGTTTATATTTCAAAATTTACATTTTCATGCAAAGTTCGGATAAGTTTAAATCTCATTATTCAGAAAATTTATTTAAAGTTCTTATCTAATTTCGGAGGGCGGGTCCCCGGAATTGGGCCGCGCAAAATTGCGAATCGATAACCTCTGATAAATATAACTAACATTTGAGACTTATCATTTAATTTTATGTAACAACTTTTTAGTTTCAAATATCACGAGTTCACATTATCGTTGTTGGCTTTAACCTTCCAGTAGTCGCACCTTTTTTGAGACATTAGTAGTCGCTGCGGAGTATGACTCCGCAAAAAGAAAATTCTATATTTTTTTGGAAATTTTAAGTTAAAATTGGTAATAAATTATAGTCTTTGCAAGTGTATTATTAAGTTATGCCATAAACATTAAAAAAAAGTTTTGGACAGAAAAATTTTCAAAAAGTTTTTATGAATACTACCTACAACACAAAATTTTAATAATTTTACTAGATATTGTACAAAATAAATACTGAAAACTTTTTATTTTACTGGTTCTCTTGTGGACCATTGAACAAGCTAATTTTAACTTAAACTTTAACTTAAACTTTGGTGTACATGTCGCAGCCATATTGTAGAATCCGCTGCAATATGAAGCGGCTAGCCACTTTACAAAGCAGCTCTGTTTTGTAAAACGGCTGATTAACGTTTAGGCAGATTGTTTAGCTGGAATGTTGACTATTTGTAATGTAGGGCGACAATCAGCCATATTGCAGATGTCGGCGGCGAATTGTAAATTCAGTCGTTTTCTAAATGATTGGGGAGATTGTAAAATATAGAATGAACAGAAAATTTTTACAATTTGACTGAAAATTTTAGGTGTTTTATGAATCGTTGAATAACTCAGTCCGTTTGATCAAGTAATAATTGTTAGACATTTTATTAAAAAAAACCTTTTATATTGAGTTAAACCTTTTTCTTATAGTGATGACTTCATATTTGTCATAGCTACAAGGAAAGATTTTCTCTATATAAAGTCCCTTTTCGCCGTTTTATGAAACGGCGACCCGCCATTTTGTTGCATTGGAGAACGCGAAACGTCGTTACAGCAAGGCTGACCAACGTTTAGCTGTATTACAACTCGCCTAAACGTTAACCAGTCGATTTACAAAACCGAGCCGTTTTATAATGCGGCTAGCCGGTTTGTATTGTACAATCCGTCTGCGACATCTATAACCCAATATCCCCGAAAAGTGGATATTGTACAAACCAATATTAACTTGACGATTTGTCAAACAACTTAAAAATTTACAATAAATTAATGATTTTTTTTAATATCAAAAAACGCACGCTGTCATTTTGTGCAGCTTTTCCATCACACCCCTTGGCTTCGTGCTTGAAACAAGCAACCAAACACTTTGAAAATTATTGGACAGTGTACTTGTATCGAAGATGATTATTACAGATTTACCTTGTGCTGTTGTAAACCGAAAATGTCAAAATGTATACAAAGATTTGTCTAAGACGTCAATAGTCGCTGCGGAGTCTCACTCCACAATATGCAAAAAAGCAAAAATAATGTATCTGCAGCTCTGATAATGCTCCACTAACATTTAGACAATAAATTAGGAAGATACTGAAAACGGCCGTTCGAGAGAATGGAAAATTCCTTGGAAAATCAAAAAAACACAGTCGTGCGGAGCGAGACTCCGCATGCGACTACTGGAAGGTTAAGGTAAGTTCAGCAGTAGCACAATTGCTTTGAAAGAATAATGCGCATTGAGAAAGCATGAACAGGCGCTTTTTGTATCGACTAGTCGATGCAAAAATCGCGACCTGGATTAAATTCATTTTCAATTATTTTCAAAAAAAAATCAACTTTTATTAGAAAGTGCGGTTACATAAGGTGTCATATCGCATATTTTCTGGGGTAAATAATTTGCGAATTTTAAATGTTAAAGGTACGGAAATTCTGTAATTAAAGGAGCGTTCGTGCCACTTAAGTTTCATTTTAGCTTCGTCTTCGAGGGTGAAATTTAATTTGAAATAATTTACGTACGGTAATTCAGATCCTGGAATGTAAAACGAATGACTTGATATTCAATAGTGGGTCGCAATGTTTTTTATTGTGTGCGTATGAGCTAGCTATGCTTGAAGCATACTTAGAGCGGCAAAGTCTTTTCATGTGCATTAATCTCGCCCGCAAAGATTTTAGTTCTTTATTTTTCTTGAGAGTGAAATCGTTTTGTAATTTATTATTTATTTACTTGTTTATTTATTTATTATTGAACATACTTTTTCTCGACCCGACGATTTATGCACATGCAACAAGTTACACTCTTTTAATATTACATGCACGAACGGTTTTTTAAATTAAAATTACAAATTAATTATAATTTCCATAGCGATTAGTTTATTAAAAGTGCAGCATTGCATGGAAAAAATAAAAGTTACGAATTGCCATTTATTAAGAAGAATTTTGTTTTCGAAAGTAACACTAATCAACCAATTTTAACCTACCAAAATATGTGATAAAAAATAAATTTTATGAAATGTAGTATTTAAAATATCAAAATTGTTGCATCATGTTATTATTAGTAAGACTTAAGTATGCATGTATTAGTCTTTAAAAGTAAGGGAAAATGGTCAAGAGTGACACACCAGAAACAGTGATCCAGCCACTATATCTTTAGAATGTCAATTTCTCAGCAAAATCTAAGTGCACTGATGTTATTGAGTTGACTCAAAACTATTGAAGTTGACCAAAAATTTCTATAATAAAAATAATGCATGTCATACTAAACCAGCCTCTGTATCACCCTACAATGGGCCGGTAAAATATGACATAATTGGTAGTAGGGGAGGGTGGGGCAGGTTCTTACATGGGGCAAGTTGTTACATTGCACATACCATCTGTAACCTTTCATGCCAACATTTAATATTATAATACAAGAAACGGAAAGCCGTGATCCAACTATTGCTGAAATCTTGTAGTGCTATCTAACGTAAAAACCAAGATATCAACATAAATGTGTTTCATCGCATGGAAAGTTTTTTCATTCATACGTTACAACTTTTGTTTTACCAACAAAACGGTAAGTCATCTGATTAAACTGATTATATTCTCTTATACGCATGTTAATTAGTAACAATGATGTGGAATATTTTTGATGTAACACTAACGGTTTTCCTAAAAATGAAATTTATCCTATCAATTGCACGTGGGGGCACATAGTTACATTTCTTGTGAGGCACATTGTTACATGTAACAACCTGCCTCATGTAAAATATGGTGAAAACATATAAAAGAAAAACTACTTGAGGTGAGACACCAATTGCAGCATTTCAGCAAGCTGCTAATGCCATTTCCCAAGAGAAAATTTCTTTAAGACCTGCTGCTGATAAATTCGGGATTAGCTTGATGCCCATTTATCGTTACCTACAAAAAATACGGTTGGAACCAGCAAATCCTCAATATGTTGGATATGCCAAACCATCTAAAATTTTTACTCCAGAACAAGAGGAGGAGTTGCCCAAATATGTATTATTATGGACTAACTACAAAAGAAGCCCACGAAAGGGAAAATCGAAGGACTAAAATAAAAGGCAACGGCCCTGTTATAAGAAATCTAAGTGGAAATAACAGCAAGGGCAAAAAAAATGATTTAAAAAAATAATAAAACATATTCTGAAGAGTCGGATGAGTCCGAAGATAATGAAATTTGCCTTATCTGTTTGATACCGTTCTTACAAAGTAAAGACAAAAATTGGATCCAATGTACAGCGTGCAAGAGATGGGCACACATGACATGTGGTATCGACGATGACTTTTACGTATATATAAACTGTACCTACATCTGATGAGGATTGACTGTGTTCTGCTCCTTCCTTATAATTTTTCATGTATGTAACAACTTACCCCACGTACTGTAACAACTTGCCCCTTTAAGGGGCACATTGATACAGTCTGCATTATTTAGTTAATAAATTCGTAAGATTTTTTTTGTTTATTACTGGAGGTAATTATAAATTAATACCTTGAGTTAAATGTATACTGTTTATGGCCATATATTTAGATTTCTTACCGAGCTAATAATTTGGAAGGAAAAAAATTCATTGTCAAAAATGTAACAACCTGCCCCACCTTCCCCTACCTACCTGAAGATTGATTGAATTTAAGTAAAATGCACAAAAAGACCATTTCTACGAGGCTATTGGGAAAGTATTATTAACCTATAATTATTTTTGTGTCACTCTAGACCTTATTTCTCTACATGTTATGAAAATGAATTTGTTACATCATTTTCAACAAAAAAATTTGGTTGAAATGTAATGCTTTTTGTAGTTTAAAAAATGTTATTATCCACTCCATTTAACCGTTGAAATTACTTTTTCAAGGGTTAACAAATTTTTCACTTGTATTTACTTTCCTCGAATTGAAATGTTTTTTTTTAGTATTTATTGTTTCATTTTCAGTGTATTATAAGCTGAAATTTTTGGTTTTGAAATTGGGATGGATGTTAGGTTGAAGTCAATTAAAAGTTTGCATGTAGCCAAAATAGACTTTTTCAATAATTTTCGATATAAAATGCTAGTCACTCATAATGTGAATCATTTTTACCTAAGTCGACTTAGTTTACATATTCTCAGGAGAGAGAAATAAAAGAGGAATATAACGTCTAACGACAAATAAATTTGGACACAAAAAATTGTTTCAATGGCCATAATAATACCATGGTTGTCACAATACTGTTATCTTGGATGATGATCACATAATTTCCAAGTTTTATTGTACTTCAATTGAGGGGGTATATTTTTGAGAGACATGTGTAATTTTTTTAAATCACACCGTCTACGTAAAAAAAATTATCGCACCTTTAAATCTTAGAAGCAAAGTGAAATTGTTGGATCGTACTTTTTGAATATGGAAAACTATCGTGGACCTAACACAAATGGTTCCCTGTCTTTGGATCACTAAACTACAAAATTGCCAAACCTTAATCTTACTAAAGAAACAACAATTTTCTATAACCACTAATAAGTTTCGTAATTCTTAATATTAGTCGACCATGTCAAAAACGGTGTTACACAGTTAAGCCAAGACTTCCTATATCGTTCTCGTTTAAGCTTAAAATAAATCTGGTACTTCTGAGAAAAAATGTAACGATTATTAAATAAGCAATAATAATGATCGTCAATATGCTTTAAGTTGGAGCAACCACACTTCACACCTTAAAAATGCTTTCGATTCGTTACTAACAAGAAACGAATTTGTTGATGTGACTTTAAGTTGCGAAGGGAGGAAGATTAGTGTGCTCATAAAATGTTGTTATCGGCATGCAGCACATATTTACATGATCTCTTTCGAGACAACCCCTGCCAGCATCCAATTGCATCCAGTGGCGGCTCGTGGTACAATAAAACAGGTGTTCTGCAATTTGCATCTTATATAATCAGGGTTGTATTTTTATTTATTTATCATTTATCATTTATCAACCCACGAAATATACCCGGATTTTGAGAAGTCTCGATTTCATCATATGTCCGCGCAATGCCAACTCAAAGGCTCCACAAAATTTTATACAGTTTATAATTTTTGATAGAACGTATCTATTTTTTGTCACATTATCGTTATGCTGCTGTATGTGTTTCCAATATGCCGAATTTAACTGAGATTGGATGTTGATTGTTCCTAATATTGCTAACTCCATTAAATTGTGAAGATGACTTTTATAGTTTTCATGCTTTTTTATTTTTTCACTCAAGTGTACTAAATCAGTCATTCCTACCTGTGTCCATGCTTTATCTCCACCAAAAATCAAACATGGAAAGCAAAAAACAGCATTTTTCTTGTTGCAGTTACAAATCCAGTTATCCGTTGCATACATTTCTTTATTGAACTGACGTTTATATGGTTTTCTACGACTAATACCGCTTGTTTCAATAATAATGTCCGGCAGCGGTCGACCTTTATTTTTCAAATCTATTTTTTCTTTGTAACTATACTTCACAAATCGCTTAAAGTTAATCAAATTGTCCACAACATCCATTGTCAAAAAAAAAAAACACTAATACAATACACGAACCCGAAAGTATAAAATCAAAGTTTACAACGACAAAGCCACAAAGCGAAAAACTACACGTAACATACCATCCGAAATCTGGAACAGAACTGCACAGACAATAAAACATAAAATAATAACTGACGACAATGAAAATTCACGAACTTGAAGATAAGTTTCTGCGAACCTTGCAAATTTTCTGTCGAAGTTCGAAATACGGGAATTCTCGATTGTTTTCGGGACCGTTGAAAGCGCCATCATACAATTGTTGCTTACAACACATTTAATCAAGGACATTATATTTGAGTGACTAGGGTATGACAGAACTGCGTGAAATGCAGCACATAAAGAGCATTAAACTAGCGAAAGAGTTTGGGTATGTGCAGGACGCGAGGGGGATAGTGGGGGTGTCTCAAGCAGTTCTGTGCACTGCCTCGAATGGCCCAGTATAAAAACAATGGTCCGCTCCGCTGAAACCACGACAAAACTTAACTGGTTTGTTGGAATGTTGGATCCTCGATTGCATGAAGATATGGAGTTACGAGATGGTGCGAGTTGTTGCGATTAAGAAAATAAAATTCTATGACAAAATTCAATTTTTTCAATATTACGTTTTATAACTTAAATACAAACGAAGTTAATGTTTTTGACGTTAATTTTTTGACAGTTCTGCAGCTCTGGAGCACTTATGTACGAGCCGCCACTGAAGCACTATGATACTTGTAATACAAAAATAATACAACAATATACAAATATATACAGGGTTATTTTTATCGATGATTTTGGCACTTTCTTTGTTAATTTAATCGACCTTGTAGCTCCAATAATAACAAAATTACCAATGGTCTCCATTTAATGTAATACAACCTGTATATTAATATTAATGTATAAGTGATATTGAGACTTTAATAGTCTAAAATAGACTAGAATATAAATACTTATTTGCAAGGAAATAAAAATTATATTTTCACATTTTACCTCGCAATTACTGTTACATTTTGTTGTTGATATTGATATGTTGAAAAAATATTTGGTTTAACGTTAATTAATATGTACTGCCATAATAAACGGGTTATTGTTTCAATATTATGCAGCTTTTCAATTATCCGGGTCACAAAAATTATTGTTGCATGATTGCACCACGACTGGCATATTTGCGTGCAAAACTTAATTAAGGAAGGATCGATTTAAAAAACTTCAAATTACGTGGACGTCACTTTTAACAGTAAAAATATTTAAAAGTTACTACCTCTAGCAACTAGAAGTAAAAGTACATTAAATTCGTGCATAATTACTGTCACATGCCCACTTTCCCTTCTTGCATGCAATATGTGTGTGTTATAACATGATTAATACATTTGCCGATATTGCACTTACCATTTATTTGCCAAATATAACCATTTGAGATTTAATTAAGATTTATAGAGCGATTTCACGTTATCATTTAGAATGTCCGTGTATATTTTGATGTTTTAAAAAGAAAGGAGTGAAAGTTGTTTTTGATAATAATTAATAATGGATTTCAGTCGACTTTGGGTGGAGTTTCGAGAAAAAAACGATGACATCATTTTTTAGGCGAAATTTCATCGAAAAAAAGACACCAATTAACAGAATTTTATTACAAGAAATCGTTAATAAATACAACAATCACATAACCTTTTTTATTCTAAACATCAGCCTTGTTAAAACATTTATCTTCGTCTCGTGCAATGTCGCCTGTTTAGAAACAGACATCAAAGCAATCGTGAAATTTTTATTACATCTTTTATTTGCTCGTTTCTTTTTATACCGTTATCGTAATACAAAAAAATCATTTCCTCAGTCTCGAATTGCCATTATTAATTAAAAACGCAGGCAAAACGGCTGCACCGGTTTTAAAATAGCGCCGCCGTACACTCGAACGGCAGTTTTGGCCCAATTTATGACCACCTTCTCGTGATTTAAAGGGGCTCCCTTTCCCAGCGCGCAATTGTAGCTCATCTCGACCAGAAGAAGCCCCAGCGGCTTTTGAGCTTCCCCGAAATTTTCGTTTATAATCCTACTATGGCTGTTGAAGTTCCGCTTGTTTGCGTTTATGAAATGCTGATTGTACCTCCAAAAATTTCGATCTGCGTGTGCACCGAATTCTTGTATGGCTTTAATGTGACTTGCGGGATTCGGCACGAATATGTCGTATAAATCGTGGCTGAACCCGAGGAAACCTTTAGGTTGACGATTGGGCCCCGCTGTGAAGTAACTGAGCTCGGATGGAATTTCTTTCGGGTAAAAATTTGTGCCGAAATTTTGGTCATAATAAATATCAGATCTGTGCGGATTGAAATGACGCCGTTCCAATCCGTTGTAGCCGTTCGTTGGAGCTTCTGTTGTTATGGCCGACGATAGGACTAAATTAAAGCCGAAAATATCGCCTTCGACTCCATCGTCTAAGCCCTTGTCGAAATCGGTATATTCCTGTCCGATAACAATGTCGCCACTTCCTGGGATTTGTACATCTAACAACTACAAAAATAAAGTTTTAACAATTTGTTTGTGAGTTGGAATTACCATTACCTTTGTTTTAACGCCAGTGGCTTTTAATTTACCGTTGAGATACAGCTGCCAAGCACCTTTTATCGACGACCACGATTGGCAAATGTGGTACCAACGGTTCTTTCGCAAATTTACAGGATGGCTGAAGACTTGGTTTTCGAAAATCGCCAAGTTTATGGCCTTTCCGTATGGGGATATCCAAGCGCGGATCCTTCGATCTTTTTCATTGTCTGAAAAATAGAAATTGATTATTAATTTTCCAATTCGGAAAGTTGCGGTCATAAATCTTCAATAAATTGTCGATGGTTGTAGTATGACGTTTCCGTAAATAAAGTTTTCCAATTAAAGGAAGTTCAGGAATCAATCATGTCGTACCGGTTTGTTACGAGATTTGATTATTGGCTCCACGGTACTGAAATTTTTCACGTTATTGCGATTTCAATTTTTCTGTGAAGTACTTTCTAGTGTGTTTACTCGGAAATTAAATCTCTTGCTGATGCGTAATAGTCCATACTTTGATATTTGTTTCAATGGACGGATTTTTAATTATGTAGTTTTTAATTTTTAAATGAAATAAATACAAAATATGTATGAACAATTTTCCAATATAAAAAAACGACTTTGTTCTGACACAACAAGTTATTTCATGTTATGGGAATATAATGAAACTTCGATAATTAATTGATGAATATTTGAGTTAAAGAAGACTGTAACCATTAGTGCATTTCAGCAAGTTCTACTTCACAGATGCCCGAAAAGTTCACATGTGTTCTGTTGAAACAGTAATAGAACTCTTTTCAAACTTTTAGCCATTTTATGTAAATATGTATTTATAAGGTTTGAGGTAAGTAAAGAACCAAGAATATGCTTGATTAGCGTTTTCTGTCTCCATTCATCACTTAAAGTAACAATGAACTATAAGTGATGCTGTGCCTAGTGAATTAGCTAAGAAACACGGTAGGGCTAATTAAAACGTAATTAATAAAATACACTTCATAATGTTTCGATATAAGTTTTGTTAGTTATTATAGGAATAACTGATCATATTTCTGTGCTTAAATTAATTGTTTCCCTTTTAATTCTTTTTTTTTAAGTAGTGATAAACAAGGCTCCTTGAAGAACAAAGTTGCCGAAAGTGGTAAAATTACACATATCGCCTAAATAATTTACAGCATTTCAGTTTAAAAACTGTAGCATAACTGAAAAATATAAAGACTCAGTGCAAGATATAAATACAAATCATTTGTTAATTGTGACTGCTCAAAGTGGCAAAAAGTGGTGTCTCCACCCTACAACTACTGTACTGTACTGTAATTTAAAACGGACTCGGCGGGTTAGTTTTTAACATACTTATTAACAAAACAGTTAAATTTTGGATTGTAGGATGTGAAATTATTTCCGTAAACTAATTGGACTATGAAATTAGTATAAAGAAATAGACATGAAATCTTCAATAAGCAAATTACACCAAAAATCTGGCGCATCAAGTTCGTTTTAAATTGACTGACAGTGTACTTATATGAAAGTAGTTCTCATTTTATAACTAAATTAAATAAAAAAATGTCTAAAAAGTTATTTTCAAGAGATGTTGAGATCTGACAATCTCAAAAGCATATTTCATATTTCAATATCTTCTGAATGACTTTAAAAACTAATGATGAATCCGTGACTTGCCTTCAGTACATCCCAAAATTGATGGTTCTTCGAACGATGAGCAAACAAACTAAATTTTGATCTTCACTAGCTTATAGAAAAAACTTTGCCGAGTCCGCAGAAAATTCTTGCTCTTTTGGTCTCATAAATATCAGTGAAATGCGTATTGTTGGTTGCATGAAAACTAATTGGTTCCAACTCGCAAATAACCCTGGATGAAGATCAAATTAGGAAGTCAATTTAGCAGATGACTGATTTGATTATTGCAGAGTTGGAACGCGTTATTGACGCCATTAATTAAAATCTTAATCTGCTGCATAGAAATGTTTAAGAAAATACTTTTCCGAAATAAATTTTACAGCAATGGCGATAAGAATATGAAAAGCGTTATTATACTCTATGTCACGATCAGATAGAGTGCCACACCTGCGTGTTGTTCACGTGAAACTTGAAACTTAAATTTCTATTGGTTACTCTAAATTTGTGGCGTTACTCTTACTCGCTTGCTCGTATCGGTGGAAAGAGGTGAAAAGTACGTGCGCAGCACGTGAACACTATACGATCGTGCTGCAAGAATTAAATAAAATAACAAATCTGGTTTTTGGCAGTTCCAATTATGGAAATTTGAGTTTTGGAGTCACGTACACAATTTTTTTTTCAATGTAAAAATAACTCCAAATTAAAATTTTTACAACATCTCCGGCAATTAGTGAAAGTGGGGCACGATATCGATTCCCCTCTTGCTGCAAGCAATCTCACGTTACACATTATTGCTACAACTTACAAATTACTGGTTGCTCTGCCCTTAAACCGCCCAAACGTATCGAAAATACGATTAAAAACCACTTCACGGCAACGATCGTGAATTAGATGACTATCACGATTACACAAACACCGCATTAAATCGACGTTTCAAATTTTACAGTCAATCCTCCAATCGATTCTTAACCGCATTTAATTAAGTTCATAAGAAACAAATAAACAGGGAAGCGAGCGGATAAGCCGGTAATGATTCCTCGCTTTATGAGATCGTAAATCTAATGTCACTAAAAAAAAATTGGTGAAATCGTAACGGAATTAGTGTTATCAGTGAAAGATGTCAGGTCAAATGCGCACATATTTCCGGTTTTTGGAACGACTCGATTTGTTTTTAGTTTTACTAATAAGCTTCTGGAAACGGCAAATTTGTGCCGGTTGTTAGTTTACGAGCCGTGGAATTCGCCTCATTTGTAATAAACTCATTGGAAAGCATGTGGTACTTACGAGAATATGAAAAAAGTGGATGCGAATGCGTGAAATTCTTACTGTTTAGCCATATACAAAACGTGAAATCGGTTACTGTTGGTACTTCAGTTATGTAGCGCAGAAACTGCAACACAAATGGACATTGTTTAATTAGTTCTGCTGTAAATTTTGTAAATTTTACAAATTAATTAGAGGAAGAATATCAAACTCTTTGATTGAGCTCACCTGAATGTAACCTTTTTGTGTGAGTGTTACTATATTAATGGACAGCGAAGAAGGTGGAATGTAATACTTATTAACTATGTTTTTTGCGCTCGAACTGTGCAATTTTATTTCAGGTACTTCAGCTTTAATTATCCAGACCAACGCCAGAAGGCAACATGCGGCTCTCGGTAAATGGTACATCTTTCTGCAAATAAAAAATTTGATAATACTATTATTCGCCGTAACACTTTCTTAGTGAGTGGCCATATATTGAAAAGAATGTTTGCTTAGATGTCAATCAAGCAAACCTCTTTTGAAAGTCGCTCACAACCGTGACAGTGACTTTGTTGAAGATCGCCACTAATTAATGAAATAAAAACAATCGTGAGATTTTTGTTAAGGGTCGTTAGAAAGATTAATTTGGTTGGACGTCCGAACTGCGGAAATTCAAACTTAAATTTGTCGTTTGTTGATGAATAGGTATAATGAATATCCAATTGCTCCATTGACCTCGCGAAATTCAATTCTTTGTAGAATTACCGCAAAATATTAAGCACGAAATTTTAAAATCAACACTGCTTCAGTGACCTTATCAAATTCATTGACAACTAAATAGTTTTTAAAAGGTCGTTTTCCTAAATGTTTACAAAAAATTGTAACTATGTTACAAAGTTCTTATCGTCCACCAAACACGCACACAACGTTTCACTGAAACGTACCACCGATAATTACATAGTTTCCGATAATTACATATTTTGTAATTGTTTGCTGAACGAAACGTTGCTGAGATGTTGCCGATGCGCCATAATAAACACATCAAAGTTTTCTAAACGTTTCAAAACGTTGCAAGAAGTTTCCAAAAAATCAGGGCTCCAAATGATCAAAATAATGAACTATACATCCCCGAAACGTTGCTGAGATGTTGCCGATGCGCCATAATAAAAACATCGACGTTTTCGAAACGTTTCAAAAGGTCGCAAGCTTCCTAATTAAATAATCAAAATAAAATAAATGCAATAGGCATGAATGAAAACAGGAAGAGCGATCAATGCTGCATACTTGTCGAACGTATTTACTTTCGAGGTCTTGTAAAGTGCATTGACACACTAACACGAACTGCATTTTTTAACTATTTTCTCGATTTACTTACGCTGGGCAAGTTTTTTGGAAATGTTACAAAACTGTTTTCGATCTTCACATTTCACTGTTTTATCACTCACGACCAGAAAAAATTGTGGGTCTAACCACTCGCCTGTTTGGTATTCGAGGCGCGTTTCTTTAATACGTCAAGACGTTTCTTACTTTTCACTTTGATGTTGGAAGTAATAATGACCACTGCGGTGAGTTTTCTTTTCAGTAACATCACTCCTACTAGTCGAATTTAAGAACAGAAATTAGTTTTGATACGGTGGTCTTGTTTGGACTACATAACACGCCCCTTCGGCATTTATTTAGGTGTGTGATGTCAATGGTGCGTGGAAATTTGGCCGGGGTTACGCAATATGTGCCACACTTTTACTTTTGCACGCGAAATTGTAATAATGATGATTTAGGCTAAATCGTTGAAGGAGTGTCTGGTCTTCTTTATATGGAGAATAATTCGATGACCCCGTCTGGTTCTACATGATTGAGCAACAGAATGTAGGTTTTAAGGGTAAATTTTCATTTCCGAGATTAAAATATTTGATGTTGATCATTCCAGTCGGTCACTTCCTAGAAGGGTCTATTGTAATTCATTTCCTGAATTATATAATTCTGCCCAATTTATAACAGCACGCTTTAAAGGGTACTTCTTCTCACTTTCACTAGATTAAGCAAAACGTCCCCTAAGAAGCTTGCAAAATCTCACCTGTTTCAACTCGTTTGTGGGTAGAACAATCCTGCACAACTGAAGCAAGAAACGCAAAGAAACCCGCTTAAAAGAATGGGGCATTTCGTAAATCATTTATCAGAAGGTTTGCCTTGAATTTGCATTGGTGCATTTCACTTTTTTAGAAATTCATACACCTACCAATTGAGTTGCAAAATTTCATAGCTTAACAAGAATAATTAAATCGAGCTTGACCAATGGGTATTGAGATCATCCAGTGTTCTAAAATAAATAGGATTAGGACGGGGGTCTTTCACTTTTCGATTGATACAAATGTGGCAATGCACTTATTAATCATTTCCTCCGCAAATCATTAATCTGTAAATTGCGGTATTTTTTCTCGCAATCGATATGTTTACATTAGAAACTTTAATTAGGATTTCGCAACGAGCATTGCAGTCACTTCTTTTGTATCGATTATAATTTAGGAAGTTGGTTTAATAATTCATGCCCTACCGTTTCTGTGACAGACGGCGAATCGTCTAATGAGGCATATAATAAATCGAAATGGGTATTCAGGTCTGTTTTTTTTTTAACTTGAAAATTTCGTTCCAATTAAATAACAGTTGGCAGTCGTAGCTAACGGTATTGAGATAGCCATGCGTTGGATATTTTCCTCTGAACGGTTCCTGCTCACACACATACCTAAATCCCCAGTTATTCACTTAACTTGTTCAACTAGATTTGTTAACAATAAGGGCATAAATTTGCAAACATTTATGTAATCCACGGTTGGTTGATAATCGCATGTTACTACTTTCTTATTTACATGCAATTCGTTGCGGTAATTACCGCGTAACCTTGCCACCGATTTAAAAGTACGAAAGCTAATCGTCCTTGCTAAAAAACCACGTTTCCTCCTCGAAATCTATTAATGAAAACTCCTTTTTGTGGCAAATTTTGGTGGTCGTCCTTGCTACTAAAAACCATGTTTCCTTCTCGAAATGTATTGATATAGGGTAGAGATACCAATTTCAGCCGTTTTGCTTGTAAATACTACGCCAAAATATCTGTCTCTATTTCTTATTTAAAGTAACAAACATGGGGAAAAATTCGAAATTTGAAATTTTGTTTAACAGTAAGATTATAAAGCTCACATAATTTTTTTGTTGAAAACACAAAAATAGTAATGTACAATCACAAGAATGGAAAACAATTCCAAAAAAAATTAACCGATTGAGATATACAGGTTGTATTATATTAAGTGTCCACCATTGGTAACTTTGTTATTATTGGAGCTACAAAGTCGGTTAAATTAGCAAAGAATTGGTGTTTTCTTCGTTGATTACTATAATGAAAGCAAGAAAACAATCGAACGTCAACTGCTCGAGATATTGACAAAAATAACATTTTTTTAAATGGAATGCCCTATTACTAACTATTTCGAAGGAATGTTTAATTTTGAGTAAAAAAGTCTTAATGCACTAGTACTATTAAATTAACTACCAAGAAGTTACAAGCAATTGAAGTTTTTATTTCAATAAACTACAAAAATCACGTAGGCACTGAAACAATTGAAAATGGAAATTATTAAAACGCCAAAAACAATTGAATAAATATGTTAATATTTTCATCAAACATTAAGGATATTCACTTTTCAATACTTTTGATGTGTTAAATTTTGAAATGAAATGAATTTAATTTCAAGGCAACACATCTATTTCCAACAGGATGGAGCACCGGTTCATAATTATCAAGGAACAACCAATTTGTTAAACAGATTATTCATTGATAAATGGATAGAAACAAATGGGCCCATGCGTTGGCCACCACGTTCGCCAGATTTAACCCCGATGGATTTTTATCTGTGGGGTTATGTGAAAAATTTAGTTTTTAAGAAGAGATATGCAACAGTTAATGAATTGGAGAATAAAATTTTAACAATAATTAATACATTGGATGGTAGAAAATTTTTGAAAGCAGCGCGCAGTGTTCAAAAAAAAGCTCAAAAATGTGTAGACCAACAGGGTGGCATTTTCGAACATCTATTCTAATGTCTTGGTCATTAAATTTGTTTTTTCTACTTTGCGTTCGTACTGAGATTATTACGACACGCGTTTGCGTATCGTACTAGACAAAAGGCGTGCTGTAAAAAGAACACTAAAAACAGTGTAATTTATTTTTTTAATTTTGGCAACTTGTGTCTGTGACAACCTAACATTACTGTCAACACTAAATTAACAGTGTCAATTTTCAAATTCCTCGTATCTTTTTTTCGTAAATATGGCGTGATTTTGTGGGTAGCAAATTACCAATTGTATTTTCTGCCAAAAATCGTATTGCTGGGGAAGTATATTCTAAAATATCTTCAGCAAAGTTGATTTTCAGAATTTATTGAAATAATGACATTTTAAATTAATTTCCTTCCATAGCCGCCTTTAATGTATTTGTCGCATGCCGCGAAATTCCCCAGATTTTGAAATTTCATGTTTTTGCTGAAAAAATGTGGCAAAGTAGAAAAAATAGTGTATGATACCTCGTTTATAAGGCATTTTGTCGCACTTTCTCTTTTATGGACACTCCTCGCAAGCTCGTCGTGCCCTAAACCCGTGCGTGCGACAAATTGCTTCTTATTAAACTCATATCATAATATACTAATTCTAAACTTCCATTCTCAGTTTGCTGTGGAAGAAATGATTCAATAAACACCATTTTCAACTGTTTCATTGCCTACGTGATTTTTGTAGTTAATTGAAATAAACACTTCAATTGCTTGTAATTTCACAGTAGTTGATTTAATAGTACTAGTGCATTAAGACTTTTTTACTCAGAATTAAACGACTCTTCGAAATATGCAAAAAAAAGATAGGGCATTCCATTTAAAAAAATGTTATTTTCATGAATATCTCGAACAGTTGACGTTCGATTGTTTTTCTGCTTTCACTATGGCAATCAGCGGAAAAAACACCAATTTTTTGCTAATTTAACCGACTTTGTAACTCTAATAATGACAAAGTTACTAATGGTGGACGCTTAATATATCGATTTGAAATTTGAAATTTTGATAAACGATAAGTTTATAAAGCTGCCAGAATTTTTTTGCTAAAATAGTAAAACAATGATTTTCAGAATTTAAACCCAAAGTTACAATCACTTGTCAAAGGTACACAAATGATGAAAACAATCTGAAAAGTATTAATCGGTTGAGGTATTGGTTTGAAACTTAAAATTGCGACAAATAATAATTTCACAAATCTTCAGTAATTTTCATTTCTGTGTAAAACGAGATCGATCGTAAACATCAATTTTTCATTCTTCGTACAATTGAAAATAAAAACAAGAACCTTTAATCACAAAAAAATTTTTATATAAAATAATATAAAATTACTCACATATGTGAGTAATTTTATATTATTTTATATAAAATTTTTTTTGTGATTAAAGGTTCTTGTTTTTATTTTCATTATCGACATCACAGGGTCCACTATATATATTTTACTTCGTACAATTGTTACAAGAATGGGAATCCGAACCTTTCATTAATTGTATTGTGACATGACTCATGTGGGGAAGGGGGTGTTTGGCACAGTGTGACACCTTATGACATGGGGGTGCAGTGGGGTCAAATTTATCGAAAAAACTGTGACATCATTTATGAAAGCCGCCTATTTTTAATTAGTTAGTTAGTTCTCAATTACTTTCTTTAAGTGGCTAAAAGTGGTGCCTCTACCCTATTTAACTCCTGAAAATTTTCAAGTTTATATGCAATAAAAGGTTCATTTTTTTAATGGAAATGACGTACTTTTCATGGAGCGTGGCGTTTTTTTTAAAGGAATATTAGTTTCATGTGATTGTTTTTAAATCCTGGGATAATTGTTGATGAGCCATTTCAGTTCGCAGGCTTCCTGATTTAAATGGCCTGTTTTAAAAGGCAATCAACTAATTGCAGGGAAGGATTAAAAGACGTACAATGCGTGCGGTCGAAAGGACGTCACATGGAGGATTTTGATTCGGTGACAGTTTAATTGGAAATATGAGTTACAAATGTTATTGCCGGCATGAAAACCCGCAACCGATAGGAAAATGGAATAAACGTTAAAATAACTGTTCAGCCTGACATTGGTTCAAGTTAATAGTGCGAAGAAAATGGAAAAATATTAAGAATGAGATGAGTGAAAAATGTCGATAGAATTGCTTTTTTCTTCTCATAACTTTCAGCATCATTTTCTTTTACTTTGTCATTGGGATTCTGTACATTGTTTGTTTGATCTGATGAATTCATTTTGATTAACTCTTTTTGTTAATGTAAATGCAGAGAACAAACTGAAAGATTATTATTGATGGCAGTGATTTTTATAGAAAAATTAAATAGAATTTCCACGGAGAACCTAAAATCCGTTTTAGAGAAGTTTTACTGTATTTAAAATTTTACCATTAAATAACTGTTAATTTAATACTTTATAGCTCAATGCTTCATAAACGCTTCATTTAAAATTCCATGAAATTAGCTAAATCGTCTAAATTGCAGCATAGAGCTTAGGTTTTTTTTAATATTAATACCGTGAGAAAAGATTAATTAAAGAAATTATTGTATATTTACATTTGGGTGTTACATTTCTCGGATTTTTTCAAGCGGGACAGAAAAGGCAATTTCTCCATAACTAAATAAAAAATTTTAAAAAATCTCTTCTTTCCTAATTAATTGTTCAACCTTTCAAAACCGCAACAAGGACAATGGTAATTATATTTCACAATGTATTCTACATTGTTTAATAGCTGTTTGAAGGGAAATAACGTTTTATATATTTTTTTGCAACAACATTGCATACAACCACAAAATTATGCATTAATCACTACTAAACATTCAGCAAAACATTAATTATTGATCGACGGTTAAAAAATAACATTAATTCAACCCAACTGGAATTAAATTAAGCATTATACATTCTTCCGATCGGAAGAAGAAATTGTAACACAAACAAGAGCGCAGAAATACAGTTGACGAATAATGTGGCAGAAACTTTTCAAATTAGAAAGCACACATCTCACATGATAACGATTATGGTGATGGATACAAGTGTACATAATACTAAAGTCCACACGTGATCTACGGTCGGATTGTGCAAATTAAAATTCATATTGCGCCCCAAAAACTTTGAAACTTGGTTACGGCACGTAATAAACGAGTTCCTTCACAACTTGGTTAATGGAGCTTTGATTAGAACATTACAATCTGAGCGCATTTCGTCACCATGTTTTTTTGGGTTGAAAAAAGTAAAATAGGCCACTGTTTCAAAAAGGTGCCCAATCTAATTATCGTCTGAACGAGCGATGGTTGTTAACTTTCCATCATCAAGATGAGAAAGTATTGTGGTCGGTTTTGTAAAAATTGAACTTAAAATTGCGATAAACTTGAGCTCAATTTTATTAGTGAGCAGTTTATTTGGAAATTTTTAAATCGGCCTTTTTAAAACGGTATTTTCTCCGGGCTTGTAATTGATGTTCGTAAACAGGAAGAATTCGAATTAAAATATTTGTTATTGCGGAAATAACTTATTTAATTTCCTGAATAAGCTGAAAATTTTTCAAGCCCGTTAATTTCACATAGCCGATTAAATTCAAAACGTTTTTGCTGAAATATTTTATTTAATAACCGTTTTAAAGGTAGTGACCCAAAAAACGTTAATGTTTATTGTGAGAATATAAAACTGGTACAACAAACGTTTAAATGTGCCAATTAAAATGAGACCCATCAGGAACTTGTCGTTATTGTGTGTAATCCTTTGACAGGATCGGTTTAGTTACAAGTAACCCAATATTATCCTCGTCTGTTTGCACAAGAGTCGAATCCTGTTTACATTCACTGTTGCACTTTATGGTTAAGTGGCCTTTCAACTCTGCGGCCACATTGTTCATAATTCATGAAGACACTTTCTTCATATGACAAACCGAATTTTTTTGCGTTTTATCACCGTTTCAATTTCTCCCATTGCATAAATAGTCGATTTGCAATTTCCGGTCTGTGTTACTACTTCCAATCTGTCTACTCAGGAAATGAACTTTTGAGAGGGGCCATGTTAATTTCTCATTTTGTCAGTTTCACTCATGAAAAAATTAAACCGCGTGCCGGCATCGCTCACAAATGTAAATGCGTAGAAAGCCACCTTAACAGTTGAATGAACAAGAATTAATTTTTTGCCGATTTTCAGGGAAGTGCCGGAAAGGGTGCACCGTACTACATGGGCTCGACCGCGAGCCTACCGCGAGGCCCGCTCTTGAGGCCCTACTCCCCGGCGGTCGGTCCTCTGCCATCGGACAGGATGAAAACGTTACCAGCAGGTATAACTTCAAACTCAAATTGCCGAATGTGTAATTAAATTCCGCATGTAGTGTCGTGGCTTTGTGATTTTAATTTCGAAAATTTTGTGAAATAGCCTTAACTTTTTTTTGAATGCTTGTAACTGGTAATTTAACAAATGTGGTGAAGGCAATTAACTCTTTAAAAGGTGCGCCCCCCAAGCCGCAGCGCGCGTACAACAGTGGGGCGCTCCGATCATCCGATGGATCCTCTCGGCCAGACCGATTCGCACCCTTCCAAAGGCCCGTCAACCCTCTTTTTAATTTACCAGGTGGGTTTTACCACCTAATTAAATCCATCCGACGTTATCTATTAATTTAGTAGATTATTGCATATTTGATTCATTTCAACTGGCTGCAGAAGTAGCGTAGTGTGAACCCGTTCATTTTCACACCTAAACGAATTTTGTGTCCGCATTACATCTTTTTATTCCTTAGATGGTTACATGTCGTCTCCGGAGAGGAGCTCGAGGTACGAAGATCCCTACTACAGCCAGTACACGTCCAGATCGGGTTCGATAACCCCAGTTATCGATGAAGTAATAAGGTATTTACGGATATTACTTAATTGATCGGTGTAATTAGTACCAATTTCACAGCGATACGGAATTGCTAGATGAATCGTATTCGTTGTACGGCGTGCGGCCAGCGGCTCCGAGAGGCCCTAGGACCCAATTTTCCGCTCCGGCAGGTCCGCCCTACGATTCCACGAGGTAATCTGCACTTGGAAAAAATTCTTATTCACCTACTTTCCTTTTTAGAATCAGGGTGGAACACATGGAGAGGCAGCTCGCCAATTTGACCGGCTTAGTCCAAAAGGCGTTAACGCAAGGCACCAAGGACTTGCTCCAGCCTCCAGGGAGAGAGAATTACCGCGGTGAGGAGTTTATTTCGGGATTAATTTTAGAGCATTGTACGAAAAATCTTTTATTGTTGCACTTCGGTAATATTAAAACTTAGCTTTGGCGAAAATTGTGCAGCATGCATAAACAATTGGCTTCACAAAAAAGAAAGGAAATTGCAACACGCATTTTAGAAATTAGTTCGCTGAATTGGCTATCCACGAGACGATTAAGAAAATAAACTTGTGCAGGGAAAGATTCATGAACACTGCCTGTTGATTTTGTGACTAATTTGCATACGTTTTTCGTTTGTGTTTGAGCTTGTAAATAGTGTGTCGCTAACAATCACAATTTCTCCTACAGGGGATGAGTTCGATAAGAACTCCAGTTCAAGTTCTGCATCTTTGGCAGGTTTGTAGTTTATCACTTGCCTCTTGTTTTACGCTTTTTTTACACCACTCACTGCATCTAACCGCATTCACCAAAATTTGTGTGTTACCATTGGCTGATTTAAACTCAAAGTTACCAAACCAAGAGCCGAGCAAACGCATCGATTTAATCAATATGGGAGCAGGAAAAGTTCATAACGTTTGCAGGGCAAAAGGTTAATCGTTTATACACAAACGATTATGTATGACCCTAAAAAGTTATCTAAAGGCCCCAATTTGAGGGTCGCTGACGGCACATTTAACCTTTGCGCTCGCTCGGCTCAAACTTTTATATCTCATTTCGAAAAAAATTAGCGTTCTGCGTCAGTGAACTAACAACACAGTGTTTATCTATGTTGGCAGATGATTCATATCTTCGTTCAGACAGCAAAGCGCCCAAATTGGGTAAAAGCGGCTGTCGTAAGTTAATCAATACAATTCTAGGCATGTTTCATGTTTTAGTCTTTTAAATACTTTCTCAAAAATCAAATTTCTCAAACAGATAAAAATTCAAAGCATGCCTTAACCGTAATGTGCTTTTTCCTGTGTCTTACTGTTTTTACTAATCCATTAACTCGCCTGCGTTTTAACAAGTGTGTGCAATTTTTAGATAAGTCGGTTTCATTTGAGAAATCGGTCTCATTCAGTGACGAACCTCCTGATATGAATTCGCCTAAACAACACAGTCCACAACATGCAGGTAAACAACAAGTTGCATGGATGCCAAAAGGTCATCTTTAGTTGAATCTTTTTTTACAATTCTTCTCTACTTAGCTCTCTGAAATCGAATTTAGTGCATGTAACTCAAGTAAAACGTCGATCAAGATAAAATCACAGACTTTCTAAATTGGTTGAGATTTTAACGCACCTCAATTCAATCTATAAGACGTACCCGAATTTGTAAGACAATCTCAAAAAAATATATTTATTCCTTTGTCTATAAGACACATTCCAATATAAAGGTTGGTCTGGACGGAACGACTAATCGCACGATATAACGCTCAATCAAGTCGATCGACAAAACGTACGATTTCCAGTGTCTCCACACAGTCCCATCAAGTCGAGCAACCTTTTAATATACTGTTATGGCTGTTGAAAGAAGATGAATTTTCTCATTAGGCCCCTTCCATAAATGATGTCACAGGGGTAGCTGGGGTGAACGGAATTGTATTAGCCCGTCGTTTTAAAAACGTGACCTCACAAAGGGTATTTTCGAGAAAGTAAAATTTTAGCAACTATTGGTAAATGACCAACTGATATAGTGAACCTTTCATTAATAATATTTTCCTTTATAAATGAAAATAATTGTGCTTATGTGATGTGACACACGTGGGGGAGGGAAGTCTTTAGTATAGTGTGACACTTTGTAACACGGGGGGCAAATTTGCCGAAAAACCTGTGACATCTTTTATGGAAGCCGCATTACATTATTACACGAACTTTGTAATTACCTGAGGATGAATATCGAACTTGCAACCAATTGTTACTTGCACTTTGTGAGAGGCTGGGTGCTTATCAGTTCTCAGCTTTCGATTTATCGTTCATGCAAGTAAGTACAAGCACATGCTTCAACTTACTTGATGCGTCTGGACCAGCCTTTATGTAAAAACGGCGCGTTATAGTCTGAAAAATGCAGTACTTTTTATTTATTTTTTCAGGCATTCAGAAAAGACATTATTTTGTAATTACATATTTTTATTGCTGGCTTTGTTATGATTTTTTTATATTATTATTTAAGCATGAATTGCACATTTCAAGCTTTTTTATTTCTTCCAACACAAAACTGAAAATAAATACTTAAAACTTCAATTGGTCTTTTTATTTACGGCAGTAGTTTTTATTTGTGTAAATTAGAGTGCATGGGTTTGATTTTGAAAACTAACTGGTGGTGTTTCATGGTGTGCTGCTTCTTTAGCGGATACTAAACCTCCAAAACCTGCTATTAAGTCTTCTACACTTCCTCGAACTTATTCTCAGGGTAAGTGTTGTTATTAATTGTGTTTCAAAATTTAAATTGTCGCAAATTTAGTCTTAAAATGTCTTTTAGAAAAAGATCGATTGAAACCGGCTCCTCCACCAAAACCAGCCTCATTATCGCCAGGACAATATGACGGCCGCCACATTTACAGGGATCTTCAGCTGACCCCGGAAATGTACAATCAGTTGCGTGGGTTGCAGAAAAAGGCGAAGGATTTAAGGGCTGAAGTTCGCAATTTGAGAAGGATGTCTCAAGCTCAAGCTCATTCAGTTCGTGAGACCATTAGAGACACATTTATTAAAATTAGGGCAATGTTACTTGCCGGTGGAGAACAAGTGTGGCAAGCTGGTACGCTCTTCCACTTATTAAACAACTTAAATTTAAATCTAATCATTTCAGGAATGGATCAAGAAAGAATGCGATTAAGCCGAGAAGAAGACCTATACAAACAGGAAATGATACGATTAGAAACGGACCTGAGCGATTTAGAGTCGGCAGTGGAAGAATTGCGTGGTAATGTTATTAATCGAAAAACTAGAGTCAACATGTCTGACGTTGAAAACATGGCGCTTGTGCTTAGTAAAAGTTCAAAAACCGTTGCCGACCTAAAATTAAGGTTTTTACCTTTTAACAGAATAATTCAATTTTAATTCGATTGATTTAGATTTCCCGGCCTACAGGACGGTATGAAGGCTTTTTTGAGTTCCGAAATGGAAAAAGTGATGAGGGAAGAGAAGTTCTTAAAGGAAGAGCCTGAAAGGCTTGAGAGTGCTCTTAGAAGGTGCAAGAAATTAACCGGAACTCTGGTCACGTTAAAAAGGTATTTGATGTAACCGCCTCGAAGTGAGTTTAATTTGCACGGGTTTAGGTTGGCAAGTGTGCAAGAACAAAGACTCCCGTGCTCAACTAGCTCAACTGACGGGCGACTTTCGCCAAACGCTCCGGAAACGCCACCGATTACACCGACATCAGCTCAGCACGGCAAAGTATGTCATTATTTGTACTGTTCTTGTGTTGATGTGTAAAAAGAACCTGCATGTTGGTGTTGTTTGGAATCAATTTATATAACAATTTTGTGCATTGTGCCTGGAGACTAAAATCGATTGTAGATTTGTGTTTGGGGATAGGTGCAAACATTTCATTGCTTAAAGGCGACAATATAAATTGATTCGTTTAGTGTTTTTTCTTTCAGCAAAGTGCACTTATATTAACAGGCAAAAAGGTGATATTTTTTATTTAAAATAATAAAGTACACATTTCCAATGTTACCTTGGCTATGGAAACCTCACCCTTTTCTGGTTGTTTCTTTCTCGTAAAAAATTTTAATGGACTGCATGCCCTCCTGGCAAGGATTAAAATTTTTTACAAGATTTCACAATTCTACCGCTGTTATATAATTAGTGTTTAGACCCCTTTCAGCATAATAGCATCTTGTTTTATTTCTTCTTTTATCGTTTTGCATCTTATCACCTTCAATTAATGCAATATGAACCATGTTGTATTAATTCTAAGCACATTAGGTAATTTTTTCATGATAAATTCATGCTAAATTAAAAAAACAATACTTTCCCTCTTCTACTCTTCAGTTTTTATTGTTAATGTTATGTATATGTTGTACAGGTGTAACCCCACTCTACTTAAAATTGCTGGAATGCTTTTTCAGCAATAAAGGATTAACGTAGTTTACCCCTAGGATTAAATGTTAACACTGACACAATAATTCTTGTCCCTGGGTTAGGTAAATTCCAAATAAATGACCTTATGGGTCATTCTAAATATGGTGGAAATCGCTTAAGCAGCAAATTCACTGATAATACGCCTCTGAATGAAATAATTTAAACAAAATCCTGCTAAAGCTCCTTTGAAGCCTACAGAAAAGGCGTACATTATAGTAAACTTGAATGTAACAAAAAAAGTTGTAAAAGTTGTACAGAATAGAAATGAAACAGGTTTGCAAGAAAAGAAATAAATTCATAAGGTAGGAAGGTATGAGTACACCAAGTAAGTCTATAAATTCCAGCTGTAATTTTTATTGCGGGGCTAATTGTAATTATTAATTTCCCTCACGGCTTTAACCATTTTTGTTTTAATTCGTTTATAATTTTTTATTATTTTTGTTATAATTTCCTTTAGTCAACGTTCTTTTCCTACAGTATTTTTCTGAACCTTTAGACTGGAATTCATAGATGATTTACTTAAGTATAAGTGAACTAGGGATCAGGTAGAGTAAGTGACCGCTTTATTAAGTGAGTATTGTCACTTCATAATTTTTAGAACATCTACTTAGTTACATTCGAAGTTTACTATATTTTGCTTATTATGAATGACCCTTGCATTTATTTGAGGAGTTTAATGTGCTTTTTCTGCTGTGTCTATACAATCAGTTGCCACAATATGCAAACACGTGCCTAATAACCCACATAGCATCTATAACAATGTTTTGTTATCTTTCATGTAGTACGGCTGGAAGTGGAGTTCTAACTTCAAGGAAGCTATTACCACTCACGAGTAAAAAATTATTCTCCGTTTATCTCAATATATTACTAATGCTTGCATATTTTTTTAATGACTCGTACGTGATATGTTTCTGATGATTATTATGATGACAATGGACTGTTTCTCAGTATTGAGCTTGAGAGTTTTAAGTAACTTGTTTGTCTCCGATTCAAAGGGATAGACCAACACGTTGCACTCTATTGAATGGTCGCTTATGGAAGTTTTTTGCCTTTTCCTTATAGTAAGGTTTCATTGGAAATGTTTGAAAATGTCCAAGAACACACTTGCACTAATTAGCAATTTAAGATGCGAGTTAGAAACACCACTTTTATTTCGAAATTGATTTTTGATTGAAGGTTTTTAGCTTGCGTAAAATTGTGTCGTTAACACGCTTTTTCACAATGAAGGCTAATCATTTCTGAAGAGGAAAATCATGTTTTGTTCGATTTAATTTCATTTTTCATAGTAGTTATATTTGCTCGAGTTTTAGATTACCTTTTGATATTTGCAAGTACATTTTTCGAGTATTTTTATTTTGTTTTGTTTTGTGTAGTAGAAATGTACTTGTAAGGACATACTTATAGCTTTTTTAGTATGTACGTAGCTTTATTGCTTATTTTGTAATTTAAAATTTGTAGTTGGAAAGATTTTTCGGTTGGCCAACTCTGACCTTACTATAAGGGAAAGATTTTTTATTTGCATGCCCATTAACTTCTCTTCCAGACTTTTTTGTTCTCGATAACGTTTTGCACGGCCTCATCGCATGCGTTACCTCCATTCTTACTTATATTATAGTATATGTGTTCTTTTATCTTGCAAGCTGCACGATGAATAAAGTTTTTTAAGTTTTATGGCCAAAAATGTATGTAAATATTTTTCTTGTCCTTAATCTTAAAGAAATCAAAAAATAACAATAATAAAAATGCATGGGTATGCACTAAAGCACATCTTAACAACTTTAATAATGACGGTGATTTCTTAATTTTCTTTTTATTTTATGTTTTTATGTATTTAGTAATTGTTTCAGTTGGACTCACCTCCTAAACAGTAGCTCAAGTGATTTTATTTTTGCACATTGCTCTTTATTGATTTGAAAGGTAATCTAATAAATCCAATTAATTTTTTTGTTAATTTCGAATTTTTAAAACGCCAGAATTAAAAAAATGATACTTGCATGTGTTCTATTGTGTGCTATTAGATTTTTTTCGAAACAAAGCTATCCTTCAAAAAGCACAAACTGTTTTCTCAATTTTATTTGCATTACAATCGGATGTTTTATGTACAGCCCCCTTCCGGCTTACGTATGGGGCAGGTCATCGTCGGGGGAGACGGTTCGAACCCCCCCGACAGTAACCAGCGTCCGGAGAACGCACTCGACGCTCTGCTAGACGAACTGCAGACATTTTCAAAACCCCACCAGACTGTCAACACGCAAATGCCGCAAACCTCCTATTCTGATTCCACCCCATCAGATCCTCCCGCATTACCCATCAAAGGCATCTCAGCATCGCTCAGTGGACATCACATCACTCATTTATCAGAAATTGGCAGAAAAGGCAGTATGGACTCTGCGTCCGTTTTACCTACGCAAAATTTAACTGTGAGCACCACGACCGGAAGCTTGAGACGCTTGCATTCGTATCCGAGCGGCTCCGATACAGATAACAGCCCACCCATCCAACCCATCCAACGTATACAAGTAGACGCTAAGGCAGCTAGTAAACCACCAATTCCTGAACGTAACATCGAGTTACTGCAACACATAGCTGGAAAGCGCATACCTCCTCCACCTCCTCCAAGGACCAGCTCAAAATCACCTTTAGCTTCACCCACATCTCCCAGTTTACCGCCTCGTTCGCCTGCTGCAGGCCTACAACATATCCAGAACGTTCAGAACATGTTAGAGAAACCTCTGTCCCAATTTGAAGCGGCCACGCAAAATTTAGGTTTGGGGACTCTGAGACGAAACGTTGCCAACAGGTCAAGTTTAAGAGACAAATCTCAAACTTTACCTAGAAATATTGGCTCAAATTTGCAAGTTCAGACTGTTGGAGACAACAGTGATTTGCAAAATGTTAGCAGTAGCAGTTGTGAGAGCGTGAATTCACAGGACGGCACAAAAAAAGTTACGAGGAAAGAAGAACTTGAACAGAGACATCAAGAGCTGCTCAAGAAGCAAAAAGCGTTGCAGGAGCAGTATGCGAGGTTACAACAGTTGCAGAGGGGCAATAACACCCTGGCGATTGTACCACCCCCTCCAGATCAGCTCCTTAAGAAGACAGGGAGCGAGTCGAATTTATTACAAAAAATGGGGCTACAAATGACCGCTCAACAGATGAGTGGATCCCTCACTCATTTACCGACCACCAGCGCCAGTTCCACTAGTAATAACACCAACACAAACACATCCCAACCATTTTCGACGACTGAAATGCAACCTGAGAACAACACCACCATTAACAAAGTATATGAAACTGACATACTGTGACCTATTATCCATGAATTCACAAGCAGGTGGCTTTATACAATATTCATATCATCATTGGATTGTTATGATTTATCCCCCTTGCAAGTAATATATAGAACTAATGAAAAATTTAATTTTTGTGTCGATACTGTAGTTGTTTGAAATTTTTTTATTGTATGGAACTAACTGCAAAATTTTTTTGAGCACTTTTATATTGTAGGTGTTGATATTGATGTGAAACTGCCATAAGAAATGTAAAGGGCTTTTAATTTTTACGATTTTACATAAAGTTTATGTTGATATGTGTAGTGCAAAATTTTTAAACGGTCATTCCACGTGGCTGCCATATCACAGAATTGAACAAAAAAATTCATTCATTCAATTGTGTAACATGCTAGCCACGGATTTGTCTCAGTTCACGTGTAATAACCCAACAGTATATCCTCACGTGCAATGAAGTGCATAGTTTCAAAAATTATGACACTTAACTGGTAGATTCTAGCACGTATTTTTAATTTCTTCTATTTATTACTCAAATACTGTACATATTTACAATTTGAGAATGTTATGCACAAGTTCATGTTTAAATAAGTCCCAAAAACACAAATTACATCAACTTGTATGAACTGTATCTCCTAATTACATTTATGATAGTACATAAATGACATGCAACTAATCAATACATTAAAAGATCAATACTCATTAATGTTCATTAAAATTGGTTATTTTTTTATTTTAAAATTATGATCGAAATGAAGATGTTGCTCAATACAATGATTTAGTGCAAGGGATTAAACCTACAGGTTTACAGCGATTTACAATAAAACTGCTTGAAAATTATTATTTTTTTAAAATGCTGTGATCTCTTTTGGCTTCAACGCAATTACCATTGAATTGATTCGAAAGTTTTATTGTCAATTGTGTGGGTTTGAGGATTGGGAACTGTAGAAAATGATTTAGGTGTAATTCCTTGTTTAGTATATTTAAAACACTCAATCTTTGTTATGAAATTTAGGAAAAAATTAATTGTGGCGTTAAAGAAATATGTAAACTAAATATTGTGTAAATATAAGTCTTTAAATTATATTTTTACTAAATGTTTTTATTTTATTTATTAAAAAAAACAGATTAAAGTTTTATGCTATATTTTCTTTGATTCTGTCCTGTTATAAGCCAAAGCAAAAGACTTATTTACAAATATATACATTTTCATTAAATACAGCAGTATTATCGTTATATTATGTAAACATCGACATTGCCCAAATTTAAAACGCATAATTTCCTAGTACACAAAAGTGAGGATAATTTTAAATGTTGCGTTTGTTAAATGAATGTTTTTATGGGACTGCGGTAGAAATAACCGAATTATACATAAAAGTTGCTGTAAATATTTTTATTTTATTTTTTTGGTGAGCGAAATGGTGGTTGCTAACGATTTAGGTGCCAATGTAATTAATTATTGTAATATCGAATAAACCATAAACAATTTATACTTCTTTTGGCACATCATAAGTAGTCACAATCACCCCTTACTAATTTACTCCTCAATTATTACCTTAACTTACTTTGTATCGCATCGAGAATATCGTGGCCTGTGTTCCAAAGGCACACAGATGGCTTGATATCATAAAACAGTCCTGTTCTAGAAACCGGCTTCCCTTCAGACACGTGTTTGATCATATTCGCACATCGATAATTTTCCCTGACACATGCAATATCGTCCGTCCTCATTCGCACAATAGGACAAAAATCATTGGTCCCATCACCGACATAAACGACCTGATCGTAAATTACTCCACTGTCAATCTGATCCTTAATAAAATCCTCTAAAATTTGTCCTTTGCACAAATTTTTTGTGCTCAATTTACACGAATCTTGGAGGTGGTACATTTCAATTTTCAATAAACCGTTCTTAAATTCTGCCGGATTAGTAAATATTTTACAGATAACATCCGATAATTTGTGGGCTTTCAGCCACGTTTTGATAAAGCAAGAATTCGAGTCGCTTATGATGATTATGTCAAAATTTAAATTGCTTTTCAATTCCCGCAACAGATTGCCCATGCCTTGAACCGGAGCAATTTCTTTAACGGTTTTTTTAATTGTGTATTCATCTATGTTGTACTGATACAACAGCTCGAAAATACTTTGCATGTAATTTGTCCAGTTGTCCGATGTGTACAGTTGTTTCACTGAGCTCGGAATTAGGTCCTCTTTAATTAAGTCGATCACAACCGTATCAGAATTATCGTCTAAAATGGTATGATCAAAGTCAAAAGCCGCTAATCGTTTTGCCATCTACAAAAAACATCAAATTAGTTTAAAAATACCAAATTATGTAACTTACAGTTAAATCGTTGCAAGAACGTTTAACTACATGAGAAACATGACCTCGAATTAGTTTAATGGCACTTTTATTAAAAAAATGTAACACAACCATTTAACAAACATAACAGGCAAATTAATACACCACAGAAAATATAACATAAAATTAATACACAATGAATTTGGTAAATTGTGAGGTTATGTTGACTTTAATCACGTTAAAATTGAAACCAATAAAAAAGCAGAAAAGAACTAGATTTAAAAATCCGTTAAAATTCCGTTATTAACCTCAAACTGTCACTATTTGCTGAAGTTCAAAATAATATGGTTGTACCGG